>BRXU01000027.1:295000-1644609 GCA_030267565.1 Pleodorina starrii
CGCCCCGGCCCCGGTCCCGCCGCGAGGAGGCCACTTGATACGCTCCGTCGCTGCGGCTGCCGAGCCGGGACTCGGACTCGGGCTCGGAAGGAGCTGGGGCAGGGAGGCAGGGGGGAGGCAAGGCGGCAGGAGGAAGGGAGGAAGGAGGAAGGGAGGAGGGAGGAAGGGAGGAGGAGCAGTGAAGCAGTGAGGCAAGCGCTTGGCGATGTGCGGCGGGCAGGTTGGGAACAGGGTGGGAACAGGGTAGGTGGGTGGGCGGAGAGGTGGGAGGGACGGTTTGGGTTGGGTTGGGTTGGGTACGGCGGCGACTCCTACGGTGGCAGCTCTATGTTGCAGGGTCCGGATTCGCCAATGCGTCGCCTCCGTCCCATCGCTGCGCTTTCCCCTAACGACCTGCAGACTCGACCGGACGAGACCGGACCCGACCGGTCGAGACCAGATCGGAAGCAATCGTCCCACATCGCAACCCAGCCCCGCCCAGCCCGCTGACCTGCGGGTTGCCTGCGTCTTCAACTCGACCTCCACCTCCACCTCCACCGCCGCCTCTGCCGCCGCCAGCACTCCCCCGCACAGCCCTGACAGCGCCAGACTCGGTCCGCAGCAGCTTACAGCCGCCGCCACCGCCGCCGCCACCGCCACCCGGGGACGAAGCGCAGGGCGTGTTGTCGTACGCCGCCGCCTCCGCGGCCCCAGCCTCCAACTCCGCCTCCGCCTCCCGCTTCACTCCAAGCACCGCCGCCGTGCCCCCGCCGCCGCCGCCGCCACCGCGCGGCCTCCTGCCGCCGCCGCCGTCAGCGGCAGCGGCGGCGGCGGCCGAGCCGGTACGCATTCTGTCACCGGCAGGAGCGACGGTGGCAGCGGCGCTGTCGCCGCCGGCGCCGTGGCGTCCAGATCGGCCTGTAGCCGCCGCCACCGTCGCCATCGCCGCCACCATGTGTGCGCCACGGCCCAGCTCCGGCTCCAGGGGGGCCGCCGCCGCGCTGGCGCTGGCGCCGCCGCCGCCGTCGTCCAAGTCGTCTTCCCCCACCTCCTCCGTGCACTCCAGCCCGTGCTCCCGCTTCACCTGAGGGGAGGTGAGGGGAGCAATCAATCCCAACACAACACAACACAGTATGGCACAGTACGACACAGTGCGACACAGCACAACGCACAGCGTACCCCAGTCGGCCCAACCTCAGTTTTAATCCACCTTCTAAGTGGGTGAGTGCAAACCCCACCTCAACGCACTGCTAGCTATGCGCACCCGCGCAGTGCAGCAGCAGCACGGTACGGCATTGCGCGGCGCGGCGGCTCAGCCCCCGTCTTAACAGCACCTCCCAAGGCCCACGTCCCGACATACGCACTCGGCCGTACCGCGTCTGACCGCTCCGACTTGGATCCGCCCCGCTGCTGCTGGCGGCCCCCGGGAGGGGGCAAGTCACCCAATTCACCGACCTCGCCGCCACCGCCACCGCCACCGCCGCCGCCGCCGCCGCCGGCGGCGGCGGCGGCGGCGGCGGCGGCCTCGGATACGGAAGCCCGGCCAAAATGCGCCTGCAGCGGCGGTGGCGCCGCCACCGCGGCTGATCCGGCTGCCGCCCTGCCGCTCACCACCGTCGCCGTCGCCGTCGTTGCCGGCGGCGGCAGTGGCGGCGTCAGCGCGGCCTTGGCTGCCTGTGTAGGTGCGCATATGGTCAGGCGCACGGTTCGGTCGCCCAGCGCCTCCCACATGTCGATTCGCCAATTGGGGTACCTACGAGGAGGAGGCGTGGCGGGGCAGTGGGGAAAGGTGTCGGTAATCGGTACAGGGAGGGGATCACGGGGGCTGAGAGGTTCAAACGACATGCATGCGCTGAGGGCAGCAGCAGCTGCAGCAGCCGCAGTAGGGGTAACGCGGTGTTGGGCTGCTGCGGTGACGGCTGTGTCCCAGGGGGGCTCCTTCCAAGGCCCGCTTCCCGCTCCAAGGGAGCTGCGAGGAGCGGTCCGGCGCCGGCAAAGGCGTGGTCTCAACTCCCAAGGCCGCCAGATCCACCCGCAGGAGGGAATACGGAGAAGAGAAATACGGATTATACGGCAAGCCGTACTGTGATGTCAGACGAGTCACAAGGTACTAGCACAGAGCCCCCCCGCCCCCCAGCTCACCCGCAAGAGACTTCCTTGAGGCCTTGGACGCGGTATTGGCTGTAGCCTTGGGCGTGGAAGAACTGCTCGACACGCGCCGTAAGCACCAAATCCGCGTTGCCCTCCCCGCCGCCGCCGCCGCTGCCGCTGCCGCCGTTGGCGGTGTCGCCGCCGTCGGTGTCCGACCCGCCGCGCGCCGCGGCGGCGGCGGGCGATGGCGCGGCGGCGCCCGCCGGCAGCGGTCCAATGCGTCGTACGACAACGGTGATGCCGTACTTGAGCATGGTGGCCGGGTTCATGACCCTCTCAGCGAACTGCCGGGGCATGATGACGGGAACCTTCGCAGACAGGACTCCCTACGCCGCACAAGGATCAAAGTGGCGGGCGGCGGCTCCGTTTTCACATTTTGGGGGGTGGGCGGGGAGGGGTTGCGCCAACCACCTAGCAATTCAACGATGCAGAAAGCCTGCTCGGCGTTTCGGTGTGAAGCGGCTCCGAAACCGCCACCAAGTGCGATCCAATGCGACCACTGCAGAGGCGACAGCCACGAAGGCACGAAGGCAAACCTTCCGGAAGCGCAACGCTTCCTCCTGAAGGAGGCGGAGGAGGAGGAGGAGAAGGAGGAGGAGGGGCAACTTTCCGAGCAAAAAACAAATTGCAAACAAGATTATGCAGCAGCTTCTGTACTTCTGCTGAAGTACATGTTGTACTGCTCCGACACATCGGACTGTATCCATAACCACTCCACACATAAAACCCTTCCATGGTTCTCGGCAGTGAAAGCGGTCCCATGCAGTGTCTGATTCCTCTGTTTGTGTTCGGAGGCGAAAAAAGTGGTTGTGACGATGGTTTCGGAGGCATCTATTTTGGGCCTTGACATTCGCTGGGTTTCGGAGCTGGGTTTCGGGGCTGGGTTGGGGCGCTCTTTGACGCACCTTTGACCGCACCGCGCCAGCGCTCGGCGCCGTCATCGCAGCGGCGGCAGCGGCACCGGCGGCGGCGGCGGCGGAAGTGGAGGGCGGCGTGGGGGCCCCCGCCGCGGCTGCCCCACGCCCGCCGCCGCCGGGCGAGGCGGCCGCACAGCCGTCGTGGGGAGGCGCCGCCGCCGGCGGCACTCGCTGCGGCGGCTGCATCGACCGCCAGCCGTCCTCGTGATCGCGATCGCGCTCCGCAGCTTTCCGTTTGTGCGCCGGCACCTGCTGCGGTTGCTCCTGCTGCTGCTTCAGCAGGTGCCAATCTCGCGGGCTCAGAGCACCTGCGAGCCCGATCCCGGCAGCGCCAGGTCCAGTGCCCGAGTCCCGCCCGGCCCCGCCGACTGACAGACCCATGGGTCCGTGTCCCGGGCCCAGGGAGCCCAGAGCGTCCGGAGCCGCACCAAGGGAACCGGCGGCGGCGGCGGCGGCGGCCGCCACAGCCCCGCGAGAGGAGGGCGGGGCGGGGCGGGTCCACGGCAGTCCGGCGGGGTACGCCGCCTGGGAGGGTGCGGTGGAGGAGGCAGCGTGCGGCGGTCGCAACTCCCTGCGGCCCGCTGCCGCCGCCGTCGCCGCCGCAGCAGTAGCAGCAGCAGCAGCAGCCAGCTCCGATGGTGAGGCGGACGACTCGCGCTGCATGCCGGCGGCGGCGGCGGCAGCGGCGGCGGCGAAGAGCAGGCCCTGTAGCGCGCTGGTGTTGGGATTGCTCCTGCCGCCGCTGCCGCTGCAGCTGACGCTGATGCCGCTATCGTCGTACGGCAGGTTCTGCGCCGCGGCGGCGGCGGTGCCGCCGCCACCGCTGGGGTGAGTTATGCTGGCGGCGAGGCCGGGGTCTAATGCGGCGTGCAGGGTCGCTGCTGGGTCGCCAGACAGTGGGGCGAGGCGGGACCAGGTCTGCAGATGCGGGCTGTTGTGGTGGAAGGGGCTGGGCTGGCAGCGGGCCGTTTGCGCCCGGAGGCCACTCATCAGGGCGTCACCGTCGTCACTGATAACAGACGTGGTACCAGCAGGCCCGGAGTTTAAACTCCCTCTTCCGAAACTTTGCTCGCGGGCTGCTGCCAGCCGCTTCGCGTCGCCGTTCGGGCCGGCAGCAAGGCCGGATCGAGCAAATTCATAATCGTTGGGATGCAAATATAGGGCTGGGTCATGTCTGTACTGTGCACCAACCGATGCCGGAACGGGAGTTGCAGAGGCCACCGAAACGCTTTCGCCATAGTTCGTTGGGCGCTGGGCCGCTGCGTTGCTGGGCCTAGATCCAGCAGCCCCGACCGGAAACTGGGTGCCAATTCTTTCACGTGTTATCGGCGAGACCGTCCTGTGTCCAGCCGTTTCGCTGCTCGCCTCGTCGACCTCCATACGTAGGTAGAGACCGCGAAACCGTCTCAAGTCACACCCCGCCGCTAAATTCAGCTGCCGTCACACAAGTATTGTGAGGCTGATATCAGACACGACAGATCCGTGGCAAAGGCCCTGCAAGGATAACGAGCCGTGGTATGGTGGTAACCAGCGCCGTCGAGAGTTTCCTCGATGAGCCCGCAACTTGTCAACAAATACTGGTATATGTAAAATTAGGTAACACAAAACAGTACTTGCCTGTAAGAGACGGAATAGAGCTCTCTCCCTGGCTACCGTCACGCGGAATTGCACCGCCTCGCACTGCCTTGGTGCAAATTCGCACCCAGCCGTAGGACTTGTAATTGCCCTGCGACAATGTATTCACTACTGACGACACCTGTGTCTGTAATGGTACCGCTGGACAGGCCCAAGAACCCAGCGGGCCTGCCCCACGGCAGCGTGACGTCCCGCCGGAACCAGGCCTGTAAGTGTCCTAGTTGGGAGCGAGACTGCCTCAATTTGTTTTACCGGTCTCTAGGACATCGGCTCTTCAGGACTCATATGCATTTGCTATAATGTCTGTTTAGCACTACTCGGAAGACCTAATGCGCCATCGCGAGATTGCAAGCGCTGCAAGCTTGTAATCCTCCACAATTTCATTGCGTTCCGTGCTTCACTAAGGACATTTGGCCGTTCAACTACCAACCTAAAGGGCCAGGAGAAATTCGCCGTACGGGCGGCATGTATTAGCCTTTCCCAAACAGTATTCCATATGTATTTGATTCAAGTCGATGCCAGGATCAGGAACGATGCAAGCAGCATGAAAGGATGCATGAGCAGCCAAACGCCAGGGCCACGTGAGCAGCGACGTCAGCGCTAGATCAGGCCCTCCCAACCAGCGACATCAAGCATGGCCTCGCCCTTCGCTTCAGACTTTGTCCCAAGTATTCATCAGTCATACGGCCACACATCAAGGGTAGACGTGCGTGGTAACGGTCATACGGCAGGGTCCCGGAACGAACCGGGAACGGATTTCAATTTGACACCCCAGAAAATTGGTTTCATAAAAGACCAATCCGGAAATAATTTTCCTTTGTCCGTGTATTTTATCACGCGTGGTCTAGGGCGCGGTGCCGGGCCGTACAGGGTTGTTGCTCAAAATATACCGCGGACGCTTTATCCCTTCGACGAGACCTAAAGACACGCTCGCTACCAGGTTTGGGATTTATCAGGACCTTAATTTGCTGCCCAACCCAGAAGAGTATTCATGGCTTATCCTGCCCTGTAATACTGCTTGTCCCGTGCCGCTGTTCACGCCTGCCCGCGCCGTCGTCCGTGGGTTCCCTCGGCGCCTACTAGCTTCATCCGCGCCTCCTGGGGCCCTTCGTGCAATACACGACCCCGCAACATCATCTCCATGTAACATAGCGCTATTCGGCATGGCGCGCCCTCCGAAAACGGCTTTACCAGCGCAGGCTGTGCCTTTGCGGAAGCACGGCCCGGTCTGGGTGCGTTTTCCTCTTGCGCTTGCCGTCTCCGCTGCAGTGCACGTCCCCCTGGCCCGCTGGTTCTACACTTCCTTCCTTCCTTCCGAGGGTCTGGAGCCCACCGTTACACCCACAACAACATTGCAGTCATAGCAAACAGCGTGTCCCCGTTTCCCCGAGCAGACTTCGTCCCGGCCAAAAAAGCCATCCTCCAGAAAACCTTTTCCTGGGCCAGTACTTGCTGAAGTTTTACATGGGGCCAACTCTAAGGGACTCGAGCCCCGCTGCAGCTCCAACAGCTCCCAGCGAGGGAGGCAAGACCATCCCCCCCCATTCCCCCTTATTCCCCTTTCCATCGCAATTTCGACACGCCGAATCCTGACCTTCCTGACAAGCACGGCTGCTGCGGCATGCGGTAATAACGAGCAGCTCCGGATGAGAGATAAGTCTATATCCGGCATCACGCAAGACAAGAAAAAGTACCAAGAAGAGGAGCCGTATGCGCGAATGCGCCGCGGTCGCCCAGCTGCCGCTTCTGAAAGACAGGGAGTGGTGCAACCCCTACTGCGCGCGTTGCCAAGACCGGGAGGGCGCCGAGCGCAGCAGGGTCCCACGGCTTCCGCGCCAGGCCGCTAAGCCGGCTCCGGAACCAGCCCCAGCCCCCCGAGCCACCCCGACCATATCGCCATGTAACCGCATGCACCAGTCACATGTCAATCACAAGTTTATTTAACGGTTTCATCCGGAACCATCTCCTCCTCCTCCCCCCCCGTATCTTCTTTTTTATCCCCCCCGGCGTAATCGCGATCTTGATCACAAAGGCACTTGCGCTGCGGTTCGTGTGCCTTTCTCCCAATCTTACGAAATACGACACAGGAAGATACGTACATACACGCAAGCATCTGCACAAACAACCACGCAGTGACGCACATGCACACATACACGCACACACGCGCGCTCGCCCCCCGCACGTTCGAGCTTCAAGCAAAACGGAGTCACCAGTTCACCACTTCCGTTCCAACCGCTCCAGGTTATGTACGACCATAATAACCGCCCAAACCGCTCACCGATCCTCGGCCTTCCGGTTCCCCCGGCAGCTCTTTGGCCCCCTCCCCCCCACGTGGAGGAGCATATCACGCCCTAATCCCCCCCCCCGTGGATAACCCCTCCACCTGCGTTTCCGGCCCACCCTCGCATTCATTGCCACCCATCCCTCACCCAGCCCGCGACCCCGGCCCTCCCCAATCTCGTTCTTATTGCCCCTCCGGCGTGGACGGCGGAAGCGTCGGCGGCGACGCGGCCGCGCGCTCGTTTTATTTCTGCTGGAGATATCAGGTAATCCTCAGGTAATATCCCAGGTAACTGCGTTGCGTTCCCTCGTCCCGGGCCGTTTTAATTACTCCCCAAGCGTCGCACCTGCCGCCCCCGTCCCGACGCATGGGACAGCCCCCCCCAAAGCCCGACCCCCCCCCAAAATCCCCAATCCCCAACCCCACCACCCAACACGATACACCGCCGGCAGCAGCGCCTCCGCCTCCGCCTCCGCCTCCGCCTCCGCCTCCGCCTCCGCCTCCGCCTCCGCCTCCGCCTCCGCCTCCGCCTCCGCCTCCGCCTCCGCCTCCGCCTCCGCCTCCGCCAGCCAATCAAACCGGATCCCCGGCGCCCGTCGCGGAGCGACTCGTCTGAGAGCAGTTGCCGCCGTCGGCGCCGCCGGCGCCGGCGCTCGCGCCATCCTTGCCCGAGGCTGAACTCGACGGTCGCACCACCGTGGTGGTTGTGGTTCCGGCGCCCGAGCCCGAGCCCGATGCACCGGCTCCGGAGCCGGGCGGCGCCTGCTGGCGCGGCGGCGGCGGCCCCACCAGGCTGAATATCACGGGCATGAGCATAAGGCCCACCAGTAGGGCGAAGCAGATGGTTCCGAAGATGAGGGAGAAGAAGATGCGCAGGATGGTGGAGGTGGAGAAGGCGAGAGGGATAGTGCCTGGAGGGAGAGGGGAGGGGAGGGGGGGGGGTGTTGGGGAGGGGGGGAGTTTTGGGGGGGATGTAGCGGGGAGTGGGAAGGAGGCTGGGACAGGGGTGGCAGACGAGGGGGAAAACAGGCAGGGCAGGGGAGGCAGAGCCCTGAGGTTCCCCCCGCAGTGAGCACCAACAGGCCGTCATGCAGCGCGGCGTCAATCCCGCCCCCAACTCCCCACCTCACCCACCCACCTCACCTCACCCCACCTCACCCACCCACCCCCCGCCCCGGCATGGCCCCCTACCCAGTACCACCCTACCCACCCAGCAGCGCCGTGAGTCCGCCCATGAATACGGCGCTGCCCGTATCCGTCATCGCCATCACCATGCGGCCGTTGCGGGTGCCGTCCGCAGTCACCGCCACGAAGCGCTGCGCGAAATAGACCGCGTAGTCGACGGAGAGGCCGGTGGCCATGATCATGTTGATGATGGATACCTGGGGGGAGAGATGGAGGGGTGGGGGGGGTGGGGGGGTGATAGGGTTAAGAAGGAGAATAGCGAGGGGCGGTGGGGTGGGGGGTGGGTTTGTGGGTGGGGATTGTGTGGTGTGGTGTGGTGTGGTGTGGTGTGGTGTGGTGTGGTGTGGTGTGGTGTGGTGTGGTGTGGTGTGGTGTGGTGTGGTGTGGTGTGGTGTGGTGTGGTGTGGTGTGGTGTGGTGTGGTGTGGTGTGGTGTGGTGTGGTGTGGTGTGGTGTGGTGTGGTGTGGTGTGGTGTGGTGTGGTGTGGTGTGGTGTGGTGTGGTGTGGTGTGGAGGGAGATGGGGGGATTACCGGGTCGGGGACGGGGAGATACGGGTTACGCATACGTGTGGCACCCGTGCGGATGAGATCCAGCGGACCGGACAAGACCGGACAGGGCAGGGCCGGGCAGGGGGGGAGGGAGAGGGGAGAGGAGAGGGCGATAAACGGGGCTGCACGGCCCCGCACCGGGTGCCTCCGAGCACCCCCGGTTTCGGAGAACCACACCAGCCGCCACCCCACCCCACCCCCTCACCCCTTACCCCTCACCCCACCGCGCACTACCATACCCACCTGGTTGAAGCGGATGTTCAGAATGAACATCTGGCCGAACAAAAAGTAGTCTACCTGTGAGGCGGTTGGACGGCGGTTGGGCGGCGGTTGGGTGGCGGTCGGGGCAGGCAGGCGCGCATGCAACACTGAAGTCCGTCAAAGTCGGTCACAGCTAAGCCGCCTTCTTGTCCGCTACAAGCGCACCCCCCTGCCCTCCTTCCAGCTCCCACACACACTCTCCTACCCCCCCGTCGGTTACGGTATTCCGCTGCAGTGCTTCTCTACCAACCCCCCCAACCCCACCACATGCTCACCCACCTCGCTCCTTCCCACACCCCCGACCCCCGACCCTTCTTCCCCCTCCTTCCCGACCCGCGCGCCCCACCCTTTCCAACCACCCTCTTCCCTCCCTAGCAACCTCCCGAGCAAGTAAACCAGACCAATTCGAATCGAATCGTGAACAAGACCCCGACCTCGCGCCCCTCGCCGCCCCCCATCCCCTTTTCCTCCCTCCCTCCCCCCCTTCCCCCTCCTCACCAGCCCCACGGCCAGCATCATCAGCGCCACCGCCCGCAGCGAAGGCAGCGTGAGGGTGAGCACCACCCCCACCCCCGCCACCGCCAGCAACACATACTCCATTGTCATGGCACCCAGGATGGCATCGCCCTCATCGTAAATGTAGTTGCCTGGTGTGGGGCCGGGTTGGGCCGGGTTGGGGGGTTGGCGTGGGGTTGGGGGGTAGGGGTTGGCGTGGGGTTGGGGGGTAGGGGTTGGCGTGGGGTTGGGGGGTAGGGGCGGAACCGGGCCAGAGCAGCTCCCTCCCTCCCTCCCTCCCACCACCACCACCGTCGCCACAACCCGCCACCGCCCACCGCCGCCGCCACCAGTCCACCGCCACCCACCATTGTACATGAAAAACACGTCGCCCGGCGCGCGCGCGTTGTCGGCCGCAAAGATGTCATCGTTGATGTCGCCCGTGAGGCGGTCGATGGATCGGATGAGGTCGCGGCCGTAGGCGCCGTCATCCCCCGGGGCTGTGTGCACCAGCGGCATGCGGCTGCTCCACACGGCGGTGGGCTGAGGGGCGCCCCCCGGTCCCACCGAGTGGCTCCACAGCAGGTCGTCCAGGTAGCCGCGGTGGGTGGATAGGAACTGGGGAGGGAAGGAGAGATGGGGGGGAGGGAGGGGCGATATGGGGAGGGGCGATATGGGGAGGGGAGGGGAAGGAAGGAAGATGCCGCAGCGAAGGGGGCGGGGCTGGGCGGGGTGATATGGGGCGGGGTAATGGCCGCAGCGGAGGTGTGGCGACCCAGTTTTGGGAGGTAGGGGTAGGGGTAGGGGTAGTGGGGGGTAGAGGCGAGCTTGCGGCAGTGGCAGGAGACCCCGGCCGACCTCGCCGCCCCCCCCCCGCCCCCCCCCCCGGCTTACTTGCTGCAGCAGCGGGTAGAACACCGGCTGGGGCACACACCCGCTGAGGTTCTGCGGCCTCACGAAGGCGCCCAGGTCCCCCGTCACCCGGCCCAGGTAGGGGTTGGTGCAGCCGGGCAGAGGCACCAGCGTTACGTTGGGGTGCGCGGACTGAACCCACCTGCACACGACGGAGGCCGTTTGGGGGAGGGGGGTGGGGGTGGGGGCGATTGAGGAGGGGAGCAGAGTGAGTGGAACACGGAGACAGGTGGAGGTGGTGCCGGTGGGAGTGGTGAATGGGCGATGAGGGAGGCAGGGTGCGGAGGCAGGGCGCGGAGGCAGGGTGCGGAGGCAGGCGGCGTGAAAGTAGGCGGGCTGCCCGCCCGCCCGCGCCTATTCCCCCAACCCCCCCGTCCGCAGGTTCCCCTTCCACCCTCCCCTCCCAACCCCCCTCCCAAGTCCCACCCCCCCCTCCCAACCACCCCACCCCCACCCCCACCCCTCACTCACTCGATAAAGTCTATGAGCCAGTTGCCCTGAAAGGCACTGATGGTTGAGTTGACGAAGCGGTTGTCCAGCGTCTGGCCCAGAGTGGAAAGCATGGCGGCCTGCTGCTGGGGGGCGGAGGGGTCCAGCCACCGGAAGTAGAGGCGGGTGGGGGAGCCGATCTGCTGCTGGAACTGCGGAGGGAGGGGAGGCAGGGGGGGAGGGAGGGAGGGAGGGAGCGAGGGAGGGGAGGGAAGGGGGGGAGGGAGGGAGGGAGGGAGGGGAGGGAGGGAGGGAGGGGGGAGGCAGGGGAGGGCGAGTTGTATATGTGTGGTGGGGGAGGGAAGGAGGGGGCCAGTGGCAGGGGAGGGAGGGCGGGAGAGGGAGGGAAGGGGAGTGGTTGGGTGAGGGAAAGAGCGGAGGGGCGTCGGGGTGTGGGGTGCAGGGATGGGCCCGCTGGTGGTCCAGTCCAGTCCAGTCCACATCTTGTTGGGTCCAAAACTCCGATATCAACCCATCAGACCGTTTCCCTCCCGGGTCCCCTCCGTACTCCGCATACCGCAACCCCCAGCCCTCCCCCTCTCTACCCACCCACCCCTTACCCCGCCCCCCTCCTTCCCCTCCCAAACCCCTCCTCCTCCTCCTTCCCACCTCCCCCTCCCCCTCCTCCCTTTTCTCCTCCCCCTCCTCCCCTCCTACCGTGTCCCCGGTGACGGTTACGTAATCCTGCAGGTACGAGTCGTCGGGCGCCAGCTCGCTCAGCGGCTGCCCCGCCTTGAGCCGCGGAATGCCCACTCCCGCCAACACCGCCCAGCCAATGAACACCGCCAGCACAGCCGCCTTGACCCACCAGCGGGTCAGCAGCGGCGCATAGTAGCGAGCGAACAGCGCCTTCATCAGATTGTGCTCCTCGGCGGCGGAGGCGGAGGCGGAGGGGGGAGAAGGAGAGGAAGGGGCGGCCGCGGGCTGAGGCTTCTGTTGGAGGCGGGGTGCGGGGGAGGGCGGGCGCGGAGGCGGGGGCAGGGAGGAGCCGTCAAGGGAGGCGACCTGCGGCACGGCGGCGGCGGAGGCCTGGAAGCACAGCACAGGGGGCAAGGGAAGGGTAGCGCAGGGCAGGGCAGGGCAGGACGAGGGAAAGGAAGGGCAGGGTAGGAAGTGGGGGCCACGTCGAAGCGCGGCGCCGGGTCAAGCGGTTGTGGGAGATTGAATGCGTCGGGGGGACATGGGTGAGGCGAGGCGGCTGTAAGGGTGCCGGCTCACCGGCTTCCCCTCCAACTGCCCGCCCGGTCCTGATCCTTATCCTGGGTCCTGGTCTTGGTCTTGGGCAAACACTCAACCACCCCGATCCAACGCGCCCCACCCCGTCTCCCTGCCCCCCCAGCCCCCCTCACCTCCACCGACTCAGCCAGGGCTCCGCCGCTCCTCCTCGGCCCGTCTTGTTGCACAGGCGGCCCCCAGGACTGCCCGACAGCCGGCATCTCAACCACAACGGCCTTCAGGACGGGGCCGTCACCGCCGCCGCCGCCGCCGGCGGCGGCGGCGCCGCCGCCGCTGGCGTCGCCTCGCGGCTCTAGATAGTTGGTCGCCGCGGAGGGCTGTGGCGGTGCGCCGCTGGTGACGCAGCAGCAGCAGTCCAGGCGGTTGCGGGCGATGCGGCGCTCGTTCAGCACAAACACGCCCGTGAAGAAGGTCAGCTTTGGGGGGAAGGAGGGGTAAGAAAGAAGATACCGCAGCGGAGGGACGGCGACGGCGTTAGCGAGCGGACCCGAAACCCAGCTGGGGGGCCGGGAAGAAAGGGAGGGAGGGGAGAAGGGGAGGGGACAGGGGAACGGAGACAAAAGCGAGTGGGCGCGAGTGTCAAAGAGGCTGAAGCTGACACCCTGACTCCCGTCCCTCACTCTGTTGCCACCACCGTTTGATTGCTGCAACCAGTGCAACCATCACGGCCATTCCGCATTGCACTCCTTTCACCCCTCCCCGGTAAACCCCCCTCCCCTCCCCCTCCCCTCCCCCTCCCCTCCCCCTCCCCGGTACCCCTCCCTCCCCTCCCCTCCCTCCTTCGCTTCTCACCGTGGCAATCAGGATGCAGATCACCCCCATGGTCGCATACACACTGAACCACTGAACCGCCGGCAGCTCGCTGATGGCCCCCAGCGCGAAGGCCACCGCTGAGGCCAGCAGCGTCACCACCACTGAACTGCCGGCGCTGGACATGAGGGCGCGGAAGCGGGACTCCAGGGAGGAAGAGGAGGAGGAGGAGGAGGAGGAGGAGGAGGAGGAGGAGGCGGGCGCCGCCACGATGCCGTCGTACGCCTTGACCAGGATGAACATGCAGTCGATGGAGAGGCCCAGCAGGACGTACGGCAGGGTCTGCGCTTGCGTGGAGATATGGAGATATGGGGAAAGGGGGAAAGGGGGAGGAGGGGGGAGGGGGAAAGGGGGGGTGTGGGGGTGCGTCGTGGTGCGGCTGTGTGTGTGGGGGGGGGGGCTCGCAGCTCCCGGTGTGTTGCGCTTCGATGGCCCTCGCTTGCCCTTCACCCCCCTCCGCCCCCCTTCACCCCCCTCCACCCCCCTTCATCCCCAATCACCCACACCCACCCACCCACCCACCTGCGACAACGTGTTGAATGGGCAGCCGAACAGCAGCGACAAGCCGTAGCCCGCCACCATCGCCAGCACCGCCGACACCACCCCCAGCAGAGCCAGAGAGCTGCGAGTGCCCACCGGGTCCCACCTGACAACAAAAAACACACACAACACCACACAACACCACACACCACCACCACACACAGCAACAGCGGCACCACGACAGCCAACACCACCAGGGCAGAGGCAGCGGCAAGGGGGCGGAGGCACCGTCAGCGGACTTTGACATGATCCAGCAGTAGCAGGTGACAGCGGGAGCGGCGAGAGCAGCAATGGAAGAGGCAGTAGCCGAAATTGGCGGCACAAAAAGCTGGAGGCGCTCCTCCTCTCCTCTCCTCTCCTCTCCTCTCCACCTCGACGGTGCCCTGGCCCCCAGTCAGCAGTTGCCCTGGACCGTGGAGCCCCACATCCGCATCTCCTCCCCATCCCCTCATCCCAAAACACGCCCCTCCAGAAGCCCTCTTCCACAACCTCTTTTGAAGCCCCCACTCCAAACCCCCCACTCCGGGCCTCTCCAATCCCCTCGAAACACACACACGCACACGCACACACATACACACACACCCGAGCCCTCCCCCGCTTCCCCCGCTCCCCCTCCCCACCTGGACAGTCCCATCACAGCCACCAGAATAAAGATAGCCACCGAGATCACAATCAGGTAGAGGTCGTTGGTGACGCTCCGCCCGATCTCGTTACTGACGCTGTTGCCGGCGATATAGGCGAGCGCTGTGTAGTTGGTGCCGCCCGGCGCCGCCCAGGCCTTGAGCTCGTCCAGAAAGGCGTCGTACCACTTGGTCTCCACGTCACCCAGCCCGCCGCGCAGGTTGTAGTCCAAGGCGATGAGCTGGGCGGAGGACATGAAGAAGGGCGGCTGGCCGGGCTGGGGGCTGGGCAGCGGGCTGAGCACGATACCGCCGAAGAGGGACAGCGTCGAGATGGAGCTGCGGGGGGTGGGGTTAAGGGAGGGAGGGAGGGAGGGAGGGGGCGGAGGGGGGGAGGGGGAGGGAGGGGCGGGGGGGGCGGGTGAGTGTGCGGGTGAGTGTGCGTGTGAGTGGGCTGCAACAGGAGAAAAGCTGTAACCGGAGAACGACAAACTCCGGAGGAGGAAGACCAGGATACCGCACACACATACACACACATACACACACACCAGACACTGCAAAATGGCCGTTCGCCACAAATGGCCCACTGCAATCTCCTTTCCCCGATAAAGATAAGAGATACCGACCAGCTCCTGAGTCCTGCGTCCCGCGTCCCGCCAACCGCCCTGCCTATCAGGTCCCCAACCCCTGCAGCCCACCACCGCCCCCACCGCCCCCACCGCCCCCACCGCCCCCTCCGAGGCGATACCGTTTTCCACACACACACACCCTGCCCCCCCTCTGCCCCCCCCAGCTCACGAGCCATCCGGGAAGCGAGCCTTGTTGACGTCCTGGATCAGTGCGCCGCGGTTGCCGACCGTTGGGTCGGTTGCCGAGCCGTTGACATCCGCGAGGTAGTTGGTGAAGTTCATGCTCCACAGATTGAGCGGCCTGCAGGGGGGCAGCGGGCAGGAGGGCAGTGGGGTCGAGGGTTGCCGCCGCGTCCGGGAGGGCGCGGACCTTCAGCGAGTGCCGGGGTGCGGGTTGCGGCCCCGCCGCACACAACTCCACAACTCGCTGCTCGCATACCCGGCGCCTACCCACTCCCACACCGCCCAGCCCGGCTCGCAGCATACAACCCAAAACCCACAACCCACAAACCCGGCCGCGGCAGCAGCAGCAGTCGCCAAAGTCGCTGGCAGGGGCCCGGCAACCCCAGTTGGTGTCGGTGGCACAGCTGCTGTCACCCAGCGCAAGGCGCCTCGCCTTGTTGTGCGTGCGTGCTAGTTGCGCTGACTACGGTGCCTAGGAGCGACAACGACGACGACGACGACGCGGCGGCGGCTCACCCGCTGTACTTGCAGTTGCCGTCAAAGTCCGTCTCGCACACGTCCTGCCACGTGTAGGTACGGCCGCCGGACGAGACGTTGATCGCCCGTACGGCAGCGTCCACCTGGAACAGCTCCCAAAACACCTGTCGTGCACACGTACGGTATACGGAAGGGGGGCGGGCGTTGCGCAGCAACGAGGACGATGTACGGCGGTGGAGGCGGCAACGAGAGCTGCTGCCCAGCTGCCGCGAGCCGCAGGAGACAGCGGGCACGTGTCGCGGCCCTCTCAGGGGCAACGCGATCTGGGTCGCCTCGAGGAGGTAACAGAGCGACGGTGTGTGTGTGTGGTTGTGGTGTGTGGTGTGTGTATGTGTGTGTCTGGGGAATAGCGTACCGGCAGTTGCAGCGCGTTCTTGCTGTAGGCCGCTTGGCGGTTGGGCAGAAGGGAGCCGAGGACCTGCGGAGGAGGAAGGCCGCGAGGAGGGCGGGCGAGGGTGGTGTCATGGTTGGTTGGAGGAAGCCCACGGCAGGTTTGCGGTGAGGGGCAGTTGGGTCTGTGAGTGATGTGGGCGCCATGAATCGGCTGCCTCAACGGGCAACATCGAAGTGTGGGCCGGCCGCACGCGGGCATCCGCTGTACCTGTGAGCCTCCGCCGCCGCTTGCATAGTTGCCTGTTACCCAGTTCCTGTCCTTCATGGCTTGGGAGTGTTGGGGAACCCTGTACGAAGATGTTGCGACATTACTCTTCCATGGTGGGAAAGGAATAACAGGCTGTTTCGGACAAACTGTTCCGGAACGCACCATAGCTTGTCTGTCGCATTCTCGATCGAGAAACGAGCCCAACCAGCAGCGGCTGCTGCCGCAGCCAGGATGCTGAGCACGACGAGCAAAACGGGCCGACGGGCGACGAGCGCTCCTATTGCGCCCGTCGACCAATTCAGCCTTCTCTGCACACCCGAAATTGCCCGATCGTAGCCCGTGGTGCACCGTGATGCACACGCGGTACAGCTATTGCCTGAGGCTGAGCCATCCTCGGCCATTTCAAGTTCTTGCTCAGAACTTCTGTATTATCAGAAGCTTAATGTGTAACAGACATGAACATGAATGGGGGATCCAGTGTTTTGTTATGTATCTGGACCTCCCTGACGCGGTTAGACCGGCTGCGTAATGTCGTGCAATTATTAGGGCGTTAGGAAGCTACACCGGCCAGTGACTAATCCGTCTTCTACCGAATGCGAAGGCCGCCACCCTGCACTCAATTCTGGTTATTGCAGTGATATATAATCGTGTGGTAACGTTTTCCCTTGCCTTCATCCTCATCGGACGAGCATCCCGTATTCCTGTTTCTTGCCGGTTAGGTCCCGAGCTCCCGACACCTCGCAATCCTGCACTCCCAATTCTGTGGACCTAAATGGAAGTTGTGCTGCTCAAACGATAAGACTACAAGGCCCTACCAAAAGCGCACACAGCTGGCTGTCGTTGGAGCCGTTGGGCATTTACTGTCTGCGGCACCAACAGAATAGTAGTAGCAGGTGTCAAAATCACATCAATCTTTTATCATTTCAGCTTTATGTAAGACGATGCCGAAACTTTTCTGACTTCTAAACCGGCTCAGCTGAGGGCTTGAGTCAAAGTCGTGTGTAGACATTTTTATGTAGTTAAGACGTACAATAGCTCAGGTATATTTGCGCGTAACCGTTCAAATGTCGGCCGCCGGCGCCGTCCGAGTGCGCCAGCACCAGCCGGGGGCAGATATCGCGCTCATAGAGCGAGGGCTCGGTGTGCACGACGCTCCCACAAGCACCATCTTCGTCTGCGTGGGCGATGAGATCAGCACGGAGGGCCAGGATGGCTTCCTGCGCGGCCATGGCACCCAGGTCGTCGACGGCAAGCTCGTGGCCACCGTCTGCGGTGTGGTGGAGCGCGTCAACAAGCTCATCTACGTGAAAACCCTCAACAGCCGCTACAATGCGGAGCAGGGCGACGTGGTGGTGGGGCGCGTTGCCGACATTGCCGGCAAGGCATGGCGTGTCGACCTCAAGTCGCGCCAGGAGTCCAAGCTGCTCCTCTCCGCGGTGCACCTGCCGGGCGGCATCCAGCGCCGTCGCAACGCCGAGGACGAGCTCAACATGCGCGCTTTCTTCCGCGAGGGCGAGCTGATCAGCGCCGAGGTGCAGTCCGTGCACGCCGACGGCAGCGTGGCGCTGCACACGCGCAGCGCCAAGTACGGCAAGCTAACACACGGGCAGCTGGTCGAGGTGCCCCCCAACCTCATCAAGCGCCAGAAGCAGCACTTCCACACGCTCGAGGCGCTGGGCATTGAGCTCATCATCGGCTGCAACGGCCTCGTGTGGGTGGCGCCGCTGAGGCCAGACCGCGCCGCTGCCGCGGCGGCCGCCGCCGCCGGCGGCGCCGGCGACGCCGCCGCGGACGCGGCGGCGGCGGCTCCGCCGCCGCCACCTACCAAGGGGCAGCTGGAGGTGGTGTGCCGAATGGCTAATGCCATCCGCGTGCTCACGCGGCTATACATGCCGGTCTACCCGGCTTCCATCATGGCGACCTACGAGGCGGCCATGGACCGAGGGGTGGAGCTGCGAGACATGTTGGAACCGGACTTCCTGGAGGCGGTGGTCAAGCAGGAAGCGCAGCGGCGCAGCAGCGCCATGCAGGAGTAGCAGCAGGGAGGCGGCAGGGAGGCGGCAGGGAGGCGTAAGGGGCAGAGTGGGGGAGCAGTGGGGGTTAGCAGCAGCAGCAGCAGCATGCAGGGGCGCTGATCGCTGGGGTGGTGGGGATAGGGTCGCGTGCCGGCTCCCCTTCTCGCACCGTGGAGGGCGAGTGTGCTCTGGGAGGGAAAGGATCAGTGGACAAGGTTACAGGGTTTGAGAATTCCTGCACCAGGGGCGTCGGCGTCGGTTAAGACGAGTAAAAGAGGGCACATGGGCATGCGCATGGGTGTGCGCATATCGCGCGCATCGTTGAGGGCCCTCCCCCGGGAAGAACGGAGCGGAGCGGAGCGAAGCGGGGGCCGGCGCCCGGGGGGATCGCCGCCGATGTCTCTGTGGCAGGTGTGGACGACGGTTGATGACGTGAACCCACATCAGGTACCCTCAACGTGATGTGGGTTGCCCGTAGGGCTGAGCAGCTCCGTCGCGTTGGGGACGTGCGTGAGGCGGTCGGGGTGGTGTGGACGCGCCTGCCGGTCGCTCGGGCGGCGGCGGCGGAGCGGAGCGGTGCGAAGGAGGGCGCTTGGGAAAGGTGTGGATTGGGGGGCAGCGGGCAGGTGGCTAGGCTAGGGACGCAGGGCGGTGAACAGGCGGCTTGGACGCGGGCGACTTGAGCAGTCATGGGCGCAGGGGTGGGCCAGACGGGCACAAGAACCTGGAACGGGGGCGAGGAGGGCTCGGGACGGTGCCAGCCTTTGTCCCTAGGGCTGTCCCATCGGTGGCTGGCCGGAACGCTGATCTGCTGCCTGGCCCTGACTGGTCTCTGACCTTGCTCCATGTGCTGGGGATTGGAAAATTTGCCTCCCAACATCGGGCCCTTGACGAGCAAGGCAGGATAGGGGCAAAGCTGGGTACCGTGGGTACGCTGTCCGCGCGGGTGCTTCTGTGAATGCTCGGTTCATCCAGCCGTTTCATTCGCGGTGTGGTGTTGTGGTGGGCATGTCCCCGTTTCTTTCTTTCCCGGACGGACGTGCGGACGGCGGGACGGGTTTCACGGCCCCTTGCCGGTTTGCTGTCTCCTTTCGGAGCGCATTCCACGTTCCCAGCCACCATGCATGTGCGGTTGCAGCCGGACGCATGCGGTACGTTGACACGGGCAGGGTGGACGCGGCGGAAAACGGAGACGGGCGTGCCGATCCGCGATGCGGCCATGTGCGTGTCGTCTTGAGGGCGCGGTAGGAAGTACGCTCTTGTCCTTGACCTGCGGTACGGTACACGCGTCGCTCGTACACATGCGTGTGTGTGTGCCCCCCCCCCAAGAAACCTCCATTGCACCGCCAATGCGCAGACTGTTCTGTTCATTTTGACGATTCGGGCGCGCCGATAGGAAGCGGTGGCACCCTAGCCATCCACCCCTCACAGCCGCGTTGCGCGGCGCTGTACAGCGCACAGCAGGAGTGCTTGCCCTTCGGGCGCGCCCATGACATAATGCTACCATTTGCTAGCAATCACCGTTTTGTGCACACAGCCGCTCATCCTCCTCCAGCGCCGTAGAACGGTCCGCTCGTCCTCAACAGGACACCCATACCGTACTTTTCAGCAGTTCGCACTGCCTCGCCAAGCGGAGAGAAGGCTGGGGCGCCGTTGCCTCCACGCTGAACTCGTGATAATGGTATTGGTATTGGTATTGGCCATGCTCCGCTCCGCTCGCTCCGCAAGCTGGCGCCCTGCGGACCGCCCCGCGCCCCGTTACATGAAGCCCTTGCCGCGCTTCCCTTTGGTGTACACCTTGCCTCGGCTGCCCCCATCCCACTCCTCCCCCGTCTTCTCGACAATGAACTTCTCGCCCTTGGTGCTCACGACGCGGCCGTCCAGATAGCGAACCTGCGACGACAACACGACATGCATCAAAGGAAAAGCCGGTCGGGACTTGACCGAACAACTCGCCGGCCGTCAAGAGAGAGAGAGAGAGGCAGAGAGAGAGACACACACACACAGAGAGAGAGAGGCTGGATGGCTACCGCATGTCGGCTGCCGGCGTACCTTGGGTTTCTGCGCCTGCTGCTGCTTGTCGGTCCACACCTCGAGCGACGGACCGCTCTTGGCGGCCTTCTTGGGGTCCTTGGGCTCCGCCACCGGCCGCAGGTCAAACTTCTGCAGGATGTGCTGCTTGTTGCGCTCCTGCGCGCAGCGCGAGACAGTCACGCGAGTTTGCGAGGCGCAGCCGGGGACTGCCGCCGCCGCCGCCGCGGCAGCTGGCATGCCCCAGGCCGCGCATGGGGGCGGGAAGCGCACGCCACACTCGGGCGAGTGCGACTGTGTGGGCCATTCGCCGCGATCCCCGCTGGCTCGCCTGCCGGCGGTCATCGCTCAATCCCCCTCTCTCCACACCCACCCACCCACCCCCACCCCCACCCACACACCTTGAGCAGGCGAGCTGCCTCCTCCTCCTGCAGCTCCCGCTGTCGCTGCGCCTCCCACTCCGCTTTGGCGCTCTGCAGCTCCGGCCGCTCCGAATCCAGCAGCCAGGAGGCCAGCGCCTGCGGAACGAGCCGTGGCAGCGCTTTTGGTTGCTGGGCCCGGCTGGACCCGGCTGGGCCCGGGGGTATCATGCGGACGGCAGCACCTGCTGGAACGGATACGGTGGATCATGGGCGAGTCGCAAGGCGACTAGGCAACTAGGGTACGTGACTCCTATGGCGCCACGTGTTTCAAGGGCGCCACGCACCTCGGCGTTTCCTTGGAACTTGCGCTCAAGCGCATACAGCAGGAAGTCCTCCGAGACAGCGCCCAGGCACAGGGCCTCAAGCTCCCCTAGTACTGCAGGTGCGCACCGGCGGCACGGCGGGGGTTGCGCGGGCGGTACGTTCTCGCTGCTGGGGCCGTCGTTCCGGCAGCTCCGACCCCCTCGCGAGGAAAGCGCCGCTGCTGCTTGAAGCTGGACCGCCAGTGCGCCTGCATCTTCGGCCGGTTGAGGCTCCGCCGCTGGGGTGGCTTTTGGTGTGCAGCGTTCCTGGGCAAGAAATCCGCCGGTTTATCGCCGAATTTCCCAGCGGCAAGGTGCCTGCGAACCAGCGGCGCACCCACCTCCTGAACCATCGTCGCCAGCCGCAGCTGGCGCTCCTCTTCCGGGTGTGCTTCATAGCGCTCACCGCACGAGCCCGCAAGCAGAGCATCGAGGTGAGCCAAGCTCTCTGCAGTCCAGACGGTTACAATAATTACAAGGAGCCACAGCTTGCGAAACTCAACCACCAACCACTTCCGTGCGCAACCCAGGCTGTTCATCGGTTCCAAAAACAGGAGCGTGGCATCACACCACAATCCACAGACGAGCAGCTGCAGGTACGTCAAGATTACAGGTGCAGGCCCGTGGCGTACATACCGTGAAACTCTTCGTCACCCTCTTCCTCAATTATACTTTGTATCACGCCGATGGCATACTCCAAAACTGCTTCGTCGATGCCATCTGGGCAGCCCAGCTGCGCGAGGAAGTTCAGCAGCAAGTTCCGCGCCATCCGAACCCCGCGATTTGCTGTCCGCCAGGTTGCGGCTGGGACTTTTCAGTGACTATAAGTATAATGACTCAAGTAAGCGGTTTTCAGTGGAATGATAGCATCCATAAGGGTACAGGAAAAGCTGTTCCGAGGGCTCTTTTATGTGCAATTCTACGCTTTGACTATCTAATTGTATGTTTGGACCAATATAGTCATAAGGGGATATATCCTAATGCCCAGAGAAAGCGTCTGTGAAGATACATGTGAATTTTTACCCTCGAAATCCAGTCAATCGCGCTCCGGGATCACGTTTCAACCGTTGAAAAGCGGTTGGCTGCCGAGAGCCTGTGCTGTAGGCTGCATTTCCGTGGATAGTAGGCGTTCGCTAACAGAGTTCAGGCCTTCTGGGTTCCGCGGCTCCGAATCCAGATCCAGTGTTCCCGGACGGTCAGCAAGTGACCCAGGCGGGGATGTGCTGCGACCGCAGTGCCGGCGCAATGGCACCTCTACCCCGCAAGTTCGCTCGGCACGCGGCTTACGCGTCCGCCGCGCGAACCGAGACACTTCTAGACGGAATCGCGTCAGCGCCGTCAGATGCCTTCGAGGCATACCGGTATACACTCGCAAATGATCTAACCGCTGATTATGCGGCTCGGGGGCGTAAGCGACACCCAAGCACATCAGATAACGCCTGATAACGCCACGCCGCCACGCCGGGCCTCTCCCGACCCCTTTCTCCATCTGAAAATTTACGAAACTCCCAATACCTCACCTATCTCTACACTCATACTTCGCTCGGAGGTATTGAAGCTTGTCCACGTCGGAGCGAAGAAGGCCCCGGGACGTGGAGTGGGCGAGGCCGCGCAGATTCAGCGACCAAGTGGCATGCGCCAGGTAATTAAGGTAACAGGCCCCTTTGTAACGGCCTGCAACGAAACGCCGCGCGTCGCTACGGAGCCAGCTCACAGCGAGATGCTGATACGCAAAAGGGAGACAAACGACTTGAATTAGGGGTAAAAGTGTTGGCGCCCTGCCCAGTAATGCTCCCTTACGCTCCTAGACGGTTACATTGACCGCTATCGCGCAATAAGCATTGTTCAGTAACAACCCACGTACTAACTAGTACCTACACGAGGTGGAGGCGACGGAGGCAGTGGGGGCGGCGGGCGAGGGTGAGAACACGACTGGGGGCTGTGGCCTTCAACTCCGAGGCTTGCAGGTGGTAGCCGGGGTGTGCAATCGGAGGAGCAATGGAATCGTGGAGGCTGCTGTAGCGTTGTGAGCGGGTGAATTAGGGCATGGGCGAAATGCCAACAGCGAGTTGAAGTGCTCGCATGTGGCGGCACGGCAAGGCTTGCGCCGCATGAATTAAAAATAGCGGCAGGTACGATACGTGTAAGAAAGTTGCTTTGGTTCATTCAGTGCGCCGCAAACGGGCAAACGGGAACTTCCACGTCGTCGCACGTCGGTTGACGGTTAGGTACCTGGACGGAAATCGCACGACGCACGACGTAACTTTTAAGGAAGTGCACGAAGTTAAAGGAGCCAACAGGGCACGTTCGCCGAATTTGATGAATAGTTGGTCCTCGCGCTTGCATATATACTTGCAACCAGGAAAATGGCAGGCATGTCCTTCGCACTGTTACAGCAGCAACTCGATCGTGCCGTCAGCGGTGCGAGTGGCTATGTGCTCAGCCTTGTCGACAAGCTAAAGGCTAATGCTGATGCGGCACCTGCGTCGGAGCCTGACCCGGGCTGCGATGCGAAAGACGCCGCGGACAACGGCTGCGCAGCCCTTCCGGCTGAGTTGCTCCAGCACATCTTCAACTTCTTGGACATTGACACTCTAGTTATTACGATACCTCTTGTTTGCAAGCCATGGAAAGCGGAGGTCGAGCGCTACGGCATGGAGACGCGGGCGTCCCGTAAACTCTTGGTGAGAGCACATACCGACGTCGCCTTTCCAATGTGAGGGCCTTTGGTATATATCCAGCTGTCCTTGATAATCCTGTTCATATGGCACTCCCGACCGGTTGCCGCGTCCCGACGACCCCCTTCTTCGCTGTTCTTGCCCCTCATTCTTTTTACTATAGGACCAGCGCACGGACCTGGCTGCCCTGGGGTCCCCCGTCAGCGCCACGCACCTGTACCTGGCGCTGCGCGGCCGCAACTTCCTCCGAAACCCGGTGCGTGCGGATTTACCCGCAAGGTTCCATGCACACCTCAGTTAGCACGGCAACGGTGCGGCGCCCCGGGTCGCCGTTGCTGCCATCGTGGCTTCCAAACTGTCCTCCAGAAGAGTGGAGCCGGGTGTGTCCGACAGACGTGGGCGGAATCGCAGCTCCACCCCCCCCTCACCCCGGGCTCCGGCCTATACGTGGATAACCCTCACCCCGGGTGCGCCGTTTCCGCGCTGCACCTCCAATACGGTATCCCCACCACGGCCCCTGCGATAGCCACACGATTACACACACACACACACACGCATCGCCGGGGGAGGGCAGGGCACATCTCACGTCTCACACTCCCCGTTGCCGCTTGCGTTGCGGCTCGCATCCCTCACCGCTGTCTTTGCTGTCGTGATGAAGTTGGTGGGGTGCTGGGGTTGTATACGGTACCGGTATGCGCGCGCAGGCCTTCCGCCGCGAGTGCAACACGCAGCTTCTGGAGTTGGGCCGCCAGACCTGGAACCGCTGGAAGCGCGACGCCTGGGTGAGAGCGGCAGCTTGTTGCGTGTGTGTGCTGGTGGGTTGTGGTGTGTGTGTGTGTGTGTGTGTGTGTGTGTGTGTGTGTGTGTGTGTGTGTGTGTGTGTGTGTGTGTGTGTGTGTGTGTCGTTACAGTATCTGACCGGGCCCTGACGCTGGCCAGGGGCTGCTAACCCAGCCCCGACGGAAAGACCGCCTAAGCACTCTCCCCCTTGCGGTGGGAGAAGGGCGTGAGGGGCCGCTACCCCCTCCTGCTCGACGCAGAGCTGGCTGCGTCATACACCCCATATACGGGTGTACGGCGCAGCGGCTCCCCAAAGGCTTGAGCTCACAGCCTGCCTTATACGGCAGCTGGGCCCTTCGTCCGCACAAACAGCAGTCGCGCCGGCACACTACGCGGCGCCCGCGCTGTCCTGCCCGCCCTGAAGTCCTTGCAGCGCCGGGGCGCCCGGCCGGCCTGCTACCGGCTGGCGGTGCTCCTGTGTGTGTGTGTGTGTGTGTGTGTATGGAGCGGAATGGCGCAACGAGGGACCCGGGTCGCCCTCCCTCCCTTCGTCGCATCCCCCCCTTCGGATCCCGAGGGTGTCGATGGCATTTGGCCCTCAGATGCTGCCCTGTGAACTGCCGTACAATTGATAGGTCCGCGACCAACCTCCCAAACCTGACAGATCCACCATTCGGGCTCTGACCCCCTCCTTCCCCCCACACCCAAAACCCACACACACCCCGAAGGTGGTCAGCCACACCTCCAAGGACGGTCTGAGCTGGGAGCAGCCACCCGCGGGATTCGTCAGCAGCGGCGGCCGCGGGCGCGACCCGCCGCCGCCGCCGGTGCCGTATGGCGGCGGCGGTGTGCGGCTGGGCGAGCGGGTGCAACAGCAACTCAAGGGCCTCCTCAGCGGCCTCACCGCCGCCGCCGCCGCAGCCAGAGGAGCGACTGAGCCGGCGGCGCAGCCGGAGCCAGAGCAGCAGCAGCAGCAGCAGCAGGGGGAGGAGCAGCGGGCGGCGGCGCACGAGCAGTCGCCGACCTCGTGCATCGCCACGTCCGCGGACTGGTGTGAGGTGATGCAGGTACAGCGATGGGGAGAAGGGGGAAGGGAGACGGGAGGGAAGTGCGGGGGAGCGTGTGGGAGTGGGAGTGCGAGTGGGTGGTACCGTGGTAAAGGCGGGACGCGGCAGATGCGGATGACGGATGGGTTGGCGCCAGGGCTGGTGGGTGGTGGGGACCAGCGCCTCTGAGGGGTGCTGTGGGTTCGGAAGGTGTGGGATGGGGC
The DNA here is from genome assembly GCA_030267565.1 of Pleodorina starrii. NCBI lineage: Eukaryota > Viridiplantae > Chlorophyta > Chlorophyceae > Chlamydomonadales > Volvocaceae > Pleodorina > Pleodorina starrii. The sequence goes on from BRXU01000027.1 coordinate 320,509, forward strand.
TGGAGTGGGGTTGGACGGACCTTCCCAGTCCCCACGGAGGCGCGGATGGGCAGCTGCCGGACCGGCCCCCGTCCCAACCCCGGCCCCGGCTCGCCAAGGCTGCCTGCCTCGCGGCCGCGGCCCAACGCGAAGCTGCTCTCACCCGACCCCTTTATAAGATTTCGTTTCCGCCCCTCTCGCCCTCGCCCCGCCACGCCCATGAACCTCCCTCCCCGACCTCCTCAGGTGGTGGATCTGGATTGGGAGCTGCAGCGGCGCGGCCTCAGCGCGGCGCAGGCGGCCGCACTGCTGGATGCGGAGTTGAGCCTGCGACTGAGTGTGCACGTGGGGGCTAGGTGAGGTGGGTGGGTGGGTGGCTGGGCTTTGGGGTTGGAGAGGAGGGGGTGGGGAATTGGGAGCGGGGGGTTTCGCGGCGTGAGCGGCACGGGGATTCAGTTTGGGGACGGGGGGGGTGCTGCAGTGGGGAGGCGGGGAGGCCATGGGCAGCTGGGCTGGTGGGCGGAAGGGCAGTGATGGGTAGGTGGACAGGAGATTCGGAAATCCCGCTACTCCGGGAAGCCGGGAAAGGAAAGGGGGCGGCAGTGGCGCTGGGAGCGCAGCGAGGCCCATCCTTGACGGGCGCAAGCAACCGGAGGGCGCGTCCTCCCTCCGCCCTCGTCGCCGTCCCAACGCCGCCCTCCGCTGGCCGCACTCACCGCTGCTTTCTACATTCTCCCCATTCCCCCACCCGCCCAACATGCACATCGCGCTTCGCACCACTTCAATCCCGCCCCTTTTGACGTGTGTGATTGGACCCCCGCCGCCGCCGCCGCCAGGTCCGACTTCCGCGGCCAGTTCTCGGTGGGGCTGTTGCTCGACGAGGGCGACCCCAGCGGCGCGGTGCCGCAGATGCAGTCGTTCGTGATGCGCCCCGGCCGCTACAGCTTCTTCTCCGGGCGCGTGAGGTGCGAGGGACAGGACGGCTGGCTGCGGTTCGAGCACCGGGTGACAGCCTGTCCGCGCGGCTTCAGGCGCGCGCTGGTGCTGCTGCGCGGCCGCTGCGCGGGCGCGCCGCCGCCGCCGCCGGCGGCGGCGGAGGACGCGGCCGGGGAGCGGCCGGCGGTGGAGCCCGCGGAGGCCGAGTCTGGGGCTGGAGTCGCGGGGGCGCGGGCAGCACCGCCCGTGTTTTGTGGGGCCAAGTTTGCGTGTGCTGAGTTGGTGTTTGAGTGAGTGACGGCAGGGTGATCCGCAGCGAGGTGCGAGTTGGATGGCAATGTCCCTCCCTTTGCGAGGGCAGCTTCAGGATTTGCCCGCTTATTTGTATATCCACGGGTGTAACCTTGTGCACTTTGCGGAGAGGGGTGCTGGCGGAGGCATTGTGTGGGCGGGCGAGGATCAGCGCGTTCCGCACCGCATGGCAGGGGCGGGGGTTCGAGCAGCGGCTTGTGTACATACCTTGTTGGGGATGTGGGGTAGGGGTTGCGCCGAGTGTCGTCCCCACGGCTTGTCTGCCTGCAACGCCTCACAGCGCGAGGCCGACCCGCGTCGTTCCGTAAATGGTCCCCTTTCTGGAAAGACCGTTTGCATACTGCCGGTGTGGCGCGTTTGCTCCCAGCGGCCTGGCGGCCGCCGCAAGCACGGCGGTCTCAACAGAAGGGGGAGTGGCAGTGGTGGTGCAGCGGCCGCTGGGAGCTTGTCCTGGGTTGACATTCCAGCCGCGAGGTCCGATGACGACGACGACCACAACGTGCAGCCAGCCGGCCGTCGGCACAGCCCCGAACAGGAGGGGGTGGGTGCCGCAACACTTACCGTGTATGCATACATAATTACATACGTACATGTACATGGGAACGAAGCGCAGGTCGGTCTCGCCGCTCCGGTGACACGCACCTCGTGTGTGCCACCATGGGCCGCACGGCACTGGAACGAGGGCGGCAGCAGCCTTGACACGTCCACAGCGGTGTGTGCGTTCGGACCGTCAACAACACAGTTTCAACCCAGTTGACAAGTCCGCCGCTACACACCTCCAAACCCACACCCACACCCGTCAACAGTCGCACGCAACCCGGCGGGAAACCAGCTGAGCTTCAGCGCTGCCGTCGTTCAGCGCACTGCGGTTCCCACCACCGGTAAATACCGGTATTACACGAACTCCCAACCCCCCCATGGGAGTTGGCCCATACGAGAAATGAAAGAGGTCCATGCACATGCCTCCCCGCGCGGCCGATGATTCGCGGAGCGTTTTAAGCACCCGGTCGTCCCACATCTGTACAAGTGCACCCCACCCCCCACCCCCACGATCACACGCTTCGTGGAGAGCGGCGTCGGCCTCCTAACACGCCCTCTGGCCCTCCCAACACCCCCTCTCTCGACCACAATGGCCCGTGATGTGTTAAACACGGTGTTTTGAAACGGCGCAGTCCTCTCTAAGCCAAGTGCTTCCACCCCCACAACCTCCTCATCGTTTGTCCACCTCACCACACCCTAAACCCCACACCACACAAACACACGCATTGCCCTCACTGCCCTCTACCTCCTCGACAAGCCTCACGCCGCGCCCTCAGACACACACACACACACACACACACACACACACAACTAAGATCAGGCGGCGGCAGGCTTCCGAAGGACATAGGAGGTGGCAATGGCACCGGTGTGCGTGCCCTGGAGGATTACGCAGCTGTAGAGCATGCGTTCGGTGGACTGAGGACAGTAGGCGCCTGGGGCTAGCTTAGCTGGCACATGGACAATCAGGTGGACGCTGTCCTGTGACGATTACGGCGCAGCGGTTAGCACTTCCCGGTGCAGTGTGCAGACAAGGTGGTACGCCCCTCCTCAACAGAGGAGTGCTTCGGCGGTCTCCCGTATGTGGGCGGGTTAGCGCCCCCGGCCAGTGTCGGCCCGGCAGATATGTAACAGTTACACACACACACGCCCTTCTCCCACCGCAAGGGGGAGAGTGCTTAGGCGGTCTTTCCGTCGGGGCTGGGTTAGCAGCCCCTGGCCAGCGTCAGGGCCCGGTCAGATACTGTAACGACACACACACACACACACACACACACACACACACACACACACACACACACACACACACACACACACACATCGCCCTCGTCACGGCCGGCCCGGCTCCTGCGTGTACAGCTCCTTCATCATGCGCGCACATGTGCTCTGCGTCGCACTGTTCAGCTGCCGCAGCGACTCCATCAGCACCGAAGACGTCGCCCTCCGCACCGCCGGCCGCGGCTGCGGCTCCGACTGCCGGAAGCCCGCCTGTCCCCCCCCGCCATGCGACCGTGCCGCCGCCGCGGTCGCTGCCGCAAACACCCCCATTCTCGGCGGCGGCGGCGCCGCCGCCGCTGCCCCTCCGACCGCCGCCAGCACGCCGTGCACGCCGCTTACCCCAGCCACCCGCCCTGGCCCCACCGCCACCGCCGGCTGCTGCCACAGCCGTTGCTGCTGTGCCCCGCCCGTCGCCGCCCCATGGATCACCCCCTCCGGTTGGCCGCTGCCTTGCCAGAGGTCCTCCTTGCCCAGTCTGCCCGCTGCCGCCCGGCCTCGTCCCGGGAGGCCCTCCTCCGGCCGCCAGGCCACCGGCCGCGCAGCCCTCGTCGGCGCACGGCTCGCCCCGTCCTCTTGTGGACGCACCTGCCCCTGCTCCTGCCCCTGCTCCTGCCCGCGCGGCCCCACTGCTGCAAGGAGCCCCGCCCCGTGACCCGTGCCCCGTGCAGCAGCTGTCCCCTGCTTCGCCACCCCGTGTAGCGTGTTGCCGTCGTCCGCGCGGCCGCGGTCGCGCGTGCCGGCTCCGAAACTGGCTGCGTCCACCAGCGCGATGGGGCCCACGAGCGTCGACGACAGGCGCGGCGGCCCCACCCGCGCAGCGGGGGCTGAGCTGGACGGAGCCAGCAGCGTCGACGACAGGCGCGGCGGAGCCACGACGGCGGTAGCGGGCGAGGCGGCAGCTGCGCGGTGCGCCGGCTGGGTGGCCGCGGCCGCGGCCACGGTGGCGGCACGCTGCAGATATGGCGCCGCACTTGCAGCCGCCGCGGTTGCGGGCGCCGAGTGCAGCAGCGGCGGTGGAGCCGCGGGTGCGGGCTGCACTGGTGGGGCGCCGCTGTGCGCCAGGGCTGGGGCTGGGGCTGGGTTCGCCAAGCCCCTGGCGGCTAGCGGTCGCTGCGTGTGCTGCTGCAGCGGCGGCTGCGGCGGCAGCGGCTGTGGATGTGGCGGCTGGTGCGGCAGCTGACGCCGCTGCGTCGGCTGCTGCAGCGGCTCAGCAATGATGGATCCCAGCCACGGCTGCGCGTGCTGGCGGTGCGCCTGCGGCGGCGGCGGCTGCAGCGGTGCTGCCGGGTGAGCATGCAGCTGTGTCTGCGGCTGCGGCGGCAGCGGCTGTGGCCAGCCGCCGCCAGGCGCTGCCGGAGCCGGCTGCGGCAATTGCGAGGTGGAGCCGGCATGGGCCGCGGCCCGCTGCTGCGCCGCAGTGACAGCCTGGCCAGCCAGTGGTCTCGCGGCTGCCCCTGTGGGCGGAAGCCGGGAGCCGCCAACGGCGGCGGCAGCCTGCACGGCGCCCTCCGGTGGCTGCTGCCCCGCATGCACCTGCGCTTGGAGCTGCCACTGCTGCCGCTGCTGGTCGCTGTGCTGCTCCCAGGGGTTACCGTGGCCGGTTGGGTCCGCCGGGTGGCCGTGGCTGTGGCTGTGCTGCTCCCACGGCTGGTCGGTGCGCTGCGCTAGGGCTGCCTCCCCTGATGGGCACTGGCCTCGATTTCCGGCCAGCTGCCACTGCCGCCGCCGCTGCTGCTGTTGCTGCTGCTGCCAACACAGCTGCTCGTGGCCTTGCAGTGGACGGTGGGCACCGGCAGCAGTAGCAGCGCTTGCAGGCCCAGCGTTAGGCGGCGCCGGAGCTGCTGCTGTGGCGGCGGGGTTGCAGGTCGCTGATGGGGCAGCGGCTGTGGCGGTTGCGGGCGGGGCAGCTGCTGCCATGGCTGCCCTTGCGGCTGCGGCATGTCTCCCCGCCATGTGTCCCCGCTCCTCGACCGCAGACGCGTTGTGGCCGGGCCGGGACCGCTGCAAATCCAGCTCGCCCCTCCGGCCCTCATCCTCCTCCTCCTCACCGCCCACCTCCGCCTCGTCGGAGCAAGCCAAGGACGACCTGGATTCGGTGGAGGTAGCGGCGGAGGAGCCCGAACCGGAGCTGTCGGGCCGGCGATCCGCGGCGCCCGCGCCCAACCCACGGCGGCGGCGCGGCGGCGACTCGGAACTGTCCTGCAGCGCAGCGTACCGGAGCGGCGCCCCCGACCCGGTCCCCACCCGGGCGCCAGACAGGCCGCTCGGACCGGCCGACGGCCGCCCCGCCGACGCGATCAGAAGCGAGCCGCCAGGGGCTGGCGTAGCAGCGTGGTCGCCTGGCGCCATCGGCGCCAGCGCCGCCGCCATCGGCGGCGGCACGGCCGGCTGCAGTGGCGTGGCCCAGCCACCAGGTGTGAATGACAGCCCCGATGCCGCTGGTCCCGGCTGCAGAGCTGCGGCTGCGGCGTGCAGCGGGTTTGTGCGGGGTGGGGGTGTAACTCCGGCGCCGGTGGCGAGCTGCCCTGCCGCCGTGGCCGCCGTAACGACCTTTGGGCCGCACTGCACATTCGAGGGCGGCGGCGAGGCCGCGGTCGGCGCCGCTGCCCCCGCGCGACCGCCGGCGGCGCCAGTCAGGACCGGTGTAAGTGCAGCGGCGCCGCGCACTGCTGCCGCTGCGGGCTCGGTTTCTGCCGCCAGGCGGTGGTGCGCAGCACCACCGGTGGCGGCGGCTGCGGCTACTTCCGCATCGGCGCGGCCTCGTGCGGGGCCGAGCTCGGAGGAGTTGGGGAAGTCGGGGAAGGAGAGCTGCGCCGCGATGAGGTCCACTCGCCGGTTGGCGCGCCGGTGCAGGTCCGGGCTGACGTCCTGCTCCGGCTCCTCGGGGTCCACGTCGCCCCTTTCCGCCCCCTCCTCGCCCTGCCTCCGCGCATCCCCGCCCGAGCCGCCGCGGCCTCCGCCCGCTGCTGCCTCGCCGGCGGAGTGGCAGCGGTCGCCGCTCGTCGTCGCCGTCGCGGGCGAGGCGCCGCTGGGCAGGCGGCTGCTGTCCGTCGTCTCGACCGTCCGCACCGTGTCCTCCTCCGGCCGTCGGTCCCGGTGGGCGTGGAGCCACGGCAGCAGCGCCAGCGGCACGGGCACCGGCACTGCGCGACCGGCGGATGGCGGTTCCGCAGCCGGCGTGGGCGTGGGGGCCGATGCCGGAGCGGCGGCGTTGCCGGCAATGTGAAGCGGTGCCGGTGAGAGTGGTGGCGGTGCTTCTGCAGCTGCGGGCGGAGCCGGGGGTGATGTGCCGCCGGCGGCGGCGGCGGCGGCAGCGGCGGCGCTGTCCGGCAGGCGCGTGTGGGCGGCGTCACCTCCGCTGACGGCTGTTGTGGAGCCAGCTGCATCCCGGGTTCCGTGTTGCTGGCGCTTCCAAAGCTCCGGCGACTCGGGGGTGTAAGATGGCGGCTGCGGCTGTGGCTGAGTTTCCGGGCGGCCGCCATCCGCCCGGCCTACGCGGCGACCCAGGCCATGATCAGAGCCCAGGTGCTGATGCGGGTGCGGGTCCACCACCGTCGCCGCTGCCGCCGCCGCGCGCGGCCAGTCGCCCGCCGTCGCCGCCGCCGCCGCCGAGTGCTCGCCGCATTCGCCACCACCACCGTTGCCACCGTCACCGCTACCGCTTGGCCCACCTCCACCGCCATCGCCTCCCCGGCCGCGCTCGGTGTTCCCACAGCTGCACCCCGCGCCGGGGCCCGCAGCCGCCGGCCGCTCCAGCTGCCCAAAGTACCCAAAGCCCAGTGCGACCTCAGCTCCGGCCTCCGAGCCGGAGGGCGAGTCGCTGCTGCCGGATGGCGGTGCGCCATCAGGGCTCGGCTGCCCCTGCTGCTGCCGCCGCCGCCCTTGTTCCCGCCGCTGCTGTTGTTGCAGCATCTCGCCAGCTTGGTGTTGGTGCTGGTGTGTCGACTGCGCAGCCGCGCCACCGGTCCCCGTCAGCAGGGGGCGCTGGTGCGCCGGCGGGGTGCGCATCCAGGTGGCCAGGTGCTCCTGGGAGGTCTCGCTGCTGAGCCCCGGCGACGACGAGGACGGCAACGGTGACGGCGACGACAGCGGCCCATGGGTCAGTCGGCCTTGTACGGCAGCGCCCGTGCCGCTGATCTCCCCGCCAACGAGCTCCGGCACCGACCCCGAGCAGCCGCCGCCCGAGGGGCCATCCTTCCCTCCACCGCCGCCGACGGCGCCATTGTCCCGGCCACTATCACCGGCAGCACGGCTACACGCTCCCACTGTACCGGCGTCCACGACCTCAGCCGCTGCTGTTGCTGCTGCTGTTGCTGCTGTTGCTGCTGCAGCGCTGCAAGCCACGGGGTCCCAATCCTGAAGCGAGGCGCCGTAGGCTCGGAGGCGCCCCAGGCGCGCCGCCCCTGGCCGCATGGGCGGGGTGGCTTCGACCTCTGGCAGCACTGCCGCAGCCGCCGGACTGCTGCCGGTGCCGGAAGCAATCCCCAGCCCCTCCTGCTGGATCGTAACCGCAGCCCCGCTGCTGCTGCCGCCGCGGCCGCTCGCGCTCCCTGTGCCTGTGCTGGACTCACCGGGGCTGCTCCCGCCGCTACCTTTGACCGAGTATTCGCCCTCTTTCGGGAGGAGGACCTGGTCCGTGTCGACCCCCGGCCAGGCCGTCAGCGCGGGTGCCGCGGCCGGAGGCGGCAGCAGCTTGGACACCAGCGCCGGCCGAGAGAATGCAGTGGGGGCAGCGGCGGCGGCGACTACCGGTAGAATCGCGGGTCGGGGAGCTGCCGCCCGCGGCCCGCCCTTGGGCTGGACGCCCTCAGCCGAGCCTTCTACGCGGGGAACCACTCTATCCAACGCGAAAGGCGACTTGGGTGAGCGAGCCGCCAGGGGCGGCCGGAACGACGCTGCGTTGCCGCCTCTGCCGTGGCTGTCAGGCGGGAAGCTGTCAGCCGCGGCAGCGACCTCTGCCTCGGCCGCAGCGCGCTTCGGCGGAGACGCCGCGAACAGCAAGCGCCACGCAAGTTCGCAACCGGGCATCAGCGGCAGGCGGATGTCCTCCCCAGCGTCCGACATGGAAGCCGTCGGCTTGTCGGCAGCTGGGCCGTGCGGCTCTCTGTCGCCCCGCTCGCGCCCCTCTGCCACGGCGGCCGCTCCCTCCTGCACCGCTGCGGGCGCACCACTCGCGGGCTCGCAATCGCCACAGGCGCTGCGGGCCGTGGTTTTCGCGCTGGTGGCGACGCTGGAGCCGGGGCTGAGGAGCGTGACGTCGCAGCAGACGAGCACGGCGCCGCCGCCCGAGGAGCCGGCGCCGTCCGTGTGGCCGTCCATGTCCACCAGCTCTACCCCGCCGGGGGATGCAACGATCGGCCGCACGACCGCAGCCGTCACGCCCACCTCCGCCCCCGCCAGCCCCGCAGCATCAGCAACCTCGGCAGCAGCCAGCGCGGCAGCCGTGCAGCCTGGCGCATGCCCCCAGCGGCCCAACCGGCTCCAAACGTCGACGAGCGACGCCCCAGTCCCGCTGTCAGCAGCGACCACAGCACCACCACCGCCGCCATCACCAGCACCACCGCCAGCATGGCCATGGCAGACACCACCACGGCCCGCACACAACTGCGCAGCGCCGCCCTCGCCCGCCTGCGCAGCGCTGGAGGCAGGCGGAGATGCGGCAGCGGCGCCGCCCCGCTCACTCCTGCACTCGCCTGATGCGCTGCTGCAGCCCGAGGCGGGGTCCGGCACGGGCCCGCCGGGGCTTTGGCTCCGCGGCAACGGCGACGGCGGCAGCGGCAGCGACAGCTCCGCCGGTTCCTCAGCAGTCCCCTCCGCCTCTGCAGCGGCCCGCCTTAGCGGATCCGGTGACGCCGCACAGGATCTGGCGGTCGTATACGGGAGTGTCCAAGACGGGGAGGCAGCGACCATGGATGCCGACCGAGCCGTAGTAGGGGCTGTCGGCTCCAGCCCACAGGCAGGGCTGACGCCTCCACACGGCCGGGAAGTGCTATCGCCGCCGCCGCCGCGCGGCGCCCCGCCGTCCGCCTCCATCCTGATCCATCCGATCTCGTTGGCCACGGAGGAGGCGCGGGCGGAGGAGGAGAGGGCGGCAGCACGAGCGCGACCCGCGGGCGTCGCAGCTGGCAGGACTGGCCCTGGCTGCGTTGGGCTTGTTGCGCGCGTCGCAGCGCGTGCAGCACCCGAGACGGCGGCGTCGCCGTTGCGGTCGCTGCCGGATGCACGGTCTGCGGACCGGCACCAGCCAAAGTCGCCAAGCTGCCGCTGCTGCTGGTGTCGGTGCTGCTGCTGCAGTGCGGGTTCCAGGCGCGCAGGGGCCTTGGCGCCGCTGCCGCCGCAAGCCTGGGGCGACCTGCGGGGACGGACCGCATCGGCGCCGGCCGCGTCACCGCCGCCGCCGTACCTGCGCCCGCCGCCAGCCCTGCTACCTCCGGAGGCGCTCATCGCGCCGGCGGCGCCTCCTCCGCCACCGCGGCTGCTGTGGCCGCCCGTGCCGGTGATCCCGCTGTCGTCCACCTCGCGCACAGCCGGTTGCCGCTCTCCCACAATGCCGCCGGCAATGCTGACGGTGCTGCAGCCGCCGCTGCTCCTCAGGTGCTCTCCAGCGCCACGGAGGTGGCCGCTTCCGCCTCCGCCTTCGGCGCTGCTGCTGCCCTCGCCGGCGCCGCAGCCGGCGCCACCGCACGTCGTGCCGCTGCTCCGCAGCAGCTGCAGCACCCGGAGGAGGCTGGGGTCCGGCTGGTGGTGCGCGCGGCTGCGGCCGCGCTCCGCGCCCGCGCCGCCTGCTGCGCCACTGCCGCCTACCTCAGCGGCCGTTGGGGGTAGCTTCCGGTGGCCTGCCTGCGTTGGAGGCATGCGGACAGTCAGCCACCAGAGCGCGGCCATAAAGGACAAACAGAGGTGCGCGCGCATCGCCGAGCATTCCGTGTGGACGGCGTTCGGCAGGAGGCGCCATTCCGCCCCATGCACGATACGCAAACCCCAAGTCCGCGACTCAAAAGAACATCACCACAACAGCAGCAACAACGACCAAGCCAGCGTCCCAGACGACAGCTGCTAGCGCCACCGCGAGGGCAGGCGGGGCTCCGGAGTGACGCGGGAGGGGCTCAGGACTGGCTAGCAGCGGACACGGTTTGAATGCAGCTCGCACGCTGCGGAGGACGCCCTCACGTGCCTGAGTGCCCGGGCTCGCAGAAGGTGCAGCGCTCCCGGCCGCCGCTGCCGCCGCCGCCGCCGAGTTCAATCTGCGGCAAAGCCAGCGCAGCGAAACGATAGGCACACGTCGCCACCATTGTCCTCCGTCCAACAACCGGTACCAACTCTTGCCGGGCAGTTTCAACACTGCGCTAGTACTGCTACAGGCGCTCCCGTGTCGTCCTTGCTGCCTTGTCCCTCACGCATTTCCCTCCTCACCTCGCCGCGGCGTGCTCGCCGCTGTATGGCAACACATCCGCCGTCGTCAGCAGCGATATCATGCGCCTGCCGGAGGCAGCAGCAGCGGTCGCGGCGGCGGCTGCGGCTGAGCCGCCGCCGCCAGCTGACAGACCGCCTCCCGCCGACGCAGCGTGCGGCTTCTTGCGGGCCAGCAGTGAGTGCGACAACTCCGCGTGCGCTGCGTTGTTGGGCCCGGCAGTCAGGCCCTGAAGCACCAGGTCCAGGGCCTGCGACCTGTGGCCGCCAGTTGCTGCGCCGGAGCTGGCGGGACCGGCGGTGGCGGACGCCCTTCGGGACCCCGACGCCGACGCCGGTCCCGACGCTGCGACAGGGGTTTGGTGCGGCGTGGCCAGGGGCAGGAGGGCCGCCAAGGGTCGCGTCTGCGACTGCGTCTGGGTTCCGGCGGCGGGTTGCGTGTTTGCTGGGCCGGCCTGCCGCCTGCTGCCGCCCGTCGAGGGCGGGTTGGGCTTGGAGGGGAGGGAGGGATGGGACCCGGCGCCAGCGGCGACGGCTTTGGACGCCGGCACAGGCATAGGTCGGGTCTGGAGCGGCGAGCTGGCGCGCTGCGGCTGCTCCGGTGGGGTGCCCCGTGAGCTGGCGGCCGGGATGGTTCGGGCACGTGCCGGGCTGCTGCCCTGCCGCGCCGATGACGACGAAGCGGGCGCGAAGTAGCGGCCGCCGCCACCCTCGGCGCTGCCAGCGGTCGGCCGGGACAAGGCGCCGCCTGTGGCGCCGGCGGTGGCGGCGGCAGAGCCCGAGGCTTCGGCCCTGAGCGGGTGAGCCGGCAGCACGCGCGAAGAGGAGGCCAGCGGCGACGCTGGGCGAGCGCCGGTGGGGCTGCGGCTGCCTGGGCGCGGCCGGGGGCTGAGGCTGGGCGGGCTGGGGTTGGGGCCGGGGCTGGCTGCCGCCGCCGCTGCGGCGCGGGGGGCGCCCTGCATGAGGCCCGTCACGGGCGACGGTGCGGCGATGAGGGTGACGGCATGCCGCGGAGCGTCCCATGGGTCAGCATGGTGCGGGGCCGGGAAGCCGGTGCTGAAGGCCGACAGCTTTGCAACGCCCGGCGTGGATGGCTGACGCTGCTCGCGCCAGTTTGGTTGCTGGAACAGCGCCCTGGCGGATGCGCCGTCCGACGCCGTCGGCGTCGGCGCAGCCGCAGGCGACTTCCACAGCGTCCGCACGACCGACGGGGAGGCAACGGGGGAAGTGGGCGTCGACGGGCGTTGGCCCCCCTGGCTCGCGGACCGGCGCAGCCCGCGTGTGACTGCTGCCAGGTCCAGCACGCTTAGGGGCCGCCGTAAAGTGATACCCGCCATTGCCGCCGCGACGGCGCCGCCGGTCGATCCACCAGCGGCGGCGGCGGCGGCGGCACCGTAACGGCCCTGACGCCCCTGCGAGCTGCCGCCGCCGGCGCTGCCCGCAGAGCGCGATCTCATGCGCGCAGCGCTGGCGCCAGTGAGGGCCGTCGTGGCAGCGGCGGCGGCGCCGCCGCTGGTCCTGAGCGCGCCATGAACTAACTGTTCATGGTGCCGCATTCTGGATGGGCTGCGTGCAGAGTAGATGCACAAGCTGCCGCCGGCGGAGACCGAGCGTGAGGAACGCGCCTCATCCGCGAGGCTGCCGGCTAGGCTGACGGCTGCGACAGCGGCGCCGCCCGATGAGGCACGCGCGCCGTAGCGGCCGTGCCGGCCGCCGCGCCTGGCGTCGCCGTAGCTGTGCGGCGTGGACCGTGACCGGCCGTCGGTCGGCGCCTCGGCGCCGACGTAAAAGGCGTAGTCACGCGCGTAGTCGCGAGCGGAGCTAGCGCCCCCGGCGACGCCAAGCCCAGCGAGATTGGTCGTAGGGGCCTCGACAGGGCCCGGCAGCACCGCCCACGCCCCCACCGGCCGAGAAAGCTCCGCCTCGCGCTGCTGCTGCAGCTGCTGCTGGTGCAGTTGTAGCAGTTGCTGCTCGCGGCGCACGTCCGCTGCCGCCGTGGGCAGGCGTGGGCTGCCGGGGGAGGACGCCGAGCGGCGCCGCTGCGGCAGGGTCAGCGGCTCGATGCGCGGCGGGGGCCTGGTGAGCAGCGCCGGCGCCACCATCGTCCGCAGCCCGGCGGCGGCGGAGCCGCCGCCGCTGCTGCAGTACCGCGCAGCCACCGAAGCTGCCGCCGCCGCCATCGCCACGGCCATCTCCGCCACGCGCGGCGGCGGACTGGTGGCGCGGGGTCGGGCCGCCCGGACGTCGGCGGAAGCCGTGCCGGGGCGGCTCATCCGCCGCAGCGTCGACGCCAGGGAAGGCGGGTCCGCAGCGTCTGCGGTGGCCGCGGTGACCGCTGCCGCTGCCGTGTTGGTGCCAGCGGCGCTGCTGCTCCAGGAGAAGTGCCGCCTGGGGCTCGCTACGGACGGCTGCTGTGCAGTCCACGGCCGCGGCTCGAGGCCTAGGCCACCGCCGGAGGAGGGGCCGTGGAGGCGCGGCCTTGCGGCTGATGCCGTCGCGAGCCGCGCAGCGGCCGCCGGCGCTCGCCGGCGCGCTGCCACCGGGATGATGCGCTCCACGTCCCGCTGGATGTCGGCCAGTTGGCGCAGGAGGGCAGCATCCTCGGCGTCGATGCTGCCGCTGGGGCCCAACTGGTGGGATAGCGACGTGACCGGCCAGGCGGCGCCAGGGAAGGGCTGCAGGCGGGAGTTGGCGATTTGGTGCAGGAGGAAGGCGTCCTCCGCGTCGATGCTGGGGCTGGGCGCCGGCCCGGACCGGAGCGCGGATGCGGGGGCTGGCAGGGCGGCGCCGCCTGTGAAGGGCCGCAATCGGGAGTCGGCCGGCTGGCGCAGGAGGGCAGCATCTTCGGCGTCGATGCCGGTGGTGCTGGTGGGGCTCAGCCGAGGCGAGGGCGACGTGGTGGGCCGGGCGGCGCCGGCGGAGCGCCGCAACCGGGAGTCGGCCAGTTGGTGCAGTAGGACGGCGTCTTCCATGTCGATGCTGGCGCTGGGACCCAGTCGGAGCGAGGGCGATGTGGCCGGCTGGGCGGCGCCGGAGACGGGCTGCGATTGGCGAGAGGCCGGTGCGAGGAGGGGAGGGTTGCGGCGGAAGGGAGGGAGGGACGGAGGGAGGAGTGTTGGCGACGCATGATGGGATCGGAGGGAGGGGGCCGTGAAGGGAAAGAGCAGCGTGCGAGAGCGGGGAGGGCAAGGTGGCTCGTGGCAGGGCGCTGCGGGCGGGCGCCCCGCACACGGAGGCGGTGGTAGGGTGCGGTTCAGCGGGAATTTCCGCAGAGAGCGCATATAGCCAACAGTGGGGAAGTTTGCGCGGCAGGGACAACTATCCTGTCGCCGAATGCCAGCCATACCCATGTGGCTTCGCAGCCGTACATGCGCGCGCATGCCGTCGTCTGCTCCGGCGTATACCCACCGCCACCACCACCATCCACGGCGGCACGGCTTCCCAAGCCTGAGCCGTCCGGCCAAAGCCCGCAACGCCGGCAGCCCTCCGGGCGGCCCACACATACACGCGCAGCCGCCGGCACCTATCCCGGCTTGGCCCTTCACACCCCACATGTGGGGATCACTCCAGCAGCGACCTCACCGATCGGGAGGGGCTGGCGCCCGCTGCGATCCACCCGCTCGAACTGAGCCCTGCGTCGCCACCGCCGAAGCCGTCACCGCCTCCGGCCCCCATGGACTGGACCTGTTTCGCTTTCGCCAGATCATCCAGCGGCTGGGTGGCGCGGGCAAACTCCGACAGGCCCATGGGTTTGTGGACGGGGCTGCGGCTGAGGGAGCCGCCGGAGGAGCCGCCGCCACCGCTACCGTCGCAGGAGAAGGCGTCGGCCCGGCGCCCCTGTCGGGTGGCAAGGCACGGAACCGGGAGCTTGTTGCCTCCTTGTAGCTGAAGGCAACAAGCAGGAGGAGGCCCGGGATGAGCAAGAGGAAGGAGAAGCAGCGCGCACCGCGTCACACGTCCAATAGCTGCGACGGCGCGCCCCATCAGGCCGTGAGGACGGCCCTGAAGGACGCGCCTCCTGCACCGCTCCCCAGCCGCGCCCGGGCCCGGCGACACCCCAGCCCCGCCGCACGCACACCCACTCACCTTGGCGCCGCCGCTGAGCGCCAGCGCCTCTAGGCCCAACCGCTTGGGCGACGATGGCGAGGAGTACCGCCGCCCAGCGCCGCCTCCGCGGGTCGGTCCAGACCCCGGCGAAGCGACGGGGCTGCCCCCCGGGCTGACGGACGCAACACCAACCCGCAGCGTCTTGTGCCCTCCTGGGTAGCTGCCCGCCAGCTCCGCCCGCCGGCTCGACCCGGAGCTGAGGCCTGCGCTAGTCGGGGAGCGCCACTCTTGCTGCTGCTGCTGCTGCTGTGGCTGCTGCCGCGAGTGTAAACCTGCGTCGTCCACAACGAAGAAGGAGAAGGATGGCTGCTGCAGACTTTCCAGCAGCACGTCTTGCTGCACTGCCGCGCGGTGCTCCTGGGGACCCCGCTGCGTCTGCGCCTGCGTCTGCCCAGGTGACCGCTGCCGTTGCTGTTTGCCGCCCGGCGGAAGCACGGCGGAAACGGCCGCTGCAGGTTTGGGGACGGGAGGCGACGACGGTCCCGGCGAGCTCGAGCGCGAGTAGCGCCCGCCCTCGCGCCGCCGTTGCGCCAGGGCCGCATAGCCCAGCCCGGCGCCGGGCGAGTACCGCCCCCCGCCGCTCGTCCCCGGCTCGGACACGCGCGGACTGGTGCTCGCCGCTTGGACCCCCTGCTGCAAGCCGCCGTTGCTGCCTAGACTGGGGGGCGGCGATGGTGGCCTTGGCGGCGGCATCGGCGGCGACGCACGTCCGGCCGGCCACGCATGACCAGCCTGTCGCGCATGACCAGCGCTGCCGCCCGGGCGCCGCACCGGCGAGCCGGGCGGCGACATGGAGGCTGCCACCGCGCTACCGGGGGCCGCTGCAGGATGTGCCCCAGCCGCCGCCGTCCCTAGGCGCACCGCCCGTGCGGGCGGAGAGGCGCTGCGGACGCGGTGGCTCGGGGATTCCCTGGAACTGCCGCTGCCGTTGCTGCATCGGTCCGCAAGCGTAGTGACCCATGGGTCTGTCTGCTTCCTCTCGCCGCTGCTGCGCAAGCCCGCGCCGCCGGGGACACGTCCGCCAGCGCCCGGCGGTGATCCATATCGCTGGCGATCTGGGGAGCCAGGCACCGAGCCTGCGGCGCTGAACTTCAGAGCTGAGGGAGCGGAGGGCCGGGCGGCGGCGGCGGGGCTAATGGAGCGCACCGGCGAGTCGGGCGGTGACGGCACGGTCCGCCCCAGGATCGTGCCCGACCGGAGCCTGCTCCACTCCATCACAGGCAGCAGCATCTGCAACCCGACTCCAACGCCGCCCCCACCGGCCCCGCCGCCACTGAGCCGCATAAGGCCGCCCGGGTGGCCGGGGCTGGCAGCCGCAGCAGCAGCAGGGGCTTGGGGCAGCGGCGCGTTAGTGACGGGACGCGTGGGGCTGGGGCTGCGTGGCGAGCGCGCCGCCTGCATCGCCGCCGCCGCCGCCGCGTGGCCCTGCCAGGCAGCAAGGGGCTCGGGTCGTTTGTTGGCGGGCGGCGCGTGGCGTTGGTGCTGGTCGCTTTCGGCGCCGGGCACGGGAAAGGAGAACGATGACATCGCCAGCTCGCTGTTTGGCTTCACCGGCGGGGCGGCATCCGCGCTGGCCGCGGGCTGGCTGCTCGCGTCTAGGGCCACCGTGGTGATGCTGAGCCGACCGGGGGTAGACCAGCCGCCGCCCTCCCCGTCAGATGCGTCCACAGCGAGATCTCCATCTGGGACAGAAACCGCCGCCGTCACCACAGCGGCCCCGAGCGTCGGCGGCGGGCACGTGGACGTATGCAGCCCAGCGCTCGCCGCCGCGCTGCGGGGATCCGCAGCGGCGGCCGTTGCTGCCGGGGCACCGCTACCGGTCGGAGGTGCTGCTGCCCCCTGGCTCAGGTTCAGTGGGTGTAGGCCGCCCATTGGACCCGGGCTCGTGAACGACGGCCGGCGCCGGGGTTGGGCATCGGCTTTTTCGGGTTCATTAAAAGACACTCGCCGGCGCAGGGGCGATTGCGGGGCTGCTTCTGCCGGATCCGCGTGCGACCCGCGAGCCTCGCCGCCTGCTTGGTTCACTGCAGTGCCGGCTGCGGGTGCTGCTGCAGCTGCACCGGCTTCAGATGCTGCTGCAGCAGCTGCTGTCGCGGCGCCGGTGGTGGGCGTCCCGGGCGATTGACGGCTCCACGTGATAGGCGAGAGGAGGGCCTGCAGCCATCCGGCGCTGGCGCCACCCGGCCGCTCCTCGCCAGGCTTGGAGAGCTCCGGAGGCTTATGGGGCTCCTGGGGCGCGATGGCGCGCCGTCCGTCCTGCGGCACATCACTGCTCGTCGTGCTGCCAATGTGGCGGAACGCTGGGACACGGGCATCCGTTGCTGCTGGTGCCGCTGCCAGCGCGGGTGATGATGGCGACGCTGCCGCGAGGGCAGCTGCCGTGTCCCGCGGTGGCGCTGGCGGGTCCGTGGCAAGTCGCGACGGGCTAGCAGGCGGCGAGTCGTCGCCCCATGTCTCGTCATCCGTGAAGCCGAGCGCGGCGCGCACAACGCCCTCCACGGATAGGCGCCTTTGGATCTGACTGGATGCCACGGAGAGGCACGGAGAAGACGTCAATGAACCCTCGTGCTGGCCCCGTCCGGAACCAAACGCGCTCGCGCGGCTACCCTCTTCCTCCTCCTCCGGGTCTGCAGGCTCGGCGAGCATGCTAAGCACGTCAGCCGCCACGGCGGAGGGCTGCCTGCGAATCACCGAGCTGCCGCCGCTGGGGGACAGAAGTCTTTGTAGCAGCTGCTGCTGCGGCGACGGGGGATGATCTGCGCACAAGAACGGCGGGCCGGGGCTCAGTGATGTGTGCGGTTTGTGCCATGGGTAACATACGTCACACGCTTGCGGCCATACCCGCAGGTGCAGCCGTGGCTGCTTTCATGGGCGACCAGGCCGCCGCGGCCTCGCCTCGTTGCTGTGTCGAATGGAGGGACGCGCCCGTGCCGCCGGTCGTGGACGCCCCGGACCACCCGACGGGTGCTCCCAGCCGGTCAGCTACCGGCGAGGCTGCAGGCGCGGCGGAGGCGGCGGCACGCAGCTCGTCGCCGCCAGAGGAGAGCTGGGGGCGCAGGGACTCTCCCAGATGCGCCCAACGCGCTGGTTCCGTGAACCTGGGCCGCAGCGGCGAGCTGTCCCCGGGGCCGCCAAGCAGCACCGGCCGCGGCAGCCCCCGCGCGTCGCCGTTGATGTTATGAGTGCTGCTGCTGCGCTTGATGGCCGACCCCGATGCGTCCGGTGGCTGGGACGTGCCGCTGACGCCGCCGGACGCTAATGCTGCCGTGTAGGATTCTAAAGATCCCCTGGCCGCCAATTCCGTGGTTTGGAAAGGCGACAACATCGCCGCCAATGAAGAGTGCCGCGGTCCCTGCGGTTCATCATGCCCTGCGGCATGCCCATCCGCGGCGGTGTGGAAGTCGGCTGCAGGGCAGGTGAAGCGGGAGCAGAGGGAGATCAACGAGAATTGGGCGAGTTACGTCACTGACGATGGGATGCCGAGCCAGGAATCAGGGCTGGCGCGGGGTGTCAACAACGGGCGAAGGACGAGCCGTAAGTGAGCGACAAGGGGCCCCTCCAGATAGGCCTGCTTTCGAAGACCACGTGGTCGCCGTCTGGGCGAAATCTACCCCCTTAGGAACAACTCACAGGCATCAACGTGCCCCCAGCCGGCCCCAGACGCGTGTGATGTTAGGTTTAACTGCGACGATGCGCCCGGCTGCAGCTGCGGCTGCGGCAAGGGGCGGGAGGAGCTTGATGAAGCGGTGGCGGACTCCATTGAGGGCGTGAAGCCAATGCCTTGGCCTCTGGTCCCGGGCTGTAGGCGATGGTCCAGCAGGTCGTACCCGGGTCCAGTCGAACGCGTCCCCGCAGGCGCTTGTTGGGGCGCGCGCACGGACGACGGTTCGCCGGTGACCTGCCGGACTATCGCAGTGCTTGGCTGCGCGGAGGGCTCGCCGCGCCCTCGCTGCAGCGTGGCAGAAGATGCCTCGGCGCTGTTGGCGGCCCTATTGCCGCTGGACGTCACGCTGTGGGTTGTATGGAGTGACGCAACGCTATGGACCTGTGATGTCAGGGATTTTCGCTGTCTTAAGGCTTGAGATAGAAGTGCCGCGTTGAGTTTTATGCGGCCGAAATCGTCGTCGTCGCTGCTGCTGCTGCTGGCCCGAGTTGTGCTCCTGGATTTGGAAGCTGCCGGTGACAGCTTGCCCAGGCTGTTTCGACGTCCGCGCACGGACGACGTGGGCGGCAGACGGCTACCGCCAGCATCCGTGGCTGCACGGCTGCTGCCTAGGCGGGAGTTGGGCCCATCCACACCGCGGCTGTTTTCGCCACGCGACTCTCCTCCAGCATACTGCCCAGAAGAAGTCGATGCCAAATTGCCAGATGAAATTCGAGCATTCTGCTTGTTCAGCGCCCTCGGCCCAAGATACTTGCGCAGTTGTGAAACGTTCAAGCGGATGTCGTCGCTTTCGTCGCTACTGCTCATCTTGGGCTAGCCCACATGATTTCATGAGGAAGTTTATTGGGTAATGTGCTTTCCTGTGTTACGGGTATGCAGCAAGGCGCGGGGTCAACCAAAAGTCAAATTGTACGTCAGCCGAGGGTTTCGTCTTTCCTCTTTCTTTTTGCTCTCTGTCACGCTGTCAGTCATATTTTTGTTCTCTGCCTGCCGTGCACCTTGTCATGTCCAATACCACCAATTCCACTTGTTAAATCCCCTTACTTACGACAAGCATAACTAGCATCAATCAAAACTAAGACTAATACTGAAAAAAGATTATCAATGATCATGTCTTCGTGCGCCTGGCGGTCTCATTGCGGGGCCTCGCGGAGCGTCCCAGCCGCCAGCTCACGGCCTTGCCGGGCCCTCGTCACGGTTGCCGCAGCCCACTCGTGCAACAAGGCAGCTACTTCTAGCAATGGCGCCTCCCGGCGCGCGGTACTTCTGTCGGGTCTTGGACTCATAGCCGCTCCGCACTTCCTTATGCCGGGCGAGGTCTCGGCGGTAGCAGTTGACGCTGCGCTGGAGGAGTACGAGCGCCTCGAATTGGAAGGTAAGGCCTGGCCCCACCACGCGATGGACCGGAACCCTTAGATCTGGGTTTTCTCCAGGAGCGTCCGGGGTTACGCCCACACCCGTCAACGTACGGTCCGGGGTGGACACGGGGTGACCCATATCGCACGCGCAAAGCTCAGCCTCCCTTCCCCCATTTCCCACCGCTAGGCGTGTCTGTGTTTGACGCCATTTTCCGTAGCGCACATGCGCGCCGAGTGTACGCGCTAGTGAAGCCTGTGCGTGTACAGCCCCGAATTCGGTCGCCTCGAGTGTTCATCAGTGTCCCGTGTCGCATGAACGAGTTGAGGGGCACGTGTCTCCCATGTGCTTCGCTGGCCACGTTCTGTTGGGAACTTTCTCATTGGGCCATTCCCTTGGCTTATCGAAGCCAACATCTGCCACGTGTCCAGTTGCCCACTCCCGGTAGCTCTAGCCGACGGGTAGCCTCACTTAGCCTGCATGAGGTATCGACAACGCCCGACCCTGATATCCGCGGACCAGTCGCTGCAGCATGGGCCTAAACGCCGGCACCCCGCCCCGTCCTCGCGTCTGGAGGGCGCTGTACTCTTTAAGCGGGGACACCGCTGAGTGTCACCGCGGGGACGCCGCGTCGCATTCCCTGCTGCTTGGTCGCTCGGTACAGCCACCGCGGCGGCTTCGAAGTCGTCATCGCGCGCACTGACGTGCAGTATGTTGCCCGGGCCTGCTTGACTGGCCTCAGGGAAGCTGAACTCGGCGAAGGCCTACGACAACATCAGGACAAAGCTCAACTTCAAGCGCGGGTGAGTGACGGCCCAGCTGTCCTGCGGCCCTCAATCCTGCTGTCTGTCTGTCTGTGCGGCGCCGGGGCTTTCCTGGCCTTTGCTTTGGAGCCAATGCAAACACAGCCATCGTCGCACCGGCGGCATCGCAGCTGCTCGGGGAACACAGGCGTCGGGACCTCGGGGCTTGCTGGCTTGCTTTCCCGTCTTTCCTGCGCTCCGCCACCGCAAGAATGTGGCCGCACTGGGGCGCCCCACGCGCCACCCTCGGCTCGCCCTGCCGCATCGCAGTCTCGCTCTCGCTCCACTCGCACGCACAGAACAGGGGGGGGAGGAAAACTTGCACGCCGCTGCCCGCTGCCCCCACGCAGCCTCGACGGCCGGGTGTACGTCAAGAACGCGAAGGGCAAGCTGTTTGCGGTGCGGCTGGACATGGAGAGCCCGGGCACGATGCTGATCCGGGACACGGATTCGGGCGAGGTGTACGGACTGCAGACTGAGGGATTCCAGCAGGTGCGCCGGGGTGCCTGGTGGCGATATGCACCGGTGGGTAGTCCTTTCCTTTTTTTCCACTGAGAAGCGGTTCATTCGGGTGCGCTGCGATGCCAGCGAGCGAGGGAGCGCCATGCCACGTGGGACGGAAAGGGTGGCAGGTACGGTAGCGCACAGCAGAACAAGTTGAGGGGCGGCCGCGGCAGCCGGGACGTTTCATGGCGGCACCAGCAACCAAGCTCGCCTGACTGCTGCCACCCCGCTGGCCGCGCGAGCTGGGTCGTGCCGTGCGGAGGTTCGATTGCTGGTGGTGCCTGATGTCGTGAGGAGAACGTAGGGCGCCAAGGCAGCCTGGGGGAGTTTTGCGGCTGAGCGCGTTGCCTTGGGCACGGTCACTACTCACTAGACATTGCACCGCCGACCGGGAGCTGGAGGAGCGGCAACGCAGCGCTCCCAGCGTATGGGCGCTGCACCCCCCACCACGTGTGTCTCCTCCCGTTCGCTCCTCGCGGCTCTCGCTCCCTCCCGTCCGGGTTTCCTTCGCTGCGGTAATCTTCTTTCTTACCTGGCCTCCCGGGCCCGTGGTGTTGCGGCTGGCCAGATCGACCTGACGAACGACGCGGTGGTGATTGCGCTGTTCGCGGACGGCAACTGGGAGAGCGCCATGTCGCCCATCACCTTCGAGGACGACGACGGCAAGGTCAAGACGCTCAAGCTGGATGAGAAGCTGTTCCGCAATCTGCCCGGCCTCCTCTCCGCGACTGGCGAGCAGGGCGAGGAGTGAGCGGGGGGAGAGAACGACGAAACCGCGGAGGAGGAGGGAGGAAGGACGGGAGGGAGGGAGGTGGTCGCAGGGGGAATGCCGGGAGGGTTTTGAGGGGAAAGTGCAAAGCGCGCAACGAACGTTGGGGGGGCGTCGCAAGGCTGGTGATAGGAGCCAGCCACCCCAGGGCACGTAAAGCCCGGGTCCACTCGGGCAGGTATCTTACGCCCGATCGTTACCTCAGCGAGGGCACAAGGAGGCCGCTCCAAACAAGCTGGAAGAGGCTTGTGGGGCCATAGTTGCGCAGGCATGCTGCGGGGGGCACATCCAGGCGTGTTGCAGGTGGGGAATAGAGAAAGGGCCCCACGAGATACGGCAGTTGTACATCGGGACGGGTGTGCCTTGCAAAGCTCTAGTGGCGGGCAGGTTGTGCATGCTCGAGAAAGGTTGGCATTTCAGGCCGTGCGCCCCGGTGCGCCCTTCTTTGCTGATGTGGGTGCGGGCTGCAGAAAATTCGTTTAGGTATGTTGGAGTAGGAAGTACAGTGGGCTGCGACTTACCCTTGTCATGGTTGTCCGTCGCTGAGGTATGCCGCAGCAACCCATACTACAGCAAAATCTATGTAAAAAAGTCAATTCGCTTGGTCTGGAACTGTTGCTAATTCGGGAGGCACGGTGCATCGGACCCGTGGGACCTGGTGGGACTCGATGCAGCCCTATGCAGCAGCCTCCGTGTCATTTCCCCCATGTTGCTCAAGATGATGATGCAATGCGGCATCCTGCAGCTGCCGCCGCGCATGCACACAAAGCCTGGGCTGTCCGGAATGCGTGCCGTACCAACTCCCACAGGATGAACTCGCTCTAGCCCGCTTACAGATCTAACTGCATTATCGGCGTAGAACGTGTTCAGGTCCATGTAGTCTCTAGCAGAATCGAAAATGCCTTCGACGGCCCTCTTGAACTCTTCGGACCCCGCAGCGGAAGCGGGTTTATTACTCTCCGTCTTACGAGCCGCTTCTAGTGGAAATGACGTGTCATCTATGGTGCCTGAGCTGCTTCAGGTGCATGACTTGCTCTGCACGATCGCTACTTGCATTAAATTCCTTGCGGTATCGTAACCTTCGCTACGCACTGCCAACTATTTGAACTGCAGACAATATTGAGTAAACCTGCAGTGAATCCGCACGTTCGCAAACTTGCGTATGAGGTCTGCAGACACACTACCCTGACTGAATCGGAGTACAGCAGGCTGTGGGATGTTATCAAGGTAGGTTCACAGTGCTGTGTCTGGCACGTGTAGCTCCTAGCTGACCGACCTGCGCTGCGCAGGGCGATGTGAACAACAGCGACCCGGCGGTGGTGGCAACCGCCCTGCGGTTCCTCACCTGCTTACCGGCCCCACAGCTGGCCGACCGCCTCATCATCGGTGGGCGTGGGGTGTATCAGGGGGAAATGTAAGGGGCATCCTCCTGGGTGTTATAGACTTGGGGCGGATGGAGGGTTAGGAAGGGGACTGCTCATGCCTCCCAGAGATAACCCATCTGCCTCGGCTTACACTCGCGCTCGGCACCGCTGCACATATGCTGCGGCTGGGCCTGGCGCAACATGCTTCTCCCGTCTTTGCCGTACCAAACATTTTCCAATCCAACACCCATGCGCCATCCGCCCACGCGTCGTGGTGCCATACACTAGGTTCCCCGCCTGTCCCCATTCCCCCAACCGTGCAGGTCAGCTTGCAGAATTGCTGAAGCCATGCCTTGCGGCAGACTCGCCGGTGGTACAGGCCGCGGCCGTGCAGGCGCTGTCGCACGTCCTGCTGCTTCCGGAGGTGCAGCAGGCAGCTGCCAGCAGCGCCGGTGGGTCCTACGTGCGTTGCCTGAATCGGAGTCCAGCCGCGGAATTGGCTGGCAGTTGCCAAACATGGTGGCTGTTGCAAAAAACAAATATCACCGCACGCCCGCACGCTTGTTGCCTCAGCCGCTCAGCCTTCGTCGCAGACCCATGTTCCGTCACCGCCACCCAACCCGCATCGCCCCAGCCACCCCCGCCATCGCAACCGCGCCGTTACCACTGCCACCCCATCCGCATCCCACGATCTGGGTCGGCCGCCAAACGGCACGCAGGGCTCGCCAACGCGTACGAGAATCTGTGGGACGAGGTTACGGACTCGCTGCTGGACGAGCGGCCGTTCGTGGTGGGCCAGGCGGCCGCTGCCACCGCGCAGCTGCTGGCCTGCGGCATCGCCGGAGGCGCAGCCGGCTTCAGTGGCGTGCACGACGGCGCCGGCTCCGCCGCCGGCGGCAGCGGCACCGGCTCCGCCGGCTCGCTGGTGTCCTTCATGATGACGCGCTTCGCTGACCGCGCGGCGCTTCGGCTGTCCGCCGCGCTGGGTCCCGTGCTGGAGATGTGCGGCCTGGTGCCAGCGCCGGGCCAGGTGGCGGTGTGCGACATGCTGCTGGCGCTGACGCGCCGGCAGCTGAGCCAGGCGCTGCGCGCCGGCGCCCGCGGCGCGGCAGCGCCGCCACCGCCGGGCGTTCCGGCGCCGGGCCTCGCGTCGCTCGTCAGCTCCGTCGCGTCGTACCTTTCCACGCTGCTGCAGTCGGGCGACGCGGCGGCGCGCACGGAGGCGTGCGGCGTGGTTCTGGAGCTGGCGGCGGACCTGGCGGCGGCGGGGCCGGCTGCGGGCGGCGTGGCGGCGGCGGCGGCGGGCCTGCCGCAGAGCCTGGTGCTGGCCGCCGTGGAGGGCCTGACGCAGCTGCGGGAGCGGGAGTTCGTGGAGGCGGGGCTGGGGGACATGTGCGAGGTGATGGCGGAGGCGCTGCCTGCGCTGCTGGTGAGTAGGGCGCGGTGGGCCCGGGGAAGAGGAGGGGGTGCTGCGGGTGGAGGGGGAGGTAAATGAGATGAAACCGCAGCGATGGGACGAAGGCGTGGCGCGGCTAGCGAAACGGGGCATTCTTTTGTCCGCTTTGGGTCAAGGGATTGCGCTTATGTGCCTAGAGAGACCGTGGCGCTGCGTGCCGTAGCTGTGCTGTCGTCCGTTTGGATTGGCCCTGCGGCGACGCAGTCACAGCTCCTCAGTTTCTGCAAAGCAACAGGTAGGTCGGTGAAGTACTGCAGACTCGCTTGCGCCGCCTCCATCCCATCGCCGTGGTTGCATCTTCATTGCGCCCACCCTCTTCGGCCCCGCCACCCTGCCTGTCCCCGCAGCCCCCCGCCCGCGCCGAAGTACTTCGGAGGCTCTGGCCCCTCGCCGCCCGCATCGACGACGTGGCCCGCCGCGCCCGCATCTTCTCCGTCGCCTGGAGAGCCGCCGTCTCCTCCGAAATGGACTACCGCACCGGCAGCGGCGCGGCGCAGCAGCAGCACGCCGCCCGCGCGGCGGCGCTGACGGGCCCGGCCCTGGCGTCGCCCTTCCCGGCTCCGCCGCCGTCGTCCGCGGGCTCCGACCCCATGGGCCTCCTGGCGGGACTGGCTGGGCCTGGGTCCGCCAGCGCCAGCGCGGGACCGGGGGCGGGGGCGGGCGCGGGAGCAGCCAGTCAGGAGGCGGCGGGGGCGGCGGCGGGTGTCGTGACGGCGGTGCCGCCGTCGTGCCGGGTGGCGGCGCTGATGGGGGAGCAGTACGTGGGCGCTGTCCTGTCGGGCAGGGCGCCAGTGGCGGAGGCCGGCGGCGCCTTCGCCGCCGCGCAAGGTGGGAGGGGGACGCAGGGGCGGCGCGGGGAGCGGAGGAGGAAGGGGAGGGGCGGGTGTTCGCCAGGTTTAGGGGGTGTGGGGGGGGTGAGAGGCCTTGGGCCTGGGCGTGTCTTTTGGGCTGCGTGGCGTCATGCGTGGCGCTTTCTCGCCAGCCGTGTTCGGTCGTTCCACGGCTGGCTCTGTGGCGCCTTGCGGATTGGGGCAAGGGACGGGAGCTGGGATCGTGCTGCGCTGGCGGGTTCACGGTCGTCTTGGATGGCCCAGGTGCGAGCCCGGCTGCCTCGCACCTGGGCCCGCCTTCCACCCGCCCTCTCGTTCCCCTGCCTCTTCCCCCCTCCCACGCACACCCCGGCCTGCGCGCTCTTACCTCTCCCCTGCTCCCTCCCCCTTTTCCCTCCACACGTCCGCCCGCCCGTCTCTCCCCTCCGGCCCGGCGACGCACGGCGCGATGCACGGGGCACCACCACCCGACATCCGCCACCCGACACGCGCGATACGAAATACGCGCAACACGCGGGGTCGCGGCGCGCAGCCCACGCCGCCTCCATCCCCTCCCCAACCGGCAGCTCCTTGCTGACCACCGTGGCCAGCATGACCTCCCGCGCAGCGCCGCCGCCGCCGCCGCTGATGCTGGCGCGCGCGGAGTCGGTTCGGACGTCCGGCTCGGGCGCCTCGACGGACAGCGCGCGGGCCGCCGCGCACGGCAAGGCCGACAAGGATGGCAAGAAGGGCGGCTTCGGAGCGCGGTTCTTCCGCTCCAAGACTAAGGCGCGGCCAGGCGAGCTGGACGGCGACCACGCGGCGGCAGCGGCGCAGGCGGAGGCCAGGAAACGGGAAGAGGCGGCGGCGGCGGCGGCCGCTGCAGCGGCCTCGGCGACGACGGCGGCGCAGCGCGGGGCGACGCCGTCGCCGTTGAAGCTGCCGCCGTCGCCGAGCGGCGCCGTGCCGGCGGCCGCGGCATCGGCGGGCTCCGGCTCTTGGGACGCGGCGACGGCCGTCCTGGCCAGGTGTGGATGGATCGGATTGGGGCTGGTTCCGCCTGCTGCGGGTGGGGTGTGGTTGGGTGGTATTACTTACCTCGCTTATACTTACCTATATCTTCAGTACCACACTACAACAGGTGGGTTGCCCTGCAGCTGTCCTGCAGCGGTCGGCAGGAGCCCGGCGATGAGCGGGCGGTGCTGGCCTCGAAACCGACACGCGAGCAGGGGCTGGGCTGGGCTTGAGGGGGGGCTGGGCTGGTTGACGCATGCTAGGCGGGTCCGCTCTTGTGGCCTGACTGGCGCCACTTGCGGCCAAACAAGACCAGCCTCCGGCACCTCCGGTGGGTGGGGCCAGCGTGTGCCTCCCGGCTGCCCCCACCACGAGGCCGGAGCCGGAGCCGGTCCGGGACGTGTGTCCTGCCGGGCCCTGGACCCCGCAGTCGCAACCCTTTACCCCCCTCCCTCCCTCCCTCCCTCCCTCGAGTCCGGCTGCCCCGTCATCGGCCCTCAGTCTGGCTGTCTCGGCATTTCCACTGCCTCCCGATTAACTCCGTTTGTCGGCCCCTGACAGCGTATTGTCGCCTCTTTGGGCCGCCATACTGCACCCCTCGCCGGCCCCGTAAGCAATCCTGACTCTCGCCCCTGGTCCTCCCTTGTCCTCACCCCCCCCCCCCCGCGCCCTTGTCCCCTTGTCCCCTCTCCCAGGCCGCCCCCCTCCCACGCCACGCTGCGTCACGAGCTGTTGCAGTGCCTGCTGCAACAGCTGGGACACCACCCCGCCGCCGCCACCGCGGCGGAGCTGTGCGCAGAGCACGCCGCCGCCGCGCGCCACGACCGCCACCCGCCCACCCACTCCCCCACCTCCCCCTCCGCCTCCGCTGCCTCCGCCTCCCTCGCCTGTCGGCTGGGCGCCGTGGTCCAATGGGTCGCCATGGCGAGTGAGGTGCTGGCGGACTCTGCGAGCTGCGTCGGCTGGGAGCCCTACGTCATGCCGGTGATCACCGCCAACCCGATCGCGCCCGGCGGCGCCGCCGCCGCCGCGCCCGTCGACTTCAACAGCCTCACCGCCGACCTCTGGCTAGGGCTGCTGCAGGCGGCGGTGCTGGCGTCGCGATCCGCGGCGGCGGTGCTGGGCCGCCTGGTGGCGGAGGCGGTGGATGCGGCGGCGGCGGCGGCGGAGGGAGGCGCGGCGGGCAGCTCCTTCGCGGCGGTTGGGATGGGGTACGGCATGCCGTACGGCATGGCGGCGGGCGGCCTGGCGGCGGCGGCGCAGCAGGGGCCGGAGGTGACGGCGGAGGCGCATTACCGGGCGCTGCTGGGCTACCTGAAGGAACGGCTGGATGCGATGGAGGGCTTGCTGCTGAAGGTGGGTGAGGGAGGGGGAGGCGGCGGTTTCGGCCTCGTTCTCGCAATCTGGACAAGAACGTGGGGGGCTGGGTTGGGTTAGGTTGGGTCTACTAATGCAACCGGTCGTGGCGGTGGGTAGGGCTTCGTCTGGGTTCGTCAGCAGCACCACTACCGCAACAACCAGAACAACAAGAACAACGACCCCAATCCGCCGCAAGACTTCCACCACCGCCACCGCCCTCCTGTCCTGTCCACCGTGCCGCCACCGCCCCTCGGCGGCTGGGGTCCACCCTCTCCTGAATCCGGTGTCGAGGCGTCGAGGCGTCGAGGCACCCTCCCCAACAACGCAACAACCCCCCAGCCCCGACCACACAGCAAGCCATCCCGCTAGTCCCCTCTGGATTCCTCCCTCCCTCCCTCCTCCCCTGCGGTTCTACAAGGGGTCTGGTTGCCAGACCCCTGCCAGAACTAATTTCACATTGCGCTAGAAACTCACCACCAACCCCTCCCCTGCCTCAACTCCCCTCCCTGCCCTGTTATGCTGCAGCTGCTGTCCGGCTGGTCGGGTCTGAGCGCCTCCGTCCGGCCCCGCGTGGTGTGGGTTGCCTCCGCCTGCCTGCCGCTGCCTGGCCACTGGGAGGAGCGGTGGGAGGTGCTGCTGGGCTGCCTGGAGGCGCTGCTGGTGCGGGGCACGGACGCGCTGGCGGCCAGCAGGCGACACGACCTGTTGGGCTCGGCGCTGGCGGGGGGGCTGCTCAAGGCGGGGAGGCAGGTGCGCGGGTGGGTGGGTGGGTGGGTGTGGGGAGAAGGGGCGGGGCAGGACAAGGGGACGAGGCGGCTCGCTGTGTCGCCGGACAAGTGAGCGGGGCCCGCTTTGCGACGTGCGCCTGGGGCTAATGAAAACGATACCGCAGCGGAGGGACGTAGGCGGCCGAGGATCCATAATGGGGGGGGCCCGCTGGGGTGCGGGTGCTGCGAGGCGACGGTGCTTGCTCATTGAGCACCTATACCTCCCCTATCCCCGTCGTATGGGGGAAGGAGCTGGGTAGGCAGCTCCTGCGCCTCCCCCGCCCCCGGCTCCAACGCTCCCCTCTCACGCCGCCGCTTACCTTCCCCCGCCCCACCTGCGCCTCAGGGCACTCCCCCAGCCCTCCATCCTCCCTCAGCCCTTCGGCTCCCGTCAACTCGCCGCCGACCCGAACTATGCTTTTCTTCTCCCGTCCCTTACCTTCCCCCGCCCCTCTCTCCTTTTAAAGCCGCTTTGCCGTCTTCGTATGTCGGACACAGCCAACTTGCCTTTCCTCCCTTTTCCCGTCGCCCCTTCCTCCCTCCTCCGAAACCACCAGGCCTCCGACCCCTCGCGGCCCTTCCTGTTCGACATCGCCTCCGCCTCGGCGCTGTGCGAGGCGGCCGAGTACGAGGCGCTGGGTCTGCTGGTGGGCCTGTCCTCCCTGCAGCACCTGGCAGCCCGCCTGCTCAACGCGGTGGCGGACGCGGTGCCGCACGGCGCGGCGGGCGCAGCGCACGGCCAGGCGGCGGCGGTGGCCAAGCGGCTGGAGGCCGTCATGCGCCACTTCATAGGCACGGAGCTGGCGGGTGAGGACTGAGGAGGGAGGGGACTGCGGCTGACGGGGGGACGGCTGGCGGGGGGACGGCTGGCCGGGGGCGGAAAGAGGGGGGCGGAAAGAGGGGGGCGCTTACACGCGCGTGCGCTCTGGTGAGCGCTGGTCGACCGGGTCGCCTGTCTCCTGAGCCTGCTGCTCCGCCTGCGCTCGCGCAGGCCGCCGCCGCCGCCGCAGCCCCCGCCGGTGCCTTTGTGCGCAGTCCGCCTTCATTCCCGGTGCAACCCCTGTGGTGTGGTGTGCTGCGCGCTGCCCACCCACCTGCCGGCCCACCGCCCGCCGACGACCACCACCAACTTCCGGACGCTATTGACCCTAAGCCCACTCCCGCCCAAGTGCCTCCGCCCGCGCGCGCGCCTGCCCTTAGTGGCTATCGCCACGGCGCATGCCGGCTGGCCGGCCACGTCTACATGCTCCGCCCTACGGTATCACTGCGCGCGCGTGTAATTGTCTGCGTGCCTGCCTGCCTGCCTGCCTGCCTGCCTGCCTGCCCCTCCCCCTTTCCCGGCTGCAGCCTCTCCGCACGTTCGCGACTGGTGCAAGCGCATCATGCGCTACCTTGCCACCCTCATGACCTACACGCCACCCCTCAATCTGCCGCCCACGGTGGCGGCGCTGGGGATCATTGCCAAGCAGGTGCGGGGGCGTGCCGGGGCGTGCGTGGCGGGGCGTGCGTGGGAGGGCATGCGCGCCCTTGGAGCGGTCTGGATGGACGGATAGATGGGGAGGCAGGGAGGGAGGGGGTACCATGTGATATCGGATGGGGCCGGGAGCTACCGCGCGAGGTGTCGTAACGGCGGCGGTGGCACCGGCGGCAGCGGCGGCACTCACCTCTCCACGCACGTGCACGCGCGCACGCACTCACCTGCAGGCACACGAGGCCGACGGCGCCGCAGCGGCCGCTGACGACGACGACTCCTCCTCCGACGCCTCCTCCGCCTACCACCCCGCGGACGGCCAGCAGCAGGAGCTGCCGCCGGCGCTGGCGGCAGCGGCGGCCGCCATGGCAGCGGCGGCCGCCGCCGCCACGCTGCCGCCGGGCCAGGCGCGCGACGCGGCTTCTGCCGGCGTCAACGGCGCCGCGCCCAACGGCGAGGCGGCGGTGGCGGCGGGCGGCGAGGAGGCTGAGAAGCAACGCGCCGCGTCGGGCAATTCGTACCTGGTGAGTTGCTGTGGGCGCGGGTTGCGGGGTGCAGAGAGCTGCAGCCGAGGCGAACCGTGTTTCCACTTTCCAGGCGCTACCGGTAGGGCTCGCCGGTGTCCTGGCCGGCGCCCTAGCGGGGGGGGGGGAAGGCATCGTTGGCTCGTGTCACCGGTACTTTCAGTCCGGTGTAGCTGCGCGCCATCCTGGCTGCCGGCGCCCCTCTCCCTCCGACCCGGGCGCCTCCCGTCCTCCCCCAACGCCATCCCTGGGCCCCGGGCCCCGGGCCGTTCTTATTACCATCCCCAACCGCCCGTCTTGTCAGGCACTGCGCCCTCCACTGCTTCTTCCTGGCCGCCACCCGCTCCCTGCGTCTGGCTGCTTGCCTGTTTGGACAACCTATCAGGCTCCACCCTCCTGTCGCCTCTCCTTCCCAACATCGCGCCTCCGCTCCGTCGCTGCTGTCTCGCCCTATCCCCTCCCCTCCCCTCCCCATCCCTCCAGGTCCACTCAGCCGCCGCCGCCATGCCCATGTGGGGCTACCCCTTCGCGCCGCTGTCCGCCGTGTCGCTGTACACCACCAAGCGCGCGCGCCGCCACCGCGCCCTGTCGGCGCACCTGGCCGCCGCCGCCGCCGCGACGGCAGCGCCGCGGCCGGTGCTAGCCGCCGCGCTGCGGCCGCTGGCGCCGCCGGAGGAGAACGCCGCCGCCGCCGCCACCGCCGCCGCCGCGACGTCGCCGGCCTGCGGCCCCGCGCTGTCGTCTTCGGGCCGCAGCGCCTACCGGCTTGACAGCGAGGCGTTCTGGTCTGGGTCTCTGCCGGCCAGACACAGCCCCTGGCAGGAGCTGACGGGGCCGGCGGACCCGCTGCTGCTGCGCGGCTGCTACGTGCGGCCCGAGCCGGCGCGCGGCGACGCGGCCACCCTCACCGTCCTGTTGAGCGCCATCAACAGGTGCGTGCGTGCGTGTGTGCTTGTGTGCTTGTGCGTGCATGCGTGTGCGTGTGTGTGCATTGGTGTGTGCTGCTGGGAAAAAGACTGTGCCGCGTTGTGTAGGGGTGTGTGTTTATGTGTAGGTGTGTGTTACACGCCCTCCCACACGCCCCGCACTCACCGCCCACCCACGCCCTCCCACCCCACCCCCCCACCCACCCGCCCCCCTGCCCCTGCCCCCTGCAGGCTCCCAGTGGACATCTCCGATGTGGCGGTGACCCTCAAGACCAGCGGCCCGCTGCTGTCCAGCATCCGCCGTATGGCCACCTGGGAGCTGCCCCGACTGGCGGCACACGACCGGGCAGTGACGTCCTTCACGGTGAGAAGGTCACCTTGAGAAGCGACACGGGGAACACGGGGCCGGAGCGTCGAACTGGGTCCCCGCCCAACTGGGCTCTGCTCTGCTCTGTTCCGGCCACAACGGAACGTCATGCGTGTCGAGGCGCTGCACGGCCGCTCCGCGCCGCTGCACCCCCGCCCCAGAGCTCCTCCTCGCCGCCAAGCGCCGCGCGCCGCAAGTGCACTGCGCGCCGCCCCGCCCCGCGGCGCCTTGCCGCTACCCCGCCCCGCTGTCCTCTCCGCGGGCGCTCTCCGCCGCCCCCTTCAACAACCACGTCGCCTCCGTTCCTCCGCTGCTCCGATGTCGTCGCTTCTATCCCTGACACCCCCCCGCGCCGCCGCTCCCGGGCCGTTTTCTTTTACCTCCCGACGCTTTCGCCCGCAGTTCAAGGTGTTAGGCTACGGCGATATGCAGCTGCACGCGCGGCTGCAGCTGTGCCCCGCGCCCGCGCGCGTGGACGCCTCGCCGCTGCAGCTCAACTGCCTGCCGCTGAAGGTGCCGCCCAGCGTGCTCATGCGGCCGCCGCTGGCGGTGCCCGAGGCGGCCGAATTCTTCAAGGCCTGGGGCGCGCTGCCGGCGCGGACGGAGCTGTCGGGTGAGGCCGCGGTGCCGCATGTGGGGGCGGGCCTGGCTCACCACCACCTGAGGGACAGTGCAGTGCGGTGCATTGCCGTTAAGCGCGGGGGATGGATCACCCCGTGGCATGATCACCCCCCAGGTGGCATGTATCGTCTCCCGCCTCACTGCCCCCGCCCGTTCCCTAACGCTGTCTCCGTCCCTTCGCTGCGATGTCATCTTTTATTTACCCACCGCCGCCTCTCCCCATTCCGCTTTGCCCAGGCGTCTGTACCTGGCCGGGCCCCGAGGGCGGCGCGCTGCTGCTGTCGGCGCTGCTGCGGCAGCCGCTGGGCTGCGCCTGGTTGCAGCACGTGCCGGCGGTGTACGGCTTCCAGGCGGCCTTCGCCGCGGACACGGCGCCCGGCGACGCGCTGGCGGTGGTGGTGGTGACGCAGCTGATGCCGCCGACGGCGCCGGGCGGGGCGGCCGAGACGTTCTGCAGCTTCTCCATCAGGTGCGACGAGGGCACGGTGCAGCGGGGCCGGAGGCAGAGCCGGAGGCCTCTTTTGCCATGGTCGGGATCGCTGGAGTGGCATTTTTTAAGTTGAAGCACGGAGCTCAACCCAACCCCTTAACCCCGCTCTGTCCCTAACCCCAGCCGCCCCGCTCCGCCGTTCCCCCCTACGGCCGCCCTCCCCCTCAACCCCCTGCTACCCCCGCCCCCCTCAGGTCCTCCTCTCCGGATCTCATCTTGTGTCTCCAGAGCAGCGCAGCCGCCTGGCTGTCCGCCCTCACCGCCGGCACCGCCAGCCTGGGCGGCGCCGGCCGCGCGGCGCAGCCCGCCCCCGCCGCCAAGCCGCCGCTGCACCCCCGCGTGGCGGCGCTGCTGCAGTCCTTCGCAGCCAGCGCCGCGCAGCTGGCACCCACCTCCGGACTCGGCCTCGGCCTCGGCCTCGCCGGCGCCGGGCCGTCGGCACTGCTGGCTCCCATGGGCTCCTTCGGCCTCACAACCACGGCGGCGGCTACGGGGCCGGCGGGCGATCCGCGCGGCGCCTCCGCAGGTGCTGGTGGTGGTGGCGGTGGCGGTGGTGGCGGTGGTGGCCTCAACACGGTGATGTTGAAGAACGCGGCACTGCTGGAGTGGCAGCGGCTCAGCAGCCTGGCGGTGTAGGGGTTGGGTGGGGGGCGTTGCCTGCTGCTGACGCTGCTGCTGCTGCTGCCTGGCGGTGGAGTCAAGTCGGGCGTTGCCTGCTGGTGGTCGTGGTGGCGAATGAGGGCAGGGGAGAGCGCATGTGCGTTGTGGGGGTTTGCATACGCGGTGCAGGGATGGGAGCAGGAGAACGCAGTGGGTAGATGGGAAGACTGGCGCGGGGGCGGGAGAAACTGCGGGACGGCGAACCGGGGGCGAGGTGTGGGGTAGGGTGGGGCAGGCAGTGGCGGTTTATGTGTGTGTGTGTGGGGGGGGGGGGGGTCGGGGGGGGTGTGGACGTGCCGCTTGCGACTTGTGGCGCTGGTTGATTATTTCAAGTCGGGCCAAGGCGAGGGTCCGAGGGGCGACTGTTTTGGGGAGAGGCGTTCCATTGGGAAGCGTGCTCATTAGGAAAGGAAAGGAAAGGGGTTACGGGCTTACGGGGTGCGGGCAGGGGTGCACGAACCGTTCCACTCCGCTCCGCACCGCACCAGTGCACTCTTCCGTGAGCCGAATTCGTCTCGACCGGCGGGCGGGCGGGCGGGCAAGCGGGCTGCCGGGCCAAAGAGTTATTTCGAATGTATGGACGTCAGGATGTCAATCTTCCTTCGGTCATATGATGCCAAAGGGACCGCAGCCCGACGGCTCGCAGGCTCGATTCAAGACGCGCGTCTAGCACCTAGCGCCTGGATGGGTGGGTGGATGGCGTGTAGGTCGCGAATCGAACCCGTAAGGCAGCGGCAGCAGCAAATTTACGTCACGCGGCTGGAGGGACCAGCCCGGAGCGCCCTTGGCGTTCAGCACGGAGCGCCCTTGGCGATCAGTTGGGCTCTGTGCCTGTGTGTGTGCTCCCGCGCGGGTGGCCTGCGTCTGCGCTGGTTTACGGCGGTCTGCGCAGCGCGCCGGTACGGTACTCCTGTCGTCGTCCCAACGGCGGCTCCTTGCTCAGCAAGACAGCAACAGAACGCATGCGGCGCAGCCGCGGGCGGGCGAGAGGGCGGAGGGTGCGGATACAAGAGGCGGGCGGCACTGCTGCTGTGCTGCGCCGTTTGCCGCCGCCAACGAAACGGCGCTGAGAGGCCTGCATGATAAAAGCTGTAACGCCTCGCCCTAGCAGCCTGCCTGCTGTGGGGCGGCCGCCAGGGATTGCTTGGGGGAATATGGGGGTTGCCTCCGAGGGGTGCCTCGTCAGTCGTCACGCAAGGGGGACATCCTCTGTCGGTCCCTCTGAAGGTGGCGCGTTTTATGAGGAGATCCGCTGCCGGGGCGGTGTGGTACAGCTTGTCTCCTGAATCTACCAGTATGGCCGAGCTAACCTCGCGCGGTTGTCGGGCCGTTGCAACCGCAACCGAATCAACCCCCTCCCCCCCGTGCGTCATGGCGGGTGTGTGTGCTAGGTTCAACGGCTGTTGTGGAGGGGACGGAGGGCGACGGACGCTGCTTCGCATGCCAGCGTTTTGCGGTTGCGCTGCATCAGTCATCGGGTTGGCAGATGGGGGCTTGGCTAGGCGCTGCTTTCGGAACGTGCCGGGCTCTGGTCCCCACTGCTGGGAGCACGGTTACGCGCAGGGATGGCAACAGGTTGGGAGCGAGGCGCAGCAGCTTCGGCCGGCTTCTCAAAGTCATGCACAGATACGAGGTACAGCTCATCGGTTACGTCGGGCACGTCACTTCGCCGTGGCGTCAGTAACGCGCAAGGTGTAACAGTCTTGTAGCAAGGGGCTCTTTTAAATGAACCCAATGGAACAAGACGTCGTCAGCGATGGCAACCGCGGTTCCAGGCGGAAAACACGCAAAATACTGTACAGCTTGGAGAGCACTTTTCCGTATTTTTGGTACTGTCGTCACGCCCAAGCTTCTGTCACCAGTTTGTCGCAGCGGCACACATTGATGTACCAAGAATTTATTGATACTTGCAACATGCGACGCCGGGCCCGGAACCCGTTGTAACAGCTCTCTCGTTGAGACTACGCCTGATTGGACTTACCTTTACCCGCAAACTCCGGCGCTGCGTCTGCTGCAAATGTGGCGTTCATACTCTGCGGCGCAGCCTGGAACATCACCCAGTGCGTTTCCGAGCTCGGCGGCCCTCTATGGCCCCAGCTCTCGTGCCAGTTTTGAGCTAGGCGACGACGACGCAAGAACATCTTTAACCTTTTCAAATGGCAATTCACGGGGCAGCTCCGGGCAGTCGCCTTTCGGGCAAAGCGACCCGGTGGACAACGAAGAAGCAGCCCAGGCGTACCTAGCATGGCAGGCGAGGCCTTAAATTATAGCCATATATGCTTCAGGACTGTCAGCTCAATAAAAACACATCGTCGCGCAGGAGAACCACCCCTGCTTACTGACGCATTTCGAGTCGTTCAAAGCGGCCGTGGAGGGGAAACGCCTTGCGGTGTTCCTAGACTACGATGGTAGGTTGCTTCATGTCCACAGCGTGCTTCCCGTGCCTCGCGCTCCGCGGAAAGACCCAACGCCCACATGGCCCCGCAGGCACGCTCACGCCCATCGTGTCCAACCCAGACGACGCTAAAATGTCCGACGAGGCAAGTGCACCACAACTCTGCCTGGGTCCCTTCCTGACCATTGCCGCTGTGCTTGTAGCCTCCGCCGCCCTTGCCGGACGCACCTTAACGGCCGCCCTGCCTGCCGGGCCCCCCCCTGCGGCGCCCGGCTGCCGCTGCCGCCCCCCGCCGCAGATGCGCGACGTTGTGCGAGCCGTCGCCCGGTCATTCCCCACGGCCATCATTAGCGGTCGCGGTCGGGAAAAGGTGGAGGCCTTTGTGCAGCTGAAGGAAATTTTCTACGCCGGGAGTCACGGGATGGACATCGCGGGGCCCCGGGTGAGCGCCGCGCCGCTGGACCGCTCGAGCCGCTGCGACCGCGGGGCAGCAGCTGGGACTGGGACTGGGACTGGTACTAGGCGGCGCGGCCGCGATGTGGATTACACAGAGGTCCGCCCACGTAGCAATATGTGGGCCCCCGAGCCTAGCCGCCTTCCCGACGCGCGGGTCTCCTGTCCAGGCACGTCCGATTGCGCCCGTCGCGCGCGCGTTTCCCCGACCAACCGTTGCGCCGACCAGCCGCTCATCAACTCGCGGCGGCTCTCCTGCACCGCAGGTAGACAACAACAACAATAACAACAACAAAAATGACAACAGCAGCAGCGCCAGCAGCAGTAGCGGCAACAGCGGCAACGCCAACGGCAACGGCAGTGGATGCAACGGCCAGCGGCCGAGCGGCGAGTTCCAGGCGGCCTTCCAGCCAGCGGCGCACTTTCGACCGCTCATAGACGAAATCTTTGAGGAGTTGCGAAGACGGTGGGTCGGCGCTGCACTGCACCGCACTGCACCGCACCGCGCTCCGCTGCGTTGCGCCCGCCGGGCCGCTGGCAGGCAGACAGGCTGGCGGGCTTTTTAGATGGCAAAGACGCAGCTGCCGTCTTCAGAGAGAAGAGAAACACAAGAGGAGCCCCGGTTACGCCTTGCCTTGCCTAGCTAGTCAGGATCAGGAGGGCTGCGCCATGTGTCTCGAGTCAGGGGGCTACTGGACTATTGATGGGTTACAGTACGCCGTGAGAGCGCCAGCCGAGAGAGAGATGGGAAAAGACGACGGCATTGTAGCCGTAGCCGTGGCGCGGGGTCTGCTGGAGAACGCTTGCCGGGGGCACATCTGGGCGATTGATTCGCGGGTGACACACCTTCGCAGCAGCTGGGCAGACACCCCGGCTGTGTGACCACCGTGTGCCGCCAACCCACCCGTTGGGGCTAACCACCTCTGCCTCCTGCTGCTGTAGAACGGCGTTGTGAGGGGCAGCTGCTGCCAGCTGCTGGGAGGGGCCGTATGGCCGGATCCTGGGATTCTGGGACACGACGGATGTCCCCTCGCCCCTCCCCTTGCTCGGCCTTGGGTCCTCTCTCACTCGACTCTCACTCGTCTGCAGGTTAAAGGACATTCCCGGCTCGAGCGTGGAGCACAACACCTTTTGCGTGAGCGCCCACTTTCGGAACTGCCCGGGGGAGGCGTGGCAGGACGTCATATCCACGGTGGAGCAGGTGGTGTCGCAGCACGACGACCTGCGCATGACGCGGGGGCGGAAGGTGGTGGAGATCAGGCCAAAGGTGAGGTGGCAGTGGAAGTGGCAGGGGCAGGGGCAGTGCGCGGGAGGGAGGGGATGATGGCCGCTTCAAGGGAGGGGCTGGCGAGGCATGATATGGATTGCGTCTGTGGCGTGCGGATGGGTGGGTGGGTGGGTGGGTGGGTGCGGACATGGGCGGGAATGTGCGGTGGGTCGTTGGGCGGTGGGTGGGTCGTTGGGCCGAAGGAAGGGGTCATAGCTGAGGCAGGGGGTGAGGTGCTCGCTGGCCGCTGGACGGAGGGAGGGGTCGCAGCGGGAGGGGGATGCTGGAGGCCGGGGCGGGGGGCAGTGGGGGTCTCGCCTTGCTGCGGCTTTGGGTGGGGTTTGAGGCCTGAGCTGCGCCGGGCTGAGGGTTCGGGGTGCAGCACGGGTGGCGCGACGACCTGCGCCAGCAGGCACATCTGCATCCACATTCCCGCTCCCCCAACCGCCGCCCCTCCACTGCCACCTGCCGGTATCGGGCTGTTTGCCGAACGCTGCCGCCCCGCTGGTGGTTGACCTCCTGCCTCGTCGTCGTCCTCCTCGTTATGCTGCGTTGTCACTTGTCAGGTCAACTGGCACAAGGGCACCGCTCTGACTCACTTGGTGGAGGCGCTGGGTCTGGCTCAGCAGCCGGACGTGGTGGCCATCTACGTGGGGGACGACCACACGGACGAGGACGCGTTCAGGACGCTAGAGGAGACGCGGCAGGGTGAGGACGGGGCGGGCGGGGTGAAGGGGGCAGGGTCAGATGACTCCATCTCGCCTGCAGCGTCCCTCGTTTGCCAATGTGACACACACACATGCCCCCACATGCCCCGCAAATGCACACCCCACCGCACCCCACCACACCCCACCCCACCGCACCCCACCGCGCAGGCTTTGGCATCCTGGTCAGTACGCGCGCCAAGCCGACCCGCGCGAGGTTCACGGTGCGCGACCCCGCCTGCGTCAAGACCTTCCTCTCCCGTATCGTGGACTGGTCCAAGTCGGGGAGCAACGGCTGGCACGCGAACCCATGCTGCAACGGCTGGAGCATGGCCGCCGAGCCTGTGGGGTCGGGGTCGGGGCCGGCGCGGGAGCCGGGGGCAGCCGCCGGGCCGACGTCCTGAGAGCCCTCCGACCCGACCGGGCCGTCTCCCCGTGCTTCGCCTGCTGCTGCGCGTGCTTCTACGCCGATACCTTTTTTCGTCGCTGCCCGTTGGAGGTTACGCGCAGGGCGAGGCGGGGAGCGCAGGCGCTTCCCGGCTCCGGATATCGGCTGGGGCTGATGGGGCACTGGTGGAGGGGGCCGGTGGTGGTGGTGGTGGGCAAGCGGGTGCAAGGGGCGGGCGTGGAGGGAGGGAGCCGCTGCGAGGGCGGCGGAGGATGGGGCTGAGGGTTGCTGGCGGGCCCTGCCGTGCCGACTCCCCCCTGGGGTTGTTACTGAAAGGGATTGAGTGGGGCCGCTGATGGGCGGTTGGCGGGCGTGGGGCCAGTCTACTTGGGCAGCTGGTGGCCACAGGTTGGGGACTGAGGCGGCGGCGGAGGTGGAGAGCGTGCGTGGGGCCACGGAGAGCAGTGCTTGGCGGTGAGACTGGAGCGAATTCGAGGGCGAGGAGGAGGAAGAGGAGGAGGAAGAGGAGGAAGAGGAGGAGGGGGGGCTTTCAGGAGGAGGAGCGGGCGGCAAGCGGTGTGGCGTCCACATTCGGTTTGACACAGCAACCGGTGGAGGCGCCCGGGTCGCTCGTTCCGGGCAAAGACGCGATTCGATTCGATTCGCATGTGCGCCTCCGCCAGAGTACGAGTTCGCGCCGGCGGGCCGACTGGGGGGACGGAGGCAAGGCAAGGCAGGGCGGACAGGAACGTTTGGTGGTGATGGTGATGAATGACGGCGGTGATGTGCGGGTGCCCGCATGCCCCCCTGCTGGCTGCACGGGCGCAGACCAAATTGGTTGGCCGCGTGCAGGCTGGCGGGGGTGGGGGGCATTGCGCGGCGGCGGCGGGGGCAGCGAGCTCGCGCTGGGCGGGATGGCTGCAGCAGCCAAAGATTCTGTACCGGTATATCGGTGCGGCATTTTATCAGCGCCTGCTAATCAGCGCCTATGTGTGCTTGCCGCGCAGTGTCGCGCCGAGCCGCGCCGCGCCCCGTCTTTTCATCACCGGCGCCTGTGTAACATTATTTGAAAGTTGGCTCCGTCGGCTGCTCCGCGTAGTGGTGGAGCGTGGTGGGAGCGCACTTCAATCGCGAGGTTGGTTGGTCGGTCGGTTCGTTAGTTGTTGGTTGATGGATGGACGTGTTCAAAGTCGTACTCTACACACGGCCACACGAGCCAACGAAACACTCCACCACCTGTTTTCGGCGGTCCGTCATTCGACCGGCGGTGCTACGCGGTTGGCCGGTTGGCGGTTTTGGACCCGTTGGCTGTCTCCCAGGTCACGGGGGGTGTCAAAGCGGCCTTTTTTGACGGCCTGAGGGAGGATTGGGGCTGCGCCGGCCCTTGACTTTGTGTGGGGCGTTGGCGCGGCCGTGAGATGTACGAGCAGATGTATGGGTGTACGGCTATGTTGAGATCACTCTGGGGGCAAGAGTCGAGAACCGTGTCGGGGGGAAATCATGTCACGGGTGTCGTAACCTGTTGTCGGCGCCGCATCAAAGGGGGAGCGCCATTTCATGTCCCCGAAGCCACTTACCGTGTTGCATTGTCATTGTCGTGTTTGCCAATCATGCCACGTGCCCTTTAGGCGTTGTCCTGCTGGTCGGGCGGGCCGCGGAGTCTTGGGGAAAGAAGCAAGAAAGAACCAAAGTAAGAAGTGCGACAATGAACCACCGATCCATCGGTGCGGCGTCGCTGTGATGCGGGGTGCCTTGCGATCAGGGAGGGAGAGTCTGGCGCGGCTCCTTTGCAAAAGGGCGAAGCATATGGCGGGTTTGTTTACCGGAATTATGTCCAGGCTGCGGCTGTTGAGGGTTTGCATCTGGAGAGAGTATTGGTGCGGCCTAGTGCTAGTCAGGGTTTGCAGTTTAGAGCGGCGGTGTGAACGCACCACACCCTGTAAACTCAGTTGGGGTCTCACGTGAAGCCTGCTGAGGCACGCAGCCCGGCCACGGCCAGTTTTCCTGACAGACAGCCTCAGTTGACCTAGGCCAGAGCGGAGGTGTTAGCGCTAGTCTTGGGTGGTGCCATCGAACCCAGGTGTCCGCCCCGAGGGAGACGCTTCGTCCCCGACGGCGCATCTCATCTCATCTCATCTCAACGTGGGAGCTGCGGCTGCTGTCCCCACCTATGCGGAAAACCGCTGAGGAGGGTCTCGAGTAGAGCTGGGAGCCGCGTGACAACACGGCCCACTTCGACACGCCACTGCAAATCCCATTTCGCCGATCAGGTCCGGTCCGGTAAGGGGTCAGGTCAGGTCAGGTCGGGTCAGGTCGCAGGTCGCAGGTCAGGTCAGGTCAGGTCATATCAGGTCAGGTCAGGTCACAGGTCAAGTCAGGTCACAGGTCAGGTCAGGTCACAGGTCAGGTCATGTCATGTCATATCGCAGGTCAGGTCAGGTCGCAGGTTAGCGCCAACGGTCCCGACCATTGCCCCCGATGGAGTTGTTTGGTTACTTTGTGCGCACGACACGTTCATGTCGGAAGGGCTGCCAAAGTGCAGCCGTCGAAAGTTAGTCGACCTTCGGATACCGTAATGACACGCCCAAGCGAAGGTGGAGTATGATATCACTCACTGTTCTCTTTTCGCGTTCACCAGGCACATGTGTCGGGGTGTCCGTGAATAGTGGGGTTAAACTGGTCACGTCATCGTTAGAAGTGACGTGGAGTCGCGTGGTTCGGCTGTGGTGTGCCGCGCGCTGTGGACTCAGGGGGATAACAGAGAAGGCGATGAAGCCCGACGTTAACCTTGCCGAATATGTATGTGTATTCGGAGTACGTTCCCGTAACGGGCGACGAAAATTGCGCATGCGTGCACGCGGAAGCTCGCGACCCTTCGACTCCGACCTCCGTGCGCGGTTTGGCATTTTCCGCTCGCGGCACGTGTCGCTACCGGCACCGCCGGCCGACGCGCTGCACCACCACAGCTGTCAAGTCATTGCGTTAACGATTCCCAAAGGCACAGCGTATGACATTTGGCCTGGCAACCTCCAATCGATCATGCCGCGGTCCTGGGCAGCATAGGGTCAAGTTCTGTCAACTTGCTTGACGAACAAATGAGCACGATGAACCTTTTTGTGAATGCAAGGGACGTTGCATGTTCACTGTGCAGTGGGCATCCTGGGCAACGGTCTGTCGTCCCGCTGTTCGGGCTTGACTTAAGATGTACTACTTACAATGCAAATATGTAATTTGGATCTTTACATAATATATCATTTCGTGACTATCTGAGCATGCGATGAAGTTGGTCGTCGCGACAAGGCGGGAACTGTACTCCGTTGCGAGCGATGCGGCTTTCTAAAGGACTTCTACACAAGGATAAGATGATAGCAGGTGCTTTCTTTGCACGCTAACCTGCCTGGCACGACCCTCGTCATTCATCAGGAACGACAAAGAATTCAGGAGGCCCAAATGCCAATACTGTTTTGACGTCCACTGTCACCTTTAATGCTAGCAGAATTTTCGGCTCAATGAAATTACTGTTATACATAGACCACGAAATACTGTGCAGGGCTAAGGCCAACTACGATAGGGGCAAGGGCGCCACGGCTCACAGGCTGCGACTGTTTTCTGGGCGCACGAGGAGCGCCACTACAAACAGCTACACATAGCTTTGCTCAGTAAGAATACCCAAAGGTAAGTGGCGGCGTGGTTCGTCGACATGGTTCGTTCGGTTGGCCGGGTTGGCGAGGGAGAGTCGGGGTCGGGCCGGGTCGGGTTGGAGAGTCGTCCCCTTCCGCTGGAGCGATTGTTGCATTCCACATGAACTTCAACATTTGTGTGCCAGGCGAGGGTGATGTCGGCGGTCTTGCCGCTAGTGAACTTGTTGGCGTTCGCGAGGGATGGCAAGTCGCTTTGCATGCGCGCGCCTGCGAGAGCTTACGAGTCACTAGGTCCGTCAGAGGATAACCCATTGAAGGTTGTCCCCTTACGTTTTCTAGCGGAGTCTGCCACGTCGCTAACGGAGCAATCTTGCCTCGCCTGCCGGAAGACGGCCGAAAGGAAAAGCGCCTATGTGCCTGGAGTACCCTGACTCTCTCTAAGCATACCCTTTTTGCGAGAATGGCGCTAGCTTCCCCTCGGCGCCCCCTAAACGGTTGTTCGCAGGTCATCACGCGAGCGGTGACCTCGGCGCTGCTGACCATCCCAGGCCGCGTTCGAGGGCCTGCAGGCCCGCTCGGCTTCATCTGTTTACCATTTTTGTTTTTCGGTAAGTTCGGCAACGTTATTCAGGCAAGCGCGGTGTTCGGCGCGGTTGCGTGCTCTTGACGCATCCTTCTTTCTCCGCTGTTAAGTTCAGCATGCTATTTCCGACCATTTCCGCATCTTGCGGTGCGGCTTGCTGCGGGCAAAAGCTGCCAGCAACGTCTCTTGCCCGCGTTTCCTTGTCGACCGCGCGCGACTCACCAGATCGCTCCAAATGCCCGGGCTTAACTAGCACATAACCTTCATTTTTTCCCAAAGCACGCCCTGCTTGCCCGTCACTACGCAAGTCAACGGCAGTCGTCCGGTCGCTCGGATGCCAGCCATCCCCGAACATCTTTATCGCCGCCTCTGCTTCAGCAGATGAGCTCATATGGCGGAAATTCGTATTCTGGGAGAGGCAGCATGAGCGGCGGGGCCGGCGGAGGCGCAGGCGGCCCGCGCAGCTCCTTCGGCTCGGGCCCGGCCGGCAGGGGCTCCGGCTCGGGCGGTGCGCGCAAGTTGGTCGCGCTGTGTACGAGCTGCGAGGCGCCCCTCAGTCAGGATGAGCTGTTGATGTCCAGTCAGACGGAGGGGCGTTGTGTGGCATGTCAGCAGCTCGTGGAGGTGCGGGGGCTGGGGCGGGCGGGCGGGCGGGGGGCCGGGGGGCGGGACCGTTTCGGAGCCCCGCGCCGGCGAGAAAACATAGGGCCCTTCTGTGTCCAACAGCAAGACAACACATCACATGACAAGATACAGACATGACGCAACGTGACAACATGACCCTACATGACACAACGAGACCAGACATGATACCCTTCATACGGCGTGGCCAGACTGGGAAAGTCATGACGAGAGTGGCCGCTCCCGCCCTCCCGCCCTCCCTTCCTCCCCCCTGCAGGCCCAGTCGGCCTGCCGCGTGTGTCACCTTCCCTGGAGCAACATCGACCCGGACGACGTGGTTGCCTGCGATGCATGCGGCTTCTTCATGCATGAACACTGCGTCAAGAAGGGGGCGCTGCAGGCCAAGGTGAGGACAGGTCGAGGGAGGGGAGGTGAAGGAAGGGGAGGTGAAGGGAGGGGAGGGGAGGGGAGGAGAGGGGAAGGGATGGGGGGCGCACACGCCCGCCCCCGTCCGCCCGCTCTCGAGGCGCAATGTGTGGTGGTGCACATATCAGTACCGCAACCGGGTGGCTTGTTATTGTTTATGAGCACCTACCCGTTGACCTCATCATCGCGGCTGCTCAGCCTTCCTTCTCAGTCCTCATGAAGAGAGATAACCAACACAGCAACACAAGTACACAACACGCTGCTGCGGTGCTGCCTGCTGCTGCTGCTGCTGTGCTGCCGCTTCTTCTCCCTGTCGTACACTTTGCCGCCACTCCCCGCCATACCACTCCACTGCTGGCCGCAGTCGGGTGGGCGAGTGTACACGTACTGCCCACACTGCCCGCCCGCGCTGCCGCCGCCGCCACCCGCGGCCGCGGCGGGAAGCGGCGGCCGCGACGGCGGCGCCGTCCCCTCCCGCGGCGGCGGCGGCGAGCGCGGCCGCCAGAACGCCGCCGGGCCCCTCGCCCTCGGCCCCGGCGCGTACCCGGCGGCAGCAGCCGCAGGTGCCAGGTCGCCGCCGGGCGGCCGCGGCCGCGGCGGCGGCGGAGCCGCCGCCGCCGCCGCCTCCGCTGCCGCGGCGGCCTCTGCCCTGGCGGCGATGCCGCCACAGCCGCAGGCTGCACTACAGCAGGTCGCGGCGATGCTCCAGGGGCAGCTCCGG
Source organism: Pleodorina starrii (assembly GCA_030267565.1). Classification (NCBI taxonomy): domain Eukaryota; kingdom Viridiplantae; phylum Chlorophyta; class Chlorophyceae; order Chlamydomonadales; family Volvocaceae; genus Pleodorina; species Pleodorina starrii. Next base: position 365,191 of record BRXU01000027.1, read on the forward strand.
ATGCTGCAGACGCAGCAGCAGCAGCTGTTACGGCAGTACGACCAGCATTTGCGCGCTGTCGTACCGGCGCCGCCGCCGACGGCCTACTCGCTGTTCCAGCTGGACATGTTTCGCGTATATCAGGAGGAGGGCTTTGAGATTGATCCCCAGGAGTTGCAGCCCATTATCAACAACGCCTGGTTGCAACTGACGCCGGACGAGCGAGCGGGGTACGACAGTCGCGCCGGCCAGGAGATGGCGGGCTGGACCGCCAACGCGCAGCTGTACGTCCAGTTGTACTACGAGTACGAAACACTGTCGTACCACGTGGGCGCCGTACCGGATACGAGCCTGCTGCCCAAGTCGCTGCAGGGCATGCTGCAGAATGTACGGCAAATGTCGAGGCTGGGCCCGACGCCGGGACCGGGCTCGGGACGCGGCCCGGGGCGGCCGCCGGGGGTGGGCGTGGCGGCGGGGGTCGCCGCCGCTGCCGCCGCCGCGGCGGCGGCAGCCGCCGCCGGCCGCGGCGGCTCCGCCCCCGCGGCCGCCGGCCGCGGCGGCAAGCGCACGGCAATGGACGCCCTGGCGGGCGCGTCGGCACTGGTGGGGATGGGCGGCGGCGGCGGCGGGCCTCGCGGCAGCGCCGGCGGCGGTGGTGAGGATTACGACGATGATGACGAGGATTACGAGGCCGAGGGCCAGGGGCAGGGCTCCGGCGTCGGCGGCGCACCCGCCAGCAAGCGCTCGAGAAGGGCCATTTCGCCGGCGACGGCGGCGGCGCTGACGACGGCTCGGCCGCCGCCGCGCAACACGCGTCTGCCGGCGGACAAGCTGCCCACGGGCATCTCGGATCTGCCAGCGCAGGTGTGTGTGCTTGTGTGTGTGAGTGCGGGGGTTGGGGGCTTGGATGTGTACGTCCGCTACCGGAGACGTTTGGAGCACTGGGAGTGCTGGGACTGACAAGGGGGCGGCGGAGATGCAGCGGAGGACAGAGAGGATTGGGGGGGGGCGCGGGATAGCGGGGGAGGGAAGGGGAGCAAGCGATGTGGGCCAACGAGAGCGCGAGCGCCCGTCTTTTGGCTTCTGGGGGACAAGGCGACCCATGGGACGGTGCCTGTGGACCTCCACACACAACGGCGCGCGGCCGCCGCAATGACCCCCATTTAAGGACATCCCCTGTGGGGCTCCTGCGCCAACCTTCTCATGCAAGGTGTGAACAATGACAGGAAGTGGCTGAATCTTGGGCAAGGAACAAGGAAGCCGAGTCGAGACTCGCACCCCTGCCTGGTAATCCTGGCCCCCGACCTGCCCGCCCCACCGCTTTCCCCCCACCTCCCCCTTTCCCTGGCATCCCGCTCTCTCTTCCCCGCCTCGTCGTATGCGCTCCTTGTACGACATCTTGTGTACGACATCACATCACTGGGTGTACAACAACAGCTCAACGTGTCGTGCAACGACGTGACGGGCACCTTCATCATGGACGGCATCAAGGTGCTCTGCCACTGCAAGGACTGCTCCGAGCTGCCGCGCGCTCAGAGGGAGTTCCACCCCACCCATTGGGAGCAGCATTGCGGGGCAGGGACTGCCAAGAAGTGGAAGGCCAGCGTCAAGATCGAGCCCGGCGGTGCGCCGGAGGTGCCGCCCGGCGGGAACCCCATGCAGATCGGCAAGTGGTTTGACATGCTGGGGGTGGAGTTCAGGCCGGCCAAGACCACGGGTGAGACGGGAGGGGGCGAGTTGGGGCGGGGGCCGCGTGCGGGCGCCTGGAAGAGTTTTGTCTGGCAGAGACTGGCAGAGGTTGGGGGCGGGGGGTTTCCAGGGCGGAGGGGCAACGCTGGGCTGTGCAGTGGGGGGTTGCGCAGTGGGAGTTGTGCACTTTGCACAAGTACCGGCAGGGCACCAGCATCGCATTCCCTGTACCCGTCAAACAGCGCCACCACCACCACCACCACCACCAAACCACACGCCGACCCGATCCGGTCCGATCCGACCCGCCCTCAGGCGGCCCACCCGTGCTGGAGTTCACGGGCGCCACCATTCGGCGGCTGGAGGCAGAGGGCGCAGCGGGAGGGCCGACGACAGCCGGAGGAGGCGGCGGAGGCGGTGTCGGGAGCGGCGGCTCCCAGACGCAATTGCAGACGCAGCCCACCTCCCAGCCCACGTCACCGCCGCAGCAGCCGCAGCCGCAAGCACAACTCCCGGAGCCGCAACAGCAGCAGGAGCAGCAGCAGCAGCCGCCCGAGCAGTACCAGGTGCCACAGTACCAACTTCTTCAGCAGCAGCCTCCGGCGGCGCTGCCGCCGCGGCCCGGGCGACAGACCCAGCAGTCCGTGCAGCAGATGCGCGGCAGCGTGCCACCGCCTGGCGCAGCTGCGGCGGCGGCCAATGGCGGCGGTGGTGGTGGCGGCGGCGGCTCCAGGCGCGGCGGCGGCGGCGGCGGCGACGACGGCTTTTTCGGCGCCGCCAACCCGGCGCCCGCCGGCGGCGGCACCGCCAAGCCCCCACGCCCCGTGAGTGATGGTGATGGGGACGGGGACGGGCCATACCCGGATGCAAGGTACTGCCCTGCTGCCGTACGTAGTATGGCAGTCGCGAAGCAGCCCCTCGGGGGCGGGGGCAGCAACCGCGACGGCGGCGGGGAGGAGGGGGAGAGTAGCAGCCGGGGGAGTGCCTCCGACACGCTGGGGCCCAACACCACCGCCTGATCACCGCCACCACCACCACCACCGCCGCCGAGCCGTCGCCGCCGCCGCTGACTCGACCTGTTCGCTGTCGGTCTGTCCCGAAGTGGACGGAAGACAGGATGGGGGCGACCGGACGGACTGATGCCGCCGCCCGAACCGCTGCGTCTGAACTGCCCCCGTGGGGTTGTTTGTCGTGTCGTGGGGTGTGTGCCGCCGTGTCGTGAATGATGGGTGGACGATTGGGCGCGTGGGTGTATGCGCGGTCGGTCGGTCGCTGTGTGTGTTTGGTTTGCCGCTGTGGAACTTGAGGGAGTGTGGAACTGAGGAACTGAGCCGCCGTTTCCGGGGACTGAGTCGCCGTTTCCCTTGCTTCGCACGAGATTGACGTGGGAGGGCTTTTGTGCACTACTGCACTGCGTTTTGGGAGGCCGGTGGTCTTAACTGCCGGCGCCGCGTGTCCATGTTTTTGTTAGTTTAGTTGATCAGTTTAGTTGATCAGCAGGGGGGGTTGGCCGCATGCCACCAGGGGCGGGGGGGGCATCTGCTGCGCCGCGGCGGCGCTTGGGGGGCGGGTGACATGGAGGAGGAGGAGGAGGAAGGGAAGAATCAACAAAAACTGGAACGGAGGGGTGCGCCGGAGAGGCGTCCAGTGTTGGCCCATGTGTGCGCTGTTTGGCCGCGTTGGGTTCTGATGCGGTTTGAGCCGTGCTGTGCTGCGCTGCGCTGCACTGCGGGAGAGGCTGAGTGAGTGGTGGGGAGGGGGGTGTGCAGTGGTGGTGTGCTGTGCGGCGTCGGCGCGCTTCAAGGTGCACTGCGGGTTGGGTGGGTGCGGCGCGACTTATGGACGAAGTGCGGCGTGGTGTGGAATGCGAGTGTGGAATGCGAGTGTGAGTCTGCGACGCGGCGGGCGTGAGCGCGCGGCGGCGGCGGCGGCGGTCCGGGGCAGGTCCGGGGCGGCGGCGGCGGGCGGCGGTGGAGGCGGTGGGCGGTGGTGGTGACGGTGGTGGCTATGGCGGTGGTGGTGTTGGGCCTCGGGCCGCTGCCTGGAGCTGTTCCCTCGGCTGCTGCTGCCGCTGCGGCGGCGGCGGCGGGCAGCTGGGAAAGCTGGGTTCTGGTCGGGCCGGGGAACTGTCCGAGGGTAGGGTAGGGGGTGGGGATTTGGGTAGGTGAATGGGTGGGTGGGTGAGGGCTCCGCCAAGCTCCGCTCTTCCGATGCCTCCATCCGTTAAAAGTGCAGCAGGCTTTTTGCATCCGCGTAGCTATCTTTTCGCTTTTCTGTGCCGCTCTGGGCCGTTGTCGTTGGGCAGCCTCCGCCGCCGCCGCCTCCTCCTCTTTGTTGCCCTATGGCGCCCCGCTGCTGCCTCTTTTGGCTCCGAAGCCTTTTGGCCTGTTCGTTTCGGGCTGCGCGACTCTTAACCCCGCTGCGCGGTGCGATGATGCTGCGGGGCCGTTCCCACCCACCCGAAAAGCCATAGTCATCCCCACACCCCCGAGTTGTGCGTTTTTCTTTCCTGAAGCTTTTTTTGCGGCGCGGCGTTGCAAACGGGAGCAAACACTGTCCTCAACCCTCCTGCAAGTGCTGACGCTGCAAAACGAGATTGTGCCCCCCCGTGTGTGCGTGATTGTTAAGGCAAGAGGCGTGTGGGGCTGCGCAAGCCGACGCAAGTTTCGCAGTCCGGGGGCTCGTGGGAAGAAGTGGCTGTGTTATCTGCGTGCGCACAGATGAGCTGGCGTCGCGGTGCCGGGCATCCTGCCCCGCAATTTGCTTTCACACGCACGTTACGTTTTTACGAATTTGTCTCACGCGTATGAAGAAGATTCGTGCAACAGAGAGGGAGGAAGATAACAGAGGGGGGGAGAGGCAGAGAGAGAGAGGCAGAGGGAGGGAGAGAGAGGGAGAAAGACAAGAGAGAGAGGAAAGTTAGTTGTATGCAACTCGCGGGCGCTCCCACTTGCCCCCACCATCACCGAGGGAGGGCGCGGCGCATGTGTATCCAAGGGCGGCCCAGGCATCCCGCCCGCGCCGGCGCTGTTACCGTTTGTTGGCCCAAAAAATGTTTAATACTGTTGCCCCAGATACATGACTCGCTTTTATAGTCGTTAAGAACCGGTATAGTGCAGCTTTGGGACCGAGAGCGTCGGTGCGTGTTGTCGCCTTTATCTGCCCGCCGCTCCTCGCGGCCATTCCGTTTCTCGGCCTGTGCCTATTTTCGTCATTGTCGTCGTCGTTGTTGCTATAGTAGTGCGCTCCAGGCCGACTTTTTTCGAGCTGGCAATGGTGGGTGCAAGGTTGGGGGATGGCGCGTCTGTCCCACTCCACAAACTGGGCAGAGGTGGAGAGCCGCGTCTGTCCTGGTTTGGGTCTGGGTTCCGGTTGGCGGGTGGAGTCGAGTGGGGTGGCCTCGATCGGCCTCTCTCCCGCCGCCGCCGGTTTTCGCCCGCCGCCGATGCGCCATCCGCCCCTCTGTCTGCCGCCTACGGCCGCAGCCGGAGCCGCCGTCGCAAGATTTGAGCCCCCTGCTCTTTCATGTCGCCGGCATGCAGCCCCGTCCTCTTTCTGGTCTGGTCTGGTTTCAAGCTTGCCCCTTTCGGCCGGCGTGTTTCCGGCCGCCAGGAAAGAGGACAGCTCGCAAGCTTATGATGCCGTATATACTTTGATGCCGTATTACTTTTTGCCGTATTACTTTTTGAGTGCCGCCGCCGAAAGTGCCAGATCTCCGATTTGAGGGAGGCGAAGGCGGGGCGAGCGCATTTGGCGAGCGCTTTCGCGGCGTGCTCGTGCGGATTCGCGGTCTTTTCCGAGGGGGTCGGTCGGTTGGTTGCACTGCGCTGCGCTGCGCTGCCGCCCTCGCCCCTCCTCCGCCTCCCCGCGCGCGATGCACCTTAAGGTTGAGGTGGGCTGCTGCTGCTGCTCCTTAGGCTGCATTATGCGACTCGCGCGCCGCTTTCTTTCAGCTTACCCTTGGTTGACGCATGGATGTGTGCATGTGTCTGTGTGTTTGTGTGCATTTACTTAGCGGGATTTACTGCCCTGTGTGCTCGCCGGGCGGCTTGTCTGAGCTCTTGTGCGTGTGGATGAGATGAGAACATGAGATGAGATAAGAAGAGGGATTTCGGTTGGACGAGGCCATAATAGCTTGATGCGGCAGTGCTGTTTGTAGCCTTGCTGACTCTGGAGAGAGAAGACGCACAACTTGCACAGTAAATCAGTAATGCCATAAATGTCCCGGTACCGAACTGAAAGACGAGGATGGCGCGTTCTTTCTGGGTTTCTAGGTGGTGGCACTGGAGAGGGAGGCGGCTGGTTTCGTTAGGGCCCCAAAGCCGGGGTCCATCCGACCTGTTCCCGCCCTCTTCCACAGACCCTGCTGGGGGGGAAAAGGGAGAGGGGGGTACCGGCACGCTGCCCGTGTAGCGGCGCTGTGGGGTTGTCCTGGGGGCATGGGGTTGCCTGGCGGCCCCACCTCCCTCCCGCCTTCCTCCGTCCTCGACGGCCAGGGTGGTCCGGGGGCCCAGGCCTTGCACTTTGGCTGCCGCATTGCGTGTGGTAAGCTGGTAAGCATTGCGTGTGGTAGCTGGTAGGTGTGATGCATCGCAACGCCTGGCGCGCAACGCCCCGAGGCGCGAGCCGAGGCGCATTTGGTTCGCAGCTGACTTCATGCATGGATGCATGGATTCGCGCATGGATTGGTACATGGACTCGGATGTTGTCACTCACTCACTCACCTGTGCATCCAGAGCCGCACCCGAGCCACGCCTTGCTGCTACCAACCACCCACCCACCCCTGCACTGCACTGTACCGGCAGCCACCCTTTGCAGCGACAGCCTCCACAGCCATCCGCGCCAGATTAGGGCGGTAGGCACCAGCAGGGCCCCGTCTGTGTGTGTGTGTGTGTGTGCTGCGATTGTGCGTGTGGGGTCGTTCCGCTGCATCTCCCACTGGAGCCGCTGCTCCCGCTTGCCCCGTATGTTGCCCCGCCGCTTTGTCCGGGGTCTTTGGGGGGAAGGCGGTGAAACCTCCCCTTGCCTGGGGCATTAGGGAAGTTGGGTGCTTTTGGGTCCGGACGTGCCGAAGGGCCCGGACGGTGGCGTGTCCATGGCCCCAATCACACACATACACACACACCAAACACCCAGGCACCACGCACACCCCACCCAAACACACACGCCCAAACACATTCCCACCAAACACCCCTACCCAAACACACACGCCCAGAGGGGGGGCGCGGAGTCTCACCGGGTCGCGGACGGACGGACAGCTCTCTGGACGGAAGTGTAAACGGCACCAACCCGTGCACCGAAAACAAGACTGGCTCCCGCACCGTGCGTTAGGTGCTGCGCCGCTGTAGGCGGGGTCGCCGCCACGAACGAGGTACCCACCGCCACGAAGCAGGAAGCGAGTGCGGGGGGTAAAAAGAAGATACCGCAGTGGAGACGGAGACGGAGACGGCGTTAGCGAACGGAACCGGACTGTGTGTGTGGGGCGGGGGGGGGGGGGGGAACGGGGGCGCGAGGCCTTTGCCTCACCGAGTGGGATCTTCGTTATTCCCCTGACTGAACCTTTTAAGTTATGGCAGCTGGCCCACCGGGTGGGTGGCGAGGTCCGATTCCGACAGAAGATGTCGCGAAGGGTCGCAGAACACGGACAAACGTGAGCAAGCTCATCGCTAATATTTTGCCATTACCAATGGCCGGTACACCGTACGACAACGACCACCATTTCTCCAGGAAATGACGCTTTCAGGCCGAACGCAGGAAACCTTGGTTTGCGCTCTTGGTGGGTTGCGCTCTTCGTTGGGCGGGAAGCTTGAGAAACGCGGTACACACTGTCGGCCTTTGCCCCGAGTGGCTCGTAGTACGGCGGGAGTACGGCGCCGCCGCAGCTCCCCATGCCGTGTTTGTTGGGTGTTGGCAGCCATCGAACCATTCAGGGCAGGGACTGCTCGCAACCTTGTTTTGCCAGTGCCGGTTCTCAGCGGCAAATTGTTGCGCAACGCGGCAGCTTTTCCGGGTGGTGCTTTCCTGCCAGGTACGAGGTACGGCAAGCAGCAGCGGCCAAAGGCTGGCTGTGGCCAGCCCGCCTGCCCGCCACACGCCACACCGACACACCGACGGAGGGTCCTTCGGGGGGGGGGGGGAACCGCTGTAACGCCTGCAACAACAACAGCAGCAACAACAGCAGCAACGACGAAGACGACGAGGGGAGGGGAAAGCGGCGCCCCAGCGGACGGACGGGCGGGCGGGCGGGCGGGCGCGGACCCGAAAGAGCGACCCCCCCCAACACACACACACTTCCGGAAAGAAACAGAAAATCGCAGTCCGGGGTTGCGCCGCTGTCGCTCGTCCGCTTTCTGCACCGCGGCACCCCCCGCAACTCCCCTCCCATCACCGCGCTTCCTTCTGCATCACCCCCACCACGGCACCGCCTGCTCCCCTCGCCTCCTCGCCCTCGCTCCCTCTCGCCCTCCCCCTCTCGCCCTCCCCCTCCTCGATCGCCACACAGCCCGTCTCCGCCGAGCCCTGGTTGGACTGCCTACAGCCCGGCCGGCTGTTCAGCCCCATCCCCGTCAAGTGGGCCGGCGACCGGTGCTGCTGCTGCGACAGCGAGCTCGACTATGACACCGACCAGCTGGTGTCGTGCGACTGCTGCGGCATCACCGTGCACCCCACCTGCTACGGCATCACAGAGCCGCCGGGTGCGTGTTTGGGTGCGTGTGTGTCTGTGTGTGTACGGAAGTTTGGTTGGTTGGTAGGTACGGTGATTTTGGGCTCGTGACTTGTGTATGTGTGTGTGTGTGTTGTTGTGGCGGGATGCAGTTGGGTTGTAAGCTCGTTGGGCAGAGCGACTGGACGTTAGATTGGCGGTTGGAGGTTGGAGGTTGGAGGTTGGAGTTTTCCTTATCACTACCCTTGTCGAGATGTTCAGCTCAGAAACAATACCGGTACCTTTGCCCCTTGCCTGTCCCTTCCACTCGATTCCCCTCTTCCCTTCCTCCCCTCCCGTCTCCCGCGCCCTCGCTGCTTCATTGCTGCTGCTTCGCTGCTTCATGGCTGCTGCTGCTGCCTGGGTTGTTGCCCCCCCCCCAACACGCAGGCCTGGACGACCTGTGGCTGTGTCGGGCCTGCGAACTGAGTCAGGCCGGGGGCCCCCCGCCGCAGTGCTGTCTGTGCCCCGTGGCCGGCGGCCCCCTCAAGCCCACCACCCTGCCGGGGCTGTGGGTTCACGTGACTTGCATGCAGTGGATTGGCGAGGTGACCTGCCAGAACCCAGCCAGGTGAGCAACTGACCCAGCGGCCGTGCCCTGCCGAGGCGGGGGGGCGTCTTTCTCACCCACCCATCCCACCCATCCCACCCATCCCACCCATCCCACCCATCCCACCCATCCCACCCATCCCACCCATCCCACCCATCCCACCCATCCCACCCATCCCACCCCCACTCACACACCCACCCACCCGCTCGACACCCACCCATGCAGGATGGAGCCCGCGGACAACATCCCGGGTGTGCAGCGCGAGCGGTGGGAACTGCTGTGCTGCATCTGCCGCCAGCGCATGGGCGCCAAGCTGCAGTGCAAGGACTGCTACCAGGCCTTCCATCCGCTGTGTGGCCGCATGGCGGGGCTGCACATGGAGATGGTGGCGGCGCCGCTGGCGGCGGTGGCAGGAGGCGCGGCGGCGGCAGGAGCAGGAGCAAAGGCAGGAGGCGGCGGAGGAGGCGGAGGAGGCGGAGGCGGAGGGGGTCTGGCGGCTGGGGTGGCTCGACAGCTGCGGATCGTGAGCTCGTGTCCCAAGCACGGACCCATGCAGCCCAAGATGCTGGGTGGGTGGGGTGGTGGGGTGGGTTGGGTTGGGTATGAAAGACGAACTGCAGCGAAGGGCGGGCGAGGGGGCCTTCGGGGGGCCTTACGACCTTTGTTTCCCTGTCGACGAATTACACGGCTCGTCCAAACGCACAGCTCGCCCAAGCCCAAACCCAACCCGATCCCTCCTGTTCGTCGGTTCCTCGACCCGATCTCACCTCCTTCTCCTCCTCCTCCTTGCTCTCTCTCTCTCGCCCCCTCTCGACCCCCGCAGCGGTGCGGCGGCTGTGCGACGCCGCCGCGGGCGGCCCCGCGGCCGGCGGCGGCGACGACGGTTCCGTTCACGGGTTGTGGAACGCGCAGCCCTACCGGCCCTGGCCCGCGCTGCCGCTGCCGGCTGTGGCCGCGGGATGCGCCCGGGCCCAGGCTCTCGAGCTGGAGCGAGTGTCACACGGCACGGGTGGGGACTGGGGAGGGGGGAGGGGAGGAGGGGAGGAGAAGGGAGAGAGAGGGGGAGGGAGTTGGGGAGGGAGGGGGGGAAGGGACGGAGGGGTTGGGCTGGGCGCGCTCTCGCTGTCGCAATCTCAAGGACGAAGAAATGTTGTGTGAATGTGTGTGGATGTTGATAGCGAATGTGTGCGTGTGTGTCGTCCCCAGGCAACGGCTACACAACGGTCAAGGGCTTCTGGATACCCGAGCCGCCACCCGCCCCGCCACCCGACAACCCCGAGCCCTCCGCCGCCGCATCGGAGCAGCCAACCGCCTCCGCAGCCGCCGCCGCCGCCGGCGGCGGCGGAGGCCGCGGGCGAGGACGGGGCCGCCGCGGCGGCGGGCGGTTCGGCAGCGGACGGTCCGGCGGCGGGCGCGGCGGCGGCAAGGCCGCGGCCGCCGCGGCCGCCGCCGCGTCAGCGGCGGCGGCGTCAGACGCTGACGGCGGCGGCGGCGGCGAAGCCGCCGCCGCCGCCGCCGCCGCCGCTGCAGGCGGCGGAAAGGCCGCCTCCGAGGCTGCTGGCGGCTGTCCTCCTCCTCCCGCAGCGGTGGAGCTGCTTCCGATGCCGGAGGGGATTCCGGAGGAGATGCCTGTGGTGTGTTGCGGGCGGCGGGCGGTGCTGCTGCTGCGCACTCAGCGGGTGCGCTACAACGGCTCGCTGATGCCGGTGGCCAACTTTGAGAAGCTGTGCGGGCGGGGTGACGCCAGGAAGTGGAAGGCCAGCCTCTGGTGGGTGGTTGGGCGGTTGGGGTGTTGGGGTGTTGGGACCTGGTTGGGAGGTGGTTGGGAGGTGGTTGGGGGTGAGGTGCGTGGGGATTGGGTTGGGGTTGGTTGTTGGGTTGGGTGGGGTGGGGTAAGGTGCGTGGTGGCGGTGGTGTTGATGGCGCCAGATGACATTTAACATCGTTACCTCGAGGGACTCGGTTCTCTTGACTTTTGACTTTGCTGCGCTTACCGGACTTTGTCTGACCCTCCGAGCTCCACCCCCCCTCCCCTCGCCCCTCGGCAGGTTGGTGGACGAGGCGGGTACGGCGGTACGGCAGGTGGGGGACCTGCTCTCCGAGAAGAAGGTGGATCGTAACGCCCTCACCCGCCTGATGACCAACGCGGCGCAGCACGAGACCTTCACCGCCTGGCTGCAACACAACCCACAGCACCCCCTCGCACAACAACAGCAGGGGCAGCAGGGGCAGCAGGAGCAGGAGCAGGAGCAGGAGCAGGTTCCGGAGCAGCCAACGTTGCAGCCGCCGCAGCAGGAGGCACAGGAGCAGGGGCTGCGGGAGCAGGAGCAGGGGCAGGAGCCTCAGGCGGGGACAGGCACCGCTGCCGCTGGGAGTCCCCCTGCCGCTACCGCTGCCGCTGCAACGGGGGCCGGTGCGGCGGTGGAGTCCGGAGCTGCGGCGGAGGCGGAGGCGGCGGAGAAAGAGAAGGAGAAGGAGGAGAAGGAGGCGGATGTGCCAATGGTGGAAGCGGCTGGCAGTGGTGGCAACGGGGAGGGAGGCAAGGGCTCCGAACAGGCAGCGGGGGTGGCGGAGGCCGCGGCGGAGGCGGAGGCGGAGGCGGCGGCCGCGGAGGCGGCGGCGGCAGCCCCGCCGGCTGATACCATGGACGTGGACACGGCGGCGGCGCCGCTGCCGGCGTCACTCGCCGCCACAGCCACAGCGGAGCCGATGACGGGGCCTGGCGGCGGCGGCGCCGCCGCCGCCACCACGGCCGCCGCCGCGGCGGCGTTGGAGTCCCGCGACGCCACCCCTGCGCCGGACTTTGTCGCGCAGGCGGGCACTCCCACTCCCACTCCCGTCGCCGGTACGGAAGCCGACGGCGGCGGCGGCGCCGCCGCCGCCGCCGCGCCGGGCAGCGCCGTCAAGCGGCTGCGGCTGTACCACCTTGACCACATAACTCGGCGGTGCCTCCTGTCGTACATCGGGGAGGTACGGCGGCTTGTACGACTGCCTCGCGGCTCCGCCTCCTCGGCGCCGGCGGCGTGCGTCGGGCACTGCTGCCGCGTCTACTGGACGGGCGATTGCGAGTGGTACGACGCTGACGTACAGGCGTACGACGAGGAGACCGGCCGGCACTTTCTGTGGTACCATTTGGACGAGGCGACGGAGTGGATTGATCTGGGGGCGGAGGAGCGGGAGGGCCGGGTGCAGTGGCTGCCGTACAACACCGACCCGGAGGACTGGCCGCCGGCGCCGCCGCCACCGCCGCCGCCGCGGGCGGCGTCGGTCGGCCGCGGCGGCGGCGGCGGCGGGAGGTCCGCCAGCGTGCCGCGCGCCGCCACGCCCACCCCCGCCGCGTCGGCGTCGGTGTCGGCGGCGCCGACGCCAACGCCGGCGGTGACGCCGCCGGCGGCGGCGGCGCCGTCGCCGGCGCCGACGGGCGCGGAGGCGGAGACGGAGGCGGATCTGGGGGGTGGCGAGGAGGGCGAGGAGGAGGTGGCGGCGGCGCCGCCGGCAGGTGTGTGCGGGATGCGTTACTTTCTGGGGTTTCTGGGCGGGGCGGGGCTGCGCGACTGGTTCTGTAAGGCAGTGAAGCGTGTTTTGCAGGGACAGCGTTTTGCAGGGCAGATCGGCTGGCCTAGTGTTGTTTGGGGCATTGCGGGAGTCTCGGAATAATTGGGGGATGCGGCTGTCTTGGTCGGTAGGTAGGTACTGTGGTTGTGCCCTCGAGTCGGACCACTCCCCGCTTTCAAAACCCTAAACCCCCGCTCCCGACGTCGCTGGCCAACCGCAACGCCGCAGGCGGCGCCGACGCCGTCGGCTGGCGCATCCGCTGTGCCGTACCCGCCCCCGACGCCGCGTCCGCCGGGCCCAGCGCCGCCGGCACCTCCGCCGCCGCCGCCGTGGCAGCGGCGGCGCCGCCGCCGTCGTTCACCTGCCTCATCACGTCGTACGACGACGCCACGGGATCGTACGGCATCGAGCTCGAGACGGGCGCCGCCGACGTCCTGACGCTGCCGTCGCCGCAACTCAGCGTCAGGTGGCTCGCCAGCGGCGCCGCGGCGGCGGAGGCGCACGCGGCGGCGGTGGCGCGCCACGCCGCGCGCAGCGCAGCGGAGGCGGACGCCGCCGCCGCCGCCGCGGCGGCGGCGGCTGAGCGGCGGCGCAACGCGCCGGCGGAGATCCCCGTCGTGTGCAACGGCGTCGCGGGCGCCTTCCAGGTGGCCAGCGGGTTGGTGCGTACGGCAGAGGGCCGGAACCTTACGCCGACGGAGTTTGAGCGCTTCGCCGGGAAGGCGGCGTCGAAGAAGTGGAAGGTGGGGGCTCAGGCTGGGGGGGTTGGGTTGGGGCTTGGAGGAGTTACCGCACCTGAGGAGATACGGCCTAGTTGGGACACCAGGCCCCGTGGAGGCCGTGACGTGGGACGGGGTTGACGAGGGACTCACACCCTCCTCCCTCCCTACCTCCCCCACCTCCCCCACCTCCCCCTTCTCCTCCCCCCCACCAACAGGTGACCCTGCGGGTGCTGCAGCCCAACGACCTCCCCGGCCCGACACTGGGAGACCGGATGGTGGAGCTCGGGCTGGACGAACCCGCAGCAACCCGGTGAGCAGGGGGAGGGGAGGGGAGGGAACAGGGTTTTAGGGTTTTGTTTAGGGTTTTCAGGATTTTGGGTGCTGCTTTCCTCGGCTGCTGCTGCTGCTGCTGCTTCCGCTTCGGTCACCGCGTTCCGACATTTGAATGGCGTAGCGTAGCCGCCAGCCTAATGCGGGGTTTCGGAGCTTCTTGGGGTTTCTAGCCCCCTGACTTTCCTGCCCCCCGTTCAACCCTCGCAACCCGCCCCTCGACACTGGGCTCGACCGGCTGGGTGCGGGGTCTCAGGGCTCCGAGTCAGCTGACTCAGGCGATCGCCAATCTTGACGCGCTGCGCCGCCGACATGGTCTGGCGCGCGGCCGGCCGCCGCCGGCGGTGGCGGCGGTGGCGGCGGCAGCGGCCAAGGCAACGGCGGCGGGAGGCGAGGAGCCGGCGGCGCTGCCGCCCGCCGCAGCCGCCGCCACCGCCGCTGCAAGCGGCCGCGGCGGCAGCGGCGGCAGAGCGGGGATGTTGGCTCCCGCCGTGTCGGCCTCCGGGTCTGCCCGCGCCGCCGGAGTCGCGATCAAGTCGACTGCCCAGCGGGTACGGCAGCACGGGGACGATAGCAATGGCAGTAGCGGTAGCAATGGCAGTAGCGGTAGCAGTGGCAGTAGCGGTAGCAGTAACATGTTTGCGTTTGCTTTAGGGTTTAGGTGGGGCGGGTGTGGTTCCGTCTTGAGGGAACGTGTGCCGCCCTCACGTCGGCCGGCGCACGGGTGACCCGCGGGTCGGTCCGAGGGTCGGTACTTGTACGGCGTTGCGGACCGGAGGAGGCGGCCCGCCCGACCTTCCTCAGGTGGCGGGAGGTTGTCCTGAGGGTCTAAACGGAACCCTCCTCCGATAAAATCACAACCGGCTCCAACCCCATCCAACCCCATCCAACCCCCTCACCCCCCTCAAACCCCATCAACCCCATCCAACCCCCTCACCCCCCTCAAACCCCTGCAGGTTCACCGCCCGGGCTGCATGTGCTGCATCTGCAAACAGAGGCGGAGGGATGCCCGGGGGTACGCGGCGCGGGGTGCAGGAGCGGGGTCGGCCGCTGGCGGCGGAGGCGGCGGAGGCGGGCCGCGCGGCGGCTGCGGCGCAGCCGCCCCCATCCCGAACACCGCGGCCGCGAACCTCGGCGGTGCAGCCGCCGCCACCGCCGCTGCGCGGCCCGCGCCGCGGCTTCGACTGCGTACGGGCAAACAGGCGTACGTGCCTGCCGTACCGCAGCTGGTGCGGGGCCCTATGCGGCACAGGTACGTCGTAGGCGTGGGCCGGGCGCCGGGTTGCCCGGGGGGGACTGGTGGGATGGATTTTAAGATGGTGTGGTGGGTTTTGGTTTGCCGTTGCCGTAATCAACCAGGGCGTTGGCGAGAAGGGCGAGGAGTGGGGGAACTTGTTCGCCCGGAAAAGTGCCGTACTAGTGTTGCGCTACCGTAATGGTAACCAGAGAAACTGCCAACTGCCAACGGTACGATCACCCAACAACCGTCAACGGTGCCCGCCCCTCTCCAACTGTGCCGCAATGTCGAGCGGGCGGGTAGGTACTGGACGATGCCCCACACTCGGTGCTTCTCGCCGGCAGAGTACTCGGCGCTGCGAGCGGCGGAGGCGGCGGCGACGGCGGCGGCGGAGGCCGCGGCGGCGGCGGAGCGGGAGCGGGAGGCCCGCGAGCGCGAGACGGCGCGGCATCTGGCGGCGCGGGCAGTGGCGCTGGGGACCGCGGCGCGGGCCGCCGCTGCCGCAGCAGCTGCCGCGGCGGCGGCGGCGGCAGCGGCGCCGGGCCCGCTGGGGCTGCCGGAGGTCAAACCAGAGCCGTACAGCGCCGTACAATTGGGGCCGTTGGATCCATCGCAACTCGTGAAGCCGGAGGACGTTGACGTGGCGGCGGCGGCGGCGGCGGCGGGAGGGCTCCCGCCGCTGGGTTGGGGTCCTCTGGGACCTCAGTGGCCCGGTACGACACCTGGGGATGCTGCGGCGACGGCAGACAGTGGCGGCGGCGACGACGACGGCGACGGCGGCGCCACTGCCGCCGCCACGGCGGCGGCAACTGAGGCTGGGCCGGCGGAGCTGCAGGCGTTGATGGTCGCAGCGGCTGCCGCCGCCGCCGCCGCCGCTGCAGCGGCAGCAACGGGAGGAGCGAAAGCCGCCGCCGCCGCCGCAGGTGACAGCCTTGCCGGCGGCGGCGGTGATGACGGCGGCGCCGTGGCGGGCACGCCCGGGGCCGCAGCGGAGACGCCGGCGGCGACGCCGCCCTTGCCCGACGGCGACGCGGCGGCGGCTGTAGCGGGAACCAGCGGCGGCGGCGGCGGCGGCTCGCGCTGCTCTCCGTCGGGCCTAGCGCTAGTAGGCGGCTCCAGCATTGTACCCACCCGGGACATCCAAGACATTGACAGCGAGGAGGAGGAGGAGGTGGAGGAGGAGGTGGGGCCGTCGACACTGCCGACGACGGCGACGACGACGGCGACGGCGGCGGCGGCGCAGCCGCCGCCGGAACAGGCACCGACCGCCGCCGCCGCCGCAGCAGCAGGCGCATCTGCGGCAGCTGCCACTGACGGCGCCGCCGTCGGAAGCGGCGGTGGCGCCGGCGATGCCGTGGCGGCGGAGGAGGTGGATCGGGCTGCCGCCGCCGCCGCCGGCGGCGACGCCCCGGTGCCGTCGGCGGCAGCCGTCGGCGCCGTGCTCGCCACACCCAACGCCGCCGCCATTGCCGCCGTGGCCGCTGCCGCTGGCTGTGGCTTCCCCTCCCCGGTTCACAAGCGGCGCAAGAAGGCGGTACGGTGGGAGGAGCGGTTGGCGGCGGCTCTTAGGTCGGAGCCGTCGCGGATCACGTTCGGCAAGTCGGGGATCCACGGGTGGGGGGTGTTTGCGCGGGTGGACATTCCGCAGGTGGGTGGGTGGGTGGGTCGGGGGGGTCGGGGGGGGTGAGGGAGGGAGGGAGGGAGGAAGGGAGGCGGGCGAGCAGGGGGGCCAAACTCTGTGGAGAGAGAGGGGGGAAAGGGAGGCAGGAAGGGGGCCCAAGGGCAGGAAGGGTCGAAAGGTAGAAAGGGAGGCAGGAAGGGTCGAAAGCTGCACATGTGTTGGGTCCCCTTGCGTGTTGTTGGGCACCTTCACGTTCAATCTCTCCTCCCGCCCTCCCCCCTACGTGCCATCCCTGCGTGAAGCACGCGCGCGCCCTGTCCTTCCGCCTTCGCCTCTGATCGGCTCTAATCAATCACCGTAGTCAGCACGTGCCCCCTCCCCCGCCTCTCCCGACCCCCTCACCACCCCCATTTGCAGGATGCGGTGGTCACTGAGTTCCGCGGTGAGGTGGTTCGGCCGCTGGTAGCGGATTTGAGGGAGCGGAGGTACCGGGCGCAAGGTGAGGGGGGGGGGCGGGGAGAGGGGGGGTGGGGGAAGGGGGCGGGAAGAGGGGGCTGACGAAGAGGGCAGGTAGAGGTTGATGGAAGGAAGGGAAGGCCAAGGAGGGTTAGGGTGCGCTGGGTCCCCACATGCCTCCACGCCTCGTCCCCCATCCGCCGCTTGCCCACCCCCAACTTCCCTCCCTCCCCTCCCCTCCTTCCCCCTCCCCTCCTTCCCCCTCCCCCTCCCCCCTCCCCCCCATAAAGGCCGCGACTGCTTTCTGTTCCACGTCAACGGCGATGTGGTGCTGGACTCTACTCACCAGGGCCACTACGGCCGCTTCACCAACCACTCGTGCAGCCCCTCCATGTACACCAAGGTGAGGTCGGTGAGGGAACGTAGATGCACGGCCCAACCCCCCTTTCCTCCCTTCCTCCCCGCCGGCGCCACCCCCCAAGGGGCTCCCTGGCTGCTAGGTAGCCTTCATAACCGCCGCCAGCTGTTGCTGCTGTTGCTGCTGTTGCTGCATCGACTCCTGATTCGTCCGCCTTCATTCCCGGCCCCATCCCTAACGCCGTCTCCGTCCCTTCGCTGCGGTATCTTCTTTTTTACCCCATCCCCATCCCTAACCCCATCCCCATCCCTAACCCCATCCCCATCCCTAACCCCATCCCCATACTACCCTACCCCCCGGGCTGCAGGTGCTGGAGTTCGAGGGCGGGCGGGTTCGTCTGGTGTTCTGCGCCCGCAGCGACATCAAGGCGGGCCAGGAGCTGACCTTCGACTACCGGTTCAAGGAGGAGGAGGCGGACGACAAGGTGCCCTGCCGCTGCGGCGCACCCAACTGCAAGGGCACCCTCAACTAAGCCTGATCACTGACCACTGACACTGGACACTGCCACTCAGCGGACAGACCAACAATAGACCAGCGGACGGGCACACGGGCGCCCGACCCACCCACCCACCCCGGTTGTGGAGTGGGGACATGTTTGAATTACCTTGTACCTTTTACCTGACCAGTCACTGCATTGCATTTCATGGACTTGGACTGAACTGATTTCTTATCCGATTTGCGGGGATCGGATGGGAGCGAGGATGGTGGTGGGGGGTGGGGGCGATGGGTGTGTGTGTGTGTGGAAGCACCTTGCGGCGTGGTGGGAGAAAGACGAGAGACGACGGCCGAGGGCCGAGGTCAGGGGGAGGGGAAGGAAGGAGAGCGGCAGCTAGCGGGGATGGCTGCCACAGCCTCATTCCTCCCGAGAAGAGATGCAGACAGTCTCGTGTGCCCTGACTGACTGACTGACGGACGGACGGATTGGCTGACTAATTGGGGGGCAGATTTGCGCAGATGAGGGTGGGCCAGGTGGGCAGCCAGGTACCGGTAGGTGGGTGCATGCTTTTGCGGTGGTGGTGGTGGTGGTGGTGGTTACATCTTACAAGGGCCTCCAATGCTCGGGTAGGTAGTGCGGGGTGCGGTGGCGTGCTGAGGCTTCCAGACGACCCGGCCCCCAGAGACCAACGGGTGGGGATTTGGGGGGTTGGGGGTTGGGGTGGTTACGTGGAGTGGCAACTGGCGGGACAGAGGAGGCAGGGACCGCGTCGGGACCTGAGGGAGCGGAAGAGGACTGCGGAGTAGCCACATAAGGCAGTGCGGAGGATCCAGAGGGGGGAGGGGAGGGGCGGGGAGGGGCGGGGGAGGGGAGGGGAGGGGAGGGGCGGGGAGGGGAGCAGGCTTGGAGCCTAGTGCATTGCATGGCATTGCGTTGCGTTGCGTACTTGGCGTTTCAGGGACCTGGGGGGGAGCAGTCTGGCGGCAGCCCTGCATGGACGACAAGTCCTGCAGTGCTGCCTGGGGGTGAGGGATGCATCGTGGGACCTCCCTCCAGTGAAAACCTAAGAAGGCAGTCAAGACAACATGAGCGCAAACCAGGCAGACAGGCAGACAGGCAGGCGGGCAGACAAGATATGGGAGGAAGCATTTTGTAAGTGTTGAGTCACAACCCGGGGGAAGGGGGGGTTACGGCAGAGGCCTCAGCAGCGTCGCACGGGTGGCAGCAGCAGCAGTAGCAGCTCACACAGCAGGTGGGTGGCCAGCCGCAGTAGCAGCGGCAGTAGCAGCGGCAGCAGCAGCGGCGGTAGGAAGCTGCCCGCGCGGGTGTGTACATATGACGGAGTGTGCATGCCACGGGGTGAGAGTGCAAGTGGGTGCGGTCGCTGCTCGGCTGGGCCGTGGGCTAACCCATGGGGCTGACCCGTGGAGCTGACCCGTGGGGCTGACCCGTGGGGCTGACCCGTGGAGCTGACCCGTGGGGCTGACCCATGGGGCTGACCTGTGGGGCTGACCCGTGGGGCTGACCGGTGGGGCTGACCCGTGGGGCTGACCGGTGGGGCTGACCCGTGGGGCTGACCCGTGGGGCTGACCTGTGGGGCTGACCCGTGGCGCTGACCCATGGGGCTGACCCATGGGGCTGACCCATGGGGCTGACCCGTGGGGCTGACCCGTGGGGCTGACCCGTGGGGCTGACCCATGGGGCTGACCCGTGGGGCTGACCCATGGGGCTGACCCGTGGGGCTGACCCATGGGGCTGACCCATGGGGCTGACCCGTGGGGCTGACCCGTGGGGCTGGCCTGTGGGGCTGGGCCGTGGGGCTGACCCGTGGGGCTGACCCGTGGGGCTGACCCGTGGAGCTGACCCATGGGGCTGACCCGTGGGGCTGACCCGTGGGGCTGACCCGTGGGGCTGACCCGTGGAGCGACCCGTGGGGCTGACCCGTGGGGCTGACCCATGGGGCTGACCCATGGGGCTGACCCGTGGGGCTGGGCCGTGGGGCTGACCCGTGGAGCTGACCCGTGGGGCTGACCCGTGGGGCTGACCCATGGGGCTGACCCATGGGGCTGACCCGTGGGGCTGGGCCGTGGGGCTGGGCCGTGGGGCTGACCCGTGGGGCTGGGCCGTGGGGCTAACCCATGGGGCTGACCCATGGGGCTGACCCATGGGGCTGACCCATGGGGCTGACCCATGGGGCTGACCCGTGGGGCTGACCCGTGGGGCTGACCCATGGGGCTGACCCATGGGGCTGACCCGTGGGGCTGACCCGTGGGGCTGACCTGTGGGGCTGACCCGTGGCGCCGTGGGGCTGACCCATGGGGCTGACCCATGGGGCTGACCCATGGGGCTGACCCGTGGGGCTGACCCGTGGGGCTGACCTGTGGGGCTGACCGGTGGGGCTGACCCATGGGGCTGACCCGTGGGGCTGACCCATGGGGCTGACCCGTGGGGCTGACCCATGGGGCTGACCCGTGGGGCTGACCCGTGGGGCTGACCTGTGGGGCTGACCCGTGGGGCTGACCCGTGGGGCTGACCCGTGGGGCTGACCCGTGGGGCTGACCCGTGGGGCTGACCTGTGGGGCTGACCCGTGGGGCTGACCTGTGGGGCTGGGCCGTGGGGCTGACCCGTGGGGCTGACCCGTGGGGCTGACCCGTGGAGCTGACCCATGGGGCTGACCCGTGGGGCTGACCCGTGGGGCTGACCCGTGGGGCTGACCCATGGGGCCGACCCGTGGGGCTGGGCCGGGGCCGACCCATGGGGCTGACCCGTGGGGCTGACCCGTGGGGCTGACCCGTGGAGCTGACCCGTGGGGCTGACCCGTGGGGCTGACCCATGGGGCTGACCCATGGGGCTGACCCGTGGGGCTGGGCTGTGGGGCTGACCCGTGGGGCTGGGCCGTGGGGCTGACCCATGGGGCTGACCCGTGGGGCTGACCCGCGGGGCTGACCCGTGGGGCTGACCCATGGGGCTGACCCGTGGGGCTGACCTGTGGGGCTGACCCGTGGGGCTGGGCCGTGGGGCTGACCGGTGGGGCTGGGCCGTGCACTGACCCGGCGAACGCCGGCGGCCCGCCCACTGTTTCCCCGGGCAGCGCCGGGACAGCCGCATCCTCCGCGGCCTGCAAGGTGCTGCGTCCGTGCAGAGGTGCAGCGGGGGTTTGCCAGTGTCCTCCTGGCCTGGTCGGATGCGGCGCGGCCGTTTGGTAATAATACAAGGATGATGCCGCGGCCGCTTGAATGGAGGAGTGAGGGAGGCCGGGGGACTGGAAAGTACCCTCGGGGGGGGTGCGGTCCTGGTCCGCCGTCAATGTGTGGCGAATGCTTGCAAAGTAACCATGCTTGGTGGCGTTCGGGGGTTTGGGTTCTGTAAGCAAACGACGCTACAAAGAGAGGAGCACGCCGCAGCTCTACCACCCGCCCGCCCCCCCCCGCTGTCAAACAACCGAAAGACATCTCTGTTATTATGTTTCTACTGCCGCCGCCATCTACCGCCCACCCCTGAACCTCCGCAACCACGAGGACTCCAACTGCGTCGCTCCCAAACCACCACCCCGTGGTGGCCTCCCCCGCAGCCAAATCCGCACCCACACATACGCGGATCGGGTCAAGCGTCGTGGCATCTGCACGCACAGTAGGATGCCGCCTACTGTGCGTGCCTACTGTCGCGGGGGAAAGCGCGAGGGCCCTCCGGCGCCCCACTCACGCCCCACTCCGTGTCAGCGCCCTGTCTGTCACGCGTCTGGCGACGTGAGGGCCCGACAACCCGCTCCCGTTGCCGCCCGTTGTCAACGCCCCGTCCCGCCCCGCCCCGGCGATGTGAAGTGGCAGGCATCATCGCCTCTGCGGCGACGACGCCCATCGAGGCCGGGCGGCCCGCCGTACTGCAGTACTGCACGGGCCAACCACCACCAAAACCCCCAAGCGCACTGTAAGCGCACCGCACCGCACCGCACCCAGTGAGTGATGCGGAACGTTCAGCCCCGCGCCCCTCCTTCCGCCCCCCGCGCCCGGCGCGGCCCAAGTTCGACTCCGAAAACATCGCTTTCTGAAAAAGCGACAAACACACGCACACGTATTGAGGTCCCGCGCAACGTCGCAACCAACCGGCGCGAGCCCCCCTGCAGCCCCCTGCTGGGTTAGAGACCTCCCTCCCCTTGCCCCTTTGCTTGGGAGGCAGGCAGGCCCCGGCCCTGTCAAAGAACCTTTACGTTACGTTACTTTGCTGTATTTTCCGACCACACCAGTCCGACTCACACACATCAACTCGTCGGCAGTTTTCAACACCGGGCGGCGCCAGACCGGTCATGTGTGCGTGTGTGTGTACGTGTGTGTGTATGTGTGTGTACCGCGCGCGCGCCCGCCAACCAACTCAAAGGCCTCCGCAAAAACGGCAAAGGGCCTCTTGGTCAAATCTCCACACAAGCTGAGGTCTGAGGTCCGTCCGAGGGCGCTCTCGAGCAACGGCGGCGGTGGGGGTGGGTGGGGAGGGGGCACAGCGCTCGAGATGCGATGCGCTGGTGTGTATGCCATTGTGGCATCGAGAGCACCCGCGGCCCGCCCACCCACCCACCTGCCAACGCGCCCACCCCTCGTCATCGATTGTCGAGTGTCGAATATTTCGACACGGATGTCGTCATCGTTTCCGATACAATACAAGGGGCATGGCACTGCGTGTTGTGTTGGGGTCCGTCGCGCCAGTGGCGGTTATCAGCTGGTGTGGTGGTGGTGGTGGTGGTGGTGGTGGCTGGACCGGCGCGGGCCCCCCGCCCCCCAAGAACGGGAGGGGGCTTCTAGCGCGGCCCCCACCCCAAGTCCCACCACCACTATCCCCATACCAATCCCCGTACCCCGAAATGCTATCCAGGGGCTTTGTTGGACCACCGCCGCCGCCGGCAGCTGCGGCCCCAGCAGCCAACCAACCTACCAACCCCAACCGGGCAACCCCAATCCGCCTACGGCCCAAATAAGCTGTCCTGGCCCCTACGCTCTTGGCGCGGGGATAATCAAAACGGCCCGGGGCGAGAGAACGCAACGCAGGGAGGAGCCGACCTGCGCCTGCGCCTACACCGCCGCGGCCTAGAGGCGGCCCTACGCCGCCCGCTGCCTGCTGTAATGCCGGGGCGCGGGTGGACATGCACCCTCCCGCTGTGACTCTGCGACCGACCCATGGGTCGATCGCTGGCCAGATCCAAACCCCTCATCCAAAGCCACGCCACGCCTCGACCTGCGCTGCTGCTCCGCCTACTGACGACATCCCCCCCCCGCACACCCCTCCATCCAAAGCCACGAAGCAAGGCCAAGAGGAGAAAAATCCTCTCCTCCCTCTCTCTCTCTCCTCCCGCACCCGGCGGCCGACCGACTGACTCAGGGTGGCGATCGCGCCAACCGACGCCGAAGCCCCAAAACGGAGCCCCCCGAACGCAGCAAAAACCGCTTTCGCAACACCCCTCTCCCTTCTGCTCGCGGCATCCCTGCCCCCCAAGACCCAGCCTGCCTAAGCTCCCCAGGGCCTCACCAGACCCAGCCCTCTAAACACGGCGCAATGCAGGGCCCTGGCCCCCTCCCCCCCGCACTGCCGCCGTGCCCTCCCCAGTCCCGACAGGCGGCACCATGGCCCTGGCCATCTCTCCATTCCCATTCCAATGAGCCGCACCCGCCGCCCCTCACGCCGCCTCTCTCCACGCCACCCTCTCCACGCCCCCCTCCCTCCCTCTTCACGGCGCCCACTCCACCGCCAGCAGCGGCCTGTGCGTCGCCGCCGGCAAGCCCTCCACCACGCGCCTCTCCAGCCGGCCGCAGCCCCGCACCACCAGCCGCCTGCAGCCCGTCTGCGCCTGCACCACGTACCGCAGGTCCAGCGGCTGCAGCTCCGGCAGCCCCAGCAGCTGCAACTCCCCCAGCCGCCCCAGCGGCGCCGTGGCCAGCTGCTGCGGCAGGCGCGGGTCGCAGCCGTGCAGCACCAGGCGCTCCAGGTTGGGTAGCTTCTGGAGGCGGCGCAGCAGGCGGGCGATCTCGTAGCCGCATGCGTCTCCGCCCAGGCAGGCGTGCAGCTCCAGGGAGCGCAGCTGCGGGAGGCCGCGGAGCTCCTCCACCGCCTTGCGAAGGGGGCGGAACTCGCTGCAGCGGACGAGGACGAGGGAGGAGAGGGCTGCGGGGGGGGGCGGGGCGAGGGGGAGGGGAAGGAAGGAGGGGAGGGAGGGGAGTAAGAACCAAGATACCGCAGCAAAGGGACGGACATGGACAGGAGGGGAGATACCGCAGCCCCAGCCCCAACCCCAGCCCCGCACTGCCGGGTCCGTTCGACCCGCCAGTGTCACCTCCGTCCTACCGCTGCGGCCCCATCCCTATGAACCCCCAAACGCCCCAAACCCCCCCGGCCCCCCACCCCTCCCGCCGCTCCCCTCACCCGTCAGCGACGACAGCGCCTCCACCCCGTGTCCCGGCTTGCCGCCAATGGACAACACCCGCAGCCCCGACAGCCCCTGCAGCAGCCGCAGATGCAGCGTCAGCTCCTGAGGCAGCACCGCAGACTGAGACTGCTGCAATCCTCCCCCCGCCGCCCCTCCCGCTGCCGCCGCCGCCGGCACCACAATCTCGTCCGCCGGGGCGAGCCCCTGCTCCACCGGCCCTGCTGGCGCCGCCGCCAGCGGCAGCGGCACCGTCACCGCCGCCGCCGCCGCCAGCACCTGCGTCGGCGGCAGGTCCTCGGCTCCGTTCCCCAGCTCCAAGTGCTGCAGGGAGGGAAACAGCGCCACCAGCGGCTGCGTCAGCTCCAGTCTGTCGCTGCGCAGCGCCAGCCGGGTGAGACCGGGCAGCACCAGCGGCGTGGGCGCGTGCACGCGCAGGCCGGGCGCATCCAGGGATGCCAGGCTGGGCAGCTGCGCCAGCGCCGCCAAGTCAGCCTCGTCCAGCGGGGCGGTGGCGGGGCGGTGCAGCACCAGGCGCCGCAGGGGCACGGGCGCCTGCAGCGCCCGGACGATCTGGTGCAGCGCCGGGGTGGCCTCACCGGGCTCCTCCCGGTATCGCAGCTCCAGGCTGTGGAGGCGGCGCAGGCAGCTGAACCAGCCAGCGTGGTGCGAAAGCGGCCGCACGCCGCACAGCCCCAGCGACACGCTGGCCAGCTGGACCACCCCGCACAGCGCCTGCAGCGCCGCGGGGCTGCGCACCGGCAGGCCCCGACCCGCCAGCTCCACGGAGCAGCAGGGACGCAGCTGGGCCAGCACCTGCAGCGCCGAAACCACCGGCGCGGGGTCGGGCGGGGAGGGACCGCAGATGGAGCAGGTGCAGCGCGGCGGGGAGGACGGTGCGGCACCGCCGCCGGCGGCGGCGGCGGCGGCTTCGCCGCCGCCGCCAGGCGACATGGGGGGCGTGAGCAGCCCCGCCGCCGCAGCCGCTTTGGCCTTGGCCTTCGCGGCGGCGGCGGCGGCGGAGCCGCCGCCGCCGCCGCGGCTATTGCCGCGGCTGCCGCCGCGGGACGCGGCGGCAGCGGCGGCGGCGGCTGGCGCCGCCGTCCCGTGGTGCAGCAGCGCCCTCCACGCCACACGCAGCGTCACCTCCCCGGGTCCCAGCGCCTCCAACAGTGCCGCCCAGGTGTCCCGGTGGATGGGCACCTGATCGCAGCGGCTGAGATCCAGCAGCGTGAGGCCGTGCAGGTGGCCGTTGGCCGACCAGGACACAAAGTCCCGCAGGCACTCCGGCCCCCCACGGCGCCGACCGCCCGGTCCAGCCGACGACGACGACGCGCACGCGCCTCCGCCTCCGCCGCCCGGCGGCAGCAGCAGCAACTGACCCGACCGGCCGGCCGCGGCTCCGGAACCGCCGCCCGCTGCGGCCGCTGCGGCGGCGCCGCGGCGGCTGCCGCCGCCGTCGCGGAGGGACCGGGGCCCGGGCCGGCGCCTGGCCGAGGTGGCTCCGCCGGGTCCCCCGTCGTTCCCGTCGTCGTCATCGACGTCCTCGTCGTCCTCCTGTCGCCCTGCCTGGTCCCCCGCCAGTATGAGGTGCAGCTCCCTGAGCCCTGGGTAGATGCTGTCCAGGCGGGGGGAGGCCAGCAGGCGCCAGGTGCGGGGGGAGGCGTCCAGGGCGCGGACCAGCTTGGTGGTGCGGGCGGCGACCTGGTTTCGGAGGAAGGAAGGCGGGAAGGGAAGGAGGGGTGAAGCGCCAACGCGCAAAGAACCAAAGCGTCAAGAACCGGCTGAACCTTCCTGGGGAGTAAAAGACACCGACCGGCGGGGGAAACTGGAAGGGAGCTGGCGGAAGGGCGGAAACGTGCCCTCGGGCGCATGCGAAGGGCCTTGGGGAAGGGCTGCGTGGATTGACCCGAGTCCAAGGTATTGACCGAGGAGGTGCCTGGGACCGGTAGGCTGCCTGCTGCGGAGGGGTACCCGATCCCCGAACGACGAGGCAAAACTACCTGGGACTTCCAGGGCGCTTGCAAAAGACCCTCCTCACCGCCCGGCATGGCAAGCCATGTGAACCCTCCCGTGTCAACGCACGCACACCTGCAAGTAAGTCTGCCGGCACGTCGCGCGCAACGCCTTCAAGTCCTGGACATCCAATCGCGCCAAGATGGAATCCGCTATTTGCGGCGGCAGACCAAAGAGCCAGTCCCGCTGCTGAATTTGTTCCCAAAGCACAGGGCAGGGCTCTCGCGGCTGGTCGATGCTTGCACCTTTCCTGCGACCAAACCGTCCTTGACGCCCACACGTGCTGCGGGGTAGGAGATCAAGAAGGCAAAAGCCGGTACAGTTCAGTGAACGCGTACAGGTCACCGCCCTGCAAGGCGTGAGCGTTGCATGGCACCATGCACTTTTAGGCTTGGGAACGAATGCTTATGAAATACCTACCCTTCGTTATGCGGTCCGCGGCCTCGTCTACGCAGGCGTTGGATGGCGCCCAGAATGAACACGAGTGCCACGCCGCTGCCTCCAATCGCAAGGTTCCGACGATTTCGGACTAAAGCTACCATCTTCTGCAAGCGTGCGTCCGAAGCCTCCACGGCCATGCCTCAAAAGGGTGAGCCGTTTTGCTGACTGGACGCCTTTCCTGGTTGAGACACGGCCTCGATTATGTATAAATCAGATATACGGGTATATGTCGACTACCCTGTATAATTTTGCTACACAGTTCATGGCATGGCTTCTGTCTCTACAAGTTGCGGTTCGCACAGACTGGTTTCGGGCTCAGGAGCACAGCAGTGATATAGCACGGCTATGTCCTATGTCCCTGCAGCAGCGAGACGCGCGTAAAGCACAACGCAAACGATGAGTGCCGCAGAAAAGTTGATTCGACCGAATGTTTGTACGACAAAACCGTTATCATCGGCGGTCAATGGGCTCATCGGCACAATGCGACTCTATACGTGTGCGATCTGGTTTATAATGCAACCTGTAACTGAGAATCTATTTCTCATGTGGAACTAAAGTGAGTCTTTTCTGTCGCTCTTCGATGGCCTCCGTCGTTGTTATCATAAGCCGCCGCTGTCCTTAGCACGCAAGACGCAACCCCGCCAACAACAAATGCTGCAGAGCTCAGGGACGCGAAAGCCTGGTCTTACGTATGCTCAAGACAGGCTAGGCACGTCAGCTGACGCTGCTGACGCGGACTAGCACAACTGACGGCGAGTGCTGCGCCTGATGGCACGTGATGGCGGCGTGTAGCGGCGCAATTAGACGGCGGCTTGTGATAACGTACATGGTTACCCTGAGGCAAGAGCGCCTGTGCTGATAGCGGCATTCGAAAGACCGTAAAGCCCTAACCGTCTAACCGCTCAGAGCTCTTCGACGCGAGTGACGCGACCCTGACGCGATGACCACCTGGAGGTGCTTCCAAATACAACAAGCTGGCGAACACGGCGCGACGCGAGGAAGCGCTATAAACTGAATTTCAAGCGTCCGCTAAGACGATTGGCGTGTGTATGCGGGGTAGGTTGGGATTGTGAAGTGGGTTGGGGGACTGGGGGCCCTCAGTGAGCATGGCGGCCGTCGCGTTCTCATCGCCGCATAACGAGCGTTCCGGTATATCGGTACCCAGTAAATGCTGCACCCAGCTTAATGCCCACAACGCCAGCCTCCTCGCCCACTGTCGTGTCAGCGGCAGCTGCGGCAGGCTGCGGCAAATCGGGCTTATGGATGGCTTGCAGGCACAAGCGCGGCTTTGCTGAGCGGAATTGAGGCATTTCCCCTTGCAGCGGAAGTAGAGGAAAAGACAGCAGGAGCGGTACGGGCAGCTGCGATACTAGTACCTAGCGGCACGAGCGTCGCACGTAGCCGCGGCTAGTGCGAAACATGGCGCGCCAACCTTCTGGCACCGACAGCCACAAAAACATCATCCACAAGTCTATCATGCTCTAATTCATAGATCAACGTGGCAAGAGACACCCTTGTGACGTGCGTGTTGTTCCGAGATGCAGGCGGGCAACGGAAAAGTACCAGTAGCGGCAACGTTGATTTAAAGCCTCAATTTCACAGCCTGTGCCCATGGCATCTTGAAGACAAAACCATGGTCCTATGCCAGATAGCCAGAACAGAAATTATGTTAAAATGACTTGCCCGACGGACAGGGTGAAAACTGACAACCGACGATGCAAGCTTTGCGTTCGCCAAGTTGCACTCCACGTCCTGCACATGACCACGTGTGTTGCACCACGTACGTTTGGATATGATGATGTGAGAGCTCTTGTGATGCATGGAGACGCGCGGATTCGGGGCATCGGAGTACAGCGGATACGAGCCTCGTCCGCGGAAGAAGCTCGATGAAGGCTATGAAGCACAAGTTTATCCACGACACCTCATCATATGGATGAAATTAATCTTCCTTGCAAAGCCTCTGCCGTCGACTGTCAGTTGACGTGGACTGTAGGTTTGTGCACCGGCGCAAATAGCCACCTTGAAGAGAATGGATGACATCATATGATTAAATTTGGTCTTTCCATAACGCTCGGACTGACGTGCGCCGACCGGCGGCCGAGTTGAACAGTTAGTGGTTCCTTAGCCGTGAAATTTGCACTTATTTGGCTTATACATAATCAAGGACATCAGGTCCGCAAGTTAATAAACAGTCCGGAAGTGAAAACCCTGCAAGTCGTCGCGTGACTTATCTCGGCCGCCCCTGCGCTTGCACCCGAATGTCCTTGGCTGGTTACGATGGCTTTGCACGCCTCAACCAAACTTGTGGCGCCGCAGCGACACCGCCGGCGGCCGCAGTCCCTTCGCCTCGGGCATCGCTCCCCTCCTCGCTCCATCCCGGTCCCCGCGCAGCCGCCTCTCGCAGCCACCTGACGCCAACGCGCGGCCAGGGCAATCCACCATACGCTATCAGCTGGCTGCATCCCCGCCGCCACCAGCCAACGGCTTGCTGCAACTGCGCTTCGGGGGCCGCAGCTGCCGCCGTGGCGGGCAGCCGCCAAGACAGTTCGGCCCTCTCGGCGCGTTCAGGCGCCCCGTGCCCCCTCAACTCCGCAGCCCCCGCATCTCCCCTCCTCGCCGCCCCCGTGCCGCCATGGGGTGGCGCGTTGCTCCGTGGCTGGAGGTACACCGCCACCACCACCACCACCCTCGGCGGCGGCGGCGACCGCCCCGCCGGCGTCGCGAGGCAGGTGCTCTGCCGGGCCGGCGATGTGGGTCAGCAGCGCCCGATCAGTCAGCCCAAGTACGAATGCCGGTACTGCAAGGGACGGGTCATCACGCCAAAGAACTGCACGGCCCACCACACCAGGAGCTGCACAGCCAAGGCGGCGGATCCCCGGGAGCAGGATCGACGCGTGCGGGAGTCTCAGGCGGACTTCAGGACGCACCTCCACGATTATCCTCGGGAGGAGGAGGAGGAGGAGGTTGGCGGCCTCTTGGCCCGGAGAAGCTCCGGCCGGGCGCCCGCCTCGGACGCAGCCTCGCTCAGGAGCGACCGCGGCAGCGGTGGCGGCGGCGGCGCGGTCACCTCACGCGCCCGCAGTGCCTCCGCGGTTCAGGCGCTGCCCCGAGCGGACGGCCACGCTGCCACCGCCTCCGGTCCCGCAGCGGCTGCCTCCACAGGCCTCACCGCCGGGACAGGACTTTCGGGCGTTTCTAACGGCAGCCAGACCACCTCCTCTCCCTCTCCCTCTCCGGTGGGCGCGCTGCGCGGCGGCCCGTTCGGTTACGCTGCCGCCGCCGCCGCAGCCGGCGGCGGCGGCAGCGCCGGCGTGGGGCCGAAGCCCCCCATGTCGGACATGACCGCCAGTGCGGCGCTCGCGGGCCGCTCTCTACCACCGCGGGCGGATACGGCCACGGGCGGATACGCCGCCGCCTCCGGGCCGGTAGGCGGGGCTGGTGCCGGCTGGGTGACTCCCCAGGGGCTAGGCAATGGCGGTGGCGGCGGCGGCGTAACCGACTGGCTCCAGCAGCCAGGTCTACTCACATCAGGAGACGAGCCCCCAACCCGCCCGTCATCGCTCACAGCGGCTCCGGAGAGCGGTTCCAGGGGCCCGGGGGACGGCGGCGCGGCGGGGGCCAATGGCAACGACCACGTGCGGCACGGCAACGGAAACGGCAGCGGCAACGGCACCTTTTACACGCGGTACAGCAACGGCAGCGGCAACGGAACCGCCGCCCCGGCGGCGAGCGTGTACGGCAACAGGGCCGCCCCCGGGGTCGGTGGGTACGGCGGCTCGGCGGCGGCGCCGTACGGGGCTCAGCCCGGCGGTAGGCCGCTGGGTGCTGCGGGGCCCCCGACGCAGCCACAGGCGCAGCCACAGACGCAGGTGCAGGGCGGCGCGAGGCCGCATGCGCAGCCTTCCCGGCCGCTTGGGACCATTGGCTCTATGTCTCCGCCCGCGGCACCGAAATACCCCCTCCAGTCGCAAAACCGATACCCGCAGCAACAGCCGCCCCCGCCTCCGTTTCAGCAGCAGCAGCAGCAGCAGCAGGCGGCCGCAGCGGTGCCCCCAAGCCCCGTGTATTACGGGCAGCCGCCATACCCAGCCCTGAGCCCCGGTCCAGGCCCCGGCAGCAACAGCAGCAGCAGCAGCAATGCCCACAGCACCTACAACGGCAGCGGCAACGGCCGCGGCTTTATGTATGGGATCGGGAACGGCGGCGGCAATGGGAGTGGCGGTGGGGCAGGAGGCAATGGACCCGGCGCCGGCGTGGCCGCGGCGATGCCGGCGGGGGTGCGGACGGGTGCGGTTGGCGGGTCCTCGCGGGTGTATCTGGACGACGGCCAGCCGGCGGCGTTCCAGCCCGATGGGTCCGGACCCATGGGTCACCAGCAACTCAGCAGCGCGGAGAGGCATCTGGCGGTGAGGGAGGGGCCGACAGCGGGGAAGTTGGGGTGGGGGTGTTTGGGGGCGGGAAACGCCGCGAAGAGGGTAGCGGAGCGGAGATAAGCGCTTAAAGTCGGAGGCTGTGAGCTTCCCCACCAAAGCCTGTCAGCCTGCTCGCTGGCTCGGACTTGTCCCTATACCCCCACCCGTTCATATTACCCCCACCCGCACCGAGTACGGAAGCTTTTCTCTTACTCCACCCCCCCACCACCCCACCTCCCCACCTCCACCCCAGGATGTTATTCGGGAGGGCCAGCAGGCGGCTGCGGCTGCTCGCAAGCAGTTCCGCAAACCCAAACTGGAGCCCCTCCGCTGGGCGGGATTCGACGAAGCGGTGAGGCGGGCCGGGGCCGAGGGGCGGGGGCGTTGCGGGGGTGGGGGCGGGGGAGGGGGCGGGTAGAGAGCCAAGGGCGGTGACTGGAGAGGGGGCACAAGACCGCGGGGCAGGGCCCCACCCCAACCTCACCCACTCCCAGCCCCACCACTCACCCCCAACCCCCCAACCCCCCACCTCCCCACCTCCCCACCACCACCCACGCCCCCCCACAGGATCCCTACTTCTCCTCGCTGCTTCCCGCCGCGCGCGAGTGGCTGATGGGTCGGCGCAAGATCCCCGAGCACGTCCTCCGCCGCAACCGCATCCACTGCACGCTGGTGCCCGTGGGCGGGGGCGGACCGCCGCGACCGGCCGTGGCCTTCCCCTTCTTCCGAGGAGGGGGCGCAGGTGGCGGCGGCGGCGGCGGCGGCGGCGGCGGCGGCGGTGCCGGGGGGGCGGGAGGGGGAGGCGGGGTGCTGAGTGAGTCGGAGTACGGCCCGGTGGCGTTCATCAAGTACCGGCTGTTCGACCCGGAAGCAGCGGAGCCGTTCGCCAGGAAGGAGTTCAGATCGGTGCGTGGGTCGGTGGGTCGGCGTGGGTCGGGTCGGCGTGGGTGGGGGTCGGTGGGTCGGCGTGGGTGGGAGTCGGTGGGTCGGCGTGGGTCGTGGGTGAGGATGGCTCGCCTCCGCGCGGGTTGGTGAATCGGCGGGTTGCGTCGGGCGGTGGGGTTTGGGTGGAGTGGGGTGGAGGTGGAGGTGGGGTGTGGGTGGGTGCCCCCCGTTTCCCGGAAGGGTGGGGACAGGGGTTTCCAGGTCGAAGGGCCGGGCCCCGGGGCGGGGGGGGGCGTTACATCCTCTGTGTGCGCTCTCTCTCTCGCCCCTCGCGCCTTCCCACCCGTCCGCCGGCGACGTGGTCAAAGCTCCTCCGTATCGGTACCGGCACCGGTATTGGTAAGGTAACAGGTAACTGAGGGTACGTTGGTACAGCATCGCCGGGTCCGGGCTCGCGAACGTCGACTCAGTTCCATCTCTTATTCCGTATTACTCACACCTCCCCGCGCCATCCCGCCCACGACCGCTTCCGCCCCCCACCCCGCCCCACCCACACCCCAACAGACACCCACCCACACACCCACACACACACCGCCTCCCCACCGCTTCCGCACTGCCCACCACCGCCCCCCTCCCTCCCTCCCTCCCGCCCCCCCTCACAGAGCCTGCACGGCGAGCCCATCATGTACGGCACCCACGACCTTGTGGCGGGCGGCTACACCGACATCATCATCTGCGAGGGGGAGATGGACAAATTGGCGCTCAACGCCGCGGGGTTCTGGAACGTGGTGTCGGTGCCCAACGGTGAGAGAAGGGGGGTTGCGGGGACACGGCGCCCTTTCCGCTCGCCGTCTCGTCCTTATTCTCCCCCCTCTCCCTTCCCCTTCCCCCTCCCGCCCCCCCCCCCGCACGCACGCGCTCCCTCTGCAGGCGCCCCTGCCGCCTCCTCCGCCTCCCCCTCCTCCCCTCCCGAGCAGCTCTTTGTCCGCCCCGGCGAGACCGACCAGCTGCGCCCCCGCGTGCTGCGCCACTACGCCTTCCTGGCGCCCTTCCTCGCCGCCCTGCCCGGCGGCGGCGATGTGGGTCGCTGCCGCTTCACTCTGGCCACCGATACCGACCCGGCGGGTCAGGCGCTGCGGCGGGAGCTGATGAGGCGGCTGGGCAGGGAGAGGTGCTGGGAGGTGACGAGCTGGGATAACATGTGAGAGAGAGGGAGGGAGGGAGGGGGCCGCGGGCTGGGGGGGGTGGGGGGTTGGGTATAAAGAGAATTTCGCAGCGGAGAAGGAGACGGCGTTAGTGAACGGACCCCCCGGGGGGTGGGAGAGTGCGATGCGAAACGGGGTACTGGGCAGGGCTGGGGGTTAGGGCTGGGGGGTAGGGCTGGGGGCAGGGGGCGAGAGGCCCGTTGAACACTCGCCAACGCCCCCCCACCCACGGTTGGGTTTGATCCGAACATTACCTTTATGTCACAGGGACGAGATGGACGAACAGTACGAGCAGTACGGCGATGGCGGGGCTGCTGCGGCCGCCGGGGGGACCCTGGCGGGCGCCGCCCTCGGCTCTGGGCCCTCCCCCCCCGGGAAGCCGCGGGGCGGCCGAAAGGACGCCAACGACGTGAGTTGGGTCGGAAGAGGTCCGTAAGGCTGCCGTCTTGACTGGAACCCAGTTGCTGGTATTGCTGGTACTGGTACTGCTGCCGGTACTGGTACTGGGTTTCCGCCTGACTTTGTTGCTGTTGTGTCTTGTGTGTGCGCTAAAGTTGGCTGAATGGGGGCTTGGGGGGGGGTAATAAGAACGGCCCGGGGCTTGGGGGGGAGGGAGGTGGTAAAGATGATACCGGTACCGCACCGGCGGGTGGGAGGGGCGGGTGGGCTGGGGCTGGGGCCCGGCCAGGGCTGCCCTGTCCCTCTGTAAGCCTGCTCCCGCACTCCGACTCCCTCCCCCCTCCCCCATGCTGCTGCTGCCGCTACCCAGGTTCTAATGCTGGATGGTCCCGACCAGTTGGTTGCCCTGATGGAGGCGGCTGAACCCGCAAAGGTGGCGGGACTGACCACTTTCAAAGAGTACGAAATGGAGGTGAGGGCGCGCGTATGCGTGTATGCGTGTGTGTGTGTGTGCGCGCACGCTGGCTGAGTGGGTTGGCGGGCGTGAGAGTGGGGGCCGGGGTGGGGTGGGGTGGGCGCGTGTGTGTGTGTGCGCGCTGGGTGGGTAGGAGGTGGGAGGGGGCTTGAGGGGGGATGCGGGTGAGATGTCTCGTTAAAGTCGAAGGAAGGGAAGGGGGGCCAGGCGGCGGCCGTTGGTGTGGCGCAGGGTGTGGCGGGACGTCCTCCTCCCGCCCCGGGAACCCCGCCTCCTCCCTCCCCTGCCCTCCCCTCGCCTGCCGACCCACACACCGCACCCCTGCCCCTTACCCGCACAAACCCTCCCACCGCCGCCCTCCTCCTCCACCCCTCCCCCCACCCCCACCCACCCCGATTCACAGATCACCGCCTACTATCAGCGCCAGGACCCCCTCCAGTTGGGTGTGTCCACTGGCTGGCCCTGCCTGGACCCCTTCTACCGGGTGGCGCCAGGGGAGCTGACCATCGTGACGGGTGAGGGGGGGAGCGAGGAGGGAGGGAGGGAGGGAAGGGAGCGGGCGGGGGGCGGAGGAAGGGAGGGAATGGGTGGCAGGAGGAGGAGGCGGGGAGAGCAGGGGGGTGGAGGGAGGCTTGGGGGAGAGGGGTGTAAAGAGAGCGCGTGGGTCGGGTGGGGTCGGGTCATGTCGGGATGGCCTGGGCGGGATTGCGATGTCCCACAAAAAGGGGAGGGCGGGTATGGGAGCGGGCTGTTCGGGTTTTGCTTGTTCCAGATCCACATGGCCAACCCCAGCCCCAGCCGCAGCCCTCCAGCCGCACTCCATCCCACTTAGTCCCCGTGTGACGGCGCGACGAGGTCACTCCCAGCCCTACCCTTTCCCCCCTTACCCTCTCTACCTCCACCATCCTCACTCCCCCCCCTCCCCTCCCCTCCCCTCCCCCTCCCTCAGGTGTCCCCAACAGCGGCAAGTCCGAGTGGTTGGACGCTCTGATGGTGAACCTGGCTGAGAACCACGGCTGGGCCTTTGCGCTGTGCTCCATGGAGAAGCAGCCGCTGCAGCACATAAAGGCGCTCATTGAGAAGAGGGTCAGGAGGCCGTTCAGGCCCTTCACACGACCGTGAGTCCGCCGTTAGGACTTTAGGCCGTTAGTCGTGAAGTCGGGGTCGGGGTATGGGTCGGGGTTGGGGGTCGGGGCAGGGGGTCGGGGTATGGGCGGTCGTCAGGAAGGGCGTAATGGGCGTGTTGAGGGCAGCTGGGGTTGGGAGGTGTGTGTTGGGGGGGGAGGGGGAAGTTAGGGAGGCTGGGCAGAGGAGGGAGATGGTGGTGGTGGTGGTGGTGGTGGTGTGTGGGTTGCGGAATGTGGTGGCAGCTTTGCCAGGTAAGGTGTGCTTTGCCGTTTCCTCTGCGAGGATATTAGAACTGCGCAGTAGCGGGAGCGGGAGCGATAGCTGTAGCTGGATTGGTGGCTCGCCTCCTGCCCTGACCTGCCTTGCCCTCCCGGGCGGCGCTCGGCTCGTCCGTCTGCCCTCCCCCCCCACCACCACCCACCCTCCCCCCCCTCCCATCCCCCCCTCCCCCTCCCATCCCCTCCCTCCCCCCCGTCTGCAGCACTCCCTTCGGTCCTCACACCCTCGAGCCCATGGAGCTGCGTGACGTGGTGTCCGGCTTCAACTGGCTGTCCGACCACTTCCACCTCATCCGCTATGAGGAGGAGGACTCCACAGGGGCACCCACCATTGACTGGGTGCTGGATAAGGCGAGAACGGCGGTGCTCAGGTGGGTGTGTGGTGCGTGTTTGTGTGGGTATGTGTGTGTGAGGGGGCAGGGGGAAGAGCGGGAAATAAGACGGACAAAGCGCAGCGGAAGGTGTGCCCCAGCCGCATCTTCCCGGGAGGG
This sequence comes from Pleodorina starrii, assembly GCA_030267565.1. NCBI lineage: Eukaryota > Viridiplantae > Chlorophyta > Chlorophyceae > Chlamydomonadales > Volvocaceae > Pleodorina > Pleodorina starrii. The sequence goes on from BRXU01000027.1 coordinate 401,021, forward strand.
TGGGGTGGGGATTGGGGTGGAGGAAGAGGTGTTTTCGGTCATCCATCCCCTCGGCCACTACCGCTGCTCAAGTCTTCACCCGTCCCTCCCTCACTCCCTCTCCCACCCACCCACTTCCTCCCCCCCCCCGGTATGACGTGTTTCGCCCTAAACCGCCGCACCCACATTAACCCCAACCCGCACCAACCCATACCCAACCCCAACCCCAACCCGCACCCAACCCCTCCCCCAGGTACGGCATCCGGGGTCTCCTGATCGATCCCTACAACGAGCTGGACTCGCGCCGCCCCCGCGACACCAACGAGACGGACTTTATCCGGGAGATGCTCACCCGGGTGCGTCGCTTCGCCCGAGACACCGACTGCCACGTCTGGTTCGTGGCGCACCCGCGCCAACAAAAAGTGCTGACCGGCCAGGCACCTGGGCTGTACGACATCTCGGGCTCGGCGCACTGGTTCAACAAGACCGACAACGGCATCGTCGTGCATCGGTACGGCGGCGGAGCGGGGGGCGGCGGGAAAGGGGGAGGGGAGAGCGCTGGGGCTTGGGGGGTTTGGGGGAGGGCGGGGAGGTAGGAGGGAAAGCGGGGGCTGGTTGGGATCGGCGGCTTGGTATCCGGCTGTTTGGGCTGCTACGAGTACTGCTACCGCTGTTGCTGCTGCTGCAGCTGCTGCCCGCCTCCCTCCCAACTCCCCTCCCTCCCCCCCACGGGCTCCTCCGGCCTATGCTTGGCTAACCCTAACACCGTGTACCCCCCCACCCCCCCAACCCCCTATCCTGTTCTCAGTCGCTTCGAGGAGCGCACCGACCCGGACACCGGCAAGCGCTACCGAGTGGCTCTCCCCGAGGTGGACGTGAAGCTGCAGAAGGTGCGGAACAAGGACATCGGGACGCAGGGGGAGGCGTACCTGGTGTACGACAGGGCCACGGGGAGGTACGAGGATCCGGAGCTGGTGGCGGCGGCCGAGGCGGCGGCGCGGGGGGGCCCTGGCGGCGGCCGCCTTGGCGGTGGCGGCGGCGGCGGCGGTGCGATGGACCGAGTACGGCAGCGTGACGCGGAGATGGGCTACGACAACGCGTGGTGGGTGGGCTGGGAGGGGAGAGGAGGGGAGGAGGGTAATCCACGCGCGTGGTGGTGGGGGCTTTAGGGGGTTTGCATATGCGCGCGCGTGAGTGGGTGAGGAAGCGGCGGGCGGGGGCGGACGAAAGCGGTGGGAAGGGGGGCTCAAGCAGCGCGCGACAGGCGCCCAAATCCTCTCAAGCTTGAGGCTCGGCCTAGAGCCCGACCCGGCCCGGGCCCAGGCGCGTGCGGCTGCTGCGCCCCCTCCCTACCCCCTCCCCTCCCCCCCAGTGTGCCTCTGCTCCCCCCGCCCCGGAGGCCTCTTCCCCCGATGAGGCTCCCCCACCCCCAATTTCCTCAATGTCCCCGTTTCTCACCTTCCCGTCGTCGGAATCCCTCTCGGCCCCCACGCATGCGCAGGTCCCACGTCCGGCAGCAGCAGCCGCAGCAGCAGCAGCCGCTGCCACAACAGCAGTCCGTCATTGACGTCACCGCGGGGCCGGCCAGCCAGGCAGCCACCGCGCCCATAGCCCTAATCCCACCTCCCCAGCCCCAGCAGCCCCAGCAACAGCAGCCGCTGCAGGAGAATCAATGGCAGCAGCAGCAGCAGTCGTATCCCGGCCATGCGGCTCCCCAGCCCCACGTCGCGCAGCCTGCGCCAGCGGCATGGCCGGCGGCGTCGGCGTCGGCGTCGGCGGCACCGCCGGCGGCGGCGCGGCAGCAAGGACCAACGGCGGCGAATCTAAGCGCCGGCGGCTCCTCCTCCCCTTCCCCGGCGGCGGCGGCGGCGGCGGTCAAGTCCGCCGGGGCGGGAGGTAAGGGCAAGGCCGGTGGGGACAAGCCCGGCAGGAAGGAGGGCCAGCTGAAGGCTGCCGTTGCGGCCAACAACAACAGCAGCAGCAACAACAACAAGACGGCGGCCGCCACCAGGCGGCCCAGGGGCGCCGGCGGCGGCGGCGGCGGCGGCAGCCTTAAATACCTGGAGGACTTGGGCGTGAACCCTGCCCTCGTGACGGATTTGCTACAAGAGGAGCAGAGGAAGGATGCCAGCTTGGGAAGCGGTGACAGGGGCATGAACGGCGACTGGCTGGACGACGGCAGCGCCGCGGAGGAGGGGGAGGAGGGGGAGGAGCAGGGAGAGGAGGGGAAGGAGGGCGAGGGCGGCGGGAGGAAGAAGAGGAGGAGCGGGAGGGGTTTGGCGCGTGCACTTCTGGCGGGCGGCGCTGATCGGGTGGCGGTGGAGGTGAAGGAGGACGGGCGGGAGGTGGTCAAGGAGGCGGAGGTGCCGGGGTCGCTGGCGAGTTCGTTGGCGGAGAATGAGGGGGCCATGTAGGCAGGGGCAGGGGCAGGGGGAGAGGCGGAGGGGAGGGAGGGGAGGGGAGTTGCTGGGAGCAGTTCGAGCAGGCTAGCTGACGGGCTGAGAGGGAGCGGAGGGTGAGGTTGGAGAGGGTGGGGGTGGGGGTGGGTGAGCCGTGAGGTGCTGAGATCACGGAGGGGCGTCCGCCGTGTCGTTATGTAGCGCGGCGGGGGGGGGGGAGACGCGGCGCGGCGGGGGCAGCACTTGCAGTTGGTTGGCTGGTCCGTTCTCCGTCGGGTGGGTGGGGGGGTGGAGAGGAGGGTTTTGGAGCGGGGCGGATCCCGGATGGTGCATCACAAGGGGTGGCGCGATGGGGGGTGTGCGTTTTCGAGTACTCCAGTCGGCGCGTCGCCACATGGCTGAGGCCTGGTAATCGTAACTTTGTCCATACTCGGAGGAGGTTAAAATGGCGGTGGGGGGCTGAGTCTTGCTACTTTAGGTTTTGCTTATGTGTGAATGATGTCCGTGTGCCGTGTGCTCTGGAGGCAGCCGAGGTGCCTCCCGTCGGGCGGCGTTCGGTGCGCAGGCAGGGGCCGGCTCTTTCATCGCGAAACACTGGGATAAGGCACTGCGCAACGTTAGTGTAGATGCAGATATACGCACTTTCATAGGAACTGGTGCCGTACTTTCGGGAGCAAGCACAAAGGTTGAGTGAGCGCTGTGGGGGATGCAGGGGCTCGAGGAGACGGGGTTAGGGGTGCCAATGGGGACGTCGATGTAGTTCGAGGCGCGGGTCAAAGGGCGTGCCGCGCAGATGGATGGCGTTTTCTTGTCTTGTTGTGTCCTCAGCCCCTGGTAAGACTCATGACAAAGGTTGGGTGTGTGAGAATGGCGGCACTTCGCGACCCCAGGGCCGCACGTGGCCAACTAAGTACAAACTATGTATAAGCCGTGGCCACCGAGCGCTCGTGCGCAACAGGACAAATCAACGAACGAGCTGTAAGGTGCATGTGGTGCTTGAGTGCGCGCGTGTGCATGAAATCAAACTCCTTCGGTTCCGAGTTCGGTTAGTCCCGCAACTGAGCTTGACCTCCCAACGCGGCCGCTGCGTTGTAAAACCGGCAGCGGTTTGCTAGTATTATTCGCTGCGTGTATATTAATTGTGTGCGTAAAGGCGTCTTTTACCAGTGAAACTGACGACGATGGCAGCCGACGAGCCGTCCAACGCGGAGCAGCAAGCCGTGGCAGCAGCGGCCCTTACGATGGCGACAACGGAGCTGGAATACCGCGTCCAACTACTAAACAGGCGAGCGAAGAGGGTGTGACAAATTTCGCCATGACTTCCGCAGCCGATTTACGCCGGTTGTCTTTCTTTCCTTGCAGCATGGTCGGCACATGCCATGAACGATGTGCTGCCAGACCGTAAGTGCCAGGCAATCAGGTCCGGTTCTTTCGGGCCACCGACGAAATGCCGACTTGCCCTCGTCGCATCTCGCAGATACAAGGAGGGGACCCTGAGCGTCGGCGAGAACAGCTGCCTAGACCGATGCACCGCAAAATACTGGCAGGTGCGACCGCTCCAAAATGCTAGCCTTGCACACATATCCGCGTTTTGCTCATCATCGGAGGGTGGTTCGCAGGTCGTCGCAATCGTGGGGCAGCTGCTGGGGGCGCAAAACAAGTGAACGGCCGACGCCTTTGAGGTCCATCGGTGGCAAAAACCCGCGTGGCACGCGCGCACGAGTATGTGCAGCAGATGCACTTCCGATTACCCCCGGAGGGTCAAGGGTACATAAGAGACCGGCACTGGTGCCGTAACCGGCCCAGGCAGGGCTCCGACGACCGGCTGTGCGATATGGGGAAAGGTGGCTAGAATGGACTGTCCCCGCTTGGGTGACCTGGATGAGTTGGCAAAATGGGTACTGCACGAGCGAGCTTGTCCCAGTGACTTAGCTCTCCTGCAGGGATCGGGCGGGTGTTGGTGCGCGCAGAGTCCTTCTACTGTCCTCCCACGGAAGGCAGTCAACAGGCCAGGGAGGGCCTTGTCTACCTTTCTGTGTCTGGGTGGACTTCCCCGCTGGCCCACGTCCCTGGCGTGCTGGAGGATCCTGGAGGGCAGGAGTCAGGCGGCGACAGGATTGGTAGGACGTGGCATCGAGGGGGCACGTCGCCAAGTCTGGCAACTGTAAACGTCCTAATATCCGTTTTCTTTTTCATCTTGGTCGGAGGGCCGCAATGCACGTAGTAGTATTGGTTACTGTGGGGTCCATGCCCCCGGGAGGGGGCGGGCCATGCCGCTTGGCACTGTTGAAGTGCACCTATAAATGTGGAATGCCGCTGGCGGGCTGATTCTCCCCGATCAAGGGGTGAACCGGTGCAAGTCCGCGCTGATGCGGTTTCACGCGGCATCATTGGGCCACTGAACACGTATTTAGACACCGTGAGGGTGTGACACCATTTGCCCGGGGCTGGAGAAGGGACACGAGGAATGCTCACTTTTCATCAGCTTCAGAAGCGGCGCAAAGTGCGCAAGCCTTACAGTTTCCTTTCAGTTGCCAGTCACGAGCCCGCGCAGGGCTCCAATCTGAGAGCCCGCCAGCGCTGCCGCTTGCAACACCGCAACACGTCGCACCTCCGCACGAGGGGGAACAGCCCCACACATCGTGTCGCGAAGTGGTACCCACGGACGAAACATACCGCAGTGCCGGCGCGCAATTGTGGAGCCGCTCGACCAATCACCAATCAATGAAAAGTCAGTCACCACCACTACACCACCGTCGCCGAATTCCGAGCTGTCTTGTCCTTTTTTTGCTAAAACGGGTGCGGCCAGCGGTGGCGAAAGCCACTGCCGTGCAACACGGGGCGATCGCCGGGGGCTCGTTTGCTGGTTGGCCCTTGCTCAATGCAGCCGAGCCGAGCACCCCCCACTGCCCCTATTCAACCAGCTACTCGACCAGCTACCCACTAGACCCTTCGTATTTACGAGATCCCGTAAGGGCATCATCCCCGGCACAGGACCAGCCCTTGCCGACGTCCCCAAAGCTGACTCAAAACACCTACACCACACACTCTCCCCCCTCTCCAATCTCCCTCTCTCTCGCTGCTCGCAATCACTCCGCCTCTCCCCCCAATGTCATGGGGTAGTTGGTTATCCCCAAACTGGGGAGAACCAACTGCATTTCACTGTGGCCGACCCGCAGGCCAGTCGTACCCCACCAGCACCTCTTGTGGGCTCCACCCGCTCCTTCCCAGCTCGTGTTACGCCGTAAATTGGTTCGTGTCATAACACGCCCCCCCGTCACGTGCACCCTCTTCGGCCCCTTCGGCTCCACCGGTACCCTCAAAACGACACACACGCATACACGCACGGTCCCCCTGCCCCTCCCCCCATTCACACCCTCTCTCTATCCACCGCCTCCCCTTTACATCTTCTTCCACGGGTCCTCCTCCGAAACCACCTCCGCATCCACCGGCGTCGCCACCGGCCGCTTCGGCGCCTCCGCCACCACCTCCGCCGCTGCCGGCGCCGGCGCTGCCGCTGCCGCCTGGGCTGCCTGGATCATCTGCGCCTCCTCCGCCTCCGACAGAATGTCGTACCCCAGCGCAATCTTCATGAGCGTGAAGACCTTGGAAGCATAGTCCTTGGGCGAGTCCACCTGGAAGCCGCTGGTGATGAGGGAGGTCTCGTACAGCAGCTCGGCCAGGTCGCGGGCTCGGTCCTCATCCTTCTCCTGAAAGCAGCAACAGCAATAGCAGCAGCAGCAGCAAGGGAAGGAACTCAGCCGGAAAACTCAGGCGGAAATATCAGCTGGAAAATATCAGTCGGAAATTTCGGCGGATATTCTGGTCCACACGCCCTCGTGCGGATGTACAACCCCCTGTACCCGAGCACCTACCTGCAGCAGCGTCTTGATGCCGGCAATGATGTCGTGCTTGGGGTTGATCTCCATGATCTTGCGCCCACGCATGTACTCCATGGCGCGCGCGTCGCCCAGTGCCTGGCTGCGCATGATTCTCTCCATGTTGGCACTCCAGCCGAACTTGGAGGTCACCAGCGCGCAGGGCGAGTCGAGCAGGCGGTTCGAGACAGTCACCTTCTCCACGCGCTCGCCCAGGGACTGAGAGGTCGGAAGAGGGGGAGGAGAGGGCGGGGCGCGGGGAAGAGAGAAGGGAGGGAGAGGGGCAGGGCTTGGTGGGTTCATGTCGTGGAAGGGGAGGGGTGGAGTCATGACAGCCCAAAGCGGCAGTACACTGACAGGAGCAGGGGGAGCAGGGGGAGAGGGGAGGTGCAGCGGGAAGGAGGGGCGCATACGCGGGGTGCAAACAGGGCCAGGGAGCACATACGAGAGACATCCTTTCATCCGGGTCTGGGCTGGATGTCCGCCAGGTGGTGGTGGTGGCGTTGTTAGGAGGATTGGGAAGCTGGCCGGGGGATGGAACCCCGGGCGGGGGGAGCTGGGGCTGGGGAAGACAAAGAGATGATGTCGCCGGGCCGGGCCCCGGGGGCGCCCCCGAAGCAGCACACATAATTTGTCACAGGGGGGGAGGGGCCCATGGGCCGCACCAGCCGCACCGGCCAGCGCCGCGGTTACGTTGACGTAATCAGGGACCCGGTGACCAGGCCGATGGTCGTCGTGCTGCACGGCCCCCCTCCGGGTGCGAGGGAAAGAGGACGCCCATGTCGCACATCGCGAACCTGCTGCAGGGCACGGTCACGTGGGTGGACAAGGCGGCCTTCTTGCCGCCATGCCCGACAGGGACACGATCAACGAGACGTCATGAACCCCAGGATCATTGCCTGTGATTTTAGATGCGCACCGAGGAAGGCTTCGAGTACAACAACATCAAGAGGCTCACGTCGGGGACTGGCTTCCGGGTCGGGGGCATCAGCGTCATGCTCGACGAACGGCAGCATCAGGCAATGCCCCCGACCGGTCCCCGACGTGAGCCGCTTGATGTTGTTGCACTCGAAGCCTTCCTCGGTGCGCATCTAATCACAGGTCTTTATGAAGTTGATCGTGTCCCTGTCGGGCATGGCGGCCTTCTTGCCGATACTGTCCTTGCTCACCCACGTGACTGCGCCCTACAGCAGGTTCACGATGTGCCACATGAGCATACTCTTCCCCTGGCACCCGGAGGGGCCGTACAGCACGACAACCATCGGCCTGGTCACATAGGTCCCTAATTACGTTGCCGATGCACCACAGAAAGTCGCGGCGCTGGTCGAACTGCAGCGGCATGAGCACCTTCGCAATCACGGGGTCCTGGAAGACACCGGTGAGCAGCCTCACGTTGAACAGCAGGTGCGATTTTCAGGGGTGCCAGTTCAGGTGCGAGTTCAGGGGTGCCACGAGGGTCGGCCACTGCTCAATACACACACCTTGACTGAGAGCTGCAGGGGGGGGCCCTCCTCAGGGACACCACCCGACTGGAATGGACGAGCATCCTCGGGAAATGCTTTCGAAATATATTCTGGTGCCACCGGATCGTCGTACTCCTGCACTGCCGTACAGCTGTGCCAATGTGCCGTCGTACTGTATCACCATACCGTACCTTCTTGAGGAAGTCCACCACCGGCGCCATCTCCTTTGCCGCCGCCTCCGCCGCCGCCTTCTCCTCCTCGCCCTCCTCGTCCAGGCTGATGCCCTCCTTGCTCACGTCCACCAGCTCGTACTGCGTCTCCTTGTCGCTGCCGTACTTGCCCAGGTTGGTGATGCACGCCTCGTCAATGGGCTCCGTCAGGTACAGAACCTGCAGGAAGGGGGGAGAGGGGGGGAAGCGGAAAGAACGGCACCCGGGAGGTACGACACATATTTCACATCAATCGAGTACGACACCGACGCGACCTCACCCAATGCCTTTCCTTCGCAAGGCCTTCATAAACTATTTTCGAGTGTCGGTGCACGTTCATCTGAGGAGCTCCACAGCTTTTGCCGAGACCGAGACAAGAAAAAAAAGCGCATGATAGAAAAAAGTCCCTCCCCAATAATCCAATAATAAACCCGGCCCCGGGACACCGCACTCCCTCCTCCGGCCCCGCACCTCGATGCCCTTAGCCACCATGGCCTCCACGAAGGGCGCCGCGCGGGCAGACTGCACCGAGTCGGCCGCCATCCAGTAAATGGACTTCTGCTTGGGCTTCATCCTGAGGGGCGGGGCGGGGGGGGGTGGAGTGTGGGGGACACGACACATGAGAGGCGACACAGAGTCACAGACGGACATGGTCAGCGGGTGGGGTGAGAGGGCGGGGCGGGGCGGAGCACGTGGTTAAGTGCGTGGAGCGGAGCGCGCGCTGAGAAAAGGCTTGCGAGTTCGAGAAACCCTAAAAACCTCAAACCCATAGTACGAGGTTCGGCAGATCTCGCGGTGGCCATGTGGTAAAGTTAACCCGGGTATGTCCGCACGAGCCGCCTCTCCCCTCCTCTCCCCTCCTCCTCTCTCCCTCGTCCCTCCCCTACCTCCGCCCGCTGGCCCTCTCACCTGCTGACGTACTGGTCCAGGGAGGTGAGACCGTCCTCGCTCTTGGACGACTGGAAGCGCAGCAGCTTCGACAGCCGCTCCCGGTTCTCAGTGTCCTCCACCACACCGTACTTGATCTGACGACCGAACGCGTCCCAGAACGTCTTGAAGTCCTCACCGCCCTCCTTGCCCGCCAGCTCCTCCATCATCTCAATGGACCTGTGAGGGGGAGGGGCCGACCCACGGGTAGGTCGGTGAATGGGTCAGTGGGTCGGTGCGTCGGGGTGTGGTACCGAAGATCGGCAGCGGCGCGGAAAAGAGGGCAAAAGCGGAATCCGTTGGGTGCGCCGCATCCCATCCCACCCACAACTCCCCAACACCCACCTCCGCGCAGTACGCTCGCCCCACCCAGCCCGCCCCACCCACCCGCCCACACCCTCACCCGCCGCCCCACCCACCCGCCCACACCCTCACCCGCCGCCCCACCCACCCGCCCACACCGCCCGCCCCACCTGCGCACGAGCTGCTTGCGGATGACCCTCACGATGCGCGACTCCTGCAGGATCTCTCGGCTCACGTTGAGCGGCAGGTCGGACGAGTCCACCACTCCCTTGACGAACGACAGGTAGCGGGGCATCAGGTCCTCATCGAACTCGTCAGAGATGAACACGCGCTTCACGTACAACTTGATGGACTTGGAGCGCTGCGGGGGGGGCGGGGAGGCAGGCAGGGAGGGAGGGAGGAGGAAAGGTTTCGGGGCGGGGAGTGCTGCTGGGGGGCAGACATGTGAACGAACAAAGGAAGGATTCGGAAGGCGCAGGAAGGGGGGGGGGTTGGAGCGCGGCTGTGGTGGTTGGCCAGGAGCGGCTGGCAGGGCGGGGACAAGGAGGGAAGGTGAGGAAATGGGCTCAAACGCCAAAGAAGTAACCTGGCCTTGTGCGCAGTCTCTCAGGTGGGTTGTACCTCGGGCCAAGCACTAGGGCGGCAACCGCAAAGCGGCCCCGCCCCCCCCCAGCTGCTGCTCCTGCTCCAAGCCCATTCCCCACCTCACGACCATCACACCCGTGCCTACCCCAATCTCTTTCCCCCCCTCCCTCCCCGTCCCTCCCCAGGCCTCCTCCCCGTAACCCCCAAACCCCAAAGCCACACACACCCCAAACACACACACACACACACACACACACGGACGGACGAACGCACCTGCATCATGTTCTGCTGCTCAAAGGGCGCCATACCAGGCAGGTAGATGATGGCGGAGAACTCAATGGTGCCCTCCACATTGAAGTGCACGTGGGCCAGAGGGTCCAGGAACTCGCCAAACGTGGTCTGGGAAGCGAGGGGACGTTGGGAGGTGTGGAGGTGTGGAGGATGGGGGAGGAAATTGGGACAATGGTCGAATGGAGGAAGAGGAAGGGGGGGCTGAAAACCCTCCGGGTCCGGGCCCCGCTTGGGGCCTAGGCTCCGTGTGTTGCCCCCATTTCAATTCATTCTTTCATTTCATTCCCTGAGGGAATTTCCCTCCCGATACAGGTCCGCCTCGCGGACCCAACTCCCCCCCGCCCGCCCGCCTCACCTTGAAAAAGTCGTTGTAGGCGGTTTCGGAGACGTCCTTGGGGCTGCGAGTCCAGATGGGCTTGTTCTCGTTCTCAAGACGCCAGTCCCACCCCTCGTCGTACTCGGTCTTCATCACCGGCTCAACCTGCGGGTATGTGGGGGTGTGGAGAGGTTGAGGGCGTGGAGGAAGGCGTGTGCGTGTGCGTGTTTTGCGAGGGAAAGGATTGACGGGCAGGGGGGAGGACGTGGCTGCATGTGTGTGCGCGCGCCGCTGCGCGTGTGCGTGTGTGCGCGCTAGAGAGAGATTGCACGAAGCAGATTGCAGGAGGAGGAGGCGGCGGAGGAATTGGGTACTCTGGGTTTCCACTTGTCCGTCCAGGCTCATGTCCGAGGGCCGGTTAGGTCCGGTTTTCCCGGGCAGCCACACGGATAATCTACTGGATGGCCGCAAGGTCGGTGTGGCGCCCTCTCCACAGAGAAGATCTCGCACGCAGTGGTGGAGATTGTCACCGACGCGAGTGCTTGGGGCGCGCAGTTGTGTACATATCTACATAACCATGAGATCCGTACATTCGGTACGTCATTGCAGTACACGGGGCGAGTACTGCATTTCAAAAGGTGAAGCCGCACGCGGCGGGGCGCTACAGCTCGAGAGCAGCCAAGCTGTGCTTTGATGCGGATCTCGAGTCGGGTGTCGACGAATCAAATCAAATCCATCAGGGCCATTAAGGCCATTAGGAGCGTGCGCTGTCCTCAAGTCTGGAGCAGCCAATGGTTGCGAGCGAGGGCGCAGTCGAAGCCATGCATTGCTTGCGAGTGAGTGCTTTGTCCGTCCAGGCTCATGTCCGAGGGCCGGTTACTGGGTATTGGGGCGGCCACACGGATAATCTACTGAATGGCCGCGGCGGCAATCAAGTGCCGCGGTTCCTGTCGCGCCCACCCCGGAGGTCTCCCGGCCACAACAACGCGTGTCATGTTGCAGCGGGTGCTTGGGGGCGCTGATATGCCGTGTGCTGTGCTTTGCTGTGCAGCAACATCAGGGAAAACAGAGCGGCAGACCCAGGGGGGGGGGAAGGGGGCCAAGCGCCCGAGGGAAGGACCCGGGCACTCGCTACCCTCCACAGTCCACATCCATCGCCACAGCAGAGCCACCAGAGCCACCAGAGCCACCCGGTCCCGCGCCGCCCCATCCCACCCCAGCCTGGCACCACATACGCATCTCCTAAGTCCGAACCCAGCCTGCCACCCCTTCCACCCACCCTCCCTCCCTCCCAACCCACCCTCCCCGCCCCACCCAGTCCCTCGCACCTGCTTGGTCGGCTCGCCCTTCTCCTCCGCCTTCTTGTCAGCCGCCTCCTGCTTGCGCTTGGTGCCCTCCTCGTCAATAACCTTGCGAGGCTCCTTCTTCGGGGAGTACACCTGGGGGGTGGAGAAGGAAATACCGGGGGCGGGTGTGGGCGGGTGAGGGGCAGGTGAGGGGGCAGGCGGGAGCGTCGAGGCTAGTCTTTGTGACATGCGAACGACTGTTGGTCCTACCCACGGGTTGGAGCAACCAGGCCCCTCGAGGTAGACGAGCGTGGAGGTGGGGACATGGATGTCAAGAGACCTGCCGTACGACATTTGTCATGGACATGGAGACGGCATTTTCATGGACGTGGACGTGGGTCCACACCTGGGTACCCCCCCCCTACCACCACCAAAACACTCCCCTCCCCTCCCCTCCCCTCCCCTCCCCTCCCCTCCCCTCCCTCTCCCTCTCCCTCCCCCTCCCCCTCCCCTCTCACCCACCTTGATGGGGAAGGCAATGAACTGCGAGTACTGCTTGATGAGGCGGGTGATGCGGACCGGGTCGGTCATCTCGGCGGCGTCCTCCTTCAGGAACAGAGTGATCCTGGGAGGGAGGGGAGGGGGAGGGGGAGGGGGAGGGGGAGGGGGAGGGGGAGGGGGAGGGAGAGGTTCAGTGTTTCGAGGTGGAGTTCGAACAAGGGGAGAGGCAACAGCGGACGAGTACGTGTGGGTCGCGTGGGCACTCATTCGCAACAGGGGAACAAGACCCCGGCCTGGCCTTTCACTGCGTGGGTGCTGCAGCCAAACTGCACCACAGAGCGAGAGGAAGAGAGAGAGTCCCGCCTCCCTGCAGTCCCGCCTCCCTGTCCCTCACCCACACGCCGCCTCCACCCACCTCCCTCCCCCCCGCCCGCCCCTCTCACCGTGTGCCCCGCACCAGGTCGCTGACCGGGTCCTCCCTGATGGTGTACTGGTGGCTGCCCGCCGCCGCCTCCCACAGCCACTGCTTCGAGTCCTCGGGGGCCTTGGACTGCACACGCACCCGGTCGGCAACCAGGAAGGCAGAGTAGAAGCCAACACCGAACTGCGGGCGTGCGGGGGGAGCGGGGGGAGAGGGCGAGGGGGGGAGGGAGCGCGGTTTGAAGGAACGTGAGGGGAGAGGGGAGAGCGTGAGCGAGGGCTTTGGAAGGAATGTGTCAAGGGCCCGGGTGGAGTGAGGGATACTTCACCTGGGGTCGAGAGGATGGCGGTGTGTGGAGGTGGCCCCCTGGGGGTCCGATGGCGTGAGATGGGATTTTTCGGGCCGGCGAACCCACACCGACCCGCGGGTCTGGGCCAAAATCCCCGGAATCGGGCTCATGCTCGTGTCACCACCCCGGCTGTCGTTGCTGCCCCCTCCCCCTTTGCGGCCACCGCTGCAAGTATTGCACGCAGCCCGCTCGCCGACTGCAAGCCACGCTACCCCCCTCTCACCCTATTGCTGGGGCTACACCCAGACACCCGCACCCAAATCCCAGTGTCGCCCCCTTTTGGGTACCGCGCCTTCGCTTCTGGAAGAGCCTCGCCTCGCCGCCCTTGGAGATGCAATTCAGATCAGGTCTTGTAAGAGCCAGCCCTCCCACCCAGCCCACCCACACCTGCGTCCCTCCGCTGCAATATCGCCTTCGTTGCCCTAAACTGCCCAACCCACACCGGACACCGGACCCCGCCCCCTGCCCTCGGTGCCCACCTGGCCGATGAGGTTCGAGTCGCCCTTGGCCGCCATGGCCTCCATGAACTTGCGGGTTCCGGAGCGGGCGATGGTTCCCAGGTTGGACAGCAGCTGCTCGCGAGACATGCCGACACCAGAGTCCCTGCGACCCGGATCGGGGAGAGGACACGGGGGTGCGGAAGGGGGTGGAGAGGGAGGGGACCGGGGGCAGGCGGTTGGTCAATACACACACGTGACTCGCAACAAATCGCCGAGACACAACCTTCACCATCCTTCACCATCACCATCACCATCACCATCACCAAACCCACCTTCACCATCACCACCTTCACCATCATCCAACCCCAGTCAAACCCCCTCCAAGCCCCCACAGCCAGCTCCTCGATCCCCGGCCGCGTCACTCACTCGATGGTGAGTGTGCCCTTGTCCTTGTCCGCCGAGATGCGGATCTCCAGCTCCTCCCTGCCCGCCATGATGGACGGGTCGGTGACCGCCAGGAAGCGAGCCTTGTCCAGAGCATCAGAGGCGTTGGACACCAGCTCGCGCAGGAACACCTCCCGGTTCGAGTACAGAGAGTTGACGATGATGTCCATCAGCCGGTCCACCTGTCGGGGGAGGGGGGGGGCGGGGAGGGAAGGAGGAGAGGAGGGGGAAAAGTGGGGGGGGGAGAGAAGAGGGGGTGGAGCCTGAGAGGCCTTACGTGGGAGATACTGTCGCCACGGGTAATGCCCTATGCAGAGGCCCCTGCCTACCGTTACTAAAACCGTCCTTTGCCCCTTCCTACAACCGACCCACATCTGCACATCTCACGCCCATACAGATCGGACGGCCCGCGCCCCGCCGTGCGCACCTCGGCCTGGTAGGTGAAGGTCTCCTCGGCGGGGGTGGGCGCCGCCTCCGTCGCGGCGGCGCGCACCGCCACCGACGAAGACGACAGCAGCGGCCGGCCGGGCAGCAGCGGCGCGGAGACGCCGCCCAGCAGCGCCGAGGCGAGGCTGCTGCGGTGCTGGAGCAGCGCCGGGACGGGGCGGGTGGCCGACTGCGCGCCGCTGTTGGCACGCACCTGAAAGGCAGCGGGCGTGAGGCACGACACGGGCCGCAGGAAGCCAAAGTGTGACCCCCCCAGCCGCGTCAGCGTCAACACCTGTAGGCCAGAAAAATCAGCAGAGGGCAAGCCGGGAGGCACGCGCTCGCTCTTTTCAGGCGCCCCCGCGCGGGCATCGCCCGAAATGGCAGCGCACACCGGGCCGGACTCGCTGCGTTTGCGCTGCGCCAGCCACCGCGGCGGAATGCTTTCCGTTTTACATGACTGACTCACCTGGCCCAGACGGGAGGAGAGTCCGCGCAGCATCATGGTTGGCGTGAGTAACGCGACTAGCCGAGCCGCCGAAAGATCGGAACCGCAAACTCTGCCGCCTACTAATGAATTGTCAGCGCAGGACTACAGAGGCTTATAGTTTCACCACTGGTGCAGCGGCTGCATAAAAATGCCTGCTGTTGGATGGTATATCGGTCGTCATCGCGATTTTTCCAGAGGCCGTACGCCGTATCGGCGTCCACAAAAAACACACCCGAGCTTCGCCACGGTCGCGACGCATCTGGAGATGTAAATGCGTCCATGTCCTAGATTCTTTATGCCGCCGCAAATGCAAGTGAATTTGTAGAATGTGCCCACAGCACGAAACCGGGATGAGACCAAATTATACAGCTACTTTGCAAAAACTGCATGTATGTTGTTGCACGTAGATGTGTCTCATGGCTAGGCGGAGGTCAACTCACAATTCTTTGCTGCGTGCTCGTGACAGTCGGCGGTTGCGACGGCCCACGGTTCTTCGATGGTCGGGTGGCATTTGCAAACCATACAAAAAGAACTTCGTGCCAAACACGTATTGTAGCTTTAATGCGCAAGAGCTTCCGACTTGCGGTGCTTGCTAGACCACTGCCAACTGCCTGCCCCGACAGGAGCTGTGGGGGGCAAATGTAAACAGTTGCTCCGAATGCAACTTCATTTCCTACTGAGTACGCATTCCAAGGCCAAGGCGGCGTAACCCTGGCGCCAATATAGGGTTATGTAGCTGCTGATAGTTACGAAACAAAGCACCGCGTGTTGCACCGTGTGCGGCGGGATTTGGGGCGAACGAGAGTGCGAGACCCGACTCCACCTGCACACACAGGCCCCAAAACAGCAGGGAGACCTCGTCGAGACGATCATCACGCCGGGCCAGCCGTAGGGCCACAGTCTGCCGCTGCCCTCGCAAAGTAGGTGGGCGGGCGGGAAACGACAGTTCACTGTCCGAGCAGCAAAACAGACACTCCTGGTGCCGTTATGTCGCATCATCGCCACGGGAGTCAAGGAGCTACTGTACACGGCCGTCCGTAACAAACGCCCACTTCCAATTGGAATGCCGTGCACCTCTTCACACGCTCCACACCTGTGCCGTCCTGCCTTCACGCACCACGACCGGTCCTTCGCGGTAACGTGCTCGCCTCTCCGCTCATTGGCCTCACTTTGCTTAGAAAACTGATAAGCTTCCAGCCCCAGCCAGTTCCTTCGTCCGAGCCGCGCGCTGAACTCTTGGCTGCCGGCAGCCGGGGCACGCTCCGCGCAGCAGCACCCGGAGCCCTCAACTCACCAAGCCGAGCGAGACTGCCAGCAGCCATTGGCGCGTGGCCCTGACAGTCATGCGCCAGCGTGGCCGTCACATTAGAGAGACCCCCTCCAGACGCACGTGTGTGTGCACGTGCGTGCAGCCGCGCTGCCTAGCACTCCTGCCGCGCCCCTGTCGCTCTCTTTCTCTCTCTCGCGCGCGCGCGCGCCCGCCGCTGTCGCCGCCCCGCAACACATCGCCAGACGCCACGCGGGTGTGTGTACTCGCCTCCGCCGGTGTCACAACCAGCCGCAGGGCCGTCGCACCGCAACCCTTCAAAGCAACCTCCTCCACACAGCCTAACTCGTTCCGTTCCGTTCCTCGTTCCGTTCAATCCACGATGCGGCCCTTGGGCTCCCTCAGCAGCGCCAGGTGGGCCATATCCGCTACGGACAGGCGCATGGTGCGGCCGTGCAGCAGCGAGGGGTTGGCGATGAGGAGGTCCACGATCTCCTCCTTGGGTGCTTTCAGGTTGTAGCAAATGATGCGCAGCCCCGAAACCAGCGCCTCCGCCTGGCGCTCCGGCTCGGTCAGGAGGCTGGGCTGGATGACGCACATCTGGCGGGCCTTATCGTACGGCACCTGCGGTGCAGCCGTTCCGCGTGGTTCGGGGAGTGCAGAGGGGGCGTCGAGCGTGGTGGTGTGTGAGGGGAGTGTTGGGGTGACAATCTGACGGCAGCAGGGGACTCAGCCCTGGGCTCTGAGCCGAACCCTTTGCTATGCTGCCATCGCCTCCAGGCGAATGACCGTATGACCAAGCCCGTGTCCCTAACTACGGTAACCCCGCCTGCGCTGCGGTAACCCCCACTCGTGCGCAGCGACCCCACTCGCGACTTGCGACCCCCCTTCCCCTTACACACACACACACACAAAGACACTCGTCGCGCCCCGCCACTCACGTCCACAGTCTGCGCCACCTTCTCGATGCGGCTCTTGACCTCGGCGGCGTCCAGGGCCAGCAGGCCCTTCTGCCGGAAGGCCATGTTCTTGATGGTGGCCAGCGGCTCACCCAGCGCACGAGCCAGCTCCTCCAGCGTGTGCTGCTCTGCGCGCACGATGCGGACACACACAACACAGCGCACCGCCCTCGGTGCGAGCACGCGGCGTCACAGATCCTTGTAGGGTCTGCTGTAAAACGGTTCACACAGATACCCCAGCTGGCTCTGCAAATATCTTTGCTGCCGCCAAGGCGTGGCCTCTAGGGTGTGTGGTATTGCATGCTCAAGCAGTCAGGGGTGGTGAGCTGATCGGTGTCCGGGGGCAGGCACATGCTCGTGGATTGGTAGGTGGGATTGCCGATGTGCGGCGACGGTGTTTGCGGCGGGATGAAGCAGGGAAGGGTCCAGGACCCCAGGCTCCGTAGCCTCGGCTTTCCGGAGGCCTCATGGAAGGTGCCAACCTCCCACTCGCCAACGGCTTTGCCGTCCGACCCTGGGAAGGAACTCACGCTCCCCGCTTTCAAGTTCTCTGGCCGTTATGATGTTAGAGAGCTCCCGAATGTCCACTGTAGAGCTTGCCACGTTGTCTGGAACCGCGTGTCTCCGCACGCAGGCGCCTGTCGTGGCGAACGCGGAACGAGGTAGTGAGATGGGGCTGTGTGCTAGTGTGCCTAGGTCTGCCAAGACATCCTCACCTGCCCGCAAGTGACGCCAAGCTCCAGATCGCATCCCATGGCTGGCCTGTGAGGTGTCGGAAGAAGGTGCTATGTATGTGACAAAGCATCCCTTTGAACCCTAACACACAAGCGCTCGCTGTTCACCTGTGATCTGTCGAAAGCGACGATCTTAGAGTAACAATGTCCCGATGCAAGCATGAGCGGCATTTTCAAAGTCGGCGCCGGGGACTAGACTGAAATATCTGTTCTGGGTTCGGGTCTCAGGTAAAGTGCTGGAGTTGTCAAACCTGTCGTCGCTGCCTATCTCTTGGCTGGGAGAGCACTCTTACCGCAGTATTCTCGCTGACACGGCTTTGTTGGACGCCCTGGTTGGACGGTTGGGTCGCACCGAAACCAGTCAAGTCGTACGTTCAAACCCATTGCCGCGCGAAGCTACCACGTCCAAGGGAACTTACTGGTTTTTGATTTAACACGAGAACAGAGCCCTCCGAAACTGTTGTACTTGCAAGTTATCTAAGTCGTAGAGCAAGACAGACATCCGAAATGGCATCTTCCTTGCCTCAGGGCCGGCGAATGGCTGTGAAAATGGTAGATCAGCAGCAAAAGCTGGCCAAGCTTCTTCAAACAAAACCCCGCATCATTTTGGGATCCAGCTCTTATGCCCGGAGACAAATCATGGACCAGCTTTCGTCCGAGCACGGGTTCTCCTACGAAGTAAGGACGGCGGACATCGATGAGAAGGCAATTCGCGATCCCCACCCGGAAACGTAGGTGCAACTCTCTACTCCCGCGCGTTCCTCGGTCGCTCGGTACCCCGGCTTGCACGCGCGCCCGGACCTCAGCCCGCCCATTTCGGCCGCTGCAGACTGGTACGGCTTCTCGCGAGGGCCAAGAAAGACGCCATCATCGCCAAGATGAAGGCCGCGGGCGAGGAGATGCACGGCCTCCTCATCACCTGCGACCAGGTAACCCCCACACTCGCCGTGGAGCTAGCTCCCCTCCGCGAACCGCCGTGCGAGCTCCCGCTCCGCCCCTCGGCCTTCCCCAATCCCGCGGCAGTCCTTGCGCCACCCCTTTCCCCCTCCCCTCCTTCTCCACGCCCCCTCCCCATGTCACCCTCCTCTTAGGTGGTTGTCCACGAGGACCGCATCCTGGAGAAGCCCGGCTCCGTGGACGAGGCCCACGAGTACATTGAGGGCTACGGCCGCTCCCCCGCCTCCACCGTGGGGGCGGTGCTGGCCACCGACCTGGCCAGCGGCAGACTGGCGGAGGAGGTGGAGAGCGCCTCCATCCACTTTCGACCCATACCCGCAGATGTGCGGGAGCGGCTGGTGGACGAGGGCAAGGTGTTCTTCTGTGCGGGGGGGCTGATGGTGCGTGCGGGGGCAAGGGTGGGGATGGGGGGTGAGGGTGGTGGGAGGGGGAGACGGGGTGTGGGGGTGGGTTTCCGCCGCTGCCCTTGCAGCCTGCACGTCCCCCTGACTCTGCCGCTGCTCCCTCCGCAGCAACTCGCCTCCACCACCACCCCTACCACCGGACCCCCTCCTCCGCCGCCCCTTTCTCCGCAGATCGAGCACCCGCTGGTTGAGCCGCACATAGAGCGCATGGACGGCAGCCAGTGCAGCGTCATGGGCCTGCCCAAGCACCTCGTCTTGCGGCTGCTGGTGCAGGCGGCGGGGGTGTGAAGCAGACCGAACCGCGGCGATGCAAAGCCGGCAAGCGGGATGGCGCCGTAACGGGTTCGGAAGGCCGCAGCTGCTGCGGCGGGTGGGGCTGCCAGGGGGTGGGGCCGGGCTGTGGCACCCATCCGCCGCCCTTTTTCATCGTTGCTGCGTTTCGGACGGCTCAGCGAGCGGCCGAGGCGGCTGCCTGGGTGAGGCTGCAGCACCCCCGCCTGGCCGGGGGGTGAGGGGTGGAGGGCCGGCGGGAAGCGCCCCCCGGAATAAAGGTGCATCGCCCGGGATGGACAGATCGGCCGGCCAGGTGTGTAGAACGAGTGGGTGCAGGCTGGGTAGGGTAGGGTAGGCTGGGGAGGGGAGGGCCTAAGAGGGAGAATGGACCCAGGGACGCGAACAGCACGAAGAATCACGGTTGCGCGCGGGGTGGGGGAGTGAGTTCTGCCTCAACCGATGTTGTCCGGCCTGTGTTGAGTTCCGCCACGCAGCTCTGCCTTTAGGGCGCGGCTGTTGTTGAACCGGCCGCCTTGTCAGCGAGGAGCCAGGACGGATTTGGGTCGGATTGTTGGATTGTTGGATTGGAGCGGCAGCTGTCAGCTGTCAGCGTGCGGTACGATTTTCGCGGCCGATGGAAGGAAAGGGGGGAGGTAGGGCGGATGGCGCTGGGTCTGGGTTGGGTTGGGTTTGGAGGGCCTTGTGTGCCGCGCGGCCCCTCCCGGGCTTTGGAACTCAACGGTCAGAGCAGAGTGTGCTTTGCTTTGGAGGGCCCGACTGGGGGCATCGGCGTTCGGGCCGCCCTGTACCCTTATTGCGACTGTGCACTCTGCGTTGTGCTATTGAACAAAGCGCGGGTGTGATGCGATGTGTGTGATGTGATGCGGGGTGTAGTGATCTGATCTCGAGTCGCTGACTGGTCTGCAGGCAGGGTTGGGAGGCAGGCAGGCAGGGGACGAGGGAGGCTGGAGCGCGCGCGATCAGCGAGGCGTCGTGCCCGGGGGCTGGGCGGTGTTGCGCCCCGTGGCGCTAGGGGGCCAAGTCCTGGAGCTGGCTGAGGTCGGGGGCCAGCGGTTGGTCTGGAGCGGCATTGAAGCGGAGTCGAAAGGGCGATGAGCGCCAGACTGCCCGCGGGGCGTCCTTGCCCTCTCCCCAGTGCAGGAGATGCAGGAGGGTTAGAGGTCGTTACGGCGATGAAGACGGATGTGGAGGATGTGGCGGTTTCAGACAGGTCGCGAATTTCGAGGGGAGAGGCGCGCGCTTCATGCATGGATGGGATCAAGTACACCGCTGTTATTACCACATTCTTATTGTTTTTGTTTCGTTTTGTTGTTTCATGGTGAGGGCCCGATGGCCGACACATGTGCACCACATTTTATTGTACGATCGAGTGTGGAGGCGCAGACGCGGACGAGGCAGGAGAGTGTGCCAGGGAGAGTGACAGGAGTGTGACAGGAGAGGTTGGGAGGTGTGCTGGATAGACACACACACATACACACAGGACACAGGACGCTGCGGGTCTCACGAGCGCGCGCTTTTGATGTCGGCTGCATGGGCAGCACAGCAGCTTGCCTTCTGGAGAGCGGAGTGAACCCGGGTGGAAGAAGGGGCCGGCGGGTGCTTTAGGCCGCCATATGCGGTATGCGGTCGATCGCTGGGCCTCGGTGCCGCACGGCGACACGCACGCGGCAGGTGGTGAGGTGGCGGCGATGTGGTGGCAGCCACACGGGGGTGAACACAGCATGCATGCATGCGTGGGTGGGTGGGTGCGCGCGTGAGTGCGTGCGTGCGTGCGGTGCCGTTCTGAGCTTCCTCGCCCCGCCCATCCATATCAAAGGGGGGATGTGGTGACGGAAGCCGCGGAGGAGGATGAGGAGCAGCCCGGCTCAATGTCAAGACTCGGCGCACGGCCCCAGCAAGCCCACCCCACCTAGCTTCGCATTGCACATGTACAACCACCCCACCCAACCCTCGCAGCAGTGGCAGCAGCTGCGGCACCCGTCCGCCACAACAGCAACGTCCATGTACGTTAGGAGCACTAGCAACGGCTGGGACATACATCGGCAACGGCGGCCCAACAGTCGGTTTGTGTGTATGTACGGCCTCCACGCCGCGCCTCCTACCCCCGTCCTCCCCCCCACGCCCCGTCCTATCCATGTTCGGGCAGCGCGTCCGCGGCGCATTCCCCATGTGGGGTGAGCTTGGGTGCAGCTCCACATCACATCACATCCGCTCCACATCGCAACCCCAAATTGTGCTGTGCGGTGCCGATCGGCGGGCTCACGCGCCACGTTCGCACCTCTTTCCCCCAACCAACAACTCCCCCAATGAAGTGAAGTGACCAGCCCGCCTGCGGAGATGCGGCAAGGGGCCCATCTCCCCCCCCCCTGGGACGCAATGCAGCCGCCCCGCTGCAGCCTCGCCAAACACGCGGCCGTCAAACCCAGCCCACGCACTGGCTTCAAGAATCATTCCCGCGACACACCGGCGGGCCCCTGCCCCGGGAAGTCCACCGCATCTGTGAAAGCCGCACCCGGGGGCGTTTTCAGCGGCTGTATGCCCCTCTCCAGCCTCCACCCCCCCTTAGCTGGTGGCCGGTGTGGCGGCAACGGCGGAATCGGCGGCGGCGGGTGCGTCGCCCCGGCCGTTGTGGGCCCCCTGCTGCTGCTGCTCCCGCTTCTGCTGTTGCGCCACCATTTGCTCCAGCTCGGACATTGTGAGGGACTTGGGCCGCTCGATGGGGAGTCCCAGCGCGCGAGACCACACGCCCTGGTGTGGCGTGATGTGGCAGAGCACGGCGGGAGGGGGAAGCGGGAGGAGGGGACGGGTAGGAGGGGCGCGCGGATCGTTCCTATTGAGCACCCCTGCATAAGGTACCACTGGCCCTTCTGCTAACTGCACCCCCTCTGCTGCCCCCTCCCTCCCGGCCCCCTTCCCTCCGCCCATTCCCCTTTCCCAGTTTCCCTCCTGCCCTCCCTCCTGCCGTCCCTCCCTCCCGCCCATTCCCCTTTCCCTCCTCCCTCCTCCCTCCCCCCTCCCCCCTCCTCCTGCCCTCCCTCACCTGCGCCAGCACCCCCAGCGCCCTGCTGACTCCAAACAGCACCGTGTAGAAGTTCTCCTCCGTGATGCCGTAGTACTGCAGCAGTACACCGCTGTGGGCGTCCACGTTGGGCCAGGGGTTCTTGATCTTGCCAGTCTTGCCAAGCACCTCCGGAACCACCTCGTACAGGTTGGAAACAAGCTTGAACAGCGGATACTCGGGCATGTAGCGGGAGGCGAAGTCGCGCTGGGAGTGGGAAGGGAGGGAGCGGCGGGAGGGAGGGGGAGAAGGGGAGGGAGGGGCAGGGTGGGATTTACCCAAGATACAGCTTTTCCAAGGTACAGAGCCAGCAGCAAAGCGCAGCAGGTGAGTAAGTCAACACCACTGCATGTGTTACAACCACACCACCCACCCACCCCCACCACCCACCTGGCAGGTGTAGCGCGGGTCGGTCTTCCGGAGTACGGCATGGCCGTACCCGGGCACCACCTTGCCGGACGCCAGCGTGTCCTCCACGTACTTGCGGACCGCCTCCTTGTCGGGGTTGGGACCCAGCTGCGAGAGGGTTGACGGCGGATGGGGTTCAGGCGGACAGGCAGGCAGGCAGGGGCGTGAGGCGGCGAGGGGCCTAATTTGGCAACACCTGGGGCACTCACTCACCCACTCACTCCTCACTCACTCCTCACTCAATCACTCGCGGGCGGGCGGAGCGCAACTTTGTGTCGCGCTGCGGGTTAGCGCCACTCCGTCACATCCGCAATTCCGCATCCTGGAGGACGGGGGCACACGCGCTCAGAAGCCACAATCCCCCCCTGGATCCCACGTCTCCTGCAAGATAAACCCGTGACGTCCCACATCCCTTCCCCCTTCCTCCCATTTCTCAGCCCCTCAGTTCCCCCCAGTCCCCACAGGGCCCCCCCCCCATCCTTCCCATCTCGGTTAACGGCGAGAAGGCGACGGCGAGGAGGTGCCGGCAGTGCAGGTGACGGCGAGAAGGCGACGGCGAGAAGACGACGGCAGCCCCCCCTCACGCCCCCTCGTCCACCCACCCCACCCCCCCACCTTCGCCGTGAGGTCCTTGAGCCAGCGCAGCACCTCCTGATTGGCCAACCCGTGCAGCGGCCCCGCCAGACCGTTCATGCCGGCAGCGTACGACAAGTACGGATCAGACAGCGCACTGCCCACCAAGTGGGTGGTGTGGGCGGACACGTTGCCACCCTGGGGGGCGGGGGCGGGGAGAGAGAGGGAGAGAGGGCGTGTGTGGTATTGGGAGGTGGTGGGGAGGGGAATGAATGCGGGGCCCGGGAGGGGGAGCGTGAGGAGGGACGAGTTGGAGTCGCACAAAAGCAGGAAATGGGTAGGACGAGTAGAAACGAAAAGGGGAGGCGGCAATCCCTGCGCCGCTGCTGCTTACCGACCACCCCTGCCCACCCCCCAACCCCACCCAAGCCCCCCCAAAGCCCACCTCGTGGTCGCTGTGGATGGTCTGGTACATGCGCATCATCTCCAGGCAGCCGGGGTCCTGGTAGCCTGGGGGGAGGGGAGGGGAGGGGGGCAAAAGACCTAAGGACAGCAGGCAAGTTGCAAGACGTGAAAGGGGGAGGGCGCGCATGGCCGCATGCAACTGTACTGTACTGCACAGGGCGGACAGCAGGGGTGGCCCAGGTCTGGTCCCGGGCGCAGGACGGGGTGGGGGGGGTGGGGGTTGGGGGGTTGGGGGGGTTGATGCGAATCTGTGCAAGAAGGCCAGCAACAGGACCCACGCCGCCCCCCCTGCGGTATCTTCTTTTTTTTAACCCTCCCCACGTCCCTCCGCTGCGTTTTTCTTACCCCCCAACCCGCCCCAACCTGCTCCCCCCCCGCCCAGCCACCCGCCCACCCACCCACCCATCATATGCACCATGTTCGCTGCCCAATCCAGACTGCTGCTAGGCACCACGAACTGCCCCCCCTTGTACGTCCTGCGGTAGATGATCGCTGCCAGCTGGGGCAGCTTGGCAATCAGGTCCATGCTGTCCTCGTACACGGCCTGCCAGTGGCGGGATTTGGGCACGCCGCGGCGATAGGCGGCGGCGAAGTGGCTGCCGGACTGGGGGGGAGGGGGGGAGGGGGGCGGGGCAGGGATGGAGGGAAGAGAAGGGGCGGAGGAAGAGGGTGAGAGAAGGGGAGAAGGGGAGAGGGGGTAGGGGAGGGGAGGGAAGGAGGGGAGGAGGGAAGGGTGTGGTTAGGGTTTAGCGCGGTGGTGCTGCCGTACAGCGGCCGTGCGCGCATTACATCACCCCTCATCACCTCACCCTCCGCTTCAGGAGCCCCCTTAAGGTGCAGGTCAGACATACACCCCACAAACCCACAACCCCACAACCCCACCGACAACCCCACACGCACCTGCAGCGTCATGACCCCCACCGACAGCTGCGTCATGGGGTGGGTGCCGGGCGGCATTGCGTCCAACACCCGCAGCACGGAGGGGGGCACGTGGCCCCGGTGCCGCAGCTCCTCACTCACACTGGCCGCCTGCTCGGGGGTGGGAACCTGCGGAGGAGGGGGGGGGGCGGAGGAGGAGAGGGGGCGGAGGAGGAGAGGGGGCGGAGGAGGGGGGGGGGCGGAGGGGGCGGAGGAGGAGAGGGGGCGGAGGAGGAGAGGGGGCGGAGGAGGAGAGGGGGCGGAGGAGGAGAGGGGGCGGAGGAGGAGAGGGGGCGGAGGAGGAGAGGGGGCGGAGGAGGAGAGGGGGCGGAGGAGGAGAGGGGGCGGAGGAGGGGGGGGGGCGGAGGGGGCGGAGGAGGAGAGGGGGCGGAGGAGGAGAGGGGGCGGAGGAGGAGGGGGGGCGGAGGAGGAGAGGGGGCGGAGGAGGAGAGGGGGCGGAGGAGGAGAGGGGGCGGAGGAGGAGAGGGGGCGGAGGAGGGGGGGGGGCGGAGGAGGAGAGGGGGCGGAGGAGGAGAGGGGGCGGAGGAGGAGAGGGGGCGGAGGAGGAGAGGGGGCGGAGGAGGGGGGGGGGCGGAGGGGGCGGAGGAGGAGAGGGGGGCGGAGGGGGCGGAGGAGGAGGAGGGGGGGGGGCGGAGGAGGAGAGGGGGCGGAGGTGGAGAGGGGGCGGAGGAGGAGAGGGGGCGGAGGAGGAGAGGGGGCGGAGGAGGAGAGGGGGCGGAGGAGGAGAGGGGGCGGAGGAGGGGGGGGGGCGGAGGAGGAGAGGGGGCGGAGGAGGAGAGGGGGCGGAGGAGGAGAGGGGGCGGAGGAGGAGAGGGGGCGGAGGAGGAGAGGGGGCGGAGGAGGAGAGGGGGCGGAGGAGGAGGGGGGGCGGAGGAGGAGAGGGGGCGGAGGAGGACAGGGGGCGTAGGAGGAGGGGGGGCGGAGGAGGAGAGGGGGCGGAGGAGGAGGCGCGGAGGAGGAGGCGGGGGGGCGGAGGAGGAGAGGGGGCGGAGGAGGAGAGGGGGCGGAGGAGGAGAGGGGGCGGAGGAGGAGAGGGGGCGGAGGAGGAGGGGGGGCGGAGGAGGAGAGGGGGCGGAGGAGGAGAGGGGGCGGAGGAGGAGAGGGGGCGGAGGAGGAGAGGGGGCGGAGGAGGAGAGGGGGCGGAGGAGGGGGGGGGGCGGAGGAGGTGTGGGGGCGGAGGAGGAGAGGGGGCGGAGGAGGAGAGGGGGCGGAGGAGGAGAGGGGGCGGAGGAGGAGAGGGGGCGGAGGAGGAGAGGGGGCGGAGGAGGAGGGGGGGCGGAGGAGGAGAGGGGGCGGAGGAGGAGGGGGGGCGGAGGAGGAGAGGGGGCGGAGGAGGAGAGGGGGCGGAGGAGGAGGGGGGGCGGAGGAGGAGGGGGGGCGGAGGAGGAGAGGGGGCGGAGGAGGAGAGGGGGCGGAGGAGGAGAGGGGGCGGAGGAGGAGAGGGGGCGGAGGAGGAGGGGGGGCGGAGGAGGAGAGGGGGCGGAGGAGGAGAGGGGGCGGAGGAGGAGAGGGGGCGGAGGAGGAGGGGGGGCGGAGGAGGAGAGGGGGCGGAGGAGGAGAGGGGGCGGAGGAGGAGAGGGGGCGGAGGAGGAGGGGGGGCGGAGGGGGCGGAGGAGGAGGGGGGGCGGAGGAGGAGAGGGGGCGGAGGAGGAGAGGGGGCGGAGGAGGAGAGGGGGCGGAGGAGGAGGGGGGGCGGAGGAGGAGGGGGGGCGGAGGAGGAGGGGGGGCGGAGGAGGAGAGGGGGCGGAGGAGGAGGGGGGGCGGAGGAGGAGAGGGGGCGGAGGAGGAGAGGGGGCGGAGGAGGAGGGGGGGCGGAGGTGGTGGGGGGGGGGTGGAGGAGAGGGGGCGGAGGAGGAGAGGGGGCGGAGGAGGAGAGGGGGCGGAGGAGGAGGGGGGGCGGAGGAGGAGAGGGGGCGGAGGAGGAGAGGGGGCGGAGGAGGAGGGGGGGCGGAGGAGGAGGGGGGGCGGAGGAGGAGGGGGGGCGGAGGAGGAGAGGGGGCGGAGGAGGAGGGGGGGCGGAGGAGGAGAGGGGGCGGAGGAGGAGAGGGGGCGGAGGAGGAGGGGGGGCGGAGGAGGAGGGGGGGCGGAGGAGGAGAGGGGGCGGAGGAGGAGAGGGGGCGGAGGAGGAGGGGGGGCGGAGGAGGAGGGGGGGCGGAGGAGGAGAGGGGGCGGAGGAGGAGAGGGGGCGGAGGAGGAGAGGGGGCGGTGGGGGGGGGGGGGCGGTGGAGGAGAGGGGGCGGAGGAGGAGGGGGGGCGGAGGAGGAGGGGGGGCGGAGGAGGAGAGGGGGCGGAGGAGGAGAGGGGGCGGAGGAGGAGAGGGGGCGGAGGAGGAGGGGGGGCGGAGGAGGAGAGGGGGCGGAGGAGGAGGGGGGGCGGAGGAGGAGGGGGGGCGGAGGAGGAGAGGGGGCGGAGGAGGAGAGGGGGCGGAGGAGGAGGGGGGGCGGAGGAGGAGGGGGGGCGGAGGAGGAGAGGGGGCGGAGGAGGAGGGGGGGCGGAGGAGGAGGGGGGGCGGAGGAGGAGAGGGGGCGGAGGGGGCGGAGGGGGCGGAGGGGGCGGAGGGGGCGGAGGGGGCGGAGGGGGCGGAGGGGGCGGAGGGGGCGGAGGGGGCGGAGGGGGCGGAGGGGGCGGAGGGGGCGGGCAGTGATGGCGCAGCGCAACGCAGGCGGGCAGGAAGGCGCGACTGACCATCCGATGGGACCACCTGGACCCACATCCAAATTCAAAGATCCAACATTATGATTCCAAATTAAACCGCCATTTCAAATCCTGATCCAAATTCAACCCGCGGAGTTCACGGCCATGTTCCCGCACTGACCTGTCCTGTCAACAGCAACCACAGCAGCCCCTCGGGAATGGGCTGTCCACCGGGAACCGCCGTCGGGAGCCGGGCCTGCGGATAAAGGGGTGGGGTTGGGGTGGTGCGGGGTGGTGCGGGTTGGGGTTAGGCGTTGGTGGTCCCGCGGTCCCGCGCTGGTCTCGTGTGTTGCTCACGGCAGGGATCCGCACCTGCAGCTCGGGAATGGACAGGCCGCGGAAGCGAATGCCCTCCTCGGGGTCCAGCAGGGACGTCTCCCACAGCATACCCTGCGGCGGTAGCACGTGAAGCTTGTTGCCAACACGTGCTTTGAGAGGGAAGTGGTGGTACGGTACTGGGGTGGTGGCAGTGGCATGGGTGGTGGCACGCTGCGGGTACGTGTGCCGGCGCTCTCCCCCTCCCTCCCATTCTCCTCCTCTCCCCCCACCCCCTCCCTCCGTTCCACCGCTGCGGCATCATGCCGGTATTCATCCTCCCCCGCCCTCCTCTTACCCCTTCCCCCCTCTCGTGCCCCCCTCCCTCCCCCCCTTTCCCCCCCCTCGTGCCCCCCTCCCTCCCCCCTTCCCCCCCCCTCCCCAGTGACTCATTCCTGACCCCCCCCCCTGGACTCACCGGCAGCCCCCTCATGCCCCCCAGCACCATATCCACAGTCACCTCCCGCAGTGCCCTGGAGCCGTGATCCTTCTTCAGCCGCCGGAGCCGCTCCTGCACACTTTGCACGGAAGTACGGAAGCACGGAAGTACAGACCCGCAAACCCCGAGTTGCCGTACATTGCCACCATCATCCGTCCGCCCGTATCCAGCCATCCAGCCAGCGAGTAAAGATACGGTACGGCAAGGGAGACGGCTCATACAGCTTATGTCTTATTAGGCCTCAGGCGATATCTTTGCACAACATTCGCAAGTCGGGCCGGCAGCGGCCTCTTGCGGGGGCCCTGTTGGGTCCCTCCCCCTGAGCGCCAGCGAAGACCTCCTCATCCGCTTCCTCAGCCCACCTGCTGTTGGGGGACCAAATCCGACAGCGTCTTTTTGAGGTCGTTGGTCTCGGAGCAGGCGAAGCGCCGAAGCAGCAAGCAGCCCGTCCCCGTCCCCGTCCCCGCCGCCACAGCAGCCGCAACTGTCGCTGCGAGGGACTGGCCGCCGCCGAGCAGGGCCCGCGCCAGCATTCTGCAGAGTTACGCCCCGCCCGCCCGCGCCGAGAAGAGCTCTCTCTCTCTCAGCTGATGCGACTGTAGCGCAGCTTTCTGGTGGCGATTCCTTATAGCGCTGTTTGGGCCGTGCGCGCGGGGGAGATCAATGTTGTTGGCTGTGGGTCGACGATGACTCGAACCGTCGCGCGAACGTCACAGTCGTTGCGAGTTAGGAGGTTTGTGCGAGGCGAGAAAGCGAGCACGGTAAGAACACGTAATTCAAGTTTCTTTCGCGGCCGGAAGGAAAGGGAGATGCGTCCAGCCGGGCCGGCTCGTTGGACGGACGGAGAGCGCCGAGACGCCAATAATCGAAATCGGACACCGAAACGAGACGAGAGCTGCTTCTGCCGGGCCTGTCGCTCTCGGAATTAGATTTACCGATTTAGAAGAGGGCGGCCTTTTGGTGGGCGGGCTATGTCAGGGGTGAGAACCGGACGCGAAGCGGTTCTTCCGCCGTCTTCGTCATCCCCGTTACGACTGGGCACCGGCGCCCGGGACCGACCCGTGGGTCGGGCGGCAAGTTTGACGGAAGCATTGGGAGGCATTGGGTGATCGCACTTTGCCAGCATTTGGCTGGTTTACCGGCGCTGCTCTACAGAGACCCGCCAACGAAATAAAATTAGTCCCCGGCTCAGGAAAACTGCCCTCCATTGCGATGCAGACGGACTGCGGCCTGTGTGCGGGGCCCTGCAGGGCAATCCGAGGTGGCTATGGGTTCAGCGGGGGGGGGGGAGGCATTGCTGGCGAGGGAGAGAGGAGCGGGGCGGACAGCTTGGCTGTGGGGTGTGGAAAGGGAGGTGGGTGAGGAGGAGCAGCGCACTTTCCCACACTTCCCCAAATTCAGCTCGAGGTGATAGCCTCTTGGTGAGGGAGGCGGGAAGGTACACCCCGTTACACTCCGCCTTACCGGTTCCCAATGGTTCCTAATGCCCCCCTAATGCGCACCCACATGCCGCTACTGCACCGCCACATGCACCCCCCCAAAGCTTCGAACACACACCACACCACACCGTACTGTGAACCTCAACTGTACATCGCCAGCAGAGCGCAGCGCCGGCGCCGCCACTGGCCCCCAGCAGCCCAGCCCCACTCGAGGGCACAGCCCACGAGAGGAGAGCAGTCCTTCGAGTCCTCCTCCGCCGCACCTCACACGAGCATACAAGGGACCTCCTGCCAGCCGCCTGCCCCCCCCATACACACCACCGACACATACCGATACCGGTGGGGGCCCCGTCTCGCAGAGGCCCCCACCGCATAGCGGCAGCACTAACACAGAGCGCGACTGCATCGCCATCAGCACGCACCGTCGCGCAGGGTTTCGCGTTCGCCGTTCGCCATTCGCCCGGCCGGGTGGGTTCCATAGAATGATACACACACACGCACGCATGCCGGCATGCGCACGCACGCATGCAGGCGAGCCTTCTGTCGTACCGCTCGCACGCGCATGCGCGTACAGGGAGAGGACTCGGTGTCACTAGCCGGCATGCGCAGCGGCCGCCAGCGGCAGCTGCAGCCCCTACACCCAACACAGCTGGTCGCTCGGTGGGATCAGCCGCACAGTTGAGTGTGTGCCGCCCGCGTGCGCTCCTGGGAGGGCGTGGCGATCCGGCGGCTGCCACAGCGCGCGCGGATGCGGCAGTCAGCCAAGTGGCCCCAGTGGCCGAAGGCCCAACCCGTTCCACCTGACTTTGCAGTTGGTGTGGAATAGGCCTGGCCCCCCCCTTACAGAACTCCGATACAACTCAGGTGCCATCTGCTGAGCCGTAGAACTACAGAACCCCCCCCTCTCCATTCGATAAATGTCCGAGCAGGTACCCAACCCAACCCACCCTTCGATGACGGGCGAGCCGTCACGCGTGAAACACGAAAGCCCGAATGTGGCCAGCCCACGAAGCTCGCCGTCCCGTCCCGGTATCACTCTTGGGCTCGCCTTTGGGTCGAGGGGCTCAGCCGTCCGGCGCAGCCCGCGGCCGCTGCCTACCCTCGATGAAGCCCTAAACAACCCTTCATAATTTCGTAGGACCATAGCTGGTCGGATCACCGGATCAGCCATAATCATCATCATCATCACTGTCCAGCATCACCTCCATAGGTGAAGGTCTCGCGTCCGCATCATCGCATACCGGTAGTCAGCATCCTGGAATCCTCGCATCACTGAATCCGGGCGGCATCCTCGCGCAGTGGCAACCGGCAACGAGCGCCACACCCCGTGCCCAAGTCCATACCGGTGCAACTGTGCGTCGTTGTCCGGAAACAAACACAGCAGCACACGTAACCGCCACCCCTCGACCTCGAGGAAGTAGGGGAGGGTGCTGACGTGGCGTGGGGCCCCCGCATGACGCTGGCGGAGGTCAAGGACCGCCAGCACGCCCCACCCGGGGGCCCCGACGCCGCGCCGCGCGGTCGCACTGGTCGCATTGGGCGGCGACCTTAGGCGGTGAACTTCTTCTCGAGCATCTCCATTGTGAGGGACTTGGGTCGCTCGATGGGGAGTCCCAGCGCGCGAGACCACACGCCCTGGTGTGGCGTAATGTGATGTGGCGTGAGGGAAAAGGTGGAAGGGAGCAGGGACGGACAGGAGAGAGAACGGGACAGGGAGGGTTGGTATACGGATGGACGGTTGGGACGGTTGATACGATGAATGAAACTTGTGCGACCGTGAGCACCAGCACGGCATGTTGGAACTTGTCCGTTTGACCCCCCGTCCCTTCCTCTCCCTCCTGCCGTCCCTCCCTCCCGCCCATTCCCCTTTCCCTCCTCCCTCCTCCTGCCCTCCCTCACCTGCGCCAGCACCCCCAGCGCCCTGCTGACTCCAAACAGCACCGTGTAGAAGTTCTCCTCCGTGATGCCGTAGTACTGCAGCAGTACACCGCTGTGGGCGTCCACGTTGGGCCAGGGGTTCTTGATCTTGCCAGTCTTGCCAAGCACCTCCGGAACCACCTCGTACAGGTTGGAAACAAGCTTGAACAGCGGATACTCGGGCATGTAGCGGGAGGCGAAGTCGCGCTGGGGGGGGGGGGAGGAGGGGCGGGAAGAGGAGAAGGGGCGGGAGGGGGAGGGTGGGATTTACCCAAGATACAGGTTTTCTAAGGTACAGAGCCAGCAGCAAAGCGCAGCAGGCGAGGCAAGTGAACGCCACTGCATGTGTTACGACCACCCACCCACAGCACCCACGCACGCCCACACCACCCACCTGGCAGGTGTAGCGCGGGTCGGTCTTCCGGAGTACGGCATGGCCGTACCCGGGCACCACCTTGCCGGACGCCAGCGTGTCCTCCACGTACTTGCGGACCGCCTCCTTGTCGGGGTTGGGACCCAGCTGCGAGGGACGGGGGATGGGCGTTCCCGTTCTCGTTCCCAAGCAGGCGATTAGAGACACGGGCTTTCGCTTTGCTGGGGCCCCGGGATCCGTCGTGGGCACACGATGGACTGATGAGGGGCAACTATTAGGGGTACCCAGTGGGGGGTGCCGTCACTTGACCCCATCGATGCCCCGTGGCCCGATCCGGCAACCTCTACTGAGCCGCCTCCGCCCCTGTCCCCGTTCCCGCCCCCTTCAACCCGCTCCGGCTCTGCTGCTTCCGCCAGCCTCCACTGCGCGACCGCTACCCTCGCCGCCCCTCTCTCCGCGGGCGCCTAAGAGCCAAAAGCAGGTCCCTAACTCGTTACTGGCCGCCCCCCAAGCCCACAAAGCGCAACCTTACCCTCCCCCTCGTCCACCCACCCCACCCCCCCACCTTCGCCGTGAGGTCCTTGAGCCAGCGCAGCACCTCCTGATTGGCCAACCCGTGCAGCGGCCCCGCCAGACCGTTCATGCCGGCAGCGTACGACAAGTACGGATCAGACAGCGCACTGCCCACCAAGTGGGTGGTGTGGGCGGACACGTTGCCACCCTGGGAGGGAGAGAGGGGGAGAGAGGGGGAGAGGGAGAGAGGGAGAGAGGGCGTGTGTGTATTTGGGAGGTGGTGGGGAGGGGAATGAGTGCGGGACGGGGCAAAGGAGAGGAGGGGACGGGGGGAGCGTGAGGAGGGACGAGGTGCAGTCGCACAGAAGCAGGAAATGGGTAGTAGGGTAGGACGACTAGAAACGAAAAGGGGAGGCAGCAGTCCCTGCGCCGCTGCTGCTTACCGAGCACCCCTGGGCCCCCAAACCCCCCCAAAGCCCACCTCGTGGTCGCTGTGGATGGTCTGGTACATGCGCATCATCTCCAGGCAGCCGGGGTTCTCGTAGCCTGGGGGGGAGCGGAGTGAAGGAGGAGGGAGGGTTTGGGAAGTGGAGAGGGAGGGAGCAAAGAGCGGAGCCCTTGATACGAGCAAGGCGGCCGTGCGCCCTCGCAGGGGCCACCGGGGGGCATAGAGCCTCAATCCAACCGGCCTGCTTGCGGCCCAACGGACCCTGACTCGAATCCATCCTCGATGTAGGATGGATCTCCCCCCACTGCCGTGCACAGCGCAGCACAGCCCTGCGCAGCACAGCAGGGCCCCCAGCAGCCCCAGCCCCAGTCCCAGCCCCCGCACTGTCACTCCCTCACCCATCATAAACGCCAGGTTGCCGGCCCAGTCCATAGTGGGGTGCGGGTGGATCAGGTCACCGTTCTTGTACGTCCTGCGGTAGATGATCGCTGCCAGCTGGGGCAGCTTGGCGATCAGGTCCATGCTGTCCTCGTACACGGCCTGCCAGTACTTGGTCTTGTGGGTGCCCCGGGTGTAGGCGGCAGCGAAGTGGCTGCCGGACTGTTTGGGGGAGGGGAAGGGGGGCGGGGCGTAGGCAGGTATGTAAAAACCCAGAATCTAGTGCCCTACAGGCCCTGCACATCCCGCCTACAACATGCAGCGCCTCTGCCCCCACACTGCGCCCTACAGCCCTACTTGCCTGCAGCGCCAGGACTCCCACCGACAGCTGCGTCATGGGGTGCGCGTCGTCCGGCATTGAGTTGAGCACCCTCTTGACGTGGCCCGGCAGGTGCGAGCGCTCGCGCAGCTCCTCCGTCACCGCCGTCACCTGCTCCTTGGTCGGCACCTGCGGGGCCACCGGGAGCAGGAGTGTGAGACGAAAGGCGAGCGGAGGGGACGGGGGAGGTCATGGGAGCTGGCCGGGGCAGCAGGCCCGATCAGGGCGAGGACTGGGTTGGGGCTAGGGCTAGGGCGAGGAGAGCGCCCCGTCTCCCGCCACCCCCCTTTTTGCGCCGGGGAGCAGAGGCTCTGCCTGGTGTTCGGCTGTGCAGCCCCAGCAGATCCGCCGCTGCGCCCCGCTGCGGGCATGTGGGCCAAGGCCTACTAGGCTTGATTCCAGTCCGCCAGCGTGAAGCAGACGGACAACGGAGATCCAGATGGAGATCGGCCGTACCTTGCCAGTCAGCAGCAGCCAGAGCAGGCCCTCGGGCAGGGGCTGCCCACCGGGTACCGCTGCGGGGAGTTGGGCCTGCAGGCAGGGGCATACACACGTGCCCGCGGCACACGACTTCGAAATGGGCTCTGGAGACTGTCCTACGCACTTGTAGCTGCACAAGATGCAACGAAACGACCATCCTTCTCGGGGCCGCTTCGTCTTCTTCTCTTTGCGCCTCCGACCCACATCGCAAATCCCCGAGATGCACCTCAGTACCCGGCCTGCAGCTCGAAGGGTGGACTATCCGGGCTGTCGTACATTCAAACAAGTGGTCAGGGCTGGGTGAGTGATGAGTGGCAGGGATCCGCACCTGCAGCTCGGGGATGGACAGGCCGCGGAAGCGGATGCCCTCCTCGGGGTCCAGCAGGGACGTCTCCCATAGCATACCCTGCGGTGGTAGCACGTGAAGGTTGTTGCCAACACGTGTTTTGAGAGGAAATTCTCCACCAAAGGCAGCGTCTGGAAACCTCACACCCAGATGTGTGAGCAGTTACTGCAGGTGGCGTCATCACTCACCGGAATCCCCCGCATACCGCCGATCGCCATGTCCACCGTGACGTCGCCGAGGGACTTGGCGCCATGGGTCTTCTTAAGCGCCTTCAGCCGCTCCTGTAATGTGGAAGTTTATCGTCATACAGCCGTTTGAAGTGGTCAGCCGATGCTGGCGAACGCTGATGGCACCTGCTGCTCGGGAATCAGCTCCGACAAGGTCTTCTTGAGTGTGTCCACCCCATCAGCCGAAAAGCACCGGCTCAACGATAGGCTGACTGCCGGGAGAGCCTGTGCACCTGCTGCCAGGCCTAGCTTGCCAACGGCTTGCGCGAGCATAGTTGTCAGAAGGGCCAAATGACGGCGATTGACCGACCGTGCAAGTATGGTCAAGAAGTCTACTTATATGGAAACAGGCACCAAGATATATATGATCAGAGCTGGATCACAACAATTAACCCTGTGGTTCGATCGAATTATGGACCCGGATAAAAAGCCCTCGTCAACTGTCAGCTACGGCACCAGAGCACGGCGACAGCTATTTGCCACAAGAGTCATATAAATTTAAGGGATCCTTAAGTGGATGCAATACTTGGCACTTCAAAAAGGGCGCGCTGATAAACCCTTGTGACAGGCACGTGCCGCGCTCATCAAGCCCCAAAGCTGTTGCCGTAGAGCAAGTGAGCAAACATAGTATACGTGAATACATGTTATGGGCTGTAGACGCAACACGAATTTCACACGCACTGACAGCACCTACAACGACCCGCGGTTCATGTTCTCCGTTCTCATCTCTTCTCTCATCTCTTCTCTCATCTCTTCTCTCATCTCTTCTCCGCGGTTCATGTTCTCCGTTCTCATCTCTTCTCCGTTCTCATCTCTTCTGGGTCGGCAAACGCAGACATTGTGCGAAGGTTGCATGTTTTAACTTACAAGACGTTGTGCGTATGGAGACGGCTCCTACCAAGTTCCCCATCGATACTTTTACAACACAGCTAAGGACAGCTTTACACGCGCAGCGGGCAGGGCCTGGCAGGGTTCCTTCCGGTGTGCCCCTGCTCTTCTTCGGATCCTGCATTTCCTTGCCCATTGGCCCTTCCTGTGCATAAAACTTTGCGCCGCCCTTTCTCCTGCACGGTTGAAAGTACAGCATTACAGCAGACCCATGGGCTGTTCCGTTCTTCTGCATCCCACCCATTGCCGCCTCATCCTCGATCCCCTCAGTGCTTGGTCCGCTCCACCCTCCCAGCACCCCCGCCCCGCCGCCAACACCGGGGCCAGAGCCCAAGCAGATCCACCCCCACAAGCTATTACCCTGAAGCCACCAAGCAACGCTGCGCAGCACGCCGTGGGCAACGGCACCTCCATGCGATCGGTGTGCGCCTCCGTTCAATTGGCGCTAACCGGGGGAGCGAATCACGCACTGCTGCTGCTGCTGCCCGGCTTTGACAACGTACGGAAACCAACACCCACAACCTCCTGCAACCCCGCGTTACACCCCCCAAAACCACGCTACGACGGTGGCTGCCGCAAACTCGGTAAAATGAATGTAAGTCTCGACAACTTGACGAAGGCGGACTCCAACCAGTAAGAATAATAAAACCAATAAAGAAGGAATACGTACTTGCAGCATTCGACGTAAAATACTTTGTTGGCTCCTGAACCGACGGTGGACGCATGCCTGGGTCGACGCGCACTCCAGGGCGGCACAAGACCTGCGCATGGGCCCAACACGTCGCAAGTGAGATGTGACACTCGCCCGCCGACCCCCGAGCAACCCGGCGACCCTGCACCGGGGTGAAACCGGAAACGCCGGCATACGGTACGATATCAACCTAGCCACGCCGACCTTGCGCCCCCCAAACTGGTAAGTCGAAGCGCATCACGCATGCACTCTTGCACTGGGATGCACAGCCGTCGACGGACACATTCACCGAAAAAAGCAGCCCCCCCCCATACGGCAAGACGGCATAGTAAGTAAGTGCTCAGGGTAGCGCGCGCCGGCCGATGCAGGCGCTGCATCCAAGACAACGTCCCAACGCAGCAACCGGCGCTATTTCCCATTCAGCATACGCACACACTCGCTTTAGGGAATACAACCTACTATAAGAACAACAACAACATCGATGCACTGAGCTAGAGTCGCCGGAAGCTACGACGCAGCCATTGTTTTCGCACCCTTCCACCCGTCCCCCCACCTGGGTCTTCGCAGCACAGCCACACAGCCTCACCGCAAGCCGCCCCCACGCACGCGCCTCGCGGCTGCTGCCACGTGCCACCAACGCCCGCCCGCCCGCCCGGCAGCAGCCCCCGCACTTCTTTCTCCCCCCCCCGCCACCCCAAAGTCCCCTCAGTGCCCGCGCCCTCCGCCGTCGGCCCCTCACCATCCTCACCACTCAACAACACGCGCCCAGCTGCCTACCCACCCATCCCTTCCTTGCCAGCTTGTCAACTCGGACTGTTTCCCTACCCATCCCTCCCGTCCCTCTCGCAACCCCACCCCTCCCAACCAATGCCACCTCCCACGCAGCCCACTGATGTGGTGCCCTCGATGCGCTCCGCCGTTGTTTTAGCCCTACCAAGCCCCCTTACGCCCGCGCCCCCCTCCCCGTCCCCTCCCCACCCCCGGCGCCCCCCACCGCCCCCAGCGCCCTCCCCAGCACACTCCACACCGCCAGATCCAACCACTCCATACAGCTGCGCGGCCGCCCCTCAATGTGACTCACCCGCACCACCCGCCCATCCGCCTCCACCACCTCCCAGCTCTCCCCCACCGCCAACCCGAGCCCCTCCCCCTCCCCTGCCCTCCCCCGCCCCTCCTCTCGCCCCTCCCCTCGCCCCTCTCCCGCCTCCGCCGCCGCCTCCTGCGCCGCGATCCACGCCCGCAGCGCGCGGTTCACCGCCGCCGGCGCCTCGTGATGCGGGCAGTGACCCGCGGGACTGAGCTCCAGGTAGGTCGCGGCGGGCAGGCGGCGCTTCAGGCGCTGGCCCCACAGCGGCCTGACCCACGGGTCTTCCTTGCCGTACAACAGCAGTACGGGGCAGCGTAGCTCGTCCACCAGCTCATCGAACGAGCGCTCGGTCTTGGGACTGAGCACGATGGATGTGAAGGCGTCCAGGGCGCCGGGCTGCTGAGTGGCCTCCACGATGCGCGACACGAGTGGCGGGTCGGGTCGGGACTTGTCGGCGTAGACGAGGCGCAGCATGGCGGAGATGGTGGCGGGGGAGCGCAGCTGGTCCCACCAGTACCGCTCGATGACGCGCTTGAGGGGCTGTGGAGGAGAGGGAGAGAGAGGGAGGGGTATCCAGGGAGGGATAGGCCGGAGACGGGGGAGGTAAGAGCCGGTGCGGGGATATGCCGGAGCGGGGGAGAGGGACGGGAGGGGTGGGGGATGGGGGAAGGTAAGCAGAGAGAAGCGCAGCCAAGTAACCGAGGTGAGGGCGACGCGGGGCGGGGGAGAAGGGGCCGCGGGGGCGAGGGAGGTCCACCAGGACCCCTCCACCCCCCTTTTTTTACATAAACTAAACGAACCGGTCCAAAGATTGTTGGCCAGCGGGTGACCCCCCTTTCGAAAAACCCACCTCCGGCACGGGCACGGATCCGTCCACCGCCCGATCCAGCGCCGACCAGATCAGCCCCCGGGCCGCAGCGGAGCCGCGCGGGGGCCGGAACGCCCAAAAGGGGGTCGCGTTGAGCAGCGCCAGGCCACGCACCAGGTCGGGCCGCCGAGCCGCCAGCATCACCGCCAGGTAGCTGCGCGGGGGGAGGGCAAGATATGGAGAGGAGCCGGCAGGACGGCGGGGTGACCGGGCGGGGAGGGGAGGGAAGGGGTAGTGAGGACCAGGCCGAGAGGCGCGGAAAGATCAGAAGAGCCGCAGCGGCGTCCGAGGTGGGGAGGGAGGGGCAGGGAGGGAGGCGGCAGAGGACCCACACACCACGCCGGTACGCAGTCCCCCTCCCGCGCACCGTGCCCCTGGCCCGAGGTGAAACCCACAAACGGCCGCGCTGCGATGGGGCCCATCCACCACCACCCCGTGTACCACCCCGGCACACCGCAAAGGTCCCTCGACATACGGCCGCGGGGCCCTGACCTGTCAGATGACGACATGTCACAGGATCCGACACGAACCCAAGCAGCCGCCCCCCCCCCGGAGGCGCCCCCTCTCACCCCCCCAGCGAGTTTCCCGCCACATAGACCGGCTCCCCAATGCACGACTGTACGAACTCCTCCAGCTGCCGTGTCCACGTGTCCACACTGTAGTACAAGCCGGCGGAGGCGGGCACCGGCTGCTGCGGCCAGCTGCGACCTGCGGCCGGCGGCGGTGCGGTTGCGGTTGCGGACACGGCGGGATTATGCGGATCACACAGCCCGGAAGGTCCTCACCAGTGGTGTGAGGATCAAATGCACTGGCTGCCGACCTCCGACCCACGGGTCAGTTAGTGACCCTCCCGCCAAATACGTACCAGGCCCACTCCCCTGGGACCGCATCTCTCTCCTCCCCCTTCTCTCCCCCCCCCCATACCTTGGCCCAGCAGGTCCACCGCCCAGCAGCGGTGGTCCCGCTGCAGGTCCTCCCAGTTGCGGTGGAAGTGCCAGCCGGCGACGCCGAAGCCGTGCAACATCAGAATGGGCGGACCCGACTGGAGACCGGGGGAGGGAGGAGGGGAGGGAGGGGGGGAGGGAGGGGGTGGTCAAGGAGCGCAGGTGAGCATAACCGTGGGATGAAAACCGGGTGGGGTGGTAAAAAGAAAAACCGCAGCGGAGAAGGAGACGGCACAGGGGGTGGGGTGGGCACAGGTGGCCGGCGTCAAACCCTGGCGTCAGGGTGTGACCGTGTAGCGGCGGCGCGTGGAGCAGCCGCTACAGAACGGATCGGCGGGTACGTGAGGCAGTGCGGGTGCTAGCGCGTTGGGGAAGTTTCGGCGACTGAGGGCTGGCAGCGCTCGCCAGTGCCTCTTCAGGTCAGCCGTGCATAGGCGTGTTGTGATAAGGGATGGTTGAGGCCCGACCGCACAGGAACTGGACATGGGCAGTCGAACTGGACCGCCGAGGCCGGGGCCCTGACTGCGCACCAGACCCATAATGAAGGGTCAGAGCTCAGAGGGTACTAATCATGGTAATACCCAGGAGTGTACTGGTGTGTCCGATTGTTGAAGGGTTAGAATCTGGTGAGGCCTAGGCAAGGATGCAGGGCGATCGTGTTCGGAAGCGGGGCTGCCGTCCCGGCCGTGTCGGGGAACCCTGCCCCCGCCGAGTCGGCAGCAACCCCTCTCATACCCAGCCCCACTGTCGCAAGAACTGCGCGCGCACCTCGCCAACTTGACGATAGCATATGCGCGAGTTGTAGTCCCAGTCCCAATACATCTCCTCGCCCCAGTTCGGCTCATGGTTCGGCTCTACGGTGTTGCACTTTGGCTCCAGAGCAACCGCATCGTTGCGCTCGTCGTTGACCGGCGATGCTAGCGCGGTAACTCGCGTCTGGGACGGCAAGCACCTGTGCGCTGTCAGCCGCACAACTCCTCGACCCAGTCGCGGGACAGGGCATCGTCGTGTGCCCTGCAGTCCCCGCCCGCGCTGCATTGAATTCATTCGTGTAAGAAAATCGTATGGCTATCAAATCTACAATTGGCGAGGCAGCAATTAAGCAGATGGACAAGTAGTGAAACGCAATCAAGCGCGTACTACAAATACTTGCCGCGGCAAGCTTAGTGGCAATGGCCAATCCTGTGCACAGGCAAGCGTGATCTATAGAGCACATCACATAACTATTCTTCCCCTACATATTAAACGATCTTGCTGCCCCTTAAGACTTTTTTGACCGATAGACCTCTATACACGCACCATTCCTTAATGATACGAGGACGTTGGCTTAGAAATTGCGTCAATAAAGAACGAAAGCTGCGGGCCTGAGGCTTAGAGGCCTCAGGCCTTGCACCTGGCATGTTGGGTCGAGCCCATGTCCCGCCCGCCGAGCGAAGGACAGCCAGCGGCGGTCGGTCCAATATCTCCGCCGCTGGTGCGACAGCAATCGTCCAAAAGCAGCTCGCGGCCCGTCTCCAGGGAGCCGGGGACGCGCGGCGAGGGCGAGGGGCTCTCGGCCGTCCCATCCTGCCCGGGGCGCCTATCGGAGGCTTACGATGTGCAAAAGGCCGTGGGCAAGGGCGGATACGCGGTGGTGTACAAAGCCATCCGGCGGGAGGACGGCCGCGTGGTCGCAGTAAAGAAGGTCGAGGTGGGTTTGTGGCGCCCCAGCCCATACACAGACAGGGGGCTAGCTTCCGGCGCTACGGCGCGGCACACAATACAGCCGCACATCGGCTTACCGTACCTCGACGAAACAGAGTGTCTACAAAAGGCTTCTATGGCCTGCAGCCTCTGGCCCCCAAGCCAAGCAGAGGTCCGCCGCCTGTGCCGTGTCACGCCGTGCCTCTTCGCGCCTCCCCAGCCGGGCGGGGGCATGGCCCATGGGCTGCCCCGGGGCCCTGGGGTGGGCTTCAGGAGCAGCCCAGGCTTCCACGGACGCCGCTCATCCGCCCGCCTGACCGCTGTGATGCCGCCGCGGTCGTGAGGCCGCACGGCCTCGGGCGGCGCCCGACGAGGGCGCCGCGCCTCACCACGCGCGGCACGCCCCGACTGTTGGCCAGCAGCGGCCACGGGGGCGGAGTTAAATGGAACACGGTCCGCACAGGGGGCGGGCGGCGTCTTTCGTGGCGAGCAGCATCTGCAGCAGCTGCTGACCGCTCTGGGCCATGTCCTGTGCACACCACCTCGCACCAGGGCCGGCAACCAGCAGCAGCTTGGTGCGCCACCGAGCGCCTGGCAGTCTGACCCACGGAGCGCAGTCGCACCCCCGCCCCACTCGCCTCACGGCACAGGCTCGGTCACTGGGGCGGGACGGGAACGCACCCGGTCGCGCCGCCCCCGCCACTCGCGAGGCCGATCCGCGCAACCTTTACCCGCGCCCCCCCCCAGCAGCAGCAGCAACAGCTGGAGGGCTCGCCAGCCTGTGGTTTGAACACGTGCTGGCGTCGTATACCCGGTCGCGCCTCTTCGGCCCCCCGTCCCTCCGCCCCACCCCCGGGGGGTTTGCTAACCCGGCCCACCCTCTCGCCGCCCTGTTGTCTGCCGCCGCTGCCGCCGCCCCCACCCGTCGTGTCTGCCGCGCTGCCGCGCCGCTGCTGCCGCCTCCGCCCTCCGCCTCCGCCTCGCCTGCACCTCCCCCCAGATCTTTGAGATGAGCGCCAAGAAGCGCGAGCGGTGCCTCCAGGAGGTGACCCTGCTGCAGCAGCTGGACCACCCCAACATCATTCAGATGTTGGACGCCTTCATCGATGAAAACATGCTCATCATTATTTGCGAGTGGGCGCCGATGGGTGGGTGCTGGGTCGGTGGCTGGGTGGGTGTGGGTGGGTGTGGGTGGCCCTGTTGGGGCTGACTGACTGGCTGGCTGGTTGGCTGGGAGGACCCGCTTGGAGGCGCTGCGCCGCCCGGTGTCGTGACTCGTGAGCTCCGCGATCTGCTCTCTATTGATTTTGACTGGCCAAGTGGGTAGTGGGTCCGTAGGCGACGCGGCCGCGTGCGCGCGCGTTGCTTTCCGGGCGGGTAACAGCTACGTCAGCGTGCCATCTGGGCCGAGCTGAGCCGAGCCGGGCTATCTGGCCCTGCTTCTCGCCCTGCATTTGCTCGCCTCCCGACGTAACCCCGCCTCCTCCGCCGCCGCCGCCACCCCACATCCCTTCGCTGCGGCGCCCCAGGTGACCTGAAGCGCATGCTAAAGAGGAATGCGGAGCAGGGCAAGAAGCTGGACGAGCCGTCCATCTGGACACTGTTCTACCAGGTGGGAGGCGGTGGGGGGCGAGGGCGAGGGAGACCAAATCGCGCGGAGTAGCCAACCGGCCGCCTCCGCCACGCACTGCCCCCCTTCCTCACACCCGCTACCCCCACACTACACTGCACTGCACTGTCCTGTCCTGGCAGGTGATTGACGGTCTGCGTCACATGCACCAGCACCGCATCATGCACCGGGACATCAAGCCCGCCAATGTGCTGGTGGGGGCCAACGGGGCGCTCAAGCTGGCGGACCTGGGGCTGGGCAGGCAGCTCAGTGAGCAGACCATGGAGGCGTTCTCAAAGGTGGGGGGAGGGGGAGCGGGGGCCGGAGGGGCTGAGCGGGGAGCGGGGCCCGGGCTGGGCTGGACTGGGGTGGAAGAGGCCCGGGCTGGGGTGGGAGTGGGAGGCGCTGAGGGCTTTTGAGGTGTCCAGTAGGCGGAATGGGCACGGATAGGTAGCGGCCGGATTCCAGTCAGCCAGCCAGCAAGCACTGGTGCCGAGCGGCCGCATTGCCGCCCCGCGGCGCAGCGGCGCTTGCGACCATCCGGTGGCCAGGAGCCGCGGCTGTCCTCCAGAGGGGGGGCGGGGTTGCCCGGCAAGGTGCACATGGCGCCCCCCCCCCAGTCGCCCATGATGTGCCGTATACATCGCACGCCCGCCTGGCCTGCCCTGTTGTACGTGATCCGCCGCGGCCGCTCCGTCCTGGGCGCTCCGTCCTCGCGTCGTTTCCGTATACTATACACAGGTGGGCACGCCGTACTACGTCTCCCCGGAGGTGGTCCGCGGCGCGGGGTACGACTGGAAGAGTGACGTGTGGTCCATGGGCTGTCTGCTGTACGAGCTGGCCTGCCTGCGCTCGCCCTTTGAGATGGAGGGCGCCAACCTGTACGACGTGTTTCAGAAGATCTCCAAGGGCGAGTACAGCCCCCTGCCCGCCGAGCAGTTCTCGGCGCCGCTGCGGAGCCTGGTGGGGCGCATGTTGCAGATCGACCCCGCCAGGCGGCCGGAGCTGGAGGAGGTGAGTGAGACGCGGGAGGGACTTGAGACTGCGGGGGCGGGGACGGGGGCGGGGGCGCCCGGGGGGGTGTCCTTGTCCCCTGCAGTTGCGCAGCCGGGGGGGCTCCTGATCCCCATACGCCCCCTCCTCCCATTCCGTCCCCTTCCGTCCCCTCTCCGCCACCCTCCGCCGCCCGCCCTCCGCCCTTCTGGTTCCCCTTCCGCACCCTGGCAGTGGACTGGTTTTCCCCATCCCCACCTCCACCTTTACCTCACCTCACCCCACTCCCATCTCCACCTCACCTCCACCTCACCTCACCTCCACCTCAACCCACCACACCCCACCTCACCTCACCTCCACCTCACCTCACCCCACCTCCCCACCCCACCTCCGGCCCCACCCGGCTCCCCCCCCCAGGTGTGGAGCATCACCAGCTCCGCCGTACAGTCCCAGTCGCGCACCCGCTCCGACGTACACAGCACCGCACAGGAGTTGTACGAGCAGCTCCTCTGCCTCTCCGCAGAGGTCGCCGCGCGCCTGCGCGGCCGCACCGCCACACCGCCCCACGGCACCATCTCCACGGCCCCCGCCCGCCGCGCCTCCTCCGCCTCCTCCTCCGCCGCCTCCGCCGCCGCGTCCTCGTCCTCCCCCGCGGCGGCGACGTCGGGCATCATGGTGCCGCCGCCGCTAGACACCGTCCGCAGTCTCCACCCGCTCTACTTCGCAGAGCCGCTGGTGCCGCCGCTGCGCTCCGACGCCGGCGCCTTCCAGAAACAGCAGCTGGGCGCCTTCCTACACGTGCTGGCCTGGCTGCTG
Organism: Pleodorina starrii; assembly: GCA_030267565.1. Lineage (NCBI taxonomy): Eukaryota > Viridiplantae > Chlorophyta > Chlorophyceae > Chlamydomonadales > Volvocaceae > Pleodorina > Pleodorina starrii. The sequence continues at coordinate 445,313 of BRXU01000027.1, forward strand.
CGACTCAACGGCAAGTCCGACGCCGCCGCCGGGGTGGAGGCACACCTGGAGTTTGTGCCGGCGGCGCGCGCGCCGACGGCGGGACGCGGCGTGGGCGGCACCGCCGCCGCGCCGGCGCGCGGGGGTGGCGGCCCGGGCGGGTCGCAGCCGACGGTGCCGCTGGCGGCCAACGTGCTCAAGGGCGCTGAGGCGGCCAAGCGCGGCGCTCAGGTGATGGGGCTCAGCACCGAGTTCGCGCCCGTGAGCGCCATCGCGCTGGGGCACGGCCGGGCGGTGTGTGGGCTGCTGCAGGTGAGTACGACATGAGGGTGTACGACATGAGGGAGTACGACATGAGGGTGGACGACATGCCATGGGCATGTTCGTGTGTGTGTGTGGCGGTGGGGCTGCGGTGCAAGCCAAGGCGGAGGGACGTTATTAGGAAGGCATCGCAGCGAGTGCCTGTGATGCCGGTAATGCCGTCGCAACGCGGTCGGTGTCGCGGCCGCCGCTGCGTTGTTCTCGCTCGCCGCTGCCGATGCCGCTCTCTCCCTCCCCCCCCGCACACACACACACACAGGACGCGCTGGCGTTGAGCGTGCAGCGGGTGCCGCTGGCGGTGCGGCCCGTGCACCGCCCGGCTGAGCCTCCGGAGGAGGAGGTGCCGGACGAGGACGCGGACGGAGGGGGGCTGGAGGGCGCCGCGGAGAACGTGCTCACAGCCGCAAGGCCGACAGCCAACGACGACGAGGAGGAGGAGGAGGCGGAGTTCCTAGGAGGCGGCGGTGCAGCGGCGGCGCAGCGGGCGTGGGACTCCCTGGCGCCTGGGGCAGCCAGCACCAGCGGCGGAGCCGGCGGCGGCGGCTGGGGCAGCAGGGACCGTGCGGCGGCGGCGGCGACGACGCAGGTAGATCCGGTGGCTTGGCGGCAGGAGGTGGAGCGTCTGGCGCCGCAGTTGGGGCGGATAAAGATCTCGGCGGAGGCTGCGGCGGGGGACTGGAGTCAGCGGTGGACGCAGACCAAGGAGCTGCTGGCGGCGCTGGCGGAGGCGGCGCCCGACGCCAACGCGTCGCTGGGGCGCGTGGGCGCGGCGGTGTCGCGGGATCTGGAGCGGATAGAGGCAGCGGAGCGGCGGCTCAATGACAACACCACCAGTCTCATGGGTGAGCTTGAGGAGTGGTGGGGTGGGGTGGGGAGTGGGGGTGGGGATGGGTGGGTGAGGGCGGTTGGAGGGCCTGGGTGCGGTGGTCTGTGCTGGACGAGGATTGGGGGGAACCGGCGCTGCGGCGGGGGGGCTGGGGCGGTTGGTTTTGGTGCGCGCCGGCAGTGCCCGGGAAAGCTGCCGCAGAGGGGGAGGCCGGCCTTTGGGTTAGGGGTGAAGGCGACCGGACGCGGGCGCGGGCGCGTGCATGCGCAGCAGGGCTCCCTTACCTGCACGTGGCGCGCACACCGCCCGCGGCTTGTGTTCCCCATTCGCGTTCGCGAAATGGCAGGGCACCCTGCTTGCACACTGCTTGCTGCACTGTCCTTCACGCGCCTTCTGTCTGGGTATGCACGGAGCCATGATCGGGGGTGAGGACGACCACGTGCGAGCAGCGCCGCCGCATCCATCCATTCTGCCGCAGTGCGACGTGCCTCTCTGCCCAAATCCCCATCCCATGCCACCGCCCCCCCCTGCCCGCCTCGGCCACCCCCACGCAGAGCAATACGCCGCCAGCCGGCGGCGCCTGGCGGACCTTCAGCGCGCCCGGCAGCAGCACGATGAGCTGCTGGAGATCGGGCACTCGGCACTGGCGCAGCTGTCGGAGCGGATACAGGAGGTGCAGGAGGCCATACAGGTGGGGCGTGAGGTGGCGCGGTGCGGCGCGCCAATGCGGCGTGCGGAGTCGCGATGCGGCAATGAAGGGGGCTTTCGCGCCGCGTCCCTTCAACGGCTGTCCAGCGCTTGTGTTTTCCTGCGCGCCGCCTTGTCTGTCCTGTGTTGGATTCGCCTTCATCCAACATGCGTAGCGCTGGTCCGGTCTGAGTGGGCCGCCGCGCTCGGCCCACCTGCCTCGGCCGAGCTGCTGCCGCATACGCCCTGGCGGCTGCATGGGGCTTGCCGTCCGCCTTCGCCCCACCGCTGCCATGCCGTCCTTCATGCCACCCCATACCACGTTACCACCATACCATACCACCCCCCACCTCCCACCTCGCCGTCTCCTTCTCCGCTGCGATGTTTTCTTTTTACCCCCCACCTCTCCTCCCTTCCCCTCCCCTCTCCCAGGACAAGACGGACGGGTTGGACGGCTCCCGCCAGATCAAGCTCATCCACGACGCCATCCGCGGCATGCACAAGGAGATGCGGCGCATGGACGTGCGCATAGGCGTCGCGCGCCAGGAGCTGTGGGCCAGGCAGACGCGGCGCGACCTGCGCCTGGGCGCCGGCTTGCTGGAGGACGGGGACGACGGGGACGACGACGCGTTCGGATGAGCTGTGCTGGGCTGGGCTGAGATGTGCCGAGCAGGCTTCCTCGCCTCGCCTTCAGCTGGGCAGGGGCAAGCCTCAGGCGCAAGCGCCAGGGCAGAGAGCGCATCAAGCCAGAAGCCTGATGGCCGTAGGCCTGGCTACTGCTGCTGCTGCTGCTCTGGTTGGGTCCATGACAGGCGTAGTGTGTGGTCGAGCTCGCGCGACAACGTCCCGGGGGCCCCATCTGGGGGGAAGGAAGAGGCTGTTGCGGGCCTGGTGCCTTGAGCTGGCGTGCTGGCGCGTTAGGCAGGTGTCATGCAGCGCTCAGCGCAGGAGGTTACGTGCGTCAATTTCATGGGCTAGCTGGGCGCCGGCTGTGGTGAGGGGTTGCAGCAGGAGGGGAGGTCAGTGCGGCTGGGGCTGGGCTGGGCTGGGCTGGCGGGCAGCCCCGCGGCAGCCGCGACCAGGCTTGGGCGATGACAGCAGACGGGCTGGTGAGGCGGTGACCAGATACAGTGCGTAGGCAGACGCAGCCTGTGGGTAAAGTGCAGAGCAGTGCTGTGCAGCGGCTGCTGCCTGCCTGGCGTAGAGGAGGATGAGGAGGAGAACCGAAACGGTGTTTTCATTGTGAAGCTGGGCTAGTGCGAGGGAAGTTGGGAGACATCGATGAACTTCGTAGGCCAGGCCAGGCCAGGCGGGGCTACACGGTGATAGCGTGATTGCAGTAGGGCGTTGTGGGCTACGGATTGAGGATGGGTAGAGCGCGACAGCTGGGTGACGGCGAGACGGGCGGCGTTGTTTGGGGGTTCGCGGATGTGGGTCGCGATTCAGGTCGGTGGAACGCCATGAAGAGTTATTTGTCTTACATTGGGCCTCGGACTGCTGTACCGTACGTGAGTGGGGGCGATACTGCCTTAGACACGCGCCATGAGACCTCGCAGAGGGTGGACGCCGTTGACATGGGTTACGCGCGAGTGGGGGCCAGGGTCGAGGAGGCGAGAAGGCTGTTGTCACGGCGGGCAGCGGCGGGCTTCCCCAGAGCAGGGTCGGGTCACGGGTTCCGCACATGCAGCGCTGTCCTATTTCAGCGCTGCAGCGGCCCCAGCCCCGGCCTTCACGGCTCGCGAAGCTGAACTTCCATGCTGCTCGCTGGCTTTGGGGGCCCCAATGGCGCAATGGGCGAGCGATGGTGTACGGACTAACGGTTACGTAAGGCACCAAACGATTCCACACTAAGCTGGAAATATTTTCTTTGTGCATTTTCAGCCCGACAGACATTTCATAGCGACTGGTGTGCAAGCGTTGCTTTAGGCGTGAGACTTCCGGGTTCGTAACGATCACATCAAGTCGTCCAGCAAGAAACCGAGACCCGCGAAATGGCTTCCGGGGATGTCCCAAAGGAGCTCGCCATTGACCATAAATATGATGTGCTGGTGGACACGGTGCGACGGCTATCAGCCGATTCGGCTCGTCCTGTCGTCGCAAGCAGCGCGGAACGGATACTTTCGACAACATCGAGTTGCAATGCCTCTGCAGACACTGCGAAGAACCGTGTACGGGACAGGCATCGCCGGCTTGGCCTCGCTTCTACTCCTGCGTAAGTCGCTCGGCCCAAAGCTGTCCACGACCCTCGCTTTCCGACGGCATATATTGTGTTAAGGCATTTTTTATGGAGCCCACATTATCTCCGCAGGCGGGGGTCAGAGCCGCGCTGTGCTGACAGCGTTCGGAGCCGGCGTCGGGTTTGGGTCTGCCTGGCAAAAGTGCTCGGGAGAGGTGAGTTTGCATGAAGCGCTGTATCGGGGGGCTGCCGGGGTGGGCTGGGGATGGACATCGTGTTGTGTTGTGTCGGGATTCCTGTGTGTTTGCATAAACGTGTATGACAGCCCGAACTGACACGTCTCTCCCGAGCCCTGTCGCAGTTCGAGGACTTGGTTCCGGAGCTCCTTAAGAAGAAGTGATGGAGCGTTGGCGTTATTACCACTGCGCTCCAGTCGCCTGGAGCGTCGACTTACAGGGAACACATCGGCCGGGAGTGACACGCTTTGCAGCGTTCCGGATTACCAGACGCGCATCTACCAGGCCGCGTCTGACGACCCACTTCCACAGGGGCCAGCCAAAGCGGGGACTGCCCATGAAATTATAGAGAATGTAATCATCGACTGTTCGTGCGGAGCCCTGACAGTCCCCCCTTTCGCCCATTGTTGAACACGGGAGCTCCCAATGCCGCCTGTACGCCACATACGCTCGCCGCACGCAAACACACATACACGTCGTCGCTGCGCAGACGGACTGAACGAACGCCGGGATCGGCAGCCCCAAGCCACGAGCCTGTCCCCCTAACACCGTGCCACCAGGCTCCCGGCGCTGCCTGCCTCGCGGTGCTGCCGCTGCTGCCGCTAGAGGGCTTCTAGAAGGGCCGGAAGACGTGCGGGATGATCGAGTCCGTTGTGTCCTTGATGGCGTCCTGCTGCTCCTTTTCGGAGGCGGCCTTGTGCGCCGCGGCCGTGAGGTTCTCCTTGAGGAGCGACGAGATGGGCGGGTGGGTGGGCTTGACGTGCTGCGGCGCAAGGTTGAGCGGCGGGATCTTGGAGTCCAGCAGGTTGGGGCACTGCAGCTTGACGACGGACAGGTTGTTGCAGCCTGCGGGTGGAGGGCGGAGTGGAGGGCGGGAAGGGGCCGGGACGGCGCGTGGGCGTGGGTCCCGTCGCGGGATGGTTGAAGACGCAGGCCGTGCGATTCGCGATATGTGCAACGGTTGGCCACGTCAGAGTAGGCAGCGGCGCGGCGCGCTTGTTACATGGAACAACTGGAATGGCGCATGGAACAACTGGAATGGCGCATGAAACAACTGGAATGGCGCGTTCTGCTTGGAAATGCCAGTTGGGCGTTGCCGGCATTGGGTTTTGAGAGATCGAGTGGGTGCGGCTGATTGGGTATCCGGATGACGGCTTTTTGTAACATGGGCAAGTACAGTCTCCTGCGCCTCAGCGCGGCTTCCACCGCAAAGGCTTTCGTGTTTCGCAACGTCCGCAGCACCCGAGCTCCCAGGGTTCCCCACGCACCCGTGAGGTCCAGCTCCGTGAGCTCGTCCGTCCACAGCATGACCGTCTCCAGCTGCCCGCAGTCCGTTATGCTCAGCTTATTGAGGCGGGGGCAGTGTATGAGCGCCTGCGGGCAGGTCGGAAGCCGTCCGCCGTGTCAGCAAGTCACCCGTGCAGCTGGATGATGCCTTTCTACGGCAGCCGCCGACACCACCTCGGTGTCATCGACCTTGGGGAGAACACACCGACCCAAACCCCAACACACCAAACCATCAAACATCCATCACGACACACCTAATACTCAGTCCTGGTCGCCGACCCACATCGCAGCACCCACCCCTGCGGCCAGCATTTCCCTCCTCCCAAGCTGCCTGGCTCTGTCAGTCAGCCGGCCGGCTCTGACGGCTGGCTGCTCTGTCGGTCATTGGTACTCAGCCCGCAGCCCCGCCCCAAGCCGCACGCACACGTCGCACACCTTGGTGAGCGCCCCGCACTTGCGCAGGTTGACGGAGCGCAGCGTCTGGCTCTGCAGCAGCACGTACTCCAGGGTGGCGCACTCGGACAGGTCCAGGTCCGCCAGCTTGGGGCAGGTGGCCATGGGCGACAGCGTGAAGTTGCGAAGATTGGAGGAGCCGCGCAGGTCCACCAGCGCCAGCTCCGGCGGCGACAGCTTGACGATCTCGTTGGCGAAGGCGTCACGCAGCGAAGCCGTGTTGTTGATCTTGATCTGCGTGCAGCCGGCACGGGGTGAGGTAAATAAGTTGAGGCCGCAGCCCCGGGGTAGGGATTGCAGCGTTGCGGCACCGTACGCAGCCGCGGGCGGGAAAGGACCGCGTCGGAAGGGACAGGACAAGCCGGCGGATGCGCGGGTGCGCACGGGCACAGCGTCGTGCTTGAGACCGCCTTGGGACGAGAGCACGCGTCCCAGCCGTGTCACACGAGAGCAGTTGTTTAAGCAGACCTAGGATGAGCGTCGCCCTGGGCAATCCCCCAACCCCCGAAATATGTATTGGATGTGGAAACACACTCCCTTGGCCGCAAGTCAAGCGGGCCCCTCCTCGGGGCACGCGACTCACCTCACGGCACGCTGTGAGTACACGCTCTCGCAACGCGCCCCACGTAGGCCAAGTGTTTGCGTCAGGCAGATCCGTTACAGGCTTTTCCCATATTCCGCTCTCGACGGCCTGTATGCATGGAATTCGGCGACCCAGCTCGCTTGCGTACAAGATGCGCACATGCAGGCTGGGTCGCTCACCCTTTCCCAGCAGGCATCGTGCGGAGGCTCAGCTCCATCGTCCTTCTTCTTTTTCTTCCCGCCGGCCTTCTTCTTTGGCGCCATTGCTAAGGTGAAGGCCTGTACCTACCCTGGCAATGCGCTTCCCGCGGCCTTAATCGACGCTTTGCAGCACCCTATGATTTGGACGCTCACTAAGATAACACGGCAACACGCAAGAAGCCGATTCGCGACTAAGAAGCGAGACGAATTTTCAGCAAATGTTTCGGGGTATCATATAATTATGTACTCTTTATTTGTAGTATTTAAAACTAACTTGCCTGTAAATTTATGAAGGGTGGCCCATAGCTTCGAAGCATGGATTCTTCAGTACAAGCTGAAATTTCCATGCCCCAAGTCATCGACAAGCCCTACCCTGATGATCATTTGACAAAAGTCTTAATCTTAGTATGCTATTGCTGACTTGATTGGTCAAATTTAAAGGCTCTATCCTTTCGTGAAATTCCTGTCTTGACCCTTGTCGCTCGCTTCCAACGCATTTTCGCCATGGGCACTTGAGGATGCAACATGTAGTTAGCATTGATGCTCAATAGCCTTTGCACCCGCCCTGTTTGCACCTGCTTGGGTGGGCGTGCGTTTGGCGCAGTGGCTTCAGCTTGAGCACAACGCTAACAGCAAACTGCAAGCAGCGGCGCTCGCAGCAGCGGCAGCATCACAACCAGCATGTTCGAAAGCTTTCTGAAGAAGAACTTCTGGCAGTCGCTCTTCACAGCGACTGCCGGGTCTTCTGGTCGCACAAAGTTCACGTTCGAGGAGCTCCGTGCCCTGTCCGATGTCCTCAACAAGAACCAAGTCGTCACGGAGTCCAATCGCGCTTTGGTGGTGGAGACAATCCGCTCAATTGCGGAGTTCATGATATGGGGCGACCAGAACGAGCCTCGCATCTTTGACTACTTCCTGGAGAACAACATCATGCATTATCTTCATCGTGTTTTACAGCAGCCGGCCAACCGCACCGGCGACGTGGCGAAGCAGGTGCTGCAGACGTTGAGTATAATCATACAGAACGTTCGCAGCGAGACTGGTACATACTTCCTCTTCAGCAACAATCATATCAACAACATTGTTGAGATCAGATTCGACTTCGAGGATGAAGAGGTGCTGGGTTACTACATCTCCTTCTTGAAAACCATCAGCCTGAAGCTTAATGCGCGCACGGTGCAGTTCTTCTTTGACAGGCGCGAGAGCACATATACTTTCCCCCTTTACTCGGAGGCCGTCAAATTCGCGCACCACAAGGAGGGCATGGTTCGGGCTGGTGTCCGGACGCTTACCCTCAACGTGTACTCCGTGCCGGACGAGTACATCCAGGACTACGTGTGCCAGCCCACCGCCACGGCGTACTTCGCCGAAATGGCGGCCTATATTGCGGACCAAATAAAGGTATGGGCTGGCGCAGCGTTGCGAGTTGCGTGTGTGCCGGCGTTGGGGCTGTGGTTGTAGGGAGGGAGAGTCCACTCTCTTGGGTCAGCGCATGTGCACCGTACGCACGCCTACAGCATTCCGCCGGAGCGACACTAGCCCCCAGCCCAGCCAGATACCTGCACATCACCCACGTCGCCCGCAGATCCTGGACAAGCGGATGGTCGCAGCGGAGGGCTTCAGCGCACAGGTGCTGTCCTCGCTGGACTCCCAGCTGGCGGAGGTGGAGGACATGATGTCGTACGTGGCGGACATCCTGACCACGGGTGCGCTTGCGCGTTGGCGTGGGCCTTATACCGGAGGGCGACAGCGATGTGCTTCACTGGTTAAAGTTCACATGGGCATGCCGTAGCGTCGGGTGGTGCAATAACGGGCAAGGGACGGCATTGCCATGGTGGCGAGACCGGCCAGGGCACTGGGTGGCGGTGATCCTTCAGACAAAGGGCTCGGAAGAATGCATCAGAAGGTACACAACAACCAAAACGCGCTCGATTCGACTGCCCGATCCGCAGCTCACCCGAGGCTGGCACACCTGGTCGCCGAGCAGTTGTGGGTGTCGCTGGTGGGGCCGTACCTGCTGCGCCCGCTGCTGGAGTACGGCAGCAAATCGGTGGCGCAGAGCAACTCAGGTGAGAGGCTCCTGGGTGCCATTCCGCGGAAGGTTTAAGCGGGATTAACGCGCCCGTCCCGAGGCCTCCGCTCGGTTGGCTTGCTACGCTGGCATGATGCTGCTTCCGCGAGGGCCGTCTACTGCCCTGCGCGCTACTTCTGACGCTTCCAAATCCAACCCCAACGGGCCGCCCCTCGTTCTTGTGCGTGGTGTGCGGGCTCAGGCGCTCGCCGCACCAGCGCCAGCAGCGGCACCGTGCCAGGCTCGCCCGGTTCCGCGGGGGCCTCGCCGCCCATCGTGCGGACGGCCTGCAGCCTGTACTGCCTGGAGCGGCTGTTCGTGCTCATCACGTACGCGCCACTCCTGCACAACCTGGCGCTGGCGCTGCTCGACCCACGGGTCGGCCACCCGAGCTGCCGGTCGGCACTGGTCTCCGTGCTGCGCTCCGAGGACCACCGGGCGGTGCCGGCGGCGCTGCGCTGCCTGGTCGCTGTCGTCCACAACCGCCGCATCGCCCCGGAGGTGTTGGCGCTGCTGGGCATGGTGCCCCGGGCGCGGTCAGCCGACGCCCAGGTCGCCGTCACCGGCGCAGCCGGCGGGTCTGACTGCGGCGCCTGCCGCCTGGATGAGCAGCTGCCACCGCTGCCGCAGGGCTGCCCGGCGGCAGGCGCACCGCCGGACCCGCTGGCGGAGGAGCCGCAGCCCGTGGTGACCGCCGCGTCGTCAGGGGCCGCCGCTGCGGGCGGCGGCGGTGGCGGCGGTGGCGGCGGCAGCGCGTCGGTCTTTGCGTACCACGTGCTGTGGACGGATTTGGAGCGGGCTTCGGAGTGGGTCCTCGCGCAGCGGGGCTACGGCGGTGACAACGGCAGGGAGGGCGACGCCGGTGGCGCCGCAGAGTCCTCGCAGGGAGAGGTTGCTGTGCCCTCGGAGCAGGCGGAGCCGGGGGCACTGGGGTCGCGGGCGGATTCGCAGAGCGAGGCGGCGGCTGGGGACCAGCAAACGCTGGCCGCAGCGAGTGAGCAGGACCTCATGGGGCATTACCTGGAAGGAGCGACCTTCGGCGGCGGCGACACAGCAGCGAGCTCGCGCGCAGCGTCGCTGGGGCTAGGCGGCGGCGGCGGCGCCGATTACGACGCGGCTGAGCCCACGACGCGGGCGTCCGACGTGGATTTGCTTGGCCTGGGCGACGACGCGGGCGCCTCGGACGTGCGTTCGTCGCAGCCGGTATCACGGCAGCAGACGGGGCGGGAGGCGGACCTCCTGGGCTTCGAGAGCATGCTGGGCACGGGCCTGGCGGAGATGCTGCTGGCACCGGCGCCGGCGCCGACGGCCGTGCCCGACGGGGCGGCAGTCATCCGGGGGGTGCCTGTCGCCGCAGCGGGCGTCCCGGAACAGGCCCCTGCGGCTGGCAGCGCGCCCGCGCCGCCCGGAACAGCCGCCGCGGCGGATGCACTTGCGGGGCCGCTCGCCGATCTGCTGGACCTGGGGGCGGACGACTTGGTGGCGCTGTCGGCGGCGCCGTCGAGCTCTACCGTGCTGACGCCCGTCGCGTCGGTCGGCGCCGCGCTAGGCGCGGTGGCCTCATTGGGCACTGCGGCGTCGGGGCACCTGCTGGACACCCTGCTGGAGCCGTCCTCCTCGGGGCCCGCCCAGCAGGAGCCGCGCCCCAGCAACGCGGCCCTGGCGGCAGCCGGGGCGGCAGACCAGCCTGAAACGGCTGGTTGGCGGGAAGCGGCGACGCATGCACCGGCGGCGGCAACGACCAGCGAAGCTTTAGGCGGTGTTGGTGTTGGGGCACTGCCAGAGGCGGGGAAGCTGGGTGCCGCGGCGGATGTCGCCGCGGCGGAGGGCCGCCTGGTTTCGGAGCCTGTGGATCCTCTTGGTGCCCTGAGCGACGATCCGGGCCCCGCGGCCTCATTGCTGCAGAGCTCCGGATCCAGCAGCGCCCTGGGCTCCGCCGCCGCCGGCGACAGCTTCGCCGCGGGCACGACGCTGACCAGTGAGGCGCTAGCCGATGCCTCTGCCTCCGCCACGCCATCCTCAACCGCCCTGGTCGCCGGCGGCTCGGGGTCGGGGCGGCACGGGACGGCGGGTGCAGACACCGAGTCCTCTTCGCAGCCAGTAGCACCCATCGCAGCCAGCGAGAACGGGCCGGAGGCAGCGTCCGCGCCGCCGCCGCCGCCGCCAGCGGCGCCGCTGCCGCCGCCGGCGGCACCAGCGCCCTTGCTCGCCTTCAGCCCCGCCTGCTGCGTCTGTGCTTCTCACGCGCGTCCGGCAGCCATGTGCACGAGCACCGACCTCCTGGACGCGCTGTTCGCGCTGCTGTCTATGCAACTGCTGCCCGTGACGGGGCTGTGGCACGTGGCGCACCTGCTGCAGCAGCTCTACCCGCGCGCACAGGAGCAGCGCGAGCTGGACCAGCAGCTGGCGCAGCTGCTCGCCGCCGAAGCGGCGGTCGAGCCGGCGGTCGCCGACCTGCTGAATCTGGACCTCGACGCCGGGGGCGCTGAGGTCGGCAGCAGCGCCGTAGGCGCTGCAGCCGCCGGCGCCGCCGCAGCGGCGGCTCCCCCGGCGCCGCAGCCCCCGTCACCGCCGCACCCGCTGGACCCCTCCAGCACCGCCGGCTGGGCGTGTGAGCTGAGCGGCGCCCAGCGGGAGGCGCTGCGGGTGGCGGCGGTGTCGGCGGCGAGTGCGGTGCTGGATGAGGTGGGCGGCATGTGGTGCGACGCGCTGGTGGCGATGCTGGTGGCCGAGTGGCCGCTGGCGCACGATGCCATCACGGCGGGCCGGCCGGTGCTGCGCACGGCCGCGGAGCAGCTCATGGCGGGGCCGCACCTGTACCCGCACCAGACCGCGAGGGGTGGGTGCTGGGGGTGCTGCGCCGTCCGGGGCTGGGACAGGGCGGGGACGCGGGGGCGGGACGGGAAGGGAACGGGCGGACGGCTTGGGAGAGGCCGTTGCGCACATGGCCGGAGCGCGCCAGGCGCCACGTTCCGCCTAGGGGGTGCCTGATTCCGCGTGGTGGAAGTTCCACCAGATCCCACCGCGTCCGCGCGTCTGGCCTCTCCGTGCCTGCAAAGGCGCAGGCAGGCGCGCCCGCACTGCTCGTACCACACCCACCTCTCAGGGCCGTCCCACCTGACCTTGAACCGCGTCTCATCTGACCTAAGCGTGCTACCGTATCGTCGCCTCCCTGCCGCACTCGGGTTCGGCCTCGGGCCCCGCTCTCCGCCCCACAGGTCTGTCCGGCGCCAGTCGCAACGACCAGGGCCTCAGTGGCTCCGCCGTTGCGGCGCTGCACTCGTACCATGCGGTCGCCCGCCTGGTGGCGCTGCTGCTGGTGCACGACCTGCTGTGCAGGGGCGCCACGGAGCGGACGCCGCCGGCCACTGTGCCGCCGCCGCCGGGCGCGGACGCGGAAGGTCGCGAGTGGGACGTGGCGGAGGGGCAGGAGGTGGAGCTGCAGGTGGGTAGCCCAGGGGTGGAGGGCGCGGGAATGGACGGGGTGGGTACACAAGGCGCTGGGGTGCGGTGGAGGGTGCGCTTGTCAGATGAGTTGCAAAGCCGCAAAGGCCAAGTGGATTGCGGCCTGGCAGTGGCGGTGTGTGCCGGTAGTTCTGGGGGAGGCGAGGGGAGGGACTTCTCGGCCGCGCCTCGGGTCCGTGCTGCTGGTTCGCCATGCCAGTCGAGTCGCATCGAGTCAAAGCGGTGGCGTTCGCGCCGCGGGAGGCATAAAGACGGAAACTGCACGCCCGCCGGGTTCTGACTCCCCCTTCCTGCCTGTGTTTCCCTGCCCTATGCCCGTCCCCATCCTCCGCAGGCGGGTTCTGCGATACCCTGCATCGTGTCCTTCGCGCCCGGCCAGGAGCGACGGGTGTATTTCGCGGCAGCAGGGCCCGCGCTGCGCCGCGTGGCGGAGTACCTGCAGAATCCGCAGGTGAGCGCCGGCTGCCCGCAGCCTGCATCTCTTGGGCGGCGTGTGCCACGCAGCCGCCCTGCCTGGCCTGGCCTCGCGCGCCCTTCATGGCGCCTTGACTCCCCGATTAGAAGTCCCACCGGCGGTGCCTGCCGCATGGAGGTCACATGCACGTGCAGGTCGCCACCACTTCGCCCGCGCCGAGTCAGGTCCGCTGCTCGGGCCCCTTGCCACCAAACCTGCCGGCCCACCACCCCCAAACCCCGCTGTCCCGTCGCCCTAAGCCTCGGCGCCTACACTCGCCCCAAACCACAAATAAACCCCCGTGCGGCGGCCTCCGCGCGGCCTCCGTGCCTCCCTCCCTCCCGCCCGCCCAGGCGCTGCTGTCCGATCCCTCCGCCCAGTCGGCAGTGCTACACAGCTCCCCCGCGGTGGTACTGGCGGAGCCCGCCCCCACGCGACTCAACGCGGGGCACGTGCTGTCGGTGTCCCCGCTGCTGGGCAGCGACCCCTCCGTCGACCGCAACGTGGCCAAGTGGCTGCACGTGCACGTGCGCCCCTCCGTGCGCGGCCTGCTGCGCCTGCTGCGCTCCGCCGCGGGCGGCCGCAAGGGCGGGCTGCTGGGCGCGCTGCGCCACCTGGTGGATGGCCACTGGGTGCTGGCCTTCCCCGACTCGGAGCGCGCCGCCAACGCGCGGCAGCTGGTGGAGGAGTCGGTGCACCGGCTGCGGGCGCTGGTCTGCGAGCTGCTCAGCCCGGTGCTGAGCAGTCTCATGGAGTAGGGCAAGGGGAGAAAGGCCAGAGCCGCGGCGATGGAAGCGGAGGCGACGAGCAGGATACCGGTAGAGGAGGTAGGCAGCGCCGTCGTGACGGCACCTTGCCGCCAGGGCGAGGTGTGCTTGGTCGTCGAGAGCACAGCGACGTCGTGGGAGCGGTCAAAAAAGCATTACTAGTAGAGCGTGGCATAATTCCCATGCAGGAGATAATTGATGATGGCTGGTAGCGGCCGTTCTGATGCACACTTGACCAGTCGGCACCACTTACCAGTCGGCACATCCAGAGGCAGCAGGACGGGATGGATGAGGCGCGAGTTTGGGTCGCTCTGCCAAGCCAGGCGGGGCTGTGGGCACCCGAGCACTGCCCAAGTACCGTGTGACACGACACCGCTGTCCATGGGGGACCTGAACGGGCTACCCTCGAAGGGCCGCAGGTGGGGGCTACGACGTAAGCTGTGCACAGTTTGCAGGTATCCTGGTGTTGCTGCTGCAGGGTAGTGCTTTCCTAGTTGCTGCAGTACAGACGCTTGTCCAGAGGCTCGCGGGGCACGTGAGTGAGCTGCCTGTTATATACAGGCCGTGGGCTTGCAGAAGGCGTTGTGGGGCCGTGGCAGGCAAGGGGGAGGGGGCCGATGCACGGATGGCGCCGTCGTGCCCGCGGCCTGGCCACGAACATCGGGCTGTTGGAACGGCCCTCAAATCGTGGGGAGGACGTTTTTAACTAAGTATACTGGCAGGTCGTCCTGGAGTGCGGTACAGTACAGTACGGTAGGTCTGCAGCGGCGGCCTGACCTCCCAACTCTACAACGAGAACCCTACCGTCCTTACGGTAACCTGGGACCACCCTGCCGGTTCGCACAAGCGGTGTACCCGCCAGCCGTCGCCGCAACCCATCAGGACAGTCGTAACAAAAGACAACCCGCGACCATAGCCGATAACAGCTCACAAAGAGGGAATGACGTCTCCAGGGGAGGCGCATCTGTGCTCAGGCGCCACTCGGGGCTTCATGGCTCCGTCCCCCGCCCCACCAAAACACCAGACCTCCCTTACCGCGCTGCAAAAGTTCTGTTCCAGCTCACGTCCTCACTCCAGTAGTGCCAATATTCAGTCGCCCCCCGGCCTTCTTCTGTTACTTTTACCGTTCACGGGCTCCGGCCTAGACGGTACGTGGATAACCCCCCGGCGTCAGTCGCAGCGTCATTGGCGTCATTGGACACAGGACGACAGGAGCCATGCAGACCACGAACTCCCGGGGGCGCGGGTTGGATGGGGGTGCTCCCCTGATTTACGGTACACAGTAAACCAGACAGACGTCCCCCAGTGTTAGCTGGCCACGAGGCAGCCGCCCAGCGGCCCAGCCCACTATTAACGGATGTCGCACCGCCGGCCGCTGCTGTCGCGCTTTTGCCAGGAGCAAGAAGAGCGCTTGCCGCCCATCCCATCGCGTGCCCATCGGAGCGCATCTAGTCGAGGACCCGGGTCGCATCCCGGGTGGCCAACGTCCCGCGCCACGGCTTGCGATGCACCGTGCGAGGTACTACAAGTACGATAAATCCAATTGTGTCCGTAATAACATTCTCGACTATTATACTGCAAGTATATTGCAGCCCGTATTGGCGCGAGCACATGCGCGTTCGCGGCTCTACAGCGAGTTTGGGCGCAAGGTATGCGAGCGCAAGCCGCCTTGCGGGGCCTCCTTGAACGCTTTGCGGGGCATCTCGCCGCCGGTATGATCACGGGCTGGACTAACGGTATCGGCCCCGGTGTAGCCAGCCGGTGGCCCGTCAGGCCCTCGCCGCACCGGGTGACTGCAACCCCGGCAACGGCACCCGCACGGCCTCCTGCCCTACACACTGCCCTGTTATTCGTACCGTACCGTATCCGGAGCTACACTGGCCTCGCCTCACCTCGCCTAATTAGGCATCTCCGTCTGGAGAACAATCGCACTGGCATCACCCGTGCATGTAAAACTAATTAACTAACGAGCTACCTGGGACCTTCACGTGCGTAACCACCTGGTCAGGGGGCCCTACCGCGCCGAGCCGAGCCCGGCGGCCTTGCCCGCCTCCCTCCCGGCCGCCGCCTGAGACTTGACCGCCCGCCAATTCAGCGACAGCGCGTGAGCCAGCGTCTGGTTGGGCGCAATGACGCTGTGTACCACTTCCAGCGTCGTCTCGAGCAGGTTGCGGCCGACACCGCCGCCGCCGCCGCCACGGCGGACGGGGACATTGGCCGAGCCGCCACCAGAGCCGAGCCCCGAACTCCCGCCCGCGCTGGCGGCGGCGGCGCCGGCCCCAGGAGCACCTGAGTCCAGGAGCTGCTGCAGCACCTGCGCCGCCCTGCTCGGACCACCGCCGCCGCCGCCGCTGACGTCGCCGCCGCCGCCGCCGCGGACAGCGCTGACGGCACCGCCGGCGCTGCCGACGCTGCGCTGACGGCGATCAAAGACGGTTGCGTAGCCGCGCAACGGCGAGTCGGACCGCCTGTGCATGCCGCTGCCGCCACCGCCACCGCCGCCGCCTCCGACGCACATGCCGCCGTCGGCGCCGCTGCCGCAGCCGTACGGCCTCGACGGGCTCCAGGTCCGGCCCCTGCCGCCCCTGCCAGCGCTTACTGCTCGCCTGCCTCCTCCTCCGCGTCCGCGGCTCCTGCTGCGCGGCCTCGCCGCCAGCTTGTCCGCCAGCAGCTGCTCCAGCCGCTCCCAGAGCCGCACCCGCTCCAACGCATCCAGCTGCGGCAGCGACCGCGCCAGTGCGCACAGACCGCGAAGCTCCTCCACCTCCTCCCGACTGCCCGACGGAGGCGTCTGGTGCCCCTGCACCAGCTCCCCAGCAAGGACAACGGCCCGCTGCCGGACGCCGGTTGCCGCCGTCGCCGGCGCAGTCGCCGCCGCCGCCGGCGCGGCGTCGATGCCGTAGGCGGCGGCATCGATGCCGTGCGTTGCTGCGGGAGTCGAGCGGACGGCGGTGGTGCAGGCCGGTTGGCGCTGGTGCGCCTGCGGCGGCGACAGCAGCGCGGGCCCGGGCCCTGGCGCAGTGGCAGCGTCATCGCCCCCTGCGGGGTGCGGGCCGGCGGTGTAGGTCTGGTGCGTGCACGGGGGGTATGGCGACAGCAACGAGCCGCCCGGCGCCGCCGCCGACGACGACGAAGGCGGCCATCGCGCGGAGGCCAGTCCGGTAGCTGGGCCCAGGCTGGCGGCAGGGGCAGGAGCCGCCGCCCCGGAGCTCGAGACGGCGCGAGCCCTGGCGCTAAAGTGCACGAAGGACGGCTCCTCTTGTTGTTGGTGGTGGTGGCCCGGCCACGGCCCGTCGCCGCCGCCAAAGCCAAAGCCCGCGCGGGCGCTGGCGGCGCCGGCGGCGGCTGTGGCGAGGCGCGGCGAGGGCGGGGCCAGCCTGGCGGAGGCGAGCGACACGTCCCAGGGCGGCCGTATGTTGTCGCCGCCGTGCTGCTGCAGGGTCCGCGGGTGGGATCCTGCGTCCCAGATGCCCCGGAGGTGGAGGTACTCCGCTTGGTGGTGGAGAGGGAGCTGATGCGCGCCCTGGAACGTCGTCGCCGCCGCCGCCACTGCCGCCGAGAGCGTGCCGGCCGCCGGCGACGGCGCCCACGCCGCCGGCGCGGCGGCGCCAAACGGCAGGCCCCTGCTGCTGCCGCCGCCGCCGCCGCGCTCCCGCGGGGCACGGCCTGGGGAGAGCAACCCCGGGCCGTACCGCCGGAACCGCGCGGAGGCGGGCTGGAGAGGCGCCAGGGCGGCCGGTGCCGCCAACGCCGACGCCGGCGGAGCCGCGGCACCGTAGCGCCCTAGCCTATCCGGGTGGCTGTGGCCGCCGCCCCAGCCGGTCCGCTGCACGTCACCGCCGCCGCCGCCGCCGTCGTACGTCCAGCGGGCGGAGGCGGGGTCAGAGGCGGCGTGGGTCGCCGCCGCGGCCGTGGTCACGACCGACCCATGGGTCCTTGTTGGGGCGCTGGGCGAGGGCGAGGGCGTGGCCATTTGTGCCAGGATGTGGCACAGGGAGCTGCTGGGGTGGCACTCGGGGCGGCTGCTGTGGCTGGGGGCTTGCTGCCGAGCGCTGGGGTGTCCCGAGCCGATTCCGATACTGGTTCCGAAGCCGAAGGAGGGCGCCGCAACACCGGAGCGGGCGACGTAGCGGCGCTGTCGCCGCCTGGCGTTGTGCCGCGCCTGTGTGTGGAGGGGGAGGGGGCAGTGGGATGGGGCTTCGTGTCATGGAAAGAATGGAGTTTTCCGGGTGGAGACTGGATGCTATATGCAATACGCTATGCTTCGCTTCGCTCCCCTTCGCTTTGCCTGACCCCCCGACCCCGTGTGCCACTCGCCTGCGCCTCCGCCAGCTGCATTTGAAGCGTCTGGAGCGCCGCCTGCCTCGTCGCCCGGAACACCTCCTCAGCCGCCGCCGCTGACGCTGACGCCGCCGCCCTCGGCTCCGGCGCCCAGGCCCGCGCCCTGCTCTCCGCCGCAACGCCCATGGGGCCCGCACCCACCCCCATGCCCAGATCCAGATTTAGGTGCCCCAGGCGGCGACTCAGCTGCTGCTGCAGCTCGCACTCCTCAGAGGCGAAGCCAGCATCAGGCGCCGGCGCGAGCTGTGGTTCTGGGGGCCGTGCAGACGCGCTGCCAGCTTTCTCCGCCGCCGCCGCCACCGCCTCAGCGCCATCCGCCTCCTGCCTTCCCCAGCCCCGCAGCCGCTGCTCCATCTGCTCCAGCAGCGCCAGCGCCGCCGCCTCCGCCCGGCTGGCCGCGGCCTCCAGTCGCTCCGACGGATCTGCAGCTTCAGGCTGGCCGGGGCCGGGGCCGGCAGGCAACTGGCCTGGCGAAAGGTGCGCGGCGCTGGCCGGCCCGGGAGACTGCGGCGTCACGACGGCCTGGCCCGGGTGCGCGCCAGCGTGCGGTTGCTGCTGCTGCTGCGCCTGCGGAGTGTTGGGCCCGGGGACCTCGCGAAAGGCAATGTAGGGCTCGTCTTCGAATGCCGAGCGGCCGGCGCCGAGCGGCGGATGGCCGCCCTCGCGCTGATCTTCCGCCTCCGGGTAGCGGCGAAGGAGGGGCCGCCGCCGTCGGCCGGCCGCCGCCGCAGAGCCGCCGCCGCTGCTACCCGAAGGCGACGGCTCTGACGGCGGCTCCGGCGGCGGCGGCGACCGCAGCAGCAGCAGCGACGACTCCTGTCCTTGCTGTCGCTGCGGCTGATGTTGCTGCTGCTGCTGCGGTGACGGCTGCCGCCCCTCCTGAGCCCGCGACTGCGGCTCCATGCACCCCCGATACGGCTGGTAGCCCACGCAGCCGGCGACAGGTCCAACAATTAAAGCGCTGTCCCGCCCCGGACTGGCATGCGAGCTCTCCGCCTCAAGCTCAGGTCCAAGCAACGGGTGATCGGCCGGAAGCCCCAGCCCCAGCCCCAGCAGCTTCTGGAACAAGGCCGGACTGCCGCCTCCATCACCTCCGCCTCCGCCTGCGCCTGCGTCGCTCCCGTCCGGCGGCGGCTCCGGGTGCAACTCCGCGACTTGCCCAGCGGCGCACCCGCGCGAGGCGCCCGGATACCACTCGCTTCCGCCGCCGCTTCCGCCGCCGCCGCCAGCCGCCAGCCTGACGTCCGCCGGTCGCGGCAGGGGGCTGCCGGCGGCGCCATCACCCCCGCCGTCAGCAACGCACAGCAGCTCACTCGTCAGGAGCTCCAACAACGAGGCGCGTCCGCTGACGGCGCCGCCGCCGCCGCCGCCAGCCTTAGCGCTGCTGCCGCCCCCGCCACGCCCGCAGCCGCCGCCGTCGCCGCTGTCCACGTTGTGCGGAGATCGGACCTCTGTCCCTGTCACCAGCCCTGGCGCCGAGAGGCTCGCGGCGGCGGACCAAGGGTCGGCTGGCCCCTGGCCGCGGCCGTTAGGATACTGGGAGGCGGAGGGCGGCGTCGCACTCTGATGCCTCCCAGGGAGCGCTGGCTGAGAGCCGATACCCGACGGAAACAGCTGCTGCAGCAGCTGCAGGTGCGGCTGCTGCTGTAGCTGCTGCGGTAGTTGCAGGTGCGGCTGGAAGGAGTTCTGGTAGGGCTGCTGCCGCGGGTGGCAGCTCGGCGACGACGGCGACGACAGGGGCGAGGTATCCAGCACGGACACGCTGACAGACACGGTCTGCTGCTGCTGCTGCTGCTGCGGGGACGATCCGCCGCTCGACCGTTCCCGGACAATGACGGCGATGGGGACCTGCGCACCGCTAGCGCTGCGCGGACTGCCCCCGCGCTCCCGCTCCTGCCCCGGCACCAGCGGCTGGGGCAGGGGCAGGGCCGCCGCCGGGGATTCGGCGACTCCGCCGCGGGCGTACGACTCAAACAGCGACGCCAGGGACCGAGCGGCGCCCACGTGCTGTGCCGCCGGAGCAGCCACTGCCGCCGCCGCCGTGGCCACCCCCGGACTCGCTACGTGGCACACTGCGGCGGCTCCGGAACCCGGCCAGTGCCCGGCGGTTGTGGCAGCGGCCATGGACCGCTGGCCTCCTCTTCCCGATCCGCCTCCGCCTCCGCCTCCGGCGTCGCCGCCTCCGGAGCTTCTTTGAAGCTCCGCGAGGGCGAGAGCCACGGCACTGCTCGCGAAATGCGGCGTCGCCGCTACCGTGCTGCCAAACGCCCCTGCTGCAGACAACGGCGTCACCGGCCGCCCTGGCGCCGCCACCGCCGCAATCGGCGCGCCGGATGCCGCGCGGCCGACGCCGCCACTCGCCGCGCCGATAGCCGCTTGCTGTGCTGGAAGGTCCAGGTCCGTTGGGGCCGGGCTCATGCCAGCGATCAGGCGCGCAGCGGGGGTCGTCGGTGACAACAGCGACGCGACGGCGCTCGCAGCCTCGCCGCCAGTCCCTGCGGTTACGGCCGCTGCCGATGACGGCGGCAGGGACGGCAGGGGCGAGGTGGGGCCCTCTCCCGGGGCTTGCGCCCATCCGGCGTCCCGCCAGGCCGGCGACTCCGGAGGCGGGTGAGCTCCGCGCGACAGTGCCGTCTCGACAGCGCCCAAAGCCGTACCGGCGCTAGCCATCGATTCCAAAAGACGCTGCTGCTGCTGCTGCGGCGGCGGCGGCGGTGGTGACTGTGCTGTGGGGCCAGACACATCCCGCCTGACGGCCGCGGCGGCGGTGGGTGACAGGAGGGCCTGCAAGTTGGCAACTATAGATGGCGGGGCAGCCGCCGCCGCCGCCGCTGCCGTCGCTGATGCGGGCGGCCGCACGGCCGGAGACGGTGCCGCCGCCGACGCAAACGACGACGGCGCCGCCGGGCCAGGAGGTTGGTCCCCGGCGCCGCCGCCGCTGCCACTCGCTGCGGATGAGGCCGCGGAGCCCCTTCGCCCTCGCCCCGCGTGGAGGGGGCTGTTGGCGCGGCGCGGCGTCGTGTCGTCTGTGCCGGCGCCACTCGATGGCCCCACCTCGTCCTTGCCGATGTACCTGCGGGGCGTGCGTGCGTGGTGGGCAGCCGCCACGAGGAGGCCGCACAGGGCGCACGTCAGAGCGGGCTCGCTGCTTGCACAGAATGATAGCCCGCGTGCCAGCGAGCGGGGGAGGTGCGGCGGCGGGGTTACAGACCTTTTCGCACCTGCGCTCGATTTCAGCAAGCTCCGCTTCGAGGGCGGAGAACAGGTCCCCTGCCGATGCGCCGGGTGCGGCGGACGAGGCTTGCTTTGGCAGGGGGGTTGTGTGGGTCGGCCGGTCTGCGAGCGCGTTGCGGGCAGGCGTGCTGGGCGGGACCCTGAGGCCCTCCCGACCGGGACCGGGACTCATTGACGAGGCTGCAGTCGGTTGAATGGCAGTCGCCGCGACAGCCTGATGCCGCGTCGCCTCTGACTGCACGCGTGATGAAGGGCTGGCCAAGAGGTCAGCGATGCGGAAGGCGCTGGTGGCTACGCTTGGCGTCGCACCCACATTTCGCGAGATGTCGGAGGAGCTGTTCGTCGCGGGCTGCTGCGACGCGCTCCTTCTTGGGTCTTGGGAAAGCGAACGAGGGAGCGGGGCATGGCTCCTTGGCTCGTTGAGGCCGGCCACCGACTCGGGTTTGTTCCACGGGTCGCAATCGTCGTTCCCGAGTAAGAAGCTGTCTGAGGATGATTCTCCCCAGAGAGCGGTGACTTCCATTTTCTTGTGTAGTAGTCAGGGCAAACTGCGGGAACTGGGTTCGGTCAGGGCGCCCATAGCGAAGGCTATTCCGTCGGGTCGCTACTTTCGCACATTGCGCACATCTTCCCGTCTACATGGTAATGACGTAAAAATGGCTTTCTGTATAAAGGAGTGCATATAGGCAACGCCAGTGCAAGCGATTGCAATGCAGCTACTGTCATGTCGCTGGCAAATAATTGAAAGTCCCCGGGCAACATATGGCAGCTGCATAAAAATACACTACATGCCTTATTATTACATGACTTATTACACATGTTCCAGCAAAAACTACAGCAAAAACTGAAGTGTACGGCATTAAATTCGCGCGACAGCTTTGCGACAGCTTTACAACTTTCCCTGCAGTTCATAGTTATGCTTATGTGCGGGCAGTGACCATGGGGTGCTTACATGGAGTAGGTATTGTGTTTGCAAACGTTGCGCCCCACAACGTTCAGGACCTGACGAACGCAGCCTCTGCCCTTGGAGCAACCGTCTTTACCCCGTTTGAAGCCTCACAAGCTACACACCTTATTGCCAACAACGTGCTCCGTTTACCCGATGGAAGCGACCCCTACCTCGTGAGTCCCCCTTTCAGCATCTCATGCTCTGTTCCAATACACCCTTGAAACGATACCTGCTCTGACATCGGGCTCCTTTTCGATGCAGACGTCCATCCAAGCCAAACCCGACTTGGTCGTGGTGTCGGTAGAGTGGCTGTCAACCTGCCATGCTGAGCAGCGCCAGGTCGGTGCTGGCCCTGGGCTTGGATCCCTATCCTTTGCGCTCTACAACCAGGGCACGAACTAGCTAGCAGTGCAATTCGGACAGACGCCCTCTGGACCCCGCCACCGGCGTCGTACTGCAGGTATCCACGGGCCCCTATGCCTTGGGTCCCTTCAGCGGCGTCAAGGTCAGCATAACTAACTTTGGCGCCAAGGAGCGAGACATGGTGGTTCTCCAGCTGAAGCAGGGATGCGCCAACTACTCGCCGGAGCTGTTTCGCCACACCACGCACCTCGTAGGCAACCGCGCCGGAGGGAACAAATACACGTGAGCGCTTGCCCAACACTCACATCCGCGCGAGTGGATTTGCTACCTGACCGGCAGTCCTTCAGCTTTACACCCAATGGATCTGGTGACTCTCGCCGCGCGCAGGCACGCCCGGGAGTGGGGCCTGTTCATTGTCCACCACGACTGGGTGCTAGACTGCCTCAAGGCGGGGCACCGTCTGGACGAGCGTCCGTACAACCTGGAGACGTATGCACCCAAGGACACCAGCGTGGGGCCCCTGGCCTCAAGCGGAGATCACCAGCGGCAGCCGAGCAGGTGGGTCCGTCGGGGGAGGTCATTAGGGGAGGCAGACCCATCGCGGGTTACGCTTACACAACAACGCCAGCGAAAGGGCAGGTCAACATGTTTCTGATAACACGCGGGGTGTTGCGAGCAAGTAAGCAGTTCCCTACGAGGCTGGCTGTGCATGACGGGCCGCATCCAGCTGCCTGCTGCCGCTCCCAGCGCTCAGCGCCCCATAGGAACCGCACCCGCGCTCCAGGACAAGCCGCACCCAACTCGCGCATTGCGTGCGTGTGTGCATGCGTGCGCTGCGCAGGACGGTGTCATCCGCGCGCGGCGGCGCGTCGTGCCACTCGGGGGGCGGCGATGGCGCAGGAGCGACGGGCGCGTCGGTCCCTGTCAGGCAGGCCACCGCAAGCATACGGGGGTATGTAGCGGCCTCCACTCCGCTGACCCAAATCGCGCCGCGCTGCGCAGTTGCTCCTCCTCTCGTACTGCAATGGCATGCCGGCCCGTGAGCTTCGAACCAGCGCCGCTAGGCCCCTCCTTTGGGTTGTGCGTTTCATCCCGGCCGCGAGATGGGGAGCGTTTCTCGCGCCTGGGGCCCGGGCAGTCTGCCCGCCTTACCTGCCCGCCCGTGCAAGGGCACGCTCAGGGCTCAGCCCGTCCCCCAACCCGAACCAGCCGCTTCCCGCCCCCCCCCACCGCGCTGAGCACGGTGCCTTCTGCAAGCCCGCCCTTTAAAATCCCTCGCTGCCGGCCGCTCCCTGTGCCCCGGATTCCCTGCCACGCCCGGGCTCAAATCCCCTGTTGGCCCCAACCCCAGCGTCGTAGCGCCGGGCCCAACAGACTCGGTGTGCGGCGGAGCGCCCGCCGTAAACGCAAGCGCGGCCCTGGCCCGCGGCGTCGGCGGCAGTGCGCTGCGTCCCGCCAACGGCCTCGTGCCGCCGGGCGCTGAGGACGCCTTCGGAGCCGCCAAGGGCCACCCCGCGCGCGGCGCCCGCGGCGCCGCGCCGTCCTTCTCCGGCCAGCCCCAGCCCCAGACCCACGTCGAGCAGTACTACCACATCCCAGCCGTCCCGCCGGACGACTGCTACTTCCTGCACTGGGTCCGCCTGTGGGTGGTGGGCTGCACCAGCTCCGAGCAGTCGCACGTGCTGGCGGCGTTGCGCGAGAGCGGCGCCACGCGCGAGCCGGTGCTGCACGGCGGTGTGACCCACATCGTGTTTGGCTCGGTGCTCAGCACGGCCGACCTGGCGGAGGTGCGGGCGCACCTGGCGGAGCACCGAGAGCAGGTCAAGCTGGCGCGCCTGAGCTGGCTGTACGAGTGCGTCAACCGGCGGTCGTACATGGAGCCGGAGGGGCCGTACGCCATGACGGTGGCGCAGCTGCTGCTGGCGCAGGGCGGCGGCGGGACGGGGCAGCTGCTGCCCGCGCAGGTGGGGCGCAGAGGGAGGGAGGGATGGAGACAAGGGGGTAGCCGTGGCGAGGTTGGGGGGGGGGGCTGTTGCCTGGGCGAGATGGGGCGGGCGAGTTGCGGCCGCTGGGGTCGAGGCACCTGGGATGGCTGGTAGAGGGGACTGCGGAACTTCACAAGGGGGTGGACGGGCGTAGGCGTTCTCAATTGACGCCCTCCGACAGCGCCGGAAATCGTGCGTTGCGCTTCTGTCCTGGGTGGGTGCATCACGGCTGTTCCCATGCGCGCCCTTCATCTCCCTCTCCGCCCTCCTGCCCTCCCCGTTGGCCCTTGTCCGCCTCCCCGCGCCGGTCCTCCCAGTCTGGCCGTCTGGGGCAGCGCAGCCGCGAGGGCTCCCCCGCCCTGGCGGCCGGGGGCGCAGGCGCACTGGCGGGCGCAGCCAGCGCCGGGCCCTCCATCGTGGCGGGCCGCCCGGTGGCGCCGCTGGACGACTACGTGCCGCTGGACCCGGAGGCCAACAACCGCACCATGGACAGCATCTCGGTCCGCAACGCTGCGCCCGGTGTGTTCAGCGGCCTGTGGTTCACGCTGGTGGCCGTGGGGGGCACCGAGGAGGAGCCCACAGCCACCAAGCTCGTCAGGTGCGGCGAGACGAGGCGGAGCTTGGTATGCGGTACTGCGCACCCGGTCAGGGGGCATGGGGGGGGCGCTACGATTGCGCCGGATTATGACATTAGGAAGGAAGGGGTTGGGTAGCTTTTGGTGCTGCTCGTGTTCCACCACCATCCTGCTGGTGTCTATTGCAGGTGGGTTGCTCCTCGCGCCCGCCCCTTGGATTTGCGTCCTTGTCTGTGTCCGCACCCGGGCAGCTTGCGTAGTTGCAGCTGCATGACTGGACCGTCCGCCTTGAACTCCTTCTGGCCCTGGCCCTGGTCCTGCCCCCCGCAGGCAGGGCGGCGGCATGATCATGTCGGCCACCACCGACAAGACGGTGCGTGAGCCTCACCGGCGCTACGCGGTGTGCCCCTTCAGCCTGCCGCAAGCGACCGTGGACCGCCTCTGCAGCAGCCGGGGCCGCGAGCGCGGCCAGAGCGAGTTCGAGTGAGTCGGTCGGTGAAGGCGCGCGGTGCGGCAGGCGTGGCCCCTCGTCCAGGCACAGAAAGTCAACTCCTTGCCCAGAACAACCCATCGGAGCATGTTTTAAACGCGCCTGGAGATCCTTCGCATCTCATTCCTCATACACGCATTGCTAGCTCTGGGATCAGTTGCCGCGTGACTCCGCCGCCCACCGGCTCGACCACCGCAACTCTAACCCCCGGTGCGCGCTACGTCCCCGTGTGCTGCAGGCGCGTCCCGCCGGAGCAGCGCGTCACGGTGGCCTGGCTGCGCGCCTGCATTGCGCGAGGGGAGCTGCTGCCGGCGAAGCGCGAGACGCCGCTGTTCCGGCCGCTGCCGCACGCGCTGCCGCTGCCCCGCTTCCAGGGGCTGACCCTGGCGGTCAGTCAGTATCACGTGGAGCAGCGGGAGGTGCTGCAGCAGCTCATCTCAGGACTGGGTAGGCGGGGCGGGGGGCCACCTGGGCTGGGACGTAGCCAAGATGGAACCGCAGCGATGCGACGGAGGCGACGCAAGCGAACCGCTGGGCTGGGGTGGACGGAGAAGATACCCTGCACCTTCGCTCCATGCCCTGCCCTGCCTTGTTTTGCGCCCCCCCCCCGCCCCCCCCCCCGTGCGCCTGCCGCCCCTCCCCCTTGCCCTCCCCCTCGCCCTCGCCCTGGCAGGCGGCATCTACACGGAGAAGCTCAACAAGCGCTGCGACTACCTGGTCATCCACGAGGCGCAGGGCGACAAGTTCGCTGCCGCGCTCCGGTGGGGTGTCCCCTGCGTGCGAGCCGACTGGGTGCTGGAGAGCGCCTACGCGGGCGGGCCGCTGGACGACAAGATCTTTGCGTTCCTGCCGGTGGGCATCACGCCCGCGGAGATGGAGGAGAGGCGCGCCGCCGCGAGCCGCGCCCGGGGCAGAGACGGCTGCGGGCCCAGCCAGCTGGGGCCGACGCAGCGGCCGCTGCCGCTGCAGGTCTCCCAGGTCGGTTCCTCTTCTCAGACCGGGCTCTTGTGTACGCGTGCTGCGTCGTTCGCAGGCGCCAGGATGGCTTGGGCTTGAAGCTCGTGCGCCGGCGGCTTCAAAGCACGAAATGCATCATTGGTTTGTTAGCGGCCCCTGTCAGGCCCTTGCTCACGTATGAACGCCACAACCCCTTCTCAACTTTGCGTCCTTGGTCGTGCCGCAGCTGCCGGCGACTCTGCCGGTCAGGAGCCAGCAGGGCGGCACCCAGTGCCATGCGGACGGCCGCACGGCTGGCGCTCCATCCGGTTTGCCGCCGCGGCCCAGCCAGGCGCCCGACCGACACGGCGCGCCGACGCAGGCGTTGCTGGGGATGCCCGCGCCGGCGCACTTCTCCGCCTTCGCCAACCCGGGGCCGCCGTTGCCCATGGCGCCGCCGCCCGCGCCGTCATTCGGGGCAGCAGCGGGGCCTTCGAGGGAAGCGTCGGGGGCTGCCTCCGCGCCGGCAGCAGCAGCGCCCAGAAGGCCGCCCTCCCTCTTGAAGCCTGTCATTAGCGCAATCTTGGCGGACGACGATGACATGGGAGAGACGGAGGAGGGCGCGACCGGAATCCCCATCCCGTCCACACGCGCGGCGGCGGAAGTATCTCAGGGCCAGCTCAGCGGCAACCTCGCAGGACCAGCGGCCTGCCTCCCTCAGGCGGCCCAACACGCGGCACCTGTCGCTCCTGGAGACGGCGGTGCCGCGGGGTCGAGTGCGCCCGCGGGCGCGGGCTTGGGCCGCCGTGAGGGCCCGCACGGTGCGACCAGCTCGTTTGTGTCCACAGCCGGCGCCGCAGCGGCCGTGGGCCCCACCGTCGCAGAGCTGCCCAAGCCGCCGCTGCCGCCGCCGCCTCAGCGGCAGCAGGAGCTTGAGCCTCCGGCGGCGGCGCGGCAGCGGCAGGCAGAGGAGGCGGCGCGGGAGCTGGGCGGCGCGGCGGCCTCACTGATGCAGTTCATTGACACGGCGCGCAACAGTGTGGTGCTGCCTGACATGGCCTGCTCGCAGCTGGACCTGCCCATGCAGCTGCCGATCCCGGGCGTGTCGGAGGGGCCGCTGACGGGCGCGGGGGCCTCGTCGATGTCGTCGCGGGAGGCGGGAAGCTCGGCAGGGCTGTCGCTGAAGACCGCGGTAAGCGTGGGGTCGGTTACGGTGCAAGCGTGGGGAAAGGGCCTTAACGTGGCCCGGCAAGGCCGCTAAATCCGCAGGGGGGAAAGGAGCGCGCACGCTGCGTTTTGGGTATGCGTATGCAGGCAGCCAGACAGAAAGCGAGGTGGAAAAACGGTGTGTGGTGTCTTTGCCGCGCCCTCGCAGGACGGCGATGGATGCGTGGGGGGAATCTCGGGCCGGCGCTCGCGGAAGCGCACCGCGGCCGCCTCTGTTGGGGAGGTGCAGGGCATGCCCGGGAAGGTGGGCGGCCTGCCGGGGCGGCGGAGCCGCAACGACGACGAGGAGGAGGGCTTCGGCGTGGCAATGTCGCAGCAGGTGCGTGGGCGCGTCGTGCTACCCGGGGCCACGCGGTGCTGGCGCCCGAATGGCGTCGTTGTTCTGTCTAGGCTCGCACCTAGGAAATTCTTCGAGCCCTACAACATTCAAGGTCGTCGAGGGGGGGGCCGCAGGTCACGTGTTGGAGTTGAAACGCGTCGTGTGAGCGACGTGCCAAACGCGCACCCAGCAGGCTTGACCCCTACAGGGCCCGGTCGCGTAGATGCGCGCCGCGTGTGTGCATTGGGGACGCTGAAAAGGCGGACGAGCATGCGTGCTCAGGGAGATGTGGCGTTCAAGTAGGGTTCCACCTCTTGGCGAGCTGATCCAGCCAAGCGACCCCCCCCCCCAACCTGCGCTGTAGGTGGGTTACGAGGCCGTGGCAGCCGCCCCGCCGCCGCGCGCCACGCGCAGCTCCACCCGGGGCGGCCGGGGCACCGGAGGAACGGACGCCAAGGAGAACCTCATCAAGGCGGTGCAGGGCAGCATTCGGTAGCGGCTCAGGTGTGCGGCCTGCGAGGCCGTCGCACGGGTCGAGGCAGCGAGCCTGTCCCCGAGCACGAGCAAGGAGCGAGTGGACGAGCGCTGCCGGGACCGCTTTGACGGGCTCCGTGCTGCCCTAAGTGGAAGTGCTGTGGTGTGGCCGAAGACATGGATTCGCGGGCCGGTACAACGCGTCTCAGCAAACTGCAGTCTGTGAATGTGTGTGCAGATGGACAGGTCGTGAGTACATCGGGGGGGCTACGTGTTTGCTTGTGTACCGTATTATACACACACACACCGTGGTGCGTGAGGGGCATGGATTATGCTTTTTATGTTACCGGTATTCTCACTCAAAGCTCCGGGTCGGGCCAAAGAAGGTGCTGGCGTGCTGCTTTACTGAAGCACACGTGCGCTCTTTTGGCAGTTCTGGTGCAGACAGTACACAGGTCAAGAGCGTAAGAAGCGCATGCTTGAGCGGGTGGAGTGTGCCTCGTTCCGGTCTGCGCAGCCCGGTGAGGCAAGGTTTGATTTGGGGGTTGCGTGGTGGCGGATGTTTCTCAGACGCAGAAACGCACCTTCATGAATCGTGATACCCTTCGTGGAGTGGGACGCAGCGCCCCCGTGCCGTACCTGCGTGGTGCCAGCTGTGCAGGATGGTGTGCCGCCGCAGTGTTGTGCGTGCGTGCGTCCACTACGAGGGCTGTTCCCGCCGTTCCCATACACACGCCAGCTGCGTGGTATGTATGTATGTCTTTCTCCCTCCTGTGACAGCGTCGCCGAGGCCACCTTCCAACAGTCGTCGAACAGGCAGGATTTCTCATGGATATCATCACATCCATTTTACATTAAAAAACAGTGGGCACCCCGGCTCCGCACCCTGGCTCCGCGAAAGCCGACGAGACGCCCGCGCGAACTGGGATGACGTCCCAAGCACCCACCCTTTCCTCCACACGGACGCGAACGGCCATATCCGTGCCAGGCTGCCACATTAGGCAGTGCCCTCGCACTAACCGCCGGTGGGTCCCATGGGACCAATCCTCCCTCAATGATGAGCGGACACGAGGGAGGGTGCTGGTCTGCAGTCGGCAGGCCCGTGAGGTTCTGAAGAGTTCTGAGTTGACTCAGAATGCGCCAGCGCAGGACCCTAGTGGTCCCTCATTGTAACTCTCGCATCCTACGACCAAATCCACCTGCGAACCAGGCCGCGGCGTACCTGTGATAGCTTTGTGCGTGTGGCCTTTTGTCGCTGCTTCTTTCACCTTTAACTATTTCGCTCCTTGCGGTCAGAGCAAGGCCATGCAATACCCGTGCAGCATCAAGGAGGGACGGAAGCCAGTGTCGCAGTGGGACCAGCCAAGTCAAGAGACATTCACCTCGGCCTGCACCGGCCATTACACCCGCCTTTCGAGCGCAAGGCAGCGCGTTGGCTGGCTGGGTGTTGATGACACACGGTGTCCGCCCTGTGGGACATGGCATCGTCCCACTTTCGGGGGGAGGGCGCGTGCACCCCTTGTAGTATCGCCCCGGTAGGTATTCGGGCGCGGCCCCTGGCCGTATTCCCTTAGGCATCGCAAGCTTTGGGGCCCCGCTAACCATGTAAGGTAATGACTGATGAGGCCACACCTGCAGGTGGGGTAGGGGAAAAACTGTCGGTGCTTGGGGTTGGGGGGCTGCCCTCACGGGTGGGGGCCCTGGTTTTTGCAGGCCACAGGGGGTATCCAGATGTGGGGGATGTGGCGGGATGGGTTCTCACGGCCGCCTTGGGAATGGTGATCGGCCGCTTCATGGCCGCCTTGGCCGTGGGCTTGGTGGCAAATGCGGTCCTCTCCAACGGAGCAGCCTATCAATTGCGAGCGGTTGCTTTTTGCGGGCAGGCTCCGGACATTGCTGACTCTCGGCTTCTTCTGTAGGGATTAGGTCGCGATCCTGTGCAGCCTGGTGGCACCAGGCCTCACCAGGTAAGGCAACAACGGACTACCCAATTCGCACCTTCATCCCCTTGTCATTCCGTTTACGTCCTTCAACCAACCCGCTGACACTCCAGGGCTTGCGTGGACGCCTGGTAGTAAAAGCTTTGCACCTGCACCTTATGATAACCCGTGCATCTCGTAGCCCCAGTTTTCACCCGCGCAGCGCTGTAGTAGTGCATGACAGCGCATCAGACACGAGGTGAACGTGCAATATTATTACAAATCCCGACCGTCTTTTGCTAGAAGGATAGCGGAGATGCAGGCAGCGTTTCTCGCCAGGCAGGCCGGGACAGTGATGCGCTTCGCCGGAGTATATCTTTGATTTCCACGGGCAAATTGAAACCTGTCTAGTAGCACCACCACCCTATGGCACACACTCAGCTTTTGGGTGGCGTTTGCTAAGCTTTGCGCTTTCGTGCCCTCCCGTGCTGGGCATCGCGCCGAAGCTGCCTCTGCCTTTAACAAGTTAATGCGCGAAACAATAGCATATGCTGACGGAGCCCCAGACACATAAAATGAATCTCAGATTGCATACATTTGAAATGAAGCCTAGCGAATTTTTTAAATTCGTCCCGCACCGAAACCAGCGGGACCGCGCTTTATTGAACTACCTCATATTAACCGGTCTCCGATCCAATTATTGCATACTCCACTGACTTCAAACCTTCTTACTAGACTCGTAGCCAATTACTTGTCCTTCAGTAAGGCCACGGCCAATCCCTCCCGCGCAAGTTTTAAAGAAGTAACTTGGTGAGCGTCTGTTAACAAAGCACTACCTCCTCCGCCTTTATCTCCTATTGGTTACTACGAGGGCAGGGGCATTCTTCACGCCCACGATACTAGGCCGCTAATTTAGCGACTGACAGCCGCGGTAAATCCTTTTCACTCACGTGCAGCAAACATGTTTGAGGCTCGCATTCAACATGGCAGCGTGCTGAAGAAGCTGGTGGAGGCCCTGAAGGAGCTTGTGACGGAGGGCAATTTCGATGTCAGCAACACCGGCCTTTCCCTCCAAGCGATGGACTCGTCTCACGTCTGCCTAGTATCACTTACGCTTCGTGAGGATGGGTTCGAGCATTTCCGCTGCGACCGAACCATGGCTATGGGCATCCACTTTGGGAACTTGTCCAAGATCCTCAAGTGCGCGGGTACGTCCAGCTTGTTTGTTGCACAAGCATAGTGCTTCATTTAACTTGTGCTACCTAATTGGTAGGCAACGAGGACACGATTACGCTGAAGGCGGAGGACAACGCGGACCAGCTGACGCTCATGTTCGAGTCAGCGAACCAGGACCGCATCTCGGACTTTGACCTTAAGTTGATGTCCATTGAGTCGGAGCACTTGGGCATTCCGGACCAGGACTACTCGGCCGAGATCAAAATGCCCTCCTCCGAGTACCAGCGCATCGTTCGCGACCTCACGAGCATCGGCGACACCGTTCTCATCTCTGCGACGAAGGAGGGCATCAAGTTCTCGACCTCCGGGGATGTGGGCACTGCCAACGTGACGCTTCGGTGCGCAGGGGGGGAAGGGGATGCCCGGTCGGGTTTGGGGGCTAGGTTTGGTGCAACCAGGATTTACATAGATAATGCAACACACATCACCCGGCCCGTTGTTTATTCAAGCTGAACTCACACTGCACCGCTCACAAGCCGCGGCAATTTTAGCTGCATGTGCGCGCAGCTCCCTTTCCTTCCCTTATCGCCTCGCCCCGCTGCCGGCGCCCGCCCACAGGCACAACACTACGCCGGAAAAGGCCGAGGATCAGACGATTATTGACCTGAAGGAGCCAGTTGCCCTCACGTTCGCGCTGCGGTACCTGAACAACTTCAGCAAGGCCACGCCGTTGGCGCCTCAAGTCAAGCTCAGCTTGACAAAGGACCTCCCCATCGTCGTCGAGTACCAGGTTGGCGAGCTCGGCAACGTCCGATTCTTCCTGGCGCCGAAGATTGATGACGAGGACAACATGGGCGAGGATGAGGCCCAGTCGTAGTCGAACGAAAGCAGCCCGGGGATCCTTAGTGCTGTGGCGAGCAATCCGTTGCAGTCTGGGATGTTATTGGTGTTGGGTATTGGCATTGGGACACTAGGGCTTAGTTTTGGGAAGGTGCAGGTTCTGCGGGAGATGACGTGCTGACCGTTCAAGAGAGTGTTAGTTGGGTGTTGGGCTGTTGATTAACTGCAACTGCCACGGGTCGCAGGAGGTCTTTTGTTAACTTGGCTTGACACTCGTACATTTAGTTTTGTTGTTGAACTCTGGACGGTTGACTTAACGAAATACATCTCAATGCTTGATTTGCTTGGTGTGGACTACATGGAGTTACCTTGAACTTGACCTTCACCATCAATCACACCTCCAACTTAACATGGTGTCATTCAACTGTATGCTCATTGTGGCGTCATGTGCTGTAACACGATGAATTGAGAAGATCGTTTTCCTCGTCTGTAGCAGCCACTTGCAATCCGTGTTCGGGCGCTGTTAAACCGGGGAGCAGTTGCCAATCATTCAAGCGTTTATGCATCTGTCGTTAAGACGAATGCAGAATGGGGCAAAGCGATCTTGGTCAATTCCTCTGCCGGAGTCGCGGTCTGCCAGCGGCAGAGGTTTGCTGGACACTCCTCAAGTTGTAAATTCCAGCTCATGGCTCATGGTTGTCGCCCTCTGCGGAATGGTGGCGGTGATCTGGTTAGTCGGGCGCGCCTGGGAGGGGTGACCCTCCGTGCTACCGTGCTTGTCGGCAGTGACTAGGGTCCACAAGCGACACGCTTAAATCCCTGTGCCCTTGCAGCTCGATCGACCGCACGGCAATGAGCGGTACGTGTCGTGGAAAGCCGAGGATTCTACGATGACCTTGAACTGAATTCATCTTCGTACTGTCCACCTGCAGTTGCGGTACTGCCGATGGGTGTGAAGTATGGCTGGAGCGACACGGTTAAGGGCGCCGTCAGCAGGTAGAGACTAGAAGGGGGGAGCCCATCATATCGTGCACGATTCCTGACGATCGTCTGCCCCAGACCCTTAACGAGATGCGTCCATACCCCCCGCCGTTCAACCACCCGCGTATCATCCGGACGCGGGCAGTGCGTTTAACCTCGGACACACCCTGACCAACTTCTACGGAGGGTATCTGGCGTCGGCCTACTCTCCAAAGCTTGTGTTGAGCGTTGGCGTGGTGATTTGGAGCGCCTTCACCCTCCTAACACCGCCGGCAGCGGTGATGGGCCTTGCCCCTTTGTTCTTCGTGCGCGCATGCATGGGCCTGGGCGAAGGCGTGGCCTACCCCACGATGCAGGTGGGGATGCGGGAGGTTGCGCGGCTGCGAAGCCTAGCTTATGCTGACCAGGGGGCGAAATGGATAGACGCGGGTGGGGATGGGTGGCGTGCAACGGCGCACTGCATGGATTGGTGCGGCGCGAGGCAAGCGGTCTCCGGACGGCAGTGTACACCGATACAAGCGCCCGTCGCGTGGTGGATACACCTTGACTGAGTTGTGCCTGGTGCGGACGGTGTTCACGCGCCTTACGTTGAAAGCTCCGGGGCTTGTCTGCACAACCGAATGCCTGTTTTGCCCTTGCAGGCCATCATTAAGGGTTGGGTGCCAATCGAGCGGAGGTCACGGTCACTGAGCTTGATGTACAGCGGTGAGCCACTCACAGGGTACTGCACACAGGGTACCGCCTGTGGTGAGACAGCGTTTTGCTTCCGGTACCGCTGCCAGAGCGTGAACTGGGGATTATGCCGTGGGCAAGCCTTCAATGCTTGTCGACGGTTTGAGTCCCATCTCTAGTTCACAGAGCCCTCTCGGCTTCTAAACTCTTGGCCCCCGCCCCCTCTTGCAGGCCACCAAGTGGGCAGCATTCTGTCCCTCCTTTGGTCGCCCATGATCATTGCGTCGGCAGGCAAGTCGCTGGCGGGTCAGCAAGCGTGGTTGCGTGACTTGGCGGACTGCGAGCGATTACGGTATACCAGGTCAATGTTACAGTTGGCTCCATAACCTGGTCCATTGCAGCGCCGACTCGCCGCAGCGAGCGCCGTGGCTCTACCCATGCGTTTCACACTCACGCCCTCGGGATCCCGCAGGCGTTGACACAATGTTCTATGTGTACGGTGCCATGGGTTTTGTGTGGCTGGCCGCCTGGGAGCCGTGCGTCTCCAAGGAGCCGCCGCTTCTGCACGACCACCGCTTACACGCCACGGCCCCGCAGAAGCTGAGCGAGCTGCCCTGGGCAAAGGTGCGCCACCGGGGGCAGGCTGGGGCACAGTGGGCGCAGAAGGGCCGCTCTTCCTTTGTACGGTCGTGCTGCGTGCACGGCTGTGGTTTTGGAAATTCTGGGTCGTACTCTGCAAGGACAATACGTAGTGAGGCGGCGTACTCCGGGATTTGACGGCGTGCGACGTGTTGCCCCGCGGGGCGTAATAAGTCATCATGCGAGAACGGACTGCGGCGCGGGTTGGTGAGGCCAGCAGCTGCGTGGCTATAGGCTAGCCATGCTCAGCAGCATCTGCCCCCCTCCCCCCCGGTTGTGGTCCGAGCTGCTTCCCTTTTCCCTTCCCCTCCGCAGATCTTCAGTAACCGAGCCTTCTGGGCCCTGATGGTGTGCCACTCCACTTTCGGTAGGCCCTTCTCACAGTACAGTAGTGAGCACAGGCCTGGGCCTAAGCTGGTCGAGTGTGTTCCGAACCTGCCACGGGCCACCTCCCCGAGGTGCTCCCGTCATCCTGGTTCGGATCCACGCCGCAAGGCTCAAGGGCAGCCTGACATGACAGCTCGGCGGCCAGCGTCAACAACCTCGCGCGTCGCGCCCCAACAGACTCACTAGCCTCACCGGTGTGCACAGACGATCCTCTTTCGGCCCACTGTAAAACGATAGAACCAGCCTCCGTGCTGACAAGAAGTGCATTGATGCAGTGCTGAAAGACAACGCTGCGGTTCACGTCACCCCGCCCCACGCCGCCCCGCCTGCAGGCATTATATACAACACCGCCATCTCTTGGATGCCCCGCTACTACAACAGCGAGTTCGGCCTGGACGT
Source organism: Pleodorina starrii (assembly GCA_030267565.1). Lineage (NCBI taxonomy): Eukaryota > Viridiplantae > Chlorophyta > Chlorophyceae > Chlamydomonadales > Volvocaceae > Pleodorina > Pleodorina starrii. The sequence continues at coordinate 480,724 of BRXU01000027.1, forward strand.
CCGCTCCTCCTCCTTCCTGTCCGTGCTGCCCTGGGTGGCAATGGCGGTGGGCACCAACGTGTCTGGCTGGCTGGCCGATTACCTCATCAACCGAAAGCTGCTCAGCACCAGCCGCACCCGCAAGATGCTTCAGGTGGTGGGCAGCGCGGGGCCCGCGATCTGCCTGCTGTATCTGGCGTGGGGCGCGGCCGACGGTCGTGAGGCCAAGGGGCCGTCAGAGCAACAGCAGCAGCTGAGCAATGCCGTGGTGCTGCTGGTTCTGACGATGGCGTTCCTTGGGTTCCAAGCTGGCGGCTTCGCGTCTACCCACCAGGACATCGCCACCCGGCTGGCCAGGTACGTGCATGCCGTTACCGTATCGCATGTTTGTACCAAAAACGAGTTCAAAGCCGACAAAACCCTGCTCTCGAGTGCTTAGCTCGGCGCCAACTGTGTGGGCCCCGGACTGACCTGGTTTCTCCGCCCCTTCCCGCAGCGTGCTGTTCGGCACCACGAATGCGTCCGCAAGCTTGGCGGGCAGCGCATTCGTGTACGCGGTTGGTGTCATCTTGGACCGGACTCAATCGTGGGCGCTGGTGTTTCAACTGATCGCGGGCTGCTGCATGGCATCCGCGGCCGTCTTCGTCGTACTGGGGACATCGGAGCCGCAATTCGACTAGGCGGTTGTTACTGATGTCTGCATGCGACGGCATGGCAAATTCCTTTCCCGGCGTAAAGGGACGCATCATTGCATACCGGTATCAGGTTATTGGGCAATGGATATTGCAGGGAGTGCTTTGCAGCACTTCGTGGCAGCAGAGTGGAGAGGGCAGAGGAGGGGACACATACACACAACCTTTAACAGCCCTCACCATGTAATGCGTGATGCGAGCCTGGGCCTGATTGCCGCGCGGCAAACAGCGCGCTCAATACCTTATCGTCTGCTAGACCAACAAAACCATGGTTCAAGTATATAATGTAATGGGGACGAGAGACTCATCCCAGTACATTGCAAGCCACCGGGCGAGGCACACCCCAGGCAAGCCAATGCCTGCAGGCGAATGAATGCACACATCGGCACATGGCATGCATCCCACCGCAATCGCACCGCAAACGACGATAGATGAAGCCAGCTATCGTAATTGACCACCCGTATCGTACATCCAATGCAGGTTAGGGGACGGGAAAGCATACAAATGTCAAATGCTCCAATCAGCCCATGGGGGGCCAGGGTTCGACCGCGGCTCCGTTTTGGCCGCAACTCTCTTCAGATGTTCTGGCGACGGTGCGCTGCCTGCGGACATACGCACCCCGTCATGCAGCCGGGGAGCCAACTACAACATTAGGGCCTAGCAGCCTGCTTCTTTGTGACTATAATTATATGATACACTGCTGAGGTGAAACCAGCATCGCGTTTAATCACCTCCCACAGCCTCCCGCCTTCCTCCAGACCAGAGCATGCGGGCACGTCATGGAAAACGGCACTGCGCATCCATCCAAGCGGCAGGAGGTGGAGGTGGGCACCTTAAAGCTAGGGAGCCGCGCAAACCGCTGCGTGCGCTGAGGCCGTGTGCCTCAGCAGTTCTCCAAGCTCTTCTGGGCGATGCGCCGCACGCGCCTGCGAAGGCAAGGTCACGTCCAGAAGTGCACCGAAGCCGGTGTAGTTCAGATGCGAGAAGCACTCCAATGATCATCGAGCACGATGGGCATGAAAGAAACGATGGAAGAAACCAAACGCACTTCGCTTCCCCGACGTACACTGGGATTTCATACACCACGCGACCATATAACGTGTAACCCCTGTTCCTGTGTTCCCCACGCACGCCTCACATGGCACGTGTGGGGCCGCGCGCGACAACACTACTCAAATCCCATCACCTCCAACAGAGAGGTTTCAGGGAGAGGTAAGTGCTTACTTCTTGTATGCTGTCCGGTCGTTGAGGTACAAGTTTGCAGCCTCCGGGTTGGCTGGGCTGGAGCAATTCGGGTCCGTCAGCAATGACTGAATGGACGACAGCAGCGTGGAGACGTTGTGGCACGGGGACCACTGGTCCTACACGGGGAATGTGGGCAGAGACGAAAGAGAAAAGAGTTAGGTAGCAGCAGGGCCAGGTGCCCCTTGGGTACGGTATGGCAGGGAGGGAAGCGACGTGCAGGCCAGGTGACTCGACTCTCTGAACAACCCAGCGAGGAGTTTGAAACCCACTGAATCACTCCCACCCCGAATTGGGTACGGCACAGGGAGGTGCCATGTCTCCTGCCATCTCGGCAGTGTGCTACGAGCTCCTGCGGGCGTGGGCTGGGGCCGGTGCTGCGGGCCCACGAGTATGCTGGCACTCTCAGCCAACCTTACCTGCAGCACGTCCATGCACAGCGACCCGTCCGTGTAGACGTTCTGTGTCCAAAGCAAGAAGGGGCAAACGGTGACGTGAGGGACTTGCAAGGCACCACCCAAACATTGAACCTGTATGTGATACCTGCTAGTCAGCAGGGCCCTCATGGTGCATGCCACCCTATTTACAAACCAGGTTACGTCATTGCGGATCGTCATTTCGGTTCGAGATAGGGCAGGATAGAAGTTGCAACTGGGCACAGCTCGTCCTTGACACTTGGCATTGCGCGTGTCCGTGACCATACTCCCCAGCCCAAAGATCTCGGCAGTCGACCGCCTCTTCCCCGTGCTACAATGCGCACTCTTCTTGCGCTTGATCGTCAACCCTTACCGGGTGGAACATGTCACAGCAGAACCGTACACGGGGCGGCTTTTCCGGGTAACGCTCTGCATGCAAGCAGCGCAGGTGGCCGGGTGTGAAGGGCAGGGACGCGCCAGCAGAAAGCACCAAATTTCCGGCGTGCAAGGGCTCCCTACGTGTTTTTCAGTTAGTAACCCGAGGGTGGCGGGGCGTCCAGAGGCCCATCCAAGGTCTCTGATACCGTTTAGCAGAGCCAACACTAACTTTTAGTAGAGCCAAAACAAACAAGTCGTATCATGCGTGCAGTGGGAAGTCCTACCTGTAAACGTGAAGCGCAAGCTGAAGATTCCTCCCTGCGCAGGCAATAGAGGCCAGCTTTATGGTCGCTAATTCACGGAGCATTTCGACCTAGTGGAGCCCAGAAAGGTTCGCTAGACAACCTCAGAGGACATCCTGTTACGAGATGTGTCGCCTTACCTCCCACTCGGTTTCATCTGGCCCAGACACTGTCGCTTGCCAGACCATAAGATTGCTCTCGTCCACAGGGCTTGCACTGCAGCCCTACGAAGTGCATGACACGCTCGACTGCGAGCAACGACAAGCAATGCTACACAAATTCCTCGATAGTACCTCTGGCGGCTCTGACTTGATAGCTTTTAGGTCCGTCATCAAACGGAGCATCGCTGGCGTTGCTGAGGACATTTTCGTCGGCCTATGCAAAGACGAGAGCCGTAGGCTTTGCGCTAGGTATTAAAACTTGCACCAGTTACCAATCCTTACTATGGAATGACAAGGAAGACCGGCTTTTAAGTACGTGCCAACAGAAGAATAGCGTTGTTTACAAACACATTGCAGGCTATGCATGTAAAGTCAATAAGCCCTGCACAATTGTTCGGTGCAAAGCCGAACATGCCGATAACGTCCCCTGCATATCTCTTCAGCCTCCGCAAAAGAAAACCTCCTGTGCCGTGCAGTGTACGGACGTCCACCCTCGTATAAGGAAACCCCCAGAAATCACCCGCCCCCACACAAGTGTACCCTCGCAGCCTCAACGCGGTCCTATACAGCAGATAAGCGCCTCATCTCAAACAACGTTACGTACCCTCCCATTTCAAGGGGTAGAGGACGCCTGCATTACCTTCCCACAGCCTCAGGGACTGTTCTGGACAGGGGACAATTAAACGCTCTGAAACGGAGCGCGGAAAAGCCTAGTTACGCCAGCGTTGTCCACGCGGCCATCCTGCCATCTGCTGTGGCTGCTGCTGCGCCTGCTGCTGCTGCTGCGCTGCCTGCTGAACGAACTGCTGCTGGCTGGGTCCGAGGCCCCCAGCCGGCGGCACAAAGGGCGCCCAAGTGCTGCTCGTCGCCCGCACGGCGACCGGAACTCCCGGTGCACTGACTATTCCCCCGGGACCCGCCATCATCGCCCCGTGAGACCAGTTCACACCATCCCCGTTGTAGAGCCCCATACCGTATCGCATGCCCCCCGGCCCCATCACGCCCGGCAGCGCGCCCATGCCGCCCGCTCCGCTGAGCTGCTGCGCCGCTGCGTGCTGCCCCTGCGCGACCAGCCCGTTGGCCGCCGCCGCCGTCATGGCCGCCGCCGCGGCAGCCGCGGCCCCGGCCACAGCGCCTGCTGCGGCGCCCTGTTTGCCGGGCACGGGTACCAGCCCGCCCATCCACGCCGCTGCGCCGTCGCCTAAGACCGGCCCCATCCCCATAGGCCCCATCCCCATCCCCATGCCTCCGGCGGCGCCCGCGCTGCCGCCTCCGTGCTGTTGTTGCTGCTGCTGCTGTTGCTGCGGTTGTTGTTGCTGTTGTGATGACATGCTGCCGCCACCGCCACCGCTGCCCGCGCCACTGCCACCAGCGCCGCCTGTGGCATGCCCGACCTTGCTGCGTAAGCTAGCCGGATAAAAGGGTGCCGCTGTGGGGGCAAGACCCGACGACGCCGCCGCGGCCGCCGCCCCAGACAGCGGGCTCGGCGGCGGGACCGGGTCCGCGTCAAGGCTGCTCGGCAGCAGGGTGGTTGGGAGCGACGCCACCAACTTGTCCACCGAGTCAGGCAGCGCCATGCCGCCGCCATCACGGCCCGAGGCAGCGGCACCGCCGGCGCCAGACGCGCCGCCGGGGCTGGCGCCCCACTCGCCCGCCCCGCCGCTGCTGGCTTGCTTCGGCGACGCCATCGCCGCGGAGCTTGATCGCGTCATGCCGGCGCCCACGCCCGTCGCGCCGCTGCCCAGACCCACGCTGCCCCACGTGTTCGGCCCAACACCGATGCCCCCTAGGCCCAGGCCCAGCCCCAGCATGCCCATGGGAAGCTGCGAGCCAGCGCCGAGCTGCTCGCTGCCGGGCCTCCAGATGGTGCTGCCGAAGGCCGCACTCGCTGGCAGGCTGACGAGGCCCCCCGGCTGGCCACCGACGGCGGATGGCGCCAGGGAATCCACCGGCGCGCCCAAGGCACCGGACTGCAGCCCGGCACCGCCGAGACCCATTGACGGTCCGTTAGAGAGTCCGCCCGGCTGGCCACCGGGCTGCAGGCGGGCCGCCGCCGGTGACGACATCGCGGCCATCGCGCCGGCGCCAGGCGACCCATCCGCGCCTGGCGGCAGCAGCGGAGGCCCGCCCGCGGCGCCGGCCATGCCGTACGGGTTACCGTACATGGACGCCGTCGGCCCCGGCGGCGGCACTGGTGGTAGAAGCACGCGCTGCGGGCTGCTGTTTGCGGTCGGAGTCTGCGACGCCGGACCGCTTGGCGCCGAGCCGTTGGTGCCGGCGGGCGAGGACCTGGCCCCGGCGCCCGCTGCCTGTTGCGAATGGCTCCCGGTCGGGCCGGAACCCGCTGACGGGCTCTGCCCGTCCTGGTCCAAAATCGACATGATGGACATAATGTGCTCGGCCTCCGGTCCCTGCACCGCCGAGCCGGACTGGGCGCCCTGCATGGCCGCCAGCAGCGGGTCGGGATGCGGCTGGGCTTGCTGCAGCTGCACCTGCTGGCTCGATCCCTGGGCCGAAGCGGTCGCCAGGGCGGCGGCAGGCCCACCGGCGCCACTGGGCGAAGCGGACTGCGGCTTGGCCTCCATTGCGGACAGGGCCTTGAGCAGCGGGTTCTCTGCGAAGGGGTCAAACACCGGTACGGCCACACCGGCCGCAGGCGGACGGACGGGAGACGACTGAAATACCTGCTGCTGCGGCTGCTGCTGCTGCACCTGCTGCTGTTGCGGAGGCTGCGGTTGCGGTTGCGATGGCTGCAGCTGCTGTGGGGGGCCCTGCTGCTGTTGCTGCTGCAGCTGCGGCAGGGCCTGCAACTGCTGCTGTGGCAAGGCATGTAGCAGCTGCTGCTGCTGCTGTGGTGGCGCTTGCTGTTGAGCCTGCTGCAGCTGATGGCGATAGTGGTGTTGCAGGCTCTGCTGAAGCTGCTGCTGCTGTTGCTGCTGCCGGAGCTGCGCATGGAGGTGCTCAGAAGGCAGCACTGGCACCTCGCCGTGCTGCTGCAGAGGCTGCTGCTGGACCGCAGCAGCAGCAGCAGCAGCCGCGGCCGCCATGGCTGCCGGCCCCTGCGCAAACGCCATCAGGCGTGCCTGCGCGTCGGCGAACGCCTGTGCCTGCGCATGTGCCTGCGCCTGTGCGTGCGCCTGGGCTTGCGCCTGCACGTGCGCCTGGACCTGTGCATGCACGGCTTGCGCCTGTGCCTGAGCTTGCGCCTGTGCGTGTGCCTGGGCTTGCGCCTGCACGTGTGCCTGGGCCTGGGCTTGCGCATGTGCGTGTGCCTGGGCTTGCGCCTGTGCGTGTGCCTGGGCCTGCGCCTGGGCCTGCATGCGCATCTGCATTTGCTGCGCGGCCGGAAAGCTCATCTGCTGTTGCGTTGACGGCGCCAGTTGGGGTGACGGCGCCGACTGCCGGTGGCCAGCAGCTGCAACGGCGGCCGCCACGGAAAGCGGTGGAAACTCGGAACCCGGGCTGAGCGGTCCAGGGACCACAGTCGGGCTGCCGGACACCTGTCCATGCGGCGCTTCCAGCGGGGATACTGGCAACTGCGGCACCGGCTGCTGGGGCAGGTGCGGGACAGGGACCTGGGGGCCCGGGCCCCAAGCAAGCGCTGAGCCAGCCGCCACAGACGTTGGCGCAGCCGGAGGAGCAACCCCCGGCGGCGCAACAGCAGCAGGGCCCGCCGAAGGGGCCGGGTGAGGCTGCGGCTGATGCGGGTGGTGCTGCCGGCGGGCTACGTTACTGCCGGCGGGATGAGTGCCGGACGCACCGGCAGCGCCCTGTTTCGCGGGGCTCGAACGTGCGCCCGAAGGTGCCGCCACAGCGCTATGCGGTGCCTTCACGATGCCGGCTGTGGCCGCCGCGACCGCAGCCGCCGCAGCCGAATCAGAGGCGGCGGGGCTGGTGGCGCTGGATTGCGGCGACGAGGTTTGCCCCGTAGCCGCCTGCCTTGTCTTCGCGGCCACGGCGCCGACGTTGCCCGCGGCCTGCGCACCGGTCTGGGGCGGAGAAGCAGCGTTGCCGGCGGCCGCCACTGCAGCTCCTGCCGGGCCACCTGCCTTGCTCGCAGCGCCACCGCGAGCGGACGCGCTGGGCGCAAATCCGTTTGTCTGCGGCGCGGCCCCGGACCCGACACGCGGATCACCCGGGCTCTCCGGACTGCCCCCAGGGCTTTTGTCCGGCACCGAGGCGGCTGGGCCCCGACCGCGTGCGCCGTGCGCGGCGTTGCGCTTCGGCTGCTGCGGCTGCTTTTCCGGGGAGGGCTCGGGAGGCGCCGCTTGCCGCCGCGCCTGCTGCTGTGGTTGCGCCTGCTGCTGCGGGGCTGCAGATTCATGCCTACGGCCACCAGCAGCCGCGTTCGCGGACGCGGCCTGCGCCGCAACCCCGCGTGGAGCAGGCGCCGACGCGGCTGCCGCCGCCGCTGCCTGCTGCTGCTGTTGCGCCTGCAGTTGCGCCTGCGCCTCCAGCGCAGCCGCAGCGGCAGCGGCCTTTTCGCGCTGCTCTCGTTCGCGCTGTTCCCGCAGCTGCTGCTCCCGCAGGCTGGCCTCCTGGGCCGCGCGGATTGCCTCAGCCTCGCGCTGCGCCTCGAGCTCTTCCAGCTCTCGCCGTCGGCGCTCAAGCTCGGCCTCCAGGGCAGCTTCGCGCGCCCGCCGCGCCGCAGCCACGCGCTCCTTGTCCTCCTCCTCCGCCCGGCGCCGCGCCTCCTCCTCAGCCTGCCGTGCCTGTGAAGGGATGAACAAGGCAACATCGGGTTAGCCGAGACGGTCGTCCTGCCCCATAGCATGTGAGAGAGCAGACATGCAGGAGTACGTGGAACCCGCTCGTGGCCACACTCCACCCTTAATTTATGCGATCCGGATGATGGGATGGGCAAATAGAGAAATGCAACGGCACCGACCGGCCAACACATCTTACCAGCTCCTTTTCCTTCTCTTTCTGTGCACGGCTTCGGCTATCCTGCGTGGCCTTCGCAGCCTTCTTGTTCGCGCCGGCCTTCTTGGAGCTGCCTCCTCCGGCGGCGCCGCCCGCGTCCTTGGCCTCCTTGGCTGCCGCCAGCGCCGCCTTCCGGCGCTCCTCCTCCTCCTCCAGCTCCTTAAGCAGCGTCAGACTCGCGGCCTCGCGGGCAGCCCGAGCGGCGGCCTCGACGCGCCTGCGAGAGAGTATCCCGGGTCGCTTTCAGTGTGCGCCATATATACATGCCCCGCGTAACGGTGAGGGCGAGGGCGCGAGCGGCAACAGCAAGGCATACGCGGGCACGACGCGCGGCCCCTTAATTTTTGTCTTGTCCGTCCGTCCGTCCATCAACGCTGGCCTCATGCACTCACCTGCGCACTACCTCGAGCGCCGCAGCCCCGATCTCGTAGCCCAGGTCCACGGCAGCGACGTCGCGCAGACGCGCGCGCAGACGCTCCAGCTCGCAGCAGTACGCGCGGATGCTCTCCTCGTACTCCTCGCTCAGCTGCTTGGCCCAGTGCGTAGCGCGGATGAAAAGGTCGTAGTGGTGCGTCGATTGGCGGGGGCTGTACTGCGGCTGGAACATCTTCACTGCCTCCGAAACCCAAAGCACGCGGTACATGAGGCACTCCAGGCGGGTGGCGCGCCATTCCATGTCAGCCGCAGCAGAAGCCAGACCCCCGCCGGATGGCGGCCCCAGCGCCAGCGCCGCGGAGCAGACGTCCGCGTCGGCAGGCGCCGGCGCCGGTTCCCCGTCGGCTGGCCCCTGGTCCGCTTGCTGGGCTCCCGCCCCGCCGCGGGTCTGCGGCTGCTGCAATTGCTGCGGCTGCGCTTGTGGCTGGGCCCGCTGCTGGTGTGGGGGCGGCGGCGCGAACGGCACGTCCAGGGTGGCGCACACGTCCAGCAAGGACGCGCGGCGGGCGCTGGTCTGTCGAATGGCGTCGCGGACGTAGGCCAGCTCCCGCTCGGCCTCCTCCTGCCTGCGGGCCAAGGGCAGCAGCAGCCGGCGACCAATGGGAAGCAAGTGATTCAGGTACACCTGGATTTCGACGCAGCCGGCAGCGCAACCCACATCGCTACAGTTATACAGGAAGATGGTCGAGCTGTATATCCATTGGCGATATACAGCCGGGCAAGAATGAACTCGCGCAATATATTATTTTCCGCACACACATACACACACACGCTGCGCGGGCCCAGCGAAATGCGCAACGTGCGTCACTCACTTTTCGGCCCACTTGGCCTTGCCGGCCTCGTCCGCCGCAATGCTGTCAGACAGCGACGCCAGGCGGGCGGCTAGCTCACGCAGCTGCTCGCGGTGCTCCGCCTCCTTAGTGGCCTTGTCCAGCAGGTCCTTCTTGCGGTGGCTGGCGGGACCCTCGGCCTTTGGGGCGGTAGGGGGCGATGCGCAAGGCTTAGCAAGGGAACAGCAAAGACCCAAGAGTGCGCTCAGAAAACGTCCTCACATAAGTGTGCACTCGGCACATAGATTCAAGCTGCGCAGGCCCCCAACCAGAGCCGCAGAAGCGTTACGATGCGATACCCAATACCGGCATGCATTCACACTTAGTTAACGCAATCATCCAGGCCATGCAAGGAAATAGTGCAATGGGGCGCCACGGCTTCGATCCAAACAATTCGGTTCCCAGCGCCTGTGGCGCCGAGCGAGATGCCAGACGCTTGCCCCGGCGGGCCACCCGCCGCGTTAGCCATCCCTCTCCCCTGCCAGCTACCACGTGTCCACCCTCCCGCGCACCTGCACGCGCTGGTACTCCGCCTCCGCGTCCCGGTGCTCCGCCCGGTGCCGCTTGAGCGACTCCTCCGAAACACCCCTCTCCCGCGCGGCCTCCTCCGCCTCCGCCGCCACCATGACCTCCACTAGCGCCAGCACCGACAGCTCCCGCTCCAGCAGCGCCGCGGCGTAGCGTTGGCTGGGCTCCTGCGCCAGCGCCGGGTGCCGCCGCACAACCTCCACCGCCCGCTCACACAGATATAGCAGCGGACCCGACGGCCCCGCGGCAGCGCCGCCGCCGGCGGCCACAGCCGCCGCCGCGCCCTCGCCGCCGGCCGCCGCCTGCGCTCCGGCGGCGGAGCCAACTCCAGACGTGGCACCCGTAGCCGCGCCTTCAACGGCGTCGGTATCCGATTCGGTGGGCGTGCCAGGCCGCTCCGGTGTCCCCGAGGTCCCGGCAGCGTCGTCAGCAGCGCCGGCCGCCGCACCGGCAGCGGGAGCGCCTTGCTGCCCCTGGCAGTACCCGGATAGGACCGCGTCCAGGAACTCAGTGGCCTGCTCCAGGGTGGCGTAGCCGCCGGACTCCTCGAGACGGCGCACAACGGCGAAGTGTCCGCGCGCGGCGCGGCGGAGGGCCTCCAGGCGGCTGCGCTTGTCGGTCACAGCCTGCAGGTTGCGCCACACGGCCGCAACCTCGTCGTACAGGTCCAGAATGGCCGTGTCGCGGTCGCGGCCGCCGCGCAGCTCGCGCTGGCGCGCAGAGAACTCCTCTGCCTGAACGTTGATGATATTGCCGTACACCCAGCGTAGTACGCGCAGCTCGTCCGGCACGAGGCCGCCGCCGTCCAGGCGCAGGTGCTGGAGCCACCAGTCCGCCACGACGAGGTAGGGCTCGTCCTCCCGCGGGCCCATTAGCTCCTCCGCCATCACCGGGTCGTCCGGCAGCGCGACCGCGCCGGCGGCAGCCCCTGCGGTGACTAGCGCGCCGCCGGAGGCGGCTCCCGCCGCAACAGCAGCGTTGGCCCCGCCGCCGCCGCCAGCGCCGCGCGACGTCGGCGACTGCTGCCTGCCCTGCTGCTGGTTGCGGCTGCCCCGACTGCCCTGCTGCTGGCTGCGGCTACGGCTGTTGTTGTTGCCCACCGACCCGCCAGCCCCGGAGGCGCCAGAGCCGCCAGCGACGGCAGCCGCCGGCTGCTGCTCCAGTGCGGCCGTGGCCGCGTCGTCGTTCTCCGCGCCGCCGCCCCACATCTGCGTGATGAGGCGGTCAAAGCCTAGCTCCACGTCGCCCGCAACATTGAAGAGGGACACGCAGGGGCCGTCCTCCTCCTCGTCCTCCTCGTCGGGAACAAGGCTTACACCGTCGTCCTCCTCTTCCTCTTCCTCCTCCGACATCTCCTCCTCGTCAGCCTCGCCCTCGACGTCCTCAGAGGCCTCCTCCTCCTCCTCCCCCTCATCCAGTGACCCCTCCATGCTGCGCTCGTCGTCGTCGCAGAGGATTGCGTTCGCGCCGTCGAACCCTGCCCCCGCCACGAGGTGCATGCCGGCGCCGCCCGCGTGGCGCAGCTGCTCCAGCTGGTGATGTTGGGAGCGCGGCATCCCGGCGGTCGCCGCCACAGCGGCCGCGGCGTGATGGGGCAACAAGCCCCGCAACTGCAGCGCCTCGCCGTCGGGACCCAGCGCATACTCGACGCCGTCAACGGCCGACTCCATCTCCTCCTCCGAAACCTCCTCCGCACTCGCGTCGTCGTCGACGCGGCACAGATTCAGCGCGTGGCTGCCGCCGATGGCATGTCCGCCACCGCCCGCGTGCGGCGGGAGCGGCGGCGTGCCCACCGCGGCGCTCTGGTAGGGCAGCTGGCCGCCATGCAGCTGCAGCGAGGCGAACTGCGAGGACGAGGACGAGGCCATGCTGCCACCGGCGGCGGAGCCTTGAGGCGCGGCGCCAGCCGCCACCGGCACCCGCCTGCTCGTGTACCGCAGCCGCCGCCGGGCGCGCGGCATAGGCGCGGGCAGGTGCAACGCCATGGCCGCCTCGCCGGCGGCCGGCCCCGCCGCTTCCCGACGTGCGGCGAGATCGAGCTGGTACTCCTGCTCACTCCCCGAGCCGCCGCCGCCTCCCTCGACGCTGCGGCCGCCGGCCCCGTCGTCCTCCTCCGGCCCGCCCTCGGCGTCCTCGTCGCTGCCCGCGGCAATGTCCCGTGCTGCCGCCTCCGCGCCACTCACCGCCTCCTCGTGCTGGCGCACCGCGTACGCTGCGACCATCTGCAGGTCTGCCAGCGGCAGCAGGCCCAGCACCACCGCCAGCGCCTGCGGACGCTGGAACACGATCGAGGGCTGGGCGAGAAACTCCAGCAGCACCGCGCGTGGGCCGGGCGGACAGGACGCGAGGTGCAGGTCGTCCGCCGCCGCGCCGGCGCCGAGCTTACGGTACACGAACTGCGTGATGGAGCCTAGGCTCATGTCGCCTAGGTCGCGGTCCGTCAGATAAATCTCCCGCAGCCGCGTCATGAGCTCCGCCACCATGCCGTTCATGCGGCCGCCATACCCGCCATCTGCGCCGGCGATATCCGAGGGCGCCCCACGCGGCCCAGGTGTTCCCCCGGCCGCCTGCGGCGGCGGCGCCGGCGCGCCGCTGTCGGCGGCGGCGGAGCCGTCGTCGTCATCATCATCAGCGTCGGTTGGCGACGACGGACCCTTCGCGGCGGGGCGAGGTGGTCCGCAACCGTCAAGGTTGGGCTCGGTCGCCCCTGGGCGGCCGGCCTCGCGAGCGTTCCCGCTGGACCCGGGCCCTGCAGGTTGCTGTTGCTGCTGCTGTTGCCCCGGGCCCTGCTGCGGCTGCTGCTGCGGCGGCTGCCCCTTGCCGGCCCAGCCCTGCATGAGCCGCGTCGGCCACCAGGACCGCCACGTCGCAGAACTGCCGCCTGTGCCGCCGCCATCGCCGCCCTCATCGCCCAACGAGGAACCCGTGCCGTCCGTGCCTTGGCCGCCCGCCTGCCGCCCGTGGTTGGGCGGCTCGCTGAGGCTTCGGCTGTGCAAGGACTGACCAAGCATGCCGTCCGAGCTGACGTCGCTGCCGCCGCTGCTGCGCTTGCCGCGGGACCGCATGCCCGGCGCGTGCGGCGGCGGCAACGTGGCAGCTCCCGAGGCCGCCTGCATCCCGGCCCGCGGGTCGGGCACCATGAGGGGTGCAGACAGCGACGCGGCGGGCAAGGGCGCCAGCCACTCGTCGGATGCCTCACCGAAGGTCAGCGGCGGCTGCGCCGACGTGCTCTCCAGCCTGAGGGGGGGGGCACACAACGAGTTTGTGGTGTTGTCCGTTACAGGTGTGACACTGCATCGGCGCGCTCAGGACGGGTGCGTCGGGAGACGGCGGGCGAGCGGGAAAGGTGGGTTAACTGCACCTCTTCAAACAGTAAAGGCAAAAAACTGCACGAAGACGCAATGCAGGCGCACGTCACGCGTGAGGCGCTACGCGAAAACAGCCGGCCAGGCTCACCCGTATTGCGACTGCCCGTGGGCGTGGCCTTGGCCGTGGTGCGGGCAGTGGGGGTGGTGCCGGCAGGCGGCAGAGTGCACGTGCCCGCCCGAGCCCGTCGCCGCCGACCCAGCCGGCTGGTGCTGCTTCTGCATGCCCAGCGCCTGCTGCTGCTGTTGCTGTAGCTGGTGGCGATGCGAGCGTTCGCTGAGCGAGCTAAAGGAGCCGCGCGTGCTCATGAAGTCGCTGTGCGATGACCACGGGCGGCTGGCAGAGTGCCGCATGAATACCTTCTCGAACGCATCGGGCGAGCTGCGGAAAGTCACACAAACAGGCCGCACGATGTCTAGTCAGCACGGTTTCGGGCCTACTGCAGGATACCCGAGACTCGATGGCCGCGAATACGACGGCCGAATGACTGCACTCGACATCATCAGAACCACGACCTGTTCCTCACGACACCGTGCCACGTGGCCGGACACACGGGATACCCTTTGTTCATTTTTAGCACACCAGCGGGACACAAATCTTCTCCTAACAGTCTGCCAGGCGTGAATTCGGACCAGGGGCACGGTACATTGCAACTGGCGCATGTGAGTGCTGCATATAATCCAGTTTTCGCGCTCCATGAGAATTCCGCAGGGGTACGAAAAAAGATACCGCAGCGAAGGAATGGAGACGGCGTTAACGAACGGACCCTGAACCCAGCAACACTTACCGAACGTACCTGTGGCTTTACCCAGACTGGAAACGCGGCTCGCCGCAAGACCAACCCAGCCTTCCGTAGGGGGCAAGAAGAAACGCTTACCTTGCGCTCGCCGCGTCGGCCGCGTAGCAGCGAAAGCACAAGTTGTACCCTGCCGTGCGTGTGCTGGTGTAGTACATGCCCACTACGTCCTGCTGGCACTTGTAGCAGCACACGTACTTGTTGTCCTACAATCATGGCCCGATGCAGCAGCGGCGATATGCGACAGTAATTTGCTTGCAGCTTGCCGTCCTAATAGCGTCATAATAGCTGGTCTGCAGTCGGCAGGCCCGTGAGGTTCTGAGTTGACCCACAATGCGCCAGCGCAGGACCCTAGTGGTCCCTCATTGTAACTCTCGCATCCTAATAGCGTCAAACCCCGTCGTGGGGCGCGGCCTGGAAACCGCCCCATGAACGACCGCACAACTGGCTTGCTGTCCCGGCCAAAGCTGTTCTGTAGCGCCCTTTCATCCAACAAAGTTGCAGCCCGCCGCATCTCCAGCTCCGCAACACTGGACGGCGCGTTAGCCTCAACCGACCATGACAATTCGGTCATGCTCAGCCCACACAAGACGCCGAATCCTACCTGCACCGCTAGCCCCTCGTGGACCATCTCCACGTGGCCCAGGAAGTCGCGGCTGCTGTGGAACTTCTGCTCGCACACCGGGCACAACCAATAGCACGCGGCACGATTGCCCTGCTCCCGCAGCAGCACCAGCCCCTCAATGAGCTCGTCGACGGCATCGTTGCCCTGCTCGCGCCGCACCCCTGGGAGGATGGTCGCGGCACAGCCATGGATTGGGAGGCGTTCGTTTGAGGCTGTAGAACGATGTCATGTTTTGGGCCGTGCCCAACCAGGACCCAGTAAAACCAATGCTCACACATTAAGGTTGCTTCCGATTGTAGATTGTAGATACGCATGTGACTTCTGGGATTTTGGCACCGATAGGGCTGCACCAGCCAATCAGCGGGAGCCGGCCATGCGATCAACGTCCTCTCTAAACATACTCCATTCGAGCAATGACAGAGCGGAGCCCCGGCCCCACCTTTCAGCAGCGCCGCCATGGGCACCTTCAGCAGCGCCCTCCGCTGCTCCGGCGGAGTCGTGCGCCAGAACGTCTCCACGTCCATGTACCGCTCGTAGCGGCTGCGCTCCTTGCGCGGCCCCCGGCCGGCGTCGTTGCCCTTCGCCTTGTTCTTCGCCTTGCCGCCAGCCCTGCGGACGCCGGCGCCGCCAGCACCCGCAGCGCCGGCGCCGGCCGAAGGCATGCCTATGCCCTCCCGCACTTCATCCCACTCCTGCTCTGCTGAAAGGCACGCCGAAAGCTCCGTCTGGGGCGGCGGCGGAAGCGCCTGCGAGACCACGGGCCCCGCCATGGCACGCCCTGCCGTAGCGCCGTCGGCCGCTGCCGCCGCCGCCTGGCCTGCGACGCCAGCCGCCCTCGGCTGTTGCTGCGGCAGCTGCACCTGCTGCTGCGCCTGCTGTTGCTGCTGTGTCGCGTTGACCGAGGCGTGCGCTTGAACCGGGCTCGGCGAAACCTGCGCCTTGGCTTGCTGCGCCTGGGCCAACGCAGGCTGGGCCGCACCGACGCTGGCCGTTATCTCCTCCCCTGGCCGGCCCGGCCGCAGCATGCGGAGCAGCTCGGTCACTGCCGCCTGCGTCTCAAACTTGTGCTGCAAGTCGTCGACACTGCCCTTGCTCAGTAGCAGCTGACTGGCCCACAACTGCAGGTCCTGCTGATGCGGCCTGCGTCAGAGACAAGTGGCAGCGCGCAACCCATGGTGCGGCCAACGTTTCGCGCCTGGCGTGGTGTTCTTGGTGGGCATGCAATCGGCCTTTGGCGATTGCACGCGGCAACCCGCATGCGTCCGCTCCAACTTCAATTCAGGCAGGTCCCTGAGCTATACGCAGTCCCCTCCCCTGCAAAGGATATCCGCGTACCTTAGTATGTGCTGGAGCAGGCGGACGATGCCGTCCACGGGGATGTGGGTGCTATCAAGCAGCGTGTGGCAGCTCTCGAGCACCTGGTGCATGCAGGCGAGCACGCTGCGCTTCTCCGCCACGATCCGCTGCCAGTTGTCCTGCTTTACCCACTCTACGATGCTATCTTGGACCCTCTGCGGTTTCAGGACGGAAACGATGGAGAAGATGGACAACGAAGCCCCCACGCAGTCTTAACGAACGAGAGGCTCGCCGAACTGGCGACGAACTGCCTGCGTTTCGGGCCGACCTGTCACGGCAACACGGGTTCCACCCTACCGCGCGTCAAGGATGCACCCCTATTCTCTGCCACGGAGTATTCCACGGAGCCTTCCGTAAGGCCTTACCAGGCAGCAAGGGTCACACGTCCTAGCGTGCGCGTCCGATATGGTGATGACTGGCTCAACCAGCAGAGGCGCGTTGCACTCGAGAGTCCGGACGCAGTGGGCAATAGCTTCACGGAACTCCCGCTTTATCGCTTCACAGCGCGCCTCCGGCTGCAGTTGGTACCATGCCACATCGCCCGATTCAGCAGCTGAAGATGACCCACAAGTTTCAGCGTTTACGCCCGATGCCAACTGTTCGACTGACTGCGGCGGCTGCTCCTGCTGAATTGCGAGCCCACCCTGCAGAGCTGACTCCTCAACAAGCAGGTTCACCAGCAGAGTTGCACGTAGCGCAGCGCTGCTGAGCGAGCCGGGCGCAAGCTCCGACGCCTGGGTTGTAACGTTGAGGGCGCCGCAAAACAAGGGTAACGATATCTCCCAAAACATAAAATATTAAGATCTATAGACGATCATATGTGGCCATATAGAGCCAAACCCGCAAAAGCCCCTGACACACCTGCTTCGCCTCCAACAGAGCGGAATGCAGCAGAGAGAGCCGCCGGTGCGACGGCAGAGTCCCCGACGAAACCTGCTGATCAGCCTCTACACGAGCACTTTCGTGGTACAGCAGACGGGCCTGCGTGAGCAGCACGGAGCGCCGGCGGTTCACCTTGTGCCTAGCCCACCAGCCCGAAGAGTAGTGCCGCCTCACGACCAAATCGTTTCGCGCAATGTGCATATATAAGGACATCAGCCCCACGCCTCGAAACGATGAAACACATAAAATGCAACCAGACACGCAAGGGCCGCCACAAAAAGCAAAGATGTGCTCACCAAGTATCTGTGTGGGAGAAAGCTGTTTGGGTGCTCCTGGGCCAGACGTTGAAGAGCCTTCTTCGCTTTAGCCCTGGCCAAGATTTGCAGTGGCAAATCAACGCTGTTCACTCAGAGCTCATCGGGCGTTTGGGCCAAATCGCTTCCTGTGACGCCCCGCAACTCACCGTTGGCCACGGCAGAAGTCTTTCAAGACGCCAGCACACTCTGTGGCTATGCGAAAGAAGGATTGGTCAAGACCTTGCCCGCCTGTGGACATCCTGAAGTTGCGTTTCCCCTGCCTCACTATGTACTAATTGCTTAGAGAGAGTGATGCCATCGGCAGCAGCGCTAAAGCGAAGCGCCGGACCGAGAGGCACGAAATCGTCAGGTATACTGAACAACCTGACTATGTATAGGACAATTAAAAAAATTTCCAGTAAATCACTGAGTCGTAACCTAAATCCCTCCATGCTCCGATGGAACGAGCCGGCCATGATGGAGTCAGATGTACGGACGGTTTCGGCGCGCGAGCAAACCTAGAAATCGTTACTCCAAAAGTGTTCTTCAGGCCCCGTTTCCACTTCTGAATGCAGTTGCCATCCGCTTTAAATATCTGGGGCTGCGTGACGTGGTAATGCCGCATGGAAACGACGTATGTACTAGCTGCCCTCGCACAAGGCCGCACCTCCACCCTACCTCCCAAGCTGGTGCTGTGCACATCTACCAGGCAGCGCAACGCACTGTCCTTTGAATTGCTACACAAAGCCATGACATGCAGACTTAACACACTCGAGCGGGAGGGGAAAGGGGCTCCACTCCAGCACACCGGTCAGGAGAGACAGGTATGTGCTGCAATTATCGTGCAGGGCGTCGTCCATATGACGACTCTGTCCATGGCAACGCAACTTGTTGTAGCTACGGGGCACGTGCGAGAGCACAAGCTCTGGGTCATGCCTGCCACCGTGTAAATGGTCTCACACCCGAAAGGCCATCCAGGTCTTCAAGGTCGCATCGGGCACCAAGGCACAAGGTGAGCGTGATCCTTCGCACAAATGAAGCCAACAAAGACTGCGCCACTCACGCCGGCTTCAGCAAACGACGGCGTCTCAAATCGCTTGTGGCACACGCGACCCAACTGCAAACCCCATCCTGCAGCAAGACTCATCCTGCACTAATCCAAACTATAAGCTAGCTGCATCCAACGTTTGTTGGGCGCTGTGAGCGAGCAAACACATGCACAAGGCAATCCATGGGGCAAGGAGAACGGCGAAATGCAGGCGCCCAGCACTGCTGCCTTACTGCACAGTCAGCGGTACCCCACACTTCCAGCGAGCACAACTCCTGCAAGTGTGGACGTCGATCCCCAACTCGAATCCTGCGGGGTGTTCTGCTGCGAAGCTGCGCCAGAGCATTCCAGTCACGGACGCGCCGTCCCGTGCCGGCACCCACATGCTGCCCCGTCCGAGCAAAGGCGCATCGGATGGGAGGACCCCAAACACCCCGCCTCGTCAGTCGTCACCCCTGGAGCTTGCAGCCTGTGCACACGGGCGTCGTGGTGCGCCGCCAACCACGCAGCAAGCACGCACTTGGCGCCAATTTGCCTGTGCCCAGCTGCCCCCATGCAACGCGCAACGCCCTCCCTTTACCCAGACGCAGAGAACTCGTTCGCGAGGGGGTCCACGAACGTCTGCAGCAGCGTGCGGCCGTTGACGATCTTGGTGGTCAGCACCAGGAAGCGGTAGGGCCACTCGGGCCGGGAGCTCAGGAAGCGCAACGCGGAGATCTCCGCGAAGGTCACCCCGCCGATGAACGCCACCAACACCGTCTCTGCCTGCTGCTGCTGACCGCCTGAGCTGCTGCTGGCCGCGGCGGCGGCAGAGGAGCCCGCTCCCAGCGATCCCGTCCCCTGCAGCGACCCTGACGATCCCACGCCTCCGCCGCCGGACGTGCCCGAGATGGACGACGTTGTCCCCAGCCCGCCGCTGGCTGAAGCGCCCGCTGTGGCCTTGTAGGGCTTCTCTACGGGCATGCCGTTGCTGTCCACCGTTTGGAGCACGTCGAACTGGCTGCCCGGGAGGTGCGCCAGCACCTCCAGCTGCGGGCCCCAGCCGCTTCTGCAGGGCCAAGGAGACAACAACCGGACGGCGGCAGACGGACGCGCCTGAATCTCAAGTTAGGATGCGAGGGTTACAAGGAGGGACCACTAGGGCCCTGCGCTGGCGCATTCTGAGTCAACTCAGAACCTCACGGGCCTGCACACTGCAGACCAGCACCCTCTCTCGTGTCCGCCCAGCATTGAGGGAGGGTTGGTCCCATAGGACACACCAGCGGTTAGTGCTAGGGTACTGCCTAATGTGGCAGCCTGGCACGGATATCAAGTAAGGCGGGTAGGCACTAGGCAGGCAGCGCTGTGAACAGTATTGCCGAAGAGGCCTGGGTCGTGTGAACGTCCCGCACGGCACCCGATGCCCACAGCATCCCCACCACGCTTTCCAGCTGGCCCCGAGCAAGCATCCAACCGCATTTCTCAGCTTAACGCCCCCCACAGCAGCAGAAATGGCCAGCCCCGCCCCGCCCCGCCCCGCCCGGCCAAATGACAATACTCTTTTGCCCGTTCGCGCTTGCCTAGGACTCGCGTTTCAAAGACTCCGGCTCACCCGCCCCCCACCCCACCTCACGCCTCGCCGTCATGCCGTACTCACCTCAGCGCGGTCTCCACCAGGCGGATGCTCAGCGGCGCGTAGCCCTTCCACAGGTGGGACACATCGCTGGGAGTGTCCATGGCCGCTGAGCCAGCGCCTGCGCCCCCGCCGGCGGGCCCCTCCTGCTCCGGCACAATGAGCTGTAGCGCCTTGCGGACCGAATGGAACGGGCTCCGAGTGCCCGGGGCGGCCTTCAGGAGGCCTGGGCAGGGCGACACATACACAGTGACGAAAGTGCAGTTCATAACAGTACAGTTACCCAACCACCGGTATGTGCAAGTGTGTTGTTATTTGGCAGTGATTGGACGAAATTGACACTACAGTTGTTTGAGCAACTGCATTGTCAGAGACTGTGCCCTGCTTCTCTCAAGTAACACAGCTACACATACTGGCAGTGTGTTTAGCCGGAAGCGCACTGTTCCCGCAACGCGCAGCGGCGAAGCCCACGAGAGCCGGTGCTCGCACGGCTCCACAAACCACGACGTCCCAGCTGGAACTTTCCATGGACGTCGGCGGCAGCCATTGTCAGGGCGCAAACCCTCGTGCAGCGGCTGCACCTCAACCGCCAGAGCGGCAGACCAGACGTTCCGACAGGCCAGCATCCCGACTGCTGCACACGCGCCCCCGTCCACACCAACACCACCGCCCGCGCCTGTCTCAGCGGCAGACCATGCCCACCCGACTTTTCCAGCGCGTTGAGTGTGAGCAGGTGCTGGTGCCCGTACGTGTGCAGCACCTCACTCCGCAGCGAGTCCAGCTGCCGACGTGGCAGGCCGCCCCCCACCGTGGACAGCAGCACCAGCAGCCGCAGGACCTCCATCAGGTCAGCGCCCTTGTACATGAGCTCCTGGCGGGGAGCGGGGGCCCGGGTGGAGGTGGGGCAAGGCAGCAGAACCGCAGCGAAATGGCCGAGCGGGGGCGCATGTGGTCGGCCGCTTGAACCTCGGCTGAAATCTCGGGCGGACTTACTGGGCTGCAGGTACCGGTACCACCGTTCGGGGCCTTGCTCCCTTCGACAACCGGGTCAAGAGCAGAGATAGTTCGGGGCTCCGCTTCGCTTGACAAAAGGGTCAAGAGCGCGGTGCTGGACAAGAGCACGGTGCACGGAAGCGGGACGAAGCGGAGGAACGAGGGTACGCGCCGCGCTGCGTTGAGGGGATGTGGCCCGTGGCTGGCCCGTGGCTGGCCCTCGCCTCGGTCTCACCTCGATGAAGGCCACATTGGCCTCCGGCTCGTAGCCCTCCACGATGGCCTGCTCCTTGTTCAGTCGGTCATGGAAGGCCTGCTGCTTCACCTACACGAGAGTGGGGCGCCCGTGCACGCACGCACACGCGCATGCATGCGTGCGTGCAGACGCGCGTCAGCCGTGTTGCGCATGCGGTCACACCTTTTTAAGCAAAACCCAACAAAACCCGACCGGCGAATGATGGAGACAGCGGCTGCGGCAGCATCGCCCCGGCGGAAGAAGCACCCGAAAACCGCGCTCCCTGCTCCCCGCCAAAACCATGCAACTGCCCCATGGCTCCCGGGTACACACTGTGCAACTGATGCTGCAATGCACGCAGGACAACAGATGTCCACCGACCGCACCCTCCAACACAGGCCAGCATCAGCGCCCGCGCCTCACGCGCAGGGCAACCCATGCACCGTGCTGCCCATCGCTTGCCGGGACGCGGCACGGCCGCCACGCGCGCGCACACACACACAAACACCTGCGCCGCTTGCAGAGCATACAACACCGCTATACGTGCTTCGGTCCTCGCGTGGGCCCGTGACCCACCTGCTCCGCCGGAGGCACTGCGATGTCCGACAGGCGGTCCAGCATGTACACCTTTGGCACGTCCTTGACGTAGTTCTTGAGCTCGGTGAAGTTCTTGTTCTTCATGTCGCCGAACTCCCGCCTTGCCTCCAGCGCGTACTGCTGCAGCCTGCGGAGCGGTGCGGGGCGCGCGAGAGGCGAGAGCCGTGGGGCAGCGGAGCGAGCAAGGGAGGAGCGGGCAGCGGGGGCTTGAAGGGGTAAATTCAAAAGATACAGCAGCGGAGGGATGGGTACGGCGTTTGCGTTCCAGGGCCGCGTGCAGGAGCCGGAAGGATATGGTGCGCGCAGGGGTGCGCGGCGCGCCTCTGCGGGCGACAGTGGGCCGTTGGACAGGCTCCCAGACGCCGGCGGCCGAAGGGACGGTCGGCCGACCGGCCGGTCGCTGAGCTGACTCGTGTCAACAGCTTCCTTGGCTACGATACCGCGAGTTCTGCCAGGGGCCAGCACCCGCCCCGCCGCCCGCCCTGCTCCTGTCGTACTACCTCATGATGGCGATGTGGAAGGGCAGGTCCCGGAACTCGCGAAAGAAGATGTCGGTGCTGTTCAGCGGCAAGCGACTCACGGGTGCGCGGCTGCCGCCGGGGCCGTGCGAGTCGCCGGCCTCCCCGGCGCGCTTATCTGCGTCAGGGAGCCGGTGAGGCGGCAGAGGCGGAGGGGGCGGTGACGGTGTTTGTGGTGATGGCGGCCCGGCAGGCAGGCCGAAAGGCATACAGGTAGCGCCCGACAGTTGCGCTGGCTGCTGCTGCCAATTCGGAGTCGCGAGCTCGCGGGGGGTTTCCCACGTTAGGCCGGAGCCCGGGGGGGGACGCAACGCCGGTCGGTGCCGCGTCCGCCTTCATGCTCCCACAATACGATGGCAGCCGCAGCCCGAGTCACGCAGGCAGATGCAGATGCGGCCTCGACACCTCAAAAAACACTGCCCCCAATGCCCTCACTCCCTCCCCGCTCCCTTTGTACTTCAGACAGCGAGACCGAAGTGATCGAGTAACCTATGCCCCCCCCGCATCCATCTCCGCCGCCTGACCTTTCGATTGCCAGGGAACCGAGCCATGCCGTATCCCCGTGATCTCGTCGATAAGGCCCTCGAACGTGATCTGGGTCATCATGGGCGTGATAAGATCCACTTCCCGATCCAGCAGAATCAGCCGATCGATGCGGCCGGAGCCGATGCCGAAGCCCGAGCCGCCCGCGCCCGCGCCGTTGCTGCCGCCTCCCAGCGGCGGCGCCGCCAGCAGCCCGGAGCTCTCGCGCCGCATGCGGAAGCACATGTCCCGCACCGCGGCGGCGGCCGGGCCCTTGCCCTGCGGCGCAGACACCGAAATGTAGGCTGGCGGTTCAGTGGCGTGCTTCTGCCCAACCGTCCTGCCGAACGCTGCCGAAGGCCCTTCACAGTTGGGGGCGGGCACGAACTTTCCCGCAGCCAACCCAGCCGATCCGCACAATCGTACAAAAGCGCCCTCCACCAGAGGTACGAGCCCAGCGTCTCCGCGTGCAAGACCTGATAGCTTGGTAAGGACATACGTGCGTAGCAGCGGCTCGAGGTGTCGAGGCCCTGCCCCTCAGCACGCCGAAACACGGACCTCACACACCGCATTCACGGCATCCTACCTGGACGCGCGGAATGATGCCGAACAGGGCCTGCAGCCGGGTGATCGCCGCCGCGGTGTAGTACAACGGCGTCGAGTCGCCGTCACAGACGCAGTCGTAGAAGGCGGTGTCCAGCTCCAGGCTGATGACGTCATCATCGTACGGCACCATGTCCAGGCAGTACTCGCCTGCGGGCAGTGCGACGGGCGTCGGCGGCGGCGCCGGCGGCAGCGGCGCGCCAAGCGGCAGCCTGGAGCTGCTGTCCGTCTGGGTCCGCTGCGACATCTTCTTTATCACCACCCTCACCTTCGCAAAGGACAGCCAGTGCAAGTGGGCCCATACCGTACGCACTCGACACGGGACCCGTCCGCCCAAACCCATTTCCTGCCCAGATCCCTCCCCCGGTGGCTGCGCCGGCGATAACCCCCCTCTTCCGCGCCCCTCAGCGATCAGGCTCTCTTGAGTGTCGCATGTAGTATGTGGACAGACCTCCTCGCAGGTCGTGCGGCAGGTCTCGAAATCCATCCGCTGGCGCACCCACCGACCGACCGACCGACCGACCGACGCACCAATAACGACATCGCCCAGGACGCCCTCTTCCTCCAGAATCCGTTCGCAGGCAATCGTGCGGCGGGGGATGAAGCAGACGGAGAAGTCGTGCAGCTCGAACCTGCGGGGCGGCGTGTCGACAGGTGACGGCGGCCAATCGGCTGGCTGATGCGGGCACCAAATGCCCCGGACCTGGGTGTCGCGTGCGGGTGTAGAGGAAAGCGAGCACCGCCCACTGCATCGCAACCGAATATTCCAACCGCAGCAGCGCAATCCTCACTCCCTTGCCACAGAACCGCGAACGCAGCCCGTCCCCATCACAATAACAGGACGAGGGGGGCGGTACCCAGTTGCGTGCGGCCGCATCCGCATCCACGATTACGCGCCTAACAATACCAACGAATTCCGCGAATCCCTCAAAAGCGCAGTTTCTGCTGTTCCTGTCTCATCAGCCGTGCCGATCCCTGCGCCCTGCTCCGCGCCCGCGGGTCGCGGGCCGCACCCCCGCCCCTCTCTCCCCCGTCTGTCCTCTCCTTCCACGTAGCGTACTTGTTCCTGCTTTTTATCTGCGCCGCCACCGCCTGCGCGTTGGCGACGGTGGGCCGCACCAGGTACAGCACGCTGCGGACATCGGACAGCCGCGGCTCCGTGGCGTTGTACGACGGGTCGTCCAACCGCTTCCCGGGCTCGAGGTACAGCAACCTGCCGGCGGGCAGCGAGAACGGACTGGGCTCCCGCTCCTTCGGGGCTGTGGAATGTGGGCTTGGAAACGGGCAGTGTACCGGCTCGGAACGGCCGTTCGCCGCTGTTCACTTCGGCGGTCCACCGCCCGCTGTAGCTGCAATCCATGCCTCCAGCGCGTCAGTGCGTCAGTAAGATCTCGCCCTGTCAAGCCTTGACTCACTTGACTACCCCATGCTCCGTCAGCAGGTCCGTAAGGGAGGTGTCCAGCAGGCCCAGCGGTCCACTGATGGCCGGGTCCAGCACCAGCGCCTTCTTGCCTCGGCGCTGCGCATCCATGGCCAGTGTCAGGGCGGAGTGCAACCAGGCGTGGCTCGATGCAATGGGGAGTGGCGTGGCCTTGGGAGTCTTTGGTGTCTGCGAGGACACCTTGTGGGTCGGGTGCTTTCAGGCTGGCGCGACACCCTCCACGGCCCGAACCCCGGATGGCCGCAACCCCGCTCGGTGCATGACGCCGTCGCACTTTTGTGCCTGACGACCGCACCCGTGCGGCGGTTCGTTGGCAACATGTTGGGTCGGCGGGGCCTGCTGAGGCCCTCAGCAGCGCAGCGCCACTGGACAGACATCCCGCAAGCCCCTCCTTTCCGGATCGAGCCCAAACAACGCCACGCCAACTCAATGCCCAGTGATGCCAAGGCCCCTCCGCCTTGCACGCACCAAATCGACCACCTCCAGCAACTGCTTCCGCGCTTGTTCCCTGTGGCGGTCGTGCACAGGCCACGCCACATTTAAGCCAAGGCATTACCGGCACATCGCTGCCTTGGGACCGGTCCCAGTGCACACCCGGCACGCCGTTGCCTCAAGGCCTGTTTCGGGAGCATCTTTTGGCCTCCCCCGGCCGGACGCGTGTTTTGAAGGAAGCTGCGCCGATCAGGCGACGGTTCCAAGCTCACCGAATGTACACCAGCGGCACCGGTCCCGTGTCGAGGGTAGGCAGCTGGTGTTTGCCCGGCTTCAGACGCGCCATCTAGGAACCACGAAATCCCGGGCAGCCTACCAGGCCTGACCAGGTGGGTTAGCGCTATCTAGGCGCGTGTTGGCTACCGGACGTCATGTTGAGGGTTGTCGCTGTGTATTTAATAGTGTTTGCATTAGCCTCCGAAGACTGAAGCATGTACTATTGTATATAAGGAGTAAGTACCGTCATCCCGGAACTTGATTGGGATGCATAGATGAATGAGCGGCGTGTGGTGACCCGTCAGCATTGAATTTCTGAAGTACTTTTCTCCTGGCCTTACGCCCCAGCCTCCGTCATACCTTGTTGAATATAAAATACTCCGTTCTTTCTTTGTAGACTTAAAGTAAGGCATGTACTAGTGCTTCCAGCTCCTTGGTAGACGTTACGGTTCAATGCAACTTTCAGGGCCTCTCCGGGCCTCAGGTTCCTGCCTTCATGGCAAACGTGTCCCAACGGCAAGGGCTACATGGCTCTCAGGGCTGGGCGTCAGCCATCATGGTCGGCCAGTCCGTGTCGCTGCCTCGTCAGAAAACTCTGAGGCACCCTCGGCAGGACCAAACACCGGCAACGTGGCCGCTACAGATCAGCAGAGCAATGCAATTGACGTCCATGCGCATGCCATAGTCCCCAGCGTGGAGGCTGTGACCTCCGACCGAAAACCGACAGCTGCGACATCCGCCACTGTCGAGGGTGACTGGCTGGAGCCCCCACCAGGGGATTGGGGAGGCACGGTCGACCGGCAAGCCATCAAGGAACCCGATTCCTCAGGTGACGCTGTTGTTTGCCTCGAACGGAAGGTTTGGGTATCTGTGGAGGACCCATGCCAGCCGCCGCCTCCCACCAGGTGTGCTTTTCTACTTCATCATCATTGCTGGCCTCAGCCTTGGCGTCCACCAGCTTCTCAAATTGCTAGGTGAGCTGCAATGGAGCAATGTTAACGGCACGCGAGCAGTCGTGGGTATCGTTGCTCCCCTTCCGGAATGTCTAGTTACCGCCTAAACGTCCCGTGGGTCCAACCGTGTTTGGCCGGAAAACAGAGTGCCAAAGCTTGTCAGATCCGTAGGACTAAGTGTCCAATGCAACGTCTCTTCGCCCATCACGTCTTGTGCCGCAGGGGCGCGCCAAGGCGAGGGGCAGCTTACACGGCCTTCCGCGAGGCAGGTCGCCGTGGTCGCAGCTCCCACATACCACGCGAAGCTGCCCCAGCCGTCGCTGCTCGCGAGCAAGCCCGAGGCTTCGGCTGAGGACTCGGCGGCTGAGGACTCGGCCGCCACAGCGCTTGCTGAGACACGCGCGCGCTCGGCAACTGAGGCTGGAGCGGGCGACGGCGGCGCCAAAGCTGCCGATGCCGCGGGCGCAGCGACGGCGGCGTCAGCCGCGCAGAGGGGCCCTGAAGGAGAGGTTGTCCGCGGCTCGGTGGGCCCAGCGGGGCCCAGCAGCGCGCTCACCAGTGCTTCAGAGACCGAGCCGGGGAACGAAATGGACGCAGAGTCGGAGGATGTGGCCACGGAACAGTCCGAGCCGGCTACCATGCGCCTGCCGCCGCAGCAGGCAGTCTCTGGGCCGGGGTCCCAGGCGTCTGTGTTCGTGTCATCCGCCGGCCCCAGCGAAGGTGACCAGGCGTCGAGCTCCGGCGCCGCCAAAACCCTGCAGCAGGTGCCTGTGGGAGAGGACAGGGCAGGCTCAGCTTCAGGAGCCGCAGGGCCGCCTGCTGCGGAGTCCCAGGCGCTCAACGTTGTTGTTGGGCCCGCTAGCCAGGCGCCGCCACGCGCGGCACAGCCGTCGGGTCAGGACACTACGGCCGATTCGGCAGCAGGGTCAGCTGCACAGCCGCTCCTAGCCTCCACGTCCGCCGGCGGCAGCAGTGGCGGGCTCGGCGGCGCACGGGCCCCGGCGGAGCAGCAGGCGAGCCCTGCGCCTGCAACGAGCACCGGCGCAACAAGCAGCCCCGCCGCCTGGGCTTCTGGCCCGTTTGCTGGTGGCAGCGCGTTCTTCATGGGCGGCGGCGGTGCCCCAGCGGCGCCGCAGCCCGAGCCGGTGGCGCCCGCCCGGGTGTCGCTGCCTTCGGTGCGGCCTGAGCCGCTCAGTCGCGCCCCAGACAGCTCCGCCCTGGCGATGCTGCCCAACGATGACTCGCTCAGCAGCCTGCGAGAGCGCGCGCAGCTGTCGCTGCGTGGCGCAGCGGCCGCGGTAGAGGCGTCCCAGCGCGCGGCGGCGTACGCCGCGGCGGCCAGCAGCGCCGCCTCGCGGGCGGCGGAGGCGGCGGAGCGCGCGGCGGCGGCGGCTACGTCTGCGCAGGTGCGCGCGCTCTCGTTCCGTCGCTTGGATGCTGCGGGTTGGGATTTCGGGGCCACGCCGCCCTAGGGCCATCCGCACCCTTCGTGCAGAGCGGGCCGGGTTTGGGCAGCTTTGGCAAATGGCTCACCTCCTTTTGTTCCGGTCTCCCTGCGGGCGCATGAAGCTGCTGCGTTTGACAAGGTGAAGGGTTAGATTCGGGGGAGAAAGGAGAAACGACGGAAGGGAGACGTCTCGTCTTCAGCCTGGTTGAGACAGGGCATGCCGTGCGCGCAGTCGCCGCAAACCCAGGTCGACCCAGGAGCGCCGACAAGTGACGGTATCGGTGTGCGCTGCTGCCCCTTGCGTTCCCGTCTCCAGGCCGGGCTAGAGAGCGCGGCCGAGAGCGCCATCGTGGCGGCTGAGGCGAGAGTGGCGCAGGCGGCGGAGGCGGCAAAGGAGGCCGAGGGCCGCGCAGCGAGCGCGGCTGCACACGCGACGGCGTACCAGGACATGGCGCAGTCGCAGGTGGGTAAGGGGCGAAATCAGGGGCGCGGGAAGCGATGCGGCAGTGGGTTAAGGGGGCCTCATGACGAGCACCTCCCAGACCCTGCCTCGTGTCCACCCGCGCTCTCTTCTTGCCGTCTCAATTCACCTGTTTTTCGTGCCGTCTGATTCTGCCCATGCTTTGCCAGGCGGATATAGCGGAGCGCGCTGCGGCCGTGCAGAAGCCCGCTGCGCTGCCAGGGCCCCTGAGCCAGCTGCAGCAGCTCTGGCGCAGTGCCAGCTCCGCGTTCGCGCACGGGCACCAGCACAGTCATGAGGAGAGTTCGCGCGGCGGCCAGAGCGACGGGTCAATCGTAACCGTAGCGGTTGGTAGCGGCGGCGGCAGCAGCACAAACGACAGTAGCGCTCGCGGCAATGGCAACACTGCGGACGCCGGCGGGACTGGGACGACCGCCGGAAGGATGGGCACCGCAGCGGCCGAGACAATCAGCTCGACAGTCAAGGGTTTCATATCTTGGCTGGGCCAAGGTGATGGGACGCGCTAGGTTGCCAGTATGCCTGCCGATGGAATTTGCCTGTTCGGCGGGCGGTCCGGTTGTTACCAGCGCTGACTTTCAGATCCTCTAGCGGTAGTAGTAGGGTTAGCCAAGAAAGCCGCGGACCGCCGCAACGGTTGCGCCGTCGGAAAATGTTACACAGGACGCAGGACAGCATCAACAGGATATGCTACGTACGGCGCCTTATATGTACTTTTGACCCTTTTTTGTTGATTTGCGTGTGTGCCACTGTCCCCGGTGGCCAATCCTTGGGAGAAAGCGATACTCCTTCCCCCAATAGCTTCCTTGTGGCTTTGCCGCCAAGTGAGTGCACGCTCGCTGTCCCAATCGTAAGCTCTCCTTTCGCCGCCCACGGAGGAGGCCGAGCCCATGGACAAGCCCTAGCCACGATGTGCCAGGTTTCTAGACCAGCATGTCCCGGCGCTCCGCGCCGTCAATCTGAATGCCTGCCTGCCTATGCACCGCAAAAACACAGCGCCGGCGCCTCTGAGCAGCGCCGATTGCCAATATACGCCACCACCATAGGATGGGCACGTCAACTCCTGCGTTTGAGTGGTCGGTAGCGCGTTGATAGCGCGCAGCGCTCAGAAGCCGACGGTGATGGCCTTGAGCATGGGCGCCACCTGCTCGAAGCGGATGAGCTCCTGCGTGCGCTTGACAACCGACTGGTTGTCCTCGCTGCGGGGGGCGAAGAGATCCGTCGCCGGGTGGGTGCCGGGGCGTCAGGCCGTGTAAACGATTGGCGCGTGGCAGGGAGCAAGCAGGTTGCACCTGTAAGTCTGTCGCCTTTCTGTACAACCCACTTGACGGTAGTCGCGAGTTTAGTGTCATTGGCTGGTTGATGCATGGTTGGTTGGTTGTACGCGGGGTAAGGAACATTCCGCAGTGAAGGAACAATTGTACCGTGTCCCCGTGTTGTATCTCGCGGGGATCGTATGTTGGAACGGGGTTGGCATAGGTGTAGGTTAACATAATGTACAATTTAGATATCATTGGTACGTGCTAGCATGTAGCGAGCACGGCGCGGCACGGTGCAGGCGCGGTGCAGCGGCACGGCAGTTGATCTTGCCCTACGGCGATGCTGGCTGAGTATCCGTTTTCCTCTTGACGGGCGCCGACTCTTTTCATGGGAGGCGTCTGGGCCAGTAAGGCGGCGTGGCGCCCGGCTGCCACACCTTTCGGCAGCGCCGGTCCAGGCCTCGGGACCTGTGCTGCAGTGTGGCATATTTGCCTTTCCCCCATCACCGTGTTGCATGCATGTATCCGTTGCAATACACTTGTTGTCCTTTGCGCCCTTCGAATGTGTCGACCTCACTCTAATCAGCCCTAGCATTGCTCCGCTCCGTCGCCTCGCAACACCTGATGCGGTTTCCCGTAAAACCTCATATCTCCAGGGTCCAATAACAAATGTACCGGTAAGACAGGAATATTGCCGCGACAGCGACGACAGCGTGAAGAGGTCCCCCACAGCCGCGGCCCCAAAAGCAACCTAACCCGGGGGACTCACTTCTTCGGGAGCGCCACGACGTCGCCCGCCGGCGTCGAGACGATGCTCCACCCGGCGGCGCGGCACTTGTCCGAGAGCTGCATCAGCGGGTGCCCAGGATGAAAACGGCAACCGCCAAGGGTCTTTCAACAAACGCGGCAGCAGAAAACACAGAGACAGGCTCCCAGGCAGTGCCGGCTGGTTGCACACATGTAGGCGGGGGAGGTGCGTCAATACCGGCAGGGACAGTTCCTCACCACACCGCCCAAGGTCGCCGTGTGCCGAGTCCCGCACCGGAATGCCCACCCCAGGTGATTGCGCAAGGAGCACTAACGCTCGCAGCTGCAGGGGACAACTACAAGGCATTACAGCCCCCAACCCCCCGCCCAATCAATGAAGGCTCATGGCCACCGGCCCATGGGCCCCCCGCCCCAGACGATGCGCTGCAGCCCCTCCCCGCCCGACCACCGCGATGCGCTGCCCCGACTCACATACTGGTCCAACGTGGCGCCGTCCAGCTTCAGGCAGTCGGCCAAGGTGCGCTTGGTCACCCGGCCGTACGTGTGGACCAGCGTGTGGGCGATGAACCCGCGGACCGCCTCGTAAAAGCCAGGGACTGGTCGGGAGGCACCACGCAGGCGGCAGGGAGATAGGCAGCACACCGCAACTCAGTGGGCACGCTGCGCTTACAAACACGTCTGGGAGTGTGGTTGCAAACAGGAGCAAACAGGGGAGGCACACCATCGCGGCGCTTGCACAGCGGTCGTTTGGGGCGGGGTGAGGACAGGTGACTCCGCACCAAAGGGTAAGAGCACAAAGATCCGCCAGCCGACGTCGGCCAACTCAGTCCGAAGGGCATGGTTGGCAGTTGCCTGTTCAAAAGCGGCGCCCCTGGTGCAGTGATCAGGCTTCGGTTTGGTTTGATCGCGAGCGCAGCATGCCTTTCTGGAAGCTTAGAACGTGAAGAATTGCCAGGCACTGCTAGGCCAATTGCCAGGCTAGGGGTACAGCTGTATGTGCGGCGCGAAATCAAGACTCCTATCACACCCGATGCCACATATGACCCGCCGTGCTGCTGGCCCCCAGAAAGAGCGCTGCGCCATGAACTCACTCGTCGCCAACAGGTCCCGGCACGTGTTCGCGGCGTTCCAGAAGTCAGCGAACCGGCTAGTCTCCAAAGCGTTCGCCAGCTGCACCACTTTGTAAATAGCCTCGTCCGCCTACGGGGTGATGAGAATGGGCCATGTTTGGTGAGTTCCCACGAGACACGGCACTCGTCCTAAGGTGGCAAGCTCCCTTGTAGGGGGTTCATCTCGAGCAATCCCGCCAACGCCAATGCCCCGTGGAACCCTCGCACGCTTCCAACGCAGCGGAATTACACGTTTTAGTCTGGCCTGACAAACTAGATGTAGCCAGGGGGGAGCCACTGGCTTTTCCCCTCTCCACGTCTTGACTTTTACCCCTGAGAAAGGAAACCCTGCCCGCTGCCATCTGAGGAGCACGGCAATCCACCTACCATCTTGCCTACCCGCCCTACCCCCCACCCGCCCCACGCGCATAGCCCACCCAGATCCAGCGTCCAATCCCCATATTCTCCCCAACGCTGCGTCCTGTGTAGACCAAATACCTGCTGAAGGCGCTCGGGTAGTAGCGTTATGCAGCTTTTGTAGTCCTGGTTCGGAGCTTGCATGATTGCTTTAATGAGGATTTTTGCAATGATCTGTGGCTTTACGCTGGCCGGGCTGAATTGATAGAACCGCAGGAGCGTCACGTTGGCGTCCAAGTTCCACGTCCTGTTGGCAACCTGCGTGTTGGTCGCGCGCGTTTTGGCGCCGCCGCCAGCTTGTAAGCGCTTGACGCCAAGACATGGTTAAAGCGTAATCTTGATGCTTACCTGTTCATCAACATTCTGCTCCAGAATGGGCAGCTTCTCCGGCGAGTACCTGCAGACCAGGCCGCCGAGAGTACAGCCTGAATTGATTTGCCGCTATCCATGGCACAACTGTCACCAGCAGACCGTAGCTGTATAGAACATTCCATGAGACAGCAACTCGAATAACAAACCACAAAGCCCCCACCGGTCAGCGCCAGAGATCGTCAAGGCTGACATGATTCACGCAAATGAGTGCTGCTAATAAGGGCAGTGAAAACACAAAACTTGAAAGCGTGCGTGGGCCATTGTCCGTCGTTTCTGAGTCCATCAACCGTCTGTACGGACTAACGAACTATCACAACACCTTCTGCCCTGGTTTTGATGCGTCTCGCACTGTCGGCACTTAGGCCTAGGCGTAGCAAACTGTCACACGATACCCTGCTTATGTGCCAGGTCACTGCAAAAAGTTCAGCGCCGCCTGAATGCAAAGGGCATGCGCTAGAACAGGTCAAGCTGCCGGGGTAGAAAGAGAAACGTCGTGGATATCAATTCCCTGGCTGCAAACTATTCGTCGTTATTATTGCCCCTCCGACAGCTAGCTCGTCCCGCTAATTAAGCGAGGCCGTTAAGCTGAATACTATGATCCTACGGTTGCGACACGCGGTGCCCTGGCTCCAAAAGTTTAGTGGCTGGTCCGTGTGCGCAGTCCCACCGCCGCTGGCCTGCCGTTTCAGTGGGACAGCTTGGGCCAGCGCGACCCTCGCTCCCAGCGCCAACGACTCGGAAAGCCCACCTGACCTTGGCGACGGCTTGCCTCCCAGTGTTGCGGCCGAACCTCCAGAAAAGAAGAAACGGCGTTCCACGCGCGCGGCGAAGGCCACCGCCGCGGTGAAGGATGCAGAGACACAGGCGCTATCGGACGGCGCAGGCGGCGCGGGCGAGGCGGACGGCGCTGCCGCTTCCAGCTCCTCACAGAGCACCGCCTCCAAGCAGCGAGCCTCTTCGCGGCGCAAGGCAGCGACGGCGGCCAGCAGCGACCCTGCAGAGCCAGCGGGTGAGCCCAGCGCGCCGCCGGCGCCCGCCAAGCGCACGAGGCGCAAGAAGCAGGAGGAGGCGCCGGCGGCGGAGGCCGACGCGGACGCGGAATCTCGCCGCAGCAGCGGCGCTGAGGCCAGTAGCAGTGGCAGCGGCGAAGCCGCACCCGCAGCGGAAAAGCGCGCGAGCAGGAGCAAGTCGAAGAAGGCGGTGGCGACGACGACAACCACAAGCGCAGTGGACGAGGGGGCGAGAGGCGAGGAACGTGTCAGCATCCGAGGTGGGTCTGGCCCGACCGGCGTGGCATCGAGTACCGGCACGTAGCCTTCTTTGCCACCCGCAGCCAGCATGTCGCATGTTCTTCTTTCCACTTGCACGCGCACCGCCCGGACCCGTCCACGGTCCATATCCCGTGTCCCCACCGCGTCCCGAACTCGCAACTCGGCACAGTCCCACACCGCCCGCCGCCCCAATGCCCCACCGCCCAGACCTGCCGTACGAAGACTGTTTGGTACTTCCCCGCAAGGCCGAACAAGTCCTCGTCGCGCTGGGGCTGCGGTCGCCCCTCAAAGACGCCGACACCGATGACGGCGCCGACGCCGCGGCGGCCGCCGGCCCGGCCGCACCCAGCTCCATTGGCAGCGTGCTGGAGTTGGCCAGCTACCTGGGCCGGCCCGATCCCAAGGAGTTGGCCACACCGCTCCTCATCGCGCAGTACCAGGGATACCTGGGCCCTTCGCCGGACTACCTGTACGACCTCTTCTACCTGGATTATGGTGGGCGGGGTAATCCGGCGGGCGGATGGGGGCGGAACGGGACAGGATTTGTTATGGGGCTGTGGAGCGGGGGACGAGGTCGGTGCGAGAGGGGAGGCCGGCTGGGAGGCGGGCGAGGAGGAGGGGAGGAGGGTAGGCGGCGGCGGTGTGCCCGCGTGTGCATTCGGGCGTGTCCTCCGCGCAACGAGAGAGGGTTTCCACGCCGTTGTCCCCTCCTTCCTTTTACGAATCGCACTCGGGCTGGACCGGGTTACGACAATCCCAAGAACCTCCCCAAGATGCGCACGAAAGCGACGTGCCGCAGTGCCTACCCCCAATGGGACAGCCACGTCCCCACACATGCGCGCCCCTCCTCCTCTCTCCTCTCCCCTCCCCGGGGAAGTCCTGCAGCTGCAAACCCCCAAACACATGAGGGCCGGGGGCCCACTGTAACAACAACACGAGCGCGCCCCCTCCCTCCGGACCCCCTTGTCCCTGCCCGGCCCTGACTTCCGGCGGCCGCCAGACCCGCCCTACCTGACGAGCGACGCGGTCCGCGGCGCGGCGGTGGCGGCGGCCCGCTCGGTGTCCCGAGCCGCCGGGCTGCTTTCCGCCAAGGGATCGCCGCCCGAGGCGCTTGCGCGCGCCGCCATGGATGGGCTGCGGGCGGACGTGGCGGACGTGAGTGCGCAGGAGGCGCGCGCGCCGCGGCTGACGGAGGCGCAGCTGGAGCTGTTCCTGCTGGACTGGGCGTCCGCGCGGCTGGCGGGCCCGAGGCACGAGGGAGGTGAGTGGCGGCTTCTCGCTCGGGCTCCCAACGGATGAGCGAGCAACTGTAATCTGCTGCTAGTAGGTGTAGGTGTATAAGGATTGAGCAGCGGCAGCAGCTGGGGTTCATCCTTGTTCAAGGCTCAGTAAGGCGACCCTTGAACTAAGGCATGGCAGAGTACGGAGTGCGAATCCGGAAATGGGTCTTGGGGCCACGCAGGGGGCCAAAGTCCTCCAGGCTTGGCATGCCGGGCCGATGCTCATTCGGCGATGATGCTCCCTCCATCAACCTTCCCGTATCGCACCCCTCCCACCCCGCCCACCATGCCCGCCCGCCCTGCCCCGCCAACGTCGCTTCCGTCCCATGGCTGCGGTCTCATGCTTGTTGCCCTGCCGGCCCCGCCCGCGCAGGCATCCCCTACCTCGCCCTCCGCTGCGCCGCGCTGCAGCTGACGCGGCCCATTGTGGTGGAGCGGCTGCATCGCTACGCGGTACAGGGGGACAGTCTGCAGGACCTGGCGGCGGGGACGGGCACGGGCGGCGGCGGCGGCGGGCGGGGGGTGCGGCTGTCCCAGCCCATGGAGGCCCTGATCGAGGGGCTCAAGGCGGGGGTGCGGCTGGAGCCCGAGCGCCTGATGCAGGACTTCAGGCTCACGTCGCCAGGTGGGAGGGGGGGTTGCATGTCATGTGATATTTGGGGGTAGTGAAGGAGACGCCGCAGCGGGAAGGACAGGGACGACGTTGTTTTGGGGTGTATGAACGGCGTGCATTCGTGGTACAGCCGCTGAGTTCTCATGAAGGCAGACCTACGCAATCGCAGGTCTGCAGGTCGCACAGAGGTGCGGGCTTTGTTGGAGAACCGCAGGGGGCGGGTGAGGAGGCGGTGGGGGGGTGCCCCACTTCTGCGGCGCGCGGTGGCACTGGTTATTAGGGGATCAGCAGCCAGCAGCTGCGCCCATGCTGCATGGTGAGCACCAAATGCGAGAATGTTGGGTGCGAGGGCGTGGGTGGGCGGGCCTGCCGCCTGCAGATGCTGGTCGCAAAGTGAGGCCCACGCGTGCCCTCACGGGCTGGGCGACGCCCACCCGCACCGGCGCCCGCGCTGAGCGCCTGCGCAGCAGCCCCGCACCGCCGTCCGCGACCCCCGCTGGCCCTTGCCGCCGTTTTTGTCCCGCCGAGCTTCACATCAGCGCAACCTTGTCGACCGCTGCTGCTGGCCCTAGCGGCGCTGCTCGCGCCTGCACTCGCCGTGCCACTGGCCCCGCGCCTGCCTAATACGCCTGCTGCTGCATCGGCTGCCCCGCCCCCCACGCCCTCACCCCCGGGGGTTGGATCGGCAGGCTCCCCGCTGTACGAGCACCTGGGCGCCATTCGTCGGGCGGTGGTGCGGGAGGCGGTGCTGAGCCTCGACCCGGGTGGCGCCATGTACCACAGCACGCTGATGACCAAGCTGCATGCGCACCCGGACATAGGGCCGGCGCTGAAGCAGCAGGTGATGTGGTGTCGGGTCGTTCGCTGGGTTGGACCGCGGGGGAGGGGCGGAGTCGCGGGGGAGGGAGAGGGCCGTCTGGGTCCGCTGCCCGAGCCGCAGCTCCCCGAAGCTCTCCGCAGCCCGCAGACAACGAGAGCCCCCAGGCAGCGGCCTCCGGGCGGACACGGCGACACGGCACAGCGGGCGAATGGCCGCCGCCCCTTAACAACCCTCCCCATCTCGAGAAGTTGATCTTGTTCCTAATCCTTGCGCCTCCTTTCCGCCGCGTATCACACCACCCCAGGAGACTCAGTGGAAAGAGGAGCAGGGCGAGCGGGACGGCAGCGCGCTGACCCACGCGCAGGTTCGGCTGCTGTTCCATTTGTGGCGCCTGGAGTGCTTTCGGGCCGAGGAGCAGGTCCGGCGGCAGAGGCAGGCGGAATCTGCCGGCGCGACGGCGTAGCGGCCGTGCGGCTGAGCAGCGCGGCTGCAGTCTCGAGCCGTCCGGAGCGGCGCGGCGCGTGGGGTGGAACGAAGGGAGCGCCGCTGCTCTACTCTCCGGAGCGGCACCGTCGCTTGGAAGGCAACGCGGGTAGTGTGCGCTAGGGGGCGAGTGGGAACGCATGCGCGTTGCGAAGCGGAGCCGTTGGAGCCGTTCGTGGGTTTGGTGTCCACTGTAACAACATCGGGCGTGGACACCCGACAGAACACCGCTCCTGGAGCCAACCGTAACAGCAGCAACAACAACAACAATGGCAACAACGGCTTCTTTCCATGTGTTTCTACCCCACGTACAGCACAGCACGTCACCACACCCGCAGCCTGTCCGGGCCTCCTGGTAATTGAGTTTGCACATTGCTCTCAAAACTACAGCAATTAAATGTGTTTAAAATTAAAGGAACGAAACTTGCTTGCGAAGGGCAACCATCGCAGGACGCACCGGTGTCCGCGGCTCTGCAGGGCTTCCTCAAGAGAAGCCAAACATGGGGCAGCACCATGTGAGCATCGCGCGAGCAAGCCAAACGCGATGTGATAAATGCCGTAGAGCTCGTGCATTTGTTTGCGAAGCAAATACCTGTACACTGGAAATGCATGCAATAAGGGAAGCCGCCAAAAAGTGCCCCCCCAAGCCCTAACAAGGCCGGCGCGAGCCCCGCCCGCCGCTGCTGACACGTACACTGACACAAATACACTTGCGACAGCTCATCCCAGCAAACAACAAAGCCACACACGCAACCCGTCAAGCACACAGCACGACGAGCGGACTCCAGCACCTCGCAAGAAACCCCTGCCCCAATGCCCACGCGCAGCCTTGGTTTAAGCTTGCGCAACCCTGCGGGGACCCTCACCGTCCCGGTCACCTACTCCCGACGCACTGCTAAGAATGCCAATTCAGCCTTGGCGATAATCCCATGGAGCCGTGCAGCACACCTCGTTGCCACCCGCCACGCCATCACGCCACCACGCTGACGGTCGCCCGCTCCTCCACGACCTCCGCCGCCACCTCCGCCGGCGGCTCAGAGTCCGACGCGCCGTCCCCGGCAACCAGCGCCGCCTCCGCCGCCACCTGCTCCTCCCGCACCTCCTGCTGCTGCGCCCGCGCCATCTTCCAGGACGCGATCCACTCCCGCGCCGCCACCACATTGGCCGGCGCCAGCGCGCTCTCCACGCCGTCATCAAGCAGGGAGCCGCTTGACTCAGGCATCAACTCCTCCGCCGCCTCCGCCTCCGCCGCCGCCTTTGCTCCCGTCGCCTCTTCCGCCTTCGCCTCCGTCGCCTTCGCCTCCGTCGCCGCCTCCGCAGAAGACTCCAGGGGTGACGCGGTAACGTCGGCCGCCGCTGCCTCACTGCCGCGCCGCTTCCACGCTGCGATCCACTCGCGCGCCTCCGCCACGTTCGCCGGAACCGGGAGCGCGGAGGGGGCTTCCGGCTCGGTGGCCGGTGTGGCAACTGGGAGCTCAGGGGCCACGGCCACCATGGCGGCGGCGGCGGCTACGGGGACTGGCTCTTCAGCGGCGTGCACAGTCAAGGTGGTGGGGACTGGCTTTGAGCCTGCTGCTGACTCTGTCACGGCGGCTGTAACTGGCTCTGCGGCGGCGACCGGCTCTGTCACGGCGGCTGTAACTGGCTCTGCGGCGGCGGCCGGCTCTGTCACGGCGGCTGTAACTGGCTCTACGGCGGCGGCCGGCTCTGTCACGGCGGCAGTAACTGGCTCTGCGGCGGCGATCGGCTCTGTCACGGCGGCAGAGACTGGCTCTGCGGCGGCGGCCGGCTCTGTCACGGCGGCAGAGACTGGCTCTGCGCCTGCCGGCGTCCCCACGAGGGTGGAGATTGCCTCCGCGACGGCTGGCGCCGTCGCGGCCGCCGCTGCGGAGTCGGTGGCGGGGCGTTCAGCGACAGCAGCAGCGGCGCCGTCGAGCTCCAACGACGGGGGCAGGGACAGCTGAAACCCTGCGGCCTCCAGCGCCGCCGCCAGGGCCTCTCGATCCACACCCCGAACCTCCGGGACCTGAGCGGAAACCAGTGGTGCGGGCAAACGGCAGCGCAGGTCGACGATATTATGGATATACATGCCTCAGTGGTAACTCAGTCGGAGTCGGGGACACCACTCCGCACCACAACGGGTGCTCGGAGCTGTCTCTGCCGGTGGGAAGCCCTTTCCCGGTTCCTGGACCCGGTCCACACTGGTACAGTGCCCGACAGGGCTGACCGCTGGGCGGCGCCTCCAGGAGACACACCCAGCCCCCGGCCACATCCCTTCCAGTCGCTGTAAGAACCCATCCTTGGCAGTCCTGCGATCCCCTGACAGACCCACGGGTCGCTCGCACCATCGTGTCGGCGATCTGCTGCGCGGCGCTGTCCGCGTCCTTTGCGCCCATCACGATGTCCGCTAGCTGCTGCAGCTGGGCACCGCCGCCGTCGTCGGCGGTGGCGCTGCTGCCGCTGCTGCCGCTGGCGGCCGCAGCGCCTGCACCTGAGCCGGCGGCGCCGCTGCTGTTGCTGGCGCCGGTGGGCACATCGAAGCCGCGCTCCTTAAGGAAAGCCCTGCAACGCCGGCGCCAAGGGAGATCGGCCGAGAAGTGCGGCAGATCGGCCTGTAGTGCTTTGGTATGGTCGTTGCAGTGGGTTCCAAGACTCTGCAGACCGGCAATGGCGTCTGGAAGCGCCCCTCGGCTGGGCATGACGATGACATTGCACTCCAGTAGCCAAGCCCAGTCAAGCCTTTGCTCGTGCCTGGAGGTGTGGGCTGGGATTCGGTGTTCGGGGCGGTGCGGTGGACCCACCTGACGGAGGCGAGTGTGGCCTCTCGGTCCTTTGCGAACAGAAGGTTTCCAGCCAGGAAGCGGGCCAGGCCCAGCGCGCCCATCAACTGAAGGATGGCGTCCAGCTCTACGGAGAGGAAGAACGCACGCATGCACGCATGCACGCACGCGCTCACTCACGCGGCAGTAGTGAAGGTATCGGCAGTCAACAGAAGAGGCAGCCCCGGCAGGACAACAGCTCACCGCGGGGAGGTCGGGGTCGAGGAGGTGCGCATCGGAGCATGGAAGCAGGAGGAGAGGGACAGACAAGTGCAGCAGTGTGCTGATTGCGTTGTGTTCTTTGCTGCTCTTTCCAACGAAATGGGCTCCAGGGCGGCCCCGGCCGCTGCCGCCAGTGAAAGTGCGCGTAGAGTCGCTGTACTGCACGACCCCGCGCCGCTGTCCTCAAACCCGCCATGGCTGCACCGCAAATGCCGCCCAACCGGTGCAGGGTGCATGCAGCGCGCAGTACCGCACACGCCTCACTCAACCGGCAACTCTGACTGCCTGTGCAACGCATCGAGGATTGGAGGTCCGCCTAGCGTGGAGAGCGGAGACACGGCCGCACCTGTAACTGCGAGCACTCCGACAGCCGCGATGCCCGCAGCAGCCAGCACACCGTTCGCCGCCGAGGGGTTTTCCTTGTACTTGTCTGCTCACACGAACCCAGAACAGCAGCGAAAAGAGGGGCGACGTCAAGCTGGGGCTGCGGCGGCGATACAAACGTCGGCAGGAGCAACATGCAGGCGGCGGCGCAACTCATCCGGGCGCGGCGGCTGCGGTGGTGGCGGCAGCAGGGAACCGTAAAGCTAACCCCCTCCCCATCAGCTTCCTTACTCCCTCGCTCTTATATATGCATAACGAACCCGAGAACCCACCACCTGCCAACCCGTGATCACATCTCCTCTTTTCACCATCGGCTTCCCCTTCCCCTCCGCCCTCCCCTTGCCCGCTGCAGTATCATCTTCATACACCCCTCCCCCGCGCTCCCTACCCGTGATGACGTTCACCGCTCCGTTGACTCGGTCCAGCGTGCCCGTCAGGTCAACTTCCGGCACCTGCGCCTGCACCTGAGCCTGGAGCTCCGCCGCTAGCGCCGCCAGGTCCACGGACGGGAGCTCCAGGGAAGGCAACGGCAGCTCAAAGACGCGGTACGGCTTCGTGGGCAGCTCACTCGCCTGCGCCAGCGACGGAAACGTCCGCAGCGGCAGAGGATGCAGCGGCAGGAGCAGACGCAAGCGGGCGGTTCCAGTTGCGGTGGTGTCACAGGCGCGCCAAGTGAGTAACGAGTGCAGCTCTCGCGGCGTGCTGCCTGCAGGAGAGGGCGCAAGCGCGCGCACGGCTGGCGGGGGTTTGGGGTGCGACGCGAGCGGCCGGTGGGTTGCTTGGCGCGAGGTGTATCGGTCGCAAGATGGCAACTATGATGGCAACGGCCTGGTCGCCGTGAGCAGCGAGGGCCGGTGTGTCCGGGTCCGCGCCGAGGCCGACTTGGAGGAAGCGCATCCACGCCAGAGTGATCGGCCGAAGGCGAACAACTGAAGGGGCGTGTAGGGCGAAGGCAGTGGCGGTGGTGGCCGCGGCCAGCACTGCCAGCCCCAACGTTACGTCGCACGTGGTCTCCTCCGCATGCGCAGGCGCGCGGCGCCGGCCAGACCGCACCTTCCAGCCCTTGGTGCCCTCCATGCCGCCTCGCACCCAGTAGACTTTCTCCTTGAAGAAGCCATCCCGCGCGAGCTCTTCCGCCGCCTTCGGAGCCAGGGTGCCATCCCTGCGCGGCCGGACGTGCAGCGGCAACTGAATCCGTCAGCGCAGTTGCGCGGCCCCGCCCATTGGCCGACGGCGCTGCGTCTCTGCATGTACCGTGACGTGGGGCCATGCCCAGAGAGGCGCGACGGGACGCGGCCGCTGCCGCTGCACTGTGGCGCCGCTCGATGCGGCGGGGTCCTCCCTTCAAGGCTCCGGGCAAAGCTTTCGCAGGCGCTGGTAGTGATGCCCAAACGCCGTCCTTGCGCTCAGCCGATAAGCCCGGAATCCTGGCACCCACGCCCCGAGCCCTGCCCTTCCCAGCCCGTTGCCTTTGATCAACGAAACCCCGGCACCCACGCCCCAAAGGGCAATGGACGCGGACCTCCAGCAGGCAATGACCCGCGGGTCGCACCACAGCGCGCGCAGCTGGCTCCTGACTGGCTGGCACTCACGAGTCGAGCAGGATGACGATGGACTCCTCGCTTATGCCGGCCGCCTGCTGCAGCGTGGAGGTGAATTCGGGGTCCACAGCTAGGTCGCCCTCCTCGTCGGGCTGCAGGTCAGGTAGCGGCAGAGCGGTAGCGGCAGGCGAGGGTGGGAATGAACGAGAACCAGGTGGGAAATTGAGGCAGGCGAGCGCTGCGGCGGCTTAGGCTTCGCCGTCAGGGAGGAGTCGTCTCTGCTGGTGACTTGCGATACGGCATGTAAGCATGAACAGCTTCGGTTGCTTTCTAAATGTCAAGCTGGGGATGGCAAGTGGGGCAGGCTTGCAGCGCTCGCAACTCTAGCGGCACAGCTTGTGCCGCACACGCGACCGGACCAGACCCTACCGGACCGCCGGCAGGACGCAACGCCTACCTCAGCGTACACGACGCCGAGTGGCTTCTTGTTAGCCTCCTTCAGATCCACCACGCCCTCATCCTTCAGAGCGCTTTTGGGGCGGATGTCCACCAGGACGCAGCGCTCCTGCACGCAGGGAGCCAGGAAGAGAGAAGGGGCCGATGCTGAACATGGCCCGCTGTGCAGACGAAGAAGCAAGCATCTGCCCAACCCAGATCGCATAGTAAATTTAAGTGTACAAATAATAATTTATTTGCACTTACCTCGGCCTTCAGCGCTTCCCAAGCGTCCGTCGCGCCCGTAGGTGCGACCCTGGCGGGCCTCAACGACACAGCGGCAGCAATTCCGCCCACT
Organism: Pleodorina starrii; assembly: GCA_030267565.1. Taxonomy (NCBI): domain Eukaryota; kingdom Viridiplantae; phylum Chlorophyta; class Chlorophyceae; order Chlamydomonadales; family Volvocaceae; genus Pleodorina; species Pleodorina starrii. The sequence continues at coordinate 523,237 of BRXU01000027.1, forward strand.
GCCACCAACGCTGCAGCACTTGCAAGTACAGGATTATCCTGTACAAGCGAAACTACGTCGGTCGCGCCGCTGCTTGCAGCAACCGTTTCTTCGATGGCTAACGCCGCGTCGGCAAGCCAGAGCGATGCCAAGCAAGCCGAAACCCCATGGCCGGCTTTATGTCCATTTGCAAATGCTTTCACCGTTTTCCGCACAGTGAAGCTCCCGCGCGCAGTAGGGCACGGCTTTCTCAGCATCGTGTGGTCACAACCACCTACGGGCAGATAAGCTTGCAACTGCGAGCGAAGATATGTAAGTGGGGAGCGTGCGTAACTTGGTCGCAGTGTATATGACTTTGGGATGCATTACTTACACCGGCAATTCAGTTGCAACTTATGGATAAAGCATGGCGGTTAGCAGCGTCGCACGAATTGGAATCGGGGATCGTTTGCACTCAACAGCTTTATGGACATATAGAATGTGTTTGATCTTTTGTTTCCATATCACTTCCCCTGCTCTGCGATAAGCCGCAATGGGCGCGCTTCGATTCGCAGCTCTAGTCTCGACAGGTCTCGACACGGCAAAAACCAACCCTGAGCCATCGCGCCGTGCGTCGCCGTGCCAAGGCACTGATTGCCAGGCTGCAGAGTCCGAGGGGCAGGTTTGGGTACTTATGCTCCAGATGGTCACAGCGTCTCTGCACTTCTGCAGGCGTAGATAATAACACGAGTCTACAAGCTAGATGGCCCCGTATGGCCCTTACGTCCGCAGTGGCGAGGTACAGAGCATTGCTATCAGCAGACGTTATCCAGGAGCTTCCCACTCATGGTATGGGTAAACATATGCACGGGCAGGGCGCAGGAAGCGAGGTGGCGGCGGATAGCACTCCTGTGCGTGCATTGGTATGTCACAACGCATCTGTGCGTAGGGTGGATGGCTAATGAGGAACTGGCTTGCAGCAGCAAGCAAGCGTCTTACAGCGGATGAGGTGTATCCCAGCTCAGGTCTTATGCGATTCCTTCCAAATGGACGCCTGGGAGATACGTCCCTTGCAGGAAGGCATGCTAGGGCGTCATCGTTGCCAAGAGTCGTACATGTTGCTCGTTGGGGACACACCTGGACACACTTACCCGAGAACCCGACGCAACCCACAGCCGTTCGGCCCAGCGCTGCGTGTTGCAACTCCGACACACCAAACAAGCCGAGGCCAACACAAACGTCTATCGGCAAGGGGGCTTTATGAGGGGATGCTTTCATCTGTGTGGTCACTGAAGTTGCCTGCAGCTTTGGCAAACAACGACCGTCAAAGATTCTGCGCTCAATGAGTCCACGTTGCGGGAGTCAACATTGCGTTCGTTCTCCGTCATTATGCTGGATACAACGGTTGCGACGGTAAAATAACTGTCGACGGCGTGCGATCCTGAAAGACACAAAGGCTGTGCAAATTCATGAACTTTTTTCATGGTTTGCATCACAGGGGTTTGTCGAAACTTTCTGTCTGCGACAACGGAGGCGAGCGGAGACGAGACATCCAGCTGTGGATGCGACTGGCTTCGGACAAAACTTGTCGTTGTGCGTCTCACAAGGCCTCTTAAAGCCACTCAGTATGGTTTAAGCATTTGTGTTTGTGATGCTGACGCTTAACGTCGCCAAATCAGCTTATAGCTAGTGCTAGTGACGCAAGGGCCTCGGTATCATGACGCGTAGCCAGCATTGCTCTGAACAATTGTAGACGATATCTGCATTTTTCATACAGGATAGCCACAGCCAAAAACGGTCCTTGTGCGACCGGACTCGCGGACTGGCCCGGGTGGATCCTGCCGTGCGATTCAAACAAATCACCTGCATGGTCCTTTCCAAAATTTCGCATCCACGAAAAGCAATAGCAATTGCTTGGTACAGTACTCATCTTCAAGTTTTTGACCTGGACCTGGTTGCGGCTTCAACTCAAACACTTGGACCTACCGAACAGGGCCAGCCATGCCCGAAAGCCTACACGCACATCTTTAGTTGACCAATTACTGACATAACTCTTCTTTGAACAGAGAGACACGGAGGCCTCCTAGAAGCATGATTAAGGGTGTAAATCGACCGTCCATTTTTTACGACCTAGTTGGCCTGGCGCATGCAGGCGTCGTTAGCGTTGGGCGCGAGAGTGACTCTACAATTAGACTAGATTGCCCTGAAGTGCCGTTTCTGCTCTCGCGGAAGCACGCGAGGATCTGCGTGCAGCCCGATGGTAACCTGGTCCTGCGCGACCTGAACTCCACAAACGGCACATATATTTCGCGCGATGGCGAATTTCTGAGACGGCTTCGCCCAGATGAGAGCTGGGAGCTCAAACGTGGCGACCTGGTGAGCTTTTGTAGCGGACCGGACGACGAGGAAGGGCTGTGACGGCGGGGATGAAGAGCGGACCGGACCCCATGTCTCTGAAACCGTGTGCGAAGCTAAGCTGCCCAGCTATCAACGCCTGGTGTTGCGGGCGAGAGCGGTGTGCGGAAGGGCATGTTGCGTGTGTAGCTTGCAGACGGCGCAAAACACGTAAAGCTCGAGGGAGACCCAGATTACTTCTTGCCTGCCTTCTCTAGCATCATAACCAACCCCGTGCCCATCTTACCCTGCATCCTACACCAGATTGGGTTTGGCGGTCCTGAGACGATTGTGGCGCGGAGCGAGGCTCCAGACATCACCGTTCCTAACCCGTTTCTCTTCCGCTACACGCCGCTTGATGACGACTCTGACAGCGCTAACAATTCATCAGCTGAGCCACAGGCCCTGGTGACCATTGCCGGCCAGGTCAGAGCCCGCCGTGCCTCATTCGCTGCTGAATTTGGGCCATCTGCCTTGCGCTTGGCCGGGCATTGTCGGGGAAGGGCTGTTCGGATTGAGGTTGCGTATCCGCTCTCCGTGTCGACTCGATGCATGCGAATCGCCCCGCATATCGCAGGCGCGCTCGCGCAAGTTCAGCGAGATTGACCGGCGTGACCACCAGGAGGACATGGACTACGAGGAGGCCTCCACCAGCTCCCCTGACAAGGAGTGCAAGAAGCCCAAAACCGCGGTGACCGCCAAAGACATCGCGGCGTTGCTCTCAAATCACCTCACATGCTCAATCTGCCATGATTGGCTGGCGGGCGCCCATGCCCTGACGTGTGGGCACATGTTCTGCGGCATCTGCTTGGCCAGCTGGTTAACGCAAAAGCAGTCCTGCCCAGAGTGCCGAAAGCCAACCGCAGGCAAGTCCAGTCGTATTTAGGCTCTTCGAGTGGTGTGCGTTCTTGTCAGGGGTCCTACGTTCTTGGAATTGCAGAACGGTTACCGCGTGATCAGAACAACAATCGTCATTCCCTTGCAGGCGTTCCCGTACGCTGTCGGAATGTCGACAACTCAATCTCGGATATTCTAGGACAGGATCTGGTGTCGCCCAACTCGAAACGGGAGCGGCGCCGGAAGGAGCTTGCATGGAACGAGGTGGGGGAAAGCGTGCTGGAGACGTGGACGACAGCGATGCAGCAGCGCAGGCAACAGGTGAAGGCGGTCACGAGCGGTGAAACGTTGCAAGGGTCGCTAAGCGGCCCCCATGGGCATAGTTTAGGAAGCCATAGCTTGCCTTCGCTAGCCGTGATAGAGACCGGCCATCCCGACCCGGAACCACTCTACGTTCCAGGGCTTGCCATTTCCTTCTTGTCGGAGCCGCCCTGTCGGAGCCGCCCTTCCTACCGAACCGCGTTCGTCATGTTGGCGTGGTGACACTCTTGACCGGATATCGCTAAACTCGTCCGTTCCGCATTCTTCTGGGACACCTGGTCGCAGGCGGTCGACACGGCGGCGCAACACCTTTCCAGCTTGACGGGCCAACCCGCAGCTCAGACTGGGGTCGCTCAGGCCGTTGCGGCTGTCCAGCACTTCCGAACGAGTGAGCACGGCAACAACGCCCGCCGTGCAAACCATGGCGGCTCGGTGCCTGTACCGCGGCAAGGGCGATGAGGCTGAGGGCATCTGTAATTGTTGACGCACGGGATTCGAGTATAACTTGCACATAGACTTCTGTGTCTCGATGATGCTTGCCAGGCTACAGCAGGGTAGCATTTCGGCCTTGCAGTCTAGTGCCGCTATTCTTACATAGACAAGGGTTTGGAGCTGGTTGGAAGGGTATGGGTGTGCGCAGGGGGACGCATGCGACCGCGTTTTTATCTGATGACTGGATTTTACGTTACAAACGGGCCGTTGTACTGGCTCAGCAGGAGGTGACATACTGGCACACACTGACATGCGTGTAAGTCTCTCGTCCAGGGCGCTCATCTTCTCCGGTCATCGTGTCAATGCGCACATCCCAGTCGCGGCGTCGACATCGCTTCACATCAAAGCACTATCGCATTCCAGTTCAGCACCGCTACAACTGCACGTCGTCACACGGTGACTGGATTCAACCCGCCCCCTGTAGACACCCGGAACCTGGCTGTAGCCAGCGAGCGCGTAACACAGCAGCCCATCAGCAACCCTCGTCTGTCGTCTCGTCGCTCCAACATCAATACTTGTTAATGCCAAAAATCCGCACCTTATGGAGGGCAGGCAGCTTGGCAACTAGAAGGATGACAACTACCGCCAAGTTCAAGCCTAACGGCTGCTTGCGAAAGTCCGTGCCGTGAGTCGCAAGCACGAACAACAAAACTGGGGCAACTGTGAATATCTTCCTGTTACGCGTGCCGTAAGCCTCGTTGTCCACTTGCTCCCAGAAGGTCAAGGCCTGGTACTTGCCCTGGTCTTCAGGGTTCGGGGAGCCCTTGATCCAGTGCAAGAAGTAGTACGTGGCGACGCCGTGTATGAGGTGCACGTAGGTCCATGCCAAGCCAGCGTCATCTATCAGCGCAGAAATTCCAAGCCAGCCCAGGACAATTAGCGCCAGGTACCATGTCCACACGCTAGGATAATTGAGCCAGTTTGTGTTCTTGTTAACATCCACCTCTGAGACCGTCCGCCTGACGGGCATGAGTCCTCTTCAATTTTCCGCGAGAGACACGGAAAACGGACTACTGTAAACGTTAGAGGAGTAATTAAATGATCCTATGAATCGCCTTATAAATTGCAGTTAGCGGGAATGTGAAAGTGAACCTTGCGAAGCCAAAAGAATTCGCCTAACAGCGGCAATAGCTGCAATTAGGTTAAGTCAAATGTGTTGTTTTATTACATCTATGCATATGTAGGTTATTTGGGCAGCAAGTTTGCTTCCGGGCGCCCCCTGTGCTTGTCGTGCAAACCCTGCTTGCTTCTTAAAGCTGCAACTTTTGCATATTGCGCCTGGACCAAACTGTAATCACCTGTTAAACGTATGCATCTTAATTTCCTTCTTACCCTTTTTAACGAATCCATTTCATTTCAATCACCAAATCGTTAGTTTGCCACGCGTAGCCCACCCACCCTTCCACCCAACCCCTCACTATGTCATGTCCACTGCGCAGGGCGAGCGTAGGTTGCGTTTAGCAGCCACTAGATCATTGTTGTATCAATTACCGTCAAACGAGCTTTTTGAGCTGCCAGGCCGACCACACGTCGTTTACCAGCTGCGTAGTTACGCTCACAGTGCCTCTGCAGATGAAGCTGCACAACAAGCGCGCAATGATTCCCCATTCCTCTTTAAGGCGTTTGAAACCGGTCAGATAGGGCCAAAACGCCTCGCGCGCATGCACGGGGACAAGCCGCGAGTGGCCACTATCCACGAGTATCTTGATTGGACGGTGACTGCCCAAGCAGCAGAAGGAGATGATGAACTGGTCGGTGCTGAGGAAAAAAATTGCGCAAGAACGTTTCTGTGCCTTTTCGCCCAGGCTAACAATAAGATTGAACCACTTTTCAGGACTTTGATGGCTTCAGAGTGCTTGTCATCCTTCCACGGTATCGCAGCGGCTGGCCGCCGCCCGGTGGCGAGGTCACCGCTCCAGGCGAGCCGCGAAAGCACCGGCCTATCGGAGCTCCTAAGAGCCCTCTGCCTACCCTGCAAACTCATGGGAAGCCTGTCACGGCGGCCACTATCCGGTCCGGGCCGGGTTACTTGGAGATCCCGTTTGTAGCGACGCACGAGAACAAGCGCGGGCGGGGCTACTGCAGGTAAATGCATGTGTGCATACATCTTGTATCAATTCTTGCGGCGGCTTGGGTATTTGTTGGTGGTGACTGGCGTACTAACAGACGTCGTGCGCTTTCTCCGATTTCATCCGGCCAGGTGCCTTGTTGAGGCCATTGAGGAGATCGCACGGGCACTGGGGCTCAAAAAGCTCATGTTGTGCAGCACCAACGACGCTTCAGTTCAGAGCACCTGGCAGCACCTGGGTTTTGAGTACGCGCCTGACGAGCAAATGGAGGAGTGGGACATACTCCACACGGACCTGGTGTACCTGCAAAACACCACGCAGATGCATAAGGACGTGCCCCCGCCCCGGCGCCTCAAATCCGTGGTCATCCGGCATGAGGACTTCCGGCAGCGCTGCTATGCGTTCGTTGGTCAAAAGCGGCCGCAGCGCCCTGCCGGCAGCGCGCACGCTGCCAGCTTGCCGCAGGCATCCCGCCCGCGGATCAGCAGCAGGCGCAGCGACAGCACCAGCCGGGACGAGTCGCAGTCTGTCGCTGCTCGGGAACGCCCATTAGGCGCGGGTCCGTCTGGCTTTGTGGGGAAGGCCTCGCCTGTGTCGGCCGGCCTGCCCCTGACTACGCCGCAGGCCGCCGCCAGCGCAACTGGTCGGTTGCACAGCAGGGCGGCCGCCGGTGACGAGGTGGGTCGGCCGTCCGCTGGAGCAGCTCGCGACGACGGCATAGCGGGCGGCGGGCCGCCTACCCCGCAGCCAGCTGACGGCGGTCACCTGCGGCCCCTGCATGCAGCTGCTGGGTCCGACCCACCTAGGGCTTCCCAGACCAATTTTGCTCATCGTGTCCACCCCTCGATCGGCAACGGGATCGCACTGGCCGGCACGGAGCAGTATGCGCTGTGCGAGGGCGGACCCGTGGCGATGTGGAGTCACGGCATGCAGCTTGGCAGCATCGCGCCAGGCGGGCCCGCGGGGGGGCCGTTGGAAGCGAGCAGCGTGGCGGACGGAGGGGCCCAGCAGGGGCTCGGCTCGCAGTGGCACGCAGGCTGGGCGGGCACGGACAAGCATGGTCTGGGGCACGGCCAGGCACCCGCCAGGTTCTTGCCTTTGCAAGACGGAGGAGAAGGGGCGCAGCTTGTCCACGGGCCGGCGTTTCTCCATCCCGGGTTACATCCCGGGCCGCATCTGGGGGCGTTGCACCGGCCAGGGGGGTCGGATCCGTCCTTGCAGCCAGCAGTGCAAGCTCACATGCAGGGGGACATGCAGCCCTCTGCGCTGCCCCTGGGGCTGCAGCCGCGCTTTGCAGGGGTGTCGGCAGGGGTGCAAGATGGTGCCATGCAGGTTGTCTTGACGGGCGTGCAGCCGGGGCAGCCGCGAGTGATGTCGGGGACGTTCCCGGGGCTCGGCATGGCGGGTGGCGCTTCGGGCTTGCAACCGGATGGCGCCGGGTAGCCGGGGAGCGGGATGGCTCGGGGCGGATTGTTGGCACGGGAGCTCTCGTGCATCACCTTTGCCGAAACCTTTCGGCAGGTCCTTGTCAATGGATTGCATGCGTAATTTGTTGCGCTTAGGTGTAGGCATATTTCGTTAGTGTGCTGTGGATGTGTGTAATGCATGGCGCGGAATTTGCGGGGGCTGGTGGCACAGGTAGGTCCTGCAGTCGCCAAGCGGGAAGCGTTTTGTGAAGTCCGCTGGACAGGCCGGACCACAGCGAGTGCGCCAGTGGCGGTGCTGTAGGTGAATGTAGGTGCAGGCAAAGAAAGGTCGTGGCGTTGCCGTTCTGTTCTTGCAGGTATGGCGATTAGGATTCGGATGCTTTGCACGCTGAAGATAGCGTGTTTGGCGGGGGGTCCTGTGTGAGACAATTAGCTAACGGCAGAGGTGCACGGACTGATGGCCGCTGCAGTGATCACTTAGGCAGGCTAGACAAGGGCGGTAACCATAGGCGTTTGTCATGACCAAAAACTGTCAGGGCGCCTAACCGCAGTGTGATCTATCGTCCGTTGGTCGAGGTTCTGCGTCATGGCGTGCAACAATTCTAGCGTGCTCCAGGGTGTCGGTTTGCAGCGCAAGTTTGCAGTGGCTTGTCGTCGCAACGGGTCCGAGTAGGGCACCAGCTGTCAGTCCCAACCCCATTGTCCTGCGCGCTAGAGCTGGCCCATCCGCCGCCCCGTGCCATGGGTTGGCGTTGCGGTTGCGGCGCCGGCGCTAGAGCTCGCCGCCTTGACAGACGGGCCCAGTAAAACAAATGGATCGAATCGTGTGGATGTTATTTGTGCTTCAGCGGCCGAGAAGGGCAAGAGCGCAGTGACGGATACCTTACGAATGCTCCCCTGGAGCCCTGGCCGTCAAATGTTTGACCTTCCAGTCCTCCAGCCCTTGTGCACATTGCGACCCTGTAGGGGCATGCTTTCAAACGGCCGCGGAAGGCGGAGCCGTCCTCATCCCCTGGTTGTGAACTGCAACACACCACGCAGATGTATATGGACGTGCACACGCCCCGGCGCCTCTTATCCGTGGTCATCCGGCATGAGGACGTCCGGCAGGGCTGCTATGCGTTCGAACGGCATGACAGGCCGCAGCGCCTTGCCGGCGGCGGGCACGATGACATCCTGCCCTAAACGGTGAGCTGTCGCCGACACTCTTGGGAGATCGTCCCAGATAAACCCACGTCTCGAACGTGGAGAACTCAACAAGGTCGTTTTCCCCGGGGCTGCATCCCAGCGTAGCGTGAAGGGGAAGTAAACCTTTAGGTAACCGCATCGGACGGCCGGCGCTGGCAGGTAATTTTACCGCAGCAAAGGCGCCAATTCATCAAGCGATATGGCGCTGGGATTCGAGCTTTGCCTTTCTGATGTTCCTGTGCCTGTCACGCCATCCGCTTTGAGGTGGGCTTGCCGCCATCCGGACAACCGCCATCCGGCCGCTCACGCGTCTTCGTTTGAGCTTCTGTACCAGTCGCAGCCCGCGTCGTTCGTGTGCTAGCACACGAACACCCTTGGCCCGAAGTGCACGCTGAGTTAGACCGCGGCAACCTGAAGTCCCGTACCTCTGTCACTGATGAAAGCCGTACATCGGGTACGGGGCTGAGATGCTAGGCCATGAGGGGCGGAACAAGATTCGCGCCAGGCAATACGGCAGTAGGTGCTACCTGGGCCCGAGCGGCAAGTAGAGCCAGCGTGCCAACTGGGCGAGCACTGTGCCCGAAGCGACCAAGCAAGGAAAATCGCAGGCAGCCCAGGCGGCACGGACCACCAGGCTTGGAACATCGACTTGACTCTGCTATTGGGCCTGGAGCCTCCTGAACAGCTACGGTATTACGAGCTAACCCAGGAAGTGGAAAGCACTGAGACCTACGATCGGGGATAAGCAACCTCAGGACCTAAGCGGCGGCGGGCCCGCGGCTTCTCACAAACTGGGCGCTCCTACAGATCTCACTGTGCCCCGCAGGCCGCCGGCTCACACTGGAAAGGCCCTCCGCCAGGTCCATTAGCAGGCCAAGGCTGAGAACAGCAGGATCGCAGAGGAACCAGCTTCTCCGCAGGCACCGGTTCTCGAGCTGGATACGCTCAAAGCGAACACCCAATCACCCGAGCGACATGGTGGCTCGGGTCGACCTGGACCCGCCCCCACAACCCGAACGCGCTTCCATAACTCAAACACCGCACAGCAAATGGTAAAACTGAACTTCCGTCCGTGGCCATGATCAGAGCAGACAGCAGTTGCTGGGCAACGACAGTTGTGTGCAAGGACAACCCAAGCAAAATGATGGGTCGGCCAGCGAGCGGTTGGCCAAGGACGAGGGCAATATGCAAAATCCCAGGGTGGGAGCCAAGGGGAACGTATGCGCAAGCCCCCAGCCGAAAGTGGCCCCCGTCATCCCAGGGAGCCCTTCAGTTCGGGTAGTAATTTTATGATTGACCTGTTCACTACGGCATCCCCCGAGACACCCAATGCAGATGCGACACCTGTCCAAAGAGGCGGTGTGAAAGGGAGGAAGAAGGAGCGGCCATTCACGGCACAGCGCGTCAATTGCTGGGGTTGGGATTTGGCACAGTTGGGTAGTCACAGTCACGTCGGAGACCGAAGCCTATACGGGCAGGGCCCGACGCTGCAACGCTGCAATATTAGCGCTTTCCAAAAGTGTTTGGCGACGCCACACGATGGGATGTCAAAATTGATCACGCGAAATTCCGAGCCAGCGTACCCTAGCATACCGTACTAGCGCCCGTCTTAGTACGCCGGAGGCGATAGGGCGCCGCATGAAACCCATTTGCTCGCTCCCTGTGCACGTCCCGCGGCTGGACCCAACCTCCCATGCATCCCAGCGTTGGCAGCGGGCGGGTGCGCGCAAGCCGCCAACCAAACCAACAGCTGCCTGTAGGGTCCCAATTCATTATGGGTTCGGTTCCCAAGTCCACCGACGGCAGCATTAGGGCTCGGGCAGGGCGACCGGCCTCAGCCCGGCTGCCTTTAGCCGCGCTTGTCGTGGCTGGCGCGCATACGCGTGCCGCGCAGCGACAGAGGCGCACCGGCCCACGGCCCCAAAAGCGACTCTGAACGCCCTGCACGTCCACGGCGTCGTCACTCTCACAGGCTGAACCTCGTGGGCGGTGTCGCGCGCTGGCGCTGGCCCCTCCGTCGTCCTTTGGCCATGGGTTGTGCTGCGGTCGCAGGCGCCAGCGACAGAACTTGCCGGCTTGACAGATGAAACCAGCCAATAATTGAAGAATGTCATCGGTAACATATATAGTATCCTTCTTTGGACGAACAAGGCAACAGCGCAATGAAATGATGTGTCGGAATGGGGCCCCCCTGGAGGTCCGACCGCCGAAAGTAATGAATTCCCAACCCTCACACATGAACTGCCCTTTCATACCTTGCACCTCGGCAGGGACATACCTCCATACGGCCACGGAGCCGTCCTCATTCCCCTAGTTGGGCCTGTCTCAGCAAAGGCGTGAAAAATGGTGAGCTGCGGCCGACACATAGGCAGGCGGCACAGCTCTCGCGTTAGGCATAGCGAACTATTCCATATTCTTACACTGTTGGCTCTGCGCGACCGATAATGGCCGCAGGTGAAGTTCACTATCGAGGAGATCCGCGCGCTCATGGACAAGAAGCACAACATCCGCAACATGAGTGTGATTGCTCATGTGGATCACGGTACGCTTGCAGTCATATGATGTTGGTTTGGATTGGGACTCATTGGCGGCTCGTGGGCGCCCGCAGGCAAGTCGACGCTGACGGACTCGCTGGTGGCTGCCGCCGGTATCATGGCGCTTGAGCAGGTGCGCGCCGCCGCCGCGCCGGGATTCTTTTATCTGCGCGCTTCCCCTAACCCATTTGTCCCTCTTTCAGGCTGGAGATGCTCGCCTTACGGACACTCGCGCCGACGAGCAGGAGCGCGGTATCACCATCAAGTCGACCGGCATCTCGCTCTACTACCAGATGAGCGACGAGGACCTGAAGAACTTCTCCGGCGAGCGCGATGGTAACGACTACCTGGTGAACCTTATTGATTCCCCGGGCCACGTCGATTTCTCGTCGGAGGTGACTGCCGCCCTGCGCATCACCGATGGTGCGCTGGTCGTCGTGGACTGCGTGGAGGGTGTCTGCGTCCAGACCGAGACGGTGCTGCGCCAGGCCCTTGCTGAGCGTATCCGCCCGGTCCTGACCGTCAACAAGATGGACCGCTGCTTCCTGGAGCTTATGCTGGAGGGCGAGGAGGCCTACACCACCTACCTGCGCGTGATTGAGAACGCGAACGTGATCATGGCCACCTACCAGGACGACGCCATGGGCGACATCCAGGTCTACCCGGACAAGTCCACCGTGTCGTTCTCGGCGGGTCTGCACGGGTGGGCCTTCACCCTCACCACCTTCGCCCGCATGTACGCCTCCAAGTTCGGCACTGACGAGGCGCGCATGATCACCAAGCTGTGGGGCGACAACTTCTTCGATCCCGCCACCAAGAAGTGGACGACCAAGCAGACTGACTCGGCCACCTGCAAGCGCGGTTTCGTGCAGTTCATCTACGAGCCCATTAAGACCATCATCGACCTGGCCATGAAGGATGCCAAGGACAAGCTGTGGCCCATGCTGGAGAAGCTGAACGGTGGGATGGGAAAGTCACCGGATGTGACAGCACGGTTGGCGCGAAACGTCGGGTCCGTACAAAGTTTGCCCAAAAGGGCAGTTCAGATGTTGCCCAAAAGGGCAGTTCAGGAGGATTACCAGGGTCAGCGTAGTCAGTCTTGTCGCAAAGGGGCCTCTCACTTCCGGTTTGGCAGCTCGCTCATGATAGGCGCACCGAATGCCATGGGCGTGCGTGAATCCCCCGCTCGCATGTTGCTCCCTCCGGCTGTCCGCACGACACCCCTCTAATAAGCAACACATGAAGTGCTATCTGTCTGGCTACTTCGGAAGTAGCAGCCCGGTCCACACCCGCGCGCGCACGGCTCCACCATGCCCACCATTTTCCCCCGGGGTCTGCAACTCGCAGTGATTGGCCGCCTCAAGTCGGAGGACAAGGAGCTGAGCGGCAAGCCGCTGATGAAGCGCATCATGCAGTCGTGGCTGCCGGCCAACGAGGCACTGCTGGAGATGATTGTGTACCACCTGCCCTCGCCCGCCAAGGCCCAGAAGTACCGCGTGGACGTGCTGTACGAGGGCCCGCTGGACGACGTGTACGCCACTGCCATCCGCAACTGCGACCCCAACGGCCCGCTGATGTGCTACGTCTCCAAGATGATTCCCACCAACGACAAGGGTCGCTTCTTTGCCTTCGGCCGTGTGTTCGCCGGCAAGGTGGCGACCGGTGCCAAGGTCCGCATCATGGGCGCCAACTACGTGCCGGGTAGGTCAGGGAAACTGGGTTCCCCTTGTTTGGAGGAGGGTTTGGCCCCCTATGGAAAGGAGTTGCGGGAAAGGGTTCCATCTGCCCCGTCGCGGGGTCGGCGATTTTGGTGATGATGCTGCCCTTCTCCGCCGCGAGCTGGTGGCGCCTCCCTCGCCAAAGTGGAATTCCAATCTCTTCTTTCCGCCACTCCGCAATGTGTTGGCTGTCGGAGGGAGGGCGAAAGCCATGGGTTTTGGAAAGTCGGTGCGGTCCGGTCGGGAAGGCGGCATGCGAAGGCCATGTATTGCTGGCGTTCGGTTCGCTGACTTCGTTGGGCACTTGGTGCTGCAGAGAGTGACGTGAAGATGCTGTTCATTATTGCACCGGAGATGCTAGGAGCGGATTTAACACAGCAGCGTTGATCTGGCGGCATGTCTGCTGGATGGCCCACGGCAGCCACGAAGGCTTGTACTGCTCCCGGTTTAATGCGGAGCCGCATGAGCATGTGCGTTGCACCTGCGCTTGGAAAGATAACGTCTAAACTGGTCTTTGTAGGCGAGGGTGGATAATGCTGTGATCCGAAACGACGGTCCCCGTCGACCAGCCCACATGTGCCCAGGACTAGTCTTGATTAGCGTTTCGCATCCTGCCCTTTGTCCATGCAGGCGAGAAGAAGGACCTGTACAACAAGTCGGTGCAGCGCACCGTGCTGTGCATGGGCCGCAAGCAGGAGGCCGTGGAGGACGTGCCTTGCGGTAACACCGTGGCGCTGGTCGGCCTGGACCAGTACATTACGAAGACGGCCACCATCACCCGCGAGGGCTGCGACGACGCCTTCCCGATGAAGGCCATGAAGTTCAGCGTGTCGCCCGTCGTGCGCGTGGCCGTGGAGCCCAAGAACGCGGCCGACCTGCCCAAGCTGGTGGAGGGCCTGAAGCGCCTGGCCCGCTCCGACCCCATGGTGCAGTGCATCATCGAGGAGACTGGCGAGCACATCATTGCCGGCGCCGGTGAGCTGCATCTGGAGATTTGCCTGAAGGATCTGCAGGACGACTTCATGGGCGGCGCTGAGATCAAGGTGAGCAAGGCCTCGGGTATTGGCTGGGCTTTGGCTAGTTTTGTCGCTCATGCTAGCATGGGTGTCGTTTCTCTTGCGGCAAGCCTGGGGTTTGGGTTTGGTGACGCTGCCAGGCCTAGGGAATTACGGACCGCAGTGTGAAGTTGCCACAGTAAAACGCCGGGGCAGTTATGGTGCGTTTCTCTGCCATCTGCTATCCTGATTCGGATTTACGGCTTTAGTTCTGTATGAATCCGGTGTCGCCCCGAATTCGCGTGCATCCTGGTCCGGAACGAGGATTAATAGGGTTGAGGGCAACCTCGCTACCATTCCTGTATTGCTTGACAGCGATGGGGGCATGTTGATTTCCTGTATTGCGCACCGTCGCACTCCACCCCACAGCACTCGTATCTGTGGAAACCCACGGTCATCCCGATTTTGTGCAACCACCCCTGCAGATCTCGGAGCCGGTGGTGTCCTTCCGCGAGACCGTTACGGCCCAGTCGGACCACACCGTCATGTCCAAGTCGCCCAACAAGCACAACCGCCTGTACATCCAGGCCCGCCCCATGGAGGATGGCCTGCCCGAGGCCATCGAGGCTGGCCGGGTAGGGCACCCACGGGAATTGTCGGGTCTTCTCGCTGCTCCGGGACCCGTATTTTGGTCCTTTCAGTGAGCTGTCTGCAGCTTCATTCGTTGCGGATGGGCAACAAAAGCCTTCGCAGCATGCTATGTGTGTGACCAGCTCTAATGGATGGCCCTGGGCTTCTGCTTTTCCGCTGCTGAGTAACGCTGTACCTATCGAGCTTTCTGTAGCCAAGTTCACGACGCCCGTCAACATGTCCCACCAACCTCTTGTCGTTTTGGTCGTTTGTAGGTCGGCCCCCGCGACGACCCGAAGATCCGCTCGAAGATCCTGTCGGAGGAGTTCGGCTGGGACAAGGAAATCGCCAAGAAGATTTGGTGCTTCGCCCCCGACACCAACGGCGCCAACATGATGGTGGACGTGACCAAGGGTGTGCAGTATCTGAACGAGATCAAGGACTCTTGCGTGGCCGCCATGCAGTGGGCGTGCAAGGAGGGTGTCCTGGCCGAGGAGAACATGCGCGGTGTCGTGTTCGAGTTCATGGATGTGGTCCTCCACACGGATGCCATCCACCGCGGTGGTGGCCAGATCATCCCGACGGCTCGCCGGTAAGCTTTCTTCACCACTAGTGACTCAGCACGTGGTCCAGCAGGACGTAGGCCGGCTCGCGGTGCTTCCTCCCAGCCTTCTGGTTGCATTGTTCTGTCGTGCATTGCCTCTGCACGTTCCCTCTGCATGTTACGAACAGCATCCCATTCCTTCGTTGATTTTTATCGTCCTGTGTCCCTCAAATGTGTCCCACAGCGTCATCTACGCCGCCGAGCTGGTGTCGCAGCCCCGCCTGTGCGAGCCCGTGTACCTGGTCGAGATCCAGGCGCCGGAGAACGCTCTGGGTGGCATTTACTCGACGCTCAACACGAAGCGCGGCATGGTGTTCGAGGAGATGCAGCGGCCAGGCACGCCCATGTACAACATCAAGGCTTACCTGCCCGTCGTCGAGTCGTTCGGCTTCACGTCGGTGCTGCGCGCCAACACTTCGGGCCAGGCCTTCCCGCAGTGCGTGTTCGACCACTGGGACGTCATGCCCATGAACCCGCTGGAGAAGGGCAACCAGGCCAACACCCTGGTCACCAACATCCGCGCGCGCAAGGGTCTCAAGCCCGACCCGGCGC
This sequence comes from Pleodorina starrii, assembly GCA_030267565.1. Classification (NCBI taxonomy): domain Eukaryota; kingdom Viridiplantae; phylum Chlorophyta; class Chlorophyceae; order Chlamydomonadales; family Volvocaceae; genus Pleodorina; species Pleodorina starrii. Next base: position 538,956 of record BRXU01000027.1, read on the forward strand.
CGCTCTCCGAGTACGAGGACAAGCTGTAAAGCGGCTGCTGGAGGCAGCAAGACACCAGCAGCAGCACCAGCCATGGCATTACCGGCGTAGCTTTGGCGCGGGTTTCTCGTGCGCTCGTCACTGGCTGTTGTCCCAGCGGCGCTGCGTGCGGCTGTGAGCTGTGTCTTAGGGGAGCTGGTTTCGCGGGGGCTTTGGTGCCTACAGCTGCGGGCGGTCGCCGAAGCTCCGAGGCGCATTTGCTGACATGCGTCTCGTGCGGCGCAGGGTGGCTGGGCCGAGCAGCGCTCTTTTTGACCTATCGAGGGTTAGGCTGACGTGCGTATGCCTGGATTTGTGACACGTTGCTACAACTCCGTGCAACTGTGGGTCGCGCTGAAAGTCGGATTTTCAGGCTGCAGGTGCTGTTCCACATGACTGATTAGCGTAGGGATCTTGACCGGTTTGGTTGATCTGCCTGCCCGAGATGCAGGCGGCGGAAGCAAACGCGTCTTGTTTGCGGGTTGCATAGCTGATGTGTCGGCAGTTATACATCGTTATATGGCATGGCGTTTTGTTTTGGTGTATGTCGGATTACGATATTGACAAACACCGCACTGCGCGAAATGCGGTTATAAGTGCAACCGAAACTTGGTGGTGTTCTTGCCGCTGGTGGCAGGTTCGGCAACCTGGGACCCAAAAGGGCGAGGTATCTCCGTCGTGGCCGTTGGTCTGTCCCTGTAAGACTCCATCGGATGCCTATCGTTAGTAACCAACTGCATACGACACTCGCACGCAGATGTCGTTCAATCCAAGGTGAGAACCTGCATCGGCTTCATGGTTTAACGACCGAACGGAACCTTCCGCCTTTGTAGAACACTACTAGTCTACCATCATTGAAAATGATGCACTTTCAGGATGCCAACCAGCTCAAGAGAAGTTTTCAGGAGTTCACTAAGCAGCCCGAGAATGCAGCGTTGGCGGAGCAAGCGCAAAGGGAGGAAGTCCAGGCCGCGCTAGACGCGCAAGAAGCCGCCCTGTCGGACGAAGTTCGACATAAGGTCAGCCTGACGTTTGGGCAGTATGAAAGTGGCGGGCCGTCGGCTGCGAACGCGGACCAATACAGAACTATTCGCTTCGCTCCCGCGTGCAGCTGAGCTGTACCGACGAGGGCACCCGGAAAGCACTTGGCCCGTTCCTTCAGTACCGACCCCTTCTGCGTCTGGTTTCGAGCCTGTTTAACGACCCGGCAACGGTATGTAGGCGTGTTCGGCCGGCGAGGGCTGTCAGGCGTGGGTCAGCAGCTCCCTGAAACAGCACGCTGTCATGCTCCGTTGGCGGCATCGCTGGGTTTGGCGTGTGTACGGTATGTGCCGCACATCACAACGGACTACGGGAAACACTGACATCCATGAGAGTCGGCCTACTCCCTTGCCCGACTGGCCGAAGCCCTGACGGTTGCGGACGCCCCCTGCGACAGGATGTCAGCGCCTGGGCGTCCAACCCCGTCGTGCTCAAGATGCTGCGACGCGCCCGGCAGATGCTGCAGGAGGGGACGGTGGGGGAGCAGGAGCTGGAGCAGGCGCTGCTCAAGTTCATCAAGGTGGGACCCGCGCCTTTCTGTGCGTGTATGCACGGAAGAGGGCACATGGATAGTATTGCAATGACGATCTGCGGTAATAGCGTCACGGATCGAAGAGATGGAAGAGGAAGTATATCTCCACGCCCCACCCCGCCACCTCCTTTGGGCACTTTGTGTCCTGTTGGCAGCGGTGAGCCACGTCCTCGCCGCACGTACTCTGCCGGGCACGATGCCGCATCGCCTGACCACGTCTCGTTTGACGGCGTGAGGGCTGCACGACATGCGGGAGTCGGGATGACAAGGTATTTCCAGCGTTCCCCACTCCTTGCACCGTAATAACAAGTTCGTGGCTTGTGACACTCCTCCTCCTCCTCCGCAGCACCCGACAAACCCGCATAAGGCCGAGTTCGAGCAGCGCGTTGCGTCATGCGGCGTGGTAGTCACCCCTGAGCAACTCTCGGCCGCCATGAATGAGCAGGTGTGTGTTTGGGTGGGTGGGTGGGTGGTGCGGAGATCCTGCCTCGAGTCCTGGCAGGCGGCTCAGGTTGGCGCAGACTATGACGGCCAGCCCCTCCGGGGGCCCTTCGCGAGCGGAAACACGCAACAGAGCGGCAACACGCGGGGAGGCGATCGGGGCTTAAGGCCCTGAGGGTGTGTGAGCGGTAGTGTGTCTAGGCAGTTCCGGATGTCACTGCAAGCACCCACCACTTCCTTTTGTTTGTGTACGGCAACCCGAGGCGGCGGCCACTGCCCAACTGCCCCCGGCCGGCACGCCCACCGCGCCTTCCCGCCCACCAACCGCCTGGCAGCTGGAGGAGAGGCAAGCAGGCAATCGCGCTTACACCGCCGGCGACCCGCAGACCGCCCTCCACCACTACTCAAGGGCGCTGGCCATCTTGCGCCTGCTGCAGCCCGACAACTCGGCCGACCAGCAGATCATCCGCGAAGCCCAGGTACGGGGCCCCAAACCAGGCGGGACGGGACATCGATCGATAGGGATTCAAACCTTGGCGTCCAGGGTCCGGTCCGCGAGCCTCCGGGGCGACAGGAGTCGAAACAAAGTGTTGGCTTCGGTCGTTGGGGTTGCGCAAGTGGGCGGGCGGGCTTTGGGGCGGTGTTGGCCGTACAGTGGCGCACGCCGCCCGGGGCTGTCAGGCGCACTTGCAGCATGGCACCGGACACCGGCCGCGGTCGACGAGTTGGTCAAGCCAGGCGTTGGTTGGGCCCAATGGAGTGCGGTGCGGTGCGCATCCGGTGTCGCATGGTGCAGCTCAGTGCAGTGCAGTGTGCCCTGGGCCGGATTCGACGAATCATACGTAGTTTAGGTGGAATTACGGGGGGTTGATGTCGACCGCAGGTGGGGTATGGGTGCCCCAGCGTGGGATATGGCCACGCTACGCTTTTTCTCGGGCCTCGTTGTCCTGCTCCGTTCATTCAGTGCCCGGCGGTGCCTCCTCGAGTCGCTACTGCTCTTCGCTGCCGTAGCTCCCCTCGCGATCCCGCCCCGCCCTCCCCTCCCTCCCCTGCCCCTGTCAGTCGGCTCTGCTGCTCAACTCCGCCGCTGCGCACCTGGCGACTTGCGCGTACGGAGCGTGCATAGAGGCTTGCAGCGCCGTACTATCGTACGACGAAGCAAACGTGACGGCGCATCTACGACGCGCGCGGGCGCACATGATGCGGCGGGAGTACCAGGTGGGTGGTTAGCATCAGCAGCGCCGACGTCGGTCGCGCCTGGTCAGTAAGGCAGCGGCCCGCTGGTTCTCTGTGCGCAGGCGGCTGAGGAGGACCTGCGCGCCGCGGAGTCGCTGTCCGACGGCTCCCGCGATCAGGAGCTCCGAAACCTGCACAGCGAGCTGCGGACGATACGGCTGCGCGACCGGAAGACGGACAAGAGCGTGTACGGACGCATGTTCAAGGCATGAACGCGTATGACTGCGCGAATCGGAGGTTTCCCACCCGAGGGGAGGGAGGAGGGCGGTGGTTGCGCCTTGGCCTGTGCCTGGGGCTGGCAGGCGGTGCGGCCGTCTGTACGTTCTTCAGAATGCGCCTGCATGCGCGTTCACCGGACGCATCAGGAAGCGTGACGGAGGGGAGGGAAGGGATGAGGCCTGGCAATGCGTCGTTGAGAGATCCTGTCACGACTCACGAGAAGCCCTTCCGCACCTTGACCCTGGCGTGTGACGCTCCTGGCGCGGCGGGCTTGGGACCGGCATCGCAAGGGGCTGGCTCCCGATGAACGGGTGGAACATTTCGGTTGGTGTTGGTTATTGCGTGGGTTGGATTGGTTCGTCCGCAGCGGCGGTGGTCATCTGACAGTACACAAGTGCCGGGTGGCGGGAGGAAGGCGGCTGCGGGGGGGAGCAGCCAAGTTGGAGTCCGTCGGAGCAGGCGCCGTTTGGGACGTCGCTCACTGCAAGCCGCGCCGAGCACACCGCCACTCGGTTGCCTCCCCCCGCGAAGCGGGCGATGAGGAGATATTGATCGTGGCAGGGCACCGCGAATTCGGCGGTTTCCAGAGAGGGTCTGCGGTGCTTGCTTGCTGCTACTCCTGCCCCGCCGCTACCCCTGAGGCCCCAATAACTCGTCCATTTTGCAAGCACGGGCTCCGCGCAAAAGTGCAAAGATACAGACACAGCCGGACAAGCTGATGCCGTGTCTTGCGGAAAACGGCAAGAAAACGCTGCGAGGAGGCAGCCAACGAGCTCCCCCTGCCTGAAGCCTGAAGCGGCGGCGGGGCGCCCAATGCACCCAATGTCCGTTTCTGGAGGTCTGTGGAGACCCGCAGACCTGACCTGCAGCTCCGGAGCTGCTCATGCAGGACTGCTTGGCATGAGCAGCTTCACACAGCCGAACACACGTGTGCAGCGCAGCAAACCGGGGCCAACATCACTTCCCGTTCCATTTGACGGTGCGGCCCCCCCTGCTATCCCACGCTATCCGTCCAGCAGATTCAGCTCAAGGACGTCAGCCAGCAGACGCCCCTCCCGTGCACAGACCGCCCGCAAACCCAGCCGGACGTTATGCAGGGCATGCACAATGCACTCTTTACGAAGACACGACCCAGGAAACCGGCAGAGATTCAGGGGCGCGGTGGGAGAGAGCGGCGAGCAGGGGCGTCCAGCCCGCCCCCCTGCCCCCCCCTGCCCCCATCCAAATGCGCGCTACGATCACGAGCTCCCCTCCTCTCTCTCTCTCTAAGCGCAGTTCAGTGCAGTGGTCAGTGGGACTCGTCTCATGTACACCCCAGCTACCAGTGTGCTGGTAGTGTGTACCCGGGCACTGCAACCCGCCACCCGCGATTCGTACGTCGCACCCTCCGTCGCTCAGTCCAGTTCAATGGCCAGGATAAGGAGACCTGCTCTCCCGAGTACGGTGCCTGCCCCTACGATCGACGGCCAAGTCGTATCAGCAATGTTACATCGAGCCTATAAGTTACCCGCAAGTGACAAAACACGCATATGTCCCTCCGGCCGGCGACGGCGCGGCGGGGCCAGCTTGCCCTCTCCCTGATTCCGATGATCTCAGGATAGCACCCCCCCAATTCGCCGCCGCACCGTCCGCCTGGCCCTGCGCTCCGGCGCAGCACCCACTCCCGCATGAAGGCCCCCCGCCCCCGCAGCCGCCGCATCAACACCCTGCCGCATCGCCTGCCCAGCCCGCCGCTGCTGCTGCTGCTGCTGCTCCTCCTCCTCCAGGTTCATATGCTGCTGCTGCCCCTGTTCCACCTGTTCTGCCCCACCCTCTCGCCCTCCCTCCCTCCCCTGCGGCTGCTGCTGCTGCTCCCGTCCCCTACGCGCGGCTACGTCCCTCGCACCCGCCACGCCTGCGACCCGCCGTCCGCCCACAGCTCCCGCCAAGGCCGAACCACCCGCCGTCGCCCCCACCGCCAAGGCCCCAGCATCCACCGAGCCCCGGCGCTGCTGACCCACCGCGCCCGCACCCGCCTCCGTCTCCGCCCCAGCTCCTCGCCTCCCCTCCGGAACCGCCCGCGCGCCGCCGCCGCGCCGCGCCGGGCCGCCGCCCGCGGCGATCCGCTCACGCAGCAGGCGCAGCCAGTCAAACTCCTGCGCCCCCGCGTCGTGCGCCGCCACCGCCGACGCTGCCGCCCGGGTCTTCCCGCGCACGTGAGCGGCGCCGTGCACCGCCGCCGCGCCCATCGCCGCCGTCGTCGCCGCCGCTGTCGGCCCCTGCTCCTGCTCCTGCTGCTCCAGCAGTTCCGCCAGCCAGCCGTGCGAGGCGGGCAGCAGCGCACGTAGCTCCCCCACGGTTCGCACGTCGGAGCTGCCCAACCAAGCACCCAGGTCGCCGCCGTCCGCCGGACCCACGGTGGACCCTCCCGCCGACCATGCGGCGCCGCCGCCGCCGCCGCCGCCGCCTCCGGGCGCAGGCCCTCCAGCTTCGCCCCCAATCGACCGGCCGACGGGCCCGCCTGATACGCCCGCGTCGGACGGGCCAGCAGCAGCGGCGGCGGCGGCCGCGTCGCCGCGCGGCTCCGGCGCCGGGCCGGGGCCGCCGGTCTCGGTGCCGCTGCCGCGCTGCTTCGCGGCGCCGTTGCGCGCCGAGTGGCCGTTGATGGGTCGCAGGCCCAGCGCGTTCAGGGGGTCCAGGGAGGACAGATCCACCCGCACGGTATCGCCGGGCGGCAGCCCCAGACCGCCGAAGGCGCCGATGCCGCCGCCGGGGCCACTAGGCCGGCCGTTGGGCGGCGAGTGCCCCCAGCCGCCACCCGGCCAGGGGCCGTCGTCGCCGCCATCGTCCTCACCTTCGCCTTCGTCGGCGTCGGCGTCCTCCTCGTCGTACTCGTCATGCGCGCCCGGCCGGCCGCCTCCGCCGCCACCGTCCATGGCGAAAGGCAAAACGTTGCCGTTGACATAGACGGCGCCGTTGAGGCCGTTGCTGCTGCCGTTGCTGCTGGCGCCACTGCCGCTGCGGTTACTGCTGCTGCTGCTACCGGTCCGGCTCCTGTGCGCGTGTGGGTGGTGACCCCGACCGGTGCCGTTGGATGCCGGGGCACCCGCGTTGTCGTAGTCGTCGTCGTTGTCGTTGTCGTCATGAGGCCCCACCTCCACATCGAAGCTCCCATCCGATGCGTCCCCCAACCCGCGCCCGTGTCCGTTCCCATTCCCGTTCCAAGACGCCAAGCTGCCCTGCCGCCCGCCACTGCTGCTACTGCTATTGCTGCTGCTACTGCTGTTTCCCGCCCCCAACCCTGCACCGGTGGCCCCTCCCGACGCCGGCGCCCGCGCCGCTGCCGGCGGTGGCGGTGGCACCGCCACGAACCACACGTCCCCCTTGTCGTTGTACCGGGCGTCCGGCGGCACGCGGCTTCGCAACCCCTCCAGCTTCGCCTTGGCGGCGCGCAGGGTGGCGGTGACGGACCGAATCTGCTCCTCCGCCTGGGAGCGGATGACCGGGTCGTTTCGGAGCGCGTGGCGCTGCAGGGAGGGGAAGGGAGCGCAGCAGCAGGAGGGGGAGATGTAGAGGGGGACAGAAGGGAGGGCACGCGCGAGGGAGGGGTACAGGGCGGAAAGGACCGGCCCTGAATCACAACCTCTCCCTTTCCCTTTCCATACCCAACACAGCCGCCCGTGCTGCGGAGCGGGAGGTCTCACCTGCTGCGTGAACCGCCGCAACAGGTGCTCCGTGTTTGCCACCAACCGCTCAGCCGTTAGCACCTGCCGTACCAACCGCTGCACGTGCTCCAACCGGGCGGCAGGGGTGGCGTAGGCCTGCGGCGGCGGCGAAGGAGAAGAAGACGGGCCAGGCCCCGCGCCGCCGCCCCCGCTGCTGCCGGCGCCGCCCTCCCCGCCGTGCTGCGCCCCGTCCGACCGCGCCCCCGCCCCCGCCCGGCTCGTTCGGGAGCTGGGCACAAGCAACGAATCGTCGCCCGCCGCCTTTCGCCCTCGCCTACTCCCCGCCGCCGCCGAATAATCCGCGGCGGCGCCGTTGGCGCCGTCCCTCGTCGGCATCGAGGCGCGGTTCGGTTGGCGCCGCCGCTTCGCGGCGGCGAAGCCGCCGCCGGCGCCGGCGGCGCCGGCGGCTATCGCCGCCGCGTCGCCGGATGGGTCGCTGCCCGCCGCCCGCCGGATGCCCGAGACGGCCGAGGCCCGGTACTCGGGGTCTTGCCACTTGCGGCGAATGGCCTCTGCAATCGCCGCGCGGTGCTCCGGACTGCGTTTGCCTCCCACCCGCGGCCCCGCGCGCCGCAGCGGAGCAGGCGCGGCACCGCCCTGCTCACCGCCAGGGGCGGTGCTGCTGCTGCTGCTGGCACTGCCGTCGCTGCTGCCGCCTGGTTCCGCAGACGCAGCCGGGGCCGCCTTACGGCGAGGCTTTGGCAGGACTGACGGCGCCGGCGACGCCGAGCCGTCGGGATCCGGGGACTGTGAGGCAGCGGCGGCCCTGCGCCTGGGCTTGGCCGCCGCCGCCGGCGCTGCCGACCCCTCCCCTCCGTCCGCTCCGCCGGAGGCCTCGCTCTCCTCCCCATCACCGGCGGCGGCCTTCTTGCTGCTGCTGCTGCGGCGCCGCTTAGGCTTGGCCTCCGCTGCTGCTGCTGCGTCAGGGTCGGCCGCGGCGGCCTGCGTGGCCGGTACCCGTGGGAAGGGTGTGAGTCATGGGTGAGTGGGTGGGCGGCACCACCGTGCAAACTGTCGGCATGCAACGGCCAGGCAAGTAGTCAAGCTGGCCGACCGGCTCTGTACAGAGGTACGGGTATCGTTGCAGGAATCCTTGACGGCATCCTTCGGCCTCGGTGCAGCAGCACACGGCAGGCCGGACTCTCCGACGACCACCCAGCCATCCAGACGGTACCCTCGCCGGAAACACGGCTCTGCCCGCCACCCTTCCCTTCCCGTCCCTTTCCAGCACTGAATGCCCTCACGCCCGAGGGGACAGGCGCCCGTGCGGTCTGCGCCACACACCACCCGGGCACTGAGGGACAGGGAACGGCCGCAACACGCCAGCTGGTGGGGCAAGGGTTACGCGGGTGGCGGTGGTGGTGGTGGTGGTGGTCGTGGTGGCGATGCTGGTGGCTTGGATTTCCTTACCGCGGCCTTCTCCTCGCGCTTGGCGGCATGGTAGGCAAGCAGTTTCTGTCTGATCCGCTCCTGCTCCCCGCATGAGGTGTGCGTGTCCAAGGCCGGGGTCGGGAAGGGGCCCCGGGCGGGCCGGAGGGGGACAGGAACGGGTGGGAGGGATGTCCGAAGGGTGTGTTGAAGGTTCCGGAGACCCAAGCCAAGTGCTCGTGAGGGTGAGAGTGAGAGTGAGAGTGAGAGTGAGAGTGAGAGTGAGAGTGAGAGTGAGAGTGAGAGTGAGAGTGAGAGTGAGAGTGAGAGTGAGAGTGAGAGTGAGAGTAAGGGTGAGGGTGAGGGTGAGGAGGGACCTCGCCAGCAGCGGTTGCACCTCCCAGCAGTCCCGTCCCGCGAACTGGCCGGAACTGGAACTGGAACCTCCTGGGCACTTCGCGAGGCTTGCCACAAGCTCCCCACGTCGGTGGGGCCGCTGCGCCGTCGCACCACTCCGCCGGCCCCCGCCCCTGGGAGGGCCCCCAGCCCTCGTGCCCCAACGCGCTCTGTCCTCACCCTGACTTCCGGGTCCGATGGCTTGGTCAGTTGCTTGGCCCGCGCCTCCTTGAGTTTGCCCGTCACGTCGCTTCGGAGCATGGCCTCCCGGGTGCGCTCCCGGATCTTGGCGATGGTCTCTGCGGGCCCGGACACGGTTTGGTTGGGGCAGCGGTTTGGGCGGCGGGGCGGCAGGTGGAGACAAGGGAACGGAGAGGAGAGGAGAGGAGAGGTGAGTGAAGTGCTGGGCTCCGTTGCTGCGGCAGCGCGCGCTGTCGTATAGGGGCCATGGCGGCCGTTGCCGCACAGTCTGGAGACAAGCCCCTCCTTTGCGCCGCTGCGCCCAGCTTGCGGCGAGCCCAGTCGCATTGGTACTGGGTTCAGGCCCGCATGTTCTGATCTTATTGTTCTGACCCGCATCGCCCCTGCCGCACTCGCGCTTGCTGTCAGCACGAAGGACCATGTGTGGCTGGACGTGTTGCGGCGTTGGAGCGAAGGCACCTGCTGGCTCCGCCGGCTCCCGCCCGCAAACCCACCCACCCCCCGGCGCCGGGCCGCCCGCAAACCCACCCACCCCCCGGCGCCGGGCACAGCAGCGGAACCAAGTGCCCTCTTCCCCCCCCCCGGGCGAGCATGCTCTTCAAGGCCCGCGCCAGCACCCGCTGAACGCGGCCCCCATCTCTTGATGTGGGTTGGCGGCAACGCACCGGGCGAGTGCTTGCGGCCCTTGTTCCAGGCCTCCTTGCCCGAGTTCGCCGCGCTGATGCGTTGCCGCCTCAGACGTTCCCTTTCATCTAGATCTTCTGTTTGTGTCTCGCCTATAGGCTCTGGCGCGTCGGCGGCTACTTCGGCGGGGCCCGACTCGGGCGAGGCTCGAGCGACGCATCGCCTACTCGGTAAATGAATTGCAGATATACGTGATGTAAAGCTTCCGTGACGGGTGCTACCACCGAACAAAACAATTCGAGGGCAGCCCCGTGGGCTGCCTAACGGAATTCGGTGTGTGGCCATGCCTACAGCATTCTGAACATTCCTATCCACGGAAAATGACGATCATGAGGGCAACGTACCAGATGAAAAGGAGTTGTGATGCCAGTATGAAAGATGTTAGACGTACGGTATTAGTTCGTTGTACGTAATGGAGTATTCGCAGTGTGCGCAGGCACTCGCCCACAATATTTAGTCCAGTAGTGCATCGCCACCTATTGCGGTTATAGCCGTAGGTTGCGGATTGAAGTGGGGGTTGTCGAAACGTGAGCTGCTTCCGACACACGGCCCGGGGGGCCGGCCCCCAGAGCGCGGCGCCACATAATGGCCTCCTCCGGTCAACGACATGTTAAGCGCCTTATTGCACAGCTGAAATGGCAGCTGGCAAGGGGCGGCGCGGAGAACGTTGTCGGGGCAGCATCAACAGAAGCGCTTGGAGCTGGTCGGCCCTGTGGCCTCCTGGGCAGGCGACTCTTGACAACAGGGTCACCATCTCTCCTCTCTTCGACAGCCCGCGTCGGCGTGGACGGCGCGCAGGCCGGGTTTAGCTTTCGCCGGCTGATTCACGACTACAAGCAACTCAGCAAGTTCAAGCTCAGCTCCCTAGTGGTCCTAACAGCTAGTGCTGGCTTCGTCGCAGCGAGCGGCGACACGATTGACTACGAGAAGCTGGCGTGGACCTGTCTCGGCACGCTCGGTGCTGCGGCATGCGCCAACACGCTCAACCAGGTGGGAGTGGCGTAGGCGACGTGGCGACCGTGCGACCGTGACGTTGCGGGCTGGAACCTGGAAGAAGCAACCAATGTGGAGCCCTGTGGCAGCCACAACATCGTTGATGGTACAGCGGGACAGCACGGGACGGCACGGCGGCACAGGGCTTTTACATGACCCCCCCCCCCTGTGCCTCGGGGCCTCGATGGCGTGCGTACGTGAACCGCTGACTATCGCGTGTGGCAATCCCCCCATTACAGTCCACAGCGTGCTCTCCTGAGACTCGGGCTCTCGGCGCTACCTTGACTGACCGCCGGGTCCCACTTGTGGCGCGCGCAGGTTTACGAGGTCGCCAACGACCGGCTCATGTCTCGGACGCGCAACCGGCCGCTTCCCGCCGGGCGCATGGGGCGGCTGCACGCGGCGGCCTTCGCGCTGGCTTGCGGGACAGCCGGGATCTGGGTTCTCTACGATAAGGTGAGCCGCGGCTGGCGGATGGGGTCAGCGGGTGGGAAGGCGCGCATGGCCGGGTCGAACGGGTGCATGCAGGGGGACACTGGGCCCCCCCACACACACCACGTGCCCCCCTTTCCCCCTCGAGCATCCGCCGCTGCGCCCGGGTCTCCCGCTCCCAGTCCACTGCCCTCCTCTGCCCTGCTCGCCTCTGCTCCCCCACACCCGCTCTCTCTCACCCGCACCCGCACCCGCAGACGAACGCCCTCACGGCCGCGCTGGGCGCCGCCAACATCGTCCTCTACGCCGCCATCTACACACCGCTGAAGCAGCTGACGGTCGCCAACACCTGGGTGGGCGCAGTCGTGGGCGCCATCCCGCCGCTCATGGGCTGGGCCAGCGCCTCCGGGCAGCTGGACGCCGGCAGCGCGGTGCTGGCGGCGGCGCTGTTCTTCTGGCAGATGCCCCACTTCCTGGCGCTTGCCTGGATGTGCAAGGCCGACTACACCGCCGGCGGCTTCCGCATGCTGTCCATGCTGGACTCCACGGGCAGGCGAACCGCGCTGGCGGCGCTGCGCCACAGCCTCTACATCGCGCCCATCGGCCTGCTGGCGGTGCTGGCGGGCTTCGCCAGCGAGCCGTTTGCGTGGGAGGCGGGCGCGCTGGCGCTGTACCTGGTGTACGGCTCCGTGCAGTTTGCACGGCAGCCGTCGCAGGCCAGCGCGCGCAAGCTGTTCAAGTCCAGCCTGCTGTACTTGCCGCTGCTGCTGGCGGGTCTGGCGGCTCACCGGCTGCCCAACACGCACGAGGTGGACTGGGCGACGTTGGGCTCGCGGAGCCTGGACTGCGTGCCGGGGGGGCTGCGGGCGGGGCTGGGGCGCGCGTGCGGTGCGGTGGAGGACGCGGCGATGCAGCTGAGCGACACGTTGGTCGCCAACCGCATCAAGTGTCCGTCCAAGGCGTACGGCGACTCGGAGGAGCTGCACGCGCCGCCGCAGCAGCAGCGCCAGGAGCAGCAGCAGCAGCAGCAGGCGGTGGTGCAGCAGCAGGCGATGGTGCAGCAGCGGCCTGCGGCGGAGGCGCTTGCGCGGGAGGGGCGGGCGTGAGGAGGCGCGGAGCGCGCTTTTCCCCCCGTGATGCAAGGCTGTGGGGGTGGTGGGCCGCCCGCCAGGTGCCGTGTGGGGGAAGGGCAGGGCTGTGGTTGGTGTGGCGGAGGCAAATGTGGATGCGGGGCGGCTTTTGTGATGGGCTTAACTCAATTTTTAGCGCTCAAGGGGCATTAAAAAGCGACACGAACGGCCGCCGTGTGAAGCGGTGCTGAGCAGCCCGGCCGCGACGGGCCGCACCGCGGGGCGTCATGCGCCCATGCGTCGGCGCGCGCATGCCGTCGCGGGTCGTGGGATGTGGGTCGCGGCAATATACTTACTGCATAACAGCGGGGCGCATCCCTGTTTTGGGAGACCGAAGCTTGACGCTGTTGGGTTTTGGGGGCCTTGGCTTGGCTTACCAGTGCTGCTTGTACTTTACTTGAACGTCCGTTCGGAGCATGTAGAGCTCATGGGGCCCGATTGGGATATGCGTTGACGAAGGGACGCCTCCACAAAGTTCTCCGCGTGTATTGAACTCTTTTCGCGTGATAGAGGTGTCCTGTGAGTCCTCTCTGGGTGACGTGGCTTTCTGGGCGCCCGTCAGGGCCGTGGCCATGAGGGGTCAAGGAAAGTGCCTCCTGTACGTACGGTGTGCGGAGCGCACGGCGGCAATAGTTTGGCAATTTCCGCGTGTCTTCGTTCTGGTGCGTTTGCCGCCCTCCCGGGTCACTTTCGGGGGCGTTGCCCAGCTGTGTTGAAGGACTTGCACCAAACTTGTCCAGGCGTCTTCGCTCAAGGCTGAGTTCTCATTACCCGTACCAGAGTCGTATAGGGGCCAGCCCCAGCCAGTCCTTACACGTGCTTGTAGATGAGGTGACGGGACAGGAGTTGTGAGCTCCGCGCTCAAGGAAAGGAATGCGCCATCATGTCACCAGCCGCATTGAACGTTTGTTACACCCTTTTGCTCCTCGGTGAGAAAAATGGCGCGGAGAACATAACTTACAGAACGAGCTTTAGGATGCACAGAACGAGCTTTAGGATGCGACTGTTACAAGGGGAAACAGCTTTCACACCGGTCGCTAGCCGTACCGGCTAGACGGAGTATTCGTCCTTACCCAGGGGGGGCCCCCCGGGGGGTGCCACGGACCAGGAGAGTCCGCAAGCGACATGCAGGTGCTGCCAACCCAGCATCTGAGAAGGGATGTACCCGCTGTTCACCTGAAACGTCACGAGGGTGCCGCCGGTCGCGAGGCTTTAGAACTGACCATCGCCTGTCGTACGAAGGATTTTCCCGCTTCCCTCGCAAATCGCTGCACCCATGTTCCAATATAATAATAACTCTAGTACTGCATCTGTATAAACACGCATGCCAAGGAACGGTCCAATTATTGCCTCATTATTCGCAGAGCCTGAAGTCTAGTGAGCCCAGAGAGCGAGGTGATTTTGACCCGAGCCACGAGAGCGTTAGGAAACGTCCATCGATTTGTTAAGTTCTAGGCTGAAGCAAGTAAGCTCAGGCTACGTGCCCCGGTCCGCGAGGACCTGAACCCGCAATGGATGAGGAGGCGCTCCTGTATGAGGACGACTACGAGCCGGAGCTTGACCCGGAGCCAGTGGACGATGGCCAGCAGGAGGCCACTCCTGCTGCAGGTGGTGAGTCTGAAGAGCCTTTCACGATCCCTGTCGTTCTGCTACGCTCAGCTGAGCCTGGCTTTCCTTGACGGAGCAGAAGCAGCTGAGGAGCCTTCCTCTAGAGAACCTGTGGCCAAAGGCAGCAAAGGCGAAGGACCGGTCGCGACGGCATCTCGGGGGGAGGAAACGGCGGGACCCTCGGGGCGAGGCGCTGTGAATGGACCCAGTAAGACCAGACGTGTAAGTTGGATTTGCTTGCGCTGGGGACTGCTTAGAAACGACGTGTAATTCCTGAACTTCCCGTTGACCGGTGTGCTGCCCTCGGCCGACTATGCAGGGACGGGGGCCGAACCAGGAGGGGCGCGGCTCTAACCAGGGCATTCGTTATTTCATTATACGCTCCAGCACCTTGCAGAACATCTTTATTTCCGTCCGGGTCGGGGCATGGGCCACCACACGACAGAATGACGACAAGCTGGACGAGGCGTTCCGGAAAAGCCGGGAAGTGCGTCTCCTGTACTCCGTGAACGGCAGCAACGCGTTCCAGGGCTATGCCGTAATGCGAACCCCAGTCGGCAAGTTCGGGCGCCCGGTCGTCTGGGAGAACGGCAAGCAGTTCGGCAACCCGTTCGGGGTCGAGTGGCGTGTCCTGGTCGAGCTTCCCCACAGTGAGATAGATCACATCCGCAATCCCTACAACGACAACAAGCCGGTCCGTCTCGCGCGCGACGGCACGGAGCTGCCGCAGGAGCAGGGTGACGTCCTGGTCCGCCTGATGCAGGACCGCGCGGCAGCTACAGGTGTAAAGCCGCCGCGGCAGCAGCTCGCGCTGATGGATGCCGGCGGTCGGTCTGCGCCTGGACAGAGCCTGCCCGGCCGCGGTGGTGGCATGCCCATGGCGGGGCCAGGCCGGCTTGGACCTGGCGGTCACGGCGCTGGCATGGGCCCCGGCATGCGGCCGGTGGGCGGCCCGGGGATGGGCCCGGCGGCGATGATGGCGATGGGCGGTCTTGTGCCTGGCCTCATGGGCCCCATGGCCGGCATGGGCGGCAGTATGGCTGGAGGCATGGGCCCAGGCCCTAACCTGGAGCAAATTGCAGCGGCGATGGCGATGGGCAACGTCACGCCAGCGGCGCTCAACAGCATGCTGCAGCAGGCGGGCATGGGCATGCAGCCCGGCGTGGGGGCCCTTCAGCAACCCGACCTGCAGGCGTTGGCTGCCGCCATGGTCGCCCAGATGGCCAGCTTACTGCCCGACCAGCAGGCCATGGCGATGTCGGTTATCACGGCCAGTAACCCCCTGTTGGCGGAGGCCATGGCGGCCGTCATTAACAGCCGCGGCGCTGGCGGTGTAGGGCCCGCGAGGTTAAACGCCGCTGCGGCGGTACCGCGCGGAGGGCCGGTTGGCATGGGGATGGGGAACGCGGCTCTAAGCGGGGGTGTGATGCCCGGCCCCGGCGGCGGAATGCCCGGACAGGGTGGCCTTGGGCCGCACGGTGGTGCCCACCGCGTGGGTGGGGCTTTGATTCGCGGTGTGCGCGACGAGTCGGGCCACGTTGGCGCCGGGCCGGGTGAGCCGCGCATGTTCGCGAGCCAGCAGCAGCACATGCAGCAGGTGCAGCAGCAGCAGGCGCAGCAGCAGTTCATGAACTTCAACCGTGACGAGGTCGTGCTGGAGGGCAGCGACGGGCGCCTACGCAGCGGGCGCTCGCGGTCGCGGAGCCGCAGCCGCAGCCCCGTGCACGTCCGGCGAAGCGGCGGTCCGGTGGACTTCAACAGCATGACCTATGAGCAGTACTTGCAGCAGTATGGCCGCGTGCAGGACGAGGTTTCGCGGCGAGTGGGCAGCGGTAGCGGGCAGCACCGCGGCCGGTCAGCTGAGCACTCGCCAGGGCACGCGCGGGAACCAACCCCGGCGTCGCAGGGCGGAATGGGCTATGGCCGCGTGGGCAGCGGCGGTGGCGATGGCGCCATGGCTGGTGGCGGCGGAGCTGGTTCGGGTATGGCCGCGAAGCCAGGCGGCCAGCCGTATACGGAGGAAGAGTAAGTTGTGGTTGGCGTAACGGCCAGGACTTCGGCTGTTGCCGCGGGCGGTTTCCTCGATTGTGCAGGGTCGGTGATGGTCGGAGAACCCAGAAGACGCATACATATTTAGGCAGTCCTGGGAGCCGCTACCCGACTCAGACAACCCGAATGGGACACAATTTTGATTTATTGAGCAGCGGATCGGGTTAAGCATTTAAGAACTCGGTACATATTGAACTGCCGGCTTGGGATCTATGGCAGACAGGTGGAGGCACGCATGACATTCATTGATTTCATGACTTTCATACTTCTTTCATGATTTTGTGGATTACCCGGCAATGTTGTCGAGGGGCTTGGTCATCGTTGCCGGGATTTTGCAGGGGTGGTTGTTTCCTGTTGGACCTGTGGGGCGGGGGCGCCCGCACATTCAGTTCGTGTTTTGCGTGGAAGGCGCAGCTGGCCTTCAAGGGACTCGGAAGGGTTTTCAGTGCCAAACGCTTAGGACTATGCTGCACAGGACTATCTGTGCATACAAAAAGCCTAGCTGAAGTGGCCATTGCTGGCTACGCACATTACACAGCGCTGCGATCCATACCGCGTTGCGTCCTGCACCTGACTGCCGCGCCGGACAGGTTTGCGTCCCTCTCGAGCATACGGAAGCAGTTTCCTTGTTTTCGGCACATGGTGGTTCTTCGTATGCGGGTGCTCGTGCAAGCTTTCTAAGTGGATGCGGGAGTTTTTAGCGGTGGAGAAACATTGCAGACACGTTCATATATTTGCGAAGCTTGTTTGAGTCTGGGATCCACGGTTGGGACTCCTGGAAGCCCAATTGTGCGGGATTGGCACGTGCGGCGGTTGAACGGCGTCGGTACTCAGGTATAGTGAATTCCGCATATCGTCGAGCGTCTGTGACGACTGGGCGTCAGGTAAGTACCATGGGGCAGAACTATTGGTGGATTCATCTCTCGTCGCCAGGTGAGGCATGGGCGAAGCGTTCATCCAGGCTCCAGATACGAAGATCGAAAGTGCATCCCATGTCGCGATAGCGTACATTCTGGCTCAACCTAGCGCCCTTCGCCCCGCCCACAGGTACATCCGCGTCACCCTGATGATGTACGCGTCGCGAGGACAGCCGGCGCCCTCCGAGGCCTACATCAGGCAGCACTACCGGCAGATGCTGGCGCAGCTGCAGCAGCAGCGGTGACGACTTCAACGGCAACGAACGCGACGCATCCTGGCACGAGCTGCCATCAGGCAGCCAATGAGCGATTGCTACGCCAGTGCATGTTACATGTAACTACGAAGTCCTCCTATCCTTTCCGTTTCATCTGCACAGCTGAAATTGCACACAGCTGAAATTGCACACTCTAAAAGAGGGATTGAACACAGTTACACCGCAGATCCACGACATGAACTCCCCACACAAATAAGCCTGAGAGACGCAGCCAGCGAGTAGACCGCCAAAAACTAGTCACTGCTGCCACCGGCACGTTGCATTTACGCAGGTGCCACCATCGCCGACGCCGTATGCAAGTCGGCGTTTCGACATGACTAACCATCAGCTTGAGCCCGCGGCAACGAACATTCCCACCCAAGGCAAGAGGAAACTGATGCCGTGCCGGCACATGCACAAAAAAGACGCTACCACTCAAGCTCCTTCATTTACGAGTAGTACTCCCTCTGCTTCATCTTAAGCACCTTCATGATACCCTTGTGCTCCCCGGCCATCTCGGTGTACCGGCCAGGGAGAGACTTGAGGTATTCCACCTCCCCTTCCCGGACATCCCGCAGCTTCTTGGCTGGGTTTCCGGCCCACACCTCGCCGGACGGCACAACAGCGCCCTCCTCCACATACGCTCCGGCAGCAATCACCGCGCCCGACTGCACCTGCAGAGCGGAAGGCGTAGCGTGTGCACCTTAGGACCGGGCGGGAGACTTGCCCGGCAGGTCCTAGGGTTTCGGGGAGCGGGGAGGGTCCTTACCTCCACGCCCTCCGAGATAACAGCGTTAATGCCGACCAGCACGTTGTCCCCAATGGTGCAGCCCTTCAGCACCGCTCCGTGGCCGACTGACACGTTGTCCCCGATGACCACGGGCGGGCTGAACTCACTGGCGGCACCCACGTACGCCGCATCCTGGATGTTGGTGTTGGCACCCACCGTCACCGGCTGGAAGTCTCCTGCTCCGCAAGCACACATCATACTTGACATACAGCACAAGTTCAAGCTTAAAGCAATGATTTACAACAGCTTACCGCGCACGATGGCACCATACCAGACCGAGCTATTCTCGCCCAGGGAAACCTTGCCGGAAAGCATGCCCGAAGGCGCGACCCATGCGCTCTTTGCAAGGCTCGGGACGTCATACCGCATGGGCAGCACAGAGGCATGCCGGTTCACTGCAAGTGGAACGATGGAACCAGCTCACGGAGTTCGCCCACCGTCTGCCGTGCAGCCAGCATAACTCACATTTCTCCTCGAATGAGTAAATGCCTTGGAGACGGCAGCCGACGCGCTCCAGAGCCTGGCCGCTCTCCCGCATAGCGAAGCCCACGCGGTGGAGCAGAGTTTTGACACCGTTGATCGGATTCATGATTCCTATTGCTGCTTACAATAGGAACAGAGGAGTACTCAATTTACGTGGGGGCAAGCGTTCTCGGAAAGGCAGGGCCCCCGGCTGAAGAGGTTGAGAGCCCGAACTACGATGTCCTATAAGTAGTACTTTGCTCGGGACACATACCCATCCAACGCGGAGCAGTGCAGCAGTCAGTATTGTAAATTTAGCGCCGTGTACCCGTGCTGACGACGTACGTCTCATTTCGTTCCTCGCCAGTCGCCATCCCTGTTTCAACCAATTTGCCTATGACACACGAAGGGGTATCATCATTTAAAAATATTTGCTTGTGTGTCGAGGGGTACTCTGCAGGGTTCACGGTATCCAGAACCAGCTCGGTCGGGGCTTTTGATGCGTTTGGCCCTTGCCGCCAGTAATTACAGAGCGTTACGATGAAACCATAAAACCAGCTGCCTAAAAACATCTGACGGGCATGTCGGCAGTGCTCGGAGCAGGGAAGGGCAAAGCCCCAACGGGCGGACTCCTGCCCGTAAATGGAGGATCCCAGCAAACCAAGAAGCTTGTGATCAAGCCTCTCAAGGGTGAGGCATTGAATCCAGCCGGGTATGCGCTGCTGGCGTCCTCGTCGCGCTCGAACCCCGCGATGGCTCCCCGGGTGCGTGCCGCAGTAAAGCCCGAGCTTCCGGCCAACTTTGAGGAGGCCACATGGAGCAAGCTCCACGACTGCATCCAGGCGGTGCACTGCAAGCGGCCCGTCTCCTGCAGCCTGGAGGAACTGTACACGGTGGGTGGGGGGAGGGGCTGTACACGGGGGCAGGAGAGGCCCCGCGGGACGCAGGCAGGAGGAAGCGTGTTTCCCGGGCAACCCCGCCTCCGGCACCTGTCGTGACGTGGCTTGCCCTTGAACTCACGTCGAATTCCGTGCTGGATGTGAGCTCCCCGCGCCTTGCTGTCCCGTGTGCCTCCCCACAGGCGGTCCAGGACATGTGCATGCACAAGATGGCGGACAAGCTGTACAGCCGTCTGCAGCAGGTGGGGACAGGCGGGTGCTGCCCGCTGTGACAGAGGTGGTGGTAGGGGGGAAGGGACGGGTAGCGCGGGGAGTCACACGGATTCGCTGCTTCCCGGCGGCTGCTGGCGCAGCAACATGTTGGCCCCGCCAGCCCGTGGAGCCAAAAGGCAGACTGGATGGATGGACCCGGGGTCTGTTCGCGGGGGGGATCACGCCCTCGGCGCTCACGTCCGCTTCCTTAACCCGCTGCGGTCTCCACCAACCCAATCCAATCCATCCCATACCAGTACCTCTTCCTCGCCGGAACCTCGCCGGTACCATCACTACGGTACCATCACTACGGTACCCCGCCGCCCGCCGACCCCTCCCGCCACCCCCAACCGCCACCCCCACCCCCTCCCCCCCTCAGGAGTGCGACTCCCACATCTCCGCGCACGTGTCCTCCCTGGCTGACTGCCTCTCCCTGGAGTCGATGTCCTTCCTGGACCGGGTGGATGCCGTGTGGCAGGACCACTGCTCCCAGATGCTCATGACGCGCCAGATCTTCCTCTACCTGGACCGCACACACGTGCTGCAGCTCAGCAGCAGCGCCACGCCCGTAAAGTCGATCTTTGATATGGGGCTGGCGCTGTTCAGGGGCCACCTAGCGGCGCGGCCGGAGGTGGGCCCGGGGGTGGTCGCTGGTCGGGGGATGAGGATGAGACGGGTCACTGGCCGGGAGGGGCGTCGTGCGGTGCGGTGCGGAGCGAGGGGAGGGACGGGAACACGGGGTGGAGGGGGGAGGCGAGAGGCGGCTGGGGTGTCACGGCTGTTATGCATCCGGGCGAGGGCGCGTGCGGGCGGTTATGGTTTCTGAGCTGCTCATGGGGCGTCGGCTCTGGGGCTGGTTAACTGGGACGTGCCGTGGTGCCTGGGCGCTAGAGGAGGGCATTGATGGGCGGGGGGGCGGGGGCGGGGTTCCGGGCCGTGCATCGGCCCTCACGGACGGGAGTTGGCGGCGCCGTCGGGAGAGGGGGTGGCCGGGATGGGGAGTGGTTGGCGAGTGCGTGTGGATGAAGCTGCTCCGGTGGGCTTACGCGCTGCAGCGCTGGTGTGCTCCAAAGCGCTGGTGTGCACGGCGAGCGGCGGAATCGCCATGACTTGAATGCACTGCTGAGGGCGAGGGCAAGCACGTGGAAGGAGAAGAGGCGTCCAGTATACATCATCGTCATTTTTCCTCGTCCTACCGCGATCCGCCCGCCCGGCCGGCCTCCCTCCCAGATCAAGCACCGCACTGTGGAGGGGCTCCTGGAGCTCATCGAGAGGGAGCGCTGCGGCGAGGCGGTGAATCGTCCGCTGCTCAAGGGGCTGCTGCGCATGCTGAGCTCGCTGGGCATCTACGCGGACGCCTTCCACGAGCCGTTCATGAGGGTGCGGTCGCGGCGGGCGGCAGGGCCGCGAGCGACCCGCGGGTCGGTGTGGGTCCGGTGACCCCGGTGTGTGGACTTGGGAGGGATGGGGGCTGGAAGCGCAGCCCTGGCGCCTATCGTTGATGGAGGGGGCCTCTGCGCTGCGGGCCTTGTTGCGGGCCTTATTTGTGCGCCACTGCTGCTCTCCTTAGCTGAACAACACCGTGTTGGTTGAATTGGGGCGTTGGGCCCTCCCTGTGCCCTCCGTTTCGTTTCTGCTCCTTACCGTATCCTTGAGATGACAGGCCAGCACTCAGTTCTACCGGGCCGAGGGGGAGAGGCTGGTGGCGGAGCTGGATGTCCCGGCCTACCTGCGCCACTGCGAGGTGAGGGAGGGCCGAGAGAGCGTTGAGGGGAGGTGCGGTGGCGGCGAGGGGCGTTGGGGGCGTGACGGGGGCGGGGCTGGATGAAGGACAGAGCAGGGATCAGAGGGGCAGGTCGGCGTTTCCGCTGCACGTCTTTGGTCGGTCTCGGCCTCTCTCACGGAATGGTTTGACTGCTCCCCGATACGGCGATGAAGGTGGACCCGCCGTGAAAGGCCCGAACACACGCCGTGGGGTTACACGGTCAGAAGGAGGAAGCGGACCCAAGTGGACGCAAAGCAAGCCAAGCGGGCGGGCCGCCGCCAGGGCGGCCTCTTCCCCCCCCCCCGACACGCTGCCTTACGTGAACTACTCCAACACCAGTCCGTTTGGGGCGCCGTCATGGTTGGTGTTCGGCGCAGCCACTGGTCGTCTACACCTGGTCCCCGCCCCGCCCCTCCTCTTCGCACACTCGAACAACTCCCCTCCCCCACATCCCATCCCAACCCATTCCATGTTTCCATCGCTGCGGTCTCTTCTCTATCACGGTATCCCCACGTCCTCAGACTCGGCTATCCGAGGAGTACGAGCGCAGCTCCGAGTACCTGGACCCCTCCTCCCGGCGGCCGCTGATCAGCGCGGTGGAAGCACAGCTGGTGGGCCGCCACACGGGCCCCCTCCTGGAGCGGGGCCTGGGGCCGCTGCTGGACGGCCACCGCTTGGCCGACCTGGGCCGCCTGTACGGACTGCTGAGCCGGGTGGCCGCCGCAGACTGCCTGCGGCTGGCGTTCCGGGAGCACGTGCGGACCACGGGGCTGGCGCTGGTCAAGGACGAGGAGAAGGTGCGCTGGGAGGGGTTGTGGGGGGTCGGGTAGGAGGGCTGGCCAAAGGGAGACGCGGGTGGCGGGGAACCGCCCCTCCCCTTCCTTGCCCGCGCCCCGCTCCACCCCGCCCTGCCCGGCTCGTGCGCCCCCTCCGGCCCCCTCCGCATCTCCCCATCAGGACAAGGAGATGGTGGAGCGGCTGCTGGACCTCAAGGCGCGTCTGGACGAGGTGGTGGCCTCCGCATTCGGCCGCACAGAGCCCTTCCTCGCCACGCTGAGGGAGTCGTTCGAGTACTTCATCAACCAGAGAGCCAACAAGCCGGCGGAGCTCATAGCGAAGTTCATAGACGCGCGGCTGCGGGCGGGCGGCCGCGGCGCGGGCGCGATGGTGGGGTCGTCGACGGCGGTGGGAGGCGGCGGCGGCGGCGCCGCCGGAGGGGTCGGTGGCGGCGGCGGCGGCAGCGAGGAGGAGCTGGAGGCTGCGCTGGACCGGGCGCTGACGCTGTTCAGGTGGGGGGGGGGCGCCAGGTGTGGCATCAGCATATTTAGGTGGCTACTAACGCCTTTCCACGCTGCTGCTCCTGGTTACCCTGGTCACCGTCCATCCGGTCTACGCCCTCAGTCGCTGTCGCCATGGACCCATGGCGGTGTTCCGAAGACTGCTAGAGACCGCTTTAGAGCGCCTCTGTATGGCAGCTCGTATGTCAGTTTGTCCCCCGAGACTGATCTTCCCTACCCCGCCCTGCACTCTGGCGACGTCGAGCTCGGCGCACCGCGCCCCGCGCCCGGCCGCCCTCCCCCCTTCTAGTCCCAAGTCACCAACCTTCCTCCACACCCCTCCCCCCCCCACCCCGGCCTTCACCCCCCCCCTTGTTTGCAGGTTCATCCAGGGCAAGGACGTGTTCGAGGCCTTTTACAAGAAGGACCTCGCAAAGCGCCTGCTGCTGGGGCGCAGCGCGAGCGTCGACGCGGAAAAAGCCATGATTGCCAAACTCAAGGTGAGCCTCCCAGGGGGGGCATGGACCGGCCTCTCGCGGCTTGTTTGGGCGGGCTGGTGCTTCGGAGCCGCCTCCGCTGCCGCCGGGTACCGCCGTAATCGCGCGGGTGAAGCTGCAGCGGGAGGCTGCCCCCTCTCCCCACACGTCCCGTCGCACTCTTTTCTTCCCAACTATGCTACCGCGCATTACCAACACCCTCCTCTCTGCCATACATTCTCCACACTCCCCGCTCGCCCGCCCAGGGCCCGCCTTTCCGCCCCTCCCAGTCCCGCACCCACCCACCCACCCGATCACCCTTGCATCGGTGGGTGGGTGGGTGCGTAGGCCGGATGTCACCTTATCTCTCCCTTCTCCCCCCTTCGACTTACACCTAGATACCCGCCCTCCCCCTCCCTCTCCCTCTCCCCCTCCCCCTCCCTACCCCCCCGTCCCCCCCCCCAGGTGGAGTGCGGCAGCCAGTTCACCGCCAAGCTGGAGGGCATGTTCAAGGACGTGGAGCTCAGCGATGACGTCATGGCGGCGTTCAGGGCCTCAGCAGCGGCGGCGGGGCTGCCCCCGGGGGTGGATGTCACGGTGTCGGTGCTCACGTCAGGCTACTGGCCCACATACCCCGTGCTCGAGGTCAAACTGCCGGAGGTGAGCCCGGCCGCCGCCGCCGCCTCTTGCGGCCGCCGATCTTGCGGCCTTCTCTCTTGTGGGGAAGAGGGGCCGGGTGAGGAGAAAACGGTGGCGCGGCAGGGGATGGCGCCCGCAGTGGTGCTACGCCGCCTCCGCCCTCGCCGGGGCAGCTGCCGGCGCTCGGGCGTGGTAAGGGGTCATGCTGACCCGTTCGCCGACGCACGCTCGCGGGTGCCTCTGCGACTCCCGCGCCGCTGCCATGCGCCCTTATTGGCTGCTGACGTGGCCCTGGGGGCCCATGGGCTAAGGCCCACACCCCACCGGGTCGGGCCTGGCCGCTGGCTGGCTGACATGCACCGCTTCCCGTGATGAGACCTCCCACACCGCCGCCCTCCGCCCCCCCCCCTGGCCCCTCCCCTCCTGGTGCCCCCAGACCCTGGACCGGGCCTCCACGGTGTTCCGGGACTTCTATCTGTCCAAGTACTCGGGGCGGCGGCTGGTGTGGCAGCACAGCCTGGGCTCCTGCGTGCTGCGGGCGGCCTTCCCGCGGGGCCTCAAGGAGCTGTCCGTCAGCTCATTCCAGGTGAGGTGGCCGGGCGGATGGGGGGCGGAGCGGGGTGTGCGTAACGAGACGTGACGTGCCTGGGGTTGACGTGCGCGTCCCCCGGTCCTCGGCGCGCGTCGTCAACACTATCGGTTCCCCCCCCCCCCACACCCGAGTGACCCAATCCCCCTCCCTTCCCACCGCAGGCCGCCGTGCTGCTGCTATTCAACGACGTGGACACGTTGTCGTACAAGGAGATCGCTGCCGGCTGCGGGTTGGAGGAGAAGGAACTGAAGCGCACCCTGCAGAGCCTGGCGTGCGGCAAGGTGCGTGCGTGCGTGCTGGCATGGGCCGGGCGGGGAGGGGGATGGCCACCGGTGTGGGTGCGGCCTTGAGGTTGCGAGCCATTGTGGTGGGTGCTCAGACAGGCGGCGTCGGAACGACACAGTCGCTAGGAGGTGGCGGTGGTGGTACCGTAGTGGGCCGGTCGTGTGCGTGGCCGAGTACCGAGGCTGCTGGCTGGCTGGCTGGCTGGCTGGCTGGCTGGCTGGCTGGATCGCTGGCTGGCTGGCTGCCCCTGCTGCCGCTGACCTGGTGCTGGTGCTGGTTCGGGTGCTGCGCAGGTGCGGGTACTGACCAAGGACCCCAAGGGCCGCGACGTGGGCGACACGGACTCGTTCTCCTTCAACGCCGCCTTCTCGGAGAAGCTCTTCCGCATCAAGATCAACTCCATTCAGATGAAGGAGACGGAGGAGGAGAACAAAAAGACCAACGAGCAGGTGCGTCCTGGTGTGGGTGTGTGTGTGGTGGGGGGAGGGAGGTAAGGCCTACGTGCTCTGGGAGGAGGGGGGGTCCGGGCTCAGCGGCGGGGTGCGGGACAGGAAGACGCCGCAAGAGCTCTACCTCCTCCGCACCGCCGGGGTGGTGAGCTGGGCCGTCCCCTCCCCAACGTCAGCCGTCTTGCTGCCTGGGCCCTCCCTCCCTCCCTTCCGCTGCGCCGCATCGCACAGCGCTACTGCCGCTGCGTCTGCTGCCCATGCCGCCGCTGCGCCCGATCGCCCTTCCCACCGCTTGGCCCACCGCCACCCAAACCCGCCGCTGCCCCCGCAGGTGCTTCAAGACCGGCAGTACCAGATCGACGCTGCCCTGGTGCGCATCATGAAGACGCGCAAGACGCTGAGCCACAAGCTGCTGGTGGCGGAGGCGCTGCAGCAGCTCAAGTTTCCGCTCAAGGCGGCGGACCTCAAGAAGCGCATCGAGTCGCTCATCGACCGCGAGTACATGGCCCGCGACCCGAGCGACGCAAACGTAAGGGGGGCGAGAGGGGCGGACGGGCAGGGGGAGGGGGAGGGCGGGCGCGTCGTATCGCAGAGTGTTTGCAGTGCTACAGTGCGCTGCGGCGGCCTGTAATTTGGGGCTTGGTTGTATTGCTCCGCATGTGCGACCGTCCTCGTGTCAGGGCAGCGAGCGCGTCTCGCTGTTACCGGAGGAGCTGCAACGCGAGTGAATGCGCGTGTTTGCGCGTGGACCGCGGCTGGAAGGGGCCGTGAAGAGCTGGCGATAAGCATCCCCGCCCGCGCCCCCTACCGTCCCGCTTGCCTACCCGAACTGTTGCCTATCCGAACTCCTTTCGCCCGCGGCCTTTCCCTCCCGCGCAGGTGTACAACTACCTGGCGTAGAGGGGCGAACAGGCCCAGCTGCGGTGGAGGAGGAGAGCTGGACTTGTGGACGCGCCACGGCCCCGCGCGGCCTGCAGGGCTGCGTGCAGCAGCAGCAGCAGCAGCAGCAGCAGCGGCACATATAGTGCGGACCGTCCAGGGCCAAGGGTTGGCGGGCAGGCTTTTTTTCCGCCGTGTGGGACGCCGGTTGTGAAGTCGCTGTACTGGAGGCGGAGGCGCTGAGGCACGGCCGCGAGGGCCCCGGCCTTTTGGCGAGTTGGGTCCGCAGGTTGGGCGGATATGCACACTGCAGCTGCGTGGGAATTTTTTGCGCTTACAGCGGCCGGAAGCTGGGCTGCCTGCGCTCCCGACGTATCGCCCTGCCGCCTTGCGAGGGCAAGGTGTAGCGAGCTAGAAGAGCAGAGGGCTAGGTTTTACGGACGCTTGCAAGGGATGGTGGGATGAGCAGGGAAGAGCATGGGCTTTAGGGGTAATGAGGAGAAGTTGGAGCAGTTCGCCGTTGTAGTGAGTTGCAGGGTGCGGTAGGTTGTCGCGTTTGCACTATCGCGAAGCAGCGCGAACGGGGCGTGTGTACCTGGTAGTCCGCTGTGACATTCGCAGTTCGAGTGTGGTCAAGGCTTCGGAGAAGTCATCTGGTGGGGCTGCCCTAGCGCATGCAGTGGGTGCAACCACCTTGCCATGTAACGTGTACACAGGTGGAAACCTCGAAACGCCGTGCCGAATGGCGCGGACACTCGACCAGGGGCCAGCCCTGGCCAGCTGGGGCTGTCACACTCCAGTCCAGGGTCGGAGGTGTGACATTGGCCGTCAACTCTTATCCAGGGGCTCCTCACCGAAGGGCAGTCTTTCAACCCCCGCCCAGGTCCCCCCGCACGTTCGGGCAGTCGGCTGACGGGGAACACGGATATGATGTAGTTGTGACAAGCTTCTAAGAGCTCGTAAGGTCTTAACGAGCCAGGAGGCTCATGGACCGCAAGATCAGGTGAGAGAAGCAACAGATCAGGGAGTGTGAAACCCGGGGGCTCATTTGCAAGTCGTAGAGTAGTAAAAAGTACGACAACCTCCAGAAACCAACCGCTCATGGGATCCCTATTGGTGCATTGGTGGGCGATTTGCAAATTGTACAGGAGCTGTTTATGTGAAACATACATTCGCTGAATGAAACCTTCGCACATTTGAAATGATAGTTTGAACGGCTTAAGCCGTTTCCGACTTGTTACCGACTTCGGCACGGACAAGATGGTCAAAGCATCGACAGCAGGGAATGCGAAGCATGTTCACTGGGTCATCGTGCTGGGGGATTTCGGTCGGAGCCCGCGCATGCAGTATCACACAGTGTCACTGAGCAGACAGCCCGCAACTGATGTACACGTGGTGGCCTACGCTGGATCAACACCGCTTGAGGAGCTGGTTTCGGCGAGCAACGTGCACATACACAACGTCGCGGAGCTTCCGGGCTGGCTACGGCAGTTGCCTCGGTTAATATTCCTTGTCCTCAAGGTCCTGCACCAACTGATATCGTTGCTGTGGTTGATGCTGGTAGTGCTGCCATCGCCAGGGCACATCCTCCTGCAGAACCCACCAGCCATCCCGACCATGGTCGTCTGCTGGCTGGCGGCGAGGAGGCATCGTGCAAAGCTGGTCATTGACTGGCACAACTACGGATACACCATCCTCGCTCTCTCACAGGGCCAACGCCACCCCCTGGTGGCGTTGGCCCGCCGGTACGAGAGGTTCTGGGGCAGGCGCGGTGACGCCCACTTTTGCGTCACCAGAGCCATGCGCGACGACCTGCAGCGCAAATGGGGCCTTACCGCAACGGTGCTCCACGATCGTCCGCCGGCATTCTTCAAGCGCACGGCGCTGCCGGCGCTGCACACGCTCTTCCACAAGCTGGGACCCGCCCTGGAGCGGCCAACCTTTGACGACTTCCTCTCTCGCCGCACCAGCCAAGCCGCCGCGTCCGGCCGCACGCAGCAGGAGTCCGTGGAGCTCACGGTGGTGTCGGCCAAGCGGCCCGGCCAGACCGCCAGCCTGCGCCCCGACCGGCCCGCCGTGGTCGTCAGCAGCACCAGCTGGACCCCCGACGAGGACTTCTCCATCCTGCTTGACGCCGCCGTACGGTACGACCAGCTTGCCGCCAGCGGATCCTTCACGCCCGGCGAGGCGCTGCCGGAGCTGCTGCTGCTGATCACGGGCAAGGGCCCGCAGAAGGACATGTACCTGGCCCGCATAGCGTCCATGTCCTTTAAAAAGGTGGCCATCCGGGCGCTGTGGCTGGAGGCGGCCGACTACCCGCTGCTGCTGGGCGCCGCAGATGTGGGCGTGTCGCTGCACGCGTCGTCGTCTGGGCTAGACCTCCCGATGAAGGTGGTGGACATGTACGGCAGCGGGTTGCCGGTATGCGCGTTGTCGTACAGCTGCATCGGCGAGCTGGTGACGCCTGGCGAGACGGGGTTGCTGTTTGCCAACGGGCAGGAGCTCGCGGAGCAGCTGGCGGGGCTCCTGAAGTGCTTCCCGGCTGCTCCCGGTGCGCAGCTGCGGGAGCTGCAGCGGAATGTGGCCAGCCGCGAGCAGGGGCTGCGGTGGGAGGAGAATTGGCGGCGGTTTGCGGCGCCGGTGCTGGGGTACTAGAGCGATACCTGGGAAGGTGATAGGTAGGGAAACGTGCGATGCGGCTGCGCATGATCGCGTATGAACTTTAATGTATTGTGCTGCAG
Organism: Pleodorina starrii; assembly: GCA_030267565.1. NCBI lineage: Eukaryota > Viridiplantae > Chlorophyta > Chlorophyceae > Chlamydomonadales > Volvocaceae > Pleodorina > Pleodorina starrii. Next base: position 567,685 of record BRXU01000027.1, read on the forward strand.
TTGGGACGCAGGTGGGGCTGTCCAACACGTGCGCTACCAGTTACGGCAACGTGGCGTGCGGTTGTGGGCCGGTGAGGTTGTGTTGCACCATGGTCACTGGCACGGTTGGAGAGGAGGACGCGTGCGTTCCGGATGCCGTATACAACGCCCGCGACGTTTGACCGCATGCTCCCTGGGGAAAGACCGTAGCTCCAAGAGGACGGCTTGTCGTGTGGCGAATTTCTGCTGCCTTATTCCTGTGCCAAGTTTGTGGAAGATGCAGTCGATGACGACGGCCAGCTGTACAGGGTAGATACAGGATAGGTATGTCCGTTCGTGGGCTGCGCCATCTGGCTGTAAATACGATCATAACATCATATTAATTGTGCCCACCCGAAGGTTCATTGCAATGGCCCCCACACAACGAACGCACTCCATGCCTTACTTAGTCCGCTCCCGCTCGCTACCAAACGGCGTCGTCACGAAATGCGTGCCGCAGTCGGACTCTTCAAGCCTTAGCGCTTTCTGTCAAAGTAAGGTGATGCAGCTTAGTGAAGGAGGTCCAAGCGTCACGAAACGGCCGTGAGGTAGTCTGAGAACCCACCGTAGCGCACATGCAAGCATGCCCTTCGTCTCGCCAGCAATTAACGTCAGTCCTCCTTATCACGTGCCCCATGCTTCCTAGTCCAGCCTGCTGTCAACGTAGATCGAGAGTTTCAAATTGAAAATATGCAGTGTAGGTGCTCAACGTGCCATTATTGCGTTGTCAACTTCTCATCGCCCCGCCTCAGACCCTACCGCCCCCCCTGCCCCGCTACCGAATCCCCCGCCTGCCACCAGTCCGTACTTGCCGGCAGCAGGCTTGGGGTCCAGCACTCGCGACGATGGAACGCCGGCACCAAACGAGAGTGACGACGCTGCGCTGGACGGGCCTCCCCCGCCGACCCGTTGCGCGGCTGGAGTCGACACAGCTGAACCCATTCCCGAGCCCCCAATCCCCAACCCAGGCGTGACGTGAGAACCCGCGCCGTAGTTGCTCCGGAACGCCGTGCCAGGCACGGTCGTCGTCGCGCCCTGCAAGCCGCCACCCGTTACCGCCCCAAACCCAGAGCCTTGCCCGAATCCAACGCCGCCGCCCGCGGGACCAGCCTGGCCACTGGATGCGGTCGCTGCTGACCCGTATGGCCCAACGCCAACAGTCGAGGGGACAGACCCCGTCCCGGTGCCTGCTGCGCCGCCACCGCCGATTCCCGCCGCGTATCTGCTGCCCGTCGCCCCACCGGTTTTGTAGGCCGAGGCGTGCGTTGCGGGCCCGGCCAAAAGCCCCACGGCCGGCGTCGCCGCAACGGAGGGCGCGGGCAAGCCGGAGGCGAGGGTGGAAGCCGGGCGGAAGGTGTAGCGTGAACCAGGCACGACGCCACCCGATCCGTGCAATTGCGCCTGGGTGACCTGAGTACGATAAAGGGGGCACACGTGCGGATACCAAAACTGCTTACTTAGGTGCCAACCCAACCGTTAAACCATGCATGGAAATACACTTGTACGCTGAGTTGACCTGCCGCACCCCTAGTCAACGTAATACCGGTATGCCGGTGCATCGATTTCGCTGCTGTTGGAGAAATTTAGGAGAAATGCGCCGCTTCCCAGCGCCGCAGCCCTTCCCCCACCTACGCGACTCCCCACCTGCTCGTTCAGCCAGCGAATCATGTTGTGGTTGTCCTGCAGCTGCTGCCTGCTGTCCTCCAGCTTGCCACGTAGCGCCTCGTTCTCCCCCTGCAGCCCGCTCAGCTCCACGCGCTGGGACTCGAGCTGCTGCCCCAGCGCCGTGAGGTCGCGCATGGCGTTCGCCAGCGCCGCTTCGCGCTGCTGCAGCTCCTCCTCCTGCCGTACAATGATCGCCGCCTTGCGCTTCGTCTTCTCCTTTGCCAGCCGTAGGTCCGTCTGCGGCGGAACCCGAGCCACCCACAGGTCAACACGACAAACTTCAGGCGCTTTATCCTTGCGCTATCATGACCACCTGACGTTCAAGCCGCGGGATGAGGCGTATCCCCCTGAACCATGCCGGCCCGCTGGCAGCCGCTACCAAGTCCCGACGCCGCGCGCACCGTGAGCTTCTCGATGATCTGGTTGCCCTTCAGCACCTCGGCCTGCGCCTCCTTGCCGCGCGCTTCGGCAGCGGCGACTGCGTCTCGCAGATCCGCGCAGCGCTGCTCGGCCTGCCGCATCGCGCTCTCCATGTCGCGCACGCGGCCTCGTTGCTGCTCCATGACATCCGCCTGGGATTGTGCCTGCAAAGCCCGACCGCGGAGGGACACTCCTCAGCCTTGGGGTCTGTGCTACCGCAACCTTGTCGCAACACACAACTCGAGCGCGGTAGCGTGCACCACCCAGATCGCACACTCGCTCAACCACCCCAAGGTGACCACCTCATTTCCACATCGTCTAATCTCACAACCAGCCAGCTTCTGAAAGCCGGTGGCCGGACAGAACGACGCCGGGTGATAGGGGTAAGACCCCGGATAGTGTCAAGTGTCCCAAGGTAATCCCTTGCCTTCTCCTCCAGCGCCAACAGCTTCGCCCGCGTCTCGTTGAGCTGTATCTCCAGCTCATGCTTGGCCATCGACAGCTGCTGGTTGGAGGCACGCAGCCGCGCGCTTTCGTCGTCCAGGGACCGGTTGCTGCCTTCCGCAGATCCGAGCTTGTGGCTCAGCTCCGACACCTGTCAGTGGGTGGGTGTCAACTAGTGTTATAGGGCACTCAACGGAGAGTTGCACGAGAGCACCCCGCGAGGCGCTCGAACCCCAGGTCGGAGAGCATCGTGGCAAGATCTCCTCGACCACAAGAGCTCCGCTCCATGCGTGGATTATGGGTTGGTATGGGCCCTTGGTGCCAGCCGAAAGGATATGGCATGTCCCCACGGTGCCCCTTCAGGCTGCTTCCAGTGTGCTTAACACAATCACCACAGGCATGAAAGGGGCCGCGATGCTTCCGCACTGCACACACCTTGGTGTCCAGTTCATACTTGATCTCCCGCAGCTTCCTGTTCTCCGAGTCGAGCTCACCCAGCCGCGCATTCAGACCGGCGATCTGGTCCCTGAACCGCTTCTCCAGTTCGCCGCGCTCCCTGCACGCAACGTGCAAATCCAGCTGCTTCATCCAACGTCGACTTTCAGCGCTGCGTTGGACACCGTGGCATTCGTGCCACCATCGCCCACGGACACACCCCGGCTTGCCGGTATGGGCGCATGGACCCGGTTGGCCTACTTAATTGTTTCGCGTACTCAGTTTTGCGCCCTAGAGTCGCTGACTGCTACTGTAGTCTGCAGGGTATATGGCACCGTCGTCCCTTGGCTGCAGACTGAAATGCCAGCGCGGCGTAGGCCCTTTTGGCACGGCCCTTTCGCAGCGAGCGGAAGCACAAATACTACGGTGCCCTGCTTGCGCTCCCAGCGAGCGCTCTTACCGCACCTCTCGTGCTGATCTTTTAGTTGAGCCTTCTCGCGCAGCCGCTCCTCGTGCGCTGACGCCTGCTGGGTTTTGGCCTGCGCCTGCACCTCAAGAAGGTGCTTGTCGTACTGTTCCCGGAGGTCCGCCAATTGCTGACGGCACTGCGTTAGCTGCGAGGAGGCGCTATCCCGCTCGTCCTGCAGAGGTGCATTGTGGACACGCCAAGGCGTGTCACAAGTGTTATCGGGCGGCTCATTGCAGCCGTGGGCGGACTGACACTGCTGGCGCACCGATGAGTACGCGTAGGGGCGAGCCACGCCAACCGCGGCGGGCTACGGGAGATTCATTTGACTCCAGGCACGCGTACCTTAGTCTTGTCAAGCGTGTCCGACAGCTCCTGGCAGTTGGACTTCACCTCCGTGAGCCTGAATGCAAGGAACTGTCGAGGGAAGTGTTGTAGGAGGTTGGCGGAGGACAGTCACAGCGTTGCGGCACTGCGGCTCCATGGGATATCAGCACCCATAAGTGTCACCCTCTCCGCCTGGATACTCGGCGAGGACTATCATAGATCATGCAGGACTTTGGCCATTACATTGCCGAGCGTGTCCCTGCCATGCCTTGCCTGCTTCACAACCGAGTCGTTGCCGGGCCGGAAAGCCAGCGTGATGTGCGGCAGCTGCTTGAAATCGTTTATCTCCACGATTTTAAAGAGGGACTCGTTGGCGCGCACCATCATCACTGCCTGGAACCTGCCGGATGGAAGGTTTTGTCGGAATGAACAGAGGGACGAAAGGGGTGGGGCCGTTGTGGGTTGCGGAGTGGGTAAAAGCCCTGTTGGGGAGGGTAGGTAACCTCGGTACCCCCCCCCGTAGTTGCTTTCTATGCCCTATAGTGCTACGGAGCATGGGTAACGGTCCCCAATTCCCTCGTGTCCGCGTGCGTTGGCACGCACCTGGGCGAGTCACCCGGCTGCGCGGTGACGCATTTCTCCAGCAAGCTGATAATCTTCCCCGGGAAGCTGGCGAAGTCCACCAATATGCCCTGGTCATTTTTCAGGCTCTGGAAATCCTCTTCGCTCACTTCAAGCGTATGCAAGAAGTACAGGTCGGAGTCGTTGGAAATATGGATGCGGAGTATCTGCTCGCGGAAAACGACAGTATACGTCGCCTCCAGCCACGAAGGTTCACAAGTTTGGTCGCAGGAAGCCTAAATTACGAGCTCTTCCGCACCCTCAGGTTGTGGTTCTGGCGAGCGAAGCCAGTCAAAATGCGGACTGTCAGCGCCTCATGCTGGTCCTCCCGGTCCTGCTGCTTTAAGAGAACTGGTACAGGTCTCCAGAACAACGTCGATGATGTCGGTAAATCAAAGCCAATCGGCGCCTTCGGGTCGTCTACTGAATCGAGAAGGAGAGGCATGGCTACACAATTACCACATGTAGGTGTAATGGATACCTGGTAGTTGATGGGGCGCAGTAACCGTGGAAACTGTGCTGTGAGTCGCGAGCTGTCGTGCCTGCATCGATTGTCAACAAGCCGTACACTTTAAGGGTTATGTCCCCTAGCACTAGCCTGCCCACCCATATCAATCTGCTGGCTAAATATGCCTCGTCGTTCCAACAAAAAACCCAGTGACGACAGCGACAGCGGCAGTGGGAACGACGACGACGACAGTGGGACTTTGAGCGCGGCGCGCTACCAGCAGCTGAGGCTCGAGTGGGCCTTATCGACATGGTACGCGGAATTGGGTGGATTTGACTGCGTGCGCCTCGGCGATGTTTGGACCCCCAGGTTGTCAGCCATCCGCACGGCCCTCGGGTCACGCCTTACTGGCCCCACGTCGCCCCCGCGCTCGCAGGGAACACAACGCACGAGGTACAAGGGAGCTTCAGGGCCTCTTCGAACGGGCGTTTAAAAAGGACGCCGTAAAGGTACCAGCAGCCCACGCCGCCCAACTCGTAACACGTACCCTTGCCACCGCCCCGCTATCACATGCTGAGCACGGTCCGACGGTTCGTGATCCAGGCCGTCCAAGCAGCCATGTTCAGCGACCTGCAGACTGCCTTGCACCAGGCTGAAAGGTAATGCAGCCTGCCGCCCTGGCAGCGCCGCTTCAGAGGCTCACTGTTGCCGTAGGCACGGGTGAATGTGGAAGCAGAGCCGATTCGCATATAACAAGGGGGAATGTGGAGCAGAGCAGAGAGAGCAGAGCAGAGCAGAGTTCCCGCCGCCTGGCCTGCGCAAAACCTGCCTCATACGTCCCACACTACAGATGCCTGTGCTGTCCTCAGGATGGGGAGGCTCGACCGGACCCTGGACCAGCTCATAGCCGCTGCAGCACGTGTTCTGCCAAAGCAAAAGCGGTACGTTATGACATAGGCATCGCGTAACCACCTCCCAGGAACACTTTGAGCGCTGCACCCCCGCGCACATTCGGACTAGCGTCGCGCCTGGTCCTGGGAGGGGCGTGCTTACTGTACCCTGCCTCCGGATCCGCCTCCGGTTCAACTCGCGACCTAAAGGTGTGTCTGAACGGATGTGGATCTGCGTTCGTTGCGCGCCTCGAACCTACCTGCCACCACTGCCGTACGCCGCCTGCAGGAACCTCGTGATCGCCGCCCAGAAGCGCGCGGCGGTGCAGATGAGACGGGCCGCGCGGCGAGGTGGGTACACGACGGGTGCGTATCAGTAATGTGTGTGCAACCCCGCTTCTCGCTCACGCGAAAGAAACAGCGTGTATGTGCCGATGATCGATCGGGTCACACCGAGACCTCCCCGCGGAGCACAGTGTCCGTCACCGGCTCGATGGCCGCAAGCAGCGCAGGTCTCTGCTGCTGTCGGCTTCCCCAAGCCTGAACGAACTTGAACACCAGCCACCTGCTGCCCGGATGCCGTCGGCCTTGCCGGGGTCGCTGGGCTTGCAGGCGACACTTCGGGTGGCGACAGTTCGGGGGACGAGGGAGAGGAGGCCTGTGCGCGGGACGCGGCTCTGGACGACCTGCCTCTGGAGGTGCTGGATGCGATTTTCGCGCACCTGGGGCCGGTGGAGCTGGCGCGCTGCGGCTGCGTCAGCAGGTTGGTACGGCACTCGGGGGCGAAGAGAAACGGCTGAGCCGCGTGTCTGGTCTGCATGGGGCTGGACTTCGGCGTTGCGATGCGGTGGGGTGGGGTTTCTGCGCTCCTGGGCGGGCAGGAACAGGAACCTGCCGGGTGAGCATCAGGATACTTTGGATGTGTGGTCTGTGGTGGCGTTCGCAAATGCAGCAGGGCGAATGGCGGCGTGATAAGGGTCCAGACCGCTCCCGGTACGCGCGCCGCTCTGGGATTCAGGCGCCGTGTCGTTGCGGAGCGGCCTCCAGCCTGTTGAGCTCTTCGATCCACCGCAACCGCGAACCGTGTCATTCATGTGTGGGCCCCATCAGGTCTTGGCGAGACCTTTCGCGCGGCGCGGACAGCGTGTGGCGCGCCCTGTACGACCTGACGTTCCAGCGGACAGCCTCAGCCGCCGCACAGCGCAACCCGCCGTCGGCGCCGCGCGACACGGCCACGTGCGCGTATTACGATTTCCAACGTGCGGCAGCAGGTGCGCCCCCATCGAAAAAGCTTGCCGTGTGCAGAGCGGGGTTGCGTGGCGTCCACGTCACCTCGCGGCTTGGAGCCCTTGGATGGTCTGAGTGCCCGTGGCTTAGGTGGCGACCGTTCTTGCACACCGAGGCACTGCAAAAGGTGGTTTGGGAGAGCGGCGCGTGGATGGGGTGTGCTTGGACCCCGAGACCCAATCACCCACGCACCCGAGTGCAAGCCGGGTATCGTCACTAGGATGCAAGCGACGGCGAATGCCATGAGGTGTGCTATCAGCGGTGGCTCAGGAACCTGTTTGCGCCTCCCTTGACGGTCTGCATGGGCCTGGAGTTGCCACCATGCGCTCGTGCCCACCTGTGACAGAGTGGGCCGTCATGTTTACTGCGTGTGCGCTCGCAGCATCCTCCTCTTGCCTGCCGGCGCTACGCCATGGCTAGCGCAGGCTCTGCCCCTCTGCGCCTCCCGCGCATGCTCGCATTGCCCTCCTCGTGGCCGTCATGGTGAAGACGCTCCGCTTTGCCCCCACGCAGCCCGCCCTCGCGCTCTCCTGCGCTGGTCCGGCCGCGTGATGGGCCCCAGCGGGCCCGTCTGGCTCAGCTCTAGCGCGCTGCGCCGCATGGCGCCCTGCCGCGTGGCCGCGATGAAGTTTCCGCGCGTGGATCAGGTGCGTGCGGGCCACTGGCGCGCCGGTGTTGGACAGGGGCGCCGGACTCGGCTGGGGAGTGGTGTGTCCCTGGCCGTCCTAAATGGATTTCGACTTTTGGTCGCAGCGCTGTCGCCGTGGTGCGCCGTGTCTCGGGGTACCGTATACAGCAGGACAGGGCCCTGCAGAACAAAGCAGCCGGCCGCTGGAAAGGTGCAGATGTGAGACTTGACTGCGCGTCCCTCGCCCCGTGTGATGGCCTCCCGTAGGTGGTGAGCTGGGCGTGCGGGCGTTCCATCGGCAGCTGCAGCGGCGACAGCTCGCAGGGCTGCAGCAGCGAGAGCAGTGAGGACAGCGACGAGGGCGCTGCGTCGCGCATGCGGCTGTGGGTACTGCCTCCGAAATGAGTCGGGCCCTGTTGGGGATGCGCCAGGAGGCGACGTGAGGTGCTTGGGATGCGGCATTCTTGCGGCAGCTGTGACCATGTTGCCGGCAATGGCGTGCATGCGGCGCCCGGGGAGGTAGGCGTGCCAATTTGGGTCATCGACGTTGCTGGTGTCGGTGCGGATTGTCGAAGGGCCGTTGGGGCCGCGTTCTATTCCCCTTCCATGGCGCTGTAAGGCGCTGTTTCCGCTGATGCGCCAGTTGGTGGTTTTGCGCTCCCGTAGTTTGTTCTGGGGTGTGTGTGTGTGCCAAGAGCGGCATGAGCAGTTGCAGCCCGTGTAGCTTGCAGGAACAGCGGGCTGCACTGCACTGCGGGTGCGCTGGTGGCGCACAGTAGCTCCCCCCGATGACAGTCTCCACTGCAAGTGCAGGCCCTAGTGTGTCCAGCACCGGCGGAACACTGGCTGCGATGCTTGTGACACGATACTGGGTAGTGATCGTGCCGACTGGGGCTTCCGGGTGGTAGCGGCCTCGCGACCCCAAGGGATAGTGGCATTGCGAAGCCGCGCTGCGACCGGACAACCTTGGCGGTGGCCGGGCTGATTACTGATGGGCTCGTCAGCGGCTTAGTCTCGGCTTGCGGGCAGGAGGCATCCGGCCACTCACTCTGCAGGTGCAAATGTTGAAACCGGTCGTCCCTCACCGTACTCACCGCCGTCCCGTCCTTGGCTGCAAGCTGGGATACTCAACACCGGTACTATTGTGTAACCCAGTTCGTACTGCACGGTCCCGTACGTTAGGGCTGCACAGCTTTCAGCAGGCATCCCAAGACGAAAGGAGGCAGTGGCCACTTCGCCCGGGCAGCGCGGGTCGCAGGGCCAAACCCGTCAAGGCCCGCAGCTGCAACTCGCGCAGATGTTTAAGGCCTTTTATGTCGTGCGCAAGATTGCAATTTACAACGTGCATACCAATGAAGCCGACTGAATAAGGAACCCCGATCTAAGCTGGGAGTATTGGAGCAGGCTGTGGATACCTGTCGCAGTTTGACTCTTAAGTAAACATGTCATGGATAAAACAGTAAACAGCGCAAAATATGCACAACTATTTTCCATATCATCTTAGCCCGGCAATGTCCACAGGGAACCCTCGTAGCCTCGTTCCTATGTCACGACGGCCGTATCGACAGTTGGCCGGTGTTCACGTTGTCTGACTACATTTGCACTTTCGCTGCTCCTGGCCCGACTTTAATTTTTTTATGCATGCGGAACAGCAATAATAATCTTACGTGTTTTGAATAGTTGTGCCGAATCGCACACGCAGAAACGGAAACGAGTGTGAAGTAGTTAAAATGTCGCCGACAGACGATTGAAACGAGTGTGAATTGAAGTCAGAAATGATACACGCAGCTTTCTGTGAGTTGTTTTACTGGACATAACACTCCCCGTAGTGGGGCTGGTGTGCCGAGCATCCATGTTGACCCTTGGAGCCACGAAGCTCTTATTGCTGGCAGTCTTCTTGTACTTGTTATACCTTGGTCATGGCCAGCAGCTGCCGTCATCAGCCACCGGCTGTTCCGTGGGACCGCCAGGTCCCCCGGAAAATCTCGCTACTCTTACGACACAACAGCTGGCGGATGGGCGACTGAATTCTTCATTGCAGAGCTCCTGGGAGTTTGGGGTTGGCTTCGGCGCGGTGCAGGCTGCCGAAGGTGGGCGTCGCGCGGGCAACCCGGCTAGGGGCAGGGCAGGGCCAGCTTGGCCGCCGCCCCGCGGCGGCCCCCACATGCTGACGCTTGGGCGGGTTTTCGCGCCGTCGATTGCAGGACGGAACGTGACGCTCGCCTGCATCCTGGCGCTCAACGCCACTGTGTCACAGCCCACCGAGTCATCCGTCTTCCTGCAGCCAACAGCAATCAACCTCGGCAACGCGACGGGCCTGAGCATGGAAAACGTGCTGCTGAGCACCAACTGCAGCGCTGTACTGGAATACCAGACCTTCTTCTGCTCGTCCTACAGTGTGGCCGGCAGCCTAACGGTGGGCGCACACGCAGCCAGGGATGGGGTGCACACGTACGGAACGGTACCTCATGGCAGGACATCTTCGGCGTGTTGCGGCTCCTGCGAGGGTACAGACTCTCCCCTGACTCGGGGGTTAAAAAGAAGATACCACAGCGGAGACGGAGACGGCGTTAGGGAGGGGGGCAATTTAGCTTAGACCCAGGCCACTGGTCCCAACGCTGCTGCTTTGGCGGTACAGTCCCATTGCGCGTCAGCACCCTCCCCCCTGTCGTAAATGGCTGTTCCTCGACGCTCGCCTTTTCTGCCACCCGCTTCCCGCGCTTCCGCAATCGACGCCCTCGCTCGGCGGCTACCTGCCCCGCCCGCAGCTGCGGCGCGGCGCCGTGCACTTCAGCGACTGGCGCGACGGCTTCACCGCCCTGCGCAATGTGACGCTCACCTGCCAAGACCCCGCAGCGGCGCCGCAGCCGCCCTGCCGGCTGGCGGCGGTGCAGACGGCCGGGGAGCTGCTGGACGCGTTCGTCAACTACGCGGAAGCGAATGGGGCCAACGCCACGATAATCGTGGTCGCAGCCAACATCTCCATAACCAACAGGTGCGGAGGCGGAGGCAAAAAGACGGATTGCAGCGAAGGCACCGAGGGGTGGCGTTGGCGAACGGACCAGAACCGGAAGGCGGAGGCGGGAGGCGGGCGGGGCGGATGGCCCTTCCATGTGGCATGCAGCCAGCGGGGCGCACCGGCAGCCAGCTCCCAGGGCGCAACAGCGCAGCGCCCGTACCACGCCGAGGGCGGTCGCGGCGTCAATGATCCCACTCGAGCTGAAGGCTCTTCTCCCGGCGCGTCTGCCTTTCTCCCTCCCTCCTTCCCTGGAGCGCAACAGCCTTCTCGGGACCGACTTTGGTGCCCCGCCTTGCACCGCCTCGCCTCGTCCCGGCCGGTCCATTCGATGACGATGTCCGCACCGCTGATTCCCGCGCCGCGAAACTTAACCTCCCCCCTCTCCCTGGGCTCTGATTCTGGCCATGATTCGCACTCCCTCCCTCCCTCCGGGCCGCCCTCCGCAGCTCCTGGGCCCCCTCGCCCGTGACCGTGTCCAATCAAGTGACCCTGATAGGCTCCTCCCGGCTGTACCGACCGATCCTGGATTTCAACTTAATGGTTGCGCTGTGGGACCTGCTGTCTTTGGCGCAAGTGACGCTGGTCAACCTCACGTGCGTCAACCTGGCACCCACCTACATCAGCCCGGCCTACCCGCCGTCCATATTCGGGCCGCTGACGGAGCGCGTGAGGGCGTTCCGAAGGTGGGTGGCTGGGTGGGCGTGGGCGGTGGGGCTGGGTGTGTGGGGCTGTAGGGTGGGGGTGAGGGAGTGTGGGTGGATGGGTGGGGTGGGGGTGGTTGGCCGCGTCCTGTCGATGGCGCATCACATTCAGTTGATGCGCCCAGGGTTTACCGTAAGCGTAAGAGTAAGCGAACCGTCAGCAACGCCGAGTTGGACCCGACCCGGCTGAATGTGCGCGGGACGTCGCGGGACGTCGCCACGGGGGCCTACGAGGGGCCTCCCTTGACCGCCAGCGCGCGACCCGATGCCGCCTGGCAGCCTCCCGCCCCCCGCCTCACAACACGAGCGGCGCCCTGGCCCCTGCTGCTCGCCTACCCCTCCGCCCGCCCGCCTGCCCACAGGGCCGACCAGCAGCTTCACATCGTTGACTCGACCCTGGTGGTGCCAAATGAGGAGCTGGTGTATCTCAAGTAAGCTCAGCCAGCTCAGGCATGGGCGTTTGCATCCCTTGCGGCCGGGGCAATTAGAACGGCCCGGGGCGAGGGAATGCAACGCAGTTACCTGGAGTATTACCTGATGATTACCTGATATCTCCAGCAGAAAAAGCGCGCGGCCGCGTCGCCGCCAACCAACCCCAGACGGACTGGCACACGACAGCACAAGACCAACATAGACACACAGCCCGGACAGCACAGAAGGAACGATGGCTTACTCACCTGCGCTCAGTGGAGAAAGGAATCGGAAAGAAGCGAAGGAAGGGCGTTAGTAACGGCAATGGGGAGCGGCAATGGGAGCGAGGCAAGGAACGAACAGGCAGGCAAAGCAAAAACCCACAAACGAGCTGGGGCGGCGACGCGGCGCAAAAGAGGGCGGGATGGGAGAGCGGGGCGGATAAGATGGGATACGGAAGGGCAAAAAGTACGACGGCAGGCTGCGAAGGGTAGGGGAGAAAGTGCAAAGGGAAAGAGAAAGGCAGAGGGAACGGCAAGGGGAGAAGGCAAGGAGAGCGGCAAAGGGACAACAGAAGGCAAGCGGAACGGATCGCGGGGTAGGGGACGAGGGCGGAGGCGAAGAGAGGGGAAAAGGGCGGCAGGAGGGGAGGTGGCAGAGGCGACGCGACGTCGGAATCGGGGGGCCGGGAGGAGGGAAACCAGACGGGGAGAGGCTACGGGGTGGGGGAAGGGGAAGGGGATGCATACCGGGGGCGGGCCAACGTGTTGGCTCCCCACCGCACCGGCTGCGCGAGGTGACGGTGGGGTCCGGTCTCCGGTGGGGACAAGACAAAGCCCGGCCCTTGGTTTCGTGGATCCGGGGGGCGGGGTGGCGAGCGTTTGAAGGAGGGCGGCGGGTGGCGGCGCCGCGCCTGTGGGAACCACTGCCTGCCTGCCTGCCATCCGCGCGGCACACCTTCGGGGTCTGTTAACCTACGACAGAAAGAGTGTTTGGAAGGAGAAATGTGTTGCCTACTCCTGTGCGCTGCCTTTTGTGACTGTGCCTCGCTTTGCTTCAATCTGTGTTCTGGCATTGTACGGTAGCTTTTCTCGGTTGCCCGGTAACCGGGCTGCAGATTGCCATCGGGCATTCGTGATCCGTCTCGGGTTACTCGCGGAGGGGAGTAACTCGGGGCGTGTCGTCGCAGCTTGAGGACGTTGTCATTCTACCGACGGCGTTGCCGGTAGAATGAGCACCTCCGCGCCTCGTCCCCTGGGGCTGGGGACCGAGCTTGCTTTTGGCGCTGGCCGCAGGCACTGGCTCAAGTACCTCGCGTCGCCTGTACCCGAGGACCAGGTATGGCTCCATTGCCGGAAAGTGCGGCGCGCGCTGCTGCTGCTGCTGCTGCTGGGTTGTTCGGGCTCTTTACCTCGTCCCGCTTACCGTACCGACGCAATCTTTTTGCGACGCGGTTAATTTGCGAGGCCAGAAAATATTTAAAATTTGGATATGTAAACGCTATTATTTTGCGAGGCGCCAGTAGGAGTTTATTTGTAAACTTTTGAAATTTGCGAGCTCTTGAGCCGTATGTCATAGTTTGCGAACTGGCATCTTATCGTCAGCGCAAAGGAATTGCATTCTACTGAAGGAATTGGACATACCGGGTGCCATACCTGCTTCACGCCACCCATCCGGCCCAAAACCCATCCGCCCCACAGCCACGGGCTTGGCTTTGGGCTGCTTGCCTTTCGTAGTGGCCTTCCTGCGTCCCGGATCCCCTCCCCCGTGCAGCAGCCTGTCCACCCGCCCACCCCGCTGCCCTTTCTCTCTGCCTGCCACGGCCCCTTGCCGACTGGGACATGCCGGCCCCCGTTGGCTCCACCGCCGTCGCCGCCTCTACTCCCCGACCGGCCGTGCCCGCCGTAGCCCCGGCAGCCCTTCCCCGCCGGCCCCCACAGCGCCCCCACCACCCGCAGCTCGCGGCAAATAATTTATATTTGCGAGAAAATTTTGCGAGGTGCCTTGGGAGTTTTTTTTGAAACTTTAAATATTTGCGAGGGACCCTTCCGAGTTTTGTTTGACACTTTGCGAGGCCCCAAACAGTTAATTATTTATTCGCAAAAAGATTGCGTCGGTACGTTAATTGGCCTCCGAGGAGCACTCTACGAGGGAGCGCTGGATTGGACGTTTGCGTGTCAGGGGCAGGCGCCCCAGTACCCGCCTGCCCGCCTGCCCGCCGCACTTCACTCCAAACGGCATTGTGCTGCATTGCCCATCTGACCCGCTCCCGCTCCTGCATCTGCTCCAGCTTCACCAGCGCAATACTTTGCACGGTCGTGCGGCCGGCCGGCTTCCCAAGAGCAGGCGGGCAGTGCGCTCCCCTGGCACACACGCACACACACAACCGGGGCTTTTGAATTATTGAATAGAGATGCGGCCGGCCGGGATGGGTTCCGTTCTCGCCGGCCGGCAATGCCTCGATAGAGTGGCATGTACTTTGCCGTATGGCACAAGGGGGCAGAAGCGACACGTGGTTTTCTGTTGTGCTGCGCAGAAAAGTGCGGCTTGGCTGAACGTGAGCACGTTGAAGGTGAGGAGACACGGGTGGTGAGGCGCCGGCCGGGTGCGCCCGACATCACTCCGGCTGCGTGTTCCCATTCCCAGATCTCGTGCAAGGCCGCTCACGGTCCGAGCCCTGTGCTCGTGCTGCCGCGCCTACGGCCGCCGCGCCCCTCAGTGTTCCGGCGATGTGTGTGCGTGATCGTGGGTGCGGCCTGGAGATTCTCTAAGAAAGAAAGCATCACTCGAAGGAGAAGGAGGAGCCGCGATGACACGGGCAAAACAAGGAACAAGCTACCGGTAGCCGGGGGGATAGAGCAGATGCATGTGATGGGTTTGTGTGTGTGTGTGGACGTGAGCTGTACCAAGGTACCTACCCGCGGATGTCCACTCAAAGACAGCACCCTCGGCGTGGCGGAATGAACGATTGCTCCACGCAGATCCATGTGGTGAACGAAAGTGGCGTGTACTACGACCAAGTCCATTCGTACACCGCGACGTACGACGATGTACGGCTGACGGACACTCTGGGCCCGAGCTACCCGCTGCTGCCGCTGGACCTGGGCTTGGACCAGGCTCTCGGGCGGACGGAGGACGTGCCGCTGAGCACCGTACGGCAGGTCATAAACGCGTCCGACCTCCTGGTGCGTGCGTGCGTGCGTGCGAGCGCCGTAGGGGCTGGTTCAGGGCGTGGGAAGCTCTCGCGTTTCTCGGATATAGCGGTGATGTGGTGCGTGTGCGCGGAATCGATCCTCGCCTCCTTGCTCTGGCTAGTCCGCCTTGTTCGCGTCGGCCCACCCGGCAGGAGGCGGCGCCCCCGGTCTCGGGAGGTTGGGTTGCCCTTGCCGCTGACCACCCATTCGCGCACCCCATACAGCTTGCCGCCCCCTCGTTGCCCCCGAACACATACCGGTACACGCGCACAGTGTGCGTGGAAAGCGCAGTTCCTCTCAACATGTTAACACGCACATACATCCACACGCACACATCTCGCAGCTTCTGCCCTTGCTTGGCGATCCCCGTTTGGGGGGGGCGTGGCGTGTCTTCGCGAATAAGCTTCACGCCGCGCGCCCTCGAACGCGCACCCCTCCCCCCGCGCAGATCGCGCTGTCGCCCGGCATCATGCAGCCCGACAGTCAGGGCCGCCGCTGGCTGCTGCTCGTGGCCAACTTCTCGCTGGCGGACGTCAAGAACCTCACGGCGCTCGCCGCCGCCGCCGCCAACCGCACTGGCGGCAGCGCCGTCGCCGCCGCCGTGCAGCTGCCCGGCAGCATCGTCCTGGCCGTTGGCACGGGCGGGGCGGTGCGACTGGACCTGGGCCGCACCCCCAACGTGCTGGGCGTCATGCCCGGCTCGCTCTTGTCCCTGCGGGACATGATCCTGGGCGGCCTGGCGGCGCGTGCCGCCGCCTACGACCCGGCGGCGCCGCTGGACTGCCTAGCCAGCCCGCTGTGGGGGCTGGTGCCGGCGGACTCCAGCAGCATCATCGACCTGGACAACGTCACGCTGCTCGTGAGCGGCTCGGAGCTGGCGCTGCTGCAGCAGTGCCTGCTGCCGGCGGAGGCGCTCCCCGCGGCGGCGGCGGCGACCGCGTTTGACGGCGCGCTCGTGAGCGCCGTAAAGGCGTTCTTCACGGCGTTTCGCGTCGCGTCGTCGTCGTCGGCGGCGGCGGCGGCGTCCGACGCGTCGCGCCTTCGGCTGGCCTCCGCGTCAACGCAGCGGTACTCGCTAACCAATGTCACGTTCCGGACGCCGGTGGCGGCGGACGGCGAGGGCGGCGCGCCGGAGGTGGTGGCGCCGCCGGTCGGGGGCTCGGGCGGCGGCGGGCGGGCGGGTTGGAAGGTGGGCGTGATTGTGGGCTGCGCGGTGGGGGTCCCGGTGCTCCTGGCGCTGGCGGCGGGCTTGGTGCTGGCGGCGCGGCGGCGGCGCCGGCAGCAGTACCGCAACGAGGAGGAGGCCGACGTCATGGGCGACGGCGGCGGCGGCGGCGGCTTGGCCAAGTACCGGCACATCAGCGGCGCAGGGGAGCGCCCGTCGGGCGGGCCGGGCGGCAGCGCCGGCGCCGGCGGCAGCTCGGATTTCGTCAACGCCAGCCACGAGCTCACGAACAGCAGCCAGGTGCTGCGACCCGATGCGCGGCGGAGCGATCTGGAGGCTGCGGCGGCTGCGATGGCGGCTTCCCTGGAGCGAGCCAAGGCGGCGTCCGCGACCGCCTCCGGCTCCGTCTCCGCCTCCGGCGGCATCTGCAACCCGGACCGCACCCCGTCCACCACCGGCGGCGTCAGCCACAGCCAAGACACCAGCAGCGGCGCCGCGCTGCTCTCGGGCCCAGGGGGCAGCGGCGGCGCAGCCGCCGCCGCCGGCGCCGCGCGAGCGCCGCCGGCGCTAGGCGCCGCCGCCGCCGTCTACGGCGGCGGCGGCGAAAACCCACCCCACGGCCACGGTGACAACCAGGTCGTCACCGACTCGTTCGAGCACCCTCCCAGCACCACGGTCCTGGGACAGCACGGACCCGTGGGTCGGCACGTGCAGCGGCTGGGCAGCGCCGTGACGGTTGCGCCCGGCTCCAGCACCTCCGTCACCACCTCCTCGGCGCTCACGCAGCAGGCGCAGAGCATCCTGGCTACGGGCGGCGCGGGGGCGCTGGACCAGATGCACGCCATGATCCAGGTGCTGGGCCGCGACTTCCACGACCGGCAGCTGGAGGTGCACAACCTGCTGGGCAAGGGCGCGCACGGGACGGTGTACAAGGGCACTTGGAGGGGGCTGCCGGTGAGGAGGGCGGGGCAGGAAGGCGGGGGCGGGGGAGGAGGGAGGAGTCGTTGGGGGTGTGCACCTGGGGTTTGGGGTTTGGGGTTTGGGTGCGGTGACTGCGGGATGTATGTGAGTATTGGATGTCGGCGTCTCTGCCTGGGTAGGAGGGGCATTCGCGTGTCCTTGGGGGTGGGGCTTGTCGGGGGTTTGGGGGATTTTAGGCTGGCGGGGCTGCGCCGGGATGTCGGCGGTGGGTTGGACGACCCGCTCGGCAGGGCGGAAGGAAACACGCGCAGCCTCGTGCTTGCGACCTTCCAGTGTGTGACACGCATTTACACAGCAGACACACACACGCCCCTGGCAGTATGCCTGCTCTGCTCCCTTCGGCGGCGCGTGCTGCCACACTGCCGCGTTGTCGGAGAGCTGCGCTGTCTCCCCGCGGTGACTTGCCCTCCTTGTCACCGCCGCCACCCCCTCCCACCGTCTGTGGGGTCCGTACTGCTGGACCCGCTCGCCAGCGTCGCCTCGCTTCCTTCGCTATGTGTCATCCATCCTTTGCACCCGCCTCGCGCTGGCCCCAACACCAACCGTCCCTCCGGGAAGGATTTTTCTGATACGTTACCGTTGCCGGGCTCCGGCCTATACCTGGACAACCCCCACCCGCCGCCTCCCGCCCCGCTACGCGCGCCGCCTCCGCCTGCAGGTGGCGGTCAAGTCGATGGTGTTCAGCAACGACAGCAGCGCCCGCCAGCAGAGCCGGGCCCTCATGGAGGCCGCCATCAGTGCCAATCTGGCGCACCCCAACATTGTGTAGGTGCAAGGCGGTGCCGGGCGTGTGCGGTGCCGGTGCGGTGTAGGTGCAAGGCGGTGCCGGGCGTGTGCGGTGCCGGTGCGGTGTAGGTGCAGTGCGGTGCCGGGCGCGGGGTAGACGACACAAGGGCCTGGCCGGGGGGTAGGCCGGGTCGGGGCGAGCTTGGCCGGGAGTTGATGTGTGTGTGTATGGACTGTGGAGGGGGTGGGTGGGTGGGGTGGGGGGCAGAGCGTCTGTGGTTGTCTTATGGTTGTATCAACGCACCGACTTGTGCACCGGTTTCGCGCCCTGCTCGTCCACCCAACAGCACGTCGTACTCGTACGAGCTGAGGGAGGTGGAGCACGAGCTGGCGTGCATCTCCCCGGAGCTGGCGCGGCAGGGCGGAGGCTGGCGACTGCTGATCATCCAGGAGTACTGCGATGCGGGGTGAGGCGGCAGGGGAGGGACCGAGGGAGGGAAAACGTCGAGAAACGTGGAAACCGCGGGGCCCGTCGTGTTGCCGCCTCGTAGCCTCCTGCGTGCGTGCAAGTATCGGTGGCACCACCTGATCCGGTGCCTGGTCGGTGGCGAATGCTGCGCTGCTCCGGAACCCCCTTTGTGCCTGTGTCGGTCCAGGCCGCTTCGCCGCATCATCGACTGCGGCTACTTCTCCGCTCCGGCCAAGCCCTCCAGCAGCCGGCCCAAACTCAGACTCCCCTCGGTGGGCCTCATGCGGAAGGATTCTCCCTCGGGCGAGGGCAGCGCCGGCAGCGTGACCCGCGTCGACGCCGCCACCGCCGCAGCAGCAGCCGCGGCCTCTGCAGCGCCGGCCGCGGCGGCCGGCGGCTCCAGCCGCGGCAGCAGCGGCAGCAGCGTGCACGGCAACGGCAGTCGAGCCTCGCCCGTGCGCGAGGCGGCGCTGGTGGCGCCGCCGCAGCCGCCGCCGGCGTCGCCGGGCGCGCATCGCGCGGGGCCGTCGGCTTCGCCTCATCAGGCGGGGCCGGGGCCGGGAACAGGGGCCGGGGCTGCGGCGGGTCAGCAGCTGCCGCGGCCCTCGTGGGACTCGGTGCCCAGCGACGTGCCGGGGAGGCCCACCAGTGCGCTGCAGGCCGCGCGGCGTTACGTGGAGGCGGCGCTCATGATTGCGCGCGGGTTGCAGCACATCCACGACAAGAACATCGTGCACGGTGCGTTGGCGGCGGGTTGGGTGGGCGCCTGGCGCGGGCGGGACAGGGCGGCGCGGCACCGCGACACAGGCACGGCGGCCTCCAAGCCGCCTTTGGAATCACATCCCAAGGCTGAGGCACGGGTTGGGCATCCAAGGGGGGGGATCGGGAAGCAGTTCTGTGGGGAAGGCAAATCCGGGCGGGCCGGCGGGCGGCCAAGGCCGCTGGCGCGTCGTGCCTCGTGCGCCGGAGCACGCCAGAGCGCCCGGGCCCACCTCGTTTTTGTTGCCCATACCGGCTTTACCGGCATTGGGACACGCTCACATTGGGCTCCTCCGTGTCTGGCGTGGGCTCTGACCTTACCTTACCTGGCCTGGCCTCACTTGCCGGCTTGCGCTCTCGGCTCGCTCGACTGATGAGATGTGGCCTCGATTGACCCTCCCCCTTCCCCACCGCCAGGCGACCTCAACCCGAACAACGTGCTGCTGATGCGCGCCCCGGGGACGGCGCTGGGCTTCTGCCTCAAGGTGGCCGACTTCGGGCTGTCGGTGCGCATGGCGGAGGGCGACTCGCACATGTCCAACCTGTTCCAGGGCTCGCCCTACTACTGCGCGCCGGTGAGTGCGTGCGTGCGTGAGCGGCCGGCGGCGGCCGCAGGCGCGGCCGGCGCGGGAGTTGTTGGGCCGAGCCGGGTGCAGCGGGGCTGGTGTTTCTTTCCGAGTGGAGAGGCGCTGCACACCCGCGGGTTAAAGTGCCCGGGCGTTACCTGCACGGTTGGGCTGTCGTGCACCGGCTGGCCAGCTTTGGTGCAGCTGGCTGCTGGTTGGGAGCGGTATCGTGTGTTAAGGCAGCCGTGGGGCGCAACTCGCGCGTGCGTGCGTGCGTGTGTGCGCCCCTCGCCGGGCACGGGCCTCTCTTCAGTGCGTGATGCTTGGGCTTGGTGCGCACAGGCCTAGGCAGCGCTGGCTCCTGCCTTGCTGTCCGAGCAGCAGCGGCGAGCATGCACATGCACCGGCTGCGTCTTTCCCGCTGTACTCGCAAGCCCCGGTGGCGGTTGAGGCCAGCCCCCCATCACCTTTTCCTCGCCCACTTGCGCCCTCAGGAGGTGGTCTTGTCTGGCAAGATCGGCAAGAGCGCAGAGTGAGTTCCTCACGATCTGTGAACGGTGGCAAGCGGTTGTGCTCGGACGCGTCTGTCACTAGTGCCCACGCGGCGGTGCTCGCTTGTGCTGGTTCCCCTCCCTTTGTTGGTGTCGGTGTCGCCCCTCCCTCTGACTGCACTGCACCGGATGGAACTGTTGTCGCGGCTGCCAACCAACGCCGCGCCTAGCTCCCGCCGCCTGACACAGCCGCGCGAACAGACAAGGCCGACCGTCGCGACCGTCGCCACCCCTATCAGCCCATTTCTCCTGGGCTGTGAAGCACCTGCATGACGCCTTCCTTCCTCCACCCCCTTCCCTCCCGTGCCCCTGCCTGTT
Source organism: Pleodorina starrii (assembly GCA_030267565.1). Taxonomy (NCBI): domain Eukaryota; kingdom Viridiplantae; phylum Chlorophyta; class Chlorophyceae; order Chlamydomonadales; family Volvocaceae; genus Pleodorina; species Pleodorina starrii. The sequence goes on from BRXU01000027.1 coordinate 588,194, forward strand.
ACCTACCTCGGAAACCTGTGACTCTGTGACCCTGCGTCCTGGTGTGTGCGCAGCATCTACTCGTTGGGCATCATGCTGTGGGAGCTGCAGCACGGCACGCGGCCGCCGTGGCGCGCGGGCGTGCGGCTGCGCTCCTACCCCTCGCTCAACACCGGCGAGCTGGACTTCCTGCCCGAGACGCCGCCGCGCTACGTGCGACTGGCGCGCGATTGCTTCCACGGCTCCAAGGACGCGCGACCGCGGATCGCGGTGGTGGTGGAGGCGCTCGCGGGGATCAAGGCCGAGCTGGACCCGATGTGATTGTGTTGGGCATGGGGCCGTGGGGAGGTGCGCCGAGGCGATGGCTGGGGCCGGGGCGCGCGGGCATTGACCCGCGCATTAGGTTGGGTGCTGCATCGCGGGGAGGCGGCGGAGGCGAGAAGTTCCCTGGCTTTGGTCTGATCGCGCAACGAACGGAAGAGTCGTGGAGCGGACGACGTGCGCAGAAAAAAGAATGCTCTTCTTTTGAGGTCTCGAGCGTTATCATTTCATGGCATCCATGGGCTTACCAAGCCGCCGCTGCAGCTGCTGGCGTTGCCGATGCTGCCGCAGCTGCAGCTGCTTAGCAGGGTGTCGACAACAAAAAACGAACGTCCTCTCGTCTTCTTTCCCTGTCTGTTTGCAATGCGCGCATGAGTTATGTGGTCAGTAATGGCGGCGTGTGTGCGGGTTGCGCGTGGAAGGTGAGCGGGAGCCGGATGGGGGAGGGGACTGTTGGGGGACGGACAGCGGCGCATAGTGCAGGCGAGACGGCATACACGTTCCCAATGGCACATACCGTACCACCTATTTAGTACATGCCTGTGTGCGCCAACTAGCAGGTGCTAGTCCCGGCACGCGCTCCTGTGACTGCGCAAGTCCTGGTGTGCGTTGGAGGCTTCTGCCATACGGTAGTTGACGTCAAGCTGCGATCGCAACTGTGACGTTGCACCGCTTGAGGAATGGACCGGGGACACTGTATGTCGCAGATTTACATGCAGATTTGCACGGCCTTTGGCCCGTTTTGAGCCTCTCGACAAGCGGAGCCGCTACGATTGGGGGAGAGAGAGGGCGGGAATTGCTGGCCGTGCGGCGTGTGTTCGGACCCTTTTGGACAAGAACCCCAGGCTCGCTCGTTCCTGTCTGGGTGACTTGAGCTGTCTGGTTTGGTGCGCTTTCCTTTTGCCCTGGTCATCTGCGCGGCAGTGCACAGCCCGCTGGCTCTACTGACCCTTGCTGAGGGTCTGGAGCCCACTGTAACAACCACAACCACACCAAGAATATGGCCTGGGAAGTTCGTCTTTCCGGGATTTCGGAACGCCGGACGATACCCAACATACCGTAACCTGGGGTGTTCCCCGCCTGTACGCTGATCAACTGTAAGCGAAGCCCTTCATCCCAATGGGGGTACGCGCATGCGGCTGTGCCATGTCGCCTGACGAATTGCTAGACCCCGTCAAAAGCCGACCTTCGCGCACGACCAACGCACTCAAGCCCCTACCACCCATATAACTACCCTTACAAGCCGAAGTGATTGCATTCCATGGACTCGTACTTCAACCAGCAGCTCAAGCCGTGAACTGCCGGGGCCAGGCATTCACGACATCGTCCGCTCATGCAACGACGTGCCGAGCCGGCGGCGCACGCCCGACAGCATGTATGCACGCAATGCACATTCCGGTATAAATAAATGTCAAGGACTTGATATGTGGGAAAGGGAAACACCAGCTGCCAAATTTATCGAGAGAAACGCCAGCTGCCACATGCCGCCTGCACTAACTCGCAATCGCAACCGGCACAGGAGGGTAATATCACGTGAGCACACTACCTAAACAAGACTTGCCAGGGGATTTGCCGTACAATCACGGCGCTCAATAGGACCTTTCAGGCGCCCCCCTGCCATAAAGCACTGCACATCCCGCCGCGAGGGTCCCCCACCTGCAAATTGCGACCCCAGGAAACCCGCGCAATTAACTGTCCGTCAAATAGAAATCGGGACCCGCCATCAGCACAATGTCGAGTCACTTTGAAACGATGTCGCTCGGATGCATATCCCCATAGCGACCCGGCCTTTGGGCGGTGTCGACTTGTCATCGCAAACATGCCGCAGTAGATCAGATCATTGGCCGCATCATCACCGGCTGATAATTACCCAGTGCACTTTCCTAAGCAATCTCCGCTTCCCCGAAAGCCACGTCGCCATCTCGCACTCGGTCATTGCGTATCCCAACCCGGAAGGAGACTTCCGCGATGAGCCTACGCTCCATCCCGCCCCATCCCAACCCATGCCGGTTCCCGACGCCGCACATACAACCTCCGCCCTTTCTAGTCTAGGTCCGCCAGAATGTACCAGGTGCCATGCTGCAGGGTACCAGTAACCGCAAGGCATCTCCCGTACAACGCCGTGCCCGGTGCCAAACGCCCCTAGTCAGATTCCTATGCCCGAAACGGACCTCATCTGGCCCCATCAAGCGCCAAGCAGCAGCAGCCAACAGGAGCACCAAGCCCACCAAGTCACGGCCCTCCGTATCGCGCTTTCCCTGTGCACCATCCCCGAACCGAACCGTGGATGTAAAGCTTAACTATTCAAAATTTGAAAGTACCAAAGGGACACAGTAACATTGGGCGAACAGCTCTCGCCGGTATCCGACGTCGTCTGCGCGAAACCACATCACACAACGTACGAGCCGGGGCCGGGCGTCAGAATCTTGAGGTTCCTTCCGTTATGCGACTTGACCTCCGAGAAGCGATCTCCGCTGCCAAACTTCCAGCTGCTCGCCTGCCGCACCTTGGAGCTGGCGGCCTGGTTCGGGCTGTACACCGCGGGGCTGGGCGAGTGGGCGCCAATCGACTCCCGCTCGTGCCCCTTGGTCACAAACACACGCCGCTGGCCCTCGCGATCCGCCGTGCCCACGCGGGTGCGCGCGGCCGTGGGCTTCATCGACGAGGCCTGATTAAATAGCGACGACGGCGCCTCGTAGGTGCCCGGGCCGGGGTCCGCCAGCGCCGTCGAGACATTGCCGGGCAGGCCCCTCGCAACGTCCGCGCGGCGGCCTTGGCCGTGGAACGAGTACGTGGGCGCGTCACCCAGCCACCCAGAGGTGGGCCTGCAGCAACGAAGCGCACAGGTCGTCGCAACGTTGCAGGGTTCGAATGCGTGAGGGCAGCAGGGCTCATGGGAACCGGGACCGACAGATGTAGTGGGCCCGCAGAGAAAGCTTGCACGCACATTGGGGAAGCCCGCCGATATGCAGCAAGTTAGCGATGTCTGTGCCGCCAGGAGTACGGTCCAACCCTTGGGCCTCTGCCCGGCAACGCCCAATGCCGACGCCAAGCTTCCGTGTCCCGTCAACCCGATGCCGGGATGTCTGCCATCGCATGGCCGACCTACCTCCAGGCGCCGGGGGAGGGGGTCGCAAAGTTGTCCTTGAAGTGTCCGAAACGATTTTCGGTGCCCACTCGCGTGAAGGGGGCCGTGGGGTTAATGGACAGGGTCTGCCTGCCGACCGAGTCCGCAGCTAGGCGCGGTGGCGCGTAGGCGCCGGGTCCAGGGTTGCCGTAGCGGGGCACGGTACCAGGGCTCTCTGGCAGACCTTGCTTGCTTTCGCCTGCCTCGTGATCCAGTTTAAAGCGGCCTCCGAACTGCATGTAGCCAGCAGGGACGGGGCCAGCGTTGGTCGCACGCACCATGTAGCTGCCAGCACCGGGGGACTCCTTTAAATTGGCTGCTTTGTGCAGGAAATCCTCGTCAGGGTTAGTCTTCATCACCACCTTACAAGATGTCCAACAAGTGTGCGAGCTGCTCGGACTGACGGGGTGCAGTCCGTTGGCTCTCCCCACTTCTCCAACCCCCCAAACACTCGACCGAGACTGTCGCAGTCATGCTGGCCAAGCGAGGGATCAAACAGCGCGTTCCCATCCGTCATGCGCTCACCCGGTATGAGGGCGCGGATTGGGCCCTTGAATTTGGCTGATTGCCGAACGCGCTGGAAACCTCGGTGGTCACACCCTTTGAGGTGCCACCGAGGAGTTTCATAACAAATTGTCCACCCGTTAGCTTGTCTGTCCGTGTTGATGTGCCAATCTTGGTACGTGGCTCCGTAGGCCTCGTCGACACGGGCTGCAAGGGGAAAGCGGTTTTTTGCGTCATGTACAGGTCACAACAAACCCATCCCGCCGCCACTTAACATATCTTTCGAATACTGGCATGCCACAATAAAAAAACAGCAACAATTGCGAACGTTGCTGAGTCGGGGTCTACCCCCTTAGCTGGGAGGCGCTAAAATGTAGCCGAAACCCGCAGAGCCAGACGACCTTGCCTGTTGCCCGAAGGTACTAATGGTACCCGCCACTTCTACAGGCGACATTTCTGCCCAGCGACTTCAGCGACTTCAACCGACAGCAGATAATGTGTGCCACTGCGTTACACAGACTCCTGTCGACCCAAGCTAAACTGACGGCTGCCAAAATGGTATGCTTAGTGTAAGACTTGGTGATCCTATAGCGTGGCAAGGGCCTAAGCTCCCAAAGCTAAGCTTGGGCCTGCGGGGTTCTGTCAGCAGAGCCCAGGTGGTTCAAGAACGAACGACAGCGAGACGACTAAACTGTAAGCTGTATACGGAGGGCATCGGCCCATAATGGTTGAGCTCCTCTTAGAAAGATACGGCACTGCCGTGCGATGTCCACTTACGCCTTGCGGACACCCGAACAGGTTGGCGAATTCATTATGCAACGCAACATAGTCAAGTTGGCTTGAAGTCGCGTCACCAGGGGCCAATATCCTGTCACCGAGGTCGCAAATCGCCTTGGGCCTGAATCGAAATTGCATAAAAGTCCCGAAATAACAGCGTCATCAAGTGAATAATGCGCTCCTTCCTTGCGGTTATAGTGTACTGTGCTAAGGTTTCACGCTGGGGAAGACCCAAGGGCCAGTCGCATAGGGTTTTACGGGGTTGCCAGGAAGGGCCAGGAGGTAGGACCAGGTAAGAACCAACTCGACGGGCGGCAATTTTCCTAGGATTAAAATCAAAAAACGTCTCTTCTCAGCTGCGCGTATCGGCTAAACGCGGAACGCAAAAACGCAGCAGGATAGGGTAGGGCAAAAAGGGCAACTAACGCAGGAAGGGCTGCAGTAAAGTGCAGAAGGCGTGAACGTCGTCAGGTCGCAACTCCAGTCTCTGGAAATTGACCCGCTGTTCAAAAGCTGCAGGTTCAGTGCAAAGGGAATGGCGGGAAGGGGTCACCAAGGCATACCTTCATGTTAGCTTCCCGGCTGGCGCAAGAGTAACCTGTCCGCGCCGCACAAGATTGCGGGTCAGCTGCGGGACCTCGCCGCCAATTCACGAAAGACTTAGTCCCGAGCGCGCAGCACGGGCCACGATGCTAGCCCAATAAAGCACATCGAGCCGTTTGCGGCACACCAAGCCACCCGCGCACACACGTTGGTCCGCCGCTGACGCCCCCGTTGCCGCTCCCTGCCTAAACGTATACCACCCGACTCGCAAGCCGTCCAGGCAGGAATGAGAAAAAAGAGGCAACCCGCGCGTGCGGTGGGGATGGCTTCCCTGCGGCCCGTCTTCTTTTATCCTGCCGCAAGCTCGCAACCAAGCCCGCGTTCGGCCTCGCAGCGCCGAGCGCACGTGTGTTGGCCCCCCTTGGGCATACACAGTCACTGCTCGCGCGTGTTGCGGCCCTCCACGCCTCCAGACTTGCATGCCCTTCCCTTCCCGCATGCACACCCGCGACCTCTTGCAACAGACATCATCAACGCACATCGGCACCCGCACAACTCGACACTCTCGACATGCTGCGATATCCCGCGACTCACCACCGGTCTGCAAACCTGCGTCCAGCACTGCCTTCCAGCAGAATCAGCGAAGCGGCCCACGTCTGAACAATGCTCTTTGTTTGCTCGGTAAGCCCCATTCTTCCTCTATCCTCTATCCTCCAACCAACCTCATCCTACACAAGCCGAAAGCCCGTGTGGGCGCTGCGCCATACAGACGGGCGTTGCGCTGAGCTTTGCAACAGCCGCTTCAGGCGCCGCCGGCCTTGCGCGACGCGCGCTTGACATTCTCACTCTCCAGCAGCGACTTGGCGCCCTTGACCCACTCGGTCCGCGCCTCCGGAACCACGGGGCTACCGCCCAGGAACATCTCAAACAGACCGCGGCCCAGCGCCGGGCTGGCGATACGCAGCTCGGGCTTGGCCTGCAGGCAGGGCGGGCGGGCGGACGGGCGGGTGGGCGGGCAGGCGGGTGGGCGGGTGGGCGGGCTGATGGGTCGTGGCTGGGCAGCGCGCAAACGCACGGGCCCGGCGGCGCCCTCGTTTAGACAGTGATACCGCAGCCTGCAAAGCCGGCCTCTGTCGTTCAAAGTGGCCTCGGTGCAGTGCACGCTGGGCATGGCCCCTGCCCCAAGGGCCCGAGTCCTCGGTCCGGCTGCACAAGGTGTGTCGTACGTGCCGTACCTCGCCGTACTCCCTGGGCGCGGTCACCGGCGGCGTGACCAGCACGTCCAGCTCCCCCGTCATGCTCCACAGCAACAGCACTTCAGTACCCTTGACCAGGTTCTTGCTGTTGAAGTAGGTGTTGAACTGGTCCAGGGAGGCGGTGTCGCCTGCGGTTCCGGTTCCGGTTTCGGAGCAGCGCAGTGGACGGGGTTTTGGATGGAAAGGGCGGCTCGGCGGAAGAGCAGGGGACAATTACGGGGGTGTTTCTAGGAGCACCTGACGGACATGAACGGGTTGGGTGCGCGCACGTGCGTGCGTTTGAGGGTGCGACCTGGGATGTATCCTATACGAAGACCTGTCCCGGAGGAGGAGCCGCGACACCAGGGGGCAGGGCTGAGGAGTACGAGGGGTGGTGCTCAGCGTTGGCCGACACGGCGGCGGGCGGCGCCCACCCGTCCGGTGATGCGGCGGCGCGCGGTTTCGGGGCGGCATGACAACCCGGAGGTGTATGTGGAGGCGCGCCACGCGCAGGTGGGTGGCCTCTGGAGGTGTGTGTGCGTTGTGCTGCTGTGCTGCATGGCACCGCGCCCGCGCCCTGCAGGATCGTGGCACGGAGCGCCCCATCCCCCCGGGCACCGCATAGCCACCCACCCGACAGCTGCATGCGCGGCAGCAGGGTCTTGTTGATGGCCTCCGTGAACTGCTCCCCGGTGACGTCCCGGACCAGGTGCAGCTGCAGGGAGGGGAGCGGTGAGCGGTGGGCGGCGGGAATGAAGACGACACCGCAGCGGTGGAACGGAGGCAACGGAACGGAACCGACCAGAAGGGCGCGGAAAGGGACAGGGAGGCGAAGGCACGGCGCGGCGCGATGCGGGATCGGATTCCGGGGAGCTCGCTTCGCTTGGTTGTATGGGGCTGCAGTACCGTACACAGCTCCAGCTCAGCCCCGCTGGTAGGCACCATACCGACACGCAGCCCCAAACGGCACGACAGGGCAGGGCGAGCGGCCGACTCGCAGGCAGCACGGTGACGCAGCAGGGCCCTCCCTGCAGCTTCCTACTCCGTGTGGTGGCGGGCCAACACCGCCCAACTGCGGCAGTTCCGCAGCAGGCAGCGAAGCGCGCGTGTACCAGCCGGCGGCGACCCAGATCAGGGCCCCGCCTGGTCCCAACCAGTGGGGCGCGGGGCCGCGAGCCAGCAAAGCGAACGAGCGACTGGGTTGGGATGCGCGACTGGGACGGAAAGGCGGGGGGTGCGGCTGGCCTTCATTTTTTCTCTTCTCGGCGAGCTTCGTCGACGCATCCGTTCGCGGGCCCTTCAGCATCCATCAATGGACGTGCCGCAACGAGGGGTGCGGCCCCCCCCCTTGATTTCTTTTACCCCCCGCGGCTGCCTCACCGCGAGGACCTTGTTGAAGGCCCCGTCCAGGATGGCGGAGGCGTAGTCGTCGTCCGTCTCGAAAAAGCCGCCGCGATGCCGCACCCCCAGCTCATGGGCGGCCTTGTCGGCCTCAACGTAAGAGGCGATCGAGTACACCTGCCAGGGAGGGAGAGAGAAAGAGGGAGAGTGAGGAAGGCGATGGACGGTGGGGGGCGATGTTCGCAAGGATACCCCGATTTTTTGCTCGCCGGCCACCCTTGATTGGTTAAACTTTGACCACGTTGAAGTCTCAATGTCGTAACTTCGTGAAACGAGAAGTGTCGTATTTTATAAAAAAATTGGTTATCCCCTTCCCCCCGCAGCTCCCACCTGTACGTTCACGAACACGATCTTCTTGGAACGCGTCGCAGCGCCCAGGCAGCGGTACGCCTCGCCCTGCCTGCGGAATGCGGAGAGTGCGGACACAATCCATTGTGAACCGACGCATGGGAGGACGTCATCACCACAAATGCGATGCTATGTGATGCGACGGCGCCCGATGTCCTGCCGGCCAGTGGGTTACGAGGGCAGTGTGTGCGGCGGCCGATGGGCGGGTGCGGGTTTCACCCATGGCTGCTACTCCTGAAGGCGGAGATCCTCAGGCGGTTGGTGTGGAGAGCATCTGAGCATCTGTCTACGCGTCTGATGCACACGTCGCCCGTACCAGCCCGAGAGAACGAAGCGGGCCGGCGCGATCTGCCACAACAGCAACACAGGGTAGCCCGCGCTCCCATTGCGCGCTGCTGTGAGCCCCCAGTGGGCAGCGGCTCCCAGTCCCCTGATGCGCGCGGCCCCTCCCCCCAGTGCTACGCGCCCCACGCTACGCGTGAACAGCTCCGCACGACACGCCGGGTTTGGGACAAGCTAGGCGCCATGGCATGACGGTCGGCTCACCAGAACTTCTGCGCGAGCAGGAACTCCACCCCGGACTGCGCGTCCTTGACGGTCAGGGAGGCGCGCACGGGCATGCAGGTCCTGCGGCCCGCATGGCTCGCGCGAGCCACGACCTGCGGCGTTGGTTCCGCCAGGGCGAGGCGGGGTCAACCGTCGGGCCCGGTGGGTCGAGGCGTTTTCGGTTGCAGACGTAAGGCCCCTGGGAGAGCTGGTGACGTGTTACCTGGCAGGGCCTGCATCCGAACGCCGGGCGCGTGGAGCGCAGGGTGCTGCGGCACCTGCGCGGCGTTGTGGGGTGTTGGCGGGGGGCGGGAGCTGGGATCTGCTGTGGGCACTGCCCTGCCGCTGAAACGCAACACCCGGCATCGCCCCATAGGAATTTACGACGCGAAGCGTCCCGCTGAAATACAATAGCCTATCAGCAGGCAGGTGGCGGCGTCGCCATCTAGAGCGTGTCGCGTACTTACGACTGCTGCATCGTGTGTGGCGATGTTAATGCGCTTCCGGTGAGTCCACTCTGTTAGCGGTGCTAACGAACAAGTGGTATGATTGTGGCCTGATCGCGTTGTGAGACTCAACACTTTCGCGCAGAGGTGCACGGTGTAGGTAGTTGAGGCTTGAGAGCGTTTTTGGCATGTACGGCATTGGGAGGCCCTCGATGGGCTCGGTAGAAAGCTCTTCGTGCTATACTTGGCAAGACAGACCCAAATTGCGCTGTGATAGCTGTTCGTTCTACAGTTTCGCAGCCATGCAGATGACCCAGGTGCGGATTCGACCTCTTCTTTCTATCCTGTTCTGTCGGCGCTCATCGCTAAACGAGTCGTCTTTCCGCTTATGCAGGGCCGCGCTTTCTCCGCCCAGCGGGCAGCCGCTAAGCCGGCTGCCCGGATGGCTGTTCGCATGCACGTTGCGCGCGTTCCCCAGGTAGGCTTGCCGTCAACGTGGTGCATCGACCCAAGTTTTGATGGATCTAGGCAAGCTTTACCCTTAGATTTGCTGTATCCATTTTCTGCAGGTGAACGCAGCTGCTGTTGCTACGAAGCAGAACTGGGAGGCGCTGGCTTCGGAGATGGAGACTGCGTCGCCGCTCGTCATTATGGACAACGTACGTTTCAAGCATTCTAGTCCATGCAAAATATTGAAAATATATTATCTATGTCCCTCTAATTGATCAATTTAGGGCAGGGCCACAGGGCAGCCAGCGACACCACGAGCAATTTTGGCCTCCGGGTTTCCGTTGCCGATACGTGGCGGCGCTTGCTGCCATGCCTGTCTATCTAACAGGCTCTGAAGACGTTCGGATCGGACGTGGCTATTGCCTTTAGCGGCGCGGAGGACGTGGCTCTTATCGAGTACGCCCACCTGACTGGCCGCCCGTACCGCGTGTTCAGGTAGGGCGCTGCTAGGACCGAAACCCTATCTACTCGCCTGCGGCAGCATTCCGCGCCTGTGTGCTGTCGGCAGTACACGTGTACACCCCACGCAACAGCGTGTTCTACCCACCTGTGCAATACGTATAAACGGTAGTTCTGTTCCCTCATGAGCCGCTTTCTTGCATGGCGTTGCGAAGCCTGCTGTGTATAATCCCCCCACTACTGCAGCCTGGACACGGGCCGCCTGAACCCGGAGACGTACCGCCTGTTTGACGCGGTCGAGAAGCACTACAAGATCCGCATCGAGTACACCTTCCCGGAGGCCCAGGAGGTGATGGACCTGGTGCGGGCCAAGGGCCTGTTCTCCTTCTACGAGGACGGCCACAACGAGTGCTGCCGCATCCGCAAGGTGGGTACGCGGCCGGCTCGTGGAGCACTGCTGAAGGCAAGGGCTGCCTGGCCGATACTTGCGCGTCTACTTCACGGGCCACACGGCCACACGTTGCTGCCAGGCTGACTGCATCATATCGGCCGACGTTTAGACCGACAGCCCAGATTCCGCGCGACTACCGGGAGGTGCAGGCTCTATATTGGTCCGATCTGTGTACTTGCAGCAAGAGCTGGTTCTAGGACGGCGCAGGAAACAACCTCGCTGGGCTGGCACCGCGCCCCAGCAGTCAGCCCAGAAAGGGGATCCCTTGCTCCATGCTGTCGCGGATGCCAATCCGCTCCGACCCACATCGCCGCACCGCACCCTCCACTCCCGCCCCCCTATCGAACCCACAGGTCAAGCCGCTGCGCAAGCAACTGAAGACCCTGCGCGCTTGGATTACTGGGCAGCGCAAGGACCAGTCCCCGGGCACGCGCACGGAGGTGCCGGTGGTTCAGGTGGACCCCGTGTTTGAGGGCGTGGAGGGCGGCCCTGGCTCGCTCATCAAGTACAACCCGCTGTCCAACATCACCTCGGCGGAGGTCTGGAACTTCCTGCGCGTGATGGTGGGTCGCGGGGCGATTTGAGGGAGTGAAGCTTGGAAGGATGTTGGGGATCTTGACGAATGTTAGCCATGAAGCCGTCAGGGGAAGTTGGCTGCAGAGATATGAGGTCGCTAAGGAGGGCGTTAGGCGACTTTTCTGTGTGGTAAACTGTTTACCACTCGAAAAAGTCGCCTAACTCCCTTACCACACGGAAAAGACGCCTAACTGTTTCCGCGCGAAAAGCCGAACGACTGGGCGTGCGTCACGCGAAAGGGACACACGGGGGTGAGGCTTTGGGGAGCGCGAGGTGTTTTGGGCCGCAGGAGCATGGCAGGTTGGGATATGGGAATATGGGACTCGCCGTGTCGCACTGCTTCAGATCATCAGCTGCCACTCACCATGGTACGGCTCTCCAGTGCTGTGCTGCGGCCTTTCAACAGCTGAAAGCAATTGGCTCCATCTAAGGCAGGCTCGGGGCCTGACGTGGCCACAGAGCCGTTCAAGGGGCAAAACAACATACTCAACAGATAGCTTTGCATTATTGCATCCTCGTGTGTTTCTGCCCTGTCGCATGCTCGGCACGCGTGTCTCATTTGCCACTCGCTGTCGGTAGTGTTTCCCATGCGAGGGACCAAGGCCAGGTCCGTCGATGCCAAGCGCCACCGCAAGTGTCTCCTCTGCGATGAGCCCGGGCACCAGCTCAACCAGTGCGGTCAGCGCAAGGCTCGGTTCGATGCGGGTGACTTCTCCTTCTACACCAAGCCGCAGGCGGCTCAGTGATGCGCGTCTTGCGGCTTGGTGTAAAAGAAGAAGTCACCCGAATCGAACCGAGCCTTGCGCTGGCCGCACTGGTTGAGCTGGTGCCCAGGCTCATCGCAGAGGAGACACTTGCGGTGGCGCTTGGCATCGACGGAAATGGCCTTGGTCATACCACGGATCCAGAGGCCGACGTCAGGCGAGCGACGCTCCCAGAAGCGGTCAGCCATCGAGATGTATAAAAAGTGCCCCCCCGCGGCCGGCCTAGCTGCCACTCACCATGGTACGGCTCTCCAGTGCTGTGCTGCGGCCTTTCAACAGCTAAAAGCAATTGGCTCCATCTAAGGCAGGCTCGGGGCCTGACGTGGCCGCAGAGCCGTTCAAGGGGCAAAACATACTTAACAGACAGCTTTGCATGATTGAATTCCCGTGTGTTTCTGCCCGGTTCGCTTGCTCGGCACGTGTGTCTCATTTGCCAGCCTAGCTGCCACTCACCATGGTACGGCTCTACAGTGCTGTGCTGCGGCCTTTCAACAGCTAACGTTTGAAGTAGCTGCGCCGGGACGGCTGCGGGGGCAGTCCGGCTTGCCCCGCCCGGTGGCGCGGCGCAAGTCATGTATCGCCTGTGTCGCTTCATGGCGCTGATCTCTGCACAGCACGTGAGGGGTACAATGTACCCATCCCGTCGCGCTGCCTGATATGTTCGCCGTGTTGTTTACCTGCAACATCTCTTCTTGCTGCGCAGAACGTGCCGGTGAACTCGCTCCACAGCTGCGGCTACATTTCCATTGGCTGCGAGCCCTGCACGCGGCCAGTGCTGCCCAACCAGGCGGAGCGCGAGGGTCGCTGGTGGTGGGAGGATGCGGCTGCCAAGGAGTGCGGTCTGCACAGCGGCAACATCAAGAAGGCGGACGGCACCACGGAGGAGAAGAAGGCGGACCGGGACCTGTGGCAGGAGGGTGAGTCGTTTGCGGGCTGGCGGGGCGGTGGGCGAGCTGGGGGGTTGCGGCTTTTTGGGCGGGTCCCATGTGCGTGGAAGAGGTGGCCCCGGGCGTCTGCAGCCCCTAGTCCAGCCAGCTGCTAGGCGTTGTGACTAGGAGAGCCTCATCCCCTGTCACCTGTTGGCTGATGGCATTGGGAAATAATTCATGAATGCGCGTACGTACATGCGCGTGCTTGCGTACCGTTACATGCGGACGGTACCCTGACGCCTCAACCCCCGTGTAGGCTTGTACCGTCTTAAAGCCTCCGATTCGCCGTCGCCTGCCTCATTCTCACCCTGTGCCGGCCTCGACCTGGGACCCCTATGCTGCCCTGTTCTGAACTGCAGGCAGCGCGGTGGCGACGCTGAGCAAGGAGGACGCGCGGGCGCTGGTGAGCGGCCCCCGGTCCAAGGGCACCCTGGCGGTGCTGTACGCGCCCTGGTGCCGCTTCTGCCAGGCGCTGGAGCCCGCCTACGAGGAGCTGGCGGCCCAGCTGGGCGGCAGCAACGTGACCGTGGCCAAGTACCAGGCGGACATTGACCGCGAGTTTGCGAACGAGAACCTGCAGCTCAAGACCTTCCCCACCATCGTCTACCTGCCGCCCAACAGCACTCAGGTGCGCTTTTGTGTGGGTGTGTGTGGAGGGGGGCCGGCCCGCAGCGGAGTTGTGCCCCGTTATGGGGTGGCGGAGCACAACAGCTATGCCCTATGCGCGCACGGTCTGCCATTGTGCTGTTTGTTGTCGGCACCTGCCTGTCACACGCCTCTCATGATTCCGGCGCGCCCTCCATGCTCATTCACGGACCATCTCCGCCGCTTGTGCTCCCGCAGGTGATCAAGTACCCCAGCGAGCGGCGGGACGTTGACACGCTGGCCATGTGGGTCAAGACCGTGGCTGGCCAGTAAGGGGCAGGCGAGGTATATGGATCGGATCCTGCCGCTGCGACAAATCGTCGCCGCAGGAGCGTTGATCTGCTTGGCTTGGTGGCTCGCTGACACTTGACGACCATCGATTGACGATTATGCAAGGGTTTATCGGCGTCGAAGGCGCGATATCGCGCCCGCTTCGATGTATGAACTCGACCCTTCGTCGTGAGATGTGACGATGACGGTACATATTAGGATAGGTGTTTGGATGGATGATCCTGGTTGGTACGGAAGTGGCAGTGGCGCACTGCCTGGGGCAGCACGCTTCGTGGCCGCCCGGAGGATGGCGCTGCTGTGGCTGGTGTGTTACCTGTGGTCTGCGTTTGCTGTTGCTGCTTGGCAATAACCCCGAACTCGGGATATGGCGGGTGCTTTATTGCAGCTACCCTATTATAGTGTCCACGGTTAAGTGGCGTGCGTCGGTGCCGGACTGGCTCTCTTGCAGGGCACGCTTTGCGGCCGCTGCCCTTTTTCCAGGCAGGAGAGTGCTGCATGTCGGCCCGGCAGTTTACAGCGTTCTGTTTGGTCGCATCGTTGGTACGGGTATGCGAGCGAAAGTCCGCTTTTGCATTCGACAGACTGTGTGACTGCGATGTTCATAAAAGAGATGAGAGGGGGTTTCATATTGAATGGACAATGCGTGTTACAGTGTGCCAGCAATGGTATAACGGCTGTTACGCACTCATTTCATGAGTATATCCGTCGGCTGGTTGTAACCCAAATCGGGTGTTTCCGAAGCAGTTACACATTTCCACATCTGCCTGGACAGCTGAATTGCCGAAACCAAGAAACTTACAACGCATCCCGCCACACCAACTGCGGTCTTGCATATTCGTACGAAGATCCCCCTCCGCCCATACCCTCCCCTTCATCCGCGTGTTCCGGTGTTTCTAGTCGTCCGGTAACAGGCGCATTTCCACCTGTGAAAGGAAATTTCCCTTGATGCCCTGGTCACAACCGCGCACACCCAAGATGGGCCTGCCTTGTAGAGCCACGCGGACTGTTAAACCAGCGAGCATTACAATCTACCGTAAGCACACCACCTTGCCAGGGTCATGGCGGACGACTCGAGGTTCCCCGACCGGCACCAACCGCCCAACAACACAGTTCCGGCCGCCCCTTGTGCCCCTGCCCAGCTGCCCCCCACCAACGAACGGCGGCTTCTTGCAGAAGCTGGCCCTGGTACTCAACACTTCCCTGCGACCGCTCAACGCCGCGGCGTATCCTGTACACCCCGCCTCCATCATCCGCAAGCTCGGATGCAGCACTAACCCCCCCTGTTTTCTCCCTAGCTTCCCGCCGCTCCGTCCACGCCCCGCCTCGCATGCCCGGCGGCCCTCTCCCTACTCCCTCAGCGCGGGTCCGAGCCGGGCGCGTTGCGCATGTGCTCCAAGTTGGCTGAGTGGGCGGGCGACGCCGACACATCCTGCTCGCTGCGTTTGGGCGGTCCCGGCATACCTTCCTCCCCCGTGTGGTGCAGCTGCTGAACCACCTGCAGAGCGCCGGTAGGAGGGCGAGATGCGCGGAGGGCGAGGCTGTTGCAGGTGGGTGTGAAACACTCGGCTTGGTATAGGGGTTAAGGAAACCTCCGGCCAGGACGGCCAAGCGCCTGAGATACGGAACTCACGAGGTGCGGCCGCTGCCCCCTGCTCGCCTCGTGCCCCGCCCCGCCCCGACCCCCTCCCCCCCCCTCCCCAACGCGCAACGCGCGACACGCGTCCCCATGCCTGCCCCCTCCCCAAGCAGCCGTAGCAGCAAACTCAACCCGCACAGCAGGGGAGCTGGCCAATCCCCGCCCCGCCCCCGGCCCGCCCCCAGCCCCGCCCCCAGCCCCAGGCGCGGAGACGTCGCCTCGCCTGGGCTCCTTTGCCGCGGCTCGCAAGTTTTGCTCCCATCCCGCTCCCCACCCCGGACCCCATCCCGCTCCCCACCCCGGGGCCCCCGGCCCACCTCTATGGTTTGCTTCTGCAGCAGCTCGAGCTTCTTTGGGTCGCGAGTGGCGTCCGTGTCCACGTAGCGCTCCGCCTTGACCACCGCCTCGCTCACAGAGGCCAGCGTCTCACTCCAGCCCTCGACCTCTGGCATGGACGCAGGCGTCTCGCCCTTGAGAGCCTGCGTGCACGGCCGGGTTGGGCCGGGCCGGGCGGCACGGGGTCGCGGGCGCACGTGTCAGGTGGCGAACGCGGTCGGGCGCGCACGTCCAACGCAGGCCGCGCGCGTGCTGTCCAACCAACAACGCCACCCGCCAGCCTTCTCAAGCCGCCGCCGAGCCCAGCACCAGACGTCTGGACCTGTCTCGCGTTCGGATGCGTCGAACACGTCAGCCGGAAGAAGGTCGGCAAAATACAACTCCGGCAGCAGGCAGGGACTGCTGCCGTGCTGCTGATTAACGCCCTTCCGGCAGCCATCAACGAAGGAAGCTAGGGCCTTTACGGGCCAACAATTGCCGTGAGCCTAGGGCGAGGCCGACAGAGGACGCGAATGCTCATCACCTTCTCCTTGTGATGCGCCAGCGCCTGCGGGTCGTTGTCGCTCATATGGGAGCCAATGTTGGTGGCGGCGCAGGAGCTCGAGGCGATGCTCCGGCCGGCCGGAAGCAGACGGCCAAAGGCGACGACGGCCCTGCCCGGGCTGCCGCCCGGCGCGGAAGAAGAAACCGCCGAGCCGGCCAGACGCCGCGCGAGGTGGAGCATCATGATTGGAGTAGGCACGAAGCAATGCGGAGAAGCGGCAGTTCGTGAGACTGGCAGCCTAGAGCGCAAATTACAATGTCATGTGCCAGACCTTCGGCCTTCCGAGGTTGTTTGCCGAAAGAGCGGGTTCTTTAACCGGTGTGAAATTCGGCGCCGAGACCAGAGTCCAGGATGACTCACAGCCGCTGTCACATCTGCCCCAACGGACGCGGGGTGATATATTAAGCCGTGCACCATATGGGCATCCGTTAGCCATTCGATATACTCTGTAGAACCGAAAGTCAGCACTCGTCCGAGGCAAGGGCGGCCATAATGACCCACGGGTCAGCAGGGCACCAACCGCGGCGCCTTGTTGGCGGGCGCTGCGCGGAGTCATCTACGTGAATCCCTTTCATATCAGCCTCAAGAGAACAATATTCGTAACCACATTCGACAATATTGCGTTGCAGTTCCCACCTCTCGCGGTCACCGTCCGCAAATCCATCAGAGCAGCTGCGTCGCGTCATCCCTTCCTCCCCTCCTGCCCGCAAGGCCGTGCCCTGCCTGACCGCCCGGTCCCCAAATCCCTCGCCCGCCCGCCCGCCCGCCCCCCGGGGACGGATTAAGACTGTTACTCCTCCACGCAGCAGCACCTCCACCTCCACCTCCACCTGCGGCGCCCCCCTTTTTCAGTGATTTGTTCAGCAATTAGTCCTTCAAACGCGGCGCAACACCGACACGGCCGTCAACACACGCGCACCCGCACCCGCGCGCGCACGAGCGGCGGATGCCCTCAACCCAACGGTATCATGAATTGCCTCCAACCCAACCCCACCCAACCCCACCCAACCCAACCCAACGGAGAGCGCACCAAAATTCTCTAGGACACCCCGGGAGAGCGCACCCACACGCGTCTCCGCCGGCAGCACCCCCGCGTCATGTGAAGATGGAGCACGCACACCCAGCCACACCCCCCGCGAGCTGACATCGATTTGCCCCCCCCCTCCAATCAAGCTGGACGCGCAGGGGCCCAGCAGGGGGTCCGCCTGCGGCCCTAGCCGGCCTCCCAACGCAACAATCCCAAAACCGTATGCAGGGAGGTGCGGAGACACATACCCCACACACCCCACACACACGCACAACCACGGACGCCCGCGGGAATAAATAAAACACGCGCGAACGTGCCCACACGTGCGCCCAAAGCGTACACAGAGAGACGCACCTGCGGGCAACACCGCCGTGAGGCCGAATGCGCGGCGGTGCAGGCCATGATCTGCGTTCCCGCACGCGTGCACATGCGCGCGCGGGAAGCCTCCGCCCACCTGACCACCAAACGGGTCACCACGTCCCGAGCGGGTTGATGCTGGCGGCGGGGGAGGTGCGGGGGTCCCCCTCGCTCACATGCACATGTTGCGCAAGGCGGCACCAGAACCCCGGTGCGCGCGGAGCACCTGCTTCGAGCCGAGCCGGCCAAAAAGGACCCTGTCTGGGCGCTTCCAATGCCGCGATGGATGGATGGATGGATGGATGGATGGATGGATGGATGGATGGATGAATGGATGCAACACCAAAAGCCCAACCTCGCCGGCCCTTGCCACGGGCGCCGCTTGTGGGTGTATCCCACCTGCCCAAACATGAATGGTAACAACGTAACAACAGTCACAACAAGGCCCCGTGATTCATACACATACACATACACACGGTGCACCGGTGGGTCTCATCGCCGTCGAGTTCACCGGCCAGGGGCCAGCCAACCCCGCAGCGGATCAGCTCTCGACACCAAACAAACAACCCAGCCGCAGCACCTACCATCTGTCTCGCCGGGTGGGTGGGTTGAGCATCTGCCGGACAGCTTTGCCTTGCTCCGTTTCCCCCCCGGGAAGTTCCCCCTTGCTCTTACCATGTGGCCATATTAATATGTAGAATTACGCACCCACATACACTCACATACACTCACGTACACTCACTGCAGGTATGGACGTCGTCCTGCTGCCTCCGGCAATGCTGTCTCCGCCAATGCCATCTTTGACCACCCCCCAGCGCATACGGTAGTCACCGATCCGCCTCCTTTACGTGTACACCGAAACCGAATCGTGTGAAGGGTACCCACCCCGAGGGCGGCCCCCTCCCACTCCCCCGCCCCCGCCCCGCCGCTCAAGAACCGCAGGCATGCGCGCTATCCAAAACATGCTCCAAACCTAAACCAGGGGCATGCATGCGTGGGTGAGCGCGCGCGCGCGTGCGTCAACGACCGCAGCATCGATATGTTGAGCAGATGTAACGATCGAATCCTACAACTCTTCGAACCACACTTAGATACGGACTGTGAAACAAATGTGACTGCGAAAAAGCGATGTACGGTACCTACCTACCACCACCAACCCCCCATGCGCAGGCACAGGCACAGACACGGACGCAACCTTTGCTGGCGGCACACATGCTGTAGGGTGTCCCTGTCTTTCAAGCCGACCCGTGGGTCACTGCCGCCACTGTCCATATCGACAAGACACACAACCTTGCGGCCGCCGGCACCGGCCACTTCAGAATGCATCAAGAGTGTACCCAGATGTACGAACAACGTTACCAAACTAAAAGCCCACGTCCGTTTACACACACACACACACAGACGCGGCGCGGCGCGGCACGCTGGGAGCATACCGGCCAAGCCATTAACTACCAACCGCCCAACCGCCGTGGAGCCCGCGGAGCTGCCTACACCTCACTGCCTACACCTCACCGCCGCCGCCGCCGCCGGTCTGGATGCCGGGTGCATCAGGGTGCCTGTGCCGCCACCTCCGGACTGCTGCCCGCGAGGAGGCGCCCCGCAGTCGGCGGGTTAGGCACGGGGCGGAGGAGCTCTCGATCGGCCCCTTCGTCGGCCGGGCTGGAGAAGGCCGCACTGGTGGCCGACACGAGCGCCGCGGGGCTCGTGTCGCCTTGGACGGACGGCGGCGGCGCCGGTGGCGGCTGCGGCAGCGAGGCTTCCGCCGCCGTAAAGGTCACGCCGGGCACGTCGTCGGCGGCCGCGACCGCCTGTGTGGGGTCGGGAGGCGGGGGCGAGGTTGGGGAGTGCATGTTGGTGGGGAGTGCACGCAAGCATGCCTTAACTCGGGCGGACATTGGGGGCCACGATGAACCGCTGAATCGATGTCATGTTGTGTCTTGTCATGTCAAGTCGTGTCGTGTCATGTCATGTAATGTGCTGTGTGAAGCGGCCGCACGCACCACCACGTAGGGCGAAGAGACGACAGCACATCCAGGGCGCTCTCCACTCTACGTGGCGGTGCGGGCGCTGCGCGATGGGGGAACATGCAGGCCGCCGTCTCCGCGAGGTCCCGCGGCCACGAAACGGCCGCAACGGCAACCGCAGCCGCGCAACCGCGCAATCCGCCCTACACTTCACGACGACGGTGAGAACGGTGACGGCTGCGGCACTGTTCTACACACCCGCGCCGCACCTCGGCAATCATCTCCAGCATCTTGACCAGTTCCGCCGCCGCGGGTCTCCGCCGCGGCTCCGCCTCGAAGCACTGGCCCAGCAGGCGGCCCAGTTCCGGCGGGCAGCGCTGCGGCGGTATGGGGGCCAGCGGCAGCCGCTCCCCCAGCAGGGTGACCGAGTAGGCAACCGCCAGCGGGGTGCAGCCCCACCAGGGAACCAGACCCGTCAGCATCTCCCACACTATCACCGCAAACGAGTAAATGTCCTGAGCGGCGGGGGAGCGGGGGCGGGGGACGGGTTTGCTTACGCACTGTGCTTTGTTAGGAGGCCGGGCCTTCGGACAAAGAAACCGCTGCGGCGCTGCGGTGTGAGTGTATGTGTATGTATGTGTGTGTATGTGTATGTGTGTGTTACGGTGCTGCCGCCACCCCGCCCCCCAAACGTTCCTCCCCTCGAGCCCCTCACCGCCTGGTGTGTGATCTTGAGATTCTCTGTGTCGAAGCATTCTGGAGGAGGGAGGGACGAAGGGAGGAAGGGAGGGGGTGTGGGAGCGGCGGTGGGACATGACAGGACAGAGGTTGGCCGGAGCAAGGCGCGTGGCCAGGCGGCGGACGGCAAGCGGACGCCCGGCGCCACTTCCATGAGGCGGCACGTTGGGCGCTGCACTGCACTACACTGTCGTGCGGAGCGCAGCGCATCACAGCACAGCACAGAGCAGCACATCACAGCACCGCACGTCAGATCATGTCCAGGACGGCTCCAAGTGCGCACGTGTCGGGACCCAGCTGGACTGGACAAGGCCCCCCCGCGCGAGCAATGGATCATCTTCGCTGCAAGTCACGGCCGCTGGGCGCCCGGCCGCCGCCCCATCTTCCACCACCACTTCTTCTTACCTCCACCACCACCACCACCACCACCACCACCACCACCACCACCACCACCACAAGAGCACCGGCCCCAGCCCCAACAGAATCAACACCACCACGCGTGCTGGGACCCAGCCGACGCCCCGTCACTCACTCAGTCGCACACACCCCCCCCACTCTCCCTCTCCCACACACTCCCACACTCACCCGGCGCCATGTAGGCGGGCTGGGGCCACAGAGGCGCGGCGTGGTGCGGTGCGGAGCGGAGCGCAGCGAAGGCACGGAGGCCCGACGAGGCCCGGGCCGACCGATGTGCGCCGCAGTAGTGGGACGGGCGGCGGGCCATCACAACACGGAATGGATCCGGAGGGACGAGGAGGGGTTGGAGGGGGTTTGAGGGGAAGGGTGGGGCATCATCCGTCCGTCCATTCAGCCATCCACAAGGGGAACGGGGGAAGGCAGGCGGGGGACAGGGCGAGCGCGCAGGGCGGCAAGCACCCCGCGTCCAATCCCCTCCCCAACACGCGGTGGGTACTGTTTGCCCTCCCTCCTCCGCACACGCGCGTGCGCAACCGCCGCCGAGGCCTCCTCCCTCGCACAAGCGCTGCGCGTCACGATGCTACCCACGACCCTTCCCTTTGCCTTTTCGGCACCTCCGACCTGGTCCGTCAGCCACCGTGTGCCGACCAGCTTCGCCAGCGGCCCGCAAGGTCTTACCCTTCCTCTCGCGCACCACCCCACCCCATTGCCGTCCCTCCAGCGCTGCTCACGCCCTGCCGCCCCCCGCCCTGCTGCCTCTCATCCCGGCTGCGCCCTCCCCCGCGCTCTGCACCACTCGCTCCCTCCTTGGCCTCGCCTCGCTCGCTGGCTGACTCACCGTGCCCGCCTCCGGGTGCCTGGTGGGCAGCACCGTGTTCCGCAATCTCGACAACCCGAAGTCCTGCAAGCCGCCAGAGAGCAGCACCGGCAACAGGAGTTGAAAAGGGGTGAAGAAGGGGTTCGGATGGGGTTTGGAAGGTAGGGGCTGGAGGCATGGGCGAACGGAACGGAGGATAGCAGGGCAGAGGGTTGAAGGAGTGGAGGTGGGGGATACCGATGGGTGGCTGGGCGGGCCGATGAAGCCACACCGGAAAGAGACGCGGAGGAGGCGGCATGCGGGAGGCAGACGAGACGAGACGAGACCCGGAAGGGCGACCCCCGCGCCCATCCCAACCCGCGCCACCCGCCCTACCGATATCTTGGCGACAGGCACCGGGCCCGAGATGTTGACCAACACATTGGCCGGCTTGAGGTCTGTGGGGCACAGTGTGAAATGGCGGGTCCGCGCCGCCACCGC
Organism: Pleodorina starrii; assembly: GCA_030267565.1. Taxonomy (NCBI): domain Eukaryota; kingdom Viridiplantae; phylum Chlorophyta; class Chlorophyceae; order Chlamydomonadales; family Volvocaceae; genus Pleodorina; species Pleodorina starrii. Next base: position 610,302 of record BRXU01000027.1, read on the forward strand.
AGCCGCCACCGCAGCAGCAGCAGCAGCCGTGCGCGCGGAGGGACAAGGGACAAAACGACGAGAGTCAGTCAGGGGATGCGGCCGAGCGCCAAAGCTTTCGCGCGCGCGCGTGTGTGATGTGCGGCAGTCAGCCAAGAGCTTCGCTGGGCTGCAGCGCTCAGCGGCGCCGCGCCGACCCCAACGCTGACAGCCCGACGACGACGACGACGACGTGGGTGCGCAGCTCAAGGGTTGCGCTACGGTACGCTACGGGACCCCGCCGGGACATGGGAGATGGACGAGGGGCCAGGCTCTGCCGCCCTCCCGCCGCGTGTCCGCGTCTGCTGCGCACATCGCCCCGTCCACATCGCCCCGTGCTCTCGCCCCCCACGCGCCACACCTCACCCACCCCCCCACCCCCCGCAAGAGCTCACCTCGGTGCACGATGGTGGGGTGCAAGTACTCCAGTCCCCGAACCACATCGATGGCGATCCGCAGCACCTGCGCGGACAAAGCACCCAACAGATCAACAGCAAGGCCAGCAACAACAAGTCGAAACAAGTCCAGGGCGGGCGCGCACGCGCACACACTCAAGCACCAGTGCAGGCCCTGGCGCAGCGCGGCCCGACGAGCAGCGCGAAACGGGGCCAGATAGAGGCTCAAACCCCGCAACGGTGCCGCAGCTGATGCCCAAATCCTCACCACCCACACATCTACCTAGTACCTACCCACCCACCCGCGCGCGTACCCACACATCCACCCACCATGCTCGTGGGCAGCAGCGGCGCCTGCCTCCCGACCCCGCTGGCTGCCCCGCTCCCCCCGCCTCCACTCCCGTGCAGCAGCTTGTCCAGACTGCTCTCCATCAGCTCCATCACCAGACACGGCTGCGGGGGGCCCAGGCAGGCCGCCAGCAGGCGCACCACATTGGGGTGGCAGCACCGCCCCAGCACCTCAACCTCTTGAGCAAACGTCCGCAGCGCGCGAGCACCGGCTGCGCAATCCAGCGCCTTGCCGCCCTGCCGCTGCTCCCCCTGCTGCTGCTGCTGGTGCTGCTGCTTCAGTACCTCGTCCCCCACCTCAGCCCAGCGCTCCGACCTGCTCCCCGGGCTGCTGCCACCGCCGCCGCCGCCGCCACCGCCGCCATCGCCGCCGCCTGCGGCGGCGGCGTCATCGCCACCGTCCTCACACGGGTCTCCTTTCCTGTCGCCGGCAGCTGCGGCGACCGGCGGCGGCTCCGAAACCGTGTCGACGGGCAGCAGCTTGACGGCGACGCGCTGGCCGCCGTACATGCCCTCCTGCACGCGCCCAAAGGAGCCCTTGCCGATCAGCGTGGGCAGCAGTGTCACCTCGCTGCCGCACGTCACCCCCAGCGCCAGGTCGGGCCGCGGCGGCGTCAGCGGAGTCACCACCACGTGCAGGTCCAGGGTGCAGACGCCTGGAGACCAGGAGGGAGGGAGGGAGGGAGGGAGGCGGGGGATCGGCTATGAAAGGCCGAAGAGGCAAAGGGGCCGGCAGCGGAGGAAGAGCAGGAGCAGCAGGGGGAGCAGCAGATCGGCGTCATCGACAGACGCATTGGGAGTTTGGGACTGCCTCGCTCGGCGCGGCGCGGGGCGGGGCGCCGGGCAGTACCCCCGCCACGCAGCAACCACCCTGCACCCTCCCTCCACACATACACACACACAGCCCCTCCCTTCATCCTCCCTCCCAGGAGCTCCATCTCACAGCCCTTGGTGAGTCGCCGCGCCGCGCACCCTTGCCGGCACCCACTACCCCGCCACGAGCTGGCGCGCGGCCCCACAGCGCCGCAAGCGCCGCTCCCACCCCTGATCCGCGGCGAAATCGCACGCCTCCACCACCACCACCACCACCGCCCCAAGCCCGTCGACCCACGGCCGTCAGCACCGGCCTGGCATGCCCAACACATGCACGTGCTTCTCGGGGGAGGGCGGCCTTACGCCCTTACCCGACTCGTACTTGAGGCCGGACATGGCCGCCCTGCTCGCCGTGTCCTCATCGGTGGCCTCATCCAACAGCTCAGGAGTCTGAGGATCAGGTTGCTCCTTCCGCAGCAGACCCAGGTCCACGTCCGGGTTCGGGTCGGCCGCCCCGGTCCCCCGCGTGAGTCTTCTGGCGGTGGCGGAGGAGCGGCAGAGGAACGGCAGAGGACAGGCAGGCGGTGGGGCTGGTCCACGGATAGGCAGTGGGGAGGCTTAGTTTTCCGGGCGCGCTGCGTCCCTGGTGCTGGATGGGGGTGTGGGGGTGGGGCTGAGGCTTAGCTACGTCGCCCCTCCGCCTCCACGCGCCCCTCGCCACCAATGAGAATGCACACATACACGCATGCTGCGCTTCAAGCTGCTCACCCGCCCCCCAACTCCGTCTCGCTCAGGCTCCCCCGGCTGGGCTCGGAGGCCGCCCCCCGCTGCCGCCGCCGCCAGCTCAGCGCCATCATGACGGCAGTCGCCGCGAGGGCCAGGGTGACAGCGCCTGCGTCGGTGGGTGCGGCGCGGCAGGGGTTGACGGGTCAGGGCAGGCAGGCAGGGCGCAGCTGGCTGGGAGACCTGCCCAGGACAGCTGGGCCTAGCCGAGCTGGAGTGGACGGAGCAGGTCTGTTAACATAAAGGCTCCGAGCGTCAGAGGGGGGGCCACCGTGCGGGCGGGGTGAGGGGTGAGGGTGAGGGGTGAGGATAACGGACCGACCGCAGCAACCGACGGGGGCGACCCAGGCTGACGGAGTGCGGGCAGGGCAGCAGGCAAGAGGCAAGACCCACCCCTCCCCCGCACCATTGCGGTACCCTCACCATTGCCACCCGCACCCTCCCCCCGTCTTCCTCGATGAAGGTCATCCCGCCATCGAGGAAGGGCCGCACACCGCATACCGAGCCTTTCCCGCCCTCGCCAACCCCCCCCCCCCCCGGCCCCGCCCTCTCCTCACCGCCCAGGCCGCCCGCCAGCGCCGGCACCAGCACGGCCCCCCTGGAGCGCCCCGCCGGCCCCGCGGGTGGCGCCGGCGCCTCCCTCTCCTCCGCCAGCACCTTGTAGAGGCAGCCCACCGGCCCCAGCTCCAGCACACAGCTCTCCGCCAGGATGCCGCTGCAGGCGTACATGGTGTTCACCTGACAGCGTGACAGCGGGACAGGCGAATTGCATGGCATTGCATGGAAATGCATGGCATTGCATGGCATCTTGGCATTGTGGTGTTGTGGCGTTGCGTTGCACAAGCGGGTCGGCGGCCGCACACGGGTTACAGTAGCAGGCGGGGCTCGATCCGCGAGGCGCCGCAGCGGCACCGCAGCTGGTGGTCCGAAACGACCGCCCGTGAGAGCAGGGGTGCCGCAGGCGCGGATGCGCAGCAACCCCCGGGCCCCAGGGCCCCAGGGTCCACAGCCCAGGGATGTGCTCGCGGCCCTGGCTGGAACGGCCGCCGGCCCGTCCGCGAGGGCTGTGGGTGTGCGGCACGGCATATCGGGCGCCGCCACCATCGCCGTCGCCTCTGCTGCTGCTGCTGCTGCTGCTGCTGCTGCCCGTTTCGGCACATGGGTACACGGGACATGGTACATGCATGCGCGCTGCAAAGCTTGCCAGCACGTTAAGGCAGGGGCAGCCCCAGGGCCCCGGGCGCAGCTGCCCGCCCAATTCCGGGCCGTCACCCCAGGACGAGGACGAGGACGAGGAAGGAACAGCAGAAAATAAGGATGTGCGCGCCGCCCCTTGCGCGCGCCAGCATGTACGACATGTAACGTGCCGTACAGAGACGCGGGCGGTGCCGTACCAGCCACAGGGTGTAGTTGTTGGGGAAGGGCACGTAGCGCTGGTCAATGTCGGCGCCCGTCAACCCAAAGTCGCTGTACAGCCCCGCGGAGGGCCAGCAGCGCTGCCACAGCGGCGCGGCCGTGTCGTTAGTGCAGCCGGTCTGCGGTATTCGCAGCGTCACGTTCTGGACGCCGGGGAGGCTGCTGGGCCGCGTGAAGAGCTTAATGTTCTGGGCCTGTGGAGTGAAGACAGCGAAAGAAGGACCCGGTGGGAGGGAAAGAGGCAGGCAAGGACAGGCCGAGGGGAGGCTCGCCAAAATGGCCCAATGCGCGGGGGCTGCCGGGCCCGGGAAGCGGGTCCGCGGGGGTTTAGGAAGGGGGTACAGCAGGACACCGGAGCGGGCCCCATCCGCACCACCACCACCACCACCATGACTTCGGCTTATGCCCCCCCCCCCTCATCGTTTACGCCCCCACCGCCCACAGCTCCTCCCCTTCCGTATCATCAGTCAGTCCGGATCCCGACATCCTCCGGGTGCGCCCCGCCCCGCCGCGGCGCGGTGCGCAGTGCGGCGGGTTGCCATCTGCCTAGCCCCTGTGGGCCCCCTTGTGCGGCACCGCTCCACACTCCCCCGCCCGGCACTCCGCCCCGCCCCGCCCCGCCCCGGCAGCTGGGCCCGCACCTGCAGGATGGGCGGATAGCACCAGCGCAGCACCACGAGACAATTCTCCACGAACACGCGCGCGGGCGGCGCATAGTCGTGCTGCAGTAAGGTGGGCACGAGCACGTCCAGGCCTGCGGGCAGGGCGAGGCGAGGCAGGGCGGGGATAGGGGCGCAGCGGCTCAGCTCAGCTCAGCGGGAGCAAGCGCCGCTGCCGTTGAGGCCTGCCGCGGCTGCAGCAGCAAGCAGCAGCATGCAGCAGGCGCATCAGCGCTAGAGGCAGTAGCAGCGGCAATAGCGGCAAACGCGGCAGTACCAGTAGCACCCGAGACGGCCCCAGCAGAGGCAGCAGCATTACCGGTAACCGGCGCTGTTCTGAGACCCTGGAAGCCGGGGGCAAATGGGCTCTCAAGGGCCGGGGGCGGCCGCAGCTGTTACAAAGCTGCTGCTGCTGCTCCGCCGAGATCTTTTCGCCGCGGCCCGTCGCGCAGCTCTCGCGCACCGGATGGCAAGAAAGGCTGGCTAGGGACGGCGGGGGGCGCCGAAAGGTTGGGAGAGCTGCCAGCAGCCACCGCCGCATGCTCCGATGATGCGGACACGTGGTTTCGGAGGTCAACAGCGGCCCCACCAGCTCACCTGGGCTCGCGGAGAGGCTCCCAGTCCGGAAGCGCACCAAAGCCAAGTTTCGCAACGTCAGGGTTACGCCGGGACCCAGGCGCAGCTGTGGGGCCGTCCGAGTGGGGTTTGAGAGAGGGGTTTGGGGGAAGTGATGGCGTCAGGGCCATTCAACAGGAGCTGTCGAGCTAGCGGCCGCAGCGAGCAGCCCCGTGTCGGCGACCGAGGCAGCGGCAACAGCAGCGGCATGCGCGTGTCGAGGAGAGCGTCGCGTTGGCAGCAACAGGGGGGAGCTGCACTCGCGGCCGGGCAGAAACAAGGTACGCGACAAGAAAGAGCAGGAACCAACCGTCGCCACGAAACACGCTGGTTGCCACATGTGTTTGTATGAAGGAGTGTGTCGTCCCGTGCCGGCGTGCGCAGCAGAGTCACGGGACACCCGACGCGGTCGGGCAGTTGGCCACCATTCCACGAATAAACAGGGCATGATTGCACCCCTATCAAAAGCCGTATCGCGTAATAGGCGTTTAAACCATAATCGCGGGGAATTCATGATCGGCTCGGCTAACAGACGTGACTAACAGCTTAATGCGCGCCGGTTTCCTCGTTCGCACAAACGAGATGTGAACACCTAAAGCAAGCTCACCCTCCGCTTGACGTAATTAAAATCCAGCACGGCGTGGCTGAGCGCACCCGCTGAGTTGTTGTACCCCTCAATGGTGACGTTCCTATCAATGCTCATAATATTTAGCTCCATTAAGAAATCGCTGGCACTTAGCAGGATGTCATTTTTTAATATCACGTCCGTTGTGACTGCATCACCAAGCGCTGTCACGAGCTGTGCCCCTGTTGTCACCGTACGTATCACGCTAGAGGGTGTAGAGGCTAGGGAAAAACATCCATGCGCCAGAAAAAGCAGTGCTGCGACAAAACCGAAGACGTTCATTTCTGGCAGCCGGGCATTTCCTCGACTACTGCATGGCTGTAAATAGCGTACTGTTTGAAATCCAAAGCTTAAGGAGTCGAAAGAGGTGTCGCAAAAAGCAGTATCGTGCCGTACCAGGTCCCAGACACTCAAGGGCTTAGTAAGTACAGCATCGTAAGTTCTTGGTCGTGCATGTGTGACAGCCTTCGACCCACTCAGTTCGCCGATCACGGCAATCTACCATATTCCATAATATGCTGTGTCTATTGTGTCTGTTCGGAGAACAAACTTCCTTGCCCGATGGTATGCGCGGGGCCGACAGTGGTCGTTCGGTACGGTTCGATCGGGTGCTTTCAGCAGCGGTACACACCGTCGGGCAGGAGCTTTGTTTTCAAAAAAGCCAAAGTTCCGTGTAGCAGCTTTGGGCATGTGCCGCGTCACGTGTGAAAGGATAAGGGATAGCACGATGATGAACGTGTCATGTGAGTTTTGTTTTGACAGTTGGAATCTGTCCCCATCTACACCGCACCTCCCAACCAAAACACGACGCAATTCGCCGTTTTGACGAGTTGTTGCCAAACATGGACTTGCCCCGAAGTGTGCGCCAAAAAATCAGTTGGCCCGAGCCAAGTTGGCGCCACGTAACACTTACCTACTAAGACCGTTCTGGCCTGCTTTCTGTCGTGGTTGCGGAATGCTGACCGCCGCGGTTTCCCTGTGGCCAGAGTAGACGACGAGAGCTCTGCAGCTCTCTCCTCAGTCCCCGTAGAAGTCTGATACTGTTGGGTGCTGCAGCGTTCGACGGCCACCCTCACCCCAGCCTTGCTTTGATGCTTCCCTTGTCTCCACAGATCCACGCCCATTATTTTCGTGCGAGCTGAGGTCGCGCTACCAGTGAGGCCCCCACATCATATGGCCGTGTTCGTTGGTAAACGGCAAAAACGTAGTCGAGCGGGATGGCGCCTCCGCGCTGCACTTCATAACTACCCGAACCTCTTTGTCACCACTGCATATTGCCAACGTCTCAACGCCCGCGATCTCTTGAGAACAAAACACATTGCCTCCCCCCCCCCATCCAGAATCATACAACAGGCAAGAAATCCTGTTGGGACATCTCCACGGGAGCCCCGCACCTACACCCCAGCACCATCCCAAATAAGTCACATCCATTGCCAGGGCAAACGTACGTCAGTAAACACACCAAGCCAAAAAAACGGCCGCCGGTATCGTTTGTAACCGGCGAGTGCAACCGCACAACACACCGCAGGACCCGAACGCGCCCCTCCCCACCTCCCCACGGGGACCCCAACGGCTCGGCGATGCCATCCAGCCTTGCCTGCGCCCGCTTTGCGCGGAAATGGGCAGTCCCCGCCACGAGCCTGATCGGGTGCGCCTCCGGTGTATTACGAATGGCGCCGGATGAAATCAATCCGGCAACAACGTATCATAAGGCGGATTCGAAAGCATGCAAAGCCGGAGCGCCGCACCAACGCTCCGAGAGGACGGCCGCCAGCCTCACGCCGGCGCTGCAACCACCTGTGCAAGCTGACCGGCCGTTAAGTAGGCCTGTGAGGTTTTAGCCGGCCTATAAGCTGCTTAGCCAATCGTCCAGGCTTTTGGCCGCCGCCGCCGCGGTGGCCGGCTGCTGCGGCGCGGGCGGTGCGGATTTCCCCATCGCTGCTGGCGGTAGCGTCACCGTCGGCGTCGCCTTCAGCGCGGGCCTCGACTGCGCCTGGGTCGCGGCATAAAAGGGCAGCAGCGGAGGGCGCCAAAGGTCCTCGTCCATGGCAGCCAAGACAAACCTTTGCGCCGAGTTGCCGCTGTCGGTCGGCGGGATGCGTGCGCCTTACCCGACTCCCCAACAGCGCCATGGAGACACTGCAGACACGAGCGCGCTCGCTCCCAACTTCCCAACCGCCGCTCTCCCTTACCTGCGCCGCTGTTTGCGCGGCCACGGCTGTCGCAGGGCTGCCCTTCGGCGGACCGCTCGTCGTCGCCGCCGCCGCCACCGCAGGCAGCCCCAGCAGCAGCCGGAGCTCATCGTCCACAACCGCCGCGCCAGTGCCCGTGCCTGCGCCCGCCAGCCCCGAGCCGCCAGACGGCTTCCCGCCGCCTCCAGAGGCCGCAGCTGCGCTGCTGGCCGCTCCCAAAGCCGGCGCCCCTAATGACCGCGCCGGCGGCAGCCCGGCGGCGGCCGCAGGCGTCGCTCTCGCGACCGTGACCGCGGGCCCCGGCCCCGCTGCTGCTGGCAGGGCGGCACCGGACGCGGACGCGGCTAGGCTCGCGACCTGCGTCGCCGCAGGCGGGCCCGACGACCCCGCGGCTGCGAGGCGTACGACGCCAACCGCCCCGGCAGCGGCGCCGAGGCGCGCTGCGGGGAGGCTGGCTGTCGGCGCGTATGCGGGCAGGGGTGCGGTGCCGCGCGACAGCCCCGCCGCTGCCGCTGGTCCAGCAGCGCCCCGCTGGGCGGTGGAGGTCGCAGAGCCTGCGGCAAATGAACCCGGCCCGGGCCCGGCGGCGCCAGCTGCGGGGCCTGGCGTCAGCGGCGGGGGCCGAGCCGCGGCCATGGCCGCCGCCAACACCGGCGGCATGGCCGGGCCCGTTGGACGGCTGGTGCCCGATCCAGCAGCGCCCGCCCAGGCTGGTGCTGCGGAAGGATGGGGCGGAGGAGGAGTGCGGCTCATCAGCAGCGCTTGTAGCTCGTCATCGTCATCGTCTTCATCGGCCGCATCGGCCGGGGCCGCACCGCTTGCGGGTGCCGGCGCCGCAACGGCAGCCGGCCCCGGAACCGGAGCGCGAGCGGGCACTGGCAATGGTACTGCTGCTGCCGAGCCCGTTGCGGACGCGGAGCTGGCGACGGGAAGGGGGACCGGGATCCCTGGACGCGCCAGCGTGGCGCCAGCGGGCGCCAGCGGCGCTGCGGAGCCCTGCCGCGACTCTGCAGCCGCCGCCCCCGTTCCGAGTTCCGGCCTGGCCGTCGGAGGCGACCGCGCGCTGCTGCTGCTCGGCTGCTGCCCCTGGCCCTGCGGACCGGCCCCCATGCCCTCCACCTCCACCTCCACGCCCTCCAGGTACTCGGGCTCCAGGCCCAGCAGCTCGTGCAGCGGCAGCGCGGAGAGGCTGGCGGCCAGCGACTGAAGGTCTATGGCCAACATCTGCGGGTGAAGCAGAGCGGAGCAGGGCGGTCGGGTGGGTGGGGTGTTGTTATTGGGTTACAGTGGGCGAGCTCCAGACCCCCGGAAGAAAGGGTAGAGCCAGCGGGCCGTGCACTGCAGGCGGCCGGGTGGGTAATACAACCGCCCACTGCAGCGGAAGGACGGAGGCGACCGGGCGGCCGGGTGGGAGGTGCCGTGCGGCGTTCAAGGACGGGACATTGCAGTGCCTCGCTGAGGGCTGACCTCGCCGCGGGACCTGGAACCCCACAGTCGCACGTGCGAGGTTCGTTGGGCGGCGATTTTCGGTTAGGCCCAAGGCCCTCTTGCCGGTGCGCGGGTCGCTTGCCGCACGCCTTCCGCTGAATCCCCCCTGGAGCTGGCCAACACCACAGGGGCTCGGGTGGTGAGCTGCCTCCTCCGGCGGGTTGGGGCCCCGGCCCACCTGCTCTGGGCGGGTGGCCCCCAGCGGCGGGACCTCCTCCGTGAGATCATGCAGCTGCGCGCGGAAGCGGTAAAAGGTCTGATTGAACTGAACGTCTGCGTCCTCGATCAGCGTCTCCAGGTCGGCGCCCTGGGACTTGGGCGCGACGACGCCGTCGTCCTCCTTGTCCGCGTCGTCCTCATACCTGCCGAAACACACGTGGGCTCGGGCCGTCAGCAAGGGCGCACCGCCGTAGCTCGATGGGAGGCTGGGAGGGCAGGAAGGCCCCCGTTCACGTGGGGGGAGGGGAGGTATGGCGTGCCTTACCGAAACGCATTGCTCTCGAGGTCCCGCCTCGCAGCTTGCCGGGCGGGCCCGCTGTAGTGGCCGCCGCGACCTCCCCGGCCACGGCCGCGGCTGCTGCGGAACTTCTGACGTGCAAAGGCTTTTTCGTTGAACTCCATCACCTTCACCTTGACTGGGCGTGTTCGAGGCCTAGGCCTTCTGCCTAGGGATCATTTGTAAGAGTTCGCGCCTTTTGTGTTCGCGTTGCTTTTATGAGTTCCAATTCGTTGTTATATACAACTTGTTGTACTCGTCGCAGTTGGTCCATAAAAAGACGTCCTGAGCTTGGTGCAGTTAACGGCCAGCCAACGGCGAGCCCCGAAAGAACGCAATGAACGCTTTGCGTAAAGGGCTGAAAATTAACGCAACGAGACACGGAACTCCCATCGATAAGTCGAAAGATTTCCAAAGGAGTAAGCGCCAACCGATTTCGTACAAGCCCAGTCGAACAGCCGTCCCAAAGGCTCCGTAGTCCGTACTGCGCGCCACCCTCGGCCATGGAGATGACCCTTCGGCGGGCTCAGCTTCCCTGGATCACCGAAGTCGTAACAATTAATCACTCTCGCAAAGCACATACGTTTCCAAGGGTTTGATAGCCTGAAACCCTGAAGCGGAAACGTGCGTCCGCTCGCACGCTGCTAGAATCTCAGCCTAGCCGCCTCTCTCGCGCAACCCTTCCCACCGTAATGAATTAACGACGCCAATCTGATCGGATTCAGGTATGTACGCATCCACACCATCTCCACATCCCTGCAGCTGTTCCTAATCGTACACATCCCTGCAGCTGTTCCTAATCTGTACGATTACGGAGCGGCCACGCTACGCCAAGCCCCGGCAGCCCTTTAGGCGTACACAGTCGGGCCGCGCCAGCCGCGTCAAGCAAGAGCTCTTTGACATCAGCCAGAATACCGCCTTCATCACACTCCGTCGCAGTGGACCCCTATCGTGCGCTGCCGCCTGAAAATGTGAACAGCACCACCCAAACCTGCCTCCTCCAGTTCACAACATCAGGCCGCAGTCTCCTCGCCCTCACCCCCACACCCACAGCCCCCCTCCATGCCCCTCTCCCGCCCCCCGCGCCCTCCGATCCAGCAGCGCCGTCACGTACCCCACCGCAACCCGCCCGTGCACCTCCAGCGCGCCGCGCACAAGCCCGCCATGCAGCGCCAGCGCCGCCGCCCCGTTCGCCACGCTCAGCAGCGCCGCCAGACACCGGATCACTCGCCATCGCCCGCCCGCCAGACCCGCCAGGGCCGCCGCCAAAAGCACCGCGCTGCTATACAGCAGTATGGCGGCGCTCTGCGCCTCCACCCGCGCGGCACGCGCTTCCAACTCGGCCAGCCTCACGGACAGCGCCTCCAGGGGCGCGACGGCCGCCTCGCTGGCCCGTGCTACCGCCTGTCCGACCACCGTCGACAGGGAGACGTCCAGGAACTCCAGCTGCGGCCGGGCGGGGCGGGGCGGGGGCGGGGCGGGGGCGGGGCGGGGCGGGGCGGGTGAAAAAGAAGATACCGCAGTAGATGCGGCCGGGCGGGCGGGCGGAACCATGGGTCAGGCGGGGAGGTGTATGACAGGTGCAGCATGCAGGGCACGGCAGCTGTATCGTCACGCATTTTAAGTCAGGGGAACGACATGGGTAGGGCATGGGCCTGCAGGTCAGGGCGAGGCGGCTGCTCGAAAGCGAGTGCCGACCTTTTCATGCCGTAGGCTGCGGCAGTGTCGACGTTGAGTGTTGTGCAGCACCATGTAAACTACACGCCGCAACCCAAACACACATCGCAGGCATTGCATGGTGACCGCAGCACCTCCAAACCAAAATCCAGAAAGCAATCCCCCCGCAGCGGCTCCTTTTCGCGCCGCCGCCTCGGCCGTATCGACCGCCTCACGCCTTGACCGCAGCGCCCGTTCGGGGCCCTGGGGGCGCCTGCGGGCGCCTGAGGCGGCGGCGCAAGAGGTCCCCTCCTCCGCCGTTCCCTCCCGCGCGCCTCACCTTGTCCTCCACCACCTGCGCCTCCACCTCCAGCTCCGCATGCCTCGCGTTGAGCGCGTCCACCAGCGCGTGTATGTACGCCCACAGCCGCGTCTGGTTGAGCTTGAGCATCATCATCTCCTGCTTGATCACGTCGAACAGGTTACCCGCCACCCGGGGCTTGCTGGCCGCCGCAACATCCAGCATGGACAGGATGCTGTCCAGAGATGCAACGGACTGCGGCGCCTGACCTGCAGCAGCCGCGGCGGCGGGGGCGGCGGTGTTGCCGCCTGCGGCGGCTGCGCCACCTGCGGCAGCCGGCTGCGCCGGCACCGCCGCCGCCGCCGGCGAAGGCAACGAGTCCGCTGATGAAGTCGCCGTCGGAGCTGTCGGTGGAACGCCGTCGCCGGCGGTTGGGGTGGTCGCGGCCGGCGCCGCGGTGGAGGCGGCGGAGGCAGCGGCAGGCGGCGTTAAGGTGGTGGCTGAGGCTGCGGCATCTGACGGCGCTGCCGCCGGCTGCTGTTGTTGCTGCTCTGATGCGCCGCCGTTCGTGGTCGCTGCGGCTGCTGCAGGTGGTGGCGTTGACGGCGGCGCAGCAGCAGCAGCAGGAGCAGCCCCGTTGCCGTTGGGTGGAGGGCTGCCTGCCGAGGACGCCGTGGCGCCGCCAGTCGCCGGCGGCGAGGTCGGCGCCTGCGCTCCTGCGGCCGGCCCAGCTGCGGCAGCAGGCCTCGGCTGGCCGCCGTCCCCGGCGGCGCTGCTTCGATTGGACGCTGGCGGTGGAGCGCCCTGCCCTGCATCAGCAGCTGTACCACCACCAGCAGCACCAGCAGCACCACCACCAGCACCACCAGCAGCAGCGGCGGCGGTTCCTTCGCAGCGCTGCAATCGCTGCCCCGCGTCGCCACCGCCGACAGGCGTCGACTCCGCCCCCGGCCCCCCACAAGCGCCGTGCCCCGGGCCTTCCGCCGGCGCCTCCGGCTTGCCGCCCTCGGGTGCAGGCGCCTGGCCGGCCCCCGCGGCCTGCGACGGCTGCGCTTCCGGCGTACCTGCACCCGCTCCCGCTCCCCCAGGCCCCAAACTGCCAGCACCAGTGCCGGGAAGGGGCGCTGCTCCCTTCCCACCGGACGCGGCCCCCGGTTGCTCCTCGCTGGGCCCGCTCCTCGCCTCCAACGAATCTGACGCCGCAGCAGCTGCGCACGCCTGGTCGCCATGCGGTTGGGTTTCCGGCGACGGCGGCAGGGTATCGCAGCCCGCCGGCACAACGGCTGTCGCGTTGGGGCTTGCGCCGCCGGCGGCTGCCTCGCCGCCCGCCTCGGACGCGCGCTCCGCCGGAGCAGCGGCGGACTGACAGGCCGCCGTTTGCCTGTCCTGCCCCGCAGCCAGCTCGCCCCCCTGCACCGAGCCACCTCCGCATTGTGAGGCTGTGCGGTTGGAGCCAGCCTCAGGCTGCAGACCACCGACGCGGGGTGCCAACGCATCGGCGTCGGCCGGCCCGCCGGCGCCGCGGCCTTGCGTCTCCGCCGGTTCCTCGCAGCCAACAGCAGCTTTTGGGTCGACGGGGCTGGATACATTTGAGGGGTCTTGCGCCGACGTGACATTGCCGCTGCTGCTGCAGTTGCTGTTGTTTGTACTGTCAACGCTGTCGCCATTGCTACCGCTGCTGGTCCTGTCATCGCGGCTGCTGCTGCTGTTGCCGTTATCGTTGTCAGAGGCGGGGGTGCAGGCGACTTCCTGAGATGGCAACCCACTACCTGCCCCGGGAGTGCTCGCAGCGGCAAAGTGCCCATCCGGTGGCGGCACGTCGGCGCGGCTGCCGGGCCCCTGCGTCGTGGCTACTCCGCAGGCGACAGCGGCCTCCTCTCCGTCTGCACCCGCCAACCCCGACCCAGGGCCGCTGGCACCTTCGCGCGGCTCCTGCTGCTGCTGCTGTGGCTGCGACTGAGGCTGCTGCGCTGCCGGCTGCTGCTGCTGCTGCGCCGCAGGCTGCTGCGATGCAGACTCTTGGGCCCCGGGAGCAGGCGGTGCGGCGGACGGCTGGGCGCCAAGCGGCTGCGCAGGGAGCGGAATCGGCGCCGCTTCCAGCCCGGCCTGCACAGGCGCTGCGCGGGCCGCCGCCCGGGCCGCCGCCGCCGCCGCCGCGGCCGCGGCCGTTGCCGCCTGCGGCGGCGTGTGCGGGTGCGGGTTCAGCGGCCGCGACAGCGCCGCCTCCAGCTCCTGCGCCGCCGTCACGCCGCGCACCTCGAGGCTGTTGAGCGCGCACATCTCCTCCGAGCCGTAGTGCGAAAGCACCTGCAGCAGCAGGTACCGCACGCGCGCGCGGCGCGGCAGGCGGAACGCCTGGCTGCCCTTGCGGTTCTCCGCCGTGAAGGCGCCCAGCAGCTGCCAGCCGTCCAGCTCCAGGCCGCGGCCGTAGTCAGCCAGGCCGTCCTTCTTGGGGTGCGACTGGCGGCCCTTGACCAGGAACTCCCGCACGCGGCTGCTGTACATCTCCTTCATCGTCAGCTTCACCTCGTCCACCCGACCCAGCTGCGACAGCTCCACGATAACCCACTTGGACGCGGAGCAGGTGTTCTTCATGTACGAGTCGTCGTCGCCGTCGATGATGCGGTCCGGCCGCTTCGCCTCCCGGTTCGCCGCGACAATGCTGGCGCCGTCAGACGCCGCCGCCAGGTTGATTTTCCGGCCCTCGTCGTCGTCGTACTCGCCGGCTGCGGCGGGCGGCGCCGGCGCCGGCGGTGCGGCGGCGGCCGCCGCCGCCGCGGCGCCGCCGAGCATGCCCGCCTCCAGGCCGCCGCCGGGTCCACCGCCCAGCAGCCCGGCGTCGCCGCCGGCGGCCAGGAGGCGGCCGTCGGCGTCACCGCCGGGCAGGCCTGCTGCGGTTGCATAGCCCTCGAAAAGGAAGGCCTCCTCGCCAGCCGCTCCTAGCTGCGCGCCGGCCGGGCCGCCCACTGAGCCCCCCGGCGCCTCCACTGTAAGACCGGACACGGACAGATCCGTGGCGGGCATGGACATGACGAACTCATCCGGTTTGGGTATGGCGGTGTGGGCGAAGCGTTTCCGCGGCTGCTCGGGCGCTGGCGTGGGCGGCTGCGGGGGCGCCGGCGGCTGTTGCTGCTGCTGCTGCTGCGGAGGCGGTGAAGGTGGTGCCGGTGCTGCGGCGGAGGTCGCTGCCTGCTGCGGCTGTTGCTGCTGCGTGGGTGACTGCTGTTGATCTTCTTGTTGTTGCTGCTGTGGGGGCGGCGGCGGTGGTGGTTGTTGCTGATGCTGCTGCTGCTGTGGCGGTGGCGGCGATGGCTGCTGCTGCTGCTGTTGCTGTTGCTGCTGCGGGGCTTGTGCAGCAGGAGCTGCATCAGGGCTCTGCTGGGGAAGAGAAGGGTGCGACTGCTGCGCTCCAGCCACCGGGACATGGGCCGACGGCGCAGCTTGCGGCTGCGATGGCTCTTGTGCCGGCCGTGGAGGCTCTTGCTGCTGCTGCTGCTCTTGCTGCTGCTGTTGCGCAGTGGCCGATGGCAGCTCCGCGCTCCGCTGCTCCGGTGCTGCCTCGGCCCCGGGCGCTGCCGAGGCTGCATCGGGGGCGCCAGCCGGTCCGGCGGTGCCCTGCCATGAGGCATCGGCCGCCACTTGGCTGCGATCTGCTTCTTCCGCATCCGCCCGCTGCCAGGTGGCATCCCCGCCATCCGCTTCCAGGCGTTGCTGCGGCTGTGACTGCCGTGGCGGCGGCTGTGACGGGGACGGCGGTTGCGATTGCTCCGCGGCGACTGGCTGTTGCTGTGGGTCATGCGGCTGTTGCTCCTGCTGCTGCAGCTGCCGTGGCAAATCAGGAAACACGCCCTCGGTGCATCCGTCTGGCAGTACCTGTTCGATCTCGACAGTGGAATTTTGAGCTGCACCACGGCCTGTGTTCAGCGGGGGCTCCTGAGCACTGACAACGCCGCTGGGAGCTTCGGCCCCACTCGGGCCGCCAATCGAGCTGCCGCTGTCGCTGCTATTGCCAGCCACGCCGCCGCCCCCGCCGCCAGGTGCGGCAATGCCGGGTCCTCCATGCGTGTTGGGCACCTCGCGCTCGTTCGCAGCGCTGCATACGTGGGCAGCGCTCAACAGCTGCCCAGGGCACGCCCCCGCCGGATGTTCCCGGTTACCATCACCACCTCCAGCGATCTGCGGTCAAAATCTCAGCATACGTCAGGCGACTAACTGCGCGGTGATACTAGGCGGAGACCGGAGAGTTTGGCACAGAACGTTGCCAGGACACCGTTTGTTCAGCACGTTCGGGTTATGCCGGCGATCATAGCTCCGATCAGCTTCACTGTCTAACAGCAAACATGCTATCACAATCGCGAGAGGTAACCCACGTGGCCGTCCTTGCATGCAGACGGCTCACACCGTATCGACTCACCCCTTCAACACCATCACGCCAAGACGCCGCGTCTTCCGTCTTTAGAGCAACTGTAAAAGGGAAAATCCAACCCAGATCACACTAGAGCATAGCAGCAGTACTCAACTCTGAGGCTGTTGCCCGACTCGCCCGATACATCTTGGCCGCCACCAGCTTCCGAAATATACACAACAACGAGGAGCAAGCAAACAAGCCTTAAGAAGTGAGCTAGCATACGCAGCGCCAAGAATTGCAGCAATTTCCGTCACGGAGGTAAGAAAGTGCGCAGTAGGTAGGTGGCCTATTCTTAGCGCTAAGAGTTATGACTCCCTAGAAAAATGAACTACTTTCCTCCGCCTACGGACTGGCGGCAATAGTTTTCCACATGTGTACGAATGTCCTGCCTTTTCGAGAAGACTATGCCTATGGACTGCTGCAGCACCTCTTGACTACATACGATTATTTCACAGTGTATGCACGCTCTTTTCAGTTAACCGGCAAAGTTACAGCGCTTGTTCCCTGTTTGAGACTCACTGCTTGCCTCTTTTGCGTAGCTTGACGAGATGTCTATGTATCAATTCCCACAACACGGTAAGAGAATAATTACAGAATTGCTTTCTGTCAGGCGCAGCTTGTTGACAGGGCACTTTCTATCACTTCCACAAAGGTGGTGGAATGCCTCCACCGGCGCAGTGCCATCTCGTCTGCGGCGGATGCTCGCAACTCCTTATGTATCCTCAGGTTAGACACCCTTGGCGTTGCCTGTTGGAGACCCTCGGAGTTTAACTGCAAAACGATGCCACCTCGACGCAGGGAGCGTCAAATGTGCGCTGCGCACGATGCGACCACATCACCACAGCCCCGGCGTACGCGGGGGCGAACAGCGCGCAAATCGTCTGCAACGGATGCCGCGTGCTGCTGTCGTACCCTCGGAACGCGCCCAGCGTCCAGTGCGCGCTGTGCCACGCTGTGACCCAGGTGCGGCATGTGGTGGAAGGGCAAAAGGGATAGGCATCTGTGGAAACGGAGTTCACCTTCCACCAAAGCCGATTCCGGTCTTCTTGACCGACGTGTCATGCTCCCGGTTTTCCAGGTGCCCATATACGTTCACCTGGTGTGCAACGGATGTAGCGTCATGCTGCAGTACCCCATGGGGGCGCAGAGCGTGAAGTGCTCCGTATGCCACACTGTGACGCCGGTCACGGCTGCGACCATGGGAGCGGCGTCGGCGGGAGCAGCGCCGGCGGGACCGAGCGGGTCGCAGCAACCTCAGCGGCCGAAACCGACGCAAACCGTCGTCGTGGAGAACCCTCCATCCTATGATGACAAAGGCAATGAGGTGAGTCCGATGAATGCGTGCGGCAGCCTTCTGTTCAGCGTACAAGCATCAGTGAGCACGGGGTGCACACTCGATGCATCCTGTTGACAGCCAATGCACATTGCACGCCGGAGCAATGCGTGCTGTAATCCTGTGACCGCATGCCATGGCGGCATGCATGGGCCTTGGAGCATTTCACAGCTCGAGCACCCTACTTGCTTTTTGCGCGCACTGGGATGTAGATGAACGTCTAAGCTGTCTCACCGGCTGCCTTACGCCCATGCAGGTTGCAAATATCGCTGTGGGAGTGAAGGCGGATTCGTAGCCAGCAGGGGACTCGCTCTACGACTGAATGTAATTCTTCAATGGGCATGGGGAGGCGTTAGCTAGGATTTCCAGGGGAGGAGCGTAGGTTTCGGGGGTTGCACCGTGCATTAGGACTTAGGTTGGATGCGCTGGTGGCGTCAACGCCGCCGCACAATGCTTCAGCCGTTATCATACATCGGGGCTGCATAAGTGGGGTGGGGAGGCCGCTGGGGGTTAAAAGAAATCGGCCCGGGACGAGGGAACGCAACGAAGTTACCTGGGATATTACCGCTGGGGGGTGGGGTGACGCGGCTGGCATGCTAGCGTGTCGGGGGAGGGGGAGGGGGAGGGGGAAGGGGACGCTGCGCGTGAGAGGCTCGCGGGCGCTCGCATAAAGGCGATGTGCCTGGTACTTGGTTTGGCGCCTGGTACTTGCTCCGCTGGCGGGCACTGGCCGTGCCTTGGTGAGGGTTGCAGGTGGGCGGTCATAGACCTGACTAATGACGGGGGCTCCGTCCTTGCACTGTGTGGCGTGGGGTGGTGAGGTTGCAGCGCGATATGGAACTGACTTTCCTACCGCGGGTGGGCGCGTGCTGGAGCTGGCGGTCTTAACGTATGACACGCTCCCACGCTGGGCGGCATTGACGTCAAACATCATGAGTACCGGTATCAAAGACACTTGGAGACTGAGCTGCGTTCAGTATTGTTTAGGCTTCGAATCCGCCATGCCAGTCGTTGCTCGCATGTACCGCGTGTGGCGCACCTTGGGCGGCATGGCGTGTCAATGCATAAAACGTTGCGGAGGCGGTTGATTGACTACCGACTTGTTAGGTGAGGCAACGGGTTCCTAATAAGACTGAGAACCCGAGGCAATTTCCACTATGGGGCACTGCCCTGAGCCGGTGTATTCCGGCGACTGGGCCGCGGATTGAGGTGAGGTTTGAGGCTTTGATGCCTTATCGGTGTCTGCATCCTCAATGCCCCTCAATCCGGAAGCCAGTGTGACAGGCTTGGGTTCAGGCTGTAACCGGCTGGTCCAGCAGACCGCGACATGATTCATTTGATGCGGCAGATTCAGTGCCGTGCCTCTGGAAGGGCAAAAGCGCCGGGGCAAGCCATTGCCGCAAGGTCTGGCACCTTGCCGCGTCTCACGCGCACCTGGGACAGTACACAAATTCTGCAAGAATGCTAGGATTGTCACCCACGTCAAGTGGGTCTGAGGGCGTGCGGCACAACGAAGTACGGCGCGCTCACTTGAAACACGACTGGCATTGTTACACCGGGATTAGGTCTCGGGCACAGATGACTTGCGGCAACTGCGCCCACCTTGCAGAGACGCAGCGATGTCAAATGTACACCAAAGGCAACGTCTTGCACACGTCGTGAGGGAACCGGAAAGCATGGCCCAGATCCGCTCTGGATTCAAGGTAAGCCACAGCAGCCGGCCCACAAAGTAGCACAACGCCGCCTATATCTTCCACGCTTGAACTGGACACCTCTAAAGGTTAATCAAAACCTTTCAAGCAATATGCAAACATAACAGACCCGATGCGTCGGATGCTTCAGCCCCCCCCCCAGCTGCACGCAACTGCCCCGTCTTGCCCTCACACTGGGTGCCTTTTTGTTAATGTCCAGGCCACACACCGGGTGTTCGCACTCTTATCTACTCTGTTATACCACAACCAGAAACCCTAGGAGCCCACCACGGTTTGAGTAGTCGACAAGCCCATACGTTTAGCGGTACAGAAACCCCGGCCAATGAAGGTGTTACGGGATATGGTCAAGGCCTGGTGACGCCCTCGTGCCATCCTCCTGTTGACTGTTACACCACCATGCTCCAGCCACCCTCAAAAAATGCAGTTCACGCCAGGCTGAGCTCCATGATGAGAGATAGCGCCTGTACAAATACTTCACCCTGCATCCGCCCCCTGTGCGCGTCACCCCTGCATCAGCAGCATGATCCCTTCCGGCGGTCCTGCGCCTGCTGGTTCTCCGACAGCACGATGCCCCCCTGGGGCGGCCGTGGTGCCGCCTCCGGCTTGGGCAGTTTCCGCGCAATCTCCTCGAAGAGCTCGTTCACGTTCGCCGCCGTCTTGGCAGACGTTTCCAAGTAGTGCAACCCGTTTTCTGCGGCATAGGCTTGCGCCTCCTCGCCGGACACGGCGCGCTGGCTCTCGAGGTCCGCCTTGTTCCCTGCCGAACCCCCGGGGGAGGGCCACACCACCGCGGTGTCTTCATTTGCCCTCCTTCCCTCGTCAGCTCAAGCCACCCGTGCCCGTCTCTCCTAGTTGGAAGTTCTAGAGATGTGACGTGGTTACCATGACCCACCTGCGAGCGCCATAATCATCGCCGGGTTGCCCTGTCGCTGCAGCTCGCGCACCCAGGACTTTGCGCGTGTGAAGGAGTCGGGACTGGTAATGTCGTAAACAATGATTGCAGCAGCCGCGCCCCTGAAAAGACGAGGGCGCTGTCAGCTTCCCGCGGAGTGCGGACACAGACCCGACACGAGGTGTATACCTATAGTACATAGGCGCCAAACTGTGGTAGCGCTCCTGGCCAGCTGTATCCCTGTATCCACCACAACCTCGAACACAGTCAGAAGGACATATGACCAAACCCTTGTGGCGTCGCCACGACTGCAACTGTTGTTTCCCTTCCTACCATATCTCAAACTTTACGTTCAGCTCCGGCAGCGTCTTCGTCAGGAAGGCTGCGCCAACGGTGGACGCCTGCGGATGTGGTTGGACGCTCCCTATGTTGGCCGCCTGAAGGCTTCCGAATTCCCCCACTCGGGCCTAGAAGACCTTCAAGATGACCCACTTGGTAATCGAAGAACTGTCCCTTCACATATCGAAGCACCAGGGACGACTTTCCAGATCCCATCTCGCCTAAGAGCACAAGCTTTGCAGTCTGCTGCTGTGATAGCTCCGCAACGGGGGCGGCCATTTTCTACCTATCAAGCTTACAATAACTACGTATGCGCTTCACGTGTGTCTATGACGCGTCTTGGTTATCTTTGTGAAGTTCCGAGGCAACGGCCGAAATCCGTATTATGATAGTGTGTGTATCAGCAGTCCAAATGTGCTCTCTGCGAGAGCTCTGGTCCTAATCGCTTGGCTGGGTTGCCCGAAACTACGGACACTAACGCCGTACGAGGCCTTAAAGGGATATACGCTTGCTGGCCTAACCCACAGGCTACCGGTCAGTTTCTTTTCAGCGGTGAATCTTCCACCGATGGCGCCAACGGTGCCTCACAAGGGCTTACCCAAGCCAGCGCGTTGTCTTCTGGGAGTGCTCGAAGCACGTGTGATGCACGACGGGCGAAGCACGTCACGGCCGTGCTTGCCCTCGTCGCAGTCTTCCACTCTCCCGACACGCGCACGTGAGTTTTCAAGCCAGACACCTCACCAACCAGTCGGAATTCCCTGGTAGGTTTCTCTCAGATTTTGTTACTGGAGTCAGGCGGCGAGCAACCGCCAGGCGTCGGTACCGACGTTCCTCGCGACCGGACCTCCGCTGGGGTAGGTTGGGGCCCGCCATAGTGGTGCCGGCTCACTGTACTCGATTCATCTGCGGACCATTTCAATTTAGCACGCCGTGCCCAAGATGCGCTGCTTTGACTCGGAAATTTTTATCAGGGGAGAGGCAACAGTGCATCAGGGTGCATCCCCATTCCGTCCCATTCGTGAGGTCCTTGTCGCCCGGTGGTGCAAGTCGCCAAAACGACCACGAGGTCGATGGCGTGCCCATGCTCTGGGAAACTCCCACATGAAGGCACCGCGCCCCGCTGTGGGGGAGGGGGCTATCCCCGCGAGTGACAGCAGACGAGGGCGTGTCCGGCGGCGCCGGCTGTGGTCGATCTGTTGACGTCCGTCGCCAGGCAGCGGACTTCGCAGGCCAGGGTTCGTCTCTTCAAATTGGCTGGCTGTTGCCTGTCCGGTGGGCCCTGGGGCGGTATGGTGGTCCGGGCGGGCTGCGGCCTCTGCCGCGAGCAAGAGAGCGGCGGTGTAGTGATGCGAGAATCAAAGGTACAATCCGTGCATCCTCCTGGCTCCATCCTCCCAGGCCCCATCCTTGAGGAGAGAAGCACCGATCGAGTGGGTGATTGATGCCTGGACACGGCTTCGGTGTTTCGCGGCCTCCTACAGGGGTTCCCGCGGAAAGGGCTGAGACCCGGTGGCTCCCGGCCACCTCGATGTCCTGGCGGCTGGGTGGCTTCAGATCGTGAGCTCGTGTGCTCGCCGCCGGGGCGCTGGGTCGCAGGAGCGGATGACTGCCGCAGCGCTCCGCTGTTCCGTTGCAGAGGTCTCGGGCCCGTTGCTTTGGGAGGCGGTCAGCAGCAAAGGCTGATCCCGCGGATGGTAAACCGTGTTACCGACAACAGCAGCAGCAGCACCTCTGGGGGCTTCCTTCGGCCGCAGCAGTGTGTGTCCGGTGCGGTGCGGTGTGTGCGGCATTGCACCGGCGAGGCGGTGGGTGATCCTTCTGCGTCCAGCCACTGAAGATACGGTTCATTCAGTATCCCATACAGTACACCATGCAAACGAATCATGCAACAAACCGACAGCAACAGTACCGTTAACCGTGCAACCTCCAGCGCAGGATCTCATCCCATCTCTCCTCACCTCATCCACTCCCATCAAACCCATCATGGCCATACCCACAAGCCGCAGCGGCACACCGGCGTGCCTCGGGTGCGAGTAACGCACGCATGCGGGAGCCAAAGCACAGCGCTTGCAGCCCACTCCTCGTGAGCCAGCGCAGCGCAGCGGAGCGCGGTCTGGTGTTGGTGGGAAGGTCGGACGGTTGCCGCCCAGTTACCCGTAACGCTCGAAGCAACCCCACCGGCCCACCGGCTCTCGACCCAGCGCTCGCCCCCTCCCGCCGGCCACCCCCCGGGAGCTGGGACACTTGCAGGCTCGGAGGGCACCCCACAAACGGTGCTACAGACACCGCACCCTTCCCCTTCTCGACTGTAATTCTATACCCACCCCCTCCCACTCCTGGGTTCTGGGTCCGTTCGCTAACGCCGTCTCCTTCTCCGCTGAGATATTTCCACTCCTCCGCTACAAGCAGAGCGTGGTGCTGTACAGGTCGATCTGCTTGTCGCAACTGAGCACAGGCGTCTGGCCGCCCGACGTGAGGGCCATCGCGGCGGGGCCCAGCAGCAGGCCGGCGATGAGGGAGCCGGCGGTCCCCAGGTTGAGACCGGGGGCGCCGGTGGTGGCGCGCAGCGAGGACATCATGTGGCCCAGGATCTGGCCGTACGTCTGGTGGATGCCGTACTTTTCAATGGCCTGAATGAAGCAGAAGGTGGCGGCGCCGGTGTAGGCGTAGCCGCTCAGCTTGTTGGTGTCCTGGAGGGCAGTGGGGCGGCAGGGGGAGGGGGCGGCGGCGGCGGCGGGGTGAAAGGGGTCGGGGTGAAAAGGAGATACCGCAGCGGAGACGGAGACGGGGTCGGGGTTAACACAGAAGACACCGCAGCGGAGGGCCGGAGGGACGGAAGGTGTCGGGAGGGGGGCTAGGGAGTTCTCGCACCTGCGCCACCTGGGAGTCCTTGCAAGCGCCGAACTGGAACGCGGTCCCTGAAAGGGGGGGCGGGGCAGGGAAGGAGAGGGGAGAAAAAGGAATGAGGAGGCAGTGGGGGGTAATGCGAGGCAGTCAGGAAGCTCAGGAGGACGCGGAGGGCAGCGCTGTTGGCAGCAAGGCAGGCGCTAGGCGGCGGAGGCGCCGACGGAGGCGCGCACACGCTGGATATAGATAGATAGATAGATAGATAGATAGATAGATAGATAGATAGATGGATAGATAGATAGATAGCAGCCGTGCCGTGCGTGCCCGGTCGTACACGTACCTCCCGCCGTCGCCTTGTCGTACCGCGGCCGGCCCTTCCAGTAGCATCGCCCCGCTCCGTCGACCTTCGCCCGGTACGGCAGGTCCAGCGCAGTGCCGCTGTGGCAGGCGTCGATGACGGCCTGAGGGACCCCCCGCCCAACCACCCCCCGCCCCGCCGGGTCCCGGGTGCATCAGTTCGGTTCATGAGTTGGGTTCATCAGCTCAGCCGTATGGTACCGTGTGGACATGATCGGGGGGGGGACCTCCTTGTGTATTACCGTATCAGCTCGCCATATGGTGCCGTGTGGGTGTGAGGGGGGCAATAAAGACGACGAAACCGCTCAGCGAAGAAGAGAAGAGTAAGAGAGGCGACTGTGTGAAAGACAGTAACAACGCAGAATCCGCAGTATGCAAGTAAATGTTTTGTGCCACCCGTACCACCAACCCGTCCCGTCATCGCCCCACAAAACCGAAACCCAAAGCTAAGGATCAAAGCACACACACGACAGGAAAAAGACCGCAACGTGCGGCACCGTGCATCTGGCTGGCAGCACGCGCGCCTGCTTGCTTGCTTGCTTACGTGCAGCGTCACCCCGGGCAGCAGCGGCCGCACCAGCAGTCGGTTCAGCTCGTCGTCCACGATCTGACCCGCCTGACGGAAATCTGGAGGCAACACGGAGAAGGTTCGATGAAGCAGAAGCAGCAGCAGCAGCCAGGCGGGTGGACGGGCTGGCAGGTGTGAGCATGTGTGTATGTGGGGGATGGGTGTGTGTGGGTGTGGGTGTGGAAGGAGGGCCATGTGGCATGGCACGTGCTGGAAGGGGGCGGCACGCCCCCCCCCCCTGGATGTGCGGTGTTTCACTGCGAACCTCAGCGCTTCCCCCGCACCCCCCTTTCCGCGCGAGCAGGCAGAACCCCGTGGCGTGTGGATCGCCTTCCGGCCCACCGTATCCCCCTCCCTCACGGGGGCCCCCCCGGAATTCGAGGTCACTCGGCGCGCGGCGCGGGCCGCTCGGCACGTCCGCACCCGAGGGGCAGATGGTCTCGTCGTAGCCGTCCTCCTCGTCGCCGTTTCGGTCGTACTGCTGGCTGCCGTGGCCGCTGAAGTGGAAGAACAGCGAGTCGCCGTGGCGCTGGTCCATCATGAGCCACTGCAGGGCCTGGGGGGTGGGGGCAGGAGGCGGGGAGGGGCAGGGGCAGCCTGCCTGCCTCACAGCGCTCCTCTCTGCACCCACGGCCTTCACCCAATCCACCCAATCCACTCTTCACCCAATCCACCCACACGCCCACCCCAGCCAGCCAGCCACCACCCCCCAGCCAGTAACCCATCCACCCACCCACCCGGCCGCCCACCCATCGATCCAGCCTCCTACCCACCCACTCCAACCACACACGGTCTCGTCTTAACTCCCCACCCACTTCCTACCTATCTCCTTTCTCACCCACCCACTTCCCATTCACCCACCCACCCGGCCACCCACCCACCCATCCATCCACTTAGCCACCCACCCGGTAAATGTTGGCCTTGGTGGATGTGAAGTCGTGGTGGCGACCCGGGTCGTCCCGCAGCACCACAATCTCCTGGTCGCTGAACCCGAACCGCTTCTGGAGACAAAACTGGGGGGGGGGGGCGGGTGAGCAGGAGGCGGGGAACGCACGTCACGTCACGTCATGGTCATGGCGGGAGGGCACGGTTCCAGGGAAAGGGGGACACGGCGCCGGGGATGCGGCGAGGGAGGGAGGGTGGGAGGTGGCTAGGGACGGAGGGGTGCCTGGCGGCGGAGGCAGGCCATGCGGCTAGGGGGTCGCACAAACGCACGTACGTGGGGAACAACGCATGCAGGCCAGTCCGGCGTCGGGAGGCCGGGGTCCGGGGTCTGGTGTGTGTCAGTTCGGCCGTTGATAGCCTGAAGCCGCAGACGGGGTTCGTTACCGCGCACAAAGCACGGGTTCCGGCCTCCGCCAAGTTCCGCAACACCCTCCCACCCACACCTGGATGCACTGCACGTCGTTGAGACAGCCGTTGAGTGCGGCACTGCTGCCCGGATAGGAACACCCCACCAACACAGCGCGTCGCCGCCGGCCGCCGTGACCCGGCGCCGGGGCGTACGTCGTAGGCGGCATGTACGCCCCCGCCGGCGGCGGAGCTCCGTGCGGCGGCGGCGCCGCCTGGTGCTGCGGCGGCCGCTGGCCGTACGTGAAGGGTGCTATCGGCTGCTGGGGGGCCCCGCACGGCGCGCCGTACTGGGGAGCGGGTGGCGTGGGGGCGGCCGACGCCGACGCCGACGCCGGCCTGGTCAGTGCCTCGCTTGAGGGTGGGGCCCCGGCCGATGTGTAGCTGGCGGTGGCGCCGGCGGCGCCACCAATGGTGGGGTACGCGGAGGCGGGCCGCTGGTGCTGGTGCTGGCTACTGCCGACGTAATCCGTCCTTGCGCCGCCGTCGCCGCTGCCGCTGGTGCCGCTGGTGCTGCCATAGAGGGCTACCGTCTGTGGCTGGGAAGAGGCATCAGCGCTAGCAGGTGCAGGGGCAGGTGGCTGGGGCGGCTGCGAGGCGGTGAACGACCCAGGGGTCGGTGTTGGCCCGGCAGCCGTTGCGGAGGGTGCGGCGTAGGCTGAGGTTGAGGCGGCGCTAGGCGGCGGTGGGAGTGCGGGCGGGGCTGACGGAGGCGGCGCGCCGTAAGCTGGGGCTGGGGCGGCCGGGGGTGCTCCGTACGGCGATGGGGGAGCGCCGTACAGAGGCGTTGCTTGAGGGGCGCCGTAGGGGGCTGGTTGGGGCGCCGGGGGAGCGCCGTAGGGAGGCGGAGCGGTGCCGTAGGGTGGTGGTGGTGCTCCGTAGGGGGCTGGAGGTGCGCCGTAGGGAGCGCCGTAGGGAGGTGGGGGGGCACCGTACGCGGGTGGCGCCCCGTAAGCTGGAGGCGCTCCATATGGGGATGGCGCGCCGTAGCCGTAGGGCTGCATGGCTTACGGTCAGGAACGGAGCGAGCGGTCAATACAAATGTCAACCAAAAGATCCAAAGTCAACGGGCACGGAAAAGTATGCGGTTATACGATAATATTAATCCTGCGTTTTGCCGGTACTTGCATTGACAGAGGACAAGGTATCGAACGTGTCTACAGTTAGGGACAGCTTCCTGCGCCGTACTTGCGGTTGGACCGAAAACGTGCGAACGCAACACCAAAGCCTTGCAAGAGCAGAATTTGCAATGGTGCTACTTAATCAGAAGTGTGTGATTTTATAAAGCGAAAATGGCTTCTTGGATTACAGCTCAGTTGAAAGCTGCCGAAGGGTTGCTAGAAGCAGTTGACAAGACCGTCTCAAGGACCGTCGGCACACTGAGCCTTGCAGAAGGTGCCGGTCGGGCGAAGGGTTTGCTGTGAGGGCTGAGGGGTGATCAATGCACAAGTAGGCTGGTGTCGACTTTCGCTTTTTGGCTTGCGTTACTGCGTACATTACTTGAGGCACAACTTGTGCTGCAGTTGATCGCGGCTATAAACATTTGTGTACACCTTGCCAGGTGATTCCGAGCAACTGACGCCGGAATATGGAGTCTCTCGCCCGACAGCAGGTCTCCACCAGGTGGGCATCATCGCTTCAGAATGCGGGTTTTTGAATAAGATCTTGGAAGGGTCTTAAACGGCGCCAGTCCGGCACATACCCTCCAGTCCAAACCTCGCAACGGCACAGAACTTCTGCCCTCCCGGCCCCTCCCGCCTGCATCTCGTCATCTCCCTTTGCAGGCGGCACCGGGAGCAGCCACACAGGGCCTGCAGCCCTACTCTTCCCCGTACCCTGCCTCAGCCTCCAACCTCGGCGCCCTCTCAGGCGCCAGCGGGCTAGGGCCAGCAGCCACCACCAGCTACCACCACAGCAGCAGCAGCAGCAGCGCTGCCGCGGCCGCCCCGCCGCCCTGGGCCACCCGCTCACCAACGACAGCAGCCTTCCCCGGCTCCGGCCCCAGCTCAGGCCGCGCGCTGACGCCCACCACCGCCGCCGCTGGACACCATGCCAGCGCCGGAGCGACGGCAGAGGGCGGCTTCACCGTAAAAACCGACGCGCCGATCCCTTTCGGCGGCCCGCCACCCCCGGCATTGCCGGGGGCGCCGGAGACCGGCGGCTCAAGTTTCAGCCGGGGAGGAGGTCCAGCGGCCGGCGGCGGCGAGACGGACGGTTCCGCGGCCGCCGCTACCGCCGTCCGTAAGACGGGGCCGCTGCCGACCTCGACGGCGGCGGCGGCGGGCCCCGCCGAGGGCCTGGCGATGGCGGCGGCGACGTCGCCGCAGGTCAGCTGGACGAGCGCCGCTGCGCCGTCGCTGCACGCCCCCAGAGGCGCCGCAGGCTACGTCGCCGCTTCTGCCGGGCCTGCAGCAGGGGCTGTGGGTGCGGGAGCGGGTGCGGGCGTGGTGCTGGTGCCGTTCCCCGCCGGCGGCGCCGCCGCCCCGGGAGCCCCAGCGGCGGCGCCACCTGGCGAGGCCGCCGGGGGCGAGCTGTCGTCCTCGGCACCACCTGCACGTCAGGGGGACTCCGCCGCCAATGAACGCAGCTCACAGGCGGGACCCGACGTGGCGGCGCCGGCAGCAGCACCGCCGCCGCCGGCGCCCGCCCCGATGCAAGCAGACGGTGCCGCCGGCTCGCCGCCACGGGGCTCGCCAGCGACGGCGACAACCCCCGCGAAGGGAACAGCAGCTGCAGCAGCGGTGGCGGCGGCGGAGGCCGCGGGCTCCGCGACCTCCGCCGTGCCACCGTCCGCCGCGCCGGCGGCCCCGCAGCAGCCCAGCGCCGTCGCCGCCAGCCCGGCGCCGGTGGCCGCCCTGGCCTCCGCCACCACCGCCGCCGCCTCCTCGTTCGCCTCCGCCACCTCCTCCGCCGTCACCCACTCCCTGTCCTTCTTCAATCTGGTGCTGGAGGACGCCGCCGCGGACTCGGCCGCCGCCGCCACCGCCGCCGCGGCAGCGGCGGCGCCAGACGGCGCCGCACAGCAGGTCGCGGCTCTGAGCCGCACCTGCGAGCAGCTGCGCAAGCGCCTGGAGTCCAGTCGCGCGGAGAACGAGCAGTTGGAGGACATGTTGGCTCGTGCGGAGGTGAGGGCGCAGCAGGAGGCGGCGCTGGTGGCGGCGCTGCGGGAGGAGGTGGCGGGGCTGGTGACGGCGCGGGCGGCGGCGGAGGGCAGCCTGGCGGCGCAGTTGGCGGTGGCGCGGGCGGCGGCGGCGGAGGCGGGCGAGCGGTACGAGTCCAGCCAGCGGGCGGTGCTGGTGCTGGAGGGGCGGCTGGCGGCGCTGGAGGAGAGCAGCAGGCGGCTGATGGAGCAGCACAGCGATCGGGAGGGGGGCATGATGGAGGGTGAGAGGGGAGGGCCGAGCCGGCGGGGTGGGAGACGGGATGGGAATGGAGTGATGGACGGGGCGCTGAAGAGGTAGGATCGGCATCGGGGGCAACGGGGTCGACGGACTCCAGGCGCAGGCGCATCAACGGCCACAACGCCCTGACGCTTGTGGTGCGCTGCCTCCCTGCCCTGCCCTGCCCCCCCTGCCCTGCCCTACCCGCCTCGCCCCCTGTCCCCCCCTCCCCCCTCCCCGCTCAGCCCTCCGCTCCGAGCTCGCTGCCGCCGAGTCCCGACTGGCCGCTGAGACCAAGGCCCACGCCGCCTCCCGCTCCGCCGCCGTCTCCCGCGAGCTGGACCTGGAGCAGCAGATCGCTGGCAGCACCGCAGCACTGGCGGATCTCACTTGGAGCCTGGAGGAGGCCAACCGCAAGGCCAGGGGTGGGTGGCTGGGTGGGGTGGCTGGGTGGGTGGGTGGGTGGGCGGTAATGAAGAGGATAACCGAAGCAGGGGTGATGGCTGAGTAGCCGTTCGCGGTGCTCCGGCCTTGACGTGTTTAACACCCCCCCTCCCCCCCCCCTCATGCACACACGCACACCCGCACTCAGGTCTGGAGGAGGATCTGGTGGAGGCTGCCCGCGGCCGCAACGACCTCACCGCACAGCTGGCGGCACTGCAGCGGCAGCTGGAGGACGCGGGCATTGAGCCGCTGCTGCCGGGGGGAGCCGCCGCCGAGGCAGGCCACGGCGCCGCCAGGGGGCCCACCGCCGCCGCAGCGGCGGCTGCCGCCGCCGCCGCTGAGCTGGAGGTCCTACGCGGCGAGCTGGCGCAGCACCAGCGCGCGGCGGCGTTGGCGCGTCAGGCGGCGGAGGCGAGTCAGGCGCAGGCGGCGGCGCTGGCTGAGGAGGTGGAGGCGCTGCGGCAGAGCGCCGAACAGCGCCAGGTACCGTAGTGGCGGCTACCCGCCGGGCGAGGGGAGTGGGGCGGGAGGGCGGGGATGGGCGGGTGGGGGCAGCTAGAGGCGGTGGAAGGCGGTGGGGCCGACCTTCGCCCCCCCAGATGCGCGCCGGTATTGTGGAGAGCTGTGGATGACTTTCGTTTCCTTTCCTTTCCTTCCTCGACGTCGCGGATACCGCATCACTGCCGAGTGTAGTGCAGTGGAGTGCAGTGCCCCGAGACAACACCCTGTCCGTGTTCCCGCCCGCCCCCCCCTCCCTCCCTCCCTCCCCCCTCCCCCCCCCCCACAGGACACCTCCCAGCTGGAGGCCCAGCTGCGAGAGGTGTCGGACATGTTGTACCTGAAGCAGACGCAGATGGAGCGGCTGGCGGCGGAGAAGGCGGCGCAGCAGCTCAAGACGGAGCGGGAGCTGGAGAGCGTGCGGCAGGTGGGGTAGGGGCTGGGGGCTGAGGCTGAGGTGCCGGAGGTGTCTGAGGGGTGCCTGAGGTTGGTTGGTTGCAGGGAGGGGCCGAGGGGGGCAACTGGATAGGCGGGGGAAGGCGGGGCGTGGGCTGGCGACTTGGGGGTGGAGGTGTGGGGGCTGGCAGCCGCGCAACCACGCTTCGGCACCCACATCCCGCCCTCTCCTCTCCTCTCGGTCCTCTTCACCGAGAGAGGTGGCTAACGCACCGCACTGCTGAGGTCCGTTCGCCACCGTCGCCTTTCACAGTTCCTTTGCGGGTCGCTGCGGCTCCTAGGGCCTCACCTCCTCCCCTCCCCTCCCCTCCCCTCCCCTCCCCTCCCCTCCCCTCCCCTCCCCTCCCCTCCCCTCCCCTCCCCTCCCCTCCCCTCCCCTCCCCTCCCCTCCCCTTCCCTCCACTTTACTCTCACTCTCACCCTCACCCTCACTCCCCACCCTCGGCCCCAGGAGCTCTCTAAGCTCACCCGCCAGGCCGTGGGCCAGGGCGGCGGCGGCGGCCGCAGCAGCGGCGACCCGGGCTTCGGCCCCTCCGCCTCCTCCGCCTCCTCCCACGACGTCATCCCCATGGACGCCCTGGGGGAGCCCTACCAGCGCCTGGTCCGCCACAACCGGGTGGGCCGCGCCGTCAAGGCCGCCGCCAACTTCCTGGACGGAACCGCCTCCACCACCTCCTTCGTGCTGCGCCAGTACCCGCTGGCGCGCCTGGCGGTGTTCGCCTACGCGCTGCTCATCCACCTCTACGTCTACCTGCTCATCGCGCGCATGCAGCGGCTGGCCACGCACTACGAGGCCGCCGCGGTGGCGCCGTCGGTGGGGGCGTGAGGGGGTTGGAGGTACTGTGTGCGTGCATGGGCGGATGTCGGCGTCCGAGGGGGATGGGGGGCGTGAGTGCGGCCGTGGCTGAGTGGCCCCGGACCACCGCCCCCAACCCTGCCCCACCGCCGCCACCTCGGGTTTGGGTGCAGGGCTGCGGGTTGCGAGATTGGCTGCCCCGGTGAAAAGTCACGGCCGCGCGGAAGGGGATCGAGGGGAGCAGCAGCTGCCCCTCAGTACAGAGCCCAGCCGGAGATGCAGTGCGGAGCGGAGGATCAGGCGGGTATGGACGCGGCTGGCTGGCTGGCTGGATGGATGGAGTGGGGTGCATCCTCGTGCATCATGTCAGGGAAGACGAGCCAGGGACGTTGTAGCATGTAGGGTTGAGGAGGAGAGCGCGCTTGTGCGGGTGGTTGGGAGTCCGGTGGGCGTCCGGTGGGCTTGTCGTAGGTTGGTGGCTGTCGGGTGCTGTCTGGGGCTCCTCGCTGCGGCCAACAGGGCAGGATTGGCGGTGGTTTGCAGGGCAAGGGGACCGGGATCGGGACGTGGGCGGCGACCTCCCAAAGAAGCCAGGACCAGGCCTCGAGATCATTTCAATCAGTTCACCAGCGCCTCGCATTTTACCGTCTGAGTAGGTCTGAGTTCAGGTTTGCAGCAACAACCTTTCCACACGAGCGTTGCACAGGGGTGGTGGTTTGCGCTGTCCTTCACCCCCGGGTCTGGGGTCGGGGGGCGTGTCCGCTGCAGTGCACGGCCTCCTGCTGGTCCGCTGCCCCGAACGCTCCCTCGGGGGCTCAAGAGCCCACTGAAGTACCGCAGCAACACCGACAGCAACAAACATAGCAACGAACGAAAGCGGCTCAGCCCAACCACCTCTTTGCACGGCAGGGGCAGCCGGTGAATGTGCAGGACCGTACCCTCAATCACCCTTCCCCCATCTACGTACGCCCCGCCCGATTGCCGAGGAAGAGAAGGGAAAGAGACGGGGAGGAAGAGGTGACACTTGCTCGCAGAAGCGCGCAGCGCATCATCAGCCGATCAACCCGGGAGGGTCTCCCACCCCCCGCCACCAGAGGAGCGAATGAAGCCCCGCGCGCAGCACATCTCCCGCCCCTCCCCAGCCGCTCAGCCCTCCCCCAGCCTTCCCAACCAATCGCAGCAACGGAGCCGCCGGCCCGCGCCGCCCTGATCACTCCCCCGCCCCCCCGCCCGCCCGTCCAGCGCTTCATTGTCCGCAACACGCCACGACACGACGGGAGTCCAAACGCAAATCGCCCGGGCCCTTGCTGCCCCACAGCGTTAGCAGGACGCGGGTCGCCTGCCCTCCTGCCGTTCCAAACCTCGTCCCTGCCCCTCCAACCTCCGCCGCCGCCGCCCCCCACATCCCCACACCTCCCCCTCCTTCCAAGCCTCACGCAGTGGCAGCGGCCGCAGCACCCGCGCCGGCGCCTCCACCTCCCTCCGCTGCCCCCGCCGCCGCCGAGGACGACTCCTCACTGACCGTGCCGCTCTCCGCCCCCCCGCCCGCCCCACTGCTCCCCGACTCAAGCCCCCCCCGGCTCGCCCGCGCCGCCTCACCGCCCGGCGCCCCATCCGCCCACACCACCCCGCTCCCCAGCTCCCGCTTCGCCCCGCCGCCCCCACCCCCGCTCCCCTCCACATACGACAGCTCCCCCGCCCCCAGCTCCAGGGACGTCCCTCCTCCTCCCACGCCTCCGCCCCCTCCAACGCCGCCAAAGGCGACCGAGCCGCTCGGCCCCGCGCCCTGAAGTCCCGCCATCGAGCTCCGCTCCCGTCGCGGCGAGTTGTTTCTCGCGCCCTTGAGCGCCCGCGCCGCCGACAGCATCTCCATGGCTTGCGATACGCCCACCATGCCCTCCGGCCGCTCCTGGCGGAGCTTCCTCAGCGCCAGCTCCAGGGGCTGCGCCAGAGCCGCCTCGTCCTTGGCCTTGGAGGCGCGGGGGCCGCGGGTGGGCTTCTCGCCTGCGGGGAGAGGAGAGGAGGGGGAGCGGAGGGGAGGGGAGGGGTTTCCGAGTGAGGTGCGTCGTTGGCACACTGGTTGCAGCAACCAGCCCCCTACATAACCAGGAAGGGGATGGGAGGGGAGGAGGAAAGGGGGGGAAGAAAGGAGGGGGCTGCGCGGGGAGGGGAGGGAAGGGGGATGGTGATGAGGGAAGGGATGGGAGGCGGAGGTCCATGTCCATGTCGGCGGCGGTGAGGAGTCAATCCGCCCACCCACAGGGGCTGCGTCAGTATCGTGCGGTGCAGCAGGCGCCCACTCCCTGATCAATCCCCTCCCTCCCCCTCCCTACCTCTCTACCCCCTTCCCCTCAGTCTGACTATTTCGCAACCCCTCCCTCCCCCCTTCCGCCCCCTCTCCATCCGCCCCCCTCCCCCCCCCCCTCCACTCCACT
The DNA here is from genome assembly GCA_030267565.1 of Pleodorina starrii. Taxonomy (NCBI): domain Eukaryota; kingdom Viridiplantae; phylum Chlorophyta; class Chlorophyceae; order Chlamydomonadales; family Volvocaceae; genus Pleodorina; species Pleodorina starrii. The sequence goes on from BRXU01000027.1 coordinate 643,922, forward strand.
CCTCCTCCCACCTGGCGGCTGCGCCACCGCCGCCCCCGCCGCCCCAAACACCCTCCTCAGCATCTCCCGCTGCGTCTGAAGGTCCGTGTCCGACTGGGCCCGCAGCATCGCGTTGCGCATCGCCGTGGGCCCTATGGTCGTGAACCCGCCCGCCTCAGCCCAGTCCAACACGTGATCCTCGATGGACTGAGGGAGGGAGGGCGGGGGGGATGTCAGGAGAGGGGTGGTACAAGAAAACGGCCCCGGGTGGGGGCGGGATGTCGGGGGAAGGAAGCAGCCTAAGGGGGGAAGGCGCCCGATTGGAGAAAGCGGGTTGGTGGCGTTGGGGTGCGAGCGCGGAGACCGGGAGGAGAAGGCTGGGTTGGATTTGCGTTTCATAGGCAGGAAGGGCAGGGCAGGGAAGGGAGGGAAGCGCCGGGCGTCGTAATCCAATCGGGGGCGTCGGGGTAACGAGCGGCCCGGCACTGGAGCCGTGTTCCGGAGGGGGTAGGCGGTGAGAGTCAGCCCCTCTCCCTCCCCCCCCACACAATACCGGTACACCCACGCGCCCACCTGCAGCCAGTCCAATCGGTTGTGCAGGTGCTGCTGCCTCAGCGTCTCCACGAAAACGCCCTGGTTGTACTCTGCAGCGGCAGGATCAGCGTTGGGGGGGGGAGCGGGGTGGAGACGTGGAGTGACGGGGGGAGCGGAGGGCGAGGGGCGGCAGCTGCGGCTACGGCGGGGCAGGCCCGGCCCGGGCCGCCCGGGGGCGCCTCAACAAACGTACATGGCTCTGTTCACCAGACGGTCACATGATTCCCTATAACACACACACACACACACACATACACGCGCGCGCGTGTGTAAACACGTGTAAACACAGCTAAGGCGCGGGTGTCCTTGCCTCGCCCACCCAGTTAAGACCCCACCGCCTCACCCGCGTCCTCCTCGAACAGCCTCGCGTACTGCACCATCTCGTGCACCGCCTCATCATCCAACGCATCGAACAGATCACTCAGGTGGGCTGCCGACAGCGCAGTCACCAGACCCGCGCCGCGAGGGCCGATCTCCATCGGGCCAGGAGCAGAACCGCCGTCGCCGCCGTCGCCGGCGGCGGCGCCGCCTCCGGCGGCGCCGGCGGCGCCGGCGGCGCCGCCGCCGCCGCCTCCGGCGGCGGCGGCTGCGGCGGCAGCCGCGGCCGCGGCCGCCGCGGCGGCGGCAGCCGCCGCCGCCGCCTCCCGCTTCGCTCCTTCCTGCCCCAGCAGTTTGGTGAGTGTCTCCCGAATGTCGGCTTTTCGCAGCCAGCCGGTGACTCGGCCGCTGTTCTTGTCCGAGTCGGTGGCGAGGAGGGCATCAAGGACGGCGCTGCGGAGGCGGTCCTGGCCGTCTCGCGCGCAGTCGTCCAGATCGCCCGCCAGAACCTGGGGGTGGTTGGGAGGGTTATGACTTATGAGCGGTGGGGAAGAGCGTAAGGGTTTATGCGGGTGTATGTGTGCGGGGTTGCGGTGACGAGGAGCGCATCGCCCCCTCCTCCCCCCACTCCCCATTCCCACCAACCCCCCACTCCCACCTTGAAGAACAGGTAGCAGTCGGGGTCGTACTGGTGCTGCCCCAGCGTGTACAACAGGTTGTAGGCCGCCTCGGTGGCAGCCCGGGGGGCGCCGTGTTTGCGCTGCAGGAACACGGCCAGGTAGTCTGTGAGCAGGATACGGCAGCCGTGCTGGGTCTCGAACTCGCGCTTCGACTGCCACACCGAATTGACGATGCGCTCCGATTCGCCCTTCTCCATCTGGCGATTGAAGACCTGGGGGGCGGTGAGGGGGAGGTGGAGGCGGGGAGGGGGAGGCGGGGAGGGGAGGGGGAGCAGCGGGAGGGGGGTTTGAAGAGCGAAATGCAAGCAAGAACGAAATCCACCATCCACCCACCCCACCCCCACCTACCGTAATCACCCAGCCCCACTCCCAATCCCAACACCCTTCCTCCTCCCTCCCCACCTTTCCCTCTGCCTGCAGCACCGGCAGCACCTCCTCTCCGCTGCCCAGTCCGCTGAAGTACTCGGGTCGCTTCTGCAGCACGTAGGCGTGCAGCGGGGAGGGCTTGCGGCCCTGCACGGTGCGAGCCACGTTGCGCAGGTCGTGCATGCGTCCCTCGCGCTCCACCTTCCGCATGTCGTTCAGGTTGCGCTTCAGCTTGTTGACCTGGGAGTGAGTGAGGGAGCGAGTGTGTGTGTGTGCGGGGGGGGGATGGGGGGGGAGGGGGTGGGGGAGGGGGGGAGGGGGTAAAAAGAAGATACCGCAGCGGAGACGGAGACGGCGTTAGCGAACGGACCCGGGGGGGGGGAGGGGGAGGGGGGGAAGACACGTGAGGGGCAGGGAGCGAGAGAGGGGTACCTTCATGATAAGGGGTGCGAGGGGGAAGGGAGGGGGAGGGCTGGTATCTGGTTACAAGCGGTGGGGTCCGCGGCGGCTTGCTGCGCAGCGCTTGAGTACTTCCCTTCCCCCCGGGACCGGGACTGGGACCGGGACTGGGACCAGAACACCCTCCTCCTCCACCATCCACCAGAGCGACACCCAACTGGAAAAAGCTCGCTCCCTCCCTGTTCCCCCTTCCCTTCCCCCCCTCCCCCCCCCACTCGCCTGCTTCCTGAGGTTGTTGTTGATGTCCTGCAGCCTCTCTACCCGGTCCCGAGTGCTCATGGCCGCCAGCTCGAGAGCCTCCGTGATGGAGCCACCGATGTCGGCGGCGGTGTGGCGGAAGCGGGTGGCCAGGATACCGGCGAGGGACCTGGGCCGGGGGCGGGGGCGGGTGGGTGGGTGGGTGGGGTTGGGGGGTGTTGTGGGTGGCGTGGGTCGCGAGACATTTGAGCCGGAGGCGCGAATTTCCTAGTTGGGCGGGTGGGGGGTCCTGGGGGCAAGGAAGAACACGACAACGGTGCGCGTTCGGGAGGCGAGGCCCCAGAGCCGCCGCCGCCGCCGCAGGAGCAGCAACAGCAGCAGCAACAGTACGGCAACCAATACCCACTTGTACGGCACCGTGTCCGCGCCGGCGATGCTGAATGTGCCCAGCAGCAGGCAGGCGATCGAGTGCGGGTCGATCGAGTGGTTGGCCATCTGCCCCACCGCCTCCACCGCCTCCTCACTCAGCCACTTGCTCAGCGCCGTGGCGGCATCGGGCCGCGTCAGCAGCCCGTGCAGCCACTGGTGCTGCTCCCGAATGTCCGGCAGACCCGCGGGGGAGATAAGGGAGGACAGGGCCAGCGCGCGGCGGGAGGCGCCGGCGGCGCCGCCGCCGGCGGCGCCGCCGGCGCCCTGCGGCGCCGCCAGCGCCGCGCCTCCTTCGTTATGTCGGTGCGACTGGGTGCGGTGGAAGGGCGGCAGGGGGTTGTTGACGCGGCGGGGGCCGCCGACGGCGGTGTTGCCGCGGGAGGAGTTGGGGTCGAGGGAGGAGTTGGGGTCCGGAGGGTGGGCGGAGGGCGGGTGGCCGCCGGGGCCGTGGGCCAGGTTGTGCGTGCTGTTGTGGTGGGACACTGCGGGGAGGGAAAGGGAAAGGGAGCAAGGGGGAGAGGGGGGTTGAGGGGTCAAGGGGGTCAGGGGAGGTTTTGGCTTCAAAGCAAAGCTCGCCTTCGGGTAACCTTGCCCGCCCCCCTTCCTCCGCCAGCCCAGCCCAGCCCAGCCCTTTCTTCCCCGCTTACCCCCTCCCCCCTTCCCTCCCCCGCTTACCCCCCTCCCCCTCCTCCCCATCCCCCCCCGCTCACCCGGCTTTGCGCTCTTGAGCCGCGCCCTCTGCGGACTCGCATTGTCCGCCATCCCCAGCCCCAGCCCCTCCAGCGCCTCCGCCGTCACACTCCCCAGCGGCCCCGACCCCAGGTTGAAGGAGCTGCCCTCCCCCCCCAGGTGCGGGGCGTTGGGGGGCGGCCCCGAGGGGTCGATGTGGCGACACGCCCCCAGCAGGTGGCACCAGGGCAACACGTTGCCGCCGGTGGGGGACACACCCAGAAGCAGACGGTGCATGTCCTGGGGGGGGGGGAAGGGGGCGTGTGGAGGCAGGGGGGAGCGTGTGTGTATGGGAGGGGCCGGGGAAGGGGAGAAAAGGCATGCGCACACCCATACACACACACACCAGCCCGGGACACCCCTTCCAGTCCCCCTCCCCGACCCCCTCACCCCCCCCACCTGTGCCGGCACTCCCGCCCTCAGCCCCGTCAGTGTCAGCGCCGCCTCGTCCACCTCCATGAGCTCCCAGGGGGGGGTGCGGGGCTGGTCGGGGCGGGGGCTGCGAGCACCGAACTCCTCACGCATAGTGGCCAGCTCCTCGGCGGTGCCCTGGACCCTGTGCGTGTGTGTGTGGGGGGGGGGGCGGGGGCGGGGGGGGGGCGGGGGGCGTGAAGGGAGCAATCCGAAAGAGGGAGGGGGGGGCCACATGTGGCAATTGCACAGGCTACAGGAGGGAGGTCAGTGAGGCAGTGAGTGAGGCCGTGAGAAGTGAGTGAGCGGGAGTGAGTGAGCGGGACTGAAGGGGGGGATGGAGGTGCGGGGTGCGAGCTGGCCCTTCTCCTCGCCCTCCCCACCCCCTCCTCCTCCCCGATTTCCGGCCATCCCCGCCTTCCTCTCACCCCTCACCCCTCCCCTCCCCACACCTGGCCACCGCCGCCGCCAGCTCCTTGTCCCTCTCCGCCAGGTCTGCCTGAGTGCGTTGCAGCAGAGCCTGTGTGCCGGCTAGCTGCCGCTCCAACATGCTCATCTGGGGGGGGGGAGGAAGAGGGGGGGAGGGGGAGGAGGGGGAGGGGGGAGGATGAGAAACATGAAACCCCGCAGCGATGGGACGGAGGGGCCAGGGAGGGGCGGGGGGGAGGGCGGAGGAGGTGGGCGGGAGCTGGGGGGGACAGGAGCCGAGGGGAGGACACGGGGCCGGCTCGGCAAGCGGGTGGGAGCGGGTGGCGCGAGGACGCGAACGTAACGACGGGACACAAGAACGGCCACGCCCCCCTCCGTCCGCAACCCTGCCCCCGCCAGCCCTCCGCTCTCCACCCACCCCTCAAACACCCTCACAGCCACCCCCCCCCACCTGCACTTTGAGCGCATCCAGTTCCCTCCGCAACTCATCCGGCTGAGCGGCCCTCAGTCGGGCCAACTCCAACTCCACCTGAAACAAACCCGAGGGGGAGTGGGGGGACACGACCCGGAGGAGGGGGGTTTTAGGGGTCAGGGGGAAGGGAGGGCGGCGGGGGAAAGGCCAGGGGGGGGGTGAGGAGAGGGTAAGAGAGGGGGAGGGACGTGTTCCAGGTGGGGGGATGGGGTCTGGGGTGAGGCTGTGGGGGTGGCGCGCAGGCGTGGCTAGCGGTGCGCGCTATACCTTCGCTCCTCGGCCTTGCAGCGGGCCGGCCACACCCACAGGTACACATGACGCCTCTCCCTCTTACACACCCCTTCCCTCCCTCCCTCCCTTCCCCCCTCCCTCCCCCCTCCCCCGCCCTCACATCCGCGTGCCGGGCCCTCATGTGCTCCGCCTCCATCTTGGCCGCCAGCAGCCGCCGATTGAGCAGGTCGTTCATGTGACTCATCTCCCCCTTGTCGGCCTCGCTGCGAGCAAGCGCCTCCGCCTTCTCAGCGGCGGCCTGCGCGGCGGCGCGGCGGGCGGCCAGTGCCGTGGATCGGGCCGCGTCCCGGTCCGCCAGCAGCGTGTAGAGCAGCTGACGGAGGGAGTCCCAGGACAGAGACATTAGGTAGCCGCGTTCAACACACAGCGTGGCGGCCTGAGGGGATGTATGGAGGGAGGGGGAGGGGATGGAGGGAGGGGGCGGGAGGGGAGGGGAGGGGAGGGAGGGGGAGGGGTACTACTGGACAAGAGAGGAGGGAGGGGCGGAGGGTCAGGGTAAGGGGTATGGTTACTATGCCCTTTTTACACACACACACACACACACACACACACAAACACACACTCTCACACAGAATATGGACTGGGTTGGGCATCTGCCGGAGAGCTTTTCCAGATGCTCCACACTCTCCCCTTAGGGAACCCCCTCTCCGTTGCTCTTCTGCCCTGTGGCCTCCCTCCGGCAATAAACAAGACACACACACACACTCACACCCGTGTCATACTCTCCCCCTCCCTTGCACACACAGCCATCCATCCCACCCCCACCCCCACCCCACCCACCCGTCCTTTCGCTGCGGTATCTTCTTCATTTACCCCCCCACCTCACCCCACCCCCCCGCCCCACCTGCCCCGCCCACCTGCCCCGCCAGCTCCGCCATGCAGCGACTGAGCAGCGTCTCCTGGTGCTTCAGCACCGGCCCATCCAGATAGCCCTCGGGGTCCCGCAGCAGCAGCAACGACTCGGGACCTGCAAACGCAGGCAGAGGAGCCGGGACCTGCTGCAGGGCCTGCTGCTGGGCCGGCTGGGGCAGGTAGCCGGGGGGAAACAGAGCCTGCGCCTGAGCCTGAGCCTGCTGCTGCTGCTGCTGGGGGGCAGGCGCCGAGCGCTCGGGGGAGACGGTGGTGGTGTTGTGCGCCTGGCGGGGAAGGCGCTCCGGCGAGGAGGCACCGCCGCCCAGCGCCGCCATACCCGCGGAGATCTGCGGCCGCGGAGACGAGGCGGGTGCAGGCGCGGAGCCGTCCTGGGTGCGAGAGCCGCCGCCGCCGCCGCCGCCGCCTCCGCCGCCTCCGGCTGCGGCGCTGGGCCCTGATGACGCGGCCTTGTGCACACCTGCCCTCGGGGGGGAGCCGTCGGGGGCGCTGCGGGGCCGGGCGGCCATCACGTGGCGCCGCAGCGCATGGAACTGCTCGTCCAGCCACAGCCTGGCGGGGGGGGGTGGTTGGGAGGGGAGGGCAGAGGGAAGGGGAGGGGAGGGGAGGGATGACGACCAAGACCCACAGCGATGGAACCGAGAGGGGAGGGGAGGGGAGAGGGGGTACAGTATGACAAGAGTAAACCCTATACAGCCCCCCCTCCCCCCCGGTCGCCCCACCTGACTGCCAGTGCGTCCCGCCTGCTGGTGGACATGGCATCCGGGTAGGTGCTCTTGAACCACTTGAGGGCGGCGGGGTCGGGCTCCAGGAGGGGGGCCTCGGCGGGGGGAGGCACGGAGCTGGACAGGCTGGCCATGAAACCAGCGGGGACTGGGGGGCAGCGGGGGAGGGGGCAGCGGGGGTTGGGGCAGCGGGATAGGGAACGGGGGAAGACCAGGGGATGCAGGGGGGAATATCCACGGAGCGGCAGGGAGGGCTTTTCGATATGAAGGGGTTATCCATGTACAGGCCAGAGCCACGTATAGGAGGGAGGGCGCCGCTGCTGCTGTAGCGGGTGCAGCGGGAGGCGAGGGGCGGCGTGCTGGCGCAAGGCCCCAAGGCGGGGATGCCAGGAGGTACGTGGGCGGCGTTGGCACCCCCTCCCCTGGCATCCAGTTCCCGCACACACACCACTCCCGCTGATGCCCCCCCCCACCCCCCCCAACCCACCCCCCCACCCACCCGCCTCCGGTGGCAGCCTCAGCGCCGCATCCAGCAGCGCCCGCTGGTACTCGGGCTCCCACGTGTATTTGCTAAACACATGCCGTACACCCCCACCGCCACCGCCCCCCCCACCGCCCCCGAGGCTGCCGGCGGGGGGCCGCAGCGGCGACACCAGCTCCACCAGGGCCCCGCCCATCAGGGTGGGACTGGGGCTGGGGATGGGGACGGGGCCGGCCAGGCCCACCGCCGCCGCCGCCCCCGCGGGCAGCGCGACGGTGAGGCCCGGGCTGGGGCCGGGGCCAGAGCCCCCGCCGGAGCCGACTGCGGGTGGGGGCGCGTAGGCGGCGCCCGTGGAGCGGCGGACAGCGGCTGGTGTGGGTCCGCGGGCGGGCGGGGGGAGGGAGGGAGGGAGGGAGGGAGGGAGGGAGGGAGGGCGGGAGGGAGGGAGGGAGGGAGGGAGGGAGGGAGGGAGGGAGGGAGGGAGGGAGGGAGGGAGGGAGGGAGGGAGGGAGGGAGGGAGGGAGGGAGGGAGGGAGGGAGGGAAGGGAGGGAGGGGCGGGGCGCAGGGGTAAAGGTTGGCGAGGCGCGCATGTGAGAGTACCGGGGTCGGGGTTATCGCTGGCTGGCTGATGGGTTTTTCCTCCTCGCCTTCCAGCCCTTCCCGCAGAGCAAACCAGCCCCCCACCCCTCCCTGGACCTCACCACTCCCCCTGACCACTCCCCCTGACCCCTCCCGGCGTCGAGCGGGCTCTCACGAAGGCAGCCCCGGCGACAAGCCGGCCTCCGCCCCCGCTCCCATCCACCCCTCACGTTCCCGCTCCGGAACCCACCAATGGGCATCTCAGACCCGGGCGACCTGCTCCTGCCGCCCCCGCCGACTCCAGCCCCGCCGACACTGACCGAGCCCCCCAGCCCCGCGCCCGGAAGCCCCGGCAGCGCGCCGCGCCGCCCGGACACCGGACCCCGACCGCCGCCACTGCCGGCGGCGACGGCGCCGGAGCCGGGCCCGGGCCCCGCGCCGCCGCTGCTGACGCTCCCGGCGCCCGTGCCGCGCGGCTGGTCCGCCATCCGCCGGGCTTGGGGCACGCGGCCGAGCGGCGAGGTACTCGAGACGCCGTGGTGTGGGTGTGGGTGCGGGTGCGGGTGGGGGTGAGGGCTGGTGCCGTGGCCTGCGGCCCCGCCTCCGGCTGCTGGTGCTGCGGACCCCAGCTGTTGCTGCTGCTGCTGCAGCTGCAAGTTGACGTGGTGTGCGGTGAGGGGGCCCACGTAGGTGTACGGCGGCGGCCCGGCGCCGCCGTCTTCGGAGCTCTGTTTGCTGCTGGAGCTGCAGCGGTGGGAACGGGGGAGGGGGGAGGGTTTGGAAGCGAGGTGTGGTGCGGTAAGGTGGCCGACCCCCAACCGTCACTCCCACTGCCCTCTGGAGTAGTGGCCAGTAACAGCATTGCGCCTGGCCACACACACCCCCTCAAGTGTATCCCACCAGCCTTCGCCCCATCAGCACCACCGCCACCACCTCCCCGGCCCCGCCGCTCTTCCCGTGAGGACAGGCAGTCCCCGCCGGTACATTTGAACATTTCCCGCCCACCCCCGAACAAAGGCCCCGCCGAGGGCCCCTGTGTGCGTGCTCACACGCATTGAGGGCAGCTGTGCATGCCAGCTATGCATGCACTGCAGGCAGCGCCCAAAGGAGGGGGGAGATTCAGCGGCTGTGTCACCCGCCGCACCTGTCCATGGAGGGGTACTTGGAGGGGCTGACGCTGTAGTGCTGTCCACGGATGTCGGGCAGGGGCACCACCTGACTGACGTTCTCGGCGAGCAGGTCGCCGCCTGAGCTTGACCTCAGGACGTCCGTGGCCATAGTCCCCCCGCGGGGTTGTGGCGTCAAGCGACTAGCGGCGGGCTGATGGCGTATGCAAGCGCTCCGCCAGCTCAGGCGCGGCTACCGCCGCGCTGGTCGAAGCTCCACGGCTGCGTCGCCAGATTTTTGCAGGTTTTGGTTGGGGGCTTTGCGCGCCGCGTCTGGGGCTTGCGCGTTTCCGAAACAGGTCGGTGGAATGTAAAGAGTAGACGAAGGAGCCACGCGCCACAAGCTGATGAGGGTATAAACCTCCTTGACTTATGTCCTAAGCTCCTATTGAGTTTACGAGATTGCGAGGAATGACCGCTCGGATGAAGCTCGAAGGATTTCCATTGAGACAAGCTTAACCGACGAAAAGTTAAGCCTCATTTATTGCGAGCATGCAAATGTGGCATAGGTATGCTCGTCAACTACAATTATGCCCACTATTGCCTCGACAGGACAAAACACTCGACGTGGTAACACCTTAGGTAGGAACAGACAACAGAGTCAATAGCCATGTAAAGGTAGTACAGATAGTTCAGAATAAGTCTCGTCTTAGCGATTGTCCACGCACACAGCAAACGCAGCTGGACAGGTTAGTGGGAAAAAAACTGTCATGTACGGCCTGGCGATCAAAGAGCAACCACAACCTAGAAGCTCAAAACTTGGTATTCTGCAACTCCCCCTGCCTAGAGTTGACAGCAGCTAGGGATCGCAGACATCTGGGTTCTGGAGCGTAAAACCGGCTAACACAGTTCCCAGCCCTTGATCTTAAATACTTTATTTCTTTTGCAGAATTTCAACTACAGTTCTTTAATTCTGTTGAAAAGGAATCATGCAAGTCCTAGGGTCGGGTCGTGTGGCGCTGGGGCGTTCAGCCTGTGGTCGTCGCGCCGCTCCCGCTGTGGTGACCGTTCCACGTGTATGCAGCCAGAGAATCTCCCCTACTCATCCAATTGATGCGTCTGGCGGGCTGGCTGCACCGCTGCGCAGCGCGCCAGGCGTGCTGGGGCGCCGGTCCGCTCGCGGTGCTGTGCGGGTCCAGGCCTTCCTGAACAAGTTGTTCCGGAGTGACCCAGCGGACGGCACACGCAAGAAGTATCAGGCGCGGGTGGACCAAATCAACGCGCTCGAGCCGGCGATGCAGACGCTGACAGATGACCAGCTGCGCGCAAAGACGCTGGAGTTCAAGGAGCGCGTTCGCAAGGGAGAGAGCCTGGAGAGCATCTTGCCGGAGGCTTTCGCGGTGAGATTGCCAGCGCCGAGCCTGCTCAGGCCCTCGTGACGCCGCCCCTAAGCGTGCACTTCCCGCCCTCCGGCCCCCACCGACGCGGTCGGCCGCCCTCCAAAACCCCTGGCGCTCACCGCAACCCTCTCCTGCATCCTCACCCTCACTGGGGCTGCGACCCACATGGCATCCAGCCCATAAGCCTGCGTATGTTGATGCGAGGGTAGCGTCGCAGAGGGGGTTCCACCGCAGCAGGGGCCCCCGCGCGGCCCCTGCCGGAGGTACGGTCGCTCCAGCCCCGAGGTCCCAGGCCCCGGCCTAGCCCAGCCGTTTGAGGGACATGCGCTGCATGCCTGCTGGCTGGAATCCGGCGGGCTGGGCGCCTGTGCACCGGTGGGCAGGGTGTGTGTTGCTGTGCGGCGGCAGCCGTCCAGCGAGCATTTCCTGGAGTAGCGAGTGTCGAGGATTCCGTCAGAGCTGATGCAGCTGGCGACCCCTCCAAGCAAAGGGGCGGTTTCCGTCCTTACTGGGATCGATCGCCCGATCTCCTGGCTTGGCCCAGCCTAGGCGGTTGCTGACTTGCGTTACAGGCAGCTGGAGGTGGGGGAGGGGCAGGATCCAGCGAGGGGGGGTTGACCACCGATAGGCCGAAGAAGCGGGGGGCAGGACCCGGTGATGGGGGGCGGTGGGGGCTGAAGTCGCCAAACTGTGCTGCTTGGGGAGGGAGCCCGCGGCCAGTGCACAGTGTGCAGCGGGGGCGGCTGGGAAAGGTCGGGTATGCGTCGGGGCGGGTACGGGTGCGAGTCGCCCCTTATGCCAAGGGGCCAATTGGCGAAGGGGTCACGACACGGGTTGCCCGGATTACCGCTCGGCCTGCCTTCGCCTCACCTCGCCTCGCCTCATGGGCTCCGCCCAGCCCCACCTCGTGACCCCGCCTCCGCAGCAGCCTCCCGGGCCCTCACCCCTGCTGCCAAATCAGCCCCTGCCCTTCGAACCCCCGCAAACCCCAAACGCCCTCACCCCGCCTCGCTTACCGTTCCCCGGGGGCCACGTCACGCCGCGCCACGCCCCTCCCTCATGTGGCAGCCCTCTCTCACCGCCTGCTCTCCTTTCCCGCGGGTGCTGGGACCCACAAGCCAACCGCCACCGCACACATCCCCCGCATTCGCGCCGTCCGCCCCCTCGACGTTTGCGACAGCCCCTGCTCCATATTTGGACTGCTTCCGCTCTCCCTCTCTCCTCTTTCTCTTTTCTCTCTCTCCCCATAGGCTCGCCCGCTCGGACTCTCTTCACGTGACCGCCTTCCACCCGCTGCCGCCCACCGCCTCTTTGGACTGTGACACCCTACCTCACCCGCCCGCCCTGTCGCCCTGCCCGGCCCCCTTGCCCGCCCCCCCCCACAGGTAGTCCGCGAGGGCAGCCGCCGCGTGCTGGGCCTGCGTCCCTTCGACGTGCAGCTCATCGGCGGCATGATCCTGCACGAGGGCCAGATTGCGGAGATGCGCACCGGCGAGGGCAAGACGCTGGTCGCGGTGCTGCCCGCCTACCTGAACGCCCTCACGGGACGCGGCGTGCACGTGGTGACGGTCAACGACTACCTGGCGCGCCGCGACAGCGAGTGGGTGGGCCAGGTGCACCGCTTCCTGGGCCTCAGTGTGGGGCTCATCCAGGCTGACCTGAAGCCGGAGGCGCGCAAGGCGGCGTACGGCTGCGACGTGACGTACGTGACTAACAGCGAGCTGGGGTTCGACTACCTGAGGGACAACCTGGCGGCGGTGAGGGCGGGGTGGGGGTGGTGGGGATGGGGGTGGGTAAAAAGAAGATACCGCAGCGGAGACGGAGACGAAGTAGGGGTGGGGGTGGTGGAGGGGGAAAGAGGCGGGGGAAGGGAGGGGGGTTGAGGGAGGGGAAATGAAGATGGCACCGCAGCGATGCCGCAGGGGTGGAGAGAGGGAGGGAGAGCGGGAAAGGGAGGGAGGGGGGTTGAGGGGGGAGATGTGATGAGGGAGCGGGGAAAACCAGAGCCATGGTGGGGACCTGGGGACAGGTGGGAGGGCTGTGGGGTGGGGTGTGGGGTGGGGCGAAGGGGACGGGGTTTGGGGCTGGGCCGAGGGGCTGCTTGTGGTGAGTGGGGTGGCGTGTCCTGGGGGGAGGAGCGGCAGCGAGCAGGCAGCAGGCGGCCTCTTGTCGAGCTGGGATTTCGGGAGGGGTGGAGCAGCGCTCGGTGGGGAGCCTCAGTGCACCGCACCGAGCGCTGCCGCCCACATGTCCTCCACCGCCAGCCGCAGCCCCCGCCCTACAGGAGCTACCCCAACAGCAGCAGCAGCAGGGGTAATCGCAGTAGGAGCAGGCGGAGGCGGAGCTGGACTGCCAACAGCCCGCTCCGGGGCCCGCGCCCGCTGGCGCCCTGACGCTGACGCTGCCGCTGGTCCGGATTTGCTGCCGGGGAGCGGGGCCCAGGTCCCCATGCGTGTGTACAGGCACATGCCCGCGCCGCGAACGACGCAGCAGGCTATGGCCTCGCCATGACGCCCGCGCAGCAGTAGCGGGGCCAGTCTCCGGCGCCGCGTCCGCCGCCACCGCAGCAGCAGCGGCCGTGGCAACAGCAGCAACAGCAGCAGAAACAGCAGCGACGGACGTTTAGCTGTTGAGCACGTAGGGGGTGGTGGGACGTAAGAGGCAAGGGTGGAGGGTGGTGGCAGCGGTAGTGGCGGCGGCGACTGCGGCTGAGTGGGGAGCTCAGTGGGGGCCCTCGCCTGCACGCCGAGTGAGGCGGCGATTCGTCTTCCCACCATGAGCGCGTCACCCCCTCTCTCCTCCCTCACCTCACCTCCCCTCCGCTCCCTCACCGCCATTTCGATTCTTCACTTCGTCTCTCAGTCCCTGTCAGCCTATGGCTCTTTGGGCTGTGTCATTCTACATCCCCCCCCTCCCCCCCTCTCTCTGACCCCCTCCCCCCCTCTCTCTGACCCCCTCCCCCTCCCTCCCCAGGCTGCCTCTGAGCTGGTCCTGCGCGAGGACACTCCCTTCAACTTCTGCGTCATTGACGAGGTGGACTCGATCCTCATTGACGAGGCGCGCACGCCGCTCATCATATCGGGCATGAGCGACAAGCCGTCAAGCAAGTACTACAAGGTGCGGCCGGGAGTGTAGGGGTGGGGGTGGGGGTGTATGCGCGCCTTGCTGCGGTGCGGGGGCTGTAGTAGGGCGCGAGGCGGGGCATATCCATCTAATCGGGTGCATCGGGCGGTACTAGTACGGGTGCTGGGTGCTTTTGGGGGAGTTGCTGGGCGCGGAAAGCAGTGCCACGACCGCATTGTGCCACTCTCATCACCTCGCCCCCCCTCGCCGCCGCCTGCCCTCCCCCTCCTCCACCTCCTCCTTCTCCCCCCCAGGCCGCCAAGATCGCCGACGCTCTGTCCCGCAATGTGCACTACACGGTGGATGAGAAGCAGAAGAGCGTGCTGCTGACGGAGGATGGGTACGAGGCGGTGGAGGAGGTGCTGCAGGTGGGGACGGAGGGCGGGGGAGGGAGGGAGGGAGGGAGGGGGAGGCGGGAGGGAGGCGGGGGGTTACAGCAGGACGACCGCGACCCCCCAACCGCCCTTCCCACCCCCATCGCTGTTCTGGTACTGCTTTCGGACTGCTTTCGCCTCCGTCAGTCAGTCCGTCCGTCAGCTCGCCTGTTCGGACCTGCTTGTCTGAACTCCCCATGCCCGCCGCCCCCGTCGCCTCCACTGCCCCTTCCTCTGTCGGTCCTTTTTGGCCAACATCCGCCTCCGCACCTGTCTGCCTGTCATTCGGGTTGGTCTCCTGTATGTGTACACCATTCCCAAATCACCACCACCCCACCACCACCACCACCACCACCACCAGCAGCTCCGCCCTCGTCCCTACCCCCACGAACCCCCCCTTGACCCTCCCGCCATTCACCCTCCCTCCCTTGACCCTCCCTTCCCTCCAGGTGTCGGACCTGTACGACCCGCGAACCCAGTGGGCCTCCTACATCATCAATGCGCTCAAGGTATCGTCCGTGCGTGTGCGGACCTGCGCTCCCCGTCTGCTCCTCCTCCTCCTGCGTCTCCGGCGGCGGCGGCGGGCGCTGCCCCCTCTCCCTCCCCCCCCATGCAATCCCCCCTAAGTACCTAATCTCTCTCCCCTCTCCCCCCTTGTCTCCCTCTCCCTCCCCCCCCTTTGTCTCCCCCCTAACACCCCCCCCCAGGCCAAGGAGCTCCAGATCAAGAACGTCAACTACATCGTCAAGGCCGGTGAGGTGATCATCGTGGACGAGTTCACCGGCCGCACCATGCCCGGTCGCCGCTGGTCGGACGGACTGCACCAGGCGGTGGAGGCCAAGGAGGGGCTGGAGATACAGAACGAAAACATCACACTCGCATCGGTGTCTTACCAGGCCTTCTTCCGAGCCTTCCCCAAGCTGGCGGGTGGGGCGGGCGGGCGGGTGGGGATGGGGGGTTACGAGAAAGAAACCGTGGCGATGTGTGTGCGTATGTTGTGTTGTGGGGGTATGGGGGCGTTGGGGGGTGACCCCGGTGGTTGGCTGCGCGGGGCTGGCCGGGGCCGCTGCCCCGACAGAACTGACGGAGCTGTCAAGTAGGCTAGCTACCCACCTGCCGAGAGGGCGCCGACCTGCCTGCCTGCCTGCCTCCCCTCACACCTGCCCCTCCTGCCCCCCCCCCCCAGGTATGACCGGCACTGCCGCCACCGAGGTGAGCGAGTTCGACTCGATCTACAAGCTGCCCGTGGCGGTGGTGCCGACCAACAGGTCCATCTCCCGGAAGGACAACCCGGATGTGGTGTTCAGGTGCGTGTGTGGGGGGGTGCGTGTGTGAGGGGAGGGATTGGAGGGGCCGGGGGGGCCGTCTCTCTTCCGTTGGACTGCGGAAGAGAGACGGCGGGGAGAGGAGAGGAGAGGAGAGGAGAGGAGAGGAGAGGAGAGGAGAGGAGAGGAGAGGAGAGGAGGGGGCTGCGGCTCTACTTCCTGAACCCCAGACCCACGTTGCCGCCAGTTCGATCCATCGGTACCCCCCCATGACGCATCCCGCTCTCTTGACGCCGCCCTTCCCCCTCTCCCCCTCTCCCCGCTCCCACCTCGGCCCGCCCCGTCCTACCCCGCCACTGACCACTCAACCCTCTCCTAACACCCCCAGCAACCCGCAACACCTCTTAACCCTCTCCCAACACCCCCCTCCCCCACCCTCTCCCAATACCTCCCTCCCCCACCCTCTCCCAACACCCCCCCCACCCCCCCGCAACACCTCTCCTGCCCCCAGGCTGGAGCAGTACAAGTGGAAGGCGGTTGTTCAGGAGATTCGCAACATGCACAAGACGGGTCGTCCGGTGCTGGTGGGCACCACGAGTGTGGAGAAGAGCGAGATCCTGTCGGCGATGTTGGAGGAGCAGGGCATCAGGCACCAGGTGGGGGCGGGGGACGGACAGGGGGGAGGGGCAAGAGGGCGTGTGCATGCGAGTGTGTGGGGGTGGGGGGGGGAGGGAGATGGGACGGGGGTGTCTGAGGGGCGCCACTGACCCCACCCGCCGCCTCGCCGCCTCCTCCACCTGCCCCGCCCCGCCCCGGGCCGACCCTCTCACTGAACTCCTCTTCCCCGAACAGCAGGCAAAATCAGAACCGAATTTTGGGGGAGACGGAATTCTTCTGTTACGTTACCGTTCACGGGCTCCGGCCTATACGTGGATAACCCCTCCCCTCTTCCCTCTCCCCTTCCACCCCTCCCTTTCTCCCCCCCCCCGCCCTCCAGGTCCTCAACGCCAAGCCGGAGAATGTGGAGCGCGAGAGTGAGATCGTGGCCCAGTCGGGTCGCAAGGGCGCCGTCACCATCTCCACCAACATGGCGGGTCGCGGTACGGACATCCTGCTGGGGGGGAATGCGGACTACATGGCGAGACTCAAGCTGAGGGAGATGCTCATGCCGGAGGTGTGTGGGGGGGGAGGGGGGGTGGGGGCGGGTAGTGGGGGGGTGGGTGTTGGGAGCTTGGGACGGGGGCTGGGGCGGGGGTTGGGAGGGCGGGTGTTGGGGGCCACGGCCACGGCGACGACGACGACGACGACGATGATGACGACAGGCAACATCGGCCGCCTCTTACCAGAGTGGCCTTCATCAACCCCCCCTACTCCCCCTCCCCTCCCTCCCCGCCTCCCCCTCCCCCCCTCCCTCTCATGTTATATAAAATATAATGGAGCAGATCACTCCCTAACCCTCCTACCGCCCCCACCGCCCCAACCCCCCAACCCTCCCTTGCCCTTCCCCCTCCCCAGGTGGTTTCCATCGTGGAGGACGTCAACAACCCCTTCCGTGTGGGCAAGGACGGCAAGCCGCGTGTGCGCTCCTGGGCCGCCAACCCCTCGCTCTTCCCCTGCACCCTGTCGTCCGGCACCCAGTCGCTGGCGGAGAAGGCGGTGGCGGCGGCGGTGGCGGCCTGGGGCAGCCGGCAGCTGAGTGAGCTGGAGGCGGAGGACCGGCTGAGTGTGGCGTGTGAGAAGGGGTTCACGGAGGATCCGCAGCTGCTGCAGCTCAGGGAGGCGTTCCAGGTGGGGGGATGTGGGCCTGGGGGGGGGGGTTGTTTAATGCCACCAGGGGGGGTAATAAGAACGGCCCGGGGCGAGGGGAGCGCAACGCAGTTACCTGGAATATTACCTGAGGATTACCTGGGGGGGGGGGCACAGGACAAGAACAAAAGGAGTTCCGTGGGAGGGTGGAGAGAATGTGGGGGTGGGGCCGCGGGTGGGTGGGTGGGTAGGAAGCAGAGGTCGCAGTGAAGGGACGGAGGCGACGCAATCGAGCCCAGACGCGGGAAAGGCTGAGGTGGGGTGGGGGCGGGTGTGTGTGGGGGGGGCCAGGGTTTGGACGGCCGGGGAGAGTGTACAATCGATCAGTCAGGGTTTGGGCAGCAGGTGTGGCGAGTAGGATTGTAAGACGTTCGACGCGCCCCTCCCCTTCCTTCCCCTCCTCCCCTGCCCAACCCCCCCTCCCTCTCCCCCCCACCTCCCACCCCCTACCCTCCCCCCACCCCCCGGCTCCCGCAGGCCATGCTGTCCGAGTACAAGGCGGTTACTGAGGTTGAGAAGGCCGAGGTGGTGTCTCTGGGCGGTCTGCACGTGGTGGGCACGGAGCGCCACGAGTCTCGGCGCATCGACAACCAGCTGCGGGGTCGCTCCGGGCGGCAGGGGGACCCGGGCTCCACCCGCTTCTTCCTGTCGCTGGAGGACCCGCTGTTCAGGGTGTTTGGGGGAGACCGCATCAAGAACCTGATGGTGGCGTTCCAGGTGGGATGGCTGGCGGGCGGGCGGGCGGGGATGGGTGGGGTTTAGGAGCCGGGGGGGGGGGGGGAAAGAGGGGCAGGGGACAGGGGCAGGGGAAACTGGCAGAGAGGTGGGGAAGGAAGGACGCAGCATTGAGCCGTTTCACTCTCCTCCATGCGAGCTGTTGTCCTCGCTGTTTCACCCCACGCGCCCCTCTCCCCTTCCCACCGTTGCTTCTTCTTTCTCCCCGTCACCACCACCACCACCACCACCACCCCGTTTTCCTCCGTACCAATCCCCCGACACCAACCCTTATACAATCCCCCCAACACCTCCCCCCCGCCCCCCTCCCCCCAGGTTGAGGATCTGCCCATGGAGAGCACCATGCTGAGCGATGCGCTGGACACCGCCCAGAAGAGGGTGGAGGCCTACTTCTTTGACATCCGCAAGTGAGGAGGGAGGAGCGGGGGGAGGAGGGAGGGAGGGAGGGAGGGGCCGATGGGGGGAGGGAGGGGCCGATGGGGGGGGCGAGGGGAGAGGGGGGAGGGGCGCCAGCTGGGGGAGTGTGCGTGCGTGTGTTGAGGGGGGAGTGTTTGTTGGGGTGGGGAGGGGGCGGGGCGCCGAAGGTTTGGGAGGGGCTGCGGGGGGGAGGGGGGGAGCCGGGGCGCAGGCGGTGGCGGAGTGGGATGGGATAGGGAGCTGCCAATTCAGCGGCGGGAGGCGTGCCGGCAGCGGCCGGCGAAGCGCGATGCGGACATGCGGTGGGACAGCCGGGGGACACCCCTGCATTCACGTGGACCTCAAGTGCCCCGCCTCACCTCCCCTTTTGTAAAGGGATGGAGGGGAGGCACTCATAAAACCAACCGCAAAGCTCTCTCTCGGGTACATTTCAGCGTATGTGGTACCCGTGGGTCGCACTTGCTCCCCTTTCCTCTGCCCCTCCCCCTTCCCCCCCGGGCCGTTTTAATCCCCCCCGCCCCCCCTCCTCCTCCCCTCCGCCCCCAGGAACCTGTTTGACTACGACCAGGTGGTGAACACGCAGCGCGACAAGATCTACTCGGAGCGGCGCAAGGCCCTCCTGGCACCCGACCTGGCCCCGCTGATGCGCGAGTACGCAGAGAAGACGGCGGACGATATCCTGGAGGTGGGGACGGAGGGGGGGGTTTGGGTGGTTGGGGGTGGAAGGGTGGGTATGGGGCTGTGTGTATGTTGGGCCACTTCGTCGCCGAGGTCCGTTGGGGAGGAGGAAGAGGAGGATTTTCCTGGGTTGCATCCACCCGTCCCTTTTCCCCACCACCCCACTCGCCCCCCTCCCTTCGCTGCGGCTCTTTTCCCCAACTCTTCCCCCCCCTACGTGGATACCCCCTCCCCTCTCCCCCCCCCCTGCAGGCCAACGTGGACAAGTCCAAGGAGCCAGCCGAGTGGCGGTTGGACGATCTGTCCAAGAAGATGGTGCAGTACTGCTACCTGCTGGAGGTGGGGCGGGGGGGGAGGGGGGGAAGGGGGGAGAGGGGAAAGCGCGAAGAGGGAGGGCGGTGTGCGTGTGTAAGGGGGGGGGGGAAGAGAGGGAGGGGGAGAGGGTCTCGGAGCAAGGATGGTGGGGGTAAGAGAACGCTCGCGTCTGCGTAACAAGCAAAGGAGGAGGGCCGAGGGGGGAGGGTCAGGGTTTGTCGCAGGGGTGGGGGGATCATGACGTCACCGGAATTCCTTCCGACACGGCCCATTGAAAGCAGACCGCGTGGAGCGCTCTTCCTTTTGCGACGGCAGTTGCGGCACCCACCCCACCCCACCCCACCCCACCCCATCCCTGGGTTGCACAGCTGCGCTTCGTAGTACTGCCCACCTCCCCACCAGCCTCACTCAAACCCACTCTCTCTCCTCCCCTCCCTTCCCACCCCACATGGCATGGCACTCATATAATCCCCTCCCCCTTACCCCCCCTGCCCAGGGCCTTACGGGCGACGACCTGTCCCGTGTGGCTGGCGAGGGCGGCTTCGAGGGCCTCCGCTCCCACCTGCACCGCCTGTGTGTGGACGCGTACGAGAAGAAGGTGGCCATGGTGGATGCGGTGCAGCCGGGACTCGTGGCGGAGGTGCAAAAGTGAGAGCAGGGGGGGCGGGGGGGAGGAGGAGGAGGGGAGGGGGGGAGGGTGGGAGGGGGGAGGGGTATCCACGGATAGGCCGTGGCAGTGGGGAACGGGGAGCGGATTTGGGTCGGGAAGGGGTCATGAGGGCGAACTGCAGCGACGGCGGGAGGGTGGGAGTGGGGAAAGACTGGGGGGAGGGGGGGGCCAGGGTGGGTGGGTGGGCGTGGAGAAGTGGCCTCACCTCGCGCGGCACGAGGCACCGTGCGCGAGGGCGCCTCAGAACAGGACAGACCAGGAGAGGCCAGGACAGGACAGCACAGATGTTCGTGTTTCGTTCATCATCCTGCCACTGGTCGTCATCTTGAGCGGCCCCCACCTCCCCCCCCCCCCACCTCATTTCCAAGCGGAATAGCTGCTCGCCAGGCAATACAGCACCATGCACGCACCTCCCCCCAACACCCCCTCCCCCCCACCCCCCACCTCCCCTCGCCCCCTCCCCCCGCCCCCCCCCTCGCTTCCCCTCCAGGTTCTTCGTTCTGAGCCAGACTGACGCCAAGTGGAAGGAGCACCTTCAGGCCATCAAGTTCCTGCAGCAGGCGGTGGGACTGAGGGGCTACGCCTCCAAGGACCCGCTCACGGAGTTCAAGCTGGAGGGGTACAACCTGTTTGTGGACATGACGGCGCAGATCCGCAGGTGGGGGCGGGGGGAGGGGGGCGGGAGGGTGGGAGGGTGGGGGGTGGGCGGGAGGGTGGGGGGTGGGTGGGTGGAGCAGAGGTTGCGACCGGGGAGGTTGGAGGAGAGGGCGTAGGGAGTGGGGAGGGGCAGAGGGTAAGGAGGGGTGGGTGGGTTGGGGAGCGAAGCGGTGGCGGTGCGGTAGGGGGCGGGCCGGACGCCACACGCACGCACACACATATGCGCTGGGGGCAGGCAGGGTAGCGGCCCCTGGCCAGTGCACACACACACACACCGACCTGCGACACCGCCTCCTTCCATCACTCTGCCCCCGCCCCGCCCTCCTCCCCTCCTCTCCCCTCCTCCCCCCCTCCCCCCCTTGGCACCTGGTCCGCCTCAGGAATGTGATTTACAACGTGTACATGTTCCAGCCGCAGCGAATTGTGCCCATCTCGGAGCAGGAGCAGGCGCAGGGGCAGGGGCAGGCGGAGGCAAGCAAGGAGAAGGCGGGGGCGCGGGCGTGATGATCCGGCGCGGCTGTCGATGTGACTGAACAGCCGGGAGCAGCAGCCTGGTCGGGATTGGGGGGCTGGCTGGAGGGCGGGCTGGCTGCGCAGGGAGTGGCGGCCCCCGAGGCGCATGTTTGCCGTTGCGGGTCCCACTCTTGAGGGGTTTGGGCGGGTTGGGGTAAGGACTGTGACAGTCGGGGGTTGGGTGTGCACGTGTGTTTGGGGTCAGCGCTTGGCATGAGAGCCTGGGCGGCGAGCCCTTTTAGGGGGGAGGTAGGAGAGAGCGGTGTGCGGTGTCCCGATGGAGCGTGTTGGGTCTCTGTCGGTAGCCTAGAGACTCGCGCAAGAGACTCGTTACGCTGAGCAGCACACGGGGGGGGGGGGAAGCGTATTATTATGACTTGACTGCACTGCCCTGCACTGCACTGTACGTCCCGTGTTGTCTTGTGTGTCGTGTCGTGTCGTGTGGGTGGGCGTGTCACCCACTCGGGGCTGGGAGCACATTGGGGTTGGGTGCGCCAGGGATCGGGGCCAGACATCCGGCCTGCGAAGCTGCGATGTGGGTTGGGAACATGGGATGTGGTGTGGGTGGGGAGGGGAGTGGTCTCTCCTTGTTTTGGCTTTCCTTGTCTCCTCGTCCCTTGCAAGCGCAATGACCCGTGGGTCGGTGAGGTGCCGCGGGTGGTGGATGGGCCAGCCGACCCTTAGGGATGGATGCTGAGAGATGCATGCGTGCGTGTGAGCGGGAGGGGAGGGAGGGAGGGGCAACACCTGGCCGAGGGGAGAGAGCGGAGGGAGGGCGTGGGCGCATCGTTCCTGGTGTCTGACGAATGCTGGCAGGGGAGGGGCGCGTCTGGCTGGTTGGGCCGGGATGGTTGGGGGTGTCGTTGCCTTTGGGGCCCAGGGAAGGGTTGTGTTCGCATCTGTGCGTGTGTGCGTGTGTACGTGTGTGTGTTTTCCGCATGTAATGGTACTATCTGGTGTGTATGCACAGTGGAGCGTAGGGGTGAGTGGTGTGGTTCGCAGTGCGGAGTGGCGAGACGACGTGTTTAGGGGCGGCACGATGCGGTGGGGCTGTGTGCCCAGGTGCGGGGCTTGACGACGACTACGACTGACGACTGACGACGACATAAGTGGCAAACTTGAGCGGTCGCTGCTGCTACGGACAATATACCATATACGGAATACGGTATACGAAATACGGTATAGCGAATACGGTGTTTTTGTTTGGATGTTCGGATCTGGGGGACAGGGGGGGGCGGGCGCGCGTATCCGCACGGCGATTCGCGCGGGTGCTGCAGCTGCCAGCTCATGTGTGCGCGTCTAGGGGCCTCCGGGCGCGGCAGAGCGCACCACCACATGAGGTGTGCTGGGAGAGGGGGGGAGCGGTGGCGCGCTGCGCACGGGTGCGGGGGCCAGCGGCATTGCGCTGCAGCGCCGCCTGCTGCTGTGCGGTGCCGTTGTGAGGGCCGCGCCAGGCTGCCGTGTGGTTTTGCCTAGTGGCGGTGTGGGGTGTGCCGTTGTACAACACGGCGATGTGTCGCGACGTTGGAAGTCGCCTGCCTTTGGCGGCCACAAGGCCACCCGTGTTGCCAACTGGCTCTGCTCCCGTTTCCCCCCCCCCCCAAAAGGGGGTTTTAGGGCAGTGGGTGTGGCCCTCTGGCTGCCCTCTGGCTGGCTGGCTGGCGCGTTTTGTTGGCGGGCCCGGGGTGGGCTAGCTGCACGCCTGGTCGGGAGGGGGGCACGTGTGCGGGGGGCCTTATCCTCGTCACGTGTCCATATTGTATCTCCAAATCCCGAGGCCCGGTGGAATAAGGAGGAGGTGGTGGACAGCCTTTGGAGGGAGCGCTTGTCAGCCGCAGCAGCAGCAGCAGCAGCATGCGCCTGGAGGCAGCTCGGTGGGGGAATCGGGTGGGGTCGAGTTTGGGTCGCAGCCCCCGCACCCGGGTTGGTGACCGCATGTGGGGCCACTGGTTCCATGGGACGGCACACGGGCGGACAGACACGACCCGGATGTGTGGGGGCGCATCTCAATTTCCCAGAAGGGCAGTGGAGGCTGGGCGGAAGCTGCGGAAATGGAAGGACTGTGGCAGCGTCACACTACCGATATGTAACCACCGGTACCTCGGCAACAGAAAGGTGTGTTTGTGTGTTCCATTTAACAAGGCAACCTGCAAGAAGGGGAAGGGGGAATCAGGGAAGCACCCCAGGCCTGCCCTGTGCCTCGTCCGAGCTGCTGAGACGCCCGGGAGGCGCGAGCACATCAGTCGCACAACGCAACAACAGCAACAAGGGGTACCATTGGTTTGTTGTTTGAATTTCTTTTAGTTGCCCTTAAGATGTTCTCAGTCGCTCTGGCAAGCGACCAGTGCCTGCCGCCACCTGCGCAGCCTTGCGCACAACCATCCCGCCCTTCACGTCCTCCGAAACCAACCGCCCGCCGGCCCCGCTTTCAACCCCAACATAAGAACACAACCTCCCGCGTCCACCCGCCCCCCGCCTTCCCCAACCTTTCCCGACCCACAACCCCCACCGAACGATCCTTCGGTGGGTCTCGAGCCCGGCAGCTACAACTACCTATGACTTCCACATACTGCTGAAAGCATAAGAAGTGCATGCGTGCATCGACACCCGGGTGCATTACCGGTAGAACAGACACCCAAAGAGGGCCACCGCCGCTGCCACTGCCTTTCAAACCACAGCAGGCCAGTGCTGGCAGTCGCGCATGCCCCATTACACACAGGGTCATCCTGCCTAACAAGCCCAAAGCCGCTGCGCACCGCATGCATGCGAGATGCGACGCAGGTCCGTGGGCGGCGGCTCCCGGAAAGACATGAGCCATCTGTGCATCAGGGCTGCCCGCATCCAGGGAGCCGAGGGCCCGGGACCTGGCAATGCACCTGCCCAGCAACCTGCAACCTGCTCTACCACCCCCTACTGACAAGGCGCTACATCGCTCCGTATCGCTCCTTACGTGCGGCGATCGGGATCTCTCCCCAGATGCAGGTACGTGTGGAGTTCACACAGATCATTCCAGAAAGGCAAACTCTGACGTTGCGTTCGAGGCGGCCCGAGCAGACAGACACACACACCTCGCACCAACACCACTCGCACCAACACCAGACCAAATGTCCATTTGTCCAGTTGACAAAATTCCTGACCTTTCTTCTCAACGTTATTTCTTTTTGTCATTTATTTGCTTGTAATATCTTAGCTCTTCTACGGCTCGAAAATGAGCCGGTATCGGGGCTCGAGGAGGACCGTTGACGCGGTCCACGCGGCTACAGCCGCGACTAGCGCGAACCGCGGCGGTGAGGCTTCCAGCTCAGCCGACCGCGGCTATGAAACCATAATTTTTGAAGCAGAATTCCCAGCTGGCAGCAACCAGCGGGACTGTGGCGTTTGGTTCCATTATGGAACCCCGGCCATGGCCCTACACCAACGGATCGCCGCAGCGCAGCCTGGCGACGGAAAACGGGTCGCCATTACGAAGGTACTAACGTACCGGAGAAGAATGGACCCAGTCGACGCGGGCCCGGTCGCTGTGAAGGTTAAGGTGGCTGCCCCGACCGGCTCCCTGGCCTGCCTCGCGGCCTCATTGGCGCCCGACGGCACCCTGGACCTGGGCCAAATCCCGTTGGAGCCCGGCAGCCTCGAATCGGTCCCCATCAAAGTGCGCGCTCTGGAAGCCAATAAAGTGGCCTTCCAGCAATATTGGATCCACGGAATCCCGGACAGCATCCAGGACCCCGAGGGATGCAAAAAGGTGCTCATGGCCGCATACGGCCGGTCGGTGGACACGATCGTGTGGGCCCGACGCTGTGACCACACACATCGCGTGCTGGCTACCCTGAAAGCGTCGGCAGCACCCCTGCCGGACTCGCTGGACGTCCCCGCCCAGCCCGCACCCAGCCAGCAAGGGGCATACACCCTCAAGGCGGAGCAGCAGTGGTGGCAACGCTTGGACATCACAATTCCGCGCGCGCCACCGCCCAGCACACGCGTATTGGCTGCCGACAGACAGGCGCGCCAGTGGCACGCTGCCCAGGACCTGCACTGGGCGCATCACCTGGTCCGCTTGGAGGCCGAGGCGCGGGCACGTGCCCAACCCACCGGTCGGGCCACAGCACCGCAGGCGGAACACCCCGTGGACCCCCGGCCAGCGGCGGCAGCCCGAGCGGCAGATACGACCGCGCCACAAAGGACGACCCCCGCAGCACCGGCAACCACACAGGTAGCCGGGACCGCCCAACAACTGGGCGCGGATGACGCGGCGACCGCCCTGGCCCGGCGGACCAAGGAGATCCGGGAACAAAACGACCGGGAAACCCGGGCCCAGCAGGCAGCGCTGAGGGAGCAGCTGGGGCTCGAACGGCGGACAGCAGCCGCCGCGGAGCGCGCCGCCGCCGCGGAGCGTGCCGCCGCCGCGGAACGTGCCGCCGCCGCGGAGCGCGCCGCCGCCGCGGAGCGTGCCGCCGCCGCGGAGCGTGCCGCCGCCGCGGAGCGCGCCACCGCCGCGGAGCGCGCCGCCGCCGCGGACGCGACCGCTACGGCCGGCACACCCGAAGGCCCTGCCAACACGGCGGCCCTAGCACACGAGGCCACAGTCCAGGCAGCCACCACGGCAGGCCCAGCCGACGCGCGGCAACACCAGCAGGAGGAGCAGGCTGCGGCGCCCGCCAATGCGGACTCGGCCGAGGAGCATGCTGCCATCGCAGCGGAACCAGCCGTCGGTCAGCCACAGCAGCCGCCTCAGCAGCGGCAGCCGCAGCAGCAGCAGTTGACGCCGGCGGCACCCCGGAGAACGCCACGGCAAACCCAGCGTACACCTGGGGCAGGAGGCAGCTGCCCTACGGGGCTCGCCGCCACTGAGACGCCGACGGCGATGACCCCTGCTGACCCCAGCGCCAGTGCGCAGAAAGAGCGGGGGCGGCAGCGCTCGCCGTGCGAGACGAGCCCAGAGGAGGCCTCAGCCAGGAAACGACCCAGCCAGGGCCGCTGCATCGCGGACCTGACGGACGCGGAGATCCTGGCCAGAGCTGATGCCCGCCAGGCAAAAGGTGGCGGCGGATGGACGCGCAAAGCGGGCGAATCGGACGCAGCAGTCGTGCTCCGGCTGCGGGGTCGGAGTGCCAAGGTGAGAGGCACAGTCGGAGACGCCATGCGCGAAAAATCCGCCAGCACGCGCCGGAAGCCGGCAGGGGACAGAACCCCCGCCTCGGCCGCCCGCCAGGCGCACACATGCAGCCTTAGCCCCTCCCAGCGCAGCAGTGCCAGCACCCCCGCGGCCAGCCTGCGTGCATTCAGCCTGGAGCTACGGCTATCCCAGGCCAGCCAAGACGGCGCCCAGACTAACGCAGACCAACCCCCCCAGGCCCCGGCGGCGGCAACGCCGCTGGCTCCACAGCAATGAGAGCAGCAAGGGGTCAGGGAGGTCGGGCCCAAATAACCCGGCCACTGCGAGTGGCGTCCCATAACATGGGAGGCTTGCGTGTGTGGGAGGCGCGCGCCGCAGCGCGCTTCGAAGCGGCGATGCAGCTTTGGGCCCAGCTCCAGCTCGACGTGGTGTGTCTGCAGGAGACTCACCACACCGGGGACCCAGACCGGAGCGCACTGGAGGCGGCCCTAACGGCCGCCGCCGACCGGCTCCACCAGCCGGGCTGGACCATAGCAGCGCACTCGTACTCAAACAGCCAACACACCGCGGGCGTGGCGATCCTCGTCCGTGCAAACCTCCTTCCCCCCCGCGCCATCGAGGCCCTCCCCGCGCCCGCCGGCGTGCCCGCGGGGTGGCTCACGGAGTGCAGATTTCAGTGGGGCGGACATCATGTGCGGGTCTGCAGCGTTTACTTCCCACAGGCCGGAAGGGATGGCGCCGCGGGCCTGCGGCAACAGCTGTGTCAGGCAGGCCTGGCCCCCGCCGCCGCAGATGCGGCGGCAGATGGCTCGGTACTGCTGTGGTGCGGCGATTTCAACTTTGTGGAGAATCCGGCCCTGGACTGCCCCAGCCCGGACCTGCGCGCAGCAGACGCGGCCCCATCCATGCAGCTGCAGGAGGCGGCGGCGGCCGCAGGGATGGTGGACAGCTTTCGCACGCTGCACCCCCAGCGCCGTGAGTTCACGTACCTATACCGGGGACCGCGGCCTGGGGGCTCCCGCCTGGACCGCATCTACCTGCCTGAGGCGGCCTGCCCATACCTCGCGAAAGCGTACATCAACGTCACCTCGCCGTCTGACCATCGGCTCGCCATCGCCCACATCGCAGCCCGCCAACCGCCCCCCAACACCAATCTCCCGCGCCGCCTCCGCCTCCACTGCCTAGCGCATGCGGACCTGAAACGCAGCCTGGGCGACTGGCTAGACGAGGAAGTGGGAGCGGCCCCCACCGGCGGTGAGCACCCGCAGCAGGCCGTGCTGGACTGGTGGCCGGCGTTCAAACGCCGGCTCACAGCCCAGGTGGCCCGGCTCAACCGAGAAGCACAAACGCGCCGCGTCCGGCCAGCCGCCAGCGTGCAACAGCTAGCGGCGGCAGCACAGGAAGCCGCCAGCGCCCTGGACGCCGACCCCTCCAACGAGGAACGGCTGGCGGCGGCAGTGGAGGCGCAGGTGGCAGTACAGAAGGGCATGCGGGCCGCGGCCAACGAGGCGGCCCGGGACGCCCGGCGGAACCGGATCAGTGAAGGCGAGCGCCCCTCCCGGGCCCTCACCGCCCTCATCCGGGAACAGAGCGATGGCGGCAACGGGGGCGGCCCCGGCCCCTCCATGCTGCGCGACCCCCGCACGGGCCAGCTGGTCAGCGATGCCAGGCGACTGCCGCAGATCATCGCCAACTTCTGGCAGGACGTCAGCGCCCTGCCATCGGAGGCCGAGCTGCCGGCATCGGTGAAGCAGCAGGCGCAGGCCCAGGTCCTGGAGGCCCTCCGAGATCACCCGCTGCGACTGCCGGCAGACCCGGAAGACCCAGTCGGCCGGGCCCAAGTGGGCAGCACCGAGGTGGCCGCGGCTCTCAAGGCCACGCCGCGCGGAAAAGCGCCGGGGTGGGATGGCCTGCCCGCAGAGCTCTACCGGGCCTTCCAGCGGCAGTTCGCCCCCCTCCTGGCAGACCTATACACCGCCATCGGCACCACAGGCAACATGCCCGCGCGGTTCACCGAGGGCATCATCAAGGTGCTCTACAAAAAGGGCGACCCCACACAGCCAGGCAACTACCGCCCCATCACCCTGCTCAACACGGACTACCGCATCCTCGCCAAAGTCATGGCAAATAGGCTTGGCCCCGCCCTGAATGCCGCGATCTCTGCGGAGCAAACGGCCTTCCTCCCGGGGCGACACATTGGCGCCAGCATCTTCACCCTCCGCTACCTTCCCCACCTCCTCCGACGCCAGGGACGCAACGCGCTGGTCGCCTTCCTCGACTTTGCCAAAGCCTACGATACGGTCCACCGGGACTTTCTAGTGGCAGCGATGGCGGAGCTGGGCGCGTCCGAACAGCTCCGAAAGTGGGTACAGACGCTGCTGGCGGACACGCAGGCCCGGGCGCTGGTGGGGGGGAGGCAGTCAGAGCCGGTCAGCATGGCGGCGGGCGTCCGACAAGGCTGCCCGCTCGCCCCGCTGCTCTACCTCTTCGTCGCGCAAGCGCTGCTGTCATGGCTACAACGCAAGGGACTGGGCATTCGCCTGGACCTAGCAGATGCCGAGCTAACCACGGCGGTGCAGTTTGCGGACGACGGAGAGGTGTTCCTGGAGGGCGACCACACCGTCCAAGCCTTCCTCGACGCCACGGAGACGTTTGCGCAGGCCACCGGACAGCGGCTAAACCGTGACAAAGTGGAGCTCCTGAGAGTTGGCCACCTGCCGGCACAGCCGCAGCAGCCACCCCAGCAGCCCCCACCTCAGCAGCCGCCAGGCCCGCCGGAAGCCGGCGCCCAGCTCCCACCGCCCGCGCCGCCGCCACCAGCACCAGGCCCGCCGCAAGCGCCAGCACCAGCCCATGCGCCCGCAGTGCCAAACATCCAGGGCCTGCGCCTGGTGCCTGCCGCGACTGCGCTAGGAGCTGGCTTCTCAAATAACCCAACAGGCCAGCAATCCAACTGGCACCGCGCCGGGGAGGAGATCCGCAAGCGGATGCACCGCGTCACCCGACTTCGGCTGTCGGTGTTCGGCAGCTGCAACCTCATATCGGCATACGCCTTACAGATCAGGACGTACCACTGGGAGCACGGCGGCCGAGGAGGGGGGGAAGAGGCCCGCCAGGTGGAGAGATGGGCAGCACAGGCAGGCGACCGCAGGGTCAGCCCCATGCAGCCATGTCAGCGCCTCACCGGCCTCCCAGGGCAGCTCATGTGGGGCGCGGCGCGAGACGGCGGATGCGGGCTGCTGCCGCTCACCCTGCACACCCGCGCACGGGAGGCGGTGAAGGCGGCCAAGCTCGCCCGGACCGCCAGCCAGCCAGCAGACAACGCCCACTCGTCGGTACGAACGTTCGCCCAGCTGCTCCGTGGCTACCACCCGCTGCTGAGCCCCGGATCCGTGCTCACCACGGGTGTGGCGCAGGGAGGGATGCCCCACCCAGGAACGGACCCCCTGCCCGCAGACGTCACGACACTCCTCGTCGCCCTCAGCTACCTCCCCCCCGTGCAAGATGTTGACACGACGCCGCTGCCGGCCGCCGGGGACTGGTGCCTTAATATCCCGCTTTGGGGCAACCCCCTTTTGCCGAACGGTGCGCAACCGACCATCGGGGCAGCGGAAGCGGGGGATGCAGCGGACGCGCAGGCGGCAGATCCAGACTTCGCGCCCGAGGAGGAGGACTGGGACATGGCTCCCAACCCGCTTCCTAGGCCAGGACTAGAGAGCCGCCACAGGCGTCTGGCGGCATGCAGGGCGTTGCGCACGGTGGGTGACCTAATGAGGGTGACGCAGGCCGCCGCATCCGCCCCGCGAGCAGCTGGCGAGTGGGAGGCCTGGGTAACCGCCAACCTTGACCCCAGCGACCTGACAGGCTTCAGGCGGACGACGACCATCGACGCCATCAACCGCCTCACGGCGGATATTAGCCCGGAATGGCGTGCAGCAGCAGCGACGGTGCTGGCGCACCCGGAACGCGCGGCAGGGCTGGATACGGAGGAGACGATACGAGCTCGGTTCGTGGGGCGGGTGGGCTGGCGGTTTGGGGGGTCACTCAGCATCAAGCTGCGCGACCTCTCCGTCCGCCAAGCCACCCTACTGCAGATGCAGCCGGTAACGGAGCGCCGGGCCCGCCTGCACGCAGCCTACGAGCGGGAAGCCCGGGAGCAGCCCGCAGCGGCGGCAGCAGCAGCAGGAGCCCACCCACCGGGACATCAGCCAGCCGCCGCCGAAGTGGCGCCAGCAGCAAGTGTACTGGCAATGCTCCGGCGAATGTGGCCCATCAAATGGGAGCGCGAACACTTTGAGACGCTCTGGCGGCTGGCACAGGACGGCGTGCCGCTTCCCGGCAACAGCCACATCAGGGGAGCAGCACCAGAACAATGCAAGTGCGGCGCGTACGGGGGAGCCGGCCCACACGCATGCTCGCCGCGTGCACACCACTTCTGGGAGTGCCCGGTGGCGCAAGCGGTGGTGCAGCAGATCGCCGCCCACGTGCCCGGGCCCATCACCCGGGCAAACGTGTGGCTGGCGGAGCCACCGCCAGGCGTGCAGCAGTGCGTGTGGGACGTGATCTGCCTGGCGGCACTCACGGCCATGGAACGGGCGCGCGTGGGGCTGTGGGCAGTCAGGAACTCACCCACCGCCCCGGACGCCCCAGACCCAGTCGAGGTGGCCAAGGCGCGCGCAGCACTAGATTTTTGGCAGCGTGTGCGGGGGTTTGCGGAGCTAGACGTGCCAAGGCGGGGATGGGAGGGGGTAGGGCCTGACCACCCCATCCTGGCGGTGGTCAACGGCCACATTCAGTGTGTGCAGCACGCAGGGATGGGTATGGAGGGAGAGGGAGGGGTCGTGGAGTGAGGGGATGAAGGGGCTTTAGGGGTGAGGGAGGGAACTTAGGGCGTCGAGGCAGGGAGGCGTGAGAGGAGGGGATGAGGGGGGGTTCCTTTGGGTCCGAGAGGACTTAGGGTGCAGAGACCGCCGCGGGCTGCCTTTTGTAGGCGAGGGAGGCTTTAGGGAGCGGGTATAGCGAGAGTGAGGCGAGTTGGCGAGGTGCCGCCTAGTGCGAACTATAGCCCCGTCACCTAGCCCGCTGCCGCAAGGCCCGCGCCCGACCTCCTGCCGCCTCGAGGCCAAGCGGAGCTCTGGAGCTCGGCCTCTAGGGGCCACCCCCCGGCCTCTCCGGGGCCGTCGTAGTAGGAGTAGTAGCAGGGGTAGGACGCGCGCTGTCTTGGGTTCTCCTTTGGTGCTGACCGCCCACGAGCCGGACCAAGCTCGGGGCAGGTTCTCAGCGCTTTGTTTTCGCGCCTAGAGGAGCACCGCCAGCCGGTAGCAGGCCGGCCGGGCGCCCCGGCGCTGCAAGGACTTCAGGGCGGGCAGGGCAGCGCGGGCGCCGCGTAGTGCGCCGGCGCGACTGCTGTTTGTGCGGACGAAGGGCCCAGCTGCCGTATATGGCAGGCTGTGAGCTCAAGCCTTTGGGGAGCCGCTGCGCCGTACACCCGTATATGGGGTG
Source organism: Pleodorina starrii (assembly GCA_030267565.1). NCBI lineage: Eukaryota > Viridiplantae > Chlorophyta > Chlorophyceae > Chlamydomonadales > Volvocaceae > Pleodorina > Pleodorina starrii. The sequence continues at coordinate 675,607 of BRXU01000027.1, forward strand.
TACGACGCAGCCAGCTCCGCGTCGAGCAGGAGGGGGTAGCGGCCCCTCACGCCCTTCTCCCACCGCAAGGGGGAGAGTGCTTAGGCGGTCTTTCCGTCGGGGCTGGGTTAGCAGCCCCTGGCCAGCGTCAGGGCCCGGTCAGATACTGTAACGACACACACACACACACACACACACACACACACACACACACACACACACGCGGCGACGCGCTTTGGGGGGCACCTGAAGTGGCAAATCTCGCATTGGAAAAACGCCGGAGCCGGTCCGCCTTCTGCCAACAGGCTTGTGATGCGCCACTTCACCAGGCACAGGCGGTGCACGTACTTTGTGGTGCCGGAGCAAATGCAAGGGCTTATGAGCGGGTTTGTCTGGGCGTCCGACTCTTCCTCCATGCAGATGCGACAAGTTCTCTCAGTGGCGGGTGCGGCCGAACTGCTGTCTCTGTTTGTGCGATGTGCAGCTCCGACTGTCGTGTCGCCATCGGCAGCGCGGGTTGTCAAAAGCGGCGCTTCCAAGTCTCGTGCTGCACTGGAATCAGACATGAGGATCGCGGCTATTGTTTACTTGATAAGGAAGTTGCAGCTGAATTTATTGGTAGTTCTGGTACCGAGGTGCCCGTTGGACGCCCAGGGCGCCACGGGTGCAATCCAGTATCACAGGAGGCAAGCCGTTACAAGGACCCGTGCTTTTCATGATGCAGAATGCAGGATGAAGCCCACATTATGACAGGCGCTCGGGAGCCCTATTTACGACAAATCATGTACGACAAACTGGCGGAACAACGGCAGCTTAAAAGGCAATTAAATTGCGTCTGACGATGTGTGCAGTGTGTTACGGAACGTGCGATACGCTGATGATCCCAATCACAGACACCTCCACGATCCCTCGAGCGTGGATGTCTTAGTCTAACCTTGCGCTACGACATTGTAGTACTTACGGAAATGTACGGGTTCCACAAGGGTAGGCGTGCACGTTTGATCCCCGATGGGTCACGGTGATACTCCGCCGCCGGGCGTTCGAGGGATCGTGGGGGTGTCTGTGTATGGGTTCATCAGCGTATCACACGTTACGTAACGCACTGCACATCGTCAGATGTTCCCAGGGGCATGAACAGTGTGTGGCTGCGCCTACACAGCACAGCTTTGGATTTTGGGGGAAGTGGTTTGGTCATTGGCGCCTGCAATATCGCGCCTCCTGAATCCCGAGCTGGATCCCGAGCATATGCAACTACTGGGCTAAGAGCACAGGGTAGCGCAACACGGCGTGTTTTGGACAGGGTACGTTCGATACGGTAGTACGGTGTCATCAACAACCGGGCGATGAGGTCTTGCTGATGGGGGATCTGAACGCCAGGGTCGCGGAGATCACAGACCCTGAAGGAGACGCAGGGATAGCAGCCTTTGTTGAAGGGGGAGCTGGGGTAGGCCAATCTCCGACACGCTATCCCACCGTGACGGTCAGAAGACAAAGTCGATGATGCCTCTGGACGGGCACTAGCGAGCCTCTGTCAGGAATTAGGGCTGTGGAAGGTGTGGTTGTTACAGGCTCTCACTCCAGGCCCTCCCCGGGAGAGTGCGAGCAAGCGGGCCAGCTGACCAGCACTGTAGCGGAAACGACAAGGGCTAAGGCAACTAGGCAAGTCCAACCACCGACCCACGCCTGAAACTACAAGCACCCAGGACCACGGGGGAATTGGCCCACCACACTCTCGTATTGGTGATGGGGTCTGGCCGGCCTCAGAATGGATGCCCCAGAAAAGGGACAACGGGACTTTGACCAACTCGCGTTTTGGTCATGCTAGCAGACACGCAAGTCGGTACGACATGAGGTTACCGGTTTTTCGCATTGTTCTCAGTGTGTTTTCTGTTTCATTGACAATTTTCCCTTTGGGGCCTGTTGGTCCAGGAGCGTCTTTGTCACTCAACATGCTTTGAAACGTCATCGCCAGTGTCGGCATACCCCAGTCAGCCGTTATGTACGATATGCTGTCAGGGTAAACGGCCGTCGGTGGGACGGTTCGGCCACGTAGGCGCCTCACTAAGCAGTGGCGCACAGGGGAGGCCGTGGAGGACGGACGATGTCGTCGATCGTCACCCACTGGGCGCCTCGCTCCGCAACCACGGTGACGTCCATGCTACGGCTACACGGAAGGAGCATCTGATGGGCACGCTGACTGTCGGAAGGTCTCAGGAAGTAGGCAGAAGACGGCGGCGGAAGCGACGAGTGTCGAGCAGCAGAGGCGGCATTGAGGCGTCCCCCAGCGCCACAGCTGCCGTTGATGAGCCGCGAGGCGACCGTGCTGTTTGGCTAGGTCCAGTGTCCACATTGGCAAAACTCAGACGGACTAGTTACAGGATGAGCAGCAGAGCCGGCCGGAGGCCGAGGTCCATGCATGGCGCCAAAACTACATTCTAGCGCACTACAAACAACGCCCGAGAGCCTAGGGCTCTACGGGGTAGGGTAACCCCTGCATAGCTGCAAGCAGACAATGCCTCAAGGTGACGCTAACAGCGCCCTCTCGGACTGATACAGGGCCAGCTCATAAGGCCCCTCCGACACAACACAGGCGACGTCCCTAGAGCCATCCTATCAAAGCTCCGACGTAGTCGTCGTAAAGCCACATCCAGGATGCTCACAAAGACAATAAATACGGCTTTCACAGCAATAACGATTGGCGCTTCGTCGCCAACCGCCTCGCTAACGGATTCAACTGACATTGCCCGACGCCAGTTTCTCAGTGACGCTGATTTACCCTGACAGCTGTCAGGGTAAACGGCCGTCGGTGGGACGGTTCGGCCACGTAGGCGCCTCACTCCCCCCCAGACCGAAGCTTGCTAGCAAAGCGGGCTAGGGATGAACGAACGAAGGCGCCGAGCCGTGCAACGGGGTACAACTGAAGACACGCATGCTATGCCTTATGCGGCACGAAAACCTACGGACCGAACGGAGCCAGCGACTGCACTGTACGGCACACGGCGCGCACCGTCCCTCCAAGCACGACAGGCGGGAAAAGCCCCGGCAATAAAGCATGTCGGGCTGAAGCGCACCGACAGCAAGCAAAGGTGTCGCGATCCGGCTAACGGCACGGGTATGTCAACGGCTTAGTCTCGGGCAGCCAACCCATTCCCCCAAGCCGTGCGCGCCCATTAGTCGCTCTTTAGTGGCGCGGGCTTTGCTACGGCATTTAATGTGATTTGATTGAACGCCAGGCTTTGCTGCGGCATTTAATGTGATTTGATTTAACGAGGCGTCGAAAGACATTGTACGGCCAGATGCACGACCACCAAACTTTGCCATAACTCAACACGCATGCCGTGACGACGGGCAGGAATGCTGCCGTGCGAAATACTAATTGCGGCGCGCTGGATACGCAGGACCGAAGGGCGCCAGCAGTTCAGGCCAAGGACAGGCCGGCAACAGCATCACTTGACGTATTCACCTTCAAAACAAACGACTGCGACGGCTGTGAAATGAACGCGAGGCACTCTCTCTCAACGGGTGGGGCTGCCTACGGGCGATACGAAGGGCGCCAGCTACCACGCTGCACTGCGGCAAACGGCGCGCCCCATTCCCCCCCAGCACGACAGGCGGAGGAGTTCCAGCGATAAAGCATGTCGGGCTGAAAAGCGCGCCGACTGCAAACAAGGAAATCGCAGATCCGGCTACGGGAGAGTGTACGTCAGTGGCTTAGTCTCGGGCAGCCAACCCATCCCCCCAAACATACCGGGCGTGCCCATTAGTCGCTCTTTAATGGCGCGGGCTTTGCTCCGGCAGCTAATTTGATATGATGAAACGAGGCGTTGATAGTTAGTGTACGGCCAGATACCCGACCTCGTTGCTTCGCCTCGACTCAACACGCAGACGCGAGGGTGAGCTGAAAGCGGCAGTGCGCAGTACTAAACGCGGCATGCTGGACACTCGCGTATCGGACGGCGGGAACCGTTGGGCCGGCAACGACGGTTGGAATGTAACGGCCCATGGGCCATCATGAGTGTGCTCGAAGCGGCATCGCAGATATCACCCAAAACAATAGACTTAGCGCGTACATCTGATAACATCAGTAATTTACCTAAACACCGCGTATTACTGCGCAAAACAACTTACACGACATGCCAAGGCAACAAGCCAAGCTCTGCTGCATACTGTAAGCCAAATTCGCCGTCTGTAAAACACTATATCACCAGCTTACTTCAGCGGCCGGCTTCGCGCTTCGATCAAGAACTTGGTCCGCATGCTTGCTCCGACAATGTTCACGCGATGCCCATCGAAAGCTTCTTGTGACATCACAATGAGTAGAATCGGTGGGTTAGAACCACCACCTTGAGGCAAAGCAGTGGCGCACAGGGGAGGCTGAGGAGGGCGGACGATGACGTTGATCGTCCGCTGCTGGGCGCCTCCCCACTGCCGCGGTGACGTCCATGATACAGCTGCTGGGCGCCTCGCTCCGCAACCACGGTGACGTCCATGCTACGGCTACACGGAAGGAGCATCTGATGGGCACGCTGACTGTCGGAAGGTCTCAGGAAGTAGGCAGAAGACGGCGGCGGAAGCGACGAGTGTCGAGCAGCAGAGGCGGCATTGAGGCGTCCCCCAGCGCCACAGCTGCCGTTGATGAGCCGCGAGGCGACCGTGCTGTTTGGCTAGGTCCAGTGTCCACATTGGCAAAACTCAGACGGACTAGTTACAGGATGAGCAGCAGAGCCGGCCGGAGGCCGAGGTCCATGCATGGCGCCAAAACTACATTCTAGCGCACTACAAACAACGCCCGAGAGCCTAGGGCTCTACGGGGTAGGGTAACCCCTGCATAGCTGCAAGCAGACAATGCCTCAAGGTGACGCTAACAGCGCCCTCTCGGACTGATACAGGGCCAGCTCATAAGGCCCCTCCGACACAACACAGGCGACGTCCCTAGAGCCATCCTATCAAAGCTCCGACGTAGTCGTCGTAAAGCCACATCCAGGATGCTCACAAAGACAATAAATACGGCTTTCACAGCAATAACGATTGGCGCTTCGTCGCCAACCGCCTCGCTAACGGATTCAACTGACGTTGCCCGACGCCAGTTTCTCAGTGACGCTGATTTACCCTGACAATGCTAATGACAAACAATCTGTACAGCTCAGCAACAGCTCTGCCAGCCCGGCACACCCTGAAAAAATCTCTACCTTGTTGTACAAAAGCAAGCCGGAAAGGGGTACCGCCGAACAACGGGGCAAGGCTGGCACAGCGGCCCCATGCGCCTGCCACCGGCCCCAACCTTCACTTGGCAACAACTCAATGCACCCAACAACTCGTCGAAGGTATGCCCTAAAGTACAACATGCATATCTTGGCCGGCAAAGCAACTGACCACCGCTCCACCCCTCGTTTCCGACCCAGGGCGACCAAACAACCCCACCAAGCCTATCAAAAGTATCCGGCTTGGCAGGCAACTAAGAACCTACACACACCCTAACACCCAAACAAACCACATCCCACCAGCTGCCCAAGTCGTTACGTTCGTCACCCAAAGGCCTCCCGGTGCTGTCCACCAAGTCACCCGCCAGCCTGCCATGTGAACAGGGAGGTTATCCATGTATAGGCCACGTGTGAACCGGGGGGGGTAAGGGGGAAGCTCCCACGGACCCCCAGCGGGCCCCCAACCTCCTGCCTCTGCCGCTGCCTCAGCCTCTGCCGCTGCCTCAGCCTCTGCCGCCCACCCGGCCAGCCGCCACCCCAGCTCAGACCATACTCTCCTCCGGCGGCGGTTTCGTTGCCGCGGGGCAGGACGACGACGATGATGACGGCCCCGCTGCCGCCGTCGACTGTGCCAAAGACCCAGACGAGGCAGCACCGGCCGCCCCCGCCGCCGCCGCCGTGGCGCCACCCCTGCCCCTAACCCCACCTCCCCCGCCATCATCGCCCCCCACATTCTCCACCATATGCTCTGCCCAGCGCATCCGCTCCCGCAAGCCACTGTACAACACGCCGTACAGTGTCCTGCAGACCCACACCAGCCCTGCGACCGCCAGCGACACCGCCAGGATCACCAGCAGCGCCAAACACTCCTCACCGCCGGCGACGGCCACGGCGGGGCAGTAGGGGTCGCAGTAGCAGCCGTTGCAGGCACCCGCCGGCAGCGGGCCCGACGCGCACAGCGACACGAGCATGAGCAGTGCCCCCAGGAGGCCCACCAGGAGCAAGCCGTTGAGAAGGTGCAGAGCGACGCTGGAGCCGGGCGGGGCGCCGGTCAGCCACTCGAACAGGGGCACGTAGCCCTGGGGGACGGGGAGGGAGGGGACGGGTGGGAGGGAGGGCGGGTGGGAGGGTGGGGGAGGGGGGTTGCATACGTGCACTGCGAAGTGGAAGGGCGAGCGGGAGGGAGGGGATGGGAGGGAGGGAGGGCGGGCGGCTGTCGATGTTGAGCACAGTCGTGCTGTCATGGCGCCGTGGGGAAAGTGGCACGCGGTAACGCGTGGGTGTCGCCGGGCCTGGGCCCCGGGTGGCGGCGTGGCCTGGTCAGTTGCAGGCCACGGCCACGGCCGCGAGCTGTGTTTTCAGCAGATTCGATATCCGGTGACGCAGGGCGTCTGTCACTGTCGTCCTCCCCCTCCCCTGATCTTCTTACCAGCAGCCAGGAGCTGGTTACGAGCAGCGCTGCAAAGATGATGCCGCTGGTGAGCGGGTGGCCCAGGATGCGGGCCCACCACAGCCGGCGAAACTGGTACCTGAGGGGGGAGCGGGCGACGAGGCACACGAGGCGCAAGTTCATGGCCATCTCAGCCTTTACAAATCTTAAATGCCGGAGACCTGAAAATGCGTTTACGTCTTGCGTCGCCAAGTATGCGCACCTGTAATGGCATATCTCGCAGCGGTAGTGCGCCTGCGTGCCCGCCTTCATGGTTCGCCACTTGAGCAAGCACTGCCGGTGCACGTATTTCGTCGTGCCAGAGCATTTGCAGGGGTTGATGAGCGGGTTGGTGACGGGGTCGGACTCGTCGTCCATGCAAATGCGACACGTCTTCGCCGCTGCGGGCGAGCTGTTGCCTCTATTTGTTCGTAACATATTTTCACTCTCCTCTTCGTCTTCTTTGACTAGTAGCGGAGCTACTTCCACATCTCCGAGGCCTGAAGTGTGTTCCTTGTCAGCCGGTTGAGGGCCCGACATGCCGCTGGTTAAACCCAATATCAAACAGCGCAAAGGTCTACGAAGGGAGGCAACTAAAAAACATGCGACAGCTCGGGCCTCTGCGCCCCACGGTGGTTAGTTAGGTTTTGGTTTCGAAGCATCTGTGGCTCGGACTCAGTGTAGCTCGGCCTTGGCTGTTGTGAGAAGACAGCATGCGCTTATGCAAATCTTGACAGCGGTACAATACCGTAGAACAGATTTCCAACGGACTAGCAACCGTACATACGGCACACTGCAGCACAGGTTAGGGCGCGAACCAGGCCACCCCTCCTCTGTCCTTCTGGGCAAATTGCGCAAATTATGGGGTGATCCAAAGACCGTTAATTACCTAGAATGGGGAATGGGTAAACTGCGCGGCCGAAGGCCGCGAAATTTTTGGAACCTACGGCATAAAAAGCCTTGCAAATTTGTGCAAATTCGGGGCAAGATCGCGTTGGAAGGATATTTTGTTACCAGCCTGAACTTCCTTACAAGCAGGGTATACGATCAGAAAGAAGGAATCAAGGCGAATTTACTGGCGGGCCCGGTTAACGCCCGGCAGTGAAACCGGCGAGTACGAAGGTTGACACCCACCCACCGCCCCCCCCCCTTCGGCAAGGGCGGATAACCCGCCCACACCCATACCCGCGCACGTACTGTCTACAAGTGAGACTGCAACAAATCCCCTAGATGATGTTGCTGGTGTTCTGTGGGGTTTAATTGTAAGGACTTGCCGAATTTGTGCCCCAGTCAAACCACAACTTCGAGTTCGTTCATTGCTGTCCAAGTCACAAAACACAAACACGCGGCGTAGATGTGGAGGCGTACGCCCTCGGAGGCGTATGCCTTCGGGGCACAGGGGGCTCGGGGCATAGGGGGCTCGGGGAACAGGGGGCTCGGGGAAAACGGGCACGGGAGCAGCAGTGCAGGGTTTTAGGGTCTGTGTAGCAGCAGCGCGGCGCCCCGGCAGTGCAGGAGAGCAGAGGAGGACAGCAGCTGCAGCGCAGAGGGGGCCGGACAGCTGCTGCAGCGCGGCACCGTCTCCTGCGGACGGTGCGCCGCCCCGGCAGTGCAGGAGAGCAGCAGCTGCAGCGCAGAGGGGGCCGGACAGCTGCTGCAGCGCGGCACCGTCTCCTGCGGACGGTGCGCCGCCCCGGCAGTGCAGGAGAGCAGCAGCTGCAGCGCAGAGGGGGCCGGACAGCTGCTGCAGCGCGGCACCGTCTCCTGCGGACGGTGCGCTGCCCCGGCAGGGCAGGAGAGCAGCAGCTGCAGCGCAGAGGGGGCCGGACAGCTGCTGCAGCGCGGCACCGTCTCCTGCGGACGGTGCGCCGCCCCGGCAGTGCAGGAGAGCAGCAGCTGCAGCGCAGAGGGGGCCGGACAGCTGCTGCAGCGCGGCACCGTCTCCTGCGGACGGTGCGCCGCCCCGGCAGTGCAGGAGAGCAGCAGCTGCAGCGCAGAGGGGGCCGGACAGCTGCTGCAGCGCGGCACCGTCTCCTGCGGACGGTGCGCCGCCCCGGCAGGGCAGGAGAGCAGCAGCTGCAGCGCAGAGGGGGCCGGACAGCTGCTGCAGCGCGGCACCGTCTCCTGCGGACGGTGCGCCGCCCCGGCAGTGCAGGAGAGCAGCAGCTGCAGCGCAGAGGGGGCCGGACAGCTGCTGCAGCGCGGCACCGTCTCCTGCGGACGGTGCGCCGCCCCGGCAGTGCAGGAGAGCAGCAGCTGCAGCGCAGAGGGGGCCGGACAGCTGCTGCAGCGCGGCACCGTCTCCTGCGGACGGTGCGCCGCCCCGGCAGGGCAGGAGAGCAGCAGCTGCAGCGCAGAGGGGGCCGGACAGCTGCTGCAGCGCGGCACCGTCTCCTGCGGACGGTGCGCCGCCCCGGCAGGGCAGGAGATCGGGGAGGGGGCCGGACAGCTGCTGCAGCGCGGAAGGGTTGCAACGGCGAGGGGGCTGTGCAGGCGCTCCGGGTCTGCGTGCAGGCGCTCCTGCGTGTGGAGGCGCCGAACCCCACTGTTGATCTAGCGCTCAAACTCTTTGATTCTTGGCTGAGAATAAGTTGTTGTTTCACAGAATGACGCTAGGGAACCCTTAGAAACAAGGCATTTTGACATGTCTGTCAGGAGTTCAGATTTCGCGCTATAGCCGGAAACCTCGCTCAATGCGATCATGCTGCCTATAATAAATAATGTTAATGGCAAATTCTGAGGGCTGTCAAGACGGAACTTTGTGTGCGAGCGGCGCCTAAAGTTGCTGAAATTTTAGGAGCTATTTACAACATTGAAAATGATTTAAGTAGAACGTAAGTATATTGGCAATGGAACAGAATTGAATATATTGAATTCGTGTGAAGTTGTGCGAATTTACGCAAATTCCCCCCTGCACGAATTACCCCATTCTACGGCAGGGTCACCCTTCTGACCCCAATTCTTCGAGATTTGCTTAATCTTTACAAAGATATTTTTAAATCTCCATAATCTTGTCCTCAAGAGCTTCCTTAGCTTCCTCAAACCGACCAGCACACACCAAATTGACCACCGACTTGCCATGAAAAACGTTAATAGGCCGCTTCTGCTCAATACATATACGTACATATTCCTTTGAAGCGGCCTTACGGAACTCACCATACCGCACAATACCACATCGATCTGCCCAGTCAGACATCATCTCTGAGGCTGGCAATTGTGAGAAGAGGCGTTCCACATGGGCAAATTGTGGACCGATAGGAGCAGGTCTGAATCATTTTGGATTTCATATTTTTGCTCAGGATGTCAATATGACTGGTGTGTTTGGTCAGTCGTGGGATGTTTTTGTAACAACTTACATGATGTTCAAGAATATGAAGTGATCTGGTGTCTTTCGCACCGCGGCGCGTAGCGCCGCGGTGTACCATTCTCCTGTCTTAACACAACTCTCCCCCCACACATTATTTTAATTGGCAGCGGAGCTGCGGCGGGAGCGACGAAGGAGCGAAGCCGCAGCGGAGCAAGGCGACGCGGCGTAAGCCGCTAGCTTTGGACCCGCTAGGGCAGGGATTGTGAGAGAGTCCATCTTGGGGCATAAAGAAGTTTCTCACTTGACTCTACCTAAGAGTCAAGTGAAACAAGGAAACTACGAAACATCATGGCTACTATGTACAATCTTCGTGTGACTCCTCAGCCAGGCTTCGATGTGCTTCAGGATATTCGTCAGATGTTGGATAGCCATGCTACGAGCTATGTGGTGTGCCGCGAGGTAGCATCGGAGATGCATTACCACGTTGCTTTCTACAGTGAGTCGTCGCGACAGGCGTTGAACATCTATTTGCGTCGGAAATGTGGCGATAAGATTGGCAAGGCCAATGCTGGAGCAGCGTTTAACGAGGAGAAGATTCGCGATGAGGATGCGTTGTATCGGTATGTGTGTAAGGGTGAAGGCCCTGGGCAGCTGCCTGATATTGTGGCGTTCCATTTGTTGGTGCCAGACCGGCAGGCGTGGATTCAGCAGAAGCATGATGAGTACTGGCAGGAGTATACAGGACTATGTGACGAAGTGACATAGTATGCATACAGGACTACAGGACTGCAGGAGCATGACAGGCTGAAGCGTAAGCGGAAGGCTGAGCGGAAGCCAGCCGATGGGGCTGCACGCAGATACGCAGGTAGGTAGGGCCACATGCACACCGCAGGAGTCGCGGAAGGCGTCGGGAGGCCAGCCGTGCATCGAGGCCACAACAATAACGTCGCACGCGGGGGATGGGGGGACTTGCTCGGAAAGCCTTCCTCGCCCCCATACGGCCGCCATGCGGGCTATGACGTGCTTTTCCAAGCGTTGGTATATACCGGTATGGGGTCGGTGGCAAGAGATTCGTGGCCCAAGTAAGTGTACTCCACTGTTTAGTTTTCACTCCCCGATGCTCGCACTGATACTCGTCCTTCGACTTGTTACACAGGTTACCCGTCAGGTCAGGTCAGGCAAGTTCTCGTCAGGGAAGCTTCGCCGATTCGCCGAAAGGGCGGCCTTTGGTCAACCAGCAACAAGCAGTACCCCCCAGCGGGCGCGCGCCGCGAGACCGGCACACAGCTGGGCTGTGCAACACGTCCAACATGTCCACAGGCCAAAGAATCGTTAGCAAATCTTGTGGTGGCGTGTCCGCCGTATATGCCAGCCCTTCATCCTAGCCGGCTCAATTTGACCTTAAGAGTCGTCCAATAACAACCAAACCAACAACATTGCTTTTGCAATGGACAGGACAGGTCCTCCCGTGAAATGAAGTGTTGCCAACGTAAGTACTAGACCAAAATTGAAGACGCGAATGGATACCAAATGAATACAGTGCCTCCGCGATAGAGGCTGGCCGCGCGCCTGCGACACCGCCCGACATTATCACCCTTCCTGAACACCCAGCCCGCCGTCCCCCCCCCCCCCCGGACGCAGCTGCAAAAACCGCGTTGTCCACTTCCCGTCCTCCCCCTTCAGCAGCTGTGAAACGGCATCCGTACTGTACTGTACAACCAGGCCACAGGGAACAGGCCCAGCCCAGCTGCGCAGGGAATGAACCCCGAGTCCTGGATTCCCCTGGCATCCCACTGCGCCCTGGCACGGAAAGCGGACCGACAAAGCGGACCGAGCAGTCGATGATACAAGCCAGGCCCCCCCCCTCGGGACACGGCAACGAAGACCGGGCGACAGGGTCTCCGGCATGAAACAAACCGGGTGCGCTACCCGCTAATCTGCCATCCGCCTTCGCCGCCTGCACAAAGGTGCAGTTGGACATTATATCTTCAGCAGCCCGCCTCGTCTGGCCTGTCCTTCCCGCACGACGAGCCGCAGCCAAACTACTATTTTTACATTCTCACCGTCGCCGCCGCTTCCCCCAGACAGACATTCAGACAGACACGCACAAAGATGCCGTTTATCGCAGGCCAGGCCGGAAGACAATCGGATAAAATGCCCCAATGCAGGCAATTAACGATGAGCCGTACGACATGCAGGATGCCGTACACTACCAGCCAGCCAATGACGCCGGGCCGGCGCCGTGGCGGCACCCCAGTTGGGCTGTGGGTCGGGTCGAGTCCGCGCTCCCCTCCTCCCTCCCCTGTCGAGTCCCTTGCTCCCCAAGCCTCTCGGGAATGCGGCGGGAAGCGAAACACAACACACGACAGCTGTACACTCCCCGCGGATGCCCCACATCCCGTGACCTTTCACTCCCTCTGTCGGGCAGCAGGTCGAGTGGCTCGGGAGGCCCCGCCAACGCCCACACCAACACCTGCCACACATACCATCTCTCTCCTCTCTCTAGAATCTCGCTCTTGCCCCCGCTCGTTTCTCGCGTCCCTCCAAACACGCGCTTTACCATCGGTGCCTTCCAAACATGCTCTCGTTGTCGCCTCAGCTCATTCTCACTCTCTTACCCTCCCTGCAATGCCCCCATCCCGACCTAGCAGGAATGGGACGCATCAGCATCCACAACGACGCACGACACCCGCTTCACGGCACGCCAAGCAGCAACGAAACACCTACTGCCCACACACGCAGCACGGATCGGTCCAGAGAACGATGCACACGAAGACGCAACACACGGTCACGCGTCGTACTGTACGAGTCAGTATGTGTGCGTGTGTCTCTAACGGTAACGAAACACGCAACGCTGTCCCAAAACCCTCAAGAAACAAGAGACGATGCAACACATCCCCACCAGGATGGGGGAGACGTGTGAGACAACTAACTACAAAACACCTTTCCATGCGCAACGGGGCCCCTAAGCGGACGCCCCTCATGCGGTTCAAATGTCTTCAACAGCCGAGTCCATCCAACCGACACCACATTCCCAACGTTTTGGCCCGTCCAGCTCGCTTTTGGCCAAACCAGCGCCCTGCAAACGAGCCCAGGGCTGCACCACCACCCCCGGCCAGGCCTTGCACCCATTCGCTTCGGCGTTGCGCAACGAGTTAAGTCGACGCGTTCAAATCTTCCGTATTTCGTGTTCCCTCACTCCCTCCAACGAATTCGAATAACGGTACACCATAAGGCGATAAGCTGTTGCGGCAGCCCGCCGTCGGCGGCGGCGATGGCGTGCGGTGGCGGCAGTCAGTCGGGTGGCCGCCTCGTCTTGAGACCAGGCCGCCGCCGCCGCCGCCTCCGCCACCTCCGGCGCTGTGGCGTAGACTGCGCACAGAGGCCACATACGGCCCCCTCGCTGCATTTCGATCCGCCGAGCAGAACAACGACGGCGCCCCAAACTTGCCGTCTAATGATCCAAATACCCCCCCCCCCACAAACCCACACAACACACGCAAAACACTCTCCTCTGTCGCCGAGAACTCCCTCCCTCGCTCCCTCCGTATGAATGTCCGTTAAGCGTTCAGTCCCTCCCTCCCTCGCTCCCTCCCTCACCATGAATGTTGTTAAGCCTTCTATCTCCACCCAACGAAAGATTTCCTCCATCCGTCCACCCCCATCCCTCCCTCTCTCCCTCCAGTCATGGCAGCCAACAGTTTGACGTCCATGTCCAGCGCTCTCTGATGCTGCTGCCCCTGATCATCCTCACAAGCATCTCCGAGCTCCAGGCACCCACCGCCGCCGCCGCCGCCCCCCGTCCTCCACCTCAGCCCCGCAGCACCGGAGCCTCCGCCAGCATCACCAGCACTCCCGCCAGTACGGAAAGGTTGTACGCCAGTGCCAGGCCGCCGTTCTGCCGCCGCGCCGCCGCCTGGCGCCGCGCCGTCGCGCGCGAATGGCGCCCTAGGATGCGGTCGCGCTCGGGCGGGTACACCGCCCGACCGGCGCCGTCGAAGAAGCGGCCCAGGCGGGCGGGCGCGGTGACCAGACGAAGCAGCGCCGAGGTGGGGGTGAGGTAGCGGGTGTATGTGCCGGAGGCGTCTCGCGCGAGAGCCGACTTGATGCGGGGAACCAGGAAGGCGGCCACCGTCTCGGGGTGCTCACACAGAATGTTGAAGGCCTGGGGGAGGGACAGGGAGTGATAAGGTATGCTCCTTCATACAAAAAATGAGTCAACCTCTCCTGGGGGGGGGGGGGAAGGGGAGGGTTTAGCGCCAAGGGGTTGTGCTAGGATCCGACAAAGAGGATTAAAGGGTTTTAAGCCCTAAAAGGGTAACCGAGGGTAAACCCCATCTCGGAGCGCAGCGATGGCCGTTGCGCGCTTGCCCGGGTCAGTGCTGTGTGACCGTACTCGGCAGCACTGACACACGCGAGCCAAGTCTCCGTGGCGCAAGCCTTTCGTCGTCGTCTCCTTTCCAAGATCCTGACACCCCCCGCCCCGCCCGCCCCCCCGCCACGTGACGGACCTGTTTGTTGGCGGTTGTGGCTCCCTCCAGCAGCAGGTCCGTGAGGATCATGCCGGGGGACACGGTGTGCAACCGCACGGGGGTGTCTGCCAGCTCCCGCTGCAGAGTGGCGGTCAGGTGGGTGATGCCCGCCTTGGTGGCGCCGTAGGCCGCGTAGTTGGGGGTGGCGAAGCCGTCCGCGCCCGCTCCGTCCATATTGAACACGTGGCCCCCTCCTGGCTGACGGCTGAACAGGGAGATGGCCTGGCGGGTGCACAGCAGCGTGCCCAGCAGGTTGGTGCGGACGACCTGCGGTGGTTGGGGGTTGGGGGGTTGGAGGTTGGGGGTTGGGGGCTTGGGGGTGGAATGGAACGTGTTTGGGGTCGCGAGGTAGCGAGGGAGGGAGAGGAAGAGGTAGGGGAGGGTGAGGAAGAGGGAGGAAGGAGAGTTTGGCTCGCGTCGGGGCTCTCCCCCGCGGCTATCGACCGCGTCACCTACGACCACCGTATACTATATTGTACGACTCACCTGCTCGATCTGCTCGTCCGTCTGGTCCAGCATGACTTGGAAGGATCCCGAGGTGCCGGCGTTGTTGACCCAGGCATCCACCACGCCGAACGCCGCCACCGCCGCCGCCTCCACCGCCGCCACACCCGCGGGGTCGGACACGTCGCAGGCCACGCCCGTCACCTGATGCGGCGGGAGTGCGGGAGCGAGGGAGGAGGCGAGAGGACAAGCACTAGGGAGTGAGTGAGGGAGGATGCCCTTACTCAGGAGGGGGTGGGAGTGGGTGAGGCCACAGCCGCCATCCCGGGGACGACATGCCGACGGAGGCGGACCTGCGCAGCGCTGTGGGCGCCTGAGCCGCAACAGCATAACCGTACATGTCCAGCGGGATTGGCGCATTAACACGATCAGAAGAATTACACACACAACCCGTCTCGCGCTCTTGTGCGCGCGCACCCCACGCACACCGCAACAACCAACCACAACAACAACAACAACAACAACAACCACCGTACACCAAGCGAACCACCACCACCCACGTGCCCACAACACCACCACCTTTCTTCGCGTGTGACCCCCACCCCCCCCCCTCGTGTGGTGCTCAGCCCCCTGTGTATGTCCGCGCGCGCACCTTGGCACCCAACTCCTCTCCGCCGTCCCGACTGTCGGCCGACCCCCCTGCAGCAGCTGCCGCCGCCTCCTCCCGCAGCTCCTCCACCGCCGCATCCACCGCCCCCTGGCTGCGACCCGTGATGAGCACCCGGTCCCCCGCACACAAGAACTCTCGGGCCAGTGCCTTGCCCAGCCCGCGTGTGCCCCCCGTGACCACCACGGTGATTGGCCGCCGCGGTGCCGGCCACAGGCGGCGGTTGCCGAAGCGGTGCATGGCGGCGAAGAGGCCGCCCACCGCGGCGCCGGATACCAGCGGCAGCGCGATGTGGAGGCCTGCGTGCACGGGGTGAGGGAGGGGCGGAGACGCGGGGTGAGGAGGGGCGGTGGGGATGGGCGCGGGCGGTGACCAGGCGCAAAAGGTACAGAAGGCATGGAAGTTACGGCAAGGCACGAGAGTTATAAAAGGCACAGAAGGCACGGAAGGTACGGCAGGCACGGCAGGCAGGGAAGCCTTCCGTCAAGCACCATTGACGGATGTTTTCCTTCCGAGCGCGCGTTTGGCCCCTCGCAGTGCCCTCACATGGCGGCCGTCACATGCGCGCGGGGACAAATTGCGGCCGACGACTCGGCAGGCCCTACCCGCGCGACAGGTGCGCGAAGCCCAGCTACTTCTTCTTCAATTACGCAGCCAGAAAGGTTTGCGAGGATTTGGGAGACCAACACGGTCGGTGCCGCGCGGCTCGCTCGCGGTCTTACTCCACACCTCACCTAGCAGGGAGGAGACGGTGGCCCACACGTAGGCTGGGAGTACCACCGTGCCCAGCGGCCGCTCCAGACCTCGCAGGTGGCTGTGGTTGCCGCGAAGGATGTGGTGCAGCTGGCGGATCTTGGGGTGAGCCTGGAAGAGGTCCGGACGCGGCCCGCGTAAGAGCTGCGTCATCAGGCTGCTGCGACCCGAGGTCGACGCGGCAATGTCATCGTCGTCGCCGGCCGCGCGGCACAGCGGCGCAGGACGCTTGGTGGCCGGCTTGCCGGTCTTGGTTTTGGGGGCGTAAATTGGTCGTGATGGAAGCACTGCCGCGCCGGCGTGGAGGCCGCCGACGCGGAGCTTCGGCGCACGACGCTGCATTTTTGGGGAAATTGCCAGAAGTAGGGTTTGTTGAAAGAGGTCCAGGAAAGAGGCCCAAAGCAAAGGATTGGAGCTGACGATACTGTTGGGGTCACAATGGCTGTATGAGCGCGGGCGTGGGGGTCACAGAGTTGGCGCCTTAACGCGCGGTCGTAGAACTTCTTGCGGTGCGCAGTGGGAAAAGAGGAGGCTGACACGCACTGAGGCGCAATCCAGCTATTTATGCTATTTAGGATTGGCCTCAACGTGTAACGCAGCCTTCTGTCGGCGAATTTGCCTGTATGTCGTCATAACCAGTCAAAGCAAGCCGTACGCAAGTATCACCAACTGTCTGGTATGCCGATCGGGGCATCTTCCTCGTGTATTGCAGTGATAGGATTCTTTCACTGCTTGTAAAATTTGCTTGGAACCGGCGAAACCCAACCGGCGCATTGTATTGCAGCTTGACTGTGCCATATGAATTTCAAGCGGCCATTACCTTGCGCACAGTAAAGTCATTGTCCGTCTTGCAAATGTAAGATTATGAGTAGCTTGTTTCTTGGAAAGCGGGTGTGTGCTTTCTGAGTGCGATGTCTCGCTAGCTTGGCCAAAACCTGGCCGCAGCCGCGGTCCCACACTCCCACTAATCCAACAGAGGGGTCACTGAGTTGTATCCTCTCATTGCTTAGATTACCTGCTAATCACATGCGTTAGCTGCGTGCATTGTGAGTCGTGTCTGATGCGAAGTAGCCCCAAGCGAGCTTCGAGCGCTGTCGCATTACAAGAGCACCAACCGATATACAACATCAGCGTAATAACAGCACAATACTCTTATGACACAGCACCATTATATGGATTTGCAAGAGTTGAGCCGACGCCGGCGTCGAACGTCGATCCGTCGCCTTACGTCAGACGGAGAGGGCCGCCGCCAGGGCCGCCGTTGGGGAATTTGCGGAGACACCGCTGCCCTACCGCAACGCAATGGCTAGACATTGCGAACTTGTTACCTTCTCCGTTTGTAAAAGAAAGCAACAGCTGCTGTCCTCCAGCCAACCGCGTCCTTAATTTGCCAGGATGCTGGTCGCTGCGCATGCCCCTGCGAAGGAAAGTAGTGGAGCAATGCTTGAAGCGCGCCCATCGTTGTCCGCTTCAACATCGGGGCCAGGACGTTGCGAAGTCGGGCATCAAGAGGCACTTCAGTCCCTGACGCGGCGGCACAGGGCACACTGCCTTGTTTCACGTGTAAATATGCTGATCGGTGGCATCCCATAGCGAGCCAGACATGTACTCATTTCAAGGCGACAACACACAAAACGCATAGGCTCCATATGTACGGTATGCAGGAGAGCGAGCTCACTCATTATCGGCGGCAAATAACTTGGCGACGAGCAACCTGCCGTAACGTTCAGGGGGCGTTCACTGCCGTAACGTTGACGCCTGGCCGCCGTCCTGCCAGTCCCGCCCTCTCCGCGGACAACGCATCGCTCCGGTTTGCCATCCATCGCACGCCCTACACGCACGAAATCCAACATCGTGCATGGCACCATCGCACCAGCGGAAAAAAAATCCAAAACCCACGATTACATAATTACATGTGATAACGCCGAGCCTCTGCACTGACCTGATGCATACCGAAGCCCTAGGGAGCGGGGCTCTTCGATACTTCACAAGACATCTAAAACGACAAGATAGGTTGTCTTGGTTGTCACCACACTCCGGCTGGGACATGAACGCCCTTCACCCCACCCTCCCCCCTCTCCACATCGCCTGCCTGCCTGCCTGCCCCCCCGCGTCCTGCTTCTGCAATTCCGCACGCCACGCCACGCCATGCCACCCGTCCCAGGCAAGTCCCGCCTCACGCGCAAAAGACGCAAATACCAGTGCCAGTACCAGGAGTCCCGCGGGAAGCCACGCAAGGCCCGAGTGCAGCCTACGAACGCCAAGAAGCAATCGATACCCTAGTCAGTCTGCGAACGCCAGAAGCTTCTGAACTCATGTTGGGAGTCGTCAGGAAAGAGCACTGCGCAGCGTGGCACATACACACATACACACACTCTACACTCGTCAGGCCCGGTAGGCTGCGCACGGTTTCAACAATCTCGCATGCGCCAGTGATCCCTTTGCGTCCAGCTGTAAAACGGTTCATTCAATTTCTCGCACTCGACAGCGAATACATACACTGCACAATACCGCGACCGCTGTCTGTAATCACAATGTGTCGGGCGAATCCGCAGCGCGAGGCGTGGCTGCCAGCCCCCTCCTGCGCCAGCACCCCGCGGCTCTCGTGGCTCCGGACCCGCAGATTCCCGCTTCGCGCAGTGCCGGCTTCGCACGTCTGCATGGCGGCGGCTACCAGTGAGCGCGCAGGATCCCACCACGATCTCAACTTCCCTGCCTGCCTGTCAGTTACGGTAGCATGTAGTCCAGCTCGGCGGAAAGCCGCAGCGCAACGCCACAGCCGGGCTGCCCCACCGGAGCGGAGCGGAGCGGAGACGCGGAAACACACACCCTTCCGCCCCCTGGTGGGGCTGCCGCCCCGTCATCTCAGGGGCAGTGCAGCAGGGCTTCCCCGCCGCGAGGTCCGAACACGTCCCCGTTCGCCTCACCCGGGTGTTAGGTCGATCCGGGCCATTCTTGCCAATGCTCACATCACATCACATTACGGTAGGGCTCCTGGGATCGCGCAGCGACGCACCAAAGGCCGGATGGACGAAACGGGAGGCGAGGGAAGAGGAAGGGACGGAACACGGAAGACGGAAGGAGGGGAAGGCCGCTCATCTGCCCTGGTGCCTCTCCTCCTGCTCGTCGTCATGTAGACTACGCTCCCTGCTTGCCCGCAGCACCACATGACAGCCAGCCAACCAAGTACCCATCCGTGCACCGAGGCGCCAAATGTAAATGGCGCGCTGTCCGTCTGCACTCATTAATGCCCTTTTTGGCTCTGCGGTCTGACGGACGCTCTGACGGCACCGCAACACAACACCAGCGCAGGCGGTCCATGGTCGACGGCCATGCGCGGGCGCCTTCAGTCCCCACTTCGCAACCGTAAGCGGTTCTCCGGCCTATGTGGGCGTCCGCCAACGCCAACCCTTCGCCTGCCCTTGCTACTCGCGCTTGGCTGCACGCCTGGGGACAGCGCAGCTCCCCCACTTCCCGACAACCTCCTCCTCCCCCCTCATATCATGTACTCACCCCAACCCAGCCCTCGACATCATCCAGTACACCGTAAACCCATTCATCCATTCATCAACCGCAGGTCAGCACTAGCTCGCCTTTGCCCAGGCGTTGATGCCAGGTATGTGGCCCATCTCCGAGAAGATCTGACAGAACAGCTTGGAGTTCTTGCCGATGTACACCAGCACGCTGCCGCGCGGGTTGTAGACCTCGCTGGGGTCAGTCGGCGGGCTGCCCGTGGCGGCGGGCCGCGGCTCGCGCGCCGGCAGCGCGCCGCTGCCCGACCGTGCGCGGCCGCCGCCCCCGGCGCCACATGACCTGCCCTCGGCCGCGGCGGCAGCCGCTGACGGCCCCGCGCCGCTGACCCCGGCGGCCGCAGCACCTCCTCGCATGATCCCCGCCAGCGCCACCGCTGCCGCGGCATCGACCGACGGCACCGTGTCCGTGGGCGTGCTGGGCTGTGCCGCCGCCGCCTCCATGGCAGTGGCAACCTTGGCCTCCGCAACCGGCTCCACCGCCGGGCCCGGCACCGTCACGACTGTACTCACTGCCGTTGCCGTCGCCGCGGCTCCCGCGACCTCCGGCGGCAGCTGCTCCGGCGCTACGCCGGCGTCAGGCGCCGCCAACGGCATCGGCTCTTCTGGCGCCATCGCCGTCGCCGCCGGCTGCGGCGGCTCGTCTGCTGCTGTGGGCGCCGCTGGCCCCAGCTCTGCAGCCGCCACCAGTGCGTCGGGCGCAGTCGCAGAGAGCTGCTCCAGGCCCAGCATGGGTTTCGGAGCGGCCGCGGTCACGGCCTCCAAGCTGGCCAGGGCCAACAGGTCGGTCGAGGCGGGCCCCAACCCGCCTGCCGACGACAGCAGCGCGGCCGCGGCGTCCAGGGCGGCGACACCCGCCTGATCCGGCGCCGCGCCCAGGTCCATCGGCTCGACGGCCGCACGCATGACCGCGTCGAGCATCGCCTGCTGTTGCGCCTGCTCCATCGCAGCTTGCTGCTGATGCTGTGCTGCTGCCGCCGCCTGTTCCATGGCTGCCTGCTGCTGCTGCTGCGCCGCTGTTGCCTGCTCCAGGGCCGCTTGTTGTTGCGCCACCTGCTCCAGCGCCGCTTGGTGCTGTTGCGCTGCCTGCTCCATTGCTGCTTGGTGCTGCGCCGCTGCCTGTTCCATTGCCGCCTGCTGCTGCTGTGCCGCCGCCTGTTCCATTACCGCCTGTTCCATTGCTGCCTGCTGCTGCTGCTGCTGCTGTGCCGCTGCCGCCTGTTCCATTACCGCCTGTTCCATTGCCACCTGCTGCTGCTGCTGTGCCGCCGCCGCCTGTTCCATTACCGCCTGTTCCATTGCCGCCTGCTGCTGCTGTGCCGCCGCCGCCGCCTGTTCCATTACCGCCTGTTCCATTGCTGCCTGCTGCTGCTGCTGATGTTGCGCCGCCGCCGCCTGTTCCATGTCTGCCTGCTGCTGCTGCTGCGCCGCCTGCATCATTGCTACCTGCTGCTGGTGCTGGTGCTCCGCCAGCGCCTGCTGCTGCTGCTGGTGCTGCTGTACATCCAGCAACTGCTGCACGTCGAAGCCGTCCACCGTCATTGCGACGACCCCGCCGTCGCCGCCGCCGACCTGCTGCTGCTGCTCTGCCGCCGTCGCAGCGTCCCCGCCGACCTGACACGCCTGCTGCTGCTGCTGCAGTTCAGGCGTCTGCGGCGGTGGTGCCAACACGCCGGCACCCTCCACCAGCGCTGCCAGCTGCGCCGCCGCCATGTTCAGCGCCTCCACCGACATGCCCAATTCCAGCGGCTGCACCCCCGCCAGCGTGCCTGGCGCGTCCAGCAAAGACGCCCCCGCCATGGCGTCGTGCTGCTGCTGCTGCTGCTGTTGCTGCTGATGCTGCGCCGCGGCGAACATGAATTGCTGCTGCAAGTCGTGGGCTTGCTGCTGCTGCTGCTGCTGCTGTTGGGCTTCAAATTCCTGCTGATGCTGTTGTTGCGCCCCCGCCTGCTGCTGTGGGTCCAGGGATGCCAGGCCCAGCATGCCCGGGAAGTAGGCGGCGGCGCCCTGCGCAGCGTCCAGCTGATGAGGATGATGATGATGATGACCCATGGGTCCGCCGGCCAAGCCCATGCCGGGCATCAGCAGCCCCATGCCCTGCGCCGCCAGGCCGGGCATGCCCTCGCCGCCCGGCGCCAGCACCAGGCCCATTGGGTGCGCGGCCCCCATAGCCATCGGGCCCATCGCGCCAAGCGGCCCCATCTGCATCTGCAACTGCATCGCGCCAGGCAGGCCTCCCAGATCCAGATTTAGATCCAGCTGCTGCCCCGGCGCCAGCACCAGGCCGCCCAGGCTCAGGCCCATGGGGTGCGCGACCCCGACCCCGACCGGCATCTGGAGCGCCACCGGGTGCCCCAACGGGCCCATGCCGGCAATGACGCCGCCGCCGGGCTGGCCCATCATGGGGCCCACGGCGCCGCCGCCGAACATGGCCAGCTGCTGCTGCTGCGTCAGCGCTGTGTAGCCGGGCATGCCCGCGGCCGCCAGCTGCGCAGCGGTCGCGGGGTCGAGTTGGCCGGGCATGGCGACCGGGCCGTGCGGTCCCATGATGCCCATGACCTGCTGCTCGGTCTTGAGCGTCATGGGGCCAAGGCCCAGACCGGCCGCCGCCAGAGGGTCGCCTGCAGCGGCGGCTGCTGCCGCGGCGGCGGCGGCCGCCTCCTCATGCTGCTGTTGCTGCTGCTGCTGTTGCTGCGCCGCCACCAGCATCTGCAGCTGCTGGTGTTCCCGTTCCAGCTGCTGCTGCTCCTGCTCGAGCTGCTGCTGCTGTTGCCGCTGCTGCCGCTGCTGCTCGCGCTCCTGCTTTATCTGCAGCTTCTCCGCCTGCTGGCGCTGCTTGGCCTCCTTGGCGGCGGCGGCCTTGGCGGCCCGGGCGGCGGCGCGCTCCGCAGCACTGGGGCGCGGCGCCGGGTTGCTCGGCGGCAGCTCCTCCTCCTCGTCCTCGTCATCCGCTGCCGCGGCTGCAGCCGCCGCCGCCGCCACGGACGCCGCCGCCTTGGACCGCCGCGGCCGCGTCGCGCGCGGCGTCGGCTCCGCCGGCGGCGAGCACGGCGCCTCCCGCTTCCGGCTGCTCGGCGGCCCCGGCGCGCGCGGCGCACCCTCGTCCTCGTCCTCCTCCTCCACCTCCACCTCGTGCTCCTCCTCCTCCGTCTCAAACTCCTCATCCTCCTCATCCCCGTCGTTGCTCCTCCTCCGCCTGCCTCCTCTCCCCCTTCCGCCTCCTCCCCGCCCCCGTCCGCCTCCCCGTCCCCGCCCCCTCCCCCTCCCCCGCCCGCTCCTCCCCTCCGCCCTGCCTCCTCTCCCTCGCCCGCCACCGCCTCGCCCTCCTCCCCTTCCGCCCTCCTCCTCCTCCTCCTCATCCTCGTCACCGCCTCCACCGGGGCTGCCCGGCGGCGCACCATTCACGAGCGCCGCCGTGGCTGCCATGAGCGCGGCGGCGGGCGAGTCCGGCTCCGGCACGCCCCAGCCGGGCGGCGGCAGCGGCTGCGGCTTTATCGGCTTGTCCGCCAGGAAGCAGTGCGGGTAGTCGAATACCTTGGAGAACCACTTTTGGCCGATGGCCACCTTGAGCAACAGAACCACCTCCGTCACGCGGCCCGCCTTGAACTCGTTGATGGCGCGGTCGAGGAACAGGCCCTGCGGATGCGGATGTGGGGAAGGAGGAAGGGGGAAGGGGAAAAGGTTCGGAGTGCAGTGGGTCTTTGGAGTGCTATGGATCGGAAGCATGGAGAGAGGCGCCTGAGAGCGGTTTCATGCGCGCCGAGCATCCCTCTCCCTCCTCCCCCGACCGCGCCGCGCTTCCCCGCCCACCATCTCTCAGGCGCAGCTCTTAATCACCCTTGATCCACCCACCCCATCCCTCTCGTTTCTATCCAGCCCAGCCCAGCCCAGCTCCCACCTGCAGCATGTTGTTGCCGTGCATGCCCACCGGCGGGAACACGTACACGCGGCCCGCCCAGGGGTTGCCCGGCTGCAGACCGTCGTCCTCTGCGCTGTAGAAGCGGGTCGACTGGACGCCCACCTGGTTGGCGGCGGGAGGGGAGGGGGCCGAGCAGCGAGGGAGGGAGGGAGGGACAGGTAGGACAGCGCTAGCTGGCAGGCTGGAACGTCGACAGGGTGCAGGGAGGGAGGGAGGGAGGGAGGGAGGTGAGGAGGGGGGACGAAGCTGGAGGAGAGGGATCCGGTCCCTGGGAGGGCTGTGATGGACACTGGGACCACGATGGGGATGATCATGGGGATGGGGGTGGTAATGATGGTGAGGATGATCTCTGGGAGCCAGCCAGCCTCCTGAATCACCTGTACCCATCTTGTCATGGGGGTGAGAGATCGGCAGACAACGGCGCTGAGCCCTCCTTCCCCTCCCCTCACCTCCACTACAATGGTACGCCTCCCCTCCCCTCTTTCCCCTCTTCATTACAGCCCCTTCCTTCTCTCTCCACACCCCCACGCCCTTTTAATTACCCCCCCCCCCCACCGCTCCGGCCTATACGTGGATAACCCCCACGGCCTCTCTACACGCGGCAGAGGTCGCACCTGCGCCAGCTCATCGCTGCAGGGGTCCAGGTCGATGACGCCGCCGAAGAGGCGCCTGACGCCCGCCACGACGTGATACGGCGTGCGGTAGAACTCCGAGTCGGGGCTGACGTAGTCGCGCCAGTCGGCGCAGGCGGCGCGGTAGGAGTCGGGGAGGTCCTTGGACAGCACGCTCTCCACCAGCCGGTGCGTCAGCGGCACGCCGGTTTCCTGGCTGATTAGGTTGGCCTTGACCCACGTCTTGATGGCCTTGCGAGGCTCCAGGCCCACGAGCGCGCGGACCTGGCGGATGGGGCGGCCCGGGGGGAAGGAGCAGGGGAGCGGGTTTTGGGGTGGGCGAGGGCGGGATTTAGAGAGCGTGGCGGGCGGGCGGGAGGAGGCGGTGAAGCGGCTGGCGTGATAACCCCCGGGGTATTGCGGGCGTGGAGCCTGGTGGCGAGGGCTGTTGAGCGGGGAAAGGTCGCAGTGGATTCAACTGCCAGCATGTCGCGTGCGGCCGCCCTGCGGCTTTGCGCGCTCCAGGGCCTCGGGCTGTTGCCGAGAGGGAGCACAGGCAGCTTTCCGCGCGGACAGCGCACGGGGCGCCAACGCGCACAGTGGCACCCTATATTAAATCTGGGTCGTATGGATGCAATAGAGCGCTCCATGGCTGCCGATAAACAGAAATTGCCTGACGCGCCCATGGGCCACGCCCACACCAACGCCCCTCCAGCCAGCACCCAACGTGCCTGGCGCTCGCTGGTAGGCAGAGCTATCGTTGGAGGGAAGATTTTCGCAAGCTTTGTGGCCGCCAAGAGGCGCAGAGCTTGTCGGGGGCCGAACCCAAAGTCCGCCTTGGTAGAAATGTAGTTTGAGAACGAGTCTGCGCCCGATTTCTTGAAGAGAGCCGTGTCATGTATCACCAGCAAAGCTGCGCCGACCTTGAGCCAATTATTGCGCTGGTAATTCGCAACGATTAGCGTCTCGCATCCCTCCAGGTCCTCAGGATCCCTGCGGACCACCTCCACGGCTGACAGCAAGATATCCATTCGACTCTAGCTTCAGCTGATAGGAGCAAGAACAGCCGAAGGAGACCGTCTCGGAGTGTGCAGGCGCCCAGTTTCGACGTCAGCAAGGGCTCCAGCGCCCAAGGGCGCCCATGGGCGCTGTCCTTCAAAAGCTCTGATACTAGCCACCCTGTTGGTGAAAGCTTACGTCTGTCCAAGTCGTTTTGGGATATTGCTCAGCCCAGCAGGGACCCAGGGGACTTTCACAGTGTTTTCAAAGTGCACTCCCAAGCCAACGAAAATGGACTCTTATTCTATTATTGTATCACCTACGGTATTCGCATATGCACAAAACACGAGGGCCTTTGGTGTGCTGCCTGCCCCGAGATAACGACATATCAGGGTGTCGATGTACTGTGCAGTTGTCCGTCGCTAGATGGTTTTTCAAATTGCGTTTGTTACAAGATATATAATCGTCGACAAGGAAGCGGTCATGCTGCGACGACCGACCTATGCAAGCAAGAAGCCCTCCCAGTAATCAAAAAGCGACCCGAGCCTCGGCGTCGAATTTCACAAAACGCCACGCAATAACACGGGGTTATCCATCCCGGTAGGATCTCCGTGACTATCCGTGGCTATCTGCTGGCGGGGAGCACGTCCGTGGGCTCCAGCAGCCCCTGTTGTTGCAGTGATAGCACCGTCCTGCAGAGCTCCTGCGCGACAACCGACACGGCAGGCCGCTGCCGAGCGTCGTGCATGCAGCACCACAGCCCCAGCTTCAGCAGACGCTCCGCCACCTTCATGTCCCACCCGCCCGCCGTTGCGTCCACCACCTAAAAACCAGATAAGGGGAAGGGGAAGTGGGCCGCCAGGGGCCGCAGTTGAACAGCAGAGGGGCGGGCAGAGAAGGCAGGACAGCTTGGACGCCACGGCTACGGCCCAAAAGTGTTAGGGCAGGTAATGAGTGGGTGGCTTTCACCCATACGGTGGTTTCGGCGCCGGCTCCTCCGAAACCAGAGACCCACAAGCAAGCCGCCTGCCCGCCCGGCGCTCAGCGTTTACCATTACCGGTACTCCCACGAGCAACACCCGCTGCATCTGCCTTCAGGTGTAAAATGCCGTACATACATCTGCATCTGTCGGGCCGCACTGACCGACCCAACAAGAGCACGATGCTGCGTGTCCCGTGTCGTACAAAACCCACCAGACCACAAAACCCACCTCCGGCAGCGTGCACTTTTCCAGCGCCTCCTGCACCTGCCTCACAATGTCCCGCGGGTCCTTTCCAAGCACCAGCTGCAGCAGACACAGCCCCAGCGCCCAGGTGTCGGTGGCGGGGCTGATCAGGCCGGCGGTCTTGTACTCGGGAGCCAGGTAGGCCCACGTGCCGACAGCGCTGTCGTCGGCGGCGCGGCTGGCGCCTGACGTTGGGGAGGAGCAACAGCGGTTTTCGTTTTCGCATCTTGGTCCAAATGGGTGGATTTGGGTCCAAACCAAGAAATGGGTTTCCAAGGGTGCTTGAAGGGTACTATTTCGTAGATGAGATGAGAGGCGGGCGGTGGGCGCAGGGGGGGGTGGGAGGCGGATGTGGACTGCGGAGAGGGGCCCAGCAGAGGGGCATGGTCGGGAGCGAGCGCCGGGGCGGCTTGCCCAGGCTGGGGGGGAGGAGCTTTTCGGGGATGCACTGCGTTCTTGGTACTGGTTGCGGCACAACCACAGCCGGGGTGAGAGGAAGGATTGGAGCCTGGGAAGGCGCAGCATCTGTGCCCGCTGCCAGCCTACGCGCCGCCATTCCAGGTATCGTACCGTACCGTACCGCACGGCATCATGGCCGAAACGCCGCAACAATCCCCCGCCCGCCCTCCCTCCCTCCACAAACTCCGCGCCACTAGCCACCAGCCGCCAGCCGGGGGACCCCAGCTGACAAGCCTCCAAGCCTCCAAACCTCCCGCCGCCCGGCCCACCCGCTCTGATCCCGCCCTGAAGCCCCGCGCGTGGCCATCCCCCCCCCCCCACCCCCCCACCCGCCCTCCACCCACCCACCCACCCACCCGCCCTCCACCCATCCAGCGCCGCCAGCCCAATGTCCCCCAGCTTGGCGTCCAAGTTCGCGTCCAGGAACATGTTCGCTGGCTTGATGTCCCGGTGGATGATCCCCAGGCTGTGCAGGTAGGCTAGCGCGTCACACATCTGGGCGGCGATGCGCACACGAACCGGCCACAGCAGCGGAGGCGTGGGCGGCGTCTGCGGGGCCCGCGAGGAGGCCGGGGGAGGGGGTCGGGCGCAAGGGAGGACAGGCGGGCGGGTCGGGCGGGCGGGTGCGGCTTGGGTGGGATCGGAATGTGGTGAAGGCCGTTGTGAGCGAGTGAAAGGGATGGGAGGCGCGGGCCTCCGCGGCGTATGAGACGCGGGCGTTGGGGGGGCAGGCGGCCGCAGGAGGCACAGCAGTGAGAGGCGGCTGCGGTGACCATACGGACGGGTGCATGGGAGCCGTCGGTGCCCTTCACCGCGCGGGCGTGAGGCGGCCCGAAGAGGCAGCACAGCCCCCCCCCCGAGGAATGCTGCCACGGCCCCCAAGAGCGCCACCTAAGCCCGGCTCCGCCGCCGCAGCTTCACCCTCGTCTCCGGCCACCACTCCGGAGCCCGTCCCGCCCTCCCTCCGGCTCCCAGCTGCTCCTACCCTCCGCAGCAGTCGGTCCTCCAGGTTGCCGTTGGTGAGCAGCTCGTACACCAGACACTGAGTGCCTCCGTTGTCGCCACCGCCGCCTCCGCCGCTGCCCCCCGGCCCCACGTCCCCCGTGAAACCCAGCAGGCGCACCACGTGCGGGTGGTGGATGCTGCGGGCAAGACGGATCTCGTTCTTGTACTCGGCTATGCCCTGCAGGCCCTGCGGGTCCAGAACCTGTGCGCGCGGGTGTATGTGCGCGTGCACGTCACGCGCGTATGTGTACATGAGCGTGTATGTGATCGTGTCTGTGCCTGTGCGTGTGCGTATGTGGCTGGCGCACCGAGGCGACGGCACTAGTAGTAGCAGCGGCAGGTGAAGGGGGCCGGGAGAGGGGGATCGGCTGGTGGAGTGGTTGTTTGGTGTCCGGGCGTAAAGGAAAGTATTGGGGAGTTTGGGGCGAGTCGGACAGCCAAGGATGGCTCTTCAGCTAGGCCTAAATCCAGCCCTTTCCTTTCCTTCTGTGTCACGAGCTGACGATACCCCAACCGCTCCCGGGCTCACGCGCTCCCCAACCGCTCCCCAACAGAAACGAATCGAACCGCAACGGCGATGGTGATAACAATGGGAATGAGTCCTCAAGCCCCGCGATCCCTCCACCAGTGTAGTGCAGTGTGGCCCCCCCCCGGCTGGTCCAAACCCCCCCGCGAGACGCCACCCGCCACGCGCCAGACCTTAATGGCAACGGGGGTGTAGTTGATCATGGCGCGGTACACCTTGCCGAACCCTGCGTGGAGATGAGCGCACGGGGTAGCGGGGAAACGGGGAAACGGGGAAACAGGGTAACGGGTCGGGCGACGGGGCGCAGGGCGGCGCCTGGGCAGCGGAGGGAGGAGAAGGGGCGGTTGGACCGGACGGACGCCGCTGTGATTGGGGGGAGGCGGAGGCAGAGGGAGAGGTGGTGGTGAAGGGCACAGGGGCGCAGGGGCTGCCATCGCATAGCGTGCTCACGAACCTCGCTGCGTCCGTCTCTACTTCGAGCGGCTTCGAATGGCCGCCTCGTGGGGCCGTGTAACCGACCAAACGGCCGTAGCACGGTGTCCCCAACTGGGTTTTGCGCATGTACAACCCGTCCCTCGATGCCGAGATGAGCGTCCACCGCCCTCACGTCCCTCCATGCTGTCCCCGGGAAGGAGATATTGCCGGCGGCTTGTTCGGCACGCTGGCGATCACGACTCACCGCCTTCACCAATGAGGCACAACTTGTGAAAACCGCCAGTCGCCGCGTACAGCTCAGCCACCCCATACTCCGGAAAGTCTCCAAACCTAGACATCCGTCATATATACTATGTGATCACAGGGCTGGATGGCTAGTCTCCAACAAGCAATGTGTAGCTGCTAGGGGCGCAACATGCTTGAGAGCATGTCCAGCTGTCGTCGCCTTAGTCGACAGCTGGAGGGAGTTTCGACATGTACGCAATTGTCTAAATGTGGAGGAGGAACTTTAAATTTGAAAGTGAACAAATCGTGTTGCGCTGCAATTTCGGTGCAAAGGCACGCAGACAACCTCTATGCACCTGTCGATGCTCTTCCCAAATTCAATCCCGTATAGATAATCTTAGCGACCTATCTGCTCTCGGTGCGTGGCGCAGCGAGAGAAATTGGAAGAAACCCGTTCGTACTTCCAATTCGTGTACGATCTTTGCGCTGCCATCAGCCTTCAACGTTCTACTGACTTGCACATTCGTATCTATAGCTAAGTAGCCACGCAAAATGCTGCGTCAGCAGGTGCTTGCAAGAACCCGCACGTGTGGCGTGGCCTTGGCCCGACCCACCACCCGCCACGTATGCAACCCACTAGCGCCCAGCAGCTGTCCTCGCTCCTCCAGCAGTGCACCGGAGCAGCTCAGATGTTGCAGCACCGCAGCCGGTACCACGCCAACCGCCTCTGTGGCGCCGGAGGCCGCCGCAGCTGCTGCCTCGTCTCCCAGTCTCCAGGAGCTCCTATCCACCGGGGCGCGCCTGACCACCGCAGCCCAAGCCGTGTGGGCCCAGGTGAGGGCGGGTGGGTGGTGCAATCACAGGCCGGAAGGGCGACGGCGAGAAAAGGGAGAATCCTGGCCTGCCATCGGATTGTTGACCTGCCATCGGAAAAGGCAAGGGATACCCGTCACACCCAGAACTGTTGACGCCAGGGCTCCGACCCGGCGGCTGCGCGCCATCCCTGAAGCCCCCGACTCTCCCACCGGCCCTACCAAGCCGCAGTCCTGACACTCGTTCATACACCGCATTTCCCTTCCGTTTTCATTCCCCACCACTGGCTCAACCCGCTGCCCCGCCTGCTGCCTTTACCCACTCCCCAAACCCACTGCCCCGCCTGCTGCCACCCAGGTGCTCCTGCCCGGGGACACCGCCGTGGATGCCACGTGCGGCAACGGTCACGACACGCTCTTCATGGCCCAGGTGGTTGGCCCCAGCGGCCACGTGCACGGATTCGACATTCAGGTGGGCGACTGGGGGGAGTGGTGGCTGCTGGGAGGGGGGTAAAAGCAAACACGGAACCGCAGCGATGGAGCGGAGGGCTGGCTGCTGGGCTTGCTTCGGGGCGGGAGGGCCGGGCTGAAGGGGGGGGAAAGAGGTGCGGTGGGGCTCATGGCCAGGGGACTGTCGGCCGGGGCTCCAAGCTTCGCTTCTTCGCTGTGCTCCCGAGTCCCAACCCCGCAGCAGCTTTTGAGCCCCGACCCAGATGGAAGTGCAAACCCCCGCCCCGTCCACAACTCGTGATTCGTAAACCTCCCACAACGTCCTCCAACCCGAGTCTCCAAACCGGGGAAACAACACGCGCCCCCGCGCCCCCAACAAACACGCCGTTCCCTAAAATCAAACCCCCATTCCGCCCCGACCCACATCCCACATCCCACATCCTGCGCCCTCGCCCACCCTCACCCAACAAGCCCTTACCCAACAAGACCTCACCCACCGTTGACTACCCGCCTCCCCGACGACGACCCCAGGACGCCGCCATCGTCGCCACGCGCGAGCGGCTCGAGTCGCACCTCTCCGCCGGCGGCCGCCTGCCGGCCCTCAGCCTGCACCGGGCCTGCCACTCGCGGCTGCAGGAGCTGTGCGGCTCGGGGGTGGCGCGCGTGGTGGCCTTCAACCTGGGCTACCTTCCGGGGGCAGCGGACAAGCGGCTCATCACCACCACCCAGTCCACCCTGGCTGCGGTCGAGGCGGCGCTGGAGGTGGGTGGGGGATACCTGAAACCTGACACCTAACACGAAGGAAGAAGAAACCGCCGCGATGGGACAGAAGCAGCGCAAGCAAGCCAGCAAAGCCCGGCTCCGGTAATACCTTGCCAAACTACCGACTGTAGCCTTACCGAAACTGAGGAGCTGCGACACCGCGTCGCGACGGGTGGTGGGCGGTGAGCGGCCTCGTGTCGGTGAGCATTGAGGCGTCCGCGCTGTCACCGTATTGCGCCTGCCTCTGCTCCCTGATGCGGTCAATGGGCGGACTGCAGAGACCGTGAATCGTTCGTGCTGGCTGGCTGTCGGCACAGCCACCGCCACAGCCACCGCCTCGACGGGCCGCGACCGTCAGCGACTGCCGGCTCGCTCGGTTCCCGTATCCGGCTGTCGCTCCACTTCGCTCGACAGCCCGCTGGCTCTACGTTTCCGAGGGTCTGCAGCCCACTGTAACAACTACAACTATCAATCGACTCCACTTATTTCCTATAATGACCAGATTCCACCCTCCGCGCACCGTAATCAACCTTGAAAGCAAAGCAAATTTGCCCGCCCGCCCGCCCAACCGGTTTCCGATGCTCCGATCTTCTTCTGGCCTCTGTCCCGCGTTGATGTCTCCGCATGCGTGTCTGCAAACCCCCCGATTTGTGGGTGACGGTGGTGGCGGCGGTTTCGATCCCCCCCTCCCCCCTCCCCCCACCCCTTCACGGCGCAGGTGGTGATGCCCGGAGGCGTGATCAGCATTCTGGCGTACGTGGGGCACCCAGGGGGCCAGGAGGAGTACGACGCGGTCAGGCAGTTGGTTTCGGAGCTCAGTCCTTCGTACTGGTGGGTGGTAGTGTGGGGCGGGTAACGGATGGCGGGCTATGCGCCGTATCGAACGGCACGTTCGCGAGGGGGCAGGGCTACGGCCTTCGCGGGTGTGATGGGGGTGGGCGGGTGTCGTTAGAGCGCGCGAAAGCATGGTTGGGTGGGTTGCTCAGGCAGGGAAGAGCAGGGGGGTGGATTAACTTGCACGCTGCGCGCCTCTGGCTGGCGGCCCCCAAGTTACCGATATGCCCCCTCCCAGCAGTGCCCCCCGCCATGAGGCCCATGCCTGTGGGTGCCCCGTCCGTTGGTCGCCAGCCTGCGCCGCCGTCGTGATGCGTGGGCCCCCTTTGCCCATGGGCCCGCAACCTGCAGGGTGTCTTCAGAGACGCGGCTGCTCAACCGACCGACGGCGCCAATCCTGATCCTGTTGTGGCGGCGGGATGCACGCGTTGCCGACAATTCTCGGCGGTAGTGCTCGGTGACCGCAGCGGCGGGAACCGACTCGGACCGCGTCCAATTCCTTCGTGTGAAGGGCTGGGCAGGGCTGCATCGCGGCTGCGTCCTTCGTGATTTCGACAAGGTCCGTGCCGGATTGAGGAGTGTCGAGAAGGGCTGTGCCGGATTGAGGAGTCCGTTTTACGGCGGGCACGACGGTCGCCAACGATGGGCGCCGGCCGGCATGGAACGGCCCGGCAGTGGGGGACGGCCCGGCATTGCTCTGCGAGTACCACATGCCCTCTCTCATACTGAAGACAAATTTCCTCGAAATCGACGTCGTTCCGGATCTGACATCGCCCTGAAAGCAGTGCCAGGAGCTCTGTTGCTCACCGCGGGTTTCATCGTCCAGGGACGCAACCATCGCAAGGCAATGCGTCAAGGAGGGGTATTGTAAAACCAAAACACAGGCAGGAACATGCGACATCTGTGGACAGCTGTACGCAAGGACGCAAGATACACATTCAGTTCAGGACGGGAATGATGTACGCCAAAGCCTAACCGCCAGCAAGTGTGATGCCGCCGTGCAAACTGCCGGAACACAGCCGCCGCCACCGCCACCGCACCGCGACAGCAGGACGCTTCCCCCAGCCAGCAATGCGCCTGCGTAGCTTGACATGAGGTCATGCATGTCTGAATCAGATGCATAATGCAAGACCATGTCGCTCGCGACCTGGAGTGTCGCAACCAGGTACCGCCTGCAGCGCCGTGTTGGTTTCGGCGCGGCAGCCGGCGAAACCCTGGCGAACCCGACCCACTGGCATGATTGCGGGGGTACCGTAATGACAGTGCTGGCCTGACGTTGAGTGGCCCCCTCCGAGGGCCGCCTGCTTCCAACGTCACAAGACGTAGAGAATTCGCCCGTAAGAGAGATGTAGCGAATTCGCCATTTATCCCGGCCCCTCCCTACACCCCCCCACATATAAGCAGGCGGGCTGGCGCAAGCCGTCGCCAGTCCGGTCGCCCAACGGGCAGTTCGGGCCGCAGTGTCGCAGCGCCCTGCATTCCAGTTCTTGCCGACGACGCCCGCCGGCGACGGGCATTCCACGCAGCGCACACACACACACACACACACAGTGCCGAAGCCAAGCGGTCTGCGCTGCCGCTCAGAGTTCTGTTGATATCGTGCCGTTGACATCGGTCGGCTGCGCGCACGGGTGGCGGCGTATGCGGGGAGGTGCCCCTGCGCCTCGTGGGCGGTCCACCCACCAGGTGCCCATCCTATGGCCACGCGCGAGCTGCACCGTCCCCCCATCCCCTTTTGCGACGGCCCCACCGCCACGCCAAACCCACATTGACGCGCTCGGAAGCCTCAAGCCGCGTCGGCCCTGCGTGTGCCCGTATGCCCGTTAGTGCCTGTACATGACCAGTCCCTGCCCGCAAGCCTCCCTGCGGAAACGAACACCGAGCCCTGCGTTCGAGGAGACCCCCTCAGCCGCGGCTCCGGCCGCGAGCCATTTATGACGGAGCCATTTACGGTATGACGAGTCAAGTTATGACGTTCCAGCCCTCAAATCGCAGGTGTCACAGGCGATGGATATACGTGAGACGAGCTGTGGAGAGTGAGCCAGCACGAGCGAGGCGGGGCTGCAGCCTTCATCAGCCCCTGGCGGCATTGGCTGGGCTCCAAGCCTGCGGCGCGGCGCGGCGCCTGCCTGCGCGGGGTCAGGGTCTCGACGTGGCGGAGACCGGGGGGAGGGGGGCGCCGCAGCCCCACAATCACCCGCCACACCGCCCGTACTGTACACGTTAGGAAATATAATACCGGTAATCGCGTGCGGGTTCAGATCACCCAAAGCGGCTGCTGCGATGGAGAGAGTCCAGACGCCGAGCGAGCGCGTGAGGGGCCTGTCCTCCGAGAGTTGCACGTCGACGAGGAGGGCCATCAGCAGCTCGCGTGTGAGGGTGCGTGCGTGCGTGCGTGTGTGTTTGTGTGGAAAGGGGTTGGGGGAGGGCCCTCCTACCCAAGCGCCGCAGACTGCTGCGCCCACCCCAGCAGCACCTGCCGGAGCGCCTGAATGGCCGCCTCACGGGTGGGCCCCCAGCTCGACGCCGCAATCTGCAGACACACACCAAAGCAGAGAGGGCCGCAAACGAGCTGACAGGTAGGCAAGGAGCCGCAGCGAGTGTGTCCCACCCACCCACCCATCCACCCACCCACCCATGCGATCCATGCGGTGGTGGTAAGGTTCCAGGCGTGTAGCCTAGTCCTTGCTGGGTCCGTTTGCCCTCAGACTGGAGGGCGGTTGTCACCTCTGTCGGTTACTTGGCCGCGGCTCTTCTCTCTCACCACCCACCCGCCCACCCGCTCGCCGCATCCGCTCACCTGCGCCTCCCGGTACCCGGTCACCTGCCAACACGACCCACAGCCGGCTGCACGACAGGCCGCCCCGCAGTCCGCTCCCAGCGCCTCCGCCTGCGGCAGCGCCCACTGGTCGATGCGCACCGTCATCTCGCTCCCCACCGTCTGCCACTCGCGGCTCACGGGGGCTGGCGCCAGGCCGCCGGCGCCAGCACCGCTGCCTTGGGCCCGCGGGCTGGATACGGCTGCCGCCGCCGCCGCCGCCGCCGTCGCCGTCGCCGTCGCCCCCAAACCGCCTGTTTGTACCGGCAGCGGCCTATGCGGCGGTTGCGCCGGCTGCGACACCCGGGCGCCCGACGCGGGCTTGGGCCGCAGGTGCGGCGGCAGCTCCGTCACGCGTTTCACGCGGCCGCCGCAGGCGGCGCCCTTCAGCCGGTCGTAGCCACTGCCGTCCGGCCCCACGGAAGACAGGGCCCTGCTACAGCTGCCGCCTCCGCCACCGTCGCCGTCGCCGCTGGCGCTGCTAACCACGCAGCTGCCGCCGCTGAAGTAGCAGGAGCTGCCGCCGCTGCCAGCGAGCGAGTGGGCGGCGGCTGTGGCGCTGCTGTGCGCCGCGGTGTCGCTGACACAGCCCTGTGGATGCGACTGCAATGACGCCGGCGGCGATGGATCCGGAGATGGCTGGGGCAGGTCGTCTGTGGCCGGCAAGACGCTGGGCAGGGGCAGGGGCAGGGGCAGGCCGCATGAGTCGCCGGGAGCGATGCTGGGGTGCGGCCAGGAGCCGGAACCGCACAGCAGCCGCGACCCGAGGTCCATGGACAGGGTCGGAGGAGCACGGGCTGCACCCTGCTGCTGTTGGTGCTGCTGTTGGTGGTGGTGCTGCTGGTGGTGGTGCTGCTGCTGCTGTTGGCACTGCTGCTGTTGGTGCTGCTGCTGCTGTTGATAATGGTGCTGGTAATGCAGCTGTTCCAGCTGTTGCTGCCGCTGCTGTTGATGGCGGTGCCGGTGCTTCAGTGGCCTCTGCTGCGGGGCGGCTCCCAGGTGCTGGCCCCCCAGGCGCATCGGGCTCATCCCTATTGCGCCACGCGGCGGCGGCGCCAGGTGCTGCCCAGCGCCTGCTGGGGACAGAGCCCCCCCGGCAGCCTGCTCCCGACGAAGCGCTCCAGCCGGCTGTCTCCCGCCACTGCCGCCGGCCGCCCCAGCTCCCGAGCCGCCCTTGCCGCTGCTCTCCGGCCGCTGCTGCCCAGGGTTGCCGGTACCCCGCTGGCAGGCCTCTGCGGGCCGCGCCTGCCGTGGCTGCTGTGCCTGCTGTGGCTTTGGCAGCGGCTGCGCCGACGGTGGCTGCTGCTGCTGCGGCTGCGCCGACTGTGGCGGCTGTTGCGCCTGCTGCGGCTGCTGTGGCGGCTGCTGCGGCTGCTGTGGCGGCTGCTGCGGCTGCTGTGGCGGCTGCTGCGGCTGCTGCGCCGGCTGCTGCGGCTGCTGCGCCGGCTGCTGCGGCTGCTGCGCCGGCTGCTGCGCCGGCTGCGCCGGCTGCTGCGGCTGCGCCGACGCCGGCCGCAGGTTGCAGCGCCAGTGCATGCCGCGGTGGGCCTCGGACCTGACGGGCGCCTGGCGGTAGTGCTCCGACGCCACAACGCCCACGCTGCCGTCCGCGCCGCGCCGCGTCTCCGCCGCATCCCACAGCGACGCCAGCACCAACTCTGCGCTGTCCGCGCCGAGCTCCGCCACCGTCTCCGCGTCGAGGTCCACGTTCGCGACCTGACGCAGGCCCGCCAGTACCTCCGCCAGTGGCACCGGCTGTGGGTCCTTCGCGATGAGTTGCGGCCGCAGCTTCATGCGCAGGTACATGCGCGTGCGGCACAGGATCTCCCGCAGGCGCGGGGCCTGGCCTGCGGGCCACTTGGCCTGCGCGGGACCAAGGGTTGTTTTAGGGTTTTAGTGTCCTTGGGTTTTAGGGTTTTAGGGTTGTTTTGGTGTCCTTGGGTGTTATCGGCGGCATGCGGTTGTGCGAGCATGGGTAGCGGCGAGCAGGCGGGTCGGTCGGTCGGTTGGTCGCGACGAAAGGTACGATGAGAGGGGTAGGGCAGCCTTCCCCTTCCCAGAGGGCACAGCGCCAACTCCAGCGCTCGACCAACCCAGGCTGGAGCGGGGGCGACCGTCATCCCAACCAGCCACATCTTTCCAACCAGGCGGCGTGAAGGGTACTTACTCCGGAGAGGGCTGGCACGTACCACCCCACCCCAATACACGTGCCTCGCCCGCTCCCTCGCCTGAGGCCCCGACTCGACCCGACCCAACCCGCTATGCGGCCCGTGCAACGGCAAGACCCTGGGACCCGGGCTAAGCCACCACAACGCCCGCCCACCTTATGCACCCCCACAGCAGCAGCCACCCCTCCCTCCCTCCCCCCCTCCCTCCCTCAGCTCCATTACCACATTGCACCCTCGGCCCCTCCCCAACCCAACCGCACGGCGCCCTGACCTCATCCACGCCGCCCGCCACCAGCGGCCCGCGCTTGCGCTCGCCGCCCCTCCCCTCCCGCAGCTCCGGCTCCTCCAATCCAACTGGCCCATCCGCCGCCTCCGCCGCCGCCGCCGCAGCTGCTCTCGCCGGCTCCAGCTCCTGTCGCTGCCGCTGCGCCTGTCGCCGCGCCGCGCGCTCGCGTTCCGCCACCTCCGCCTCCGCAGCTGCCTCGTGCGCCGCCCGCCGCGCCTCCTCCTCCTCCAGCGGCGTCAGGACCTGCCGCAGCCTCTCCATCTCCGCCGCCCTCTCGCGCCCCCAGCTGTCGCACGGCGCCAGGACCATGTCGGCGCCGCCGCCGCCCGGCTTGGGCCGCAGACCCCGGCAGGCGATGCCCCTGCCCAGCTCCTCATACATAACCGCCACGCTGATGAAAGCCATCCTGCGCGCGGGGAGCGAGGGGAGAGAGGGAGGGGTGATCAAACATCAAAGCGCAGCATGAGAAGAGGAGGTTGGGGAGGAGCTAGGTCCCGCCAGGTCCCGCTTGAGTCGCGTCGTGGTGGCGCCGCTTGGCGGTGGATGCGTTGCCCCCATCGATCCACGTCACCTACCTTCCGGGCGGCCGGGACAGGAAGTGCTTCGCGAACAGCTCGTCCAGCTGCACCGTCGTCCAGCCGAACTGCAGCAGCTGCTGCCGCGTCAGCTCCCCGGCGGCGGCACCACACCCCGGCGCGGCCGCCTGGCCGGAGGCCCCCGGCCCCGGCGCCGGCCGGCCCACAACGCGCGGGGGCCCCTGCTGGGTGCGCGCCTCGGCCTCGGCCCCCGGGCGATGGTTGTTGTTGTGATGGTTGTTGTTGTGGTGGTTGTGGTGGGCTGCCCTCACGCAGTCGTCCCACGCCCGCGACATCGCCAGCGCCAGCACCGCCCGCACTCGCAGCTCCTTGTGCTTCACGTCACTGCTGGGCTGCGGCTGCAGACACGCTTCCAGCGCCGTGGCCGCCGCCGCTGCCGCGTCGGCCGCCGCCGCCGCCGGCTGTCGGAACTGCTGCTGCGGCGGCGGCGGCTCCGGCGTGCTCTGCGGCGCGCCTGGGGCCGTCCAGGGCCCGGCCTGGGGGCCGGCTGCCGGAGCCGGGGGCGGCGCCGCCGCAGACAGCGGCACGGCCGGGACCTGTGCGATGGGCTCAAGCGCAATTAATCGCGACAGACCGGCCGGCGGCGCGGCGACCGGTAGCGGCGGCGGCCGCGACGGTGTGGACGGCGGCTCTGCCGCCTTCGGTAGTGCCTCCGGCACGCAACCGGGGGCTTGGGTCAGTGGCATCCGACTGATTACGGGCTGGGGCCACTGGCCGGAAACGACCGGCAGCGGGGGGCAGTCCTGCGCGGAGGGGCTCGGCATTGCGGGCGGCAGCTGGGCCGGCGCCGGCGCCGGCGGCGGCGGCGCGCACGCGGGTGGGGGGTGCGGCATCGCCGCCGGTGGCAGTGGCTGAAGCGGCGGCGCCGCAGCAGTGGGTGCCGATGGGTACAGCGTCACTGGCGGCGCGTCCGCGCCAACTGGCGGCGCAGGTAGGGACGGCACCGAGGGCACCGGCTGATGCGGCGTCGCCTGCGGAAACGTCGCCGGCGCCGAAAGCGAGGCCGCAGGCGGGCACGCCCGCGGCGGCGGCGGCGCAGGCCTGCAGGTGGTGTTGACCTTGGCTTCGCCTGACGTCACGGCGCCCCAGGGCCGCTTGGCAGGGTTGGTGGGCGGTGGCGGCGCAGCCGCGGCGGCTGTTCCGCGTGCTCCAGCGGTGGCAGCGGTGGCGGCCGAGATGACAGCTATGGCGGGAGGAATGGGGTCTGCTGGCAGATCGGGCCGGGGGCCCGCCTGGTGCGCTTCCGCGCCCGTCGAGACCGAGTCGAGCGAGACACGGCTGCTGGCGGACAGTATCCCGGAGTTCACCGGCTCCAGGCGCGGCTGCTCGCGCGCATGTGTTTGCCAGTGACTTGACTTCGAGCGCAGGTAGGCGGGCAGGCGACTGTGGTCGAAGGTGTTGCTGTTGACGGCCCGGAATATGGCGACCGCTTTGGGATCTGTCAAGACGGGGTGCCGGTCGCTGGGATTGCCCTGGGCATCATGATTCGCGTTGCCGTCGCTGGCTGGTTTAGAACCGGAAACGGCTGGCGCGTCGCGACTTTTGGCCGCAGCGTTCTGAGGAGCGTAGCGCTCCGCCGGCCCCGACCGCCGCATCGACAGCGGCTGGACTAATTATGCGGAAGATTGATTGCTTCAATGCCTTCCTGTGGGGAGGGCATGACACATCCCGGCTCGTGACGCGTTAATAACACCCTTTGACCCTCCGGGCCAGAGCGTATGGCAACACGATCGTGGACAGCTATAATACTAAAAGATTGTAAAAAAGCCTACCTGTGTTGACAAGTAAGGTTAGGGTGCGGCAAGACAACGAGCCTTCTGCTCAGAGTCCCGCCATCGAGTGTCGCTTGGCAAGAACGCGTCTACCCTACGTCAACACAGATGCCTTTAAATCTGTAATAGCATCTGCACCATTCAAGAGTACGCCGGTAGGCTGGTAGCCCGAGATCGGGCGTTCTCACTGCACCGTAGATACTAGCAAGGTTGATACGGGACGAAGGCGGTAAATGGGATAACCCTTTCTAAACCCGAAACGAAACACAAGTACATTAAGAAGTTCTTCGTGGCCTTTCGCCCCTGAAAAGTTGTAATAAAATGACGCCCTCCTTGGGCGCCGTACAGTAAGTACACCGGCTGTCAACTGAACAACCATTACTCTCACAGGGCAACGTTCGCGCAACCGTCAGCCGTCGGACGGGCTTGAGGTTCTTCTTACCATGTCACCGGGCCACGCACACCGTAACCAGCCCGCACCTTAAAAGAGGAGGAAACCCTCCCCTCCCCACCACACACACGCACACACGTATCCTATGTGCCGTGCAGCACCACACTGCATGCTTACACTTTCGCACGACCACCCCGGCCGTGTGGAAGGGTCTGGCGGACCCAGATCGGGGGCCAAATCGGCTTGCCCGGGCCCCGAAGCCCCCGTCTCCCGGGAGCGTCCGAGGCGGCATGCCGTGACAGGTGAAACCCACACCCGCATCAGCTGTGATAAGACTGATAAGACTGATAAGACTGATAAGACTGATAAGACTGATAAGAGCTGTGCATGCGTAAAGGGAGCAAGCTGCCACGTTGGGAGCGTTTCTGCTATGCCGCCGGACCCCACAGCCCGGCAGGGTGCTTAGACGTACGCTTACCAGCTTACAACCGACCAGTGGCTCGCGTTCCAGCGTCGAAGGAGTTCAGATGGGACTACGGCGGAGGGCCGGCAGCTCCTACACCCCACGCCTTCTCGCACCACCTCGCCCTATGACCGCATGCTGGCCCCCAACTGATGGCCCGAAACATGACAAGGACGATCCCGCACCACAATCGTTATGCGATGTGGGACGTCCTGGAAGGGGCACACGCTTATAGGGGCGTCGCCCAGAACTCCTTGCACAGGGCCGTACCGCTCGTTCCCATACCCATATATATTATCGGAACATGGCCAGAGCAACCGGATACTCGGGGGCCCTCCTTGCACTGTAGCGGAGCGGCCACCGTCTGTAGACGTCATTTTTGGTTTGTGCCCAAGTCCGGCACCGCGCACACCGCAGGCGCCGCATGTACTGTAGGCGCTCACCTATATTTTCTACTTACCAACTTCATAAGATGCAGGCTTTATTCTTCGCTACTTCCTCTAAATCATGACCTGTAATATTACAAGTTCAGCCGCCATGACTCGTGTTAACAAATAAGACAGAAGACGGGCTTAATAACTGCCAAGGGATGACTTGTATGCACCGATAGCAAAAGGGGATTCAAATGGATGCCCTCCTGGCGGTTGCGGTGGAGGAGATAGCCTTGGAGGGCGTTGAAGGTGAGCATTTAGGTTGTGGGGCACCAGCACACGTTGACGGGACAAAGGGTAAATATATTTGAGGATATTTCATAAGCTGTGAGTGTAAGGCCAGCCTGGTCTGCCGGCAAGTGCGCGCGAACCCTGCCGCACCCCCCTCATCGCGTAGGCTGCACCGTGGAGTCACTATGGAGCCTTCTCGGCGCGCGGCTTCCTGTGGGCTCTATAACTTGCCTACCGCCGCAACTCCAGGACATGCTATGGGGGCTTCTGGTGCAGCGTACGGAGGACATCTGTCTCTTCACGATGCCCAAGGGCAAAGAGTGGGTACCAGCGCTGGGCGTGGAGGGGTGCTGGCGTAGAGGGTGTTGGGGGTTGGAAAGGGCAACGTCGTTTTCAGCGGTGCTGCAAGGACACCCGGCGCCCCTAACCTCGTCACACCAGCCTTTCTCCACTCGCTGCCCCCAGCCTCGCCTCCTTGAAAATGCCTTCCAGCCCGATCCGGCATGGCAGAGACCGAGGGGGGGGGCATGGGTGCCGGGGGCGACACCTGCCGTTCGGCGGAGCCGTGGTGGGGGCGGAGCTTCCAGGACCGCCTGCCATTCCCCAGGACAGCAATCTGTGACCAGAGGCCGTGCGCCTCGCGGCACGGAGCGGGCAGGCGGGAGCCTATACGGTATACATCCCACCCCCCTCGGGCCTGCCGGGCACAGGGCCCGGACCCGGGCTACACGGCTGGAATGGGAGTGTAAGGATGTCAGCACGACGAGACCAGCACCACCCTAGGGCTAGCTGCGGGGGGCAAGTGTAACTCGCAGTCAGCGTGCCAGGGAGCGATGCTGCGAGGGTGCTGTAGAC
The DNA here is from genome assembly GCA_030267565.1 of Pleodorina starrii. Classification (NCBI taxonomy): domain Eukaryota; kingdom Viridiplantae; phylum Chlorophyta; class Chlorophyceae; order Chlamydomonadales; family Volvocaceae; genus Pleodorina; species Pleodorina starrii. The sequence goes on from BRXU01000027.1 coordinate 717,723, forward strand.
CGGGGTTCTTCAGCAGGGCGGCCGATCTCCTCGCAACGGCCAGGCCAAGGCCGCCAAGGGGGTGGCGGGGTGGGGAACGTCGCCCATGCAGACCCAATTCCCCCGTTCGGCTCTCGACCCGATGCGCACGCTCCTGCTCGCCTGTGCCTCGGCGCTCCGCGGCATTTCCATGTGTGCGTGTCCGCTCACGCTCAAAGTCTCGACCCCCCCCCCCCCTCCCCCCTCTTCTCCGCGACCATGCGGGGACGCCGGCGGCCGTGCGCCCGCGCAGGCAAGCACAGCCGGCGGACGCGGAGGCTGAGGCGGGAGGTAAGAAGGCCAAGATGGCGCGCCTCAAGAAGAAGTTGGAGAACCTCCCGCTGGGCAACGCGATCATGGTGGGTGTTGGCTGCGGAGTATTGGTGCGCCAGAAGGACGCGGTGGGGTGCGGCGCGGCGCCGGGGTGCGGCGTGGCCCGTGCTGTATGGTGTCGGCTCCTTGCCCTGCCCTGCCTTGCCTTGCCTCCGCCGCAAAGCCCTGTGGCGCAGTCGATCTCTTTTACGTACTTGCGGGGGTATGGGCGGACGCAACGGTCGCCCCCCTTGGCGTGTGTGTGGGGTGGGAGGGGAGGGTTTCCGCGCTGCTCTGCCCCCGCCCCGCCCCTTCTCCCGTCTTCCCGTCCTTCCCACCCCATCCCCGTCCTTCCCGCTCCGCTGCTGCGGTTGGGGTACCGCCTTCATCGTCCCCTCTCCATCCGTGCCCTGCCAGGTCCCCCCGGATGACCCCCGGGTCAGGACCCACGCCACGGCGGCCTCAAACGAAATTCGCCTGGCGGTGAGTATGGCGGCGCGTCCCGACGCACGCACGCGCACATGCATGCGCGTGTGAGGGGAGGGGAGGGAGGGGAGGGGTGGAGGGGTGGAGCACGGAGCAGATTTGGATGAGGACGACGGCGCACCGGAAACGTCCTGGGCTGCAGCTGACCCCCGCAGCAGGCCGGCAGCGTGGGGCATCCAACCCCCGCTTCACTCTTCGGCCCTCCTTCCTCCGCGGTCCCGTGCCGTGCCGTGCCGACTGGCTGCAGGCCTCCGAGGCGGTGCGCTTCTCCGTGCTGGGTGTGTACGAGATCCAGGACTCTCGCTTCCCGCTGAGTGAGAGCCAGCTGGCGGCGCTGGCGGTGGTGGGGCGCACTCGCTGGCGCGGCACCATCAACGCGGACCTGGCCAACCTGCTGGGAATAGCCTACCGCAACTTCTACTACATCGTAAAGGTGGGTGGCTGGATGGCTGCGTGGCTGGCTTGATAGGTGGGTGGGTGGGTGGCTGGATGAGTGAGGTAATGAAGAAGATACTGCAGCGGAGGGACGGAGACGATGTAAGCGAACGAGCCCAGGAGCCCGCAATGCTATCCAGCAGCAGGGCGGGTGGGGTGCAGGGGTGGTGAGGGGGTTAAGATCTTAGGACCCGCAGCGGCTTCAGGGATGGCTAGGGGGCTGGTTGCTGCAATCCCAGTACCGATTTCGCCTGGCGCTCAACCCCCGATCCCCCCCCCTCCTTGCCGCCCCCGCCTCGTTGCCACCACCACGGCGGCGGCGCTCCGTCCCCTCCCTTCCCTCCCCTCCCCTTCCCTTCCCCTCCCCGCTCCTCCTCCTCCCAGAACCTGGAGACCCGCAAGCTGGTTGTTAAGAACCCGGTGGTGTTTGCGCCGCCGGGCGCCTCTGTCACCGTGTCGTCCGTGCTGCACCTGCCCCGCTTCCAACCGGCAGTCAAGCTGGGTCCCGGACAGATGTTCAAGGTGAGGTGCGCTGGCCGAAGATGATGGCGGCGATGACGATGCTGTGCTTGCGCCCTTCGGAACGCACACACGCGCCCTCACGCCCTTACCCTCGCCCCCAACCCCCAACCCCTGCCTATCCGTGGATAACCCCCAGCCCCCCCAAACCCCTTTCCGCTGCGTCTGTCACCCCCTATCAGCTTACCATCAGCCTGGTTGGACTGTCTCCACTCTCTGTCCCAGTTACCCCTACCCCCCTTTTCGTCCTACCTCCTCAATCCCAGCCTTCTCATCCTTTGATGTACTCTAAACTGCATGGTCACACACACACACATACACACACACTCCCTCACCCTCACCCCCTCTCCAGACCGTGGACGCGGTTCGCGGCATGGAGGTGGCCACCTACGTGCTGCAGGACGACAACATGTACATGCGGCTGGTGTGCAGCACCATTGCGGAGACGGCGGAGCGGGTGGTGGTGGAGTCGGACCTCAAGCTGGTGTGCGGGTTCCGGGGCACGCGCGGACACCGGCTGTGGAGGAGGCTGCGGGTGGGTGGGTGGGGACGTGCGGACGTGCGGGGTGGGGTGGGGTGGGGGCGATGGAACAGTTTTGCTTAGAATAGACACGCACGGCGGAGGGCGGAGGTCAAGTAAGGAGAAGCGTTAATTTGGGGGGGGGCAGGATGAGGGGTCGAGAACTGGGTTCGTGTGTAGGGTTTGCTTGCTCCGTTCCACCGCTGTGGTCCCAGCTTTCCATCCCTTCCCGCCGCCCGCCGCCCCGCCCCCTGCCTTCCCCCCGGCCCCCGCCTCCACAGCGCAAGATGGAGGACCTGGGCTACCTGGCGTTTGAGACATGCCGCGTGCGCGATCGGCTGGTGCCGTGCGTGCGACTGCTCAAGGACTGGAAGCCGCCCGCCTCGGCGGACCGGGACGACGCAGAGGCGGGCGGGGAAGGTGGGCCGTGTCGGGGGGGGGCGCGACACGGGGGTGGGGTGGGAGCTGGATGCGGGGCTGCGGAAAGGGGGGGTGGTGTTGGGTCGGGGTGGCACCCAGTTCATGGCAGGTCGGGCGGGAGGTTTATCGTACATGCCAATACGCGCGTTGGGGCTGCCTGAGGTCGCTGGCCCCACTTGCCTGGTCGCCAGTCGCCGCGCCACCTGGTAGCTTCCTGGATGCACGCACTGCACAGCAACGGGCGGGTCGGACGGTTCCAGTGCTCTATCGTAAGCGGCCTGTCTGGTGTTGCTGGTGTACCTGGTATGGACCGTTGGGGTGACCGAATGAAGACGCGCTCGTGCATCGTGCATCGCGCTCTTACGCAGATGGCGAGGAGGGCGATGTGGAGGACGTGGAGGGCGGCGGCAGCATCCACGTGAACGAGCTATCCCTGGAGCGGCAGCTGCTGGAGGGGGTGCTGTCCGCGGGGCCGGACGGGGTGCTCAACCACGAGCTGTTCTCAAAGCTGGGGGTCAGCTCCAAGGTGTACGGCACAAAGTGAGTGGGTGTACGGCACAATGTGGTTCTTTCCTCCTTGAGCCGTCCTCCTCCTGGTCATAAGAGGAAATGGTTTTGCAGCGCCCTTACAGCTCATCCCCCTCGATACCAATCTCGGCTACTGTATACCCGGACGGACGTGATGGTTCTCATCACGGGGGTTGGCTGCTGCAACCAGATCCAAAGACCCATACCCCTCGCACCCCCCTCGTTCTCCCGCTCCGCCCCCTCCTCCGCCTCCTCCTCCTTCCCCAGGCTGGTCGAGATCATCAAGCGCTACAACCTGCAGGTCACCGTCGTCAACCGGGGTCGCGCCGTCCTCAACCGCCTGGTGGCCCCGCCGGAGCTGCTGGCGGCGGCAGGGCACATCCTGCCGCCGCCGGCGCCGCCGCTGGCGCTGGCGCCTGCGGCCGCACCTGCCACTGCCACTGCCGCGCCTGCCAATGCCGCGGATGCGCAGGAGGGCGCCGCCTTGAAGGAGGGCGCCGCGGGGCCGTCGGGAGGGCCCGCCGCCGCGCAGGCGGAGGGAGCGTCCGCGGCGGCGGTGGCGGCAGCGGAGTCGGGGGCCCTCTTGGTTTCTTCCGCCAAGCGCAAGGGGAAGGCGGCGGCGAAGACGCCGGCCAAGGCCGGCCCCTCGAAGACGCCTCGCAAGGCAGCGGCATCGGCGGGCAAGGGCAGAGGCAAGGGCGCAGCCGCGGCCGCGGCCGCCGCCGCCGCCGCTTCTGCTTCCGCGGTCGTCGAGTCTCCGGCAGGGCGGCCGCGGCGCTCAGCGGCCGTTAAGGCGAGTGCGGGCGCGGCGGCGGCGCTGAAGGCCCTGGGCGGCGACGGCGGCGGCGACAGCGACGACGAATACGACGCGGAGGAGGATGAGGAGCGGGAGGCGAAGGAGGGCGACAGCAGCAGCATCGGAGAGGAGATCGAGGATGAGGAGGAAGAGGAGGAGGAGGAGGAGGGTGGCGACGAGGAGACGAGTGAGGAGATGGAGGCCGAGGCGGCGGCGGAGCCGCGGCGCGGCGGCGGCGCCGGCCGAGGCGGTCGGGGCCGCGGCCGCGGCCGCGGCCGGCCGCCCAAGCGGCCGCGGTTGACGGAGGCGGAGGATTCGCCGGCCCTGGTGCCGGGTAGGGCTGCACCGCCCGCAGCGGCGCCGGCAACATCAGCACAGGCGGCAGGCGCTGTTGTTCCGGCGGCGGCGGCAGGGGCCGTGGCGCCGGCGGCGCCAGGGGCCGTGTTGGTGACTGGCGGGGGCGAGGGGGCCGGGGGCGCCGGAGCCAAGGAGCGGAAGCCACACTGGACGAAGGTCATTGTAAGTGGCGACACGGGGGGCGGAGCGGGGTCGGGGGGGTGCGCTAGCAGGCTCTGCGGCGGCTGTGCGGCGGCCGCACCAGGAGTGCACGGTCGCGGGCAAATCCGACCCGCCGCAGGAAAGCCTGGCAAACCCGACCTGCGGCTTGCCTGCCTGTCCTACCTGATACTAACTAACTAACTAATCAACTAACAATTTACTAACGAACCTGCCGGCCGGAAGGGCTAGCATGTGCGACACCGTCCGGCCTCCCGTCCGGCTCCCCCCGGCCTCCCCACCTCAGCCGTCGCCTCGCTTACTTCGCCGCGACGCTCGTCCTTGCCTCATCACCACCCCACGCACCGTCCTCACCGCCCCTCCCCCGGGTCCGTTCGCTAACGCCGTCTCCGTCTCCGCTGCGGTATCTTCTTTTTGCCCCTTCCCCCTCGCCTCCCCTCCGCGCACTCAGACGCTCAAGACGGAGGACCGGCTGCGGCTGCTGGTGGATCACCTCCAAAAGCACCGCTTCATCTCGAGGGTGCAGGTACGTCCGCGTGTGAGCGTGAGCGTGCGCGTGCCGGGCGGACCCCAGTGGTGAGCTCCAGAGGCGGCAGGGGGCGTTGCGGGGATGAGCCGGCCGCGGCGCGACGAGGGCCTGGCTCGCTCCTTCGGGCTGCTGGTGCTGGTGGTGGTGGTGCTGCGGGAGTCGGGGGCTGGTGGCTGGGCGGTACAGCTGGAGCCGCGGCCCCGCCTGATCCCGCATTGCTCTCCTTGGGGCATGGGGCACGGGAGCGCGGCGCCTTGCTTGCCCCCATCCCCACCCCCACCCCTCTCCCCCCCCCCTCACACACCTTCCCACCGCCCGCAACGCCTGCACCACACCACCTGCCCCTGACCCACCTCCCCCCCGGCCGCCGCCTCCCCCTCACCATTCCTAAAACCCTAAAACACCGAACAGGTGCGTCGGCTGGTGATGGAGTGGGAGAGCGCCGCCAGCGGCAAGCCCATCCCCAACAGCCAGGCCGGTCCCGACATCAAGACCATCCGCCGCCTCATGGAGAGGCTGGCGCAGTCGGGCAAGGCCAAGCTCATACGCGTGGAGACGCCGGGCTTCCTGGGGGACAACCGGCCGGTGAGAGGGAGGGGGGGCAGCGGAGGGGCAGGGCGGGGGGTGACGGCGGTGGATGCGGCCGGGGAGGGGGGCCGGAGGCGGCTGTGGCGCGGTATTAGGCCGGGCAGCTGGGGAAGCTGCATGTACATGCTCAGATGTGCGCCCGGATGTACTCTTGGGGGTTCCACTCCCGCTTGCCTGCACCGCCTCCTCCTCCCCCTCCCCCATCGCTGCGGTTTCACGCCGATACGGTGCGGTGCGGTCCGATATGAAGCATTTCCGCGCCGCCTCAACGCGCCCCGGCACTGCCCCCCATCCAGATTGTTATATAAAGGAGCATATCACTCCCTGACCCCCCCCCCAGATCGACACGCTGCTCCGGCCCGACCTGGAGCTCACCCCCGAGCTGCTGGACGAGATCCGCAAGCAGATGGCGCTGTTCGAGCGGCGGCTGCGATCCGAGTGCTGCCGGAAGGCGCTGGCGGCGCGAAAGACCGCCGCCATGATTGACTACCCGATCGGCAACTTGCTGCCGGAGGCGGTGGTGGCGGCGGCGGCGGCAGCGGGATCCGCGGCGGCGGCGGCGGTGGTGGCGGCAGGCGGCGGCGGAGGAGGGGGAGAAGGGGGGGACGCGGCGGCGGAGGCGGAGGGAGCGGGGGGCTTGGAGGGGGTTGCGGACACGCTCGACGAGACGACTCACGGGCTGCTGAGGTGGGGCCGCGAGCGGGGTGGGGTGGGGTGGGGTGGGGTGGGGTGGGGGTGAGGTTTGCGGTCGGGGTTTGTGTTCGTTTGCTAGTATGCTAGTAAAGCGAAATGTGGGGAGATGGGGTTGGGGCGCGGTGGGGGCCTGTGGCAGGTGTGTCGGCAGCCGTATGATAGGAACGATGGGGGAGCGCGTGGACTTCCCCATTCACCTCGTCCACCTCCACCTCACCCAGCCCTTGGAAGGACCCCTTCAAGGGGCTCCGTAAGTGGGGCCCCTTCAACCCCCAACTCGGACTGCCTTTCTTATCGGACCGCCCGGACTGCCGCACCCCCTGCCCTCGGGCAACAACCCGCAGGGCCGCGGGCCTGCAGTCCGCCGACAATGAGCCGGCAGCGCGCGCCGCCGCCGGGGCCGCCGCCGGGGCCGGCCGGGCCGGCGGCGCCGGAGGCGCCGCAGGCGTCCGGCGTCCCGGCGGCATCTCCCCCGAGGCCGCTGCCCACCTGCGCATCGGCCGCGGCGTGAGCCTCTTCCGCGCGGTGCACAATGAGGCCACTGCGCGCTCCGTGGAGAACGGACTCATCCCCGCCAAGATGGTGCGTGTGCGCCTGCTGCACTTCCTCATCGCCAAGCTAGTGGGTGAGCGGGGACGAGGGGCGGGGCGGGGCGTAGCGGGGCGGGGCGGGGCGGGGCGGGGTGGGGTAGTTTGCCGCACTGAGACCAGCTGGGACGCGCTGCCTCGCTGACGTAGACACCTGTCCCGCTGCTGTGGGTGGTCCTGCTGCCTCCACGACCGAAGCCAGCGTCCAACGGTCATGTAGCTTCGGGGCTGGCTCGACGACTGCCGGCCTCGCCCTCGTCCTTCACCTTGACATCTGGACGTGCCGTTCATCTGGGCTTGTCTTGACTATGGGCTCTTGCCGCCCTTCATCCCCCGCACGTATTTACCGTCCTCGGGCTCCGGCCTATCCGTGGATCTCCTGCCCCTCCCCCCCCTGCTGCGGTGTCCCAGGCCTGGGCGGCTTCGACGCGGACCCGCTGGCGTCCGTGGACCCCGACCCCGCCGGCATGCCCCACATGCCCCTCAGCCTGGGCGAGGAGGTGCTCAGCCTGGCCTCCGCCACGGAGCGCTCCAGGGTGGCCTTTGCCTTCGGCGCAATGAAGGGATCGGGGGCGCCAGCGGACCAGCAGCAGCAGCGGCAGCGGCAGCAGCAGCAGCAGCAACAGCAGGCTGGGGCAGCAGGGGCGGCGGCTGAGGGCGGCGAGGGCGCCGACGCGGCGGCGGGAGGGGGGCCGGGCGCGGGTGGTGGGGCGGGTGCGGGGGCGGGGCAGGACGCGGCGGCGTCGCTGCGCCACCTGAGCGTGCGGCGGCTTTGGAGCATCATGCCGCTGAGTGTGGCGCTGCAGGTGCTGGGCAGCACCTCCCGGCGGGCCCCCGAGGAGCTGGCGAGGCTGTGCGAGAGCGGCGCCACGCTGGGCTCGCTCACGGCCGAGCAGGTACGATACGGTAGCGGGCGGCGGCACGGTGAGGTGCGGTGGTGATGCGGCAGCGGGCGGCACGGTGCGCACTGCAGGCGTGTGCGTGTGCGTGTGCGTGGCGAGCATGGGGCCCACCCGGGCTCGTCTGCGCGCCGGCTCTAGCGCCGCCACCACGCCCTCAACGGCTTTTCCGTCCCTGCACCCGGCCCCAGCACCCAGCGTCCACCCATGTTGCTGAAGACTGTGGGCGGCCCCGCCCCGCCCCCCGCCCCACAACCACGGGGCCTACACCCGATTACGCTCCTCCTCAGTCCACCCCTCCGGCTCGCCTCGGTCCCTTTGCTGCGGTCCACTTCTAACCTCCATCCCACCCCCCATCACATAATGTTGGACTCCATGGTTATCCATCGCTGCGCTGGTGCCTGGTGGTTGGGTTGCTGTACCCCTCCGTACCAACGTCACATTGTTACGGGCTGCAGCAACCCCACCAGGCACCAGGATGGCGACCAGGTACTGCGCCCTTCTTACCCACCCACCCACCCACCCACCCTTACCTGCCTCCCTCTCATTGTTACATTCTCATTGTTATATGAAGGAGCTTATCACTCCCTGACCCCCCCCCTCCCCGCCCCACGCCGTCTCCGTCTCCGCTGCGGTATCATTGTTTTTCCCCGCCCCCCCAGGCCCGCAACATCATGGACGGCACCTCGGTTCACCGCCTGGAGTACCTCATCTCCATCTTGCGCCGACTGCGGCTGCTGGAGTGGGCGGTGGTGGATCACAACCGGCTGGACGCCACCCGCCGGCCCGGGCCCGGCGCGGGCGTGCGAGCGCGCGACGGCCAGGGTGTGCGGCTGCTGGTGCACTCGCGAGGTGGGGCGCGGCTCGCGGCTCGCGGCCTTTTGGGGCTGTTGCAGCCGACGACGGGCGGACGGCGGGTTTCGTTTCGTTGGGGTGGAGGCGGTGAAGAGCGGCGGCGAGCGGCGGTGGCCTTGCATGGAGAAAGACGCCCCCCTCGTGCTTGCCACCATGCGCCTGCCGCGTTTCGCATTGAGCTTCCTTGGCCGAATGCACGGCCGGGAAACCACGTTGGGGGTACCGGTATCCTTCCAGGCAGAGGGACAGAGCGGCCGAGCGGTCGAGCGGTGGTGTCGACCGCTGGTCAAGGGGCAGCCCCGCCGTGCCTTTCGGCTGTGTGTTGCAGATGCGGATGGACGAAGCGGGGACAACCCCTGCACGGGCGCAGAAATGCCTTTTGTTTCCTGACGCAACGGCTTCAAGCGCTGCGTAGCTGCTAGCCGCTGGCGCCACCCAACCTCCCGCTTCCACCGCCCTCCCCTGCCACTGCCCGACATCAGGTGTGCTGGAGATCCCCCCGGGCAAGGAGCTCTCGCCCAACCCCGCGCCCCCCGCGACCGGCACCGAAACCGCCCCGGCCGCCGCCGCCGCAGGCGGCGGCGGCGCGGCGGCGGCGCAGCCGCCGCCCGCCCCCGGCGTAGCCGCGGGCGCCGCCGGCGGCGGCGCAGCCGCCGCCGCGCCGGCGCCTGCGGCCCCTCTCCCTGCCGCCGTGGTGGTGACAGTCCCCAGCGGCTTTACCGCGCTGAATGGCGGCAGCGGTCGGTTCGTGGAGGTGGATCTGAGCACGGCTGCGGGTCTGGATGAGTACTGGCGGCGGTTCGAGGAGATGTATCGGCTGACGCGCTGCGCACACACGGATGTGCTGCGGCTGAGGAGGTGCTTCCCCGCCACCAGTGAGTAGGGGGAGGGGTTGAGGGGGGAGGGGGCGGCATGGATTTGGGGGGCCGGTCTGCACCTGCTGCCGCCTCTTTCCCTACCTCCTCCCGGGAGCTGCTTGCGGCACCCAGTTCCTGGCCTTGCTGCCTGGTCTCAGCTACACCCGGACTTGATGGTTATCATCCAATGGGGTTGGCCTAGCTGCATCCGAAGACGCATGGCCCTCGCACCCCCTCGTTCTCCCCCTCCCTCCCTCCTGTTACCCCTCACCCCCCACCCAACCCTCCCCCCGCAGCCGTGCCGGAGGTCCTCAGCCGCAACAGCTGGTACGGGCAGCGGCTGATGACGGCGGTGCAGTGGCTGCGACTGCAGGCGGGGCTGGACCAAATCGATCTGGCGGATGGGACGCAGGTGGGGTGGCGTGGCTCGGTGCAGCGGGGGTAGCGCCTGCGGTGCGGCTGCGTGTGTGTATGCGTCTAGGTATGCGGCTGCGTGCGCATGCGTGTCTGTGTGCGTGTGTGCGGGCAGGGGCCTGGGAAGGAAGCGGGGGAAGTGGCAGGAGGAGGACAACAAGGAGGAGGAGGGCATCTGCGGGAGTACAAACGTTTCCTTTCGTTTCGCTCCGCAGCTCAGCCGCTGCTCACCCCGGGCCGTTCTTATCACCCTCACCCCCCTCCCCCTTTGCGCATTCGGTATCGCTGCCGGTGTCCCGGGGCTGCTGAGCTGAGCCGTTCCCAGGCAACCACCCCCACTCCGCATTTTGCGCTCCTCCTCCCCTCCTGACCCCTTTCTGGGTCCTGGCTCCGAACGTCGCCTCCGTCCCACGTCGCCTTGACTCCCTCCATTCCCCCTCCCCCTCCCCCTCCCCCTCCATTCCCCCTCCCCCTATAAAGGAGCATATCACTCCCTGACCCCCTCCCCCTCCCTCCCTCCCCCCCTTCAGATCACCAGTCTGGCTGCCCAGCTGGGTATCGATGTGGACGTGGTGGCGCGCATCGTGTCGGACCGCCGTCGCCGCCTGAACCGCCTGATGGATCCGGAGGAGGGAGACTCGGGCGAGGAGACGGGCGGGGAGGGGCGCGGCGGCGGGGTGCCGCTGCGCCTGGCGAGGCTGAACCCCGCCAGCGCGGCCGTGCGGGGCCAGGCGCAGGACCAGGGCGCGGCGGGGGCCCAGGACGCTGACGGGGCGCTGCCGGCGGGTGAAAGGTGAGGACATGCATGTGGACGTGGACGTGGACGTGGATGTGGGTGTGAGCTTGCGGTCCCGTCTGCCCGCTGCCGTGCAGGCGCCGCATGATGAAGCGCCGCACCACCCGACGATCGAAGCGGGCGCCGGAGGAGCTGGAGGCGGAGCGGGCGGCCATAGCCGCGCGCAAGGCGGTGCGGGCGGCCAAACGCGCGGAGAGGGAGGCGGCCAAGGCGGAGCGGCGCGCGGCGCGGGCGGCGGGCACGTACGTGGTGCGGCGGCGCACGCGCGCGCAGATGGAGGCGGCGGAGGCGGCGGGGGAGCCCGCGCGCAAGTACCGGCGGACGTCGGAGAGGGCGGGCGGCGACGGCGGCGCAGGCGCAGGCGCGGGCGCGGGCGCAGGCGCGGACAGCGGGGAGCGGCAGCGCCGGAAGCGGCCGGTGCGTAACGTTGCGTTGCGTTGCGTTGCGTTGGTGTCGCTCTCGGTTCGTATGCCGTATTGTATCGTGTGGCTCGCTGCGTGCCTCTCTCCTGCTGGGATGGGAGCATGGGATGTGTCGTGTGTGTGTGCGTCCTTGCTCCACTGCCTGCGCGTGTCAGGCTGTCCGCCTGTTACCTGTTCGGGACTGTGTATTCTTTTTCTTACCCAATCCCGGCCCGCCCATCCATGTATCTGGCCCCTCGTACCCGCAGCCGCCCCCGCCGGTCACCCCGGCCCAGATGGCCGCCCGTGACAACGCCCTGGCCGCAGTGGGACCCGGCCGCCAGCGCCTGCTGGTAGCGCCCTTCGTGCCGCCGGCAGGCGGCGCCGGCGGCGCCGCAGGCGGCGCCGCAGGCGCCGCCGCAGGCGGCGGCGGCGCCGCCGCCGCCGCAGGCGGCGCAGCGGACCGCCGTCGCCGCGGCAGCGACGACGGCGAGGAGCAGGATAGCGACGCCAGCGGCGGCCGGGGTGGTGGGTCGGGGTCGGGGTCGGGTCCGCTGGTGCGAGTGCCCAGCATGGCGGCGCCCAGCCGCGTGACCCGCATCCTGTGGACCGCCTCCGAGGACCGGGTGGTGCTGACGGAGTACGTGAAGCTGGCGGCGGAGGCGGGGCCGCACATCCGGCTGGCGTGGAAGGCGCGCGCCGATCCGCTGCCCTACTCGATCTCGCTGTGCATCCGCCACATCCGCTACCTCAAGCGCAACTACCCCTCCTACACCGGCCGCCTGGACGAGCTGCTGCGCCGCGCCTACGAACGCAAGGTGGGTTGGCACTGTGTGTGTGCGAGCTGGAGGAGGCGCGGGGGAAGGAGGGGAGGGGAGGACGGATTCACACGATTGCGCTCGGACGGCTAAAGGCAGGAAAGGGTTTGCGTTCCTCCCGCCTGCTGCCTCCGTTTGCTTTGCACGGCTGAGAATCGAATCGCCGGCGGCAAGGTTCGTTAACCCTTCCCTCCCTCCCGCTCTCCCTCCTTTCTTTCCCTCGTTCCCTCTCCCGTGGCTTCATGAACCGTCCCACAATGGTTGTTGTGATTGCGGTCATCGTCCCACATCGTCCCCTCGTTCCCCTGCGCGCGCGGTCCTTTTCCGCTCGCTGACCCAAAGGTGGACCTGACGAGGCACCGCGAGCGCAGCGAATCGCGTATGGCCGCCTACCGCGATCGGCTGCGGCGTCGCCGCGCCGGCGAGCCGGTGCGGCCGCTGGGCGAGGACGGGTGGGAGACCACGGAGGCGCCGATGGTGCTGCCGCGCGACGCGGTGGAGGTGACGCGCGCGATCGTGATGGCGGAGGCGGCCGCGGCGGCGGCGGCGGAGGGCGGCGAGGGCGCGGGTGCGGAGGCCGCGGCCGCGGCCGCCGCCGCCGCCATGGACTTCGAGACGGGGGAGATCCTCGAGGAGAGGGCGCTGATGCGGCGCGTGGCGGAGCGGGACCAGGCGCGCGCGGCGACGATGTCCTCGGAGCGCGATGCGGCGATCGCCGAGGCGCTGAACCTGGTGGAGGACTTTGTGCTGGTCATCCCGCGCCGCTCCTCGCAGAAGCGCCGCGAGCTGCTGCAGCAGCAGGGCGGCCTGGAGCTGGGTGAGCCGCTGGAGCCCACCGTCAACGAAATGGCGGCGAGGCGCCGAGCAGCGGCGGAGGCGCGGCGCACCCTGGCACCCGGCACGCTGCTGCAGCCGGCGGCGGCGGGCACCGCCGGAGGCGGCGCCCTGCCGGCGGCGCGCAGCCGCCGCCCCGGCGGCGGCGGCGCCGCCGCCGCCGTCCGCGCGGCGGTGCCGCTGGTGCCGCCTCAGCCGCAGGTGGCGCGGCCGTCGGTGGCAGTGACGGCGGCGATGTGCATGCTGGTGTCGCTGCTGTTCCAGGTGCGGGCGGTGGGCGGCGGAGCTGGCTGGATGTCGAACCAGGTGGTGGAGACGCTGGCGGACTTTGGCCGCCGCTTCTCCGCCGACGTCAAGGCGGCGGCGCTGAAGCAGATGCAGCAGCGCGGCTGGCTGGCGCCCACGGGCCCGCGGCGGCAGCTGGACCTCACGCCCGCCTTTGTCAACCGGCTGCAAGGAACGGAGCTGCCGCTGGGGCTGCTGGGCCGCGCCGCCGCTGCCGCGGGCCGCCTGGACGAGCTGCTGGCGCGCGCCGCCGCGGCCAAGGCCGCCGAGGAGGACGAGGACATGGGCGGCGGCGCGGCCGCGCCGCCGGCGGCGGCGGCGGCGGCGGCCGACGCCGAGCGCTCCACCGCGGAGGCGGTGGAGCGGAGCTGTTCGGTGGACGCCAGCCGCGGGGCGCTGGCGCTGGAGGGGCAGGAGCCGCTGCCAAGCGAGTTGGTGGCGGTGGTGCTGGTGCGCCAAGCGCTGGGGAAGGTGGAGCTGCTGCCGGGGGCGGTGGAGACGCAGCCCGAGTGGGCGGGCCAGGCGGCCACTGCCGGCATGCTGCTGACGTCGGTGCAGCTGCTGATCGTGCCGGCGGCGGCGGAGGCCGACGGCGGCGGCGGCGGCGTGTGGCCCACCGCGCCGGCGCCGGCGGCGGGCAGGCGCGTGGCGATCGGTGCGGCGGCGGCGGTGGCGGCGGCGGCGGCGCACCGCCCGCACGCGCGCGACACGGCCGCCGCGGCTGCCGACCACGCCCACGGTGGCCATCACCACCACCAACAACAACAACACCAGCAACGCCCGAAGCCGGGCCAGACGCAGCATCAACAACACGACGACGACGACCACCACCACCACCATTACCACAGTCGCGGCGGGCTGAGCGCCGGGCTGCTGGCCCACGGTGACGGCGCGGCCGCCGCCGGGGTCGACCTCGCGGGCAGCTCCGGTCCGTGGCCCAGCGCGGGCGAGCTCCCCGAAGGCGCGACGCCGCTGTTTGCGCCGTCGGCGGTGGCAGCCGACCCGGCCGTCCGTGGCGCCGCCAGGGCGGCGGCCAAGGCACATCTGGCGGCGGAGGCGTCGTCCTGCCCGGCGGTGGTGGAGGAACTGGCGGAGGCGACGGAGGCGCTGCTGGAGGCGGCGGGGCCCGACGGACTCACGTTCGCGGCGCTGTCCGCGCAGCTGGGCAAGGCCGCCGACGGCGGCGTGGCGGTGGGCGGCGCGGAGGGCAGCGGCGGCGCCGCCACTGCCGCGGCACCGACCGACGGCGCGGCGGCAGCGGCGCCGCCGCCGGCGTTGCTGACGGTGTCCGTGCCGCCCACGCAGCACCTCGTGTCGTTGGTGCTGCGGGGCCTCGAGCTGCACGGCTTGGCGCGGCGGGTGGGCGGCTGGGACGCGCTGCACTTCATCGCGGCGCAGTACTGCCGCGACGCCATCGTGGAAGTCGGCGGCGCCGCCGCTGACGCCGCCGCCGCCGGCACAGCGGCCGCCGACGCAGCGCCAGCTCCAGCGGCTGCTCCTGTCGCGCCTGAGGGGCAGGAGGCGGGCCCTTCCGCAGCCGCTGCCGGGGAAGCAGCCAGAGAGAGCATGGACACGGACATGGGCGCGGGCGCGGGCACGGGCAGGCAGACGGAGGACGCAGCGGCGAGGGCCGCCGGCCCTGGGGCCGCCGGGACGGCGGACTCGTCCATGGGCGCCGGCGCGGGCGCCCGTGCAGCGGAGGCTGCGGGCAGCGCGGGCGCTGGCGCGGCGGCGGAGGCGGCGGTGCGGGAGCGCGTGCTGCGGCCGTGGCTGGACCACCGGGGCGCCGTCAACGTCAAGATGTGGGACACGCTGCTGCAGCGGCTGCTGGGGCTGGTGATGCGGCACCCGGGCATCCCGGAGGAGCTGTTGGTGGCGTCGTTGGACGTCATTCCGCCACAGGCCGTCCGGGAGCTGCTGCACCATCTGGCGGCGCACGGCAGGCTGGAGGTGCGCGTCGCGACGCAGCAGCCGGACCGCGGGCAGCGGCCGCGGCGGCCGCTGCTGCTGGGCGGCGGGAGCGCCACCGCCGCCACAGCAGCAGCAGCAGCCGGTGGTGGCGGTGGTGGGCGGCAGGTGGTGCATTACTTTCCGGTGTTGGAGCAGTACGCGGGCAGCGCCGTACTGCAGGTGGCGCCGCCGTGAGGGGAACAACGTGGGGGAGGGAGGACGTGCTAGCGGGGGCTATAGCGGGGCGGGGGGGGTCCGTGATGTTGGTGTGGTGTGGTGTGCGAGGGGAGTCCTGGACGTGTCGTGTGGTGTGGTGTGGTGGCATGCCTTGGCGTGAGGCGGTGCGGGCGGGGTCGGTTGGCGGGATTGCGACGCAGCGTGGGGAGGGACGAGAGAGCGGGTGAGCCGTCAATTGCGGTCTTGGCGTTGCTGGTTGCGGCTGCGGGGCGGCGGAGTCCGTTGGGAGCCGGGGGATCGCAAGGCGGACTGGCTTTGCGCACAGGGCGGCAGCTTGTACAGGGCCTCGAACTTCCCCTGTCGAATGCTGCATCACTTCGGTTGCAATTAGATGTGGGCAGGGCTGTAACGGGCGTGGGAGCAACCGATCCTGACTGAACCTTTCCCGTAGTAAGGTAATCTTGGAGAACGAACGGTGCCTACCGTATACTTTTTGCTTTGTATTGACTTCTGTACTGTGGCCATAAGACAGCCCAAGTGGTTTGTCTCTGGTTGGGTCTAGGCCGCATGTTGCCGTACTGTGTTTGCTCCATCGGGGTTTGATGACGGTGCAGTGTTTCTTAACTTCGTAACTTGCTTACACACGTATCAACGGCGTTGTTCCGGTTATGGGCGCCTCCGCGGCGGCGCACGCGGCGGGCCCTCTGGGTGCATTGAGGTGCCGCCGTTGGCCCCCATACGGCATGGCATATGCAGTGACGTTTGCGGCGGTGGCCTTTGCGCCCAACCACTCGGCTCTGCCGTTCATGTTCAGTACGGCACACCCTCATGCCATTCCGCAGAGGGCTTTCACTCTCAGTGCATGTACGAGAGCTACCTCCCAGCTGCACTCTGTGCTCAAATCATACGCAGTTCATGTCGACCACAGTTCCGCCTGATACTGATACTGATACTGATACTGCTGCATTCCGAGCTCTGCTCGCGCGTCCACATAATCGAAGTGATGATCACAAGCCCCCTCATGAGACACGACAGAACACCTACATTGCTGAAATGCACCCTTCTCCCCCCATCCAAGGCCTGATCTCTAAACCCATGTTGTGTCAGGTCGCAGGTGCGCAGCCCCGTGTCCGGATCTCTTCCGGAGCCGCACGGGTGCTCAGTGCCGCCGCACCCCCGCCTCGTACAGCTCTCCTCGGAGGTGGCTCAATCGGCGGTGGAGGCTCGCAATGGTGTAGTTGTAGGCCAAGCCACCAAGCTCCGGCTGCCACAGGAACGCGCGGTAAACCCTGCGAGCAGAGGCGGGCAGAGGCAATTCCAGCCGGCTTGGTTGCAAGGAAGTGGGAACGGCAACCGAAGCAAGGGTGGAAGACAACCGCAACGAGCCACGACCCACGAGAGATGCACCACATCCCCTCACCGCGTACGATAATTCACTCCCGCTTACAGCGCCGCAACGGCCGATTGAGACACTGCACTGAACCACAGCGTGCGCCAGCGACTCGACGTGCGCAGTTCCAAGCCCCCGCGCCCCTTGCGCCCTTTCGGCCTTCCAAAGGAGGCAGTCAGGCCAGGCGGCGCCGCACCTGCCGCCCCCCCCCCGGATCCAATCCCACTACCGCTAGAGCGTCCATCCATCCATCCATCCATCCGTCAGTCTGGGCATCGGGCAGCCTGGCCATCGCCACCGCACGACCCCAGCCGCATCCGGTTGGTCCCCCGCCTTCCCCGCCCCCCCTCTCTCTCCCTCCCCCCCTCCCTACCGCGCATTCTCCCGGGTGGCTCGCAGCAGCTCCTCGGGGGTCACCGCCCGCAGAATGTCCACCAGCCGCGGCAGCTCAGCCTTTGACACCCGGACAGAGAAATCGGGGTAGTGCAGAATGTCCTCGTACGGCTGGCCAGAGGGTCAGGGCGCAAGGGGGCGGAGGGAAAGGGGGAAACGGAGGCGGCAAAGTGAAACGAGGCAGTCAGCTCAGCACTCGGTCAGCATACCGGCGGATGTTCGGCAGAGGACGTGCAGTGCAAGGCAGGCAGGCAGGGGCAGCGCGCCGCGGGGGCGGAGAAGCCGCCCTGTCCCCCTTCGCTCGACCACCCCACACACGCCCCCACGTGCTCTCCCACCTGTCGGACCTTGTCCTGTATGATGACCGGCACACAGGCGTGCATCAGCGCGTGCGTCAGGCGGATGCCCCAGCCGTGTCCGTACGGCGCCAGACAGAACTTGCTTCGCGCCAGCAGGTCCTCGTAGTCATTGCCGTTCAGTGGCATGTAGCCGCCCTTGAACACCACATCCGGGTAGCTGTTCTTTTCAAGCAGCAAGGACAGCGCCTGACGCACGCCGCCGCTGTACTCGGGCTCGTTGTGCCTGGGCGGTAGGGAGGTAGGGCGGTGGGGCGGTGGGGCGGTAGGGCGGGGTGAGGGTGAGGGTGCGGGTGCGGTAAAGAGTGGGCGGGTGGGCGGGCGGGAGGAGGGGCGGAGGGATGATGAGTAGGGGGCGCGGGATGGAGCCGTGAGAGCCGTGTCGGCCGGGCGGGCGCAGGCGGCATGTGGGGCATGGTGGCACGCGGCATGCGCCGGCCAGGGGCGGCACGGCGGTGAGACACCGTATCCTCCTCCTCCCGAGAGTCGTGCGGCATCAGCGGATGGGGGGTCGGGTGCTGCTCAGGTCAGCGCCCAGCCGTCGCCGTCACCGTCAGCCAATACCTCCATCCAGACCCGCACCCGCAACCCCGCGGTGAGTCAACATCTCAACATCTCAACAGTCGGAGCACAGCGCCGAAATCCGCCGCACCGCCGGAACCCAAACGCTTCCAAACGGCAAAAGGGTGTTCCGCAGCTCGTCCTCGTTTCGCTTTCCAGTCCCCCCCCCCGGATTCCCGCATCCATCCATCCTCCGTCGCTGTGGTATCTTGGGGTGTAGCGACTACACCCTCCGTCCCTTCCTTCCCCCGCCCTGGGGGTATCGGTATTGGCTCGCCTGCCACCTCTCCCCTGCCCCAAATGCCGGGCCCCAACCCTGTACCAGGCCCAGCCCCGGGCCCACAAATCCGCCCCCCCTCCCTCAGGCCGGCCTCCCGCTCCCCCGCTCCTCCCTCCACCCTACGCACCCGCCCGCCCCCACCTGATATCTCCGCTGAAAAAGAACAGCACGTCCTTCTTGGCAATCATCGCTTCCAGACCGCCCGCCTCCTCCAGCCTCGCGTGCAGCTCCCGGATCTTGGCCGCCTTGGCCTTGAAGTAGGGCGCCATCACAATGTCCCGACCCGACTTGAAGCAGCCGTGATCCACGTTCTCCACCTGCGAGCCCATGTCGCTGATGTTGTACCGCTCGTAGCCAAAGTGCGTCAACTGCGACAACCCCCCGGGGTAGGATCAGGGTAGGGTAAGGGTAGGGTAGGGGCATGAGATTGTGAGGAGGCGGTGCGGTGCGGTGCGGTGCGGTGCGGTGCGGTGGCGGTGCGGTACGGTGCGGTGCGGTGCGGTGCGGTGGCGGTGCGGTGCGGTACGGTGCGGTGCGGTGCGGTGCGGTGGCGGTGGCGGTGAGGTGCGGTCACCCCCCCACCCACCCCACTCACCTTGATGAGGTTCTCCGTCTGCGGTGTGGGTTTCAGGTAGCACGCCCCTCTGTCCCCGGTGAGCAACACGAAGTGGTCCCGGCCCCGCGTGCGGTTGAAGAACGGAAAGCGGGACGACACCCAGTCCACGGCGCGAACCAGGGCACCCGTGGGGTCCCCAAGGTTGGCTGCGGGCGGGAGGGCGGGGGTGGGGGGGGGCGGGGAGGCGGGGGTGTATGGCCGGGGGTGCACAGACGAGTGGCATGGACGGGTGGGTGGGTGGGTGGGTGGGCAGTCGGTGAGCACCAGGAGCGGCTGCGGGTTTGTGCCGCATGCTGCTGCGTTGCGTTGCGGGCAATGTCGTGGGCTTAAAACCCGAAGGCCCAAAGGCTGCCGCCGCCGGACGCTTGGAGCAGCAGGTAGCGGTGCAGCAGGTAGCGTAGCGGTGTAGGCAGCAGTGCGTAAGGCGACAGTGTGTGGGCAGGAGGCTGCTCAGCACCTCCCAACCGCCTCCTCGAGGGGGACCCGGCCGCGCCCCCCGGCAGACACACGCACACGCACACACATGCGTGCGTGCGCACACGCACCAGCCGCACACTCTCGCAACCCCGCCTTTCCCCCCCAACACCCCCACGGCCCCCCCCACGCCCGCCCCCCACGCACGCACGCACACGTGGAGTAGTAGGCGAAGGCGGGGATGTAAAAGAGGTTAGCCTCATGCGGGTTCTCGGTGCGTATGCCGCTGGTGTCGGTCAGGAAGGTGTCCATGAAGCGCATGAAGGACTGGTAGTTGGGGAACACGCCGGCCCTGGGGCACCGCGGCGGGCGGGGGGGCGGGTTTGGTTTGGTTTGGTTTGGTTTGGTTTGGTTGGGGTGGGGGTGAGGGAGGGGGACCCGCGAGCGCGGGCCGTTCAGACCTCGAGACGGCCTAGAGGCCTTGAGGTGGGGGTTATCCACGTATAGGCTGTATGTGTTTGTGTATGTGGGGGTGCGGAAATGAATTCGGCGGACCCCAAGTACATACGGATTGCATCATACCGCTGACCCCACCCCACAGCGGCGCATCGCGCCTGAAGGCGGCCAGTCGAAACCTCCCCTCGGTGGGTGTGGGGAGGATAGGGGTGGGGGATAATAAGAACGGCCCGGGGGTGGGGGATGGGGGGGTGCCCCCCTCGCAGCTGCAACGGAGGGTGGGGAGGGTGGGGGGGGGAGGCACTCGCGGCCGCGGGCGGACACTCACTCGCCGTCCTCAAACTGGTGTGGCCCGAGGACGTTGGGCGGAATGTCGTACATGTAGATCTTCAGGGACGGGTAGTACGGGTGGGCGATGCTGCCTGCGGGCGGGCGGGCGGGTGGGTGGGTGGGTGGGTGCGGGCAGGAATGAAGGCGGCCCGAGGAGGCATCCAGAAAGGGGGAGGGGAGCGGCTGCATGGGCCATGACGCGGGCTGGCTGCCAAAGTGCCAATACGCCGCTAGAAGCCTCAGCGCCGCCCCCTTGGCTGCGGTATCTCCTTTTTTACCCCGAAATTGACGGCCTCACACACGACCCCGCCGGCCCCGGCGTTACGAGCAACACCCGGCCCATCCGACTTTCCCTTTGTTCCCAGACGACTCCGACTCCGACTCCGACTCCGATCTGCTGCCCGTCCTGGATCCGTTTCACCCCTCCCCGTCTCCCGTCTCCCGCCCCAACCGCCCCCGCCCACCCCCTCCCCCAGCGCTGCCCCACCTTTCGCCGGCTCGTATGCCTGGCCCCGGGAGCAGCCCACTCCCCAGAACGGCGGGTCGCACTTGCAGAAGCCGCCTATGCACCTGCCCCTGCCGGCGCAGTTGTTGGGACAGGGCGGGTGGCTCTCCCCCTGCACCAGCTCCGCACACTGCGACCCGCCAAAGCCCGCAAAGCAGCGGCAGCTGGGCTGCACACCCCCCCAGAGCTGACACACGCCCTGCTCGTTGCACCTGCGAGCCAACACGGCGCACAACGGGGCGCAACAGGGCGCGACCCGCGGATCTCGGGGGGAATGGCGGAGCGCCATACAGGCGCGGGGGCGTGGGGGAGGCGGGACACATACACACACATGTACACATACACACATGTGTGTGCGCCAGCTGCCGGGAGCTGCCCCCGACGGGGCGCCGCAATCGACGCTGCAGTTTGTTCATCCCGAGCAGAGCAGAGCCGAACAGAATGTATTTCACTATGGAGTCTGGGGTGGCGGAGGGCTGCTGGCTGCCCAGCTGGCCGCCCGGCTGTGTAGGAGGGGATCGAGGAGTCAGGTGCCGCGAGGACCTCCCCGCCAAGGCGGGGCCAAGGCGGCGGGGAGGTCCTCGCGGCGCTGGCCCCGGGCGCACATGCGGTTACGCTGGGTGAGGCGCTGCCTGCCTGCCTGCCTCGGCGGCCCCTGCCTCGCTTTGCTGCGCTGGAGGCCACACACACAACACGCACACACACACACACACACACACACGCACACGCACGCGCGCCTCCCGCCTCGCCTCGCGAGCCATGTCACGGCGCGGTGCAGTGCAGTACAGAGTTCAGAACACAGTACGGAACACAGTACGGTACCTCGCGGGGCATTTCGACAGCGAGGTCGATTTGGAGATGAACTCCTCAGACACGGGCGGGTGCTCCAACATCTGAATGGATCTGTGCAGCGAGGTGCGGCCGTCCAGCTGCTGCCGGTGGGTGACTCCCCGGCCCCAGCGGTAGGCCGGGTCGTCCCAGTTGTCCGGCAGGTCCGACAGCTGCTGATCCGGCGGCACGTCGACGCGCTCGAAGCAGAACAGCACGTCCCAGATCTGCATCGTGTGGAAGGCGCAGCGCGTGTCCTCGCCCGGCAGGCACAGCGACCTCTGCAGGTCTCTGTAGCAGTGGCAGTTCCGGGGGGCGGTTCGCCCCAGGTAGATGCGCTGCGGCCCCCCCTTGGACGTCGTGCGGCAGGCGGGGTACAGCTGCGTCTGGCAGGTCGGACCTGCGCACACACGGCCCCCACGCACCAAGGCCAGGTGGTGGTGGGGGGGGGGGAGGGGGGAAGGGGGGAGGGGGCAGGTCTGCGAGGTTTGGAGGCGGGTGGGCAGCCCGGGTTGCGTGCTGTGGGGCAAACCCCCCCCTTGGGTCGGGCCGGGCGGTCGTCCACGGCCGCTGGTGTGTACTGCGCGGCAGCTGGGCAGGGATGGATCCGGATCCTGCGCCCCTGGTGCGGATTCAGGGGTGTGTGACTGCGCCTGTGGGTCCCGCTCGTGCATACCTGACAAGCCAAACGGGCACTCGCATTCCCCGAGCTCCCCATTGCAGTTGCCATACTGCAAGCAACCCTCCTGGCACGGCTTGTTGGCCACCTGGTCGGTCCGCGTGCAGAGCCCGGGGTGTGTCAAGTCGTATTTGCCAGCGATAATCCTATGCAAACATAGTAAGAGCCGTTATTACCACGAACTGGTTAAGGGGCAGGTCTTCCACGGCTGTCTTGACTACTGTCTCTGCGGACTGCGCCCGCTTGACAAAGTACAACAAGAGGATAGTGAAAAGTGAGCGAAAGGTCTTTTGCAGACACATTTCTCTAAGAGACTATGAAATGTCCAGAAAGGAAAACAGACGGTGCGAGAAAACTATGTGTCCTGTGCGATGACTACAACAGAACGTATGTCCTCGGATATTGACGCCATAATTTCAGCGATCGCTAAATCTTTTGGAAATGGTCCCTGACGTGCCTAAACTGTCGCGAGTTGGCGGTACACTGCTAGGTAGGGCGTGCCCAACCACACCACCAACCAACCCCTGCGCCATACGACTTCGAGCTTATCCAAGCATGTTCGCTACTTTAGTTATGCGAATGTTAAACAGCGACGGCAAAAACGCGACAGGGTTGTAATAGTTGAAAATGCTGAATTCTTGGGCTAGCTCGGTTGTACCGGCTCCGAAACTCGTCCGCGCATCCGGCCGGTTGCCACGGGTTGCCAGCAGCCCGACCCTCGGATGCGCCCTCACACGGCGCGTTTTCTATCGGCGCAGGTCATCCATCCCCTGGGCCCTCAACTTCTACCCTTCCCGCCAGTCCAAAGCGCCTGCCAGGCGCTCTCACGGACGGGCTCGCATGTCGCAACGGCGGTGCAGGATGTGGTAAGCTGTGCACCCGAAACGAAGTGCGGTGTACCTGCGGCTGCCGCGTCGGTCCTCCCCCCCCCCCGGCTGGCATCTTCCCCTCCCGCCTAGTTCCCCCCTAGTGAGCCGTAGTGGGGCTGAACGGCTGATGATCCCTTCGCCTCGGAAGCCGGCCCAGATCCCGACGGCCCACAGGCCGGGCTCCCTTTCTCGGTCACGAAGAAGAATTAAATGGAATTGTCGTTGGGAATCCGCAGGCTCCGAAACCCGCCGACAAATCAACATCCCACCAGCGGCACCAATCCCATACAACGCCAACCAGCAATTGCGCCGTTAAGAGAGATTGCAAGCAGCCGCTAGTTCGCAGCGCAGCGCTAATCGGCCCTTGCGCGGCCGTACCAACACGTCATCCGTAACACGTATGTTATACCCGGTTGCGCACCACGCCCACCGCTGCGAAGGCCGCCCGCGCCCGCGCCCCCGGGCCCAACCTTCATTTTCCAGCCCCGCCGCTGGCAAGCGCCTCAGCAGCTTGTTGGGCTCGACGATGGCATTGCTCCCTGACCCACGCACACGCGCGCGTGCGTGCCCCTCTCCTGCAGGCTACGTGGGGCTACGTGGCTACCGCGTGTCCTACGTTTCCGTAGCACCGCATCCCCTCTACACGCTCCTCTCCTCTATCCTCTATTCTCTCTTGCATCCTCTCCACTCCTCTCCTCTCCACTCCTGCTCCTACGCATATTCCGTCGGCCCACACGACCGGTCCGGTCCGGTCCACCCCGCCAACCCCGCCACCTCGCCATCCGTCCCTCCGCAAGCGACGGACGCGGCCCCAGCACCACACCCTCACTCTCGCCGCCGCCCAACCCCAATACCATCGCAGCCCGCACGACATCCGCACCCTACCGCCGCTGCGGCCTACTGTCCCCTACCTGCTCCGAAACCCCTTCGAGAGCACAATATACAGGATGCACCGGCAACCTTTCCCACCAACCGCGCATCACGCCACTCTCCCCTTCGCCAGTGCCCTCGCAGACCCCACCGCTCCCTCATACCCTCCCCACCTCCCATCCCACCTTCACCCCTCGCCCCCTCAGCTCCCCCCGCCCTCCCCCCTCGCTCCGCCTCCCCCCTCCCCTCCCCATAACCCCCGACTCAAACCCCCGACGCCACGTACTGCCGCAGCCGCTTCACGAAGTCCTCCTTCTCCGCACAGCCCAGACAGTCCAGCCCCTTATCCCGCACCAGCTCCTTCAGCCGCCCCGCCGAGAAACCCGAAAAGTCCGTCGACGCGTCCAGCCGCACCGCCTTGGCGCACTTCCTGCCGCCCGCGTAGCCCTCCAGGTGCCGAGCCAGCGCCTCAGACTTGAGCTCTCCACCGAAGCGCTCCGCGCCGCCGGCGTCGCCGTTGCACACCGACAGCAGCAGCGGCAGCTGCCGCCCCGCCGCCCGCTCCGCCGCCAGATCCAGACCCAGCTTCGCTGCCACCGCGGCGGCGCCGGCGGCGGCGGCGGCCTTGCCGCCGGTGCGCAGCTCCCCGAACGCCACCTTGCCGCCGTAGGCCGTCGACAGCGCTCGGTACAGCGCCGGCGTCTCGGCCTTGTTGGTGACCAGCACCACGCACAGACCCCAGGCGGCGCGGTCCTTGGCCTTGCCGCCGCCGCTGCCGCCGCCGGGCGCGCACTGGGCCAGCAGCTTCTGCAGCGCCTTGTCGTCGCTCAGCTGTACCACGCGGCTGGCGGGCAGCAGGCCCAGCGCCCAGTCAGCGATAGCCTTGGCGGAGCGCTCGCCCTCGTAGGACTTGGCGGAGGCGGAGCCGGGCACGAAGGCCTTGATGGTGGGGTAGCCGCGCACGCCCTGGGCGGAGCAGGCGGCCTTGTGCTCTTCGCAGTTGAGGGCGCCCACGCGGACGACGCCCTTGAGCGAGGCGGCGGCCTTGGACCAGTGGGGCGCCAGCTGCTTGCAGTGGCC
Organism: Pleodorina starrii; assembly: GCA_030267565.1. NCBI lineage: Eukaryota > Viridiplantae > Chlorophyta > Chlorophyceae > Chlamydomonadales > Volvocaceae > Pleodorina > Pleodorina starrii. The sequence continues at coordinate 742,583 of BRXU01000027.1, forward strand.
ACACCTGGGGAGGAAGGGAAGGGACGGGATGGGACGGGACGAGACAGGGGGGCGTTCAAGGGTTCGGGTGCGACCCATGGCCGCCGAGCACCGACATGACATATCCATGCGTTCACTCACCCACCCACGAACTAGCGAACCCACTAACTCACATCCCTTCCCAGGGTCTGGAGCCCACTGTACCGGTAACAACAGCAGCTCCCACCCACTCACTCCCATCCATCCACCCACCCACTGCTCACCACGGGGCGTAGAACTCAATGATCCAAACCCAGTTGTTGTCCGGAGGAAGGCTGTCGCCCGCCAGCTGCTTCACGTACGGGTCGTTGTCGTACATGCTCTGGCTGCCGCCGCCGCCGCCACCCATGCCGCCGCCGCCCATCCCGCCGCCGCCCATGTTAAACTGCATGCGCGCCCCGCCGCCGGGCCTGCCGCCCATGCCGCCCATGCCGCCGCCCATGCCGCCGCCGCCGCCACCGCCGAAGAACATGTTGAACATTTCAAACGGATCTCCGCCCTGTGCCGCGCCGCGCCGCGAAAGGAAGAAAGAAAGAATGGGACCAGCGGGCAGAGTCACGTCAGCAGCGCCGCATACGGGTTTCCCGTCGGCTCGGCGCCCCGGTCCCCTTACCCCCCGCGGACGAGAAACGCTGCCGGAAGTGGGCGGGTATGGCGGCGGGCGCCGCAGCCAGCGCCTGCGTCGCACCTCGGGGCGCGCTACGACGTCACAGCACCCGCACCGCCGCCGCACCGTCGCTTGTGCCCCGCTGCATGCACATGTGGCGTGAGCAGCCGCAGCGGCGCACTTGCAAGCCAAAGACCGGCCGGCCGGATGGACGGTGGCACTGACTCGAGAAGCCCCCTCTCCCTCCTCACCCCTTCCCCGCAGGGGCCCCTTCAACACAACTTTCCACCCAGGGAGGGCCGGTCAGCGCAACAAGGAGCGGGTTCGGGGCGACCGGGTTGGCACTACTGCGCACGCACACGACGCGGTGCCCCTCCACTCACTCACTCACCCCGAAGTGCATGTTGAAGCCGCCGGGGCCGCCGCCGGGGTGGCCCCCCGGACCGCCACCGCCGCCGCCCTTGAGCCCCTCCTCGCCGAACTGTGGGCGCCAGAAGGCAGCAGCGAAGGGTGCGGCGAAGGGGCACGTCAGCACATCGTGGAGGTGAAAGGACCCACCCACCCACCCACCCGGGGGCCAAACGCCAGGCGCCAGGCACGGAACAGCGGAAGCGCGTAGACACGACGCGGCAAGGCCAAAGGCCAGGTCGACAGCGGCCCCGACAGCGGAAAGCAAAGTCTCCGTCGAGCTGCCAATCCGGAGTTGGCAGCTTGCACCCCCAATCCCGCCCTCCCGAGGGTCGCGAGAGCCCATCCACTGCAACGAAAACCCCAATCGTCCGCAACTCACAACTCACAACTCACCCGATCATAGACTTGTCGTTTCTCGGAGTCGCTGAGCACCTCGTAGGCGGCGGCGATGTCCCGGAATCGCTCCTCCGCCTTGGCCTTGTTGTCGGGGTTGCGGTCGGGGTGCCATTTCAGCGCCTGCTTGCGGTAGGCCTTCTTGATGGTGGCGTCGTCGGCGTCTCGCGCCACGCCCAGGATGCTGCTCGCCGGGAGGGGAGGGGAAGGGAGGGCGGCGTTGGAGAGGGCGTCGATGGAGAGGGCGCCCGTGCACCGCGGAAGTGGCATTGAAGGCGACGCAGCGGGCAGCGGAATGGGGGGCGGTATTGACGTTGGTGCAAAAGTGTGGGAGGGGGCGGGGGCGATATTGAAGGGTACTGCGTTCGCCAGCGCTTTCCGTGCCGTGCTCAGTGCCCGATGGAGCCTCTCCCACTGACCATCCAATCAGCCGCCGCGAGCCATTCTCCCCCGCATGCACGTTGGCCGTACAAATACTACTGAGTCAATCCCCCTCGGAACGCGGCCCGTGAGTCCTAGTGTGTTACCCAGTGCAGCGCATCAGTAGCTTTGAATTTGCGGTACACGACATGGGGGTAAGATATGATTTCTGTCAAAGGGGGGTTATGATCGATGGGACATCCCTTCAAAGCACCAATAAGTACTTCCACACAGTCGCGCCCCTCCCACCTGTAAAAGTCTCGCCCTCCCCGTGCTGCTAGTGCCTGCTGCACCAGCAGCAGCCCAAGTAGTGCTGTTCTCAGGAGCGAGCACGCCCCCATGGGCTTGGGTTCTATGGACGCCTGCTGCTTGCTCAACGTGTCAAAGGGCAGGGCGGTTGGTGGGTGCACGCCCGCGCACAGACTTCGTCGATCTGACAAGAGCTAGAGACCAATATGGATTGCCAGGTGGGGGACGTCTGGTATGATGGGTCGGGCCCCGAAGGGTCGCGTTCTGGTTGCACTAAAACGTGAGACGATTGTCAAGGGCAAGTGTAGCTTGGATAGTGAAATCGACAGTTATGACATGCAGGTCGATCGCGTAGACTTTGAAGCTCCAAATAGTGATGCCCGTGACTCTGGGACAGCAAAGCGATGCACGACAAAGTTCTAGACCTCCGTACTCTCTTGCAATAACGGCTGACAGTTAGGTGTAGTCTTTCGCAGCACTGACATAATATTTTACGATTGTGAGCTGATAGCGCTTGGTAACATTTCTGTGTCGAAATCGCTGGCTGCGTGCGAATATCATAACTGGCGGGTCTCGAGTGTTGCACGACTGAGACAGACTGAGAAATCATTTTCGTCAGTTCTCCACACCGATTCCCATATACAAGAGCGGCTCCTTCCGAGACTTTTGCAGCTTTTGCGTTTGTTACAGCGAGACTTGAGTTCTGGACGCCGATTTGAAAGTGATTATCAAGTTACATATAGAGCAAAAGGCTCTGAACCTAGCTTTGGCTCTTAAGGGGGCGGCGGCAGGACCTGCCGATGGAGGACGCCCTCGCTCGGAAGGAGCGGCTCAAAGCCCTACGCGCGGCAGCGCAGGCCACGGGAGCAGATGACACGAATGCACCAGGGCCCGACACAGCTGAGCCGGAGCCGGAGAAACCGGTGCTCAAATTTAGAAACTACGCTGTCCAGGACACAAAGCGGATAGATCACGAGCGGGTGGCAGCTGCGCAGCCACCGAAATTTCAGGAGCCCGTGGTCGAAACGAAGCCGGAGGATCTGCCCCAGGAGGTGCGTCAGCAGGAGGAGGGGGCGGGGGTGGGGAGCCGAGGGGGGAATGACGTGGCCGACCGGGGGGGGGGGGGGGGAAAGAGGCAAGCAAGGCCGGGTGGTTGTGAATGGGAGGCAGTCCGGCTTCACGGCTTGACAATCACCTGGCCGTAGTCATCGCCCTCTGCACACAAACACACCTCCCCAAGTTCCAGTGTGCACGGCTGACCCCTTCCCCCGCGACCCTTCCTTCCCCACCCGCATCAACTTTACATTGCACTTACAACCCCCCACCCTCCCGCCCGTCGCCTCCTCCCCCTCTCTTCCCCATCCTCTTCCCCCCACCACGCTCTCCCTTGCTACCTCCCCTCCTCCTCCTCCTCCTCCTCCCCCTCCGTGACCTGCCCTCCTCACCCTCCCTGCCCCCACCCCCCACCCCAAACCGCCTATCCCGTTGGACCTTTACACTGCACCCGCCAACCTCCCAACCCGCCACCCACCCCTCCAGGAGCTGTTGGTCAACATCGCCCCCAAGAAGGCCAACTGGGACCTCAAGCGGGACGTGCAGCCCAAACTGGACAAGCTGGAGCGGCGCACGCAGAGAGCCATTCTGGAGATGATGCGGGAGGAGGAGCGGCGCAAGCTGGAGGAGGAGGGCGGGGCGCAGGACTAGGGCAGGACACAGGAACAGGACCAGGGCCACAGGGGGGGGTTAGAGCTGCAGGAAGGGGAGTACCCTAAGAAGGTACCGAAGCGAGGGCGGGGCGGGGGCCGGAGGCGGCGCTGGCGAACGGACCCAGGACCAGGGGAGATTGGGGGGGAGGGGCGGCCGGGTGGGTGGGTGCTGCGGGGAGGGGGAAGCGCAGACTGAAGGCCCTTGCGGGCAACCCTCCCAGACCTCGTGCGAGGTTTGGATGTAAATTTCAATCAGCTCATCCCGGGTCGCCGGGACTGTGTGCGGAGCGGGTGGACTCGGTGGGCAGCCGGCGAATGGCAGGGCGCCGTTGCCCCCGGGCGACGTCTGCAGAGGGGGTGCAGACGGGTGCAGACGGGGAGCCCGTCATGGACGCGGATCGGCGGAGGGGCGGAGGACCCGGGGCCGGGTGTTGGGGAGTCAGGTTGAGGGTGAAGGCTTGGGTGCGGGCCGAGGTCTGGTCGAGGCCTGGCCAGCATCGGAATGGAACGACGAACGGACCGGTGCTACCCCCGGGACGACGATGGACGGACGGATTTACGGACGGATCTCTCGGGATGCGGCTTGCCGGCACGCACATGTAGCTGGGGCTGCCTTCACGTGTTCCCAAGGAAACCCGCCGTCGAGTGCTGCAGCCCCAATGGGCGCTTGGGCCCGTGAGCCCTCCCAAGGTTTTGGGCTTTCGGCTGCGACAGTCAGTGCCGGCAGGTCCGGTATGCACCGGTGGCGATACTCTCGCGAGTCCATTGGCACTGTCAACGGATTCGTTCACCCCGGGTTCCCCCCGGAGGCGCCTTTCTGGGCCGCTCCCAGCCACCAGGCCTGGCCCGCTTTCCATTCCAGCGGGACCTGCGTGGGCAAGCCGCAGCGGCCCAAACTGCCGGGGGTCTCTCGTTTGCACGGAGAGCCGCAAGGTGCTCCCGCCGCGGCCAACGGGCATGCTCCCATTCACCCTTTGCCTACTTCAGTACCGCGAACACACACACACACCCCGAAGGCGCTCCGAGAAGGAAAGACAGTTGGCGTGCTCCTCCCAATCAAGCGGCCCTACACCCAACGCCACAGCCTACCTAGCGACCATCTTCGGCAATCGAGTTACGCCATCTCGTCAACGAGGAGAAAGCACGCACGCCCACGCACGCGAGTCACCCCTATGTGCCCTGCCTCCCCCCAACCTCTCCGCCCGCCGGCGCTCTGGTCTCCACTCGTATCATCTGCCGGGCTCGCAAACTGATTTTCGTCGCAAAAAAGAATTTAAATACGCCCCGCCAGGCCCTGCGCCTGCTGCGGCAACCTCTGCGCAACAAATCTACACACTGCCACACACTCTTACGGCCCGCTGGCTCTACTCTTCCCAGGGTCAGGCCCCCCCAGTGAATTATAACCCATTACCCAACGACCCCCCCACTCCCCCAACCTCCCACCCCTACATCATCGCCGGCAGCGTCTGCAGCAGCCACGCCCCCAGGGTGCCATCCACCACCTCCAGCCCCGACTCCACATTCAGCAGAGCCTCCAAGCGGCACAGGAACGCCGCGTCCAGCACCGGCCGCACCGCGCCCACCAGCGGCGCCTCCTCCGCACCACCTCCCGGCCCCGCCCCGCCCGCACTGCTGCCCTCCCCACCCGTCAGGCTGCTGCTGCCGTCATCCGAGCCGCGCGGCAGCGCACTCAGCAGCCGCTCCGCCGCCCGCAGCAACTCGCCCAGCTCCATAGGCGTGGGCGCCGGGTAGCCCAGAATGTCGGTGGGGGCCTTGGGTCGCTCCAGCCGGGCGCGCAGCTGCTTGACCCGCCGCTGCAGCTCCCGCACCGCCCGCACCGGAAACGTCACCTCACCCAGCTGCGGTCCCGAGCTGCCGTCCGGGCGCGGCGCCGCCACCACATACAGCAGCGAGGCGTAGCTCTCCACGGGCTGCAGCGCCAGGAGCTGCGCCTCCGTCGGGGTGGCGGCGGCGGCGGCGGCGGAGGCGGGCGGCAGCTCGCTGCCGTCGGCGTTCCAGGAGCGCGGCTCCTGCCAGCATCCGTCCTGGCAGTGCCACTGGACCAACACAGTGCCGTCGGGCAGCGGCGCGTCGGCGGCCGCCGCGGCGGCGGCGGCGGCGGCGGCGCCGCCGCTGCCGGCCGGCAGCGGCGGATCGGTGAAGCACGCGTCCATGCCGTACTTTGCGCAGGCATAGCGCAGCGCCGCGTGCAGCGCCGCGATCTTGGCCTGTGCGCGCGGTCGGGCGCCGCCGCTGAGGGGCGCGCTGTCCAGGTTGCGCAGCAGCCCCGCCAGCAGGCACACCACCATGCGCGCCACGTCTGCCTCCGCCAGCGGCGCCTCGGGCCGCCCCGAGGCGCGCGCAAAGCGCGCCTCCTGCCCCCGCACGTGCACCACCACCCACTCCGGCAGCTGCGCCGCCGACACCGGCGCCAGGCTGTGCGACGACAGCAGCACCAGATCCTGCTTGGCTGCAGCGGCGTGCGCGGCGCGCAGGCAGGCGGCGGCGGCGCGCGCATCCAGCCCCGCCACGTAGATGGAGGCCAGCTCCAGCAGCGCGTTGCGCATCAGGCCGCGCAGGTGGCCCCCGTCCAGGCAGGCCAGCGTGATGGAGGCGGTGAGGGCCGTGCGGGCGGCGCTGAGCTTGGCCGCGGTAGCGGCCACACCGCCGCCGCCGCCATCGGCGCCGTCATCCTCACCCTCGCCGCACAGCGCCGCCAGTCGCGCGGTGCGGCCGACCGCCAGCGCCGCCTCGGCGTGCTGCGCCGGCAGGCCGCGCGTGTGCTGGCGCAGCAGCGCCAGCGCGCGGGCGGCGGCGCGCGCCGCCTGGCCGTGCCGCGCGCCGCGGCTCGCGTGCGTCGCGGCCACGCCCAGCGCGTGCGCGTACAGCGCCGTGCCGTCGGCGTACACGTTGGTCAACTCCGGCGCCTCCAGCGCCTCGCCCAGCCCCAGCTGCATCGCCCAGCCCTCCGCCGCCGCCAGCCCCGCCGCCGCCAGCTCCGCCGCCCGCCCGCGCAGCCCCGCGCCGTCGTGCAGCGCCGCCGCGTCCAGCAGCGCCGCCGCCAGGCGGCCGTCGTACACCGCCAGCGCGCGGTAGCGCGCCGCCACGGCCGCCAGCGCCGCCAGCGCCTCCGCCGTGCGGCCCTCGCTCGCGAGCGCCAGCGCCCGGGCGTGCGCCAGGCAGGCGGAGTGGAGCTGCTCCCCGACTGCGGGCGCGTCGCGCGCCTCCGCCGAGTCGACCAGCTCCCGCACGTGTGCCGCGTGGCCCAGCTGCGCCGTGCAGCGCACCGCCTGCTCACGCGCCAGGAACCACACCACCGGCGCCAGGGAGTAGCGCTCCAGCTCGTCATTGTCGCCTCCCGGCTGCGGGGAGTTGATGCGGTCGGCTTCGGAGCCGATAAAGCGCGCCGCCTCAAGTGCGGCCGCCAGCCCCCTGCCCGGCTGCCAGCGCAGCTGCTCCAGCTCTGATTGGAGAAGCAGCGCGCGGATCATGACCTCGCCGCGCTGGCCGGCGGTGACGGCCGGCGGCGGCGGCGGGCCAGCGTCGGCGGCCGGCGGCGTCGGCGGCGTGGCCGGCGCGCCGCCCTTGGCGGAGGTAATGGGCGACTTGGAGCGACCGCGGCCGCCGCCGGTGGGGGTCTTGGGCGGCGAGACGGCGCGCTGCGGAGACTTGGAGCCGCCGGACTTGCCGCCGGGCGCCGCGGCGGTGGCGGGGGGCGTGGCGGCGGCCGGCTGGTCCTCCCCCTTCGCCATGACCAGCGCCTTCTTCAGTAGCTGGTTCGCGCGCTCCAGCATCGCCGGCTCCACCACCTCCGGCAGCCCCACGCCCACCGCGTCGGCCGCCGCCGCCGCGGCGGCGGCGGCGGCTGCCGCCGCCGCGGCCGCCGCCGCGGCGCCCTTGGCGCCCTTGGGCGCCGGCGGCGTCACCGGCTTCGGCACCTCCACCCTCTCCCCCGTCTTCCAGTTAGTCGCCCGCCACTGATTGGGCACCGCCCCCGCCAGCATCAGCAGCTGCGCGCGCGCCAGCGCCAGGTGCGCCACCAGCCAGCTGCCGTACAGGCGCTCCACCGCCGCCGGCAGCTGCGTGTCGGCCAGGTGCAGCAGCGCGGCCTTGTTGGTGGGGGCGCCGGGGAGCAGGGCGTTGTTGAAGGGCGGCGCGGGGTCGGACTGCACCACCGCCCCCGACGGCTCCTTGAGCACGTAGTCCGAGTCCAGGGTGGGATCCGGCAGCTGCGACGCCGCCATCAGCCCCGCCGCCACGGACATGCCTTCCGCCAGGAGGCCCAGAGCCGCCAGAGCCCGGCAGCGGATGATCCTGGCGGGGCGGGCAGAGGGCGGTGGGGCAGACGGCGAGGCGAGGGGTGAGGTGAGGGGTGGGGTAGGGTAAGGTGAGGGGTGGGGCGAGGCGAGGCGGACGGCGGGAGGCAGACGCATGCGGCGTCCCACACCGCCACGGGGGGGTGCGCACACCGGCTTTGATGGGTCGGTGGGTCGGTGGGAGGTGTTGGGTTGAGGGGGTAACGCTGGGGGGGGAGGCAGAAGGCACCGCAACCCGCCGGCTACGGGGTTCGAGCCCGGGGGGAGTGGATCACAATACGGTGAACCCGAGGGGCGAGACCGCCTCTCCCGAATGGCTGCTGACCCGACACCGCACAAACACAACCCAACCCAGCACAACACAACCCAGCACAACACGCCGCAACGGCCGCCCCTGGCCCCTTCAGACCCCCTCCCTCCCCTTCCCCTCCCCCTCTCTCCCACCCCCGCCCCTCCCACCACCCCACCCAGCCCCCCACCTCGCCAGCACAGTCGCGTGCAGGTTCCTCGTCACGTCCCTCGCCACATGCTCCCACAGCGCCACCACCGGCAGCGCCTCCAGCGCAAAGCCATTGTCCAGCAGACACCCCGCAGCCGTCTCCAGCGCCCCGCCCAGGTCCGCCACGGGGCAGCGGTAGGGGTCGCTCCACAGCACCCAGCCATCCGCGCCCGCGGCCCACAGCTCACGCGGCGTGTAGGTGGCAAAGCCCAGCAGGCGCTGCGGGTGGCCCAGGTGCGCGGCGAAGGCGCAGAACACCAGTCGGGCCGCCAGCCGCGCCGCCTCCAGTCGCAGGTGCAGATTGTCGTGGTAGGCGTAGCGCGCGAGCTTGCCCGCCAGGATGGCCCCCAGCAGCAGGCCGTGTAGGCCGTAGGTCTGGAGGGTGGCGGCGGGGCTGAGGGGGTCCAGCTTGGAGCGCCAGCTCTTGATGGCCTGTGGGTGGGTTCGTGTGTGGGGTTTTAGGGTTTTGTGTGTGGGAGGGGGGGGCAGGGGGAGGGGGGGAGGGGGAAAGGTCAGGCAGGTGATGCAATGTGAGCCGAACACGATGTGGGCGCTATGTGGGCGCGGGTGCGGAGTTTGGTTTGTCGCCGGGACAGAGGTGGGACAGAGGACCGAATGGTCCGAATGGGCAGACAGACACTGCTGACCGGCGTGCATGGAGGTGGAGTGTGGGGTTGGTGGTGAGGCCTCCCAACACCGCCCCCGAACACCACCACCACCACCATCACCACCGCAACCGCCACCCCCCTCCACCCCCCACACTCCCGGCGCCGCCACCCCCACCTGGTACGGCCCCAGCAGTGTGTCCAGTGTGTCGTTCCAGGCGGTTGCCGCACCCCCCCAGTTGCCGAAGTGCGCGTGTACGTCCCCCAGCTCGTTCATGGCCAGCACCAGGAAGCCCTTCTCGTTGCGCCGCTTGAGGACCTCAATCACCTGGGGTGGGGTGGGGCGGGATGGGGTGGGGTGGGGTGGGGTGGGGTGGGGTGGGGTGGGGTGCGGTGGGGTGGGGGCGACGGCCGAGGCCAGCCGTTGGGGGTCGGGAGACGGTGTTGGATTTCTGGGGCCCAGTTAGGTCACGAGGTCACGCAGCGAGGCAAGACGAGGCGAGGCAAGACGGCGCTTGGACGTCCCTCTGGCCCTGGCCCCGGTGGATTCAGCCCCAGCCGCAGCCGCAGCCATGCCACCAAGGGGGTCACCCCACATGCCCCGGCTCTTCCCGGCCCCCCATCCCCCCGGGGGGTGCACGTCTCCCCATTCCCCGCCGCTCCCTTCCCCCTTCCCGCCCCGACCCCAGTTCCCGCCCCCCGCCCCAAGGCCGCCGTACCTTGTCGTACTCTGCCGGTATGCGCAGAAAGTCCGGCTGGCTGGCCTTGGTCTTGTAGGTGGAGGCGGTGCGGTAGGTGTAGGCGGCACTGGCCAGACTGACGCTATCCAGAGCGCCGCTGCTGGGGCCGCCCGCCAGACTGCCCGCCCGGCTGCCGCTGCTGGTGCTGGGCCGGCCGCCGGGGCCCAGCAAGCCCGCTCCGCCGGCGGCTCGCTGCCCCCCCAGGGGCTTGCGCTTCTTGCGCACCTTGTGACCCACGGTGGTTGCCATCAGCGGCGTCTCACCCAGCCGCTCGCGGACCAGGATGCGGACCTGGGGAGGAGGGAGGGGTGGGGGTGCGCGTGTGTGTATGTGTGTGTGGGGGGGGCGTGGGTTGGGGGGAGGGGGGTGAAGTACGACAGTCGGCGGGGTGGAAAGGGGGGTGAAACGGGTGGGGGGGAGGGAGGTGAGACCGGCGGAGGAGGGAGAAGCAGAAGGAGGCGTCAAGCACGCCAACCGAAGGCCAACCGAAGGCGCTATACAACTGAACCGCGACTTGGGCGGTAACACCTCCACCCCCTTTCCTTTCTTGTGACGGGCATGCAATTCCTCACACCGGCCCTCCCTGCCCCCCACCTTGTCCAGCTGGTCGATGGCCTGGTTCTTGTCCCGCACAAAGGAGTCCAGGGCGGCTTGGAAGGGACCCGGGTCGATGCCCGTGCGGGCAGCAGCCTGCAGCAGCGGGCAGGGCAGGGAAGGTGAGGGGAGGGGAGTGACGGTGAGGGAAGGTGGTGCTGGTGGGGGGGTACCGCAGCGTAGGGACGGAAACAGCGTTAGCAGGGCGGGGTTGGGTGGGTGGGTGGGAGTAGGCAGCAGCAGCAGCAGCAGCAGAGGCGGGGGAGCGGCGACAGCGACCCAAGCCGATCCGCGGTGATGCGGACTGGCCGAGGCCCGAATGCCCCCCTAGGGCAGCAGCGTATCTGGCACATCCGGGCACGCACCCACACAACCCAACACCAACACCGCCGCACCCGAACTTCATTGCAGTCCTACCTGATATCAACCCACCCCACCTACCTCCCACCCCACCCCACCCCTCTTAACCCGCCCTCCGTCCCCGCACCCCACCGCCCATCCCCACTGCCACCGCCACCGCCCTGCACCCCCACCCCGCACCTCCCCCGCACCTCCCTCCCCCGTCCTCAGGTAATAACCCAGGTAACTGCGTTGCGTTCCCTCACCCCGGGCCGTTCTAATTACCCCCTCCCTCCCTCCCTCCCTCCCCCTCCTCCGCACCTGCAGCAGCCACGGCAGTATCCGCTCATTGAACGCGCCCTCGCTCATCCGGCTCCAGCTGCGTCCCACCTCCACCAGCGTGTGCCACCGCCCGCAGCGACTGAGCACCACCGCCACCGCCCCCACCCAGCGCCCCACCCAGGCCAGGTCCAGCGGCCCCTCCTTGAACCAAATGTCCACCTGAAGGTCCGAACCGTAACTGAACTGGCTGTCGGAAACAGCCGCCGTCGCGGGCCGGCCATCCTCACCCATGCCAGCACCCGCACCCGCCGCTACACCCGCTCGGGCCGAGGCGGGCGAGGCGGAGTCCAGCAGGGGTGCCACCCAGGTGTGGATCTGCATCCCCTCGCGCAGTCGGCCCACGAGCTCCAGGAGGGCGTCGGTGAGGGAGCGCACCGCCCGGCCCAGGTTGGGGCGGCTGCCGGTGGCGAGGGGGTAGGTGCGCGGCGGGGGCGGGGGGGCCTCCTCCGCGGCCTGGCCCTTCTTCTTGCTGGCCTGGACGGGTGGGCAGGGGAGACGGGCAGGGGGAGGGACGGGGTCAGGTGAGGTGCGCCCTCCAAAACCCTCAGCCAGCGAGCGACCCGCACAAGAGTGACAAAACCGTATGTATGCAACCGTCTGCCCGCCCAAGCCCTGCCCGCGCGCGCCCCGCCCCGCGCACCTTTGCCGCCGGCTTCTTCTCCTTCTTCTCCTCCTTCTTCTCCTCCTCCTTCTTCTTGCCGCCCTTCTTGTCCTTCTTGTCCGGAACCACCGGCGTGGCGGGCACCAGCATTGACGGCGGCGGCTGCGGCGGCTCCGGCAGCAGACCGCGCTCCCACACCACCCGCGGCAGCGCCGCCGTCAGCGACGGGTCCGCGTTCAGCAGGCTCTGCGCCAGATTCCACGCGTGCCGCGCCGCATTCGCCACCTCCTGCCACGCGCCGCCGCGCGCCGCCAGCTGCGCCGCGCGCGCCAGGTGAATCATGGCCTGAAGCGGCGGCGGCGCCGCCGCCGCCGGCGCGGCGCCGCCGGCGCCGCCGTCAGGCGGCGCCGCGCCGGCGGCGTCAGCCGCCGGCGGGGCGCCGGACGACGTCGCCGATCGCGACGCCGGCGTGGCGGAGATGTCGCCGTGCGGTGTGAGTCCGGCGGCGGTGGCGGTGGCGAGGGCGATGGAGGGCTCCTCGGTCAGCATGGACAGATCTGTTGATAGGAGCATGCTGGAGGGTGCGGCGCGGAGGCCGCCGCCGAGGAAGCCGCCGCCGCCGCCTTGCTGCTGCAGGGCCCTGCGCGCCTCGGCGGCTGACAGGAGGCCCATCACGATGTTGAGGCGGGCCAGCCAGGGCGCCCAGCTGGGTGTGTGTGTGTGTGGGGGGGGGGAGGTCCGGGGAGGTGCGGGGAGGGAGGGGTAGGGTAAGCGGGGAAGTAAGAGCCGGGGTAAGGAAGGAGAAGGGGAGAGAGGGGGGGTTATTCACGTATTGGCCGGAGTCCGGTGTTCTGGGGTCCGGGCGCACACACAGACAGGCACACACAGAGGCTGTGGGGAGGACGGGCAGGACACCGGCCCCGCCACACACCCACAACAAAGCGACCCGAACCCACAATCATAACCCCACGGCGTGGCTGCTATTTAGCCCCGGGCCCCGGGCCGCACATTCTTCGTCCATTAGGCGCCCCGCCTCGCCCGGCCCCGCACCCTGTCAAGAGGCCCTCCACCCCCTCCCCTCCCCTCCCCACAGCGGGACCGTCTTCAGCACCTCGACGACCCCCCCCCCTCACCGCCTGAGGTTGGCCCGCATCTTCTCGATGGCCCGCTTCCGCAGCAGCAGTTTGGGCAGGCGCCTCTGCAGCAGTATCACCGCCGCCACCCGCCGCCGGTGCGCCGCCTCCAGCGCCCGGACCTCTGCCTCGTGGTGCTCCAGGGAGGCGGCGGCCTCCTCGGGACTCAGCCCGTCGGTCAGCGGCGGGGGAGGCGCCACGAAGGCCGCCTGGGCGGGCGTCAGCGCGGCTGCGGAGGAGGCGGGAGGAGAGGGAGGAGGGGTGAGGAGGGGGAGGTAAAAAGGAAATACCGCAGCGGAGACGGAGACGGGGGAGGAGGGGGAGGGGGAAGAGGGGCACATGAAGCGTCATCGTTGGCGCTGGTGGTGGTGGTAGTGGGTGAGGGGCGGGTATGCGCTCGCCGACGGTGCGGCTTTGGCGGTTGGCCCCAAGGTGCCCCCCGAGAAACACCCGGCAGGAGTAAGATACCTCAGACCCCCCACCTGCCCGGGTAAAGCGGGCGGAATGAGGCGAGGGGAGGAGTGGTTTGCCTACCCTCATAAATATGTGTGTGCGCGATAGATAGAGAAAGAGAGATAGAATAAGGGCGTGCAGGCGCACACGTGCATGTCGTGTGTGGAGAGCGGCTCTCTTGCCGGCGGGGTCCACCAGAGCCCGTCAGGCCCGTCACGCTCCTTCCGACCCCACAGACCCACGGGTCAGCTCTCCACAGTCCCCACGTGCAGCCCGGCCGCTGCGGGGCGCACCTGCCGCCTCCTCCACGGTCCACTTGGCTCCCGGCGCCGGCGGCGGAGGCGGCGGTGGTGGGGTGGCCGGCGGGGTAGCCGGCGGCCGGCCCTTGCCCGGCGGCGTTGCCGGTGAGGCCTTCCCGGCCTTCCCAGTCGGGGTGGGCGGCGGGGGCGTGCTGGGCGGCTCGGGCGGCTCGTCCGTGGGCAGCGGCGGTACCTTGCTGCGGGCGCGCACCCACCACACGAGCTGCTCCGCCACCGCGGCTGCGTTGCCGGCGTTGCCCTTGCGCACCGCCGCCTCCAACATGCGAACCACCAGCTCAACCCACCTGGGGGGGGGGGGGTGCGTGGGCGTGGGCGTGGAAGGGCGGTGAGGCGGCGGCCGGGGGGGGGGAGGGAGGGTTGGGTGTAGGAGTGCGATGGGTCGTGGGATCTGCTTGCGGCATCCAGCCCCATTCGCTGCAGTCCGTCTCCATAATTCACCAACTTTTCCCCTGAACCCCGCCCCATATTTTGTATAAAACCAAGATGTCAAACCCCGAAACCGGGAACAAAACCAAGCACGGCCCCCTACCGCCCCCGCCCCCTCCTTCCGCTCACCGCGGATGCTCGCTGGCCGCCTCAAAGCCCAGCGCCGCGACCCAGGCATCCATGGGCGCCGCGCTCGCAATCGTCGGCAGCACCCGCGCCGCCAGGTCGCCGCCGTCCTTCTGGCGCTCCAGCACCGGTTCCGGAGCCCACTCGCCGCAGCGCGGGTGCTGCAGCACCACCTCGTGCAGACGCGCCGCCTCGTCCTGCAGATCCGCCGCCGCCGGCCGGCCCGCGATTGCGAACCGCGGGTCATAGGCCTTGAGCAGCTCCACCCGAAGCCGGCCAAAGTGCGCAGCGGCGGAGGGCTCGTCGGCGGCGTCACTGAGGCGCAGCAGCTGGTACGACACCGCCGCCGCCACGCGCGCCGCCAGGGCGCGCTGGTGCTCCTGCCGGTGCAACGAGTCCTGCACCAGGTTCGTCAATTGCGCCAGCACGGCGTGGCAGACGGCCAGGGCCTTATGCAGCAGCGGGCTGCGCGGCGGCCGCAGCGCCAGCAGCGGCGCGAGGAGCGCGTAGGTGCGCAGCGCGCCCTCCTGCATCAGCGGCTCGTCGGGCAGCAGCGCCGCCACCTCCATGCCCATCACCACCAGCCTCGCCGCCTTGAGACGAGCCACTTGCTGCTCCAGGAAGGGCGACCGCAGCTGCGGCAGCGTGCCGGGCAGCGCCGCCTGCGGCGGCGGCGCCGCAGGCGCCAGCGGCGCCGCCGGCGGCGCCGCCAGCGCCGCGCCCGCGTACACGTACACGCACTGCGCCAGCGCGCGCAGCAGCGGCCGCGCCGCCGCGGCGACATGGGCGCGGTGCAGGCGCTGCGCGTCCATGGGGTTAGCCGCCCACAGCGGCGGGTCGGGCGACGTGACGACAAAGTGCGGCAGCAGCACGGCCGCGGCGCGGCGCGCCGCGGCGGCGCCGCACGGCCCGGCGCGCACCGCCGCCAACAGCAGGTGCGCCCAGCACATGTACAGCGGCAGCGGCAGCGCCAGCAGCACCTCGGGCGTGGCGGCGCCCAGGCCGCCGCCCAGCAGGTTGCCGCCCTCGTCGTACAGCGCGACGGCAAAAAGGTACGTGTCGTTGGTGCGCAGGCCCTGGATCGTGACCGGCTGCCCCAGCGGCACCATGATCCCCGAGCCGGGGTACTCGGAGGCTGTCTTGTTCATGGACAGACCCACGCCCGCGCCAAAGGACTTGCAGTACGCGACGTAGGACGCCGGCGCGCCGCGCCGGCCGGCTCCGCCGGCGGAGCCGCCGGAGGCGGCGCCGGCTCCGCCGGCGCCGCCACCGACCTTGAGGCCGGCGCCCGGCGGGTGCGCGGCGACGAGCGTGACGGAGGTGGGCGTGCGCTGCAGCAGCCGCGGCGGCTGCACCGCCGCGTCGCGGCGGGCCGGGCCGCGCGGGTCGCCGGGCTGCGCCGCCGCGGCGGCAAACAGCGCATCCTCCGCCGCCTGCGCCTTGGCCAGCAGGTCAGCGGCCTCCTGAAGCAGCGCCGCCCTGCGGCCCGCGTCGCCGCCCGCAAAGCCCGCCATCTGAACCAGCAGCAGCGCGCGCTCGTAGCCGTTCTTGCCCGCCGCCGCCAGCAGCTCCCGCTCCTTGAGCTGCGGATTGGGCGGCGTGGCGCCCGCCGCCGCCAGCCGCGCCGCGTCGCGCGCCAGCTCCGTGGCGTTGCGCGGCCCAAAGATGGAGCTCTGTGCGGTCCTCGCCGCCTGCTCCTCCAGCACTCGGGTGCGCCGGTGGGTGGCCCGGCTGAGCTGCTCCCCGAGGCCCAGCCCCAGTTCCACTCGGGCCAGCAGCGCGAGGACGTCCACGTGCAGGCAGGCCAGCTCCTGCTCGCTGGGGGTCATGCCTGGGGGGCAGGGGACGGGGTGACGGGGACGGGGGGTAATATGGAGAGGATAACGCAGCGAAGGGGGACCAGGGGCGCGAGGGCGGGAGGGTTATTCGGTTTATCTTGGGTATCTCTCATGCACACGTTGACAGGGGTTGGAGTTCGAAAGGCGGGGTATGGACTGTGTGAGTGTTTGACGAGTCCCGTGGTCCCCCGGCCCTCGGCCCTCCCTCACCGTAAACTGAACTCACCCGCCACCTGCGCCGCCGTCTCGTCGCTGGGCTGACTGCGAGAGGCGGTGATCCACCGCACGTGCTCATCGGGGCCGCGCCGGTTGGCCGCCATCAGCTCCACACGCGCGCGCTGGACCGTCGACTTGGCCTGGGGAGGTGGCAAAGAGGCGGCAACGAGGAGGCACCGCAGACAGACAGGCAGGCGGGGGTGGGGTGGGCGGGCGGGCGTGGGCGTGGGCGCAGCCAATCGCAAGGTCGGCGCTGGCAGCCTGGCACCAGCAGCCAGGCATGCGGGCAGGCAAGCAGGAGAAGGCCGCCACGCCAGGCTGCTCACTCACCGTTCCCTCCTCTCACATTGGAGCGACGAAAGAAAGAAAATAAAAGGAAGGGGGAATGCGGTGGGGTGCGCTGTCCACCGGCCCCCGGCATCGAACGAGCGGTGAATCAAGGACCCGGGGACCCGGGGGCAGCACAAGCGGTCTTCGCGGGTCGCAGCTGCCCCGGCCTTGCCGCCCGCTTGGCCCTCAGCACCCCTCCCATTCCAGAACGCCCTTGACTCACCATCTGACTGCCCTCGTCGTCGGATGACAGCCAGTCAGCTTATTGCCCACTCGGACGGTTCGCCGTTACCCGTCCCATCCCTCCCATTCCCCCACCCTCTACGTTCTAGGGCACTAGGGGGCTGGTTGCTACAACCCGTGTACCAACTACGCACCGCACTCCCTACCCCCCTCCCCCTCCGCCTCCTCACCTGCATCAGCACCTCCCTTGCCTCCCCCAGCTGCCCCTCCTGCTCCAGCAGCAGCCCCAGCTTGAGCGCCACTCCCACCCGCAGCTCCCCGTCGTCAAGATCCACCGCAGTCCACGCCGCGTGGCAGGCAGCCAGCAGCTCCGAAACCGTCGCCGCCTCCTTGTCCTCCGCGCAAAACACGCCGTCGATCAGCGGCCGGGCGCTGCCGTACAGCGCCAGAGACGCATCGGCCAGCAGGTCGCGCAGCTGCCGCCAGGGCGCCAGCTGCCACTGCTGCACCGGCTGCGGCGGCGGCGGCGGCGCCGCCGCCGCCTTGGCCGTGCTGGTGGCGCCGCCGGCGCTGGTCGTGGCGGCGGCTCCGCCGCCGCCGCTTGCATTGAGGAAGGACGAGCGGGGCGCGGCGGTTCCGGAGCCCGAAGAGGTAGGGCCTGCTGACCCACGGGTCAGCGCCTGTTGGATGGTCGCGGCCAGCTGCCGCAGCGCGGCCACCCCCGGCTCCGTGGCCAGCCGCCGCAGCGCCTGCAGCAGGCTGGCGGCAGTCGCCAGCTGTGCGGCGCTCCGGTCGGCATCGGCGTCGACGGCCCCGGCGGCTTCCGTCCGCGCGGCTGCCAGCTCCGCCAGCTGAGCGAACTGCTCCCACTGCTCCAAGTTATATGCGGCGCACATGAGGCCCTTGTGGATGCCGTACGGAAACTGCTGCTGTGCCGCCTGCAGCGCCACCGCCGCCGCCGCCGCCTCCGGCGGCGGCGCGCCCTCAACCGCCGCGGCGGCGCCGTCAGCGCCCTCAGCGGCGGCGGCTGCCGCCGCCGCTGCCGCGGCCTGCTCCAGCGCCTTGCGCAACCGGTCCGCCAGCGGCGCCGCCGCCGCCGTCGCCGCGTCGAACAGCTCCTGCAGCGACGCGCCCGCCGGCTCGCTGCGCACGGTACGGCGGTGCGGCACGTGCAGCGCCTCCACCATCGCCGCCAGGCTCCGCTGCGCCGCCGCCGCCACCGTCCCACCCGCCGGCGCCGCCGCCATCTGCACCAGCAGCTGCGCCAGCGGCGCCCCCGCCGCGGCTTCCACTCGCAGCTGCAGGCCCAGCAGCGTGCCGCGCGCGGCGCCGAGCGCCGCCTGCACGTGCGGCGCCGCCGGCACCGGGTCCAGCTTCTGCAGGGCCACCAGCTGCTCGATTCGCTTGAGGCCGTCCGCCAGGAGCGCGCGCGCCTGCTCGGTGGCCTTGCAGTCCACCAGGCCGTTGACCGCCCAGGTGTACAGCTGCGTGCGCCAGGGCAGGTACTTGGGCGCGGCAAAGGCGACGTGGCCCTCGAGGGCCTTGATGCAGAAGACAAGCGCCGGGAGCGCTTGCTCCGCGAAGCCGGCCGTGATGAGCGCCTTGGCGGTGGTGTACACGTGCACGCTGCCGTTGGCCACCAGCCAGTAGAGCCGCTCCTGCGGCAGCGCCAGCGCCATGGCGGCGCGCAGCTGGGCGAGGCACTGCTCCAGCCACTGCAGCGTGTCGGAGTGCTTGATCTGGGGGTCGGCTGCCAGCAGCAGCGCGGCCTCGCAGGCAGCGCAGCCGAAGCAGGCCTGCACGTGGCTGGACAGCCGCGTGAGCTCGTCCATGCGCGGCAGGTTCTCGGCGGTTGTGTGCAGGCTCAGGGAGCGGACGTGCTTGTAGCAGGCCTGCAGCGCGAGCTGGTGCTGCTCCAGGCGGAAGAGGCGGTCGCCGAAGGCCAGGATGCGCGGCACGCTGGCATACGCCGGCAGCCGGCCCGCGTAGTAGGAGACGCTCTCCGCGAGACGCTCGCTGAGACGGTAGTGGTTGAGGTGCGCATCGTGCAGCTCCGGCTTGCTGGCGCTGACGGGTGGCAGGATGGCGAGCGTCTTGCTCAGCTCCTGGTCGAAGCTTTGACATAATGCAATGACTTCGGACGCCATCGTCACCTCGATCGTTCAAGCAATTCAAGTAACTGCAGCAGTCAGTGTCATTTAAAAAAGAGATACTTTATGTTCCTTCGAAGCCATAGCGCCATAGCGGCTGGATGCAAAGCGTTGAAGTCGTATAGTGGTATAACTCCTGACGATACAGCTAACAGTGTTTTTGTGAAGTCCTAAGCATACACAGCGGGGGCGAGCGATGACAAAACCGTACAGCATTCCGTTTCTAGCAGTTGACGCTATGGTATCATCTCAAGGGCCCGTGAGGATATTTCCTTATGCGAAGCTTTTGACAGGGCACCAAAGTTCACACTTCGGTAACTTGCGCGCCTTTACTCCGTAAGGCCCGTTCCGTAGCCTCAAACCTCCCCGCTTTCCGGGCACTGGACTCCCAGCATGAAAGTTGTCGGCTGGAACCCTACTGTCCGCAGTCGGCTTGAGGTACGTCGTAGCTCGGTTGTGATTGTTTCACGAACGACTGACAACGTAAAGCTTAGCCGATCGGTTTGATAACGTGCAGAAATTTCGCTGGGTCCTTTTTGTAAGCGTTCCGTTTGGTGTCGGCTTCGGCTTGGGCAGGATCCCTGAGTTCTGGGAGGCGTTCGAGCGTTGGGTAAGTGATCGGCGTGCCGGCTCCGCTTAGCGCTGCCGGACGGCTCCTTGAGTGTGCGCATCTCCTTCTGGCATTAAGTGCGGTGATGACGCCCATGGCCCGGGCGCGCGTCAAGTACACTCGTTCCTGTCTCGCGATGACACCCTCCTATCCGCCCTCCTCCTTGGGCCGCGCAGCACCCCTCAGCGGCGACCAACGCCAAGGGCCCGTACCTGCCCAAGGAGCTGACCGAGCACAGGCCCACGCTGCAGTCCGAATACAGCGCACTGGTGCTGGAGGCGGCCCTGGACGCTGCCCTGGAGGAGGCCCGCAAGGCCAACGCATCAACCGCCAAACAGTAGACCCAAACCCACCCGGCCTCCTCACCCGGCGCCTGAAAACCGCCAGCACCCGCAGCTCGTCAGCCAACCAGCCCAGCGCCTGACGCCCAGCCACCCACGACCATGGTCACGACGCGCAGCGGCGCGACCGCCACGCCCCAGGGCGCCGCCAAGCCGCAGCCGCCTCTCATCCGGGCGCTGGTGACGGGCGGCGCGGGCTTCCTGGGTCGCCACGTGGTGCGGCAGCTGCTGGACAGCGGCCGCTACGAGGTCACCGTCTTTGACGTGCGGCCGCTGGACGAGCCGCGCCTGCGCGCCAGCCGCGTGGGCGACCTGCGCAAGCCCGACGACGTGGCGGCGGCGGTGGCCGACATGGACGTCGTCTTCCACATCGCCACTGCGGCGCCCACGGGCGAGAACGCGCTCAACATCGCGCTCATGAACGGCGTCAACGTGGACGGCACACGCCACCTGTTGGATGCCTGCCTCGCCGCCGGCGTGCCGCGCCTCGTCTACACCAGCTCCGCCTCCGTCGTGTTCGACGGCCGGCCGCTGCACAACGTGGACGAGGAGACGACGCCCTACGCGGCGCGACCCATGGACCACTACACGCGCACCAAGATCCTGGGTGAGCAGATGGTGCTCCAGTACAGCGGCCGGCGCCTGGCGCGGCCGGGCCGCGCCGGCGAGGCCGCGCTGTCGACGGTGGCGCTGCGGCCCAGCGGCATCTTTGGCGAGGGCGATGCGGTGTTCGTGCCGACGCTGGTGCGCAACGCCGTGGCCGGCAAGATGAAGTACGTGCTTGGCTCCGGAACCAACGAATGCGACTTTACCTACGCCGGCAACGTCGCGCACGCGCACCTGCTGGCGGCCGACGCGCTGGCCGCCGCCGCCGCCGACGCTCCGGACGCCGCGCCGTCGCGCGTGGCGGGCAAGGCGTACTTCATCACCAACGGCGAGCCGCGGCCGTTCTGGGGCATGATGGGCGACATCTGTGAGGGCCTGGGCTACGGCCGGCCGCGCATCCACCTGCCCTTCCTGCTGGTGTTTGTGCTGGCGCTGGTGTTTGAGTGGGTGGTGCGGCCGCTGGTGCGCGCGGCGGGCAAGGAGCTGCGCACCGACTTCACCGTCAATCGCATTCTCATCGCCACCACCCACCGCACCTTCAGCACCGCGCGCGCGGCCAGGGACTTTGGGTACGCGCCCACGATCGGGCTGCAGGACGCGATAAAGAAGACGCTGGCGTCGTTTGCGGAGCTGAGGGCGGACCGGGTGGGGGCGGCGCCGGCGGCGGCAGTGGGCAGCGGCGCCGGCGGCGCGGAGGGCGCGAAGAAGGCGGAGTAGGGTGGCGGCGGGGGATGCTGGCGCGGGCGCGGGAAAGGGGGCATGTATGTGGGGTTGGCGCACAGGTCGGGCAATGGTGCGGCAGTTCGGCGAGAGATGTGAACACATTGCAATATAGCGTTTACACAGTGGACGCTTCTGAAAGCTTGGGAGAAGCTTGGGAGCTCACTGCCTTGCAGCCGGCGCCTCGGCGTGGCCGCTGGCGTGCTGGTTCGCAGGCCTTGTTCTTGTCGAGGGATGGCCAGAGGGGCGCAGTTTGGCCAGATTGGCGATCTTATCACGTTATCAGGTGCAGTGGCTGCAGGGGGGATGTGCCGTGTGCCCACGTCAGGTCTTGGATTTGCTGCACGCGTACAGTCACGAGGTCAGGGAGGAAACCGGCCCCGAAGGACATCGTCTGCTTCTGCTTTCTTTCGTCCATATGTATGGCAGCTCGGTGCGAGTGTGGTGTACAGCTCGGTGTGGCCCTGGCGCCGGTGTTCGGCGGGCTGCAGCGCTCGTGCAGCGTTCGTGCAGCGCGCCACACGAATGGTGGGGGCGCAAGGCCGAAGAGAAAGGACCGCGACGTCTCTTTCAAGGCCCGGACGGACATCAGGATGGACAGCGTTGAACAGCGGCCCCGGCTGCACCACATGGGGCGATCATTCCCCGCGCTCCGCGCGTTTTACCCCGTACACAGAGCACCATCGCGCAGGGCTGGCGTGCCGTTCCCACCAGCCAGCGAAGAACAGGGGCCTCTAGGGGGATGAAGAAAAGGTTACCGCAGCGAAGGGACGGAGACGGAGACGGGGAGGTATCAGCTTCCTCGCTTGAAGCTTGGGAAATGGCGGAGTCCGCAGGGGAGCCCGCTGCAGCCGTATGAGTGGGTCGGGGAATGCGTGGGGAGCAGCGACCGAAGCAGCAGCTGCGGGCGGGGTAGCGGCTTGTCAGCTGGTCAGGTGGTCACGTGGCCGCGCGCCCCGTTAGTGCGAAGCTCTGGGAGCGCAACGTACCGTATGTTGGGAGCGCAGCGGCGAGGTGGCAGCGAGGTGGGCGTCCCGAACACGCAGGCCGCT
Source organism: Pleodorina starrii (assembly GCA_030267565.1). Lineage (NCBI taxonomy): Eukaryota > Viridiplantae > Chlorophyta > Chlorophyceae > Chlamydomonadales > Volvocaceae > Pleodorina > Pleodorina starrii. Next base: position 764,927 of record BRXU01000027.1, read on the forward strand.
CCACTCGCGACAACTACTCGAATGCTTTGAATGGCTTCTAGAATGGTGCCGAGTGCGGACCGCGACTGCCGGCGATCAACGCAGCCTTGGCCGCGAACAGAGGCCTGCAGATGTATGCCAGCTAATAGAGGAAATAAAGGGCTTCTGGCTGGTACAGGTTGCGAGCCATGGCTTGGGATGTTGGGAATATTTGCCGACAGCAGGCACACAGGCGGACAGTCAGACCGACGGCAGACCGGGTGACACCACCAGGCACCACTGTCGCCCCTCCGAATCCACTCCGCGGCGGGGCCACCGCCCTAAGAGAAGCGCATGGTACCAAGCCGGCAAACAGCAACCGGATTTGTGACCATTGGCGACTCGCGTAAACGCAAACCTCGGTGCACGAGCCGCAACCAACCAACCAACCCTAAGCAACGCGTCCGCTCCAAGACCAGAAATCCGTCCGACGAGTTCTATCTGTCCGCGACTAACCGCTGACTTAATCGAGCCTGCCCGACAGTTGGGATAAGCCGCGCGCCCGTGCGTTTCCACGCACGGATCATCATCAGGGGTGCGTCGAAGGTGCCGTACAGTCAATGCAAGCTGTTGCAATCGTTAAGCCTCCCCCGGGCACATTTAGTCTCCGGCTTTCTAACCGGGTTGCTGTCACAACCCAAACAAGCGAGCAGCAGCAGCAGCAGCAAGTAAAGTGACATGAAAGTATAACGCACGAAGTGTAACTCGTGTGTGCTCAGCAGCAGACAATGCAGTTTCAGGAAACGGTCCCACTGGACAGCTCGCTTCCTGCCGGCACAGTCATCGGCAAGAAGGGCCGCAACGTCCGCTGGATCGGTCAGGAGTCCGGCGGGGCGCGGCTGTTAGTGAGTGATGACCGGGTGGTGGTGCGGGGCCTCACTCGCGACGTGGTGGACAGGGCCGTGCGGCTGCTGCGCGCACAGATCGAGGCAAACAAACGGCTCAGTGAGTGGACCGGATGGGGATCGGATCGTGTCAGGTGGCGCTCCGGAAGCGATGGGGGATCGGATTCGATTGGGTAGGGATGGGATCAAATCAGAGGCCGAGGTTGAGGCTGAGGCCTAAGCCGGGCTGCGCAGCCCTTCCCGCCCATACACACGTGGGGCTGGCCCCCGAGCAAGGGGGGTGGGGCACGCCGTGGCCCGGGCGGCAAGGGGGCTTGCACGTTACACGGGGCCGGCACCCGGCAGCGTGTGTGGCTGGAGGCCTGCATCGATGGCCGTACTGCCATGCCCTCCCTTGCCTCTTTTACCTCCACCTTTTCACAGCACGGCGCGGGCACCGTCCACCGCACCGAAACGCGCCGCGGCTCCCCTCCGACCGCTGCCTGGCCGAGTCCATTACCGGCACCATTCGTCGAGCCCTGCCCTCCAGGCGCTCCTGTTTAGGCAGTTCGGACTAGGCCGCGCCGCCCTCGCCTTACGCACTGCGCGGTTCGCCACACGTATACCGGTACATCAGCGCTCAGTCCCGCGCCTCTCACGCTCCCGGCTTCCGGCTGCGTTTAAATCTCCCTTTGCTCTTCCCCCACTTTCCGATTCCCACTCACCACCCCAACCGCAACACCTGCCTTGGGACCCGGCCACCCTAGCCCGGGGCCCATCCTGCTCCGGCTCCTGCGGCTCCCGCCCCCCTGCCTGCCTGTGTCTGTCTGCCTGCCTGCCTGCCTGTTTGTCCGTACAATCCGCGCAGTGAGCTCGGCCTACCCGCACCCACTGGGAGTGGACCACGTGCTGATCGCGGACACGCTCGGGTCACGTGACCCACGGGTCTGTTTTCGCGCCTGCACCGGTGAGCGACCAGCGCCCGCGGGACCTGACCTTACCTGGCTGTTGCACGTGTCCGCTGGCTTTTGGACAGGACAGGTCAGATATGTGCCTAGCTTGGCTATGCCAACCAGGGGGGAAGGGTGGAGGAGGGTAGGATTTCCACGCGCAGGCGCAGGCAGGGGGTGGCGGTAGGCGGGCCCGTGTTTTTTGTTTGTATGTGTGTTGTTGGTCAGCCGCATATCGCCACGGGTATTCCACTGCGTGGGCCTTTGAATCTCCAAATGGCCTTCCGGAGGGCAGTGAGCCAGTGCGCGAGTGGGTGTACGAGAGCGCATGCGCGGCGGCGGGGCCCGGGGGGGGGCCCCCGGAAGCAGGAGCGGGAGGGCGGGGGGTAAGGCGGTCTCGGGCGGGCCAGCTCCGTGCGCACGATGCTTTGGGCGGTCCCGCGTCACATGCTGCGTGTCGTACTCTCATCTTCCGTACTCCCCATCTTCCATCCACGCAGGCGACGCCGCCGCTCTCGCGACCGGACGCAGCGAGCTGCTCTTCCTGATGGTTCCGGAGCCCGCCGCCGTCGGCGGAAGGGGTGTCGGCGACGCCATCGGCGGCAGCGGCAGCGGCGACGCCAACGGCGGCAAGCGGCAGCGGCGACACCATCGGCGGCAGCGGCAACGGCGACGCCATCGGCGGCGGCGGCGGTGGTGGCTCTGCGGATGCGAGTGGACTCTCTGGTCTGATGGGGTCCATGTCACTGCGGCCGGTCAGCAGCGGCACCCGGCTCCACTCCTGCCCCGTGGGAGTCCACGTCAGCGCCGAAATGAGCGGCGTCATGTCGGTCGCGTTGGCGGATGCGGCGCACCTGGCGGCGGCCAACGTGCCGGCGTACGACATCCTCAAGATCCGCCTCAACCTGGGTGTGTGCGGACACCGGGCGGCGCCGCCGCTGGCTCACCGGGGGTCACACCGAGAGAAAAGAGAGAATGAGAAAAGAGGGAGAAAGAGAAAGAGAGAATGAGAGAGAGAGAGAGGGAGAGAGGGAGAGACGCCCGCCCCCGACCTTCATTGCCTCCCTCCACACTGCACATCCACTCAGCCACACAGCCACCGCCCTCCCCCTCCACCCCCCTCCGGCTCCATCCCTGCTGCCAAACCACGCAACTAACGGACCCTTTGATCATCCACATTGTAATGCACGCGGATGGTTGAAGCCGCCCGCCGCTCGCGAGCAGCGCCGCGTCCATTTCGCGTCTCAACCTACGCCGAGCCGCTTGACTGCAGCCCTGCCCCGCAAACACCGCACAACCGTGCGTGCGTCGGGCGTGTGCCAACGTTGCAAAGAGCACACACACACAGACAGACACACCATCACCTATGGCTATAGGGCCTGCTGCACCTAACTTTGGCCGAACCCGTATCTGCTGTACATGGGTCGGCCTACGGGTCGGCCTACGGGTCGGCCTACGGGTCGGCCTACGAGGCGGCCTACGGGGCGGCCTAGGGGTCGGCCTACGGGTCGGCCTACGGGTCGGCCTTCGGGTCGGCCTACGGGTCGGCCTACGCGTCGGCCTACGGGTCGGCCTACGCGTCGGCCTACGGGTCGGCCTATGGGTCGGCCTATGGGTCGGCCTTCGGGTCGGCCTACGGGTCGGCCTACGGGTCGGCCTACGGGTCGGCCTACGGGTCGGCCTACGGGTCGGCCTACGGGTCGGCCTACGGGTTGGCCTACGGGTCGGCCTACGGGTCGGCCACTCGGCCTACGGGTCGGCCTACGGGTCGGCCTACGGGTCGGCCTACGGGTCGGCCTACGGGTCGGCCTACGGGACGGCCTACGGGACGGCCTACGGGTCGGCCTACGGGTCGGCCTACGGGTCGGCCTACGGGTCGGCCTACGGGTCGGCCTATGGGTCGGCCTACGGGTCGGCCTACGGGTCAGCCTATGGGTCGGCCTACGGGTCGGCCTACGGGTCGGCCTACGGGTCGGCCTACGGGTCGGCCTACGGGTCGGCCTACGGGTCGGCCTACGGGTCGGCCTACGGGTCGGCCTACGGGTCGGCCTACGGGTCGGCCTACGGGTCGGCCTACGGGTCGGCCTACGGGTCGGCCTACGGGTCGGCCTACGGGTCGGCCTACGGGTCGGCCTACGGGTCGGCCTACGGGTCGGCCTACGGGTCGGCCTACGGGTCGGCCTACGGGTCGGCCTACGGGTCGGCCTACGGGTCGGCCTACGGGTCGGCCTACGGGTCGGCCTACGGGTCGGCCTACGGGTCGGCCTACGGGTCGGCCTACGGGTCGGCCTACGGGTCGGCCTACGGGTCGGCCTACGGGTCGGCCTACGGGTCGGCCTACGGGTCGGCCTACGGGTCGGCCTACGGGTCGGCCTACGGGTCGGCCTACGGGTCGGCCTACGGGTCGGCCTACGGGTCGGCCTACGGGTCGGCCTACGGGTCGGCCTACGGGTCGGCCTACGGGTCGGCCTACGGGTCGGCCTACGGGTCGGCCTATTGGTCGGCCTACGGGTCGGCCTACGGGTCGGCCTACGGGTCGGCCTACGGGTCGGCATACCGGTCGGCCTACCGGTCGGCCTACCGGTCGGCCTAGGGGTCGGCCTAGGGGTCGGCCTACGGGTCGGCCTACGGGTCGGCCTACGGGTCGGCCTACGGGTCGGCCTACGGGTCGGCCTTCGGGTCGGCCTACGGGTCGGCCTAAGGTCGGCCTTCGGGTCGGCCTACGGGTCAGCCTACGGGTCGGCGTCCGGGTCGGCCTACGGGTCGGCCTACGGGTCGGCCTACGGGTTGGCCTACGGGTCGGCCTATGGGTCGGCCTACGGGTCGGCCTTCGGGTCGGCCTACGGGTCGGCCTACGGGTCGGCCTACGGGTCGGCCTACGGGTTGGCCTACGGGTCGGCCTACGGGTCGGCCTATTGGTCGGCCTATTGGTCGGCCTACGGGTCGGCCTACGGGTAGGCCTATGGGTCGGCCTACGGGTCGGCCTACGGGTCGGCCTTCGGGTCGGCCTACGGGTCGGCCTACGGGTCGGCCTACGGGTCGGCCTACGGGTCGGCCTACGGGTCGGCCTACGGGTCGGCCTACGGGTCGGCCTACGGGTCGGCCTACGGGTCGGCCTACGGGTCGGCCTACGGGTCGGCCTACGGGTCGGCCTACGGGTCGGCCTACGGGTCGGCCTACGGGTCGGCCTACGGGTCGGCCTACGGGTCGGCCTACGGGTCGGCCTACGGGTCGGCCTACGGGTCGGCCTACGGGTCGGCCTACGGGTCGGCCTACGGGTCGGCCTACGGGTCGGCCTACGGGTCGGCCTACGGGTCGGCCTACGGGTCGGCCTACGGGTCGGCCTACGGGTCGGCCTACGGGTCGGCCTACGGGTCGGCCTACGGGTCGGCCTACGGGTCGGCCTACGGGTCGGCCTACGGGTCGGCCTACGGGTCGGCCTACGGGTCGGCCTACGGGTCGGCCTACGGGTCGGCCTACGGGTCGGCCTACGGGTCGGCCTACGGGTCGGCCTACGGGTCGGCCTACGGGTCGGCCTACGGGTCGGCCTACGGGTCGGCCTACGGGTCGGCCTACGGGTCGGCCTACGGGTCGGCCTACGGGTCGGCCTACGGGTCGGCCTACGGGTCGGCCTACGGGTCGGCCTACGGGTCGGCCTACGGGTCGGCCTACGGGTCGGCCTACGGGTCGGCCTACGGGTCGGCCTACGGGTCGGCCTACGGGTCGGCCTACGGGCCTACGGGTCGGCCTACGGGTCGGCCTACGGGTCGGCCTACGGGTCGGCCTACGGGTCGGCCTACGGGTCGGCCTACGGGTCGGCCTACGGGTCGGCCTACGGGTCGGCCTACGGGTCGGCCTACGGGTCGGCCTACGGGTCGGCCTACGGGTCGGCCTACGGGTCGGCCTACGGGTCGGCCTACGGGTCGGCCTACGGGTCGGCCTACGGGTCGGCCTACGGGTCGGCCTACGGGTCGGCCTACGGGTCGGCCTATGGGTCGGCCTACGGGTCGGCCTACGGGTCGGCCTACGGGTCGGCCTACGGGTCGGCCTACGGGTCGGCCTACGGGTCGGCCTACGGGTCGGCCTACGGGTCGGCCTACGGGTCGGCCTACGGGTCGGCCTACGGGTCGGCCTACGGGTCGGCCTACGGGTCGGCCTACGGGTCGGCCTACGGGTCGGCCTACGGGTCGGCCTACGGGTCGGCCTACGGGTCGGCCTACGGGTCGCCCTACGGGTCGGCCTTCGGGTCGGCCTACGGGTCGGCCTTCGGGTCGGCCTACGGGTCGGCCTACGGGTCGGCCTATGGGTCGGCCTACGGGTCGGCCTATACGTCGGCCTACGGGTCGGCCTACGGGTCGGCCTACGGGTCGGCCTACGGGTCGGCCTACGGGTCGGCCTACGGGTCGGCCTACGGGTCGGCCTACGGGTCGGCCTATGGGTCGGCCTACGGGTCGGCCTACGGGTCGGCCTACGGGTAGGCGTACAGATCGGCCTACGGGTCGGCCTACGGGTCGGCCTATGGGTCGGCCTACGGGTCGGCCTACGGGTCGGCCTACGGGTCGGCCTACCGGTCGGCCTACGGGTCGGCCTACGGGTCGGCCTACGGGTCGGCCTACGGGTCGGCCTACGGGTCGGCCTACCGGTCGGCCTACGGGTCGGCCTAAGGGTCGGCCTACGGGTCGGCCTACGGGTCGGCCTACGGGTCGGCCTACGGGTCGGCCTACGGGTCGGCCTACGGGTCGGCCTACGGGTCGGCCTACGGGTCGGCCTACGGGTCGGCCTACAGGTCGGCCTACGGGTCGGCCTACGGGTCGGCCTACGGGTCGGCGTACGGGTCGGCCTACGGGTCGGCCTACGGGTCGGCCTACGGGTCGGCCTATGGGTCGGCCTTCGGGTCGGCCTACGGGTCGGCCTACGGGACGGCCTACGGATCGGGCTACGGGTCGGCCTACGGGTCGGCCTACGGGTCGGCGTACGGGTCGGCCTACGGGTCGGCCTACGGGTCGGCCTACGGGTCGGCCTACGGGTCGGCCTACGGGTCGGCCTACGAGTCGGCCTATGGGTTGGCCTTCGGGTCGGCCTACGGGTCGGCCTACGGGACGGCCTACGGATCGGCCTACGGGCCTACGGGTCGGCCTACGGGTTGGCCTACGGGTCGGCCTACGGGTCGGCCTACGGGTCGGCCTACGGGTCGGCCTACGGGTCCGCCTACGGGTCGGCCTACGGGTCGGCCTACGGGTCGGCCTACGGGTCGGCCTACGGGTCGGCCTACGGGTCGGACCACGGGTCGGCCTACGGGTCGGCCTACGGGTCGGCCTATGGGTCGGCCTACGGGTCGGCCTACGGGTCGGCCTACGGGTCGGCCTACGGGTCGGCCTACGGGTCGGCCTATGGGTCGGCCTACGGGTCGGCCTACGGGACGGCCTACGGGTCGGCCTACGGGACGGCCTGCGGGTCGGCCTATGGGTCGGCCTGCGGGTCGGCCTACGGGTCGGCCTACGGGTCGGCCTACGGGTCGGCCTACGGGTCGGCCTACGGGTCGGCCTACGGGTCGGCCTATGGGTTGGCCTTCGGGTCGGCCTACGGGTCGGCCTACGGGACGGCCTACGGATCGGCCTACGGGTCGGCCTACGGGTTGGCCTACGGGTCGGCCTACGGGTCGGCCTACGGGTCGGCCTACGGGTCGGCCTACGGGTCGGCCTACGGATCGGCCTACGGGTCGGCCTACGAGTCGGCCTATGGGTCGGCCTTCGGGTCGGCCTACGGGTCGGCCTACGGGACGGCCTACGGATCGGCCTACGGGCCTACGGGTCGGCCTACGGGTCGGCCTACGGGTCGGCCTACGGGTCGGCCTACGGGTCGGCCTACGGGTCCGCCTACGGGTCGGCCTACGGGTCGGCCTACGGGTCGGCCTACGGGTCGGCCTACGGGTCGGCCTACGGGTCGGACCACGGGTCGGCCTACGGGTCGGCCTACGGGTCGGCCTATGGGTCGGCCTACGGGTCGGCCTACGGGTCGGCCTACGGGTCGGCCTACGGGTCGGCCTACGGGTCGGCCTATGGGTCGGCCTACGGGTCGGCCTACGGGACGGCCTACGGGTCGGCCTACGGGACGGCCTGCGGGTCGGCCTATGGGTCGGCCTGCGGGTCGGCCTACGGGTCGGTCTACGGGTCGGCCTACGGGTCGGCCTACGGGTCGGCCTACGGGTCGGCCTACGGGTCGGCCTACGGGTCGGCCTACGGGTCGGCCTACGGGTCGGCCTACGGGTTGGCGAACGGGTCGGCCTACGGGTCGGCCTACGGGTCGGCCAACGGGTCGGCCTACGGGTCGGCCTACGGGTCGGCCTACGGGTCGGCCTACGGGTCGGCCTTCGGGTTGGCCTACGGGTCGGCCTACGGGTCGGCCTACGGGTCGGCCTACGGGTTGGCGAACGGGTCGGCCTACGGGTCGGCCTACGGGTCGGCCTACGGGTCGGCCTACGGGTCGGCCTACGGGACGGCCTACGGGACGGCCTATGGGTCGGCCTGCGGGTCGGCCTACGGGTCGGCCTACGGGTCGGCCTACGGGTCGGCCTATGGGTCGGCCTACGGGTTGGCGAACGGGTCGGCCTACGGGTGGGCCTATGGGTCGCGGGTCGGCCTACGGGTCGGCCTACGGGTCGGCCTACGGGTCGGCCTACGGGTCGGCCTACGGGTCGGCCTACGGGTCGGCCTACGGGTCGGCCTAAGGGTCGGCCTACGGGTCGGCCTACGGGTCGGGCTACGGGTCGGCCTACGGGTCGGCCTTCGGGTCGGCCTACGGGTCGGCCTACGGGTCGGCCTACGGGTCGGCCTACGGGTCGGCCTACAGGTCTGCCTACGGGTCGGCCTACGGGTCGGCCTACGGGTCGGCGTACGGGTCGGCCTACGGGTCGGCCTACGGGTCGGCCTACGGGTCGGCCTATGGGTTGGCCTTCGGGTCGGCCTACGGGTCGGCCTACGGGACGGCCTACGGATCGGCCTACGGGTCGGCCTACGGGTTGGCCTACGGGTCGGCGTACGGGTCGGCGAACGGGTCGGCCTACGGGTCGGCCTACGGGTCGGCCTACGGATCGGCCTACGGGTCGGCCTACGAGTCGGCCTATGGGTTGGCCTTCGGGTCGGCCTACGGGTCGGCCTACGGGACGGCCTACGGATCGGCCTACGGGACGGCCTACGGGTCGGCCTACGGGTTGGCCTACGGGTCGGCCTACGGGTCGGCCTACGGGTCGGCCTACGGGTCGGCCTACGGGTCCGCCTACGGGTCGGCCTACGGGTCGGCCTACGGGTCGGCCTACGGGTCGGCCTACGGGTCGGCCTACGGGTCGGACCACGGGTCGGCCTACGGGTCGGCCTACGGGTCGGCCTATGGGTCGGCCTACGGGTCGGCCTACGGGTCGGCCTACGGGTCGGCCTACGGGTCGGCCTACGGGTCGGCCTACGGGTCGGCCTACGGGTCGGCCTACGGGACGGCCTACGGGTCGGCCTACGGGACGGCCTGCGGGTCGGCCTATGGGTCGGCCTGCGGGTCGGCCTACGGGTCGGCCTACGGGTCGGCCTACGGGTCGGCCTACGGGTCGGCCTACGGGTCGGCCTACGGGTCGGCCTATGGGTTGGCCTTCGGGTCGGCCTACGGGTCGGCCTACGGGACGGCCTACGGATCGGCCTACGGGTCGGCCTACGGGTTGGCCTACGGGTCGGCCTACGGGTCGGCCTACGGGTCGGCCTACGGGTCGGCCTACGGGTCGGCCTACGGATCGGCCTACGGGTCGGCCTACGAGTCGGCCTATGGGTTGGCCTTCGGGTCGGCCTACGGGTCGGCCTACGGGACGGCCTACGGATCGGCCTACGGGCCTACGGGTCGGCCTACGGGTCGGCCTACGGGTCGGCCTACGGGTCGGCCTACGGGTCGGCCTACGGGTCCGCCTACGGGTCGGCCTACGGGTCGGCCTACGGGTTGGCCTACGGGTCGGCCTACGGGTCGGCCTACGGGTCGGACCACGGGTCGGCCTACGGGTCGGCCTACGGGTCGGCCTATGGGTCGGCCTACGGGTCGGCCTACGGGTCGGCCTACGGGTCGGCCTACGGGTCGGCCTACGGGTCGGCCTATGGGTCGGCCTACGGGTCGGCCTACGGGACGGCCTACGGGTCGGCCTACGGGACGGCCTGCGGGTCGGCCTATGGGTCGGCCTGCGGGTCGGCCTACGGGTCGGTCTACGGGTCGGCCTACGGGTCGGCCTACGGGTCGGCCTACGGGTCGGCCTACGGGTCGGCCTACGGGTCGGCCTACGGGTCGGCCTACGGGTCGGCCTACGGGTCGGCCTACGGGTCGGCCTATGGCTCGCCCTACGGGTCGGCCTTCGGGTCGGCCTACGGGTCGGCCTACGGGTCGGCCTACGGGTTGGCCTTCGGGTCGGCCTACAGGTCGGCCAAAGGGTCGGCCTACGGGTCGGCCTACGGGTCGGCCTATGGGTCGGCCTACGGGTCGGCCTACGGGTCGGCCTACGGGTCGGCCTACGGGTCGGCCTACGGGTCGGCCTACGGGTCGGCCTACGGGTCGGCCTACGGGTCGGCCTACAGGTCGGCCTACGGGTCGGCCTACGGGTCGGCGTACGGGTCGGCCTACGGGTCGGCCTACGGGTCGGCCTACGGGTCGGCCTACGGGTCGCCCTACGAGTCGGCCTATGGGTTGGCCTTCGGGTCGGCCTACGGGTCGGCCTACGGGACGGCCTACGGGTCGGCCTACGGGCCTACGGGTCGGCCTACGGGTCGGCCTACGGGTCGGCCTACGGGTCGGCCTACGGGTCGGCCTACGGGTCGGCCTACGGGTCGGCCTACGGGTCGGCCTACGGGTCGGCCTACGGGTCGGCCTACGGGTCGGACCACGGGTCGGCCTACGGGTCGGCCTACGGGTCGGCCTATGGGTCGGCCTACGGGTCGGCCTACGGGTCGGCCTACGGGTAGGCGTACAGATCGGCCTACGGGTCGGCCTACGGGTCGGCCTATGGGTCGGCCTACGGGCCGGCCTACAGGACGGCTTACGGGTCGGCCTACGGGTCGGCCTACGGGTCGGCCTACGGGTCGGCCTACGGGTCGGCCTACGGGTCGGCCTACGGGTCGGCCTACGGGTCGGCGTACGGGTCGGCCTACGGGTCGGCCTACGGGTCGGCCTACCGGTCGGCCTACGGGTCGGCCTATGGGTTGGCCTTCGGGTCGGCCTACGGGTCGGCCTACGGGACGGCCTACGGATCGGCCTACGGGTCGGCCTACGGGTTGGCCTACGGGTCGGCGTACGGGTCGGCGAACGGGTCGGCCTACGGGTCGGCCTACGGGTCGGCCTACGGTTCGGCCTACGGGTCGGCCTACGAGTCGGCCTATGGTTTGGCCTTCGGGTCGGCCTACGGGTCGGCCTACGGGACGGCCTACGGATCGGCCTACGGGCCTACGGGTCGGCCTACGGGTCGGACCACGGGTCGGCCTACGGGTAGGCGTACAGATCGGCCTACGGGTCGGCCTATGGGTTGGCCTTCGGGTCGGCCTACGGGTCGGCCTACGGGTCGGCCTACGGGTCGGCCTACGGGTCGGCCTACGGGTCGGCCTACGGGTCGGCCTACGGGTCGGCCTACGGGTCGGCCTATGGGTCGCCCTACGGGTCGGCCTTCGGGTCGGCCTACGGGTCGGCCTACGGGTCGGCCTACGGGTTGGCCTTCGGGTCGGCCTACAGGTCGGCCAAAGGGTCGGCCTACGGGTCGGCCTACGGGTCGGCCTATGGGTCGGCCTACGGGTCGGCCTACGGGTCGGCCTACGGGTCGGCCTACGGGTCGGCCTACGGGTCGGCCTACGGGTCGGCCTACGGGTCGGCCTACGGGTCGGCCTACAGGTCGGCCTACGGGTCGGCCTACGGGTCGGCGTACGGGTCGGCCTACGGGTCGGCCTACGGGTCGGCCTACGGGTCGGCCTACGGGTCGCCCTACGAGTCGGCCTATGGGTTGGCCTTCGGGTCGGCCTACGGGTCGGCCTACGGGACGGCCTACGGGTCGGCCTACGGGCCTACGGGTCGGCCTACGGGTCGGCCTACGGGTCGGCCTACGGGTCGGCCTACGGGTCGGCCTACGGGTCGGCCTACGGGTCGGCCTACGGGTCGGCCTACGGGTCGGCCTACGGGTCGGCCTACGGGTCGGACCACGGGTCGGCCTACGGGTCGGCCTACGGGTCGGCCTATGGGTCGGCCTACGGGTCGGCCTACGGGTCGGCCTACGGGTAGGCGTACAGATCGGCCTACGGGTCGGCCTACGGGTCGGCCTATGGGTCGGCCTACGGGTCGGCCTACGGGTCGGCCTACGGGTCGGCCTACCGGTCGGCCTACGGGTCGGCCTACGGGTCGGCCTACGGGTCGGCCTACGGGTCGGCCTACGGGTCGGCCTACGGGTCGGCCTACGGGTCGGCCTAAGGGTCGGCCTACGGGTCGGCCTACGGGTCGGGCTACGGGTCGGCCTACGGGTCGGCCTTCGGGTCGGCCTTCGGGTCGGCCTACGGGTCGGCCTACGGGTCGGCCTACGGGTCGGCCTACAGGTCTGCCTACGGGTCGGCCTACGGGTCGGCCTACGGGTCGGCGTACGGGTCGGCCTACGGGTCGGCCTACGGGTCGGCCTACGGGTCGGCCTATGGGTTGGCCTTCGGGTCGGCCTACGGGTCGGCCTACGGGACGGCCTACGGATCGGCCTACGGGTCGGCCTACGGGTTGGCCTACGGGTCGGCGTACGGGTCGGCGAACGGGTCGGCCTACGGGTCGGCCTACGGGTCGGCCTACGGATCGGCCTACGGGTCGGCCTACGAGTCGGCCTATGGGTTGGCCTTCGGGTCGGCCTACGGGTCGGCCTACGGGACGGCCTACGGATCGGCCTACGGGCCTACGGGTCGGCCTACGGGTTGGCCTACGGGTCGGCCTACGGGTCGGCCTACGGGTCGGCCTACGGGTCGGCCTACGGGTCAGCCTACGGGTCGGCCTACGGGTCGGCCTACGGGTCGGCCTACGGGTCGGCCTACGGGTCGGCCTACGGGTCGGACCACGGGTCGGCCTACGGGTCGGCCTACGGGTCGGCCTATGGGTCGGCCTACGGGTCGGCCTACGGGTCGGCCTACGGGTCGGCCTACGGGTCGGCCTACGGGTCGGCCTATGGGTCGGCCTACGGGTCGGCCTACGGGACGGCCTACGGGTCGGCCTACGGGACGGCCTACGGGACGGCCTACGGGTCGGCCTACGGGTCGGCCTACGGGTCGGCCTACGGGTCGGCCTACGGGTCGGCCTACGGGTCGGCCTACGGGTCGGCCTACGGGTCGGCCTATGGGTTGGCCTTCGGGTCGGCCTACGGGTCGGCCTACGGGACGGCCTACGGATCGGCCTACGGGTCGGCCTACGGGTTGGCCTACGGGTCGGCCTACGGGTCGGCCTACGGGTCGGCCTACGGGTCGGCCTACGGGTCGGCCTACGGATCGGCCTACGGGTCGGCCTACGAGTCGGCCTATGGGTTGGCCTTCGGGTCGGCCTACGGGTCGGCCTACGGGACGGCCTACGGATCGGCCTACGGGCCTACGGGTCGGCCTACGGGTCGGCCTACGGGTCGGCCTACGGGTCAGCCTACGGGTCGGCCTACGGGTCCGCCTACGGGTCGGCCTACGGGTCGGCCTACGGGTCGGCCTACGGGTCGGCCTACGGGTCGGCCTACGGGTCGGACCACGGGTCGGCCTACGGGTCGGCCTACGGGTCGGCCTATGGGTCGGCCTACGGGTCGGCCTACGGGTCGGCCTACGGGTCGGCCTACGGGTCGGCCTACGGGTCGGCCTATGGGTCGGCCTACGGGTCGGCCTACGGGACGGCCTACGGGTCGGCCTACGGGACGGCCTACGGGTCGGCCTACGGGACGGCCTACGGATCGGCCTACGGGTCGGTCTACGGGTCGGCCTACGGGTCGGCCTACGGGTCGGCCTACGGGTCGGCCTACGGGTCGGCCTACGGGTCGGCCTACGGGTCGGCCTACGGGTCGGCCTACGGGTCGGCCTACGGGTCGGCCTACGGGTCGGCCTACGGGTCGGCCTATGGGTCGCCCTACGGGTCGGCCTTCGGGTCGGCCTACGGGTCGGCCTACGGGTCGGCCTACGGGTTGGCCTTCGGGTCGGCCTACAGGTCGGCCAAAGGGTCGGCCTACGGGTCGGCCTACGGGTCGGCCTATGGGTCGGCCTACGGGTCGGCCTACGGGTCGGCCTACGGGTCGGCCTACGGGTCGGCCTACGGGTCGGCCTACGGGTCGGCCTACGGGTCGGCCTACGGGTCGGCCTACAGGTCGGCCTACGGGTCGGCCTACGGGTCGGCGTACGGGTCGGCCTACGGGTCGGCCTACGGGTCGGCCTACGGGTCGGCCTACGGGTCGCCCTACGAGTCGGCCTATGGGTTGGCCTTCGGGTCGGCCTACGGGTCGGCCTACGGGACGGCCTACGGGTCGGCCTACGGGCCTACGGGTCGGCCTACGGGTCGGCCTACGGGTCGGCCTACGGGTCGGCCTACGGGTCGGCCTACGGGTCGGCCTACGGGTCGGCCTACGGGTCGGCCTACGGGTCGGCCTACGGGTCGGACCACGGGTCGGCCTACGGGTCGGCCTACGGGTCGGCCTATGGGTCGGCCTACGGGTCGGCCTACGGGTCGGCCTACGGGTAGGCGTACAGATCGGCCTACGGGTCGGCCTACGGGTCGGCCTATGGGTCGGCCTACGGGCCGGCCTACAGGACGGCTTACGGGTCGGCCTACGGGTCGGCCTACGGGTCGGCCTACGGGTCGGCCTACGGGTCGGCCTACGGGTCGGCCTACGGGTCGGCCTACGGGTCGGCGTACGGGTCGGCCTGCGGGTCGGCCTACGGGTCGGCCTACCGGTCGGCCTACGGGTCGGCCTATGGGTTGGCCTTCGGGTCGGCCTACGGGTCGGCCTACGGGACGGCCTACGGGTCGGCCTACGGGTCGGCCTACGGGTTGGCCTACGGGTCGGCGTACGGGTCGGCGAACGGGTCGGCCTACGGGTCGGCCTACGGGTCGGCCTACGGTTCGGCCTACGGGTCGGCCTACGAGTCGGCCTATGGTTTGGCCTTCGGGTCGGCCTACGGGTCGGCCTACGGGACGGCCTACGGATCGGCCTACGGGCCTACGGGTCGGCCTACGGGTCGGACCACGGGTCGGCCTACGGGTAGGCGTACAGATCGGCCTACGGGTCCGCCTACGGGTCGGCCTACGGGTCGGCCTACGGGTCGGCCTACGGGTCGGCCTACGGGTCGGACCACGGGTCGGCCTACGGGTCGGCCTACGGGTCGGCCTATGGGTCGGCCTACGGGTCGGCCTACGGGTCGGCCTACGGGTCGGCCTACGGGTCGGCCTACGGGTCGGCCTATGGGTCGGCCTACGGGTCGGCCTACGGGACGGCCTACGGGTCGGCCTACGGGACGGCCTACGGGTCGGCCTACGGGTCGGCCTACGGGTCGGCCTACGGGTCGGCCTACGGGTCGGCCTACGGGTCGGCCTACGGGTCGGCCTACGGGTCGGCCTACGGGTCGGCCTACGGGTCGGCCTACGGGTCGGCCTACGGGTCGGCCTACGGGTCGGCCTACGGGTCGGCCTACGGGTCGGCCTACGGGTCGGCCTACGGGTCGGCCTATGGGTCGCCCTACGGGTCGGCCTTCGGGTCGGCCTACGGGTCGGCCTACGGGTCGGCCTACGGGTTGGCCTTCGGGTCGGCCTACAGGTCGGCCTAAGGGTCGGCCTACGGGTCGGCCTACGGGTCGGCCTATGGGTCGGCCTACGGGTCGGCCTTCGGGTCGGCCTACGGGTCGGCCTACGGGTCGGCCTACGGGTTGGCCTTCGGGTCGGCCTACAGGTCGGCCAAAGGGTCGGCCTACGGGTCGGCCTACGGGTCGGCCTATGGGTCGGCCTACGGGTCGGCCTACGGGTCGGCCTACGGGACGGCCTACGGGTCGGCCTACGGGACGGCCTGCGGGTCGGCCTATGGGTCGGCCTGCGGGTCGGCCTACGGGTCGGTCTACGGGTCGGCCTACGGGTCGGCCTACGGGTCGGCCTACGGGTCGGCCTACGGGTCGGCCTACGGGTCGGCCTACGGGTCGGCCTACGGGTCGGCCTACGGGTCGGCCTACGGGTCGGCCTATGGGTCGCCCTACGGGTCGGCCTTCGGGTCGGCCTACGGGTCGGCCTACGGGTCGGCCTACGGGTTGGCCTTCGGGTCGGCCTACAGGTCGGCCAAAGGGTCGGCCTACGGGTCGGCCTACGGGTCGGCCTATGGGTCGGCCTACGGGTCGGCCTACGGGTCGGCCTACGGGTCGGCCTACGGGTCGGCCTACGGGTCGGCCTACGGGTCGGCCTACGGGTCGGCCTACGGGTCGGCCTACAGGTCGGCCTACGGGTCGGCCTACGGGTCGGCGTACGGGTCGGCCTACGGGTCGGCCTACGGGTCGGCCTACGGGTCGGCCTACGGGTCGCCCTACGAGTCGGCCTATGGGTTGGCCTTCGGGTCGGCCTACGGGTCGGCCTACGGGACGGCCTACGGGTCGGCCTACGGGCCTACGGGTCGGCCTACGGGTCGGCCTACGGGTCGGCCTACGGGTCGGCCTACGGGTCGGCCTACGGGTCGGCCTACGGGTCGGCCTACGGGTCGGCCTACGGGTCGGCCTACGGGTCGGCCTACGGGTCGGACCACGGGTCGGCCTACGGGTCGGCCTACGGGTCGGCCTATGGGTCGGCCTACGGGTCGGCCTACGGGTCGGCCTACGGGTAGGCGTACAGATCGGCCTACGGGTCGGCCTACGGGTCGGCCTATGGGTCGGCCTACGGGCCGGCCTACAGGACGGCTTACGGGTCGGCCTACGGGTCGGCCTACGGGTCGGCCTACGGGTCGGCCTACGGGTCGGCCTACGGGTCGGCCTACGGGTCGGCCTACGGGTCGGCGTACGGGTCGGCCTACGGGTCGGCCTACGGGTCGGCCTACCGGTCGGCCTACGGGTCGGCCTATGGGTTGGCCTTCGGGTCGGCCTACGGGTCGGCCTACGGGACGGCCTACGGATCGGCCTACGGGTCGGCCTACGGGTTGGCCTACGGGTCGGCGTACGGGTCGGCGAACGGGTCGGCCTACGGGTCGGCCTACGGGTCGGCCTACGGTTCGGCCTACGGGTCGGCCTACGAGTCGGCCTATGGTTTGGCCTTCGGGTCGGCCTACGGGTCGGCCTACGGGACGGCCTACGGATCGGCCTACGGGCCTACGGGTCGGCCTACGGGTCGGACCACGGGTCGGCCTACGGGTAGGCGTACAGATCGGCCTACGGGTCGGCCTATGGGTTGGCCTTCGGGTCGGCCTACGGGTCGGCCTACGGGTCGGCCTACGGGTCGGCCTACGGGTCGGCCTACGGGTCGGCCTACGGGTCGGCCTACGGGTCGGCCTACGGGTCGGCCTATGGGTCGCCCTACGGGTCGGCCTTCGGGTCGGCCTACGGGTCGGCCTACGGGTCGGCCTACGGGTTGGCCTTCGGGTCGGCCTACAGGTCGGCCAAAGGGTCGGCCTACGGGTCGGCCTACGGGTCGGCCTATGGGTCGGCCTACGGGTCGGCCTACGGGTCGGCCTACGGGTCGGCCTACGGGTCGGCCTACGGGTCGGCCTACGGGTCGGCCTACGGGTCGGCCTACGGGTCGGCCTACAGGTCGGCCTACGGGTCGGCCTACGGGTCGGCGTACGGGTCGGCCTACGGGTCGGCCTACGGGTCGGCCTACGGGTCGGCCTACGGGTCGCCCTACGAGTCGGCCTATGGGTTGGCCTTCGGGTCGGCCTACGGGTCGGCCTACGGGACGGCCTACGGGTCGGCCTACGGGCCTACGGGTCGGCCTACGGGTCGGCCTACGGGTCGGCCTACGGGTCGGCCTACGGGTCGGCCTACGGGTCGGCCTACGGGTCGGCCTACGGGTCGGCCTACGGGTCGGCCTACGGGTCGGCCTACGGGTCGGACCACGGGTCGGCCTACGGGTCGGCCTACGGGTCGGCCTATGGGTCGGCCTACGGGTCGGCCTACGGGTCGGCCTACGGGTAGGCGTACAGATCGGCCTACGGGTCGGCCTACGGGTCGGCCTATGGGTCGGCCTACGGGTCGGCCTACGGGTCGGCCTACGGGTCGGCCTACCGGTCGGCCTACGGGTCGGCCTACGGGTCGGCCTACGGGTCGGCCTACGGGTCGGCCTACGGGTCGGCCTACGGGTCGGCCTACGGGTCGGCCTAAGGGTCGGCCTACGGGTCGGCCTACGGGTCGGGCTACGGGTCGGCCTACGGGTCGGCCTTCGGGTCGGCCTTCGGGTCGGCCTACGGGTCGGCCTACGGGTCGGCCTACGGGTCGGCCTACAGGTCTGCCTACGGGTCGGCCTACGGGTCGGCCTACGGGTCGGCGTACGGGTCGGCCTACGGGTCGGCCTACGGGTCGGCCTACGGGTCGGCCTATGGGTTGGCCTTCGGGTCGGCCTACGGGTCGGCCTACGGGACGGCCTACGGATCGGCCTACGGGTCGGCCTACGGGTTGGCCTACGGGTCGGCGTACGGGTCGGCGAACGGGTCGGCCTACGGGTCGGCCTACGGGTCGGCCTACGGATCGGCCTACGGGTCGGCCTACGAGTCGGCCTATGGGTTGGCCTTCGGGTCGGCCTACGGGTCGGCCTACGGGACGGCCTACGGATCGGCCTACGGGCCTACGGGTCGGCCTACGGGTTGGCCTACGGGTCGGCCTACGGGTCGGCCTACGGGTCGGCCTACGGGTCGGCCTACGGGTCGGCCTACGGGTCGGCCTACGGGTCGGCCTACGGGTCGGCCTACGGGTCGGCCTACGGGTCGGCCTACGGGTCGGACCACGGGTCGGCCTACGGGTCGGCCTACGGGTCGGCCTATGGGTCGGCCTACGGGTCGGCCTACGGGTCGGCCTACGGGTCGGCCTACGGGTCGGCCTACGGGTCGGCCTATGGGTCGGCCTACGGGTCGGCCTACGGGACGGCCTACGGGTCGGCCTACGGGACGGCCTACGGGACGGCCTGCGGGTCGGCCTGCGGGTCGGCCTACGGGTCGGCCTACGGGTCGGCCTACGGGTCGGCCTACGGGTCGGCCTACGGGTCGGCCTACGGGTCGGCCTATGGGTTGGCCTTCGGGTCGGCCTACGGGTCGGCCTACGGGACGGCCTACGGATCGGCCTACGGGTCGGCCTACGGGTTGGCCTACGGGTCGGCCTACGGGTCGGCCTACGGGTCGGCCTACGGGTCGGCCTACGGGTCGGCCTACGGATCGGCCTACGGGTCGGCCTACGAGTCGGCCTATGGGTTGGCCTTCGGGTCGGCCTACGGGTCGGCCTACGGGACGGCCTACGGATCGGCCTACGGGCCTACGGGTCGGCCTACGGGTCGGCCTACGGGTCGGCCTACGGGTCAGCCTACGGGTCGGCCTACGGGTCCGCCTACGGGTCGGCCTACGGGTCGGCCTACGGGTCGGCCTACGGGTCGGCCTACGGGTCGGCCTACGGGTCGGACCACGGGTCGGCCTACGGGTCGGCCTACGGGTCGGCCTATGGGTCGGCCTACGGGTCGGCCTACGGGTCGGCCTACGGGTCGGCCTACGGGTCGGCCTACGGGTCGGCCTATGGGTCGGCCTACGGGTCGGCCTACGGGACGGCCTACGGGTCGGCCTACGGGACGGCCTACGGGTCGGCCTACGGGACGGCCTACGGATCGGCCTACGGGTCGGCCTACGGGTCGGCCTACGGGTCGGCCTACGGGTCGGCCTACGGGTCGGCCTACGGGTCGGCCTACGGGTCGGCCTACGGGTCGGCCTACGGGTCGGCCTACGGGTCGGCCTACGGGTCGGCCTACGGGTCGGCCTACGGGTCGGCCTATGGGTCGCCCTACGGGTCGGCCTTCGGGTCGGCCTACGGGTCGGCCTACGGGTCGGCCTACGGGTTGGCCTTCGGGTCGGCCTACAGGTCGGCCAAAGGGTCGGCCTACGGGTCGGCCTACGGGTCGGCCTATGGGTCGGCCTACGGGTCGGCCTACGGGTCGGCCTACGGGTCGGCCTACGGGTCGGCCTACGGGTCGGCCTACGGGTCGGCCTACGGGTCGGCCTACGGGTCGGCCTACAGGTCGGCCTACGGGTCGGCCTACGGGTCGGCGTACGGGTCGGCCTACGGGTCGGCCTACGGGTCGGCCTACGGGTCGGCCTACGGGTCGCCCTACGAGTCGGCCTATGGGTTGGCCTTCGGGTCGGCCTACGGGTCGGCCTACGGGACGGCCTACGGGTCGGCCTACGGGCCTACGGGTCGGCCTACGGGTCGGCCTACGGGTCGGCCTACGGGTCGGCCTACGGGTCGGCCTACGGGTCGGCCTACGGGTCGGCCTACGGGTCGGCCTACGGGTCGGCCTACGGGTCGGACCACGGGTCGGCCTACGGGTCGGCCTACGGGTCGGCCTATGGGTCGGCCTACGGGTCGGCCTACGGGTCGGCCTACGGGTAGGCGTACAGATCGGCCTACAGGTCGGCCTACGGGTCGGCCTATGGGTCGGCCTACGGGCCGGCCTACAGGACGGCTTACGGGTCGGCCTACGGGTCGGCCTACGGGTCGGCCTACGGGTCGGCCTACGGGTCGGCCTACGGGTCGGCCTACGGGTCGGCCTACGGGTCGGCGTACGGGTCGGCCTGCGGGTCGGCCTACGGGTCGGCCTACCGGTCGGCCTACGGGTCGGCCTATGGGTTGGCCTTCGGGTCGGCCTACGGGTCGGCCTACGGGACGGCCTACGGGTCGGCCTACGGGTCGGCCTACGGGTTGGCCTACGGGTCGGCGTACGGGTCGGCGAACGGGTCGGCCTACGGGTCGGCCTACGGGTCGGCCTACGGTTCGGCCTACGGGTCGGCCTACGAGTCGGCCTATGGTTTGGCCTTCGGGTCGGCCTACGGGTCGGCCTACGGGACGGCCTACGGATCGGCCTACGGGCCTACGGGTCGGCCTACGGGTCGGACCACGGGTCGGCCTACGGGTAGGCGTACAGATCGGCCTACGGGTCGGCCTATGGGTTGGCCTTCGGGTCGGCCTACGGGTCGGCCTACGGGTCAGCCTACGGGTCGGCCTACGGGTCGGCCTATGGGTCGGCCTACGGGTCGGCCTACGGGACGGCCTACGGGTCGGCCTACGGGACGGCCTGCGGGTCGGCCTATGGGTCGGCCTGCGGGTCGGCCTACGGGTCGGCCTACGGGTCGGCCTACGGGTCGGCCTACGGGTCGGCCTACGGGTCGGCCTACGGGTCGGCCTATGGGTTGGCCTTCGGGTCGGCCTACGGGTCGGCCTACGGGACGGCCTACGGATCGGCCTACGGGTCGGCCTACGGGTTGGCCTACGGGTCGGCCTACGGGTCGGCCTACGGGTCGGCCTACGGGTCGGCCTACGGGTCGGCCTACGGATCGGCCTACGGGTCGGCCTACGAGTCGGCCTATGGGTTGGCCTTCGGGTCGGCCTACGGGTCGGCCTACGGGACGGCCTACGGATCGGCCTACGGGCCTACGGGTCGGCCTACGGGTCGGCCTACGGGTCGGCCTACGGGTCAGCCTACGGGTCGGCCTACGGGTCCGCCTACGGGTCGGCCTACGGGTCGGCCTACGGGTCGGCCTACGGGTCGGCCTACGGGTCGGCCTACGGGTCGGACCACGGGTCGGCCTACGGGTCGGCCTACGGGTCGGCCTATGGGTCGGCCTACGGGTCGGCCTACGGGTCGGCCTACGGGTCGGCCTACGGGTCGGCCTACGGGTCGGCCTATGGGTCGGCCTACGGGTCGGCCTACGGGACGGCCTACGGGTCGGCCTACGGGACGGCCTACGGGTCGGCCTACGGGACGGCCTACGGATCGGCCTACGGGTCGGTCTACGGGTCGGCCTACGGGTCGGCCTACGGGTCGGCCTACGGGTCGGCCTACGGGTCGGCCTACGGGTCGGCCTACGGGTCGGCCTACGGGTCGGCCTACGGGTCGGCCTACGGGTCGGCCTACGGGTCGGCCTACGGGTCGGCCTATGGGTCGCCCTACGGGTCGGCCTTCGGGTCGGCCTACGGGTCGGCCTACGGGTCGGCCTACGGGTTGGCCTTCGGGTCGGCCTACAGGTCGGCCAAAGGGTCGGCCTACGGGTCGGCCTACGGGTCGGCCTATGGGTCGGCCTACGGGTCGGCCTTCGGGTCGGCCTACGGGTCGGCCTACGGGTCGGCCTACGGGTTGGCCTTCGGGTCGGCCTACAGGTCGGCCAAAGGGTCGGCCTACGGGTCGGCCTACGGGTCGGCCTATGGGTCGGCCTACGGGTCGGCCTACGGGTCGGCCTACGGGTCGGCCTACGGGTCGGCCTACGGGTCGGCCTACGGGTCGGCCTACGGGTCGGCCTACGGGTCGGCCTACAGGTCGGCCTACGGGTCGGCCTACGGGTCGGCGTACGGGTCGGCCTACGGGTCGGCCTACGGGTCGGCCTACGGGTCGGCCTACGGGTCGCCCTACGAGTCGGCCTATGGGTTGGCCTTCGGGTCGGCCTACGGGTCGGCCTACGGGACGGCCTACGGGTCGGCCTACGGGCCTACGGGTCGGCCTACGGGTCGGCCTACGGGTCGGCCTACGGGTCGGCCTACGGGTCGGCCTACGGGTCGGCCTACGGGTCGGCCTACGGGTCGGCCTACGGGTCGGCCTACGGGTCGGCCTACGGGTCGGACCACGGGTCGGCCTACGGGTCGGCCTACGGGTCGGCCTATGGGTCGGCCTACGGGTCGGCCTACGGGTCGGCCTACGGGTAGGCGTACAGATCGGCCTACGGGTCGGCCTACGGGTCGGCCTATGGGTCGGCCTACGGGTCGGCCTACGGGTCGGCCTACGGGTCGGCCTACCGGTCGGCCTACGGGTCGGCCTACGGGTCGGCCTACGGGTCGGCCTACGGGTCGGCCTACGGGTCGGCCTACGGGTCGGCCTAAGGGTCGGCCTAAGGGTCGGCCTACGGGTCGGCCTACGGGTCGGGCTACGGGTCGGCCTACGGGTCGGCCTTCGGGTCGGCCTTCGGGTCGGCCTACGGGTCGGCCTACGGGTCGGCCTACGGGTCGGCCTACAGGTCTGCCTACGGGTCGGCCTACGGGTCGGCCTACGGGTCGGCGTACGGGTCGGCCTACGGGTCGGCCTACGGGTCGGCCTACGGGTCGGCCTATGGGTTGGCCTTCGGGTCGGCCTACGGGTCGGCCTACGGGACGGCCTACGGATCGGCCTACGGGTCGGCCTACGGGTTGGCCTACGGGTCGGCGTACGGGTCGGCGAACGGGTCGGCCTACGGGTCGGCCTACGGGTGGGCCTACGGATCGGCCTACGGGTCGGCCTACGAGTCGGCCTATGGGTTGGCCTTCGGGTCGGCCTACGGGTCGGCCTACGGGACGGCCTACGGATCGGCCTACGGGCCTACGGGTCGGCCTACGGGTTGGCCTACGGGTCGGCCTACGGGTCGGCCTACGGGTCGGCCTACGGGTCGGCCTACGGGTCGGCCTACGGATCGGCCTACGGGTCGGCCTACGGGTCGGCCTACGGGACGGCCTACGGGTCGGCCTACGGGTCGGCCTACGGGTCGGCCTACGGGTCGGCCTGCGGGTCGGCCTACTGGTCGGCCTACCGGTCGGCCTACGGGTCGGCCTATGGGTTGGCCTTCGGGTCGGCCTACGGGTCGGCCTACGGGACGGCCTACGGGTCGGCCTACGGGTCGGCCTACGGGTTGGCCTACGGGTCGGCGTACGGGTCGGCGAACGGGTCGGCCTACGGGTCGGCCTACGGGTCGGCGTACGGGTCGGCGAACGGGTCGGCCTACGGGTCGGCCTACGGGTCGGCCTACGGGTCGGCCTACGGGTCGCCCTACGAGTCGGCCTATGGGTTGGCCTTCGGGTCGGCCTACGGGTCGGCCTACGGGACGGCCTACGGGTCGGCCTACGGGCCTACGGGTCGGCCTACGGGTCGGCCTACGGGTCGGCCTACGGGTCGGCCTACGGGTCGGCCTACGGGTCGGCCTACGGGTCGGCCTACGGGTCGGCCTACGGGTCGGCCTACGGGTCGGCCTACGGGTCGGACCACGGGTCGGCCTACGGGTCGGCCTACGGGTCGGCCTACGGGTCGGCCTACGGGTCGGCCTACGGGTCGGCCTACGGGTAGGCGTACAGATCGGCCTACGGGTCGGCCTACGGGTCGGCCTATGGGTCGGCCTACGGGTCGGCCTACGGGTCGGCCTACGGGTCGGCCTACCGGTCGGCCTACGGGTCGGCCTACGGGTCGGCCTACGGGTCGGCCTACGGGTCGGCCTACGGGTCGGCCTACGGGTCGGCCTAAGGGTCGGCCTAAGGGTCGGCCTACGGGTCGGCCTACGGGTCGGGCTACGGGTCGGCCTACGGGTCGGCCTTCGGGTCGGCCTTCGGGTCGGCCTACGGGTCGGCCTACGGGTCGGCCTACGGGTCGGCCTACAGGTCTGCCTACGGGTCGGCCTACGGGTCGGCCTACGGGTCGGCGTACGGGTCGGCCTACGGGTCGGCCTACGGGTCGGCCTACGGGTCGGCCTATGGGTTGGCCTTCGGGTCGGCCTACGGGTCGGCCTACGGGACGGCCTACGGATCGGCCTACGGGTCGGCCTACGGGTTGGCCTACGGGTCGGCGTACGGGTCGGCGAACGGGTCGGCCTACGGGTCGGCCTACGGGTCGGCCTACGGATCGGCCTACGGGTCGGCCTACGAGTCGGCCTATGGGTTGGCCTTCGGGTCGGCCTACGGGTCGGCCTACGGGACGGCCTACGGATCGGCCTACGGGCCTACGGGTCGGCCTACGGGTTGGCCTACGGGTCGGCCTACGGGTCGGCCTACGGGTCGGCCTACGGGTCGGCCTACGGGTCCGCCTACGGATCGGCCTACGGGTCGGCCTACGGGTCGGCCTACGGGTCGGCCTACGGGTCGGCCTACGGGTCGGCCTACGGGTCGGCCTACGGGTCGGCCTGCGGGTCGGCCTACGGGTCGGCCTACCGGTCGGCCTACGGGTCGGCCTATGGGTTGGCCTTCGGGTCGGCCTACGGGTCGGCCTACGGGACGGCCTACGGGTCGGCCTACGGGTCGGCCTACGGGTTGGCCTACGGGTCGGCGTACGGGTCGGCGAACGGGTCGGCCTACGGGTCGGCCTACGGGTCGGCCTACGGTTCGGCCTACGGGTCGGCCTACGAGTCGGCCTATGGTTTGGCCTTCGGGTCGGCCTACGGGTCGGCCTACGGGACGGCCTACGGATCGGCCTACGGGCCTACGGGTCGGCCTACGGGTCGGACCACGGGTCGGCCTACGGGTAGGCGTACAGATCGGCCTACGGGTCGGCCTATGGGTTGGCCTTCGGGTCGGCCTACGGGTCGGCCTACGGGTCAGCCTACGGGTCGGCCTACGGGTCGGCCTATGGGTCGGCCTACGGGTCGGCCTACGGGACGGCCTACGGGTCGGCCTACGGGACGGCCTGCGGGTCGGCCTATGGGTCGGCCTGCGGGTCGGCCTACGGGTCGGCCTACGGGTCGGCCTACGGGTCGGCCTACGGGTCGGCCTACGGGTCGGCCTACGGGTCGGCCTATGGGTTGGCCTTCGGGTCGGCCTACGGGTCGGCCTACGGGACGGCCTACGGATCGGCCTACGGGTCGGCCTACGGGTTGGCCTACGGGTCGGCCTACGGGTCGGCCTACGGGTCGGCCTACGGGTCGGCCTACGGGTCGGCCTACGGATCGGCCTACGGGTCGGCCTACGAGTCGGCCTATGGGTTGGCCTTCGGGTCGGCCTACGGGTCGGCCTACGGGACGGCCTACGGATCGGCCTACGGGCCTACGGGTCGGCCTACGGGTCGGCCTACGGGTCGGCCTACGGGTCAGCCTACGGGTCGGCCTACGGGTCGGCCTACGGGTCGGCCTACGGGTCGGCCTACGGGTCGATCTACGGGTCGGCCTACGGGTCGGCCTACGAGTCGGACCACGGGTCGGCCTACGGGTCGGCCTACGGGTCGGCCTACGGGTCGGCCTACGGGTCGGCCTACGGGTCGGCCTACGGGTCGGCCTACGGGTCGGCCTACGGGTCGGCCTATGGGTCGGCCTACGGGTCGGCCTACGGGACGGCCTACGGGTCGGCCTACGGGACGGCCTACGGGTCGGCCTACGGGACGGCCTACGGATCGGCCTACGGGTCGGTCTACGGGTCGGCCTACGGGTCGGCCTACGGGTCGGCCTACGGGTCGGCCTACGGGTCGGCCTACGGGTCGGCCTACGGGTCGGCCTACGGGTCGGCCTACGGGTCGGCCTACGGGTCGGCCTACGGGTCGGCCTACGGGTCGGCCTATGGGTCGCCCTACGGGTCGGCCTTCGGGTCGGCCTACGGGTCGGCCTACGGGTCGGCCTACGGGTTGGCCTTCGGGTCGGCCTACAGGTCGGCCAAAGGGTCGGCCTACGGGTCGGCCTACGGGTCGGCCTATGGGTCGGCCTACGGGTCGGCCTACGGGTCGGCCTACGGGTCGGCCTACGGGTCGGCCTACGGGTCGGCCTACGGGTCGGCCTACGGGTCGGCCTACGGGTCGGCCTACAGGTCGGCCTACGGGTCGGCCTACGGGTCGGCGTACGGGTCGGCCTACGGGTCGGCCTACGGGTCGGCCTACGGGTCGGCCTACGGGTCGCCCTACGAGTCGGCCTATGGGTTGGCCTTCGGGTCGGCCTACGGGTCGGCCTACGGGACGGCCTACGGGTCGGCCTACGGGCCTACGGGTCGGCCTACGGGTCGGCCTACGGGTCGGCCTACGGGTCGGCCTACGGGTCGGCCTACGGGTCGGCCTACGGGTCGGCCTACGGGTCGGCCTACGGGTCGGCCTACGGGTCGGCCTACGGGTCGGCCTACGGGTCGGACCACGGGTCGGCCTACGGGTCGGCCTACGGGTCGGCCTACGGGTCGGCCTACGGGTCGGCCTACGGGTCGGCCTACGGGTAGGCGTACAGATCGGCCTACGGGTCGGCCTACGGGTCGGCCTATGGGTCGGCCTACGGGCCGGCCTACAGGACGGCTTACGGGTCGGCCTACGGGTCGGCCTACGGGTCGGCCTACGGGTCGGCCTACGGGTCGGCCTACGGGTCGGCCTACGGGTCGGCCTACGGGTCGGCGTACGGGTCGGCCTGCGGGTCGGCCTACGGGTCGGCCTACCGGTCGGCCTACGGGTCGGCCTATGGGTTGGCCTTCGGGTCGGCCTACGGGTCGGCCTACGGGACGGCCTACGGGTCGGCCTACGGGTCGGCCTACGGGTTGGCCTACGGGTCGGCGTACGGGTCGGCGTACGGGTCGGCCTACGGGTCGGCCTACGGGTCGGCCTACGGTTCGGCCTACGGGTCGGCCTACGAGTCGGCCTATGGTTTGGCCTTCGGGTCGGCCTACGGGTCGGCCTACGGGACGGCCTACGGATCGGCCTACGGGCCTACGGGTCGGCCTACGGGTCGGACCACGGGTCGGCCTACGGGTAGGCGTACAGATCGGCCTACGGGTCGGCCTATGGGTTGGCCTTCGGGTCGGCCTACGGGTCGGCCTACGGGTCGGCCTACGGGTCGGCCTACGGGTCGGCCTACGGGTCGGCCTACGGGTCGGCCTACGGGTCGGCCTATGGGTTGGCCTTCGGGTCGGCCTACGGGTCGGCCTACGGGACGGCCTACGGGTCGGCCTACGGGTCGGCCTACGGGTTGGCCTACGGGTCGGCCTACGGGTCGGCCTACGGGTCGGCCTACGGGTCGGCCTACGGGTCGGCCTACGGGTCGGCCTACGGGTCGGCCTACGGGTCGGCCTACGGGTCGGCCTACGGGTCGGACCACGGGTCGGCCTACGGGTCGGCCTACGGGTCGGCCTATGGGTCGGCCTACGGGTCGGCCTATACGTCGGCCTACGGGTCGGCCTATGGGTCGCCCTACGGTTCGGCCTTCGGGTCGGCCTACGGGTCGGCCTACGGGTCGGCCTACGGGTCGGACCACGGGTCGGCCTACGGGTCGGACCACGGGTCGGCCTACGGGTCGGCCTACGGGTCGGCCTATGGGTCGGCCTACGGGTCGGCCTATGGGTCGCCCTACGGGTCGGCCTATGGGTCGCCCTACGGGTCGGCCTACGGGTCGGCCTACGGGTCGGCCTATGGGTCGGCCTACGGGTCGGCCTACGGGTCGGCCTACGGGTAGGCGTACAGATCGGCCTACGGGTCGGCCTACGGGTCGGCCTATGGGTCGGCCTACGGGTCGGCCTACAGGACGGCTTACGGGTCGGCCTACGGGTCGGCCTACGGGTCGGCCTACGGGTCGGCCTACGGGTCGGCCTACGGGTCGGCCTATGGGTCGGCCTACGGGTCGGCCTACGGGACGGCCTACGGGTCGGCCTACGGGACGGCCTAAGGGTCGGCCTATGGGTCGGCCTGCGGGTCGGCCTACGGGTCGGCCTACGGGTCGGCCTACGGGTCGGCCTACGGGTCGGCCTACGGGTCGGCCTACGGGTCGGCCTACGGGTCGGCCTACGGGTCGGCCTATGGTTCGGCCTACGGGTCGGCCTACGGGTCGGCCTACGGGTCGGCCTACGGGTCGGCCTACGGGTCGGCCTACGGGTCGGCCTACGGGTCGGCCTACGGGTCGGCCTATGGGTCGCCCTACGGGTCGGCCTTCGGGTCGGCCTACGGGTCGGCCTACGGGTCGGCCTACGGGTTGGCCTTCGGGTCGGCCTACAGGTCGGCCAAAGGGTCGGCCTACGGGTCGGCCTACGGGTCGGCCTATGGGTCGGCCTACGGGTCGGCCTACGGGTCGGCCTACGGGTCGGCCTATGGGTCGGCCTACGGGTCGGCCTACGGGTCGGCCTACGGGTCGGCCTACGGGTCGGCCTACGGGTCGGCCTACGGGTTGGCGAACGGGTCGGCCTACGGGTCGGCCTATGGGTCGGCCTACGGGTCGGCCTACGGGTCGGCCTACGGGTCGGCCTACGGGTCGGCCTACGGGTCGGCCTACGGGTCGGCCAACGGGTCGGCCTACGGGTCGGCCTACGGGTCGGCCTACGGGTCGGCCTACAGGTCGGCCTACGGGTCGGCGTACGGGTCGGCGTACGGGTCGGCCTACGGGTCGGCCTACGGGTCGGCCTACGGGTCGGCCTACGGGTCGGCCTACGGGTCGGCCTACGGGTCGGCCTACGGGTCGGCCTACGGGTCGGCCTACGGGTCGGCCTACGGGTCGGCCTACGGGTCGGCCTATGGTTCGGCCTACGGGTCGGCCTACGGGTCGGCCTACGGGTCGGCCTACGGGTCGGCCTACGGGTCGGCCTACGGGTCGGCCTACGGGTCGGCCTTCGGGTCGGCCTACGGGTCGGCCTACGGGTCGGCCTACGGGTCGGCCTACGGGTCGGCCTACGGGTTGGCGAACGGGTCGGCCTACGGGTCGGCCTACGGGTCGGCCTACGGGTCGGCCTACGGGTCGGCCTACGGGACGGCCTACGGGACGGCCTATGGGTCGGCCTACGGGTCGGCCTATACGTCGGCCTACGGGTCGGCCTATGGGTCGCCCTACGGGTCGGCCTACGGGTCGGCCTACGAGTCGGCCTATGGGTCGGCCTTCGGGTCGGCCTACGGGTTGGCCTACGGGTCGGCCTACGGGTCGGCCTACGGGCCTACGGGTCGGCCTACGGGTTGGCCTACGGGTCGGCCTACGGGTCGGCCTACGGGTCGGCCTACGGGTCGGCTTACGGTTCGGCCTATGGGTCGGCCTACGGGTCGGCCTATGGGTCGGCCTACGGGTCGGCCTACGGGTCGGCCTACGGGTCGGCCTACGGGTCGGCCTACGGGTCGGCCTACGGGTCGGCCTATGGGTCGGCCTACGGGTCGGCCTACGGGTCGGCCTACGGGTAGGCGTACAGATCGGCCTACGGGTCGGCCTATGGGTTGGCCTTCGGGTCGGCCTACGGGTCGGCCTACGGGTCGGCCTACGGGTCGGCCTACGGGTCGGCCTACGGGTCGGCCTATGGGTTGGCCTTCGGGTCGGCCTACGGGTCGGCCTACGGGACGGCCTACGGGTCGGCCTACGGGTCGGCCTACGGGTTGGCCTACGGGTCGGCCTACGGGTCGGCCTACGGGTCGGCCTACGGGTCGGCCTACGGGTCGGCCTACGGGTCGGCCTACGGGTCGGCCTACGGGTCGGCCTACGGGTCGGACCACGGGTCGGACCACGGGTCGGCCTACGGGTCGGCCTACGGGTCGGCCTATGGGTCGGCCTACGGGTCGGCCTATACGTCGGCCTACGGGTCGGCCTATGGGTCGCCCTACGGTTCGGCCTTCGGGTCGGCCTACGGGTCGGCCTACGGGTCGGCCTACGGGTCGGCCTATGGGTCGGCCTATGGGTCGGCCTACGGGTCGGCCTACGGGTCGGCCTATGGGTCGGCCTACGGGTCGGCCTACGGGTCGGCCTACGGGTCGGCCTACGGGTCGGCCTACGGGTCGGCCTTCGGGTCGGCCTACGGGTTGGCCTACGGGTTGGCCTACGGGTCGGCCTACGGGTCGGCCTACGGGTCGGCCTACGGGTCGGCGTACGGGTCGGCCTACGGGTCGGCCTACAGGTCGGCCTTCGGGTCGGCCTACGGGTCGGCCTACGGGTCGGCCTACGGGTCGGCCTACGGGTCGGCCTACGGGTCGGCCTAAGGGTCGGCCTACGGGTGGGCCTATGGGTCGGCCTACGGGTCGGCCTATGGGTCGGCCTACGGGTCAGCCTACGGGTCGGCCTACGGGTCGGCCTACGGGTCGGCCTACGGGTCGGCCTACGGGTCGGCCTTCGGGTCGGCCTACGGGTCGGCCTACGGGTCGGCCTACGGGTCGGCCTACGGGTTGGCCTACGGGTTGGCCTACGGGTCGGCCTACGGGTCGGCCTACGGGTCGGCCTACGGGTCGGCCTACGGGTCGGCCTACGGGTCGGCCTACGGGTCGGCCTACGGGTCGGCCTACGGGTCGGCTTACGGTTCGGCCTATGGGTCGGCCTACGGGTCGGCCTATGGGTCGGCCTACGGGTCGGCCTACGGGTCGGCCTACGGGTCGGCCTACGGGTCGGCCTACGGGTCGGCCTACGGGTCGGCCTACGGGTCGGCCTACGGGTCGGCGTACGGGTCGGCGTACGGGTCGGCCTACGGGTCGGCCTACGGGTCGGCCTACGGGTCGGCCTACGGGTCGGCCTACGGGTCGGCCTACGAGTCGGCCTATGGGTTGGCCTTCGGGTCGGCCTACGGGTCGGCCTACGGGACGGCCTACGGATCGGCCTACGGGCCTACGGGTCGGCCTACGGGTTGGCCTACGGGTCGGCCTACGGGTCGGCCTACGGGTCGGCCTACGGGTCGGCCTACGGTTCGGCCTACGGGTCGGCCTACGGGTCGGCTACGGGTCGACCTACGGGTCGGACCACGGGTCGGCCTACGGGTTGGCCTACGGGTCGGCCTATGGGTCGGCCTACGGGTCGGCCTACGGGTCTGCCTACGGGTAGGCGTACAGATCGGCCTACGGGTCGGCCTACGGGTCGGCCTATGGGTCGGCCTACGGGTCGGCCTACAGGACGGCTTACGGGTCGGCCTACGGGTCGGCCTACGGGTCGGCCTACGGGTCGGCCTACCGGTCGGCCTACCGGTCGGCCTAGGGGTCGGCCTACGGGTCGGCCTACGGGTCGGCCTACGGGTCGGCCTACCGGTCGGCCTACGGGTCGGCCTAAGGGTCGGCCTACGGGTCGGCCTACGGGTCGGCCTACGGGTCGGCCTACGGGTCGGCCTACGGGTCGGCCTACGGGTCGGCCTAGGGGTCGGCCTACGGGTCGGCCTACGGGTCGGCCTACGGGTCGGCCTACGGGTCGGCCTACGGGTCGGCCTACGGGTCGGCCTATGGGTTGGCCTTCGGGTCGGCCTACGGGTCGGCCTACGGGTCGGCCTAGGAGTCGGCCTACAGGTCGGCCAAAGGGTCGGACCACGGGTCGGCCTACGGGTCGGCCTACGGGTCGGCCTACGGGTCGGCCTACGGGTCGGCCTACGGGTCGGCCTACGGGTCGGCCTATGGGTCGGCCTACGGGTCGGCCTATGGGTCGGCCTACGGGTCGGCCTACGGGTCGGCCTACGGGTCGGCCTACGGGTCGGCCTACGGGTCGGCCTACGGGTCGGCCTACGGGTCGGCCTACGGGTCGGCCTACGGGTCGGCCTACGGGTCGGCCTACGGGTCGGCCTACGGGTCGGCCTACGGGTCGGCCTACGGGTCAGCCTACGGGTCGGCCTTCGGGTCGGCCTAAGGGTCGGCCTACGGGTCGGCCTTCGGGTCGGCCTACGGGTCGGCCTACGGGTCGGCCTACCGGACGGCCTACGGGTCGGCCTATGGGTCGGCCTACGGGTCGGCCTACGGGACGGCCTACGGGTCGGCCTATGGGTCGGCCTACGGGTCGGCCTACGGGACGGCCTACGGGACGGCCTATGGGTCGGACTACGGGTCGGCCTGCGGGTCGGCCTACGGGTTGGCGAACGGGTCGGCCTACGGGTCGGCCTACGGGTCGGCCTACGGGTTGGCGAACGGGTCGGCCTACGGGTCGGCCTACGGGTCGGCCAACGGGTCGGCCTACGGGTCGGCCTACGGGTCGGCCTACGGGTCGGCCTACGGGTCGGCCTACGGGTTGGCGAACGGGTCGGCCTACGGGTCGGCCTATGGGTCGGCCTACGGGTCGGCCTACGGGTCGGCCTACGGGTCGGCCTACGGGTCGGCCTACGGGTCGGCCTACGGGTTGGCCTACGGGTCGGCCTACGGGTCGGCCTACGGGTCGGCCTACGGGTCGGCCTACGGGTCGGCCTACGGGTCGGCCTTCGGGTCGGCCTACGGGTCGGCCTACGGGTCGGCCTACGGGTCGGCCTACGGGTCGGCCTACGGGTCGGCCTACGGGTCGGCCTACGGGTCGGCCTACGGGTCGGCCTACGGGTCAGCCTACGGGTCGGCCTTCGGGTCGGCCTAAGGGTCGGCCTACGGGTCGGCCTTCGGGTCGGCCTACGGGTCGGCCTACGGGTCGGCCTACGGGACGGCCTACGGGTCGGCCTATGGGTGGGCCTACGGGTCGGCCTACGGGACGGCCTACGGGTCGGCCTATGGGTCGGCCTACGGGTCGGCCTACGGGACGGCCTACGGGACGGCCTATGGGTCGGCCTACGGGTCTGCCTGCGGGTCGGCCTACGGGTCGGCCTACGGGTCGGCCTACGGGTCGGCCTACGGGTCGGCCTACGGGTCGGCCTACGGGTTGGCGAACGGGTCGGCCTACGGGTCGGCCTATGGGTCGGCCTACGGGTCGGCCTATGGGTCGGCCTACGGGTCGGCCTACGGGTCGGCCTACGGGTCGGCCTACGGGTCGGCCTACGGGTCGGCCTACGGGTCGGCCTACGGGTCGGCCTTCGGGTCGGCCTACGGGTCGGCCTACGGGTCGGCCTACGGGTCGGCCTACGGGTCGGCCTACGGGTTGGCGAACGGGTCGGCCTACGGGTCGGCCTACGGGTCGGCCTACGGGTCGGCCTACGGGTCGGCCTACGGGACGGCCTACGGGACGGCCTATGGGTCGGCCTGCGGGTCGGCCTACGGGTCGGCCTACGGGTCGGCCTACGGGTCGGCCTATGGGTCGGCCTACGGGTTGGCGAACGGGTCGGCCTACGGGTGGGCCTATGGGTCGCGGGTCGGCCTACGGGTCGGCCTATGGGTCGGCCTACGGGACAGCCTACGGGTCGGCCTACGGGTCGGCCTACGGGTCGGCCTACGGGTCGGCCTACGGGTCGGCCTACGGGTCGGCCTACGGGTCGGCCTACGGGTCGGCCTACGGGTCGGCCTACGGGTCGGCCTACGGGTCGGCCTACGGGTTGGCCTACGGGTCGGCCTACGGGTCGGCCTACGGGTCGGCCTACGGGTCGGCCTACGGGTCGGCCTACGGGTCGGCCTTCGGGTCGGCCTACGGGTCGGCCTACGGGTCGGCCTACGGGTCGGCCTACGGGTCGGCCTACGGGTCGGCCTACGGGTCGGCCTACGGGTCGGCCTACGGGTCAGCCTACGGGTCGGCCTTCGGGTCGGCCTAAGGGTCGGCCTACGGGTCGGCCTTCGGGTCGGCCTACGGGTCGGCCTACGGGTCGGCCTACGGGACGGCCTACGGGTCGGCCTATGGGTCGGCCTACGGGTCGGCCTACGGGACGGCCTACGGGTCGGCCTATGGGTCGGCCTACGGGTCGGCCTACGGGACGGCCTACGGGACGGCCTATGGGTCGGCCTACGGGTCGGCCTGCGGGTCGGCCTACGGGTCGGCCTACGGGTCGGCCTACGGGTCGGCCTACGGGTCGGCCTACGGGTCGGCCTACGGGTGGGCGAACGGGTCGGCCTACGGGTCGGCCTACGGGTCGGCCAACGGGTCGGCCTACGGGTCGGCCTACGGGTCGGCCTAGGGGTCGGCCAACGGGTCGGCCTACGGGTCGGACTACGGGTCGGCCTACGGGTCGGCCTACGGGTCGGCCTACGGGTCGGCCTACGGGTCGGCCTATGGGTCGGCCTACGGGTCGGCCTATGGGTCGGCCTACGGGTCGGCCTATGGGTCGGCCTACGGGTCGGCCTACGGGTCGGCCTACAGGACGGCTTACGGGTCGGCCTACGGGTCGGCCTACGGGTCGGCCTACGGGTCGGCCTACGGGTCGGCCTATGGGTCGGCCTACGGGTTGGCGAACGGGTCGGCCTACGGGTCGGCCTATGGGTCGGCCTACGGGTCGGCCTACGGGTCGGCCTACGGGTCGGCCTACGGGTCGGCCTACGGGTCGGCCTACGGGTCGGCCAACGGGTCGGCCTACGGGTCGGCCTACGGGTCGGCCTACGGGTCGGCCTACGGGTCGGCCTACGGGTCGGCGTACGGGTCGGCGTACGGGTCGGCCTACGGGTCAGCCTACGGGTTGGCCTACGGGTCGGCCTACGGGTCGGCCTACGGGTCGGCCTACGGGTCGGCCTACGGGTCGGCCTACGGGTCGGCCTACGGGTCGGCCTACGGGTCGGCCTACGGGTCGGCCTACGGGTCGGCCTACGGGTCGGCCTACGGTTCGGCCTACGGGTCGGCCTACGGGTCGGCCTACGGGTCGGCCTACGGGTCGGCCTACGGGTCGGCCTACGGGTCGGCCTACGGGTCGGCCTACGGGTCGGCCTACGGGTCGGCCTACTCGTCGGCCTACGGGTCGGCCTACGGGTCGGCCAACGGGTTGGCCTACGGGTCGGCCTACGGGTCGGCCTACGGGTCGGCCTACGGGTCGGCCTACGGGTCGGCCTACGGGTCGGCCTACGGGTCGGCCTACGGGTCGGCCTACGGGTCGGCCTACTGGTCGGCCTACGGGTCGGCCTACGGGTCGGCCAACGGGTCGGCCAACGGGTCGGCCTACGGGTCGGCCTACGGGTCGGCCTACGGGACGGCCTACGGGTCGGCCTATGGGTCGGCCTACGGGTCGGCCTACGGGTCGGCCTACGGGTCAGCCTACGGGTCGGCCTTCGGGTCGGCCTAAGGGTCGGCCTACGGGTCGGCCTTCGGGTCGGCCTACGGGTCGGCCTACAGGTCGGCCTACGGGACGGCCTACGGGACGGCCTATGGGTCGGCCTACGGGTCGGCCTACGGGACGGCCTACGGGTCGGCCTATGGGTCGGCCTACGGGTCGGCCTACGGGACGGCCTATGGGACGGCCTATGGGTCGGCCTACGGGTCGGCCTGCGGGTCGGCCTACGGGTCGGCCTACGGGTCGGCCTACGGGTCGGCCTACGGGTCGGCCTACGGGTCGGCCTACAGGACGGCTTACGGGTCGGCCTACGGGTCGGCCTACGGGTCGGCCTACGGGTCGGCCTACGGGTCGGCCTATGGGTCGGCCTACGGGTTGGCGAACGGGTCGGCCTACGGGTCGGCCTATGGGTCGGCCTACGGGTCGGCCTACGGGTCGGCCTACGGGTCGGCCTACGGGTCGGCCTACGGGTCGGCCTACGGGTCGGCCTATGGTTCGGCCTACGGGTCGGCCTACGGGTCGGCCTACGGGTCGGCCTACGGGTCGGCCTACGGGTCGGCCTACGGGTCGGCCTACGGGTCGGCCTACGGGTCGGCCTACGGGTCGGCCTACTGGTCGGCCTACGGGTCGGCCTACGGGTCGGCCAACGGGTCGGCCTACGGGTCGGCCTACGGGTCGGCCTACGGGTCGGCCTACGGGTCGGCCTACGGGTCGGCCTACGGGTCGGCCTACGGGTCGGCCTACGGGTCGGCCTACGGGTCAGCCTACGGGTCGGCCTTCGGGTCGGCCTAAGGGTCGGCCTACGGGTCGGCCTTCGGGTCGGCCTACGGGTCGGCCTACGGGTCGGCCTACGGGACGGCCTACGGGTCGGCCTATGGGTCGGCCTACGGGTCGGCCTACGGGACGGCCTACGGGTCGGCCTACGGGTCGGCCTACGGGTCGGCCTACGGGACGGCCTACGGGACGGCCTACGGGTCGGCCTACGGGTCGGCCTGCGGGTCGGCCTACGGGTCGGCCTACGGGTCGGCCTACGGGTCGGCCTACGGGTCGGCCTACGGGTCGGCCTACGGGTTGGCGAACGGGTCGGCCTACGGGTCGGCCTACGGGTCGGCCTACGGGTCGGCCTACGGGTCGGCCTACGGGTCGGCCTACGGGTCGGCCTACGGGTCGGCCAACGGGTCGGCCTACGGGTCGGCCTACGGGTCGGCCTACGGGTCGGCCTACGGCTCGGCCTACGGGTCGGCCTACGGGTCGGCCTATGGGTCGGCCTACGGGTCGGCCTACGGGTCGGCCTACGGGTCGGCCTACGGGTCGGCCAACGGGTCGGCCTACGGGTCGGCCTACGGGTCGGCCTACGGGTCGGCCTACGGCTCGGCCTACGGGTCGGCCTACGGGTCGGCCTACGGGTCGGCCTACGGGTCGGCCTATGGTTCGGCCTACGGGTCGGCCTACGGGTCGGCCTACGGGTCGGCCTACGGGTCGGCCTACGGGTCGGCCTACGGGTCGGCCTACGGGTCGGCCTATGGGTCGGCCTACGGGTTGGCGAACGGGTCGGCCTACGGGTCGGCCTATGGGTCGGCCTACGGGTCGGCCTACTGGTCGGCCTACGGGTCGGCCTACGGGTCGGCCAACGGGTCGGCCTACGGGTCGGCCTACGGGTCGGCCTACGGGTCGGCCTACGGGTCGGCCTACGGGTCGGCCTACTGCATGTCATTGACGATACGTTGAATGTGCACTACGCGGTCGCGTTGACGCTGGACGGCGGCGGCGGCGGCGGCGCGGTTACGTTGCGCAAGGTCAAGTCCTCACCCACCAAGTGTCACATGGTCGTGCTCCAGGGGGGGTCACAGCAGCTCGACATGAGGATCAAACTGCTGGGTCAGCGCCGGGACCTGCAAGACGCACGCGCGGAGTCGGTGGCGGAGCAAATCGTACGGCAGTGCAACAGGCTGGGGTACGACGCCGCCACTGGGCGCGGCCGCGGCGGCGGCGCGGCGGCGGGGCTGTTGCTTAAGGGCGTCAGTCTCGACGTGGCGCGCAAGAAGACCAAGCGGGTGTTCGAGGGCGGGTTCCGGGTGGGTCCCCGGGTTGGGCATAACCCGTTGGTCGGCACAGTTGAAAAAAAAGAGGCGCGGCGCGGCATCGATTAGGGGAAAAGCCTTTGGCGGGGCGTGTAAAACTGTGAAACAGGGGTCGAATTGGAATGTCAATCGATGGCTTGCTGCGGTTACAGTACTTGCACGCTTACATGATTGCTCCGCTGCTCACTCGTGCTCTCCCTCGCGGTGTCGAGCGACTTCGCCCCCGGCCCCCAACCTTCGCCCACCCCCGAGCGGGCCCTCACTCGCGCTCCGTCTCTCCCCAGGTTGCTGCCACGGGCCGCACGCTGCGCCTCAAGCTGAGCGTTGTGGAGGTGGAGGAACACGACTCGGGAGACACACACACGGAGATCACGGGTGAGTGGCGAGACCGACTGCTGCTGGTGGCTGGTAGCTGCTGGCTGCTGGTTGTGGTGGTTGCTGGGGCCAACTAATCCAACGCTTGACGGAACCGAGGCGCTGGGGCCTGGGGGCCCATCAGGGGAAGAACCATTATCGGTACAGATGGTGCCATGCACCGCCTCCCCCTCCCCGAGACTGTCGCGGCCGAAGTCCGAGGCGGCCTACGCCTGACGACCTCACGCTGCCGTCTATACGATACCTGCTCCAACTGCCAAGCGCCCGCCCGCCCTCCCCGCCCTCTCCGCCCTTCCGTAGGCTCTGTACCGGAGCTCGACGCCGCGCTGGCGCAGCTGTTGCAGCAGAAGGTCGCACCCGGCGGCGGTGGCGGCGGCCGCGGCAGCAAGGCCAGCGGCGACGACGACGGCGACGGCGGCTGGTGCGGTTCGGGCTGGGCGGCGGAGGCGCTCCAGGGATTGGAGGAGCTGCTGCGGGGACTCAACTCAGCACTGGAGTCGAAGACGGAGGCGGAATAAGGGGGCGACGGCGCTCTGCCGGCGGCATCACGAAGGGGCCAAGGGCCCAGCAGCCCTTTGCGTGCGGCTTGCTTGGAAAGCGCCAGATCATGCAGGTGCTCAGCCGCGAACGGTCGCCCAAAGTGCGCAGTCGCTGAACCGAATCGGGGTCGTCCATAGCCTGCACGCTGATCATTTGCCTGGGGCGGCCGTTCAGGCGGCTGGGGAACACTATACGAATCCTTCCGGGCGCTGTATGACACATGTGAATTGCTGCATATAAGCGCGCGGGGCTGACCGATCCGAAACTCGAGTATGCGCTGCAGGGCGCCCTCACGTTAACTCGGTCACGCATTATTCGCCAGAAAGATATCGAGCAAGCGGCTCTGGACGTGGCGCATGTTGTTCGGGGGCGGTGTGAAGATGGAGACAACCTGGTGTTTGCGATCCCCAGCGGCATCAAGTCCAATCTTTACACAGTCATGCTTGTCTTGCGCGCCCTCCAGGGACACGTGTCGACTCACGAGGCGCAGGCTGCGGCAGAAGATTTTCCTGCTTGTTGTTCCACCCGAACCGGGACGGTGGAAACTGGACCGGGACGATGAAGGAGAACGCCAGAAGTGCAAGAAACACGAAAAGCGCATGATGACTCTGGTCTTGACGGATGACTGCGTATATTCCGGCAGCCAGATGCGCAACTTGACAATCCAGGCGTATAGGATATTGGGGCCGCCTGAAGTATCTGAAGTGTGCGACATCTGCTTCAGGCTCACCAAGAAGGTTGGCACCGGTCAAGTGACATGGCGCAACCTTTGCCAATTCGCCGCGCGGAAAGCGTTCTCAGCTTGCTTATCCTATAAAAATGATATGGTTATCTTCAAAAGCGTGAAAGTTTGGAGTTGCTCGTCCTCCGTACAAAAGTGAGCTTGCCGCATGAGGACCGTTGATGTCAGGCTCAATTTCAGTCGCTCGTCCATCGGGCCCCCCTTGCCCGCCTTGCAGTACTTCCTTGTTTATGATTCTTTTGTAAATCTAATAATAGCCAGATCATTTGTTTACGAAAGCGGAAGAGCGCATGTCATGTGCGCCACAGTTCGACTTGCTTTGCATTTCACTGGGCGGGAAGTGCAGGCGAAGCTCCAACCTGTGAATACTTGCCACGAAATAATTGCATTGAAGTGTTTTACCATTGTAGCACCAGAATGGAGACACAATCGGGGCGACAGAGCAAGATCAGGGGAACATCGCTTGCTAAGGGCATAATGGCATACGTAGCAGTGTATTGGTGCATACTGACATCTCCGCATATATATTGTTAAATGCGTCATGGGTGTCGATGCATTTGGATATGCGAAATAAGTACTGTATTGGCGGCCGTTGGCTATGGTAAGGTCAGGTAAGGTGACTTCACGGCAACGAAGCCGTAATGCTCATTCCGACCATTTAAGCATTTGTTCCATGGTTTATAGCCTAAACGATACGACTTTGTGGTCTTTCGAAACTAGGAGTCTGCAGGTCTTTGTCTGCACGGACCTTGCAGTCAGTTGTCGTGTCGGGGGTTGCGGGCAGGAAAATAGAGATGGGGCTGGATACAACATGACAGTCTGAGGGGCGGCACGGTGGGAGGGTGTGGGCTTTGGGGAAGGGCGCGGGTGCAGCATGTCGGGGGTTGGGGGCGGGAATTAGAGATTGGGGCTGGACACGACATGACGGCCTGTGGGGCGGCACGGGGGGAAGGTGTGGGCTTGGGGGAAGGGCGCGGGTGCAGCATGTCAGGGTTGACCAGGGCTGGGAGACCGGGACGAGGCAGCCTGGGGGAGAACGTGAGGACTTATGGAGTGTCGCTCACGGGGGAGTGTTGTGAGTGAGCAACACTCATATACGAAGAGAAGTCGTAGCAGTCAATACGGCCCATGGAGGGGCCGGGCGCTTTGCTGACTTCCACAGGTTATGAGCCCCGATCGCAAGTGCGCGGCTGGCTGAGAGGTCGTCGGTTCGATTCCTGCTGGCTGTTGACCAGGGCTGGGAGACTGGGACGAGGCAGCCTGGGGGAGAACGTGAGGACTTATGGAGTGTCGCTCACGGGGGAGTGTTGTGAGTGAGCAACACTCATATACGAAGAGACGTTGTAGCAGTCAATACGGCCCATGGAGGGGCCGGGCGCTTTGCTGACTTCCACATGGCACATGGCACATGGCACGTGGCATGGCAAGGTGCGGTAGGCCTTGGGACTTCTGCATGCCCTGATACCGGGCCCCTTCCGAAAGAGGCCTGCGCAAGGTTCTTTCATGTTAGGGCGCTTGGATAACGTTCTGGTTATGCTACCTGCTAACGGTTCGGAACGTTCGATGCGGCACTGGAAACTAATTGACTGTCATTCACTGTTTGCCGAGTTCCCATAGATGCCTTCCAGGGGGCCCACGGGCAAGTCTGCCGAGAGCAGAGGCAGCTAGGCCAACCTGCACTGATTGCCGCAAATAAGATTTTAAAGCATATCGGAACCATAGGGCCCAGCCCATATCCAAAACAGCTGTGGAAAAAGCGTGCGACTTCAGTTCTTGTCGGCTGTATCAGCCCTGCAGGCCTGTGCAGGCTGTCCAGCTCTGCGCACACCCGGTCAGGCCGACTTCCGCCGATCGCCCTAAAATTCAGAAAGGATAATGAAAAAGTGAAAGAAGCCCGTAGGCAAAAAGGCAGCGAAAACGAGCGACTTCAGATTTTGTCGGTATCAGCCCGGCGGGCCCTCCAACCCTCTGCCCGAGAGGCCTGCCAAACACACCCCCTGTCGAACCGACCTCCGCCGATCACACCAAAAATTGGAGGGCACCGTGGAAACACATAAACTAGCCCATACGCAAAAAAGCAGCGAAAACGCGCGACTTCAGGATTGTCGGTATCAGCCCGGCGGGCCCTTGGTTTCAGCCCTCCATCAATGCACACATTCGGTTAGACGGATGTGCGCCGATTACCCTCAACTTTGTAGAGCACTACCGGTATGGGGTAGGGCGGGGCGGGGTGGGGTGGGGTGGGGTGGGGTGGGGTGGGGTGGGGTGGGGTGGGGTGGGGTGGGGTGGGGTGGGGTGCGGTGGGGTGGGGTGGGGAGGGGAGGGGTGGGGTGGGGGGGGGTGGGGAGGGGTGGGTCGGGTCGGGTCGGGTCGGGGCAGGGCGGGGCGGGGCGAGGTGAGGAGGGTACGAACGGGGCGGGTTGGGGCAGGGCGGGGCCGGGGCAGGGCAGGGTGGAGTGTGGCGGGCCGGGTAGGAGCAGGGAAGGGCGGGTAGGGACGGGTAAG
The DNA here is from genome assembly GCA_030267565.1 of Pleodorina starrii. NCBI lineage: Eukaryota > Viridiplantae > Chlorophyta > Chlorophyceae > Chlamydomonadales > Volvocaceae > Pleodorina > Pleodorina starrii. The sequence continues at coordinate 806,639 of BRXU01000027.1, forward strand.
GATGGAGCAGGGCGGGTTGGGGCGGGTTGGGGCGAGGCAGGGAGGGGCGGTAGGGGCAGGGAAGGGCGGGTAGCGACGGGGAGGGGAACACGGAGGTGGGGTGGGGAAGACGGTGAGGGACGGTGAGGGATGGTGAGGTACAGGACGGGACGGGACGGGGCGGGGTGGGGCGGGGTGGGGCAAGGCGGGGCGGGGCCATGGCAGGGCGTTGCGGGACGGGGCGGTGAGGGACAGCACGGAACGGGATGGGGCGGGACAGGACGGGACGGGACGGGACGGGACGGGACGGGACGGGACGGGGCGGGGCGGGGCGGGGAGGGAGGAGGGACGGGGCGGGTTGAGGCGGGGCCGGGGTAGGGCGGGGCGGGGCGGGACGAGGCGGGTACGGCTGGGCAGGGGCGGGGCCGGGGCCGGGGCCGAGGCTGGGGCGGGGCGGGGCGGGGCTTCGTCAAGCGGGTCATACATCAGAGGATCGTATTCCTCATCAGCAGGGCGGCTCATCAGAGAAGTGGAGCTGTAGGCCATCGCCGTCCGCCTCGCTGCCGCTGCCAGAACTCCGAATGCATAGAACTCCTCTTCCATGCCATTGGCGTTATGAACACGCTTCACATCACTTGACGGCTGATAAGGTTGCGGCGTGCCTGGCCTAAGTTAAGCGACCCGCCTACCCTTATGCATTCAATGGATAATAGAAAATATACAATAAACAGACAACAGCGATGTTCAGTGATAAAGCGTACACCTGAAGCTAGGCCAGTGAAAATATGTTTCAGTATGCGCGCCAGTCTTGAATGATTTCCGTGTCGCTACCTGATCAAGAAGACATGTTTAGAACAACAAACCGTGCACTCTACAGTAAGCTCTGATGGGCGGGCGTAGGGGGGCCCGATGGACGAGCGACTGAAATTGAGCCTGACGCCAACGGGCCTCATGCTGCCCAACCAATATACAATATACATGCCGGGCATCTCAGCCAATCTGAATGTTGGCCAAAGCCCGAATCGACAGTGTATTTCGTATGCTATCCCGCGTATCAAATCCTTAAGCTGTAATGGCCTACGCTGGGCGAGTTGGACCGTGCCACACGCAGGTGCACTTACAGGATATAAAGTTATCTCATACAGCACTGTAAGGTAAAAGCGTTGTCTTGTGCAGGAACCGGCGGCTTCTCACAACTTCCCCGCGGCCAGTCCTGCAGTGCCGAAGCCTGCTCAGTTGCAGCTGAACTTGCCAGGCTCGTTCACCAACGGGCGGAAGCCATGGGTGTTTGAGCGTTCAGAGGAACTGATTCGAAGCCTGAAGGAGGAGGCTGCAGAGCTGTATGCCGAGCTCGCCAAGGACGACAGTGTCCCACACAACTGCTGTGCTGGGAGCAGCTGATGAGAGATTCTGCTTTGATACCTGTGCGGTATTACGGTAAGCAGGGTTGCTATCTTACTTGGAAACCCTAATGGCGGTTCGGAAAACAAACTGTGTTTTTTTGAGGCTGAATGCAAACGGACGATATATTCGATCATGCCATAGTCTGTCACGGGCTGAGCCTGCCCTTCCCTCATCGCTTCGTTACTTGTGATGCTGTCTGGCATGCCTGTGACTCTGTGCCAACGCTCTGGTAGTAATGCATAGTGAGAACAGAGGACACTACTGCGCAGTAGTTGGACGGAAATGTCGTGAGTGAAGATGCACTATGTCCAGACGGTGGAAACAGTTGGGCAAGAGGGTTCGCATGGAGGTTGGCAAGGTACCGTATCTTTGTTGCGGCTGCAGCGGTGTGTAACATCCACTGGATCGTGTACGCTGTGCTCATGGGCACATTCGGCAGCTTCTTCATGCCTTTGGGTCAGTGGGGCTGGGGCGCGTTACACTGCCCCAGTGTCTGGGGTCCCATTGACTGGCCCCTTTGAGTTAGCTCACGCCACGCATACTGCTGGATAGCCCCTGGAATAGCCTGTTTTAGATCCCCGATTCGCGCCCTGAGCCCAAGCCGTTGGATGCCGTACACGTGTGCCAGGAGTCGAGCGGGTGGGCAGGGCAGGGGACCCAGGTGGCGTGTTTTGGGCGTACTTGCTGCCTAATAAGGCGGGGGCCTTTTTGAACGGTTTAAACTTTGTTGGATAGCCCACGAGTCGCAGTTTATTGCGGAACGAAATGTCACTCAAGCACGGTCGGATCAGTTTGGAGCCACACGCACAATGCAGTTGGAAACGTACACATTCACACACACAGAGGTGGCTGCAGGTGACACATACTCAACACATAGTAGCTCATAGTAGCTCAGTTTCCTTCAACAGAACAAAGCACAATAAACATGATACTAGAAAATTACTGACAAGCAAACGAACGTTTTTGTCGTTTGAAGAGTGCGGCACGAAATCGTGCGTGGGGTGATTGACCCTCGCTGCACGCGAAGGGGCCACTCGGCTATGTGCGCGTGCGCCCCCAAGGCACGCACCGCACCGCATCTCGGCTATCCCGCTACGGACTGCACACCCCACCCGTGTCTGATCATCGCGCAGCCGGAAATTTTGGAATTATTTAATTTTCACTAACGGCTGGACTCGTAGCGCAGGCACGCATGAGTCGCAAGTGTTTGCTCGCACAGCCCTTCGCCTGGGGAGTGGGAAAGTGTAAATTTCTTATTGTGCAGTCATTGCTGGTGATGATGGCCTGGGGATTGGTGCCCGCCGTTTGAGGGGTAGTTGATGTGCTGGCGGGCGCACGCTACGGACTCCCGTCCGGGGTACTTCAACCGCTGGAGACGCCGTCGTGGCGCTGCTGCTGCTCCCGCTGCTCCACGCTGCTCGCCGCCGTCGTGCCTGTCAGCGAGCACCTACTCCCCTGAGGACTGCGCCAGCAGCGCCCTGAGCTGGCAACGACATCACGCGTTGGGGTTCGCGAGTCAACCCCGTCTCCTTGCTACATCCCTCCACTGGATGATACGAGCGAGGAAGAGCGCAACCTTGCAGCTGGTGCTTTTCCGTGGGAGCCGCCCGCTGCCATCATTCGCCACATCCGTCCGCGATGGCGGACACTTGCGCAAACAGTGTCAGAGGCCTCACCACTGAGGTGGCAACCCTGGGCTGGGCTGTCTACACGTTCTTTTTTTAGATGCCCAGGATCCGCGCCACGAGGTCCTCTTTGTTACCCTTATTGTTGAGGCGACGGATGCAGTGCGAGATACTCGCGCAACTCGCTCACCTTATATTTTTGCAGCTGATCCACGTCGAGAGTGGACAGATCGACTCGAATATGTTGATGGGGAGGAGGAGGGCTAGTGACATTGACATCATCTTTGGGCTTGCGGGGAAAGGCGGCAGGTCGTCGTATCTGCGGCTCAAGATACCTGGGGTGACGGTCTTTGTTTTGGACCCGTTCAATCGGAGCAGGGAGCACAATCAGGCAGCGCAAGATGCGATTGTGAAGCTGGGCGGTGTACAAGTGGTCACGGCCATGTCAGTGCTCAACGTTATCCCGTCGGTAGCCGAGCGGAAAAAAAGCTGATTACAACAATGCACAAGGCTCTGCAAGCTGAGGGTTTCGCCTACTTCAAGGTCTGGGCTGGCAGCTGGCCTCATCGCGGCTCCGGAATACCGGTAAGCACCGTCGACAAGGCAAGGTGTGTGTTTCAAGCCAACAAGTGGGCCAGTGCATTCGGGGATGAGGTGTCTGCCGTGTTCGGAAAGGGGAACGTGTTCACCGACAACAACAGGAACTTAATCGTGGCTAAGAAGTGCTAGCAGTGTTTAACTCAACGACGGCATTCCACATTGTAAATCATCAACAAGCGCTGGACCTGTTGTGCCAAGAGCTCTTACAAAATGTAAGAGAGTGTATGTCAACAAGCGCTTCGAGTGTGTATGTCCCTCTCATTGGTGTGGCGGCCCCTTGAACTTGCCAGGACTCCCACTCCACAGAAGGTCGGCAGTCAGTAGTGGCGGCCGTGGGTGGGTCCGACCACACGGCAGCGGAAAGATGGCCACCCACGCATGGCAGCTCATCATTCGCCAGCTGTAATGCTTGGGCGGAGCAAAGGCTACTCGAGATGCTGTGCGACGCCTTTCTTAGGCTTTATGCTAGCCGTTTGTACGGCAACTGTAACCTCGGCGTTACACCAGCAGTCGGTAGGATGGGACATACGTGCGTGCGTAGCTTACTGGCTGCAGTCCGGTGGTGTGTGATTTTCCTTTCGCGCATTGGGCGGCGGGTAGAGCGCGCAATCAGCACTGCTGCGTGCTGGGTGTGATTTTGGGTGAGATGTACGCATGGCTGCGTGGGGAATGCGCTTTGCTATCATTCTTGGCCGCAAAGCGGATGCCGACCTCCTTGTGCGCGCATGCACGCGACCAGGAACTTTCAGAACACGCCCTTTTGAGTGTTAAGATTTTGCTAACAAAGATATTGGAATGTTATCGAGTGGCAATCAAAAATGGACTGCGACCGCAGTCGGCTGCCAGCGGTCAACGGTGGTCAACGCAGCCTGTGTCGCGAAACGATTCTTACAGGCCCACAGAAGCCTAGCGCGGGACAAGGGAAGTAGGTCTTGAAAGCGGTTGCTGAAGAAGCCAACAACCAGAGCAGGCGGGGACCAGGGAGGGGGCAGGGTCACACCCAACGCCAGGGGGGAGGAAGCGTCGTCGTCGTCCCCTGAAGCCACCCCGCGGCGGGAGCCCCGGTCAGAAAGCCCCCACCCCGGCATCCCCGCTTTCCCGTCCCCCATCAGGACACGCTCCCAACATACGATTTATTTATGCTGTCCAGGGCGCTTTCCTCGTCGTGCATCATGCACAGGCCCGCCCAGGTCTCGACGACTGTGTGCAAGAGAACGTAACTCGGTCTGTCAGCCGGTGGTGCGCCGTGGGTTTGCCGCCACCGGCGCTCGACCATCAGTCACGATAGTGAGGTAGAGAGCCTACGTGTGCGGCTTGATGTGTTGAACTGGCTGACGCTACGGCAGTAGCAGTTGTTTTCTATAAGGCTAGGGTCGCACTGGGCCGCACGCACGCCACGAAGGGGCTATTCGCGCTTTCTCTATCTGTGCCAGGAGGTTGCCAAGCAGGCCTTGGTTGATCTGGTTCCGTGAAGTCACCCTCGCATGCCCATGTAAGGCCCGTACGCGTACCCGGTACGAGTATACGTGACCGGCGCGCAAAACCAGACACACCAAGATCTCAGGAACCGAGACGAGATCATACTAACGCCGTATAAGGCTTATGAATTGTGCACACACGCAAACGTTCAAATCCTGAGAGTGTGGGTGTTGAGGGCGCGGCCGTACAAGCTCCCGTTCAGATCGCCGTCCGCAACATAAAGAAAAATGCGAGTCCCGAAGCGCTGTTGTGAACGGTTGCAAGTTGGGTCTTTTTATATTCGACGCGCTGTATTTGTGGCTGTTGCGATTATAAAGTTACTGATTGCGTTTTCCGTACCGGTAGGAAACGATCCGCCCATTCGACATTGTAACGTGCCTTTGGCTTAAAACGCGTGCTGGCTACGTGTGAGGGGCGCGGCGTCTTCGTGTCCAGCGAGGGTGTTGGTCAGGTAGGTCAGGTCGGTTCCCCGCTTCCCCCCGTAACCCACAGACAGTGACGGTTTTCATCGAAGCTGACGCTGCAGAAGCCAGGAATCCGCTCTTGGCAGCTAACTACGGTTAGCAACGTGAACAGAAAACGCCCCCAAGCAGCATCGGACGCTCGCTCCCTTTTATAGAACCGCTTGCAGTTGTTAAATTTACGTTAAGCAGTACGTCATTGGTCCCCCTCAACATTGCATCCTACATTGCACCCACAACAACACTTTCTGCTTACACACTTACGTTTTCAACTAAAGTGCCACCCTGGAGTGGCTTAACTGAAGTCCGAAGTACAGTTTTTCGCGTGTGCCACACAGCGTTGCCTGTGCTCCTTGACCTGCTTGCAGAAGCATAAGCGAACGTTTTTCAACTGCGTGAACCAGCATTATGTGCGCTAGCGGACCTCCATGGCCGCCTCTTGAGGCCACTCCTTAAGCACAGGGCACCAGGCGATGAGGCGGGGTTAAGAAGCCATGTTGACTCTGCCCTCCTGGCACGTTGTGCCGTCCGTCTTTATCGGGCTTGCACTTGGCTCCCTTTTTGGCAGCTCGTCCGATACTTGGGCCATGTAAGCTTCTCGAGTACAAATCCCAGCACAGCAGGAATGCGCCGAACTCACACCCCCCTGGAAACTAGCTGACTCTCGAAAACGGGATCCGCGCAGACCCCGAGGAGCCGTCCAGAAGCTGTCCGGTCGCACCCCCTCACAGCGTCGACAGGTGCGGTGGGGCGAGCGTGCGTCAACGAGGGCCAAGCGGCCGCACCACCTCGACGCCGGGCGGTTTGCCTCCCGCCCGGACGCGGCCCCCGCCCCGGTCCCTCCCCTCCCGCCCCATCCCCTCTAGCCCACCCCATCCCCTCCAGCCCACCCTCCCCTCTACCCCGTCCCTTCCCCCGACCGCAGGATGCGGTCCTAACAGCCGCACACCGCAGATGGCTCCTGCAGAACCTGGTCGCAAGGTGCGTGCCCCTCCGCCAGCCCTGGGAGCTGGCCGTTGCCGTCACCACCGCCAGCACGAGGCGAGAGCACGCTGTCCTTCCAAACTCGGACACCCGGGGGCACAGCGGCTCCCTTACCCGGGGGGAAGCGGGGTCGTTGCGCCTCCGCACCTCCCGGCCTGCCGCCCGCCCAGGCGGCTTACTGCTGCTGGGACTGTGCCGGGCTCGCCCAACAGTTGAAACCGCCCTGTTAGCACCCCAGCTGCCTGCTCCCCTCTCGTCGGGTGCTGGGTGGTTTGCTGCAACCAGCACCCACGACGCATCGCGCTCTAGACTGCCCTCCTCGTCCAGTTGCCCCCCCTCACCCCACACCCATCCCCCCCGGCTGATCACCCCCTCTCCCTCCGGTGTGGCGATGGCGATGGCGGTGGCGAGCGCAGGCTGTGTGCTCTGACGCTGGCCTACGGCCAACTGTGCCTGTTGGTCAACAGCGTGACGGGCAGGGCAGGTGGGTCGGTGGCGATGTGGTGGCCGAGCGGCGCGAGCGGCCGATCGGGCGGGCTGGGGCTGGGGCTCGGGCTGGGACGTAGCAGCCGGGCTCGGACCGCTCCCTGGCACCTGCCCCCTGCTGCATCTCACCTTGATGGCCGACTGGACGGGTGGGCGGCTGGACGGGTGGGTGGGCGGATCCCGCTGCATGAACCCGCTCCATACACATACATACGGTACACACACATAGACACACACCGTCCCCCAGAAACCCAACCAACCACACACCACGCCACCCTCAACCCCTCTGGCCCCGTGCTCCCACCCTCCCTCTTTCCCGCCTAACGCAACGTACTCGTGCTGCCGTCGACAGGCCAAGCTGGTCTCTCCGCCGCATCATCAGCATCATCAGCAGCAGCAGTGGGGTTCCCGCCGCCGCTCGACCCCTCCCTGCTGCTTGCCCTGTTTGGCTCCCTGCTGCTGGCGGGGGTTCACGCCACCAGCCTCTTTTGGTTGGCGCTGGACGGACACGGCTACGTGGCTCTGGCGCCCCGCTGGCACCCGCGGCTGGGGCTGCTTCAGGCGCTGGCTGTGCTGGCCTGCCACGTCAGCGGGCGCATGCCGGTGCAGTTTCAGGTGCAGGCCATCAGCCAGGGACTGCTGCTGGTGATGCAGCAGGTGCGGGCGGCTGAAGGGGAGGCGGGGCGGAGGGAGGGGGATAGTAAAGGAGATGCGGGAGGGACGGGAGCTCTGGGAAGGCGGAGGTCACTGGGGGCCTACCCTTGCACACAACAAGAGGTTGTTGTACCCGGGGGGTGGGGTGGGGCGTTGTATCGCCGTTCAGAAGGGGTTTCTGGGGGAGGCGGCTGTGGGGCTGTGGGGGTGGGGTGGGTGGATTGGCGCGGGTGAGGGCGCGGGGGCGTGGAGGATTGGACGGGCGCGGGAACGGAACTGCCGCATCCAATCAATCTCCTCCCTCCACCTCCTCCTCCACCCGCCTCCGCCCGCTTCCTGCCCCCCCCCACCGCCGCCTCCGACTCCGTAACCCTTGCTGCCCCTCTGCTGTCCCGACTCGACAGGACTCGAAGGACCTCTTTCTGATGCAGCTCGGCGCGTCCTGCCTCTTGTACCAACTGGCGCACAGCTCCCAGCCGTATGTGCACAAGTGGGGAGAGGCAGGAGGCCGAGGCCGAGGCGGAGGTGCCGCGGCAGCGGTGGACCTGTCTTCCTCGCCGCACGCCTTCCACCACAGCGTCAACGCCTCCGTCCAGAGCACCAGCTTCCTGGGGATTCTGTTGGCGGTCGTGTTTATGTACAACGTGTACACGTGAGAAGGGAGGAAAGGGGGGCAGGAGGAGGAGGAGGAGGAGGGGGAGGAGGTTGCAGGAGGCGGAGGAGGAGGAGGAGGAGGAGGAGGAAGGGGTTTAGGGAAGCTAGGACGTTAAGAGACAGAGGCACAGGTGAGGGGCAGAAGCATGGGGTAAGTAGGGGGTTGTGATGCGGGGCCGTTGGACCAACGGGCCTGCGGGTAGCGGACCGCTCCCATCCCACAACAACCCTCTAGTTCCGGCCCGCCCTCGTCCTCGCCTGGCATCCCTCTCCTCACCCGTCCCGCGCCCCGCCCCGCCTTTCCCCCGGCCCCCACTCCCCCGCGCAGCAAGTCCTTCCCGGTTCCCCGGCCGCCGCAGCCCGATAAGGCCGCCTCTCTGGGGACGTATATGTCCGCCTGCAGCAGCCTGCAGCCGCGCACCACCGCCAGCAGCAGCCTCGCGGGATCCACGGCCCGCGGAGTGACGGACGCCGACGCGGGGGCCGGCCACGATTCCGCGCTCGAGGCGCGCAGCCTCGGTCGGGGTCTCATCCCCTCTTGGATACGTCGCCGCCGCCGAGTCAGCGTCGCCACCTCCGTCAGCGGCGGCGGCGCCGCCGCCGCAGGGTCGCCGCCGGAGCACGCCGCCGCCGGCGGCGGCGGCGGCGCCGCCGCCACGTGCCTCTCCACCAGCACCTCCGTCGCCAGCGGCGGCCTGGCGTCGGCGTCGGCGCCCGGCGCTGAGTTCCTGTTTAACAGCAACTTCCTGACGCTCAGCCCCATGACGCGGGCCTACATCGTCAAGGTCTTGCTGTCGCGGCTCTGGGGCTGTATCAGCGCCGGACTGTACGGCGCGGCGGTGGCGATGGACCTCGCCGCCGGCGCGCCGCCGCTGCGCCGCGCGGCGTCGGTGCTGGCGGTGGCGGCGATGGTGGGGGCCAACGCCTGGCAGGTGGGCCTTATGATGCGGCGGCCGCACGCGTACCTTCGCTCCGCGGACAAGTACAACGGCGTGGTGTGGGCGGTGACGATGGCATCGCTGCTGGGCAAGCACGTGGAGCCTTGGGTGGGTTGCGAACCGTGGGTCGGTGGGTCGCTGGGCCGGTCGCGTGCGTGGGGGTGTGTGGCTGTGCGGCGGCGGCAGCTGCCGCGGCGGAGACGCGGCCAGGCTGGGTGGGCGGGCGGGTGGGTGGGTGGGCGGGTGGGTGTGAGAGAGGGAGAGAGGGTGCAGGCAGGGATGGATGAGTGGGTCCGTGGGCCTAACAGCCCGACAGAACATCTTGGCGCGCTCGCTTCTCATCGAACCCCACCACCACCACCACCACCTTTTACCACCATCACCTCCATCTCCAACACCATCAGCTATCGCGATTGCCTTGACCCGCGCCTTCATACACCATCCGCCCCCGCCCCCCGCCCCCCGCTCCCCGCCCTCCGCCGCAGGTGTTCCACCAGAATCCGGAGCTGATGGCGGTCGCCATTTGCTTCGCCGCCCTGCACGGCTTCGTCCACGACGACGGCGGGCTGGTGTACGCGGGTCGGCAGCTTACCATACTGGCGGTGGCGGTGGCGCAGACGCTGCTGTGGGGGCGCAGCAGGCTGCACGTGCCGGGAGGCAAACTGGAGATGTGGGTGTGCGAAGCGTGTTTGTTTGGGGGAGGGCGGGGGGCGGGGGTTGTGTGCCAGCTATGCGAGGAGGGAGGAGGGAAGGCGGCGCGATGTCTGCACCGCTGCTGCTGCTGCGGCTGCTGCTGAGGCGGCGCCCGGCGCGCGGCGTGCAGCTCCCCGTCGCCGCTCCTTGCGCTGCTGTGGCAGCAGCTGTTGCCCGCGACCCAGCTGCTGGAGATGCTGCCCGCTTCGCCCGCGCGCCGCCGCACGCCCTGCCTCCGATCCTCTTCCCTCCCGTTCCCTTCCCCTCCTGTCGTGTCCCGTCACGTGCCACACAGGGCGCGCGACCTGAGCCTGTACGCCGTCCTGTGTGGCCTGGCCTGCGTGGCCCACGCCGTCAACCAGCAGTTCTGCCTGACGCCGCGGCACCCCTCCCTGAGCTTCAACGCCAGCCGGCGCGCCAACCGCGTCAGCAACAGCAGCAGCGCCGACGCGCGCCCGCTCGTGCGCACCAGCTTCGAGTCCTTTGTGACGGAGCTCCCGACGTCGCAGGCGCAGCTGCAGCTGCAGCAGCAGTCGCCGCTGCCGCCGGTGCCGCTGCAGCCGCCGCCCATCGACATCTCCCTGACGCCAACCGCGTACCCGCCCGTGCACCCGCACTGGCGGGCGGTGCAGCACCAGCACCAGCAGCAGCGCCCGCCGCCTCGGCGGCAGGCGAGCGTGCCGGGGCCCGTCTGGGAGGGGCGCGGCCAGTCGGCGGCGGCGGTGGCGGCGGCGGCGCCAGGCGGCGGCGCCGGGCCGGTGTCTCCGCGCAGCGTTGGCGAGGGGTCGTCCCGTCTGGCGATCAGCTCCGCCGCGCGAAACGCTGAGGCTCTGCTGCATCGTGTCAGCGAAGGCGGCGTGGCGGCGGAAGCTGAGGCGGAGGTACCTGCCGCTGCCGACGACGCGCGCACTGAGGCGGCTGCGCCGCGTGGGGAGACAGAGGGCGGCGAGGGCGGTGCTGCCGACGCCGCCGGACATTCTTCGCTGCCTTCAGGCCCCAGCGACGCCTCTGAGAGCCCAAAATTCGTCTACATCAGCCCTTCGGACTTTAACGCGGCAGCGCTGGGGGCGGGGCCGGCGTCGGGCGCGGGCGGCGATGCCACCGGGGGGCAGAGCGGCGACTCGGTGCTGGCAGCCGTTCGGCGCCGCGCGTCCGCCACCGCGCTGACCCATGGGTCGGCGGACGCCGCGCTGGCCACCCCTGTCCCCGGCCCCTCCCACGTCTCTGCGCCCGCGCCCGTCTGCGCCTCCGCCTCTGACCCCTTGACCCCAGCTGCCGACGAGAGCTTCCGGACGGCGGCAACGGCGGCTGCAGCGGCAGCGGCCGCGTCGCTGTACGGCACCACGCTCCGCGCCGCCGCCGGTCGCATCTTGGACGTGATGTCGAGCCACTCCGTCGACCGGCTCACTGACCTGGCGTCCGTCGCGTCCGACCCGCTCGACGCCGCCGTCGCCGCGACCGTCACTCAGTCGGAGGTGGGCAGTATTGACGGCGCGGCGATGAGCCCCAACGCTGCCGCCGCCGCCGCCGCGGCCGCGGCCGCCGCCGGCAGCTGCAGCGGCAACCTGCGCCGCGCGCTGCCGTGCCGCCACACCAGCATCCGCGTGGCGGCACTGCGGGAACCAGTACGGCGGCGTCGCTCGGTAGCGACCATGGCCGGCGGGACGCTGCCGTTGCAGGAGGGCAGCCCCGCGAGCCTCAGCGGCGGCGGCGGCGGCGGCCGATCCACCTTCAGCAGCTGCGACCTGGAGGGCTGCTTGCTAGACACCGGGCTCCGCTCGCCGGTTACGACGCTGCCGGGCGCCGCCGCCGCCACCGCCGCCGGCTTCGGCGGCTTCAGCGGCGGCTTGGGTGGCAGCGGCGGCGGCGGCGGCGGCAACGGTGGCTGCCTGACGCCGCACCGCCTGTCGCGGCCGCCGTCAATCAAGGAGTTGGCTTCTATGTCGTCCTCGCAAGTGGACGACCTCCATGGCGGCGGCGCCGCCGCCGCCGCCGCCGATGAGGTGGCGGCGGGCGCAGCCTTGCGGCGGCGCGCGCTGCGCACACAGACCAGCGGGATGAGCGACGGCGCAGGCAGCACCTGCGGCCGCAGCGCCAGCGGCAGCCTCGGCTTATCGCCCATTTGGGGCGGCGGTACGGCTGCACGGAACAGTACGGCAGCCCGCCGCGGCTCGCAGTGCCAACTCCCGGAGGACGAGCCGCTGCTGCTGCTGCTGGCTGAGGGCTCGCCGCGTGCGGTGGCGGCGGCGGCGCCTCTTCTGCCTCCGTATGCACGGGCCTTTGGCAGCGCTAGCATCGTAACCCACGACGACGACGTCTCGGCCTGGTCCGCTGACGTCGCCGCCGGCTCCGCGTCGCCGCCGTTCCGGAGGTACGGCTCTGCAGCCTCGCCGGTGCGGGCTGTCGTACAGGCGGAAGCCTCGGACCCGGCCTGCATTTCGATGGATGTGTTTGCTGCTGCTGCTACTGCGGCGGCGGCGGCGGCGACGCCTGGGAGCCCAAGTAAACCGACGGCGGCGGCGGCGGCGGAGGCGGCGATGGGTGCGACTGCGTTGCCGCCGGCGGCGGAACAGTTGCGTGCTGGGCCGTTTGACGCGCAGCAGGGTCCTCTCGGGGGACGTCAACAGATGGAGGCGGAGCAGGCACGGACCCTGTCGCAGCAGCAGCAGTCCAAGCTCAAAGCCTCGGCGTCTCTTCCAGCGCTCCAGCCGCCGCCGGAGGCGGTGGCGGAGGCCGTGGCGGAGGCGGCCGCCGCAGGCGCTGCCCCCCTCTCGACGGCTCCGCCGTCGTTGCTGTCGTCGGGCCGCCACGGCAGCGAAGCCGCCGCCGCCGCCGCCGCCGCAGGCGGCACCGGCGCCGCCGGCAGCACGGCCACTGCGGCTGCGGGCGCGCTGCGGGCGCTGGGGCACCAGCTCCGCCGCCTGACGTCGGCGCCCGACAGCCGGGATTCCTTATCCGGCAACCAGGCCCATCCTGCCTCCTCGGTGGTCAGCGGCGCGGGGGAGGCGATGGGCGGCTCGGAGGGGCACCTGAGTCCGATGCAGTTCGGCCTCTCCAACCTGCTTATCGTGAGGCGCGGCACGGCCGCCAGCTACAGCGACATCCCGGGCGCCGGCGCGTGCGGCTGCGGAGACCCGTCCCGACTCGAGGTGGGGCGCTGGGTGGGGTTTGTGTGACCGTATGAAAGGGGGGTCCCCTTGGGAGCTATTTGGGGAAGGGAGAGGGTTCTAGGGTTTGGGATCAGATGGCTGGCTGGCTGGGTGAGTGGTTTGTTGGCTGGCTTGACGGGTTGCTTTGCACCCCTCCATTACCCGCAACGTACCGTACCGTACCATACCGTACCGTATCGTATCGTATTGTATCGCTGTTTGGCTGCAAAGTATCCCGCCACCTGATATATCGCTCCCAGCTGGTACCGCCCAGGACTCATGGCACATGGCACTAAAAAAAGCCCACCACCATCACCGCCACCGCCACCGCCGCCGTCGCCGCCATCCACCTCGCCCTCCCCGCCACCCCCCTTCTCCCCTCCTCCGCAGGACTACCGGCCCCGTGACATCGTCTTCGGCATCATCTACACGGTGCAGCACGCCTCGGACATTGTGCACCTGCTCCGAGCCTTCACACCCGCCGTGACGGGCACCTGGCTGGCGGCGGCGGTGCTGTACGGCGTGACGCTGGTGGCGGGACTGCTCTATGTGGCGGCGCTGCACCGCCGGGAGCGGTGGACCGCGTCGCAGCGCTTCCGACGCGCGTTCTGGTCGCTGAGGCTCACGGTGCTGCACGCCGCGAGGTCCACGTTGTATACGGTGGCGGGGATGCAGGTGGGAGGGGACGGCGCGTGTGCGTGTGGGGGTGGGGGGGAGGAGGAGAGAAGGGGGATAAGGAAACAGATATACCGCGGTTGCGGGACGGAATGGGCTGTGGGGAGGGGCGGGGCAGGGTAGGACTACTGTGGCAGACCAAGTGGCGGGGGGAATATGGAGATGGAAGATGAAGTGGGGGGCCAAAGAGTGTGATAGTCGTCCAGTGGGGCGAAGGGGTGCAGTGGAGTGCGACAGCGCACGGCGCAGCGGGGGGGCGGGGCGGGGGTGGGGGCCGACTAGGATGGACGACGCATCCGTGTGCTCCCGGGGGCAGAGTCCCGCGGCGGCGGCGGTGGAGCCGGCGGCAGGGCGCGTCATTCAGTAGTCAACGTCATTTGGGGCCTTGCCCCCGTCCTTGCCCCCTTCATTTTTCATCCCTGTGGTTCGTAGCTCTTACCCCCGGCCCCCCGCCCCCCGCTCGTCGTTTGGTTGCGCCGCAGGTCCCCTCGCTGCTGGGCCGCTCGCTGGTGTCGTCGGTGGCATTTGGACTGTTGGGACTGCCAGCGGACATATTCCTGCGCGCCATGCCCATCAAGGTTGGCATGTCCGCATCAGTACTCTCGCACGCAGTCGTATCGGTTTGTAGCTCACTATCGCCCATGCAGCGCACTGCTTTGTACGCCTTGCCCTGCTGCAGCCCGGGCGCGCGGGGTGGGTGGATGGGGGGAGGGGGGTGGCGCGCTGTCACGTGTGCATTAGTGTATGTCGTGCACAGGACGTCTGGTTCACTCGGGGAGAGAGGCTTCACTGCTCCGACCCTGCTCATATCAGATGCACCCTCCCTGCTTCCGCTCATCGGCTCAACTGGGGAACCCCCGCTCGAACCCTGCCGCTGTCGCTGCTTCAGATTGTGGTGGTGTACTGCCTGAGCTGCGTCAAGGACCCCACACGGCTGGCGCCGCTGCGGCTGGTGAGCGGTGCTGGGCACTGAGGACTCTGGCAGGGGGAGGGGGTTGGTGGGAGAGGCCTAGCAGAGCAGGCCTATGCAAAATGGCGAGTTAGCAGGCTGGCAGGGTGCGGCGAAGACGTTCGAACGCATCAGCCAGCGCCCACACCTTGGCAGCGAGGGGTGGTGGGCCTCATGCGGCCCCTGGGGGCAAAGAGAAAGCGGAAAGCGGGGTGCGCGGGGTGGGTGCTGCACCCAGCGGCGGACAGCGGGGTGCACGGGGGACCCTCGTTGACAGCGGCAGGTAGGCCGGACCCCGGTGTCCAACAGGAATATTACCGCCTGAACACCGGCTGAACTGCAGCCCATGCATGCATGCAGCCATGCAACCATGCATGCAGCCATCCAACCATGCAGCCATGCATGCAGCCATGCAACCATGCATGCAGCCATGCAGCCATGCAGCCATGCAGCCATGCAACCATGCAACCATGCAGCCGTGCAACCATGCAGCCATGCAACCATGCAGCCATGCATGCAGCCAAGCAGCCATGCATGCAGCCATGCAGCCATGCATGCAGCCATGCAACAATGCATGCAGCCATGCAGCCATGCAACAATGCAGCTATGCATCCAGCCATGCAACAATGCCGCCATGCAACCGTGCAACCATGCATGCAGCCATGCAACCATGCAATCATGCAACCACGCATGCAGCCATGCATGAAGCCATGCAACCATGTATGCAACCATGCAACCTTCCGCCTTACTTGCGTTTTTTTCGCCAGGTGGTCTCCCTCGCCACCTACTTCGTCACCTCGACGCTCGCCTTCACCGCCGCCGCCGCTGCCGTCAGCCGCGCGCCGCTGCGGCTGCACCTCCACGCTGCCGTACACTGCGCCATCGACGCCGCCGCCTCCACCGCCGCCCTCGAGCGCAAGCTCGCGGAGCGAGCCGCCGACGCCGCGGTGGCGGCAGCCGCCGGCGACGGCGACGGCGCTGGCCGCCGCCACTCCTCCGACAACCTGAACATCGACGACGACGACGATGACGACGGTTTTCCGATCGGCGACTCGGCTTCCGACATTGCCGAGGGCGAGGAACGCGAGGTCGACGAACTCACCGAAGACATTTTCATGCGCCACCGCTTCAATCACAACTGCTGTGGCCTCAGCACCGCCGATTTCGGCGTGCCGCTGCTAGCCGAGCGGAAAAAGACGCAGGCGGCGGCGCTAGCCGCCGCCGCCGCCAGAGGCGGCGGCGGCGGCGGCGGCGGTGCCGGCCGCAGCGGCGCCGCCGCCGCCGCTGCCGCCCAGCTCCTGCAGCAGCATCCTGACGGGCAGCAGGGGCAGGAGCGGGGGCAGCCGGGCCCGGGTTCGCGTGGCACCGTGCCCAACCCGCTGCTGTGTCGGTGGAACACGTTTTGCTCGGACGGCAACACGCTGTCCTCGGCGGTGTTTGTGACGCTGACGCTGCTGTTCAGTGGGCTGACGCGGCTGCTGGGGCGGCTGGCGGAACACCGGGCGGGATTCGGGCCGGACCCCTACTACCAGGCGGAGCAGTGGGTGGGTGGCCGGGTGGCTGGGTGGGGGGGGCTTTTCAGTGGCTGGGTGGCTGGCTGGGCCTTGTTTAGGGGGTGAAGTATGGCGAGCAAGCTGACAGGCTTGGGAAGAGCGGGGAGAGCAGGGTAGGAAGACCGGTCTGAGGGAAGGGGGAAAAGCGGTAAGGGCAGGGACAGGGGTACGGCAGATCGGGCTTCCCAACCACCGCGGCTTTCAAGCCCAACCTCCTTCCCGCCTCGCCCATGGTTTTCTACCCCATCTACTTACCTATCCTATCCACCGTCTCGCACTCCCTCCCTCCCTCCTCCGTCACTTCGCTGCGCTATCCTTCTTCTTATACCTCTTTCTCATTCCGCCTCCCGCCTCCGTCCTCCCTTCTCACCCTCCTCCCGCCCCCTCCCCCCCCTCCGCCCCCAGGTGCTTCACGGCGTGGAGGCCGCCATCCGCGCCGTGGCTGTCCGTCTGAACGCGGCCGAGGGCGTGTCGGGCCTCCCCCAGACCGCTCTGGCGCTGTCGCTGTTCCTGGTGGCCATTGCCTGCCTGGTGATCAGCCAGGTGGTGGCGCTGGCCTTTGCAGCCGCCATTGACCCACGGGTCGAGCTCTACCAGACGGGGCTTGCGGAGCTGTCTGCGGGCACTGCGGCCATGCAGCTGCAGGAGGCGTCGCGGCACAGCATCGCGGCGTCGGTGGACAAGCACATGGGGGAGGTGCGTGCGGGGCTGAGCGCAGGGCAGTGCAGTGGGGGCTTGGTGCGGCGGGGGTGGGTTGAGGGAGGGTGGGGGTGGAAAGGGTGGCGGACAGCCCCATTCGCCGTCCACCCGGTGCACCCAGTCCCGCCCTCGCCCTCCCTGCGGGTCGCGCCTGCCCGCTGCCCTCCCACTCCGTTCCCAACGTCGCCTCCTCCGCTCCACCGCTGCGGTATCTCATCTTCACTACCCCCCACTCTCCTCCGCCCACCCCCGTCACTTGAAGGTTCTGGACAGCTGCTCGGCTCTGCTGGTGCTGGTGGACGCGCAGACCACGCGGCCCGCCACGTTTGACGGGATGCTGTCGCCGCTGTGCTCCCGACCCACGGGTCCCCAGCGGCCCGGACGGCGCAACCTGGCGGGAGGCGGCGCAGCGGGAGGCGGCAGCGGCAGCGCGCAGGGGACGTCCCTGGGCATGGGAGTGGAGTACGACAGTCATGCCACGGTGTATGTGCTGCACGACAGGCTGCTGGGGCCGGACTTGCCGCCGTACAAGCTTCCCCTGGAGGAGGTACGGCAGACGGGCTTGCGGGGCTGTGGTTTGGCGGGGGGCAGGGACCAGGGAGCGGGTCTGCGGCGGGGTGGCGGGAGGGCCCTTGGGCTGAGCCAAAGAGGAGTGGAGCAGGAGAGTATGCGTGCGTGCGTGCGTGCGTGCCTGTGTGTCCATGCGTGCCTGTGTGTCCATGCGTGCGTGAGGAGCTACGAATTTGCACACGTCCGGTGCGGGATCTGAAGCCCGGGTCATGAATCCGGGGAGCGACGTGAAATCGGGTGCGCTTCCAAGTTCTGTTTCCCCCCTCCCCTGGTTGAGAGGAGGGACCGGCAGTCCGCTCCTCCCTGAAGCCGGCACCCGGTTACCCTATTCGCGTCCACCGCGCACTCGCTGCACCGCTGCACGGACCGACCGACCGGCCGGCCGAGCGAGCCGGGTTGACCGAGCAACTGACTGGGACGCCTCCCTCCCTCCCTCCCTCCTTCCCCTTCTCCTGCCGCTTGCCTCCTTGGACTGGCGTGCTCTGCCCCCTCGTTCCGCCGGCCGCCCGGCCACCACCACCATCATCATCACCATTACCATCGCCACCAACATCATCATCATCGCGCAGCTGCCCAGCGTGACGGCCGCGCTGCAGGGCGGTGTGCCCCTGTTCACTAATGACACGAACAAGGCCAGCGAGGAGATCATGAACAAGTGGGTTGCGGGTCCGGGTGGGAAGGGGGGCGGGTCAGGTCAGGTCAGGTCAGGTCAGGTCAGGGGAGGGGAGGGGAGGGCGGGAAGCCAACACGACACTACCCGGTGGGTCGCTTTTCCAAAGGCGCTCTGCGCTCAGCGCACCCTCACCCACCCACCCCTTCCTCTGTCGCCGCCCTAGCCGCCTCCCTCCCCTCTCCACTCCCTGACCCCCCTCTTCCCCCCCTCCTCCCCTCGCGCGCCCTCGCTCCCGCCCTCCCTGCGCAGGTACGGCGACTGGCGCAGCGCCCGCGATGTTGAGGGCGCTCGCAGCCTGTGCGTGGTCCCCGTGTGCTTCAGCGGCCAGCCCCAGGGCGCCCTGGTGCTGCACTCGCCACTGCCCGACGTGATGGACAGCCTGTTCGTGAGCATGCTGGGGGCGCTGGCGGCACAGCTGGGGCAGGTGGGTGGGTGGGCGGCTGGGCGGCTGTAGGTGGGTCCCCTCTCCACACACACACACACGTTTATGCTGCTGCTGCCCCCTCCGCTGCCGCTGCCCCCCTCCGCCGTTGCTTCCAGGTCATGTACCTGAAGCGCGCTCTGGAGGACGTCCGCGCCGACGAGCACCTTCTGTCCGACCTGATGCCCTCCCACGTGGCCCACACCCTCAAGCGCCGCTTCATGTCGTCGCACGAGGACGCGCTCACGCTGCCCATGCTCGCATCCAAGGCCTCAATGATGATGATGCCGCCGGGAGCAGCAGCGGCAGCGGCCGGCATGGGGGGCCCCGCAATGGGGCCGGGGGCGAGGCTGAGCATCGGTGACGTCAGCGGCGGCCTTGCGGCGCCGGTGTCGGCGTTTGGCGCGGTCAGCGGCGGCGGCGGAGGGGGAGGCGTGGGGTCCGGGTCGGGGATGGGTCCGGGGGATATGGTAAGCCAGGGCAGCTTCACGAGCTTCGGCAGCGTGCCGCTTGAGGCGCTGCTGCTCCGGAAGGTCTCGGGAAGCGGCGCGTTGAAGGGCTCGGAGACCGGCTTGATCGCCGCCGCCGCCGCCACCGGCGGCCTGGCCAGCGGCGGCGGCGGCGAAGCCGGCACGAGTCCGGCAAGTCTTGTCGCCGGCGCCAACGGTGCTGGTACGAGTATGTACGGCGGCACCCGGCGGTGCGGCCTGGCGGCGGCGGGCCTGAGCGCGGCGATGCTGGTGCAGCAGCAACAGCAGCAGCAGCAGCTGTTGTTGTCGTCTCAGGAGGACGCGATTGCGGCGGCGGCGGCCGCGGCGGCGGTGGGCGGTGGCGGTGGCGGCGGCGGGCAGCGGTGGGGCCCGGCGGTGACGTCGTTTGAGACGGCGGTGGGTCTGGTGTACCAGCAGTGGCACAGCGACGTGACTGTCCTGTTCGCGGTGAGTGTGGGGTGGGAGGGGGAGGCCTGGTTCATTGGGCACATGGGGGCGCCAGACGTGGGCTGTGGGCTGTGGGGCCTTAAGGTATGGGTGGAGGAGGCCGGGGGTCCGCTGCTGGGGCTGGGGGGTTTGGAGGTCCCGGTGTCTGGGTTGTTGGGCGCCGAGACAGCCGGGGTCGGGGTTTGAGGGTGGGCGGCGAGTTGGGAGCGCCTTGCCCAGCCGGTGCTTGGTCGCCGGCGCGCTCGCCGCCGCCCTCGCCAACTGCCCTCACTGCGCCCGCCCTCGCCCCCGGGTCAAGTCCTGTTGCCCATTGCCTCTCCCTATCCCGGTGTACACATACACACACCCACACCCACACCCTGACCCGCTTCCCTGGCTTCTGCGTCGCCCACGTGCCCTCCGTTGCACCGCTGCGGTCTCACCCCTGTCTGTACCGGTATGTGACCCCGCATGCATCGGCCCTGAACCCCCTCCGGTCTCGCAGGATATCGTGCAGTTCACCCCCATGAGTCAGGCCATGGAGCCGCAGCAGGTGCGTGACGCGGCATGTGTGGCTGCGGCTGTGGCGCTGCGTGTTGATGTGTGTGTATGTGTGTGGGTTTGCCTGCCTGCCTGCCTGCCTGCCTGCCTGCCTGTGCGTCTTGATGTTGTCGCCTGTGCGCCATCAAGTGCGCGGAGGGGAGGCGGTCCGTGGCGGCAGTAAACCGGGCCCGGACCCAGTCCCGAGCCGCCGCCCGTGCATCCCCAAACCCCAAATACAACCCCAAGCGCAACCCCGACCCCGACCCCGACCAATCCTCCACATCAGCCATCACCAACACCAACACCGTCACCAGCACCAACACCCCGCACCCCCTCCACCCCCGCACCCCGCACCCCCCTTCCACCCCCGCACCCGCGTCCCTCCCCCCCCCCAGGTAATGATGATGCTGCACGAGCTGTTCAGTCGCTACGATGCCCTCCTGGACCGACATCAGGTGTACAAGGTGGAGACCATCGGAGGTGGGGGGGGGGCATGGAAGGAGGGGCGAAGGAGTCAGACTGCCTGGCTGGCTGCCTGAGGGGGTGGATGGCTGGGCGGGAGGGTAAGGAGGCGAGGCCGGCTGGCTGAATGGGTGGGCGGTTGGGCATGCTGGCGGCGAAGCGGTTCCACGGCTGGGCCTTGGAGCCGGAGGGGCAAGGGGGTTGAGGAGGGGCGGGTGGGCGGATGGGCGGCACCGCGGGCCGAGGCACTGATTGAACCCTCAGGGCCCAGCTGACCGCTTTTGTGGGGCCAGTCAGCCAAGAGGGGCCAAGAGGGGCGGGAACCCTGCACCGTGGTGGTGGTCCACCGCACGCGCCTCGAGGCCGCCCCCTCGGCCGAGGCCCCCGTCCGTCCAATCCACGCCCGCACCCCCCGGGTTCCCCGGACCCCGTCACGCCCCCCCGGCCCCCGCCACCCGTCGTCGCCTGCGTTCCATCTCTACTCGTCACCCCCCTGTCGCCCGCCCCTTCCACCCCTCCCCCAGACTGCTACATGGCGGCCACGGGTCTGCTGTCCGACGACCCCGAGCACGCCGCCCACATGCTGGACTTTGCGGTGGGCATGTTGGCTGCGGCCGCCACTGTGGCAGTGCCGCTGCAGGGCCACGGCTCGGTGCGCATCCGGGTGGGCATGCACACCGGCCGCGTCATGAGCGGAGTGGTGGGCGCGGTGCGGGCGAGGTACTGCCTGTTCGGTGAGTGGAGCGAGCCAGCGAGCGCGCGAGAGACTGGCTGGCTGGTTGGCTGACTGAGGGACTGGGTGAATGGCGGGCTGGCGGGCTGGCTGGCTGGCCGAGGGGCTGGATGTCTGTCCGTTCGCTGCTCCCCTCCGGCCCCCACATCCGCCGCGGTCTGCTCTTGGTTAACGCCCGCTATCCGCTTCCTGCCCGGTTGCCTGGTTGCCTAATCAGGCGACACGGTCAACACCGCCAGCCGCATGGAGAGCACCGGCCTGCCGGGGATGATACAGGTGGGGAGCCAGGGGCGGGGAGGGGGGGCCTTGTGAGTTGTGTGTATTGGGGGGAGGGGGGGCCAAAGGAGTCCAGGGAAGTGGGGAAAAGGACCGTACGGCTACCGCTGCACGGACACGCCGCCGCTGCGTCTAATCCTCTACCCTTCCTTCCTTCCGGGGGTCCGGAGCCCGCTGTAGCAACCACACCAAACAACCATCATTAACTCCCGGACCCGACGACGCATCCTGAATTCCCCGCCACCCCGCAGGCCTCCGAAACCACCTACCTGTCCCTCCCCGAGGAGCGGCAGCGCCACTGGCAGTTCCGGGGCTCCATTGAGGTCAAGGGCAAGGGATCCATGAACACCTACCTCTTTGTGCCCAGCGCCGAGAACGACCGAGGCGTCGCAGCCGCCGCCGCCGCCGCCGCCAGCTCTGCTGCGGCCGTGGCGGCGGCGGCAGCTGGCTTCAGCGCGTCGTGAAGGGCGCAGGAGGGCGGGCGGGCGGGCGGGCGGGCGGGTGAGCCTGCTGTGGGGGCGAAGGAGGGGGGGGTAATGATTGTGAGTTGCAGCAGCGGGAGGCGTTCGAGGCGACGGGGGCGACGGAGTGTGCGCGAGCCGGATCGCGTGCGGGCGGAGTCGAGTGAGCGTGCGCCGCGCATGGCGCTGGAGTGCGAGTGCGTGCGTGCGTGCGTGCGTGCATGCGCGCAGCTGTGCGTGCGGGTTTTGCCGGAGGAAGGCCCCCTGGGGCTGGAGTGGATGGGCGGAGGAGGAAAGCCCGGATGGATGGATGGGGGCACTTGCGGGCTGGCGGCCGGTGTGTGTGCGTGCGTGTGCGTGTGGTGATCGGGCGGGGAGGGCGGCCGAGGTTAGGGGCGGTGGCTGGCTGGTGGCGGCTGTTGGTGCGTGTTGGATGTCAATGGTTGCTTGGTTGGTAGGGGTTGGCAGGGGTACAGCGGGGTGTGCCGCGCGTGGGTGGACGGTTAGCCAGGCTGTCAGGGGCGCGGCCCCATGTACGCCTGATCGCGCTTCGGCATTGGTACGGCATTCGTCATGCCGTACCGTGCCATGCGGTACCGGCCCGCTGCGCCCTGGGCGGCTCCTCTGCACCAAGGGGCCCCGGGACCAGGAGAGGAGGGGGCAGGGAGGGAAGGAGGGAGGGAGGGAGAGGGAGAGGGAGCGAGGCGAAACGCACGACTGCTTCTGATGCTTCTGATGCTGCTGCTAGGCGGAAACGATTTGGATTTCAATGGCAGCTTTTCGTTGATCCTCATGTCCGTTGCCCTAATAGGGTAAGGTGGACGGGACGCGGACGCGGACGACGCGGATGTGGATTTCAAGTCATTTTGTTGAGGCCAGCGCCCTCTCGCCCAGAGCGCGACAGGGCCCAGAGCGCGACAGGGCGCCACTGCCGCACATCCATGGATGCCGGTTCGCGCAAACCACGCAAACCACGCAGCGCAGTGCAGCGCCATTGGCGTCTTCAGTGGCGAACGTGCATTTGAGGCGCGGCGCGGAGAGAGCCACACACAGTATGTGGGTGTGAGTGTGCGCGCTTGTTTTCGTTGTATTGATTTACATTGGCTGGCTCCTGCTGAGGGACGGGAAAGGCGGCATGCAGCGCTACCTGTCAGTACTACAGGTGTTACGTTGTCGTACGGACGGGCGCACATGTCTGGATCGATGCGCTTTGCTCGTTTGCGGCGCAGGTGAATACCCTGTCTCGGCTCCCAGCCTCCGTCTCCGAAACCACGACTCTCCTCGTTTTCCGCTTGTGCGCACTGGGCGGGGCGCGGCGGGGTGGTGCTGGGGCACGCGTGCACCTGCCCTGAAATTTTCTACGGTCCGTGCGCGCGTGTGCGCGTCTGTGTGTGTGTGTGTGTGCCGGGCCCCACCTCTCTCTCTCCCTCGTTGTAATCCCGGCTGAGGCCACAGCCAAGAGCCGGCTGGCCACGGGACGGGAACGCACGCCTCCGTGTTTGCTGCCCTTACTTGTGCCTGTGCCTGTGTCTGTGCCTGTGAGTGTGATGTTGATGTTTGCGTTGCCCCCGGCGGGTGCCTTGGTCTCGTTGCGCTGCTCCGTTGCTGTTGAACATGAAGTCGGACCACCCTCGTCGCCACTGCACGGGCCCCGCCCCGCCCCCCGGTGCCCGGTGCCCGTTCACCCACCTGCCAGGCTACCTCCCTCCACCGCTGTGTGATTATGTGTGCGAATGTTGGACGGGGAGTATGAAGAAGATACCGCAGCGGAGGGAGTTATGCGTGTGCTGTTGCGACGTGGCAGCGTCACCCGCCACTCATCCTGTCGTCTTCCGGTATTAGAGTTTGAGTGGGGCGGAGATGACGCGGAGGGGTGGCGGTGGTGGGCTGAGCGGTGATGCCGGGCGCCCGCCGCGAACCGGGAACCAATGGCGCCTTACTTTAATTGATAGTACCGAATACGAAGCTATGAACTGACCTCCCCCATCGCGCGCTTGCGCTGGGGGATTCATAGTCGGGCGGGTTCTGGTGTGTGGGTGTGTGGCAGCGGGGCCGCGGCGCGCGACGCTGTGGCGCGGCCGGGGCTGCCTCCACAGGCCCTCTGGGGACGTGGTCCAGGGATGGCCCTCCGCACGGCGGGCGGCCCCCTCTGCACCTGGTCCCTGGGACGGTGTTGGTGTTGGTAGCGATAGTGGTGCATTGTTGTGGTGGCTTGTCCTCGTGTAAACTGAGGCCCCGTGGGCGGCGTCTGGTTGTTAAGGTGGTGGAGGGGGCGTGGAGCTCGTGGCTGCGTGTGTGCGTGGCTGTGCGTGCGTGCGTGCGTTCTGACGCGGCGTGTGTCCGTCGGATGGGATGGTGGCTTGGTGAGAGAGCTCCGTCCTCCCCCGCCCCCGCTACCTGCGCTGCGGCCTTGGCTCTCCCGCCCGTGCGCGGTGCGTGGAGCTGCTTAGGGGCGCGCATCTGGCTGTGTTTAGGCTGGCGTGTGTGCAAGTATGCCGTACAATGCCGTATTGGATACCGCTCACCTCGGAAGGGACGGGGGACTTCCGACACGCATGCATGCGCGGGGGTTGATTTGCATACAGCCCATATCGCTCGGGCGTCGAGAAGCGAAGAATAACGCGAGTGGCTTTAGGCCTTTGCGGTTTGGTGCGCGCGTTCCTTTGCGTGCGATTTGTACCAAGAACTGTTTGTTGTTTTCGTTTCTTGGTTTCGTTGGGTCCTATTTGAGACGCCGACTTGGGGTTCTGCCCGTTTTGCGATTTTGGTGTTTCCTCGCTGAATGTACGGCAGGCCACTCGTCCCTCTTTTTCCGGGGGGGGGGAGGTAGGGGGTTCAGGCGCAGCGTAGTCGCGATCCGCGGCCCCTTTGCTCGTCCTGGTCTACATGCTACCGCCGCATCAAGCAGTGCTATCCATCAGACAGTCTTTATTTTTTATCCTAATGGTAATCATGAGACCTTAATGGCGTTGCATTGTAACTTTCCCCCCTGTTTTTGTGAGCGGGGCAGCCAGATGAGCCTTTCCTCCTGACATACCGGCTGCTATCCAGCGTATCCTTACCTGACCCCTGGGCCCATGACCGACCCCTGGGCCCATGACCGACCCCTGGGTCCATGACCGACCCCTGGGCCCATGACCGACCCCTGGGCCCATGACCGATCCCTGGGCCCATGACTGACCCCTGGGCCCATGACCGACCCCTGGGCCCATGACCGACCCCTGGGCCCATGACCGACCCCTGGGCCCATGACCGACCTCTGGGCCCATGACCGACCCCTGGGCCCATGACCGATCCCTGGGCCCATGACTGACCCCTGGGCCCATGACCGACCCCTGGCCCCATGACCGACCCCTGGGCCCATGACCGACCTCTGGGCCCATGACCGAACCCTGGGCCCATGACCGACCTCTGGGCCCATGACCGACCCCTGGGCCCATGACCGACCCCTGGGCCCATGACCGATCCCTGGGCCCATGACCGACCCCTGGGCCCATGACCGATCCCTGGGCCCATGACTGACCCCTGGGCCCATGACCGACCTCTGGGCCCATGACCGACCCCTGGGCCCATGACCGACCCCTGGGCCCATGACCGACCCCTGGGCCCATGACCGACCCCTGGGCCCATGACTGACCCCTGGGCCCATGACCGACCCCTGGCCCCATGACCGACCCCTGGGCCCATGACCGACCTCTGGGCCCATGAGGGCCCTGGGCCCATGACCGACCTCTGGGCCCATGACCGACCCCTGGGCCCATGACCGATCCCTGGGCCCATGACCGACCCCTGGGCCCATGACCGACCCCTGGGCCCATGACCGACCCCTGGGCCCATGACCGATCCCTGGGCCCATGACTGACCCCTGGGCCCATGACCGACCCCTGGGCCCATGACCGACCCCTGGGCACATGACCGACCCCTGGGCACATGACCGACCCCTGGGCCCATGGACGACATCTGGGCCCCCATGACCGACCCCTGGTCCCATGCCAGGGTGGCTATCCTAAGATAGGAATATATGCTCGGGAGGAAATTCTTGAAATCTAAAGATATGGACGTGCGGATGACTTGTTTACAGGAATGGGCGCAACCCCCAAGCACGTTACCTGCATTCGTGAAAGTTTGCGTTTGTGAATATTGAAACACCATACTTACTATGTGTGGCAATACCCCAAAGGCTCGGTACCCCAGCGCTGGTCCCAGGGGGGACGGTCCGTTAGAAGAGAGAGTGCAATGTGCAGCTGTGCACACCACGATACCGCGATAAATTAATGGCTAGTGTTCATTGTGTCGAGCACAAGAGGACACATTGCACAACACAGGAACTATTGTCTTGCTCGCGAACGTCGCTTGCTCGCTTCTCCTCTCTGTTGTGCAGCCGAGCGGTTAAGGTGGTTCGACGGTTGATTCAATGTCCGACGACTGGCAACGACCGACGAGGCGAGCAGGCGACGATCTTGCAGAGTGCACACCCTTTGCTCCATTCTCAGGCCAAAGCGTCGATACTTTTGTTTATGCATAATTGTCGAGGCGGATGATCAGCCTAATACTTAGGGGATCCATAGGTAGTTGAACGGGAAACATCGGCACATCTTTGTGGCAGTACTTCTGTTATTAATTAATTGTGCCGTCGGTGCGAATATTTGGCTGCAACCTTTTGTAGCGGAACCTTGTGGCAATTATATGCTTGCAAGACCTTTGCTGAGGGCCTTACAGCCAAGTTCTTTGCTGCAATAGCTGGATGCAAGATCTTTAGTCTAACAGTTGCTCGTCAGGCGAAGCTTTGCAACCGACACTTGCTTTTGCTTGCAGCTTTACGTGTTTGGAAAGTTTACCAGACGTATCTTGATTTGCCCTAGCTCCGTGATAGCGTCAATATATGGAAGAATAAATGTTTCGCGTTGAAGCCCATTAAATCTGTAGGGGCCCGGCTTGTCGCGTCTTAAGGCTGCGATGCTCCCAGCGTCCGTCAAAAGCAAGGTAGGGCGCCGTTGTCCCCACTCTCAACATAGGCTCTAAAAACAACTCCACTGAAATCCTTAGACGTCAGTGGCGACCCCACCCATTTCCTGGCTGACTTGCGTGTGGGTGACGTTCTGCCATGCCGACCACGGGCACCTCGCAGCTCCGATGTGGACGCTCCGCCGCGGCGGGAGCGGCTGACGGCGGTCGTCTGCAGCCTCGACCGCATGGCTCCGGGGTAGGCTCCCCAGCGGACCTCGCCGCGCCGCTGCTAGCCCTGCTCGCGACCGCGGCAGCCCGCAGCGGCGCCACGCCCCAGCCCCGCCACAGGTCCCTGCGGACGGCAGCCGCTGTCAATGACCTCCTTCAAGCGCCGCTGCAGCTCGAGAAGCAGCTGCAACCGCCCGAGAGGGGCACCGACGCGAGCGCCAGCCCCAGCAGCAGCAGCAGCAGCCTCGCTACAGAGGCCCTCCGGCCGCGCCGCTTCAGCGCCCCGGTCATTGCGCGCCTTCTGCGCTCCACGACCTCCCTACAGGTACAGCTACTTGTCGGTCCTGCCATGTACTGTGTTGCATTGTACTGTGTTGCCACTTGAGCCAGAGCGGGGTGGCAGCCTCGAGGGGGAAGCGGCGAAGGGGAGGGAAGGGCCAATGCGACGTGAAGTGAGAAGGCGAGAGAAGGAGGAGAGGTAACCGATGGACGGAATAGGATGGACGGATGGATGGGTGGGTGGGTGGATGGCGGCGGGGAGGCAGGGAGGCAGGGAGCGACGGGCAGATGGTCGAGATGGGTTGGCAATCCCACAATGGGTAAGGGGGGGCTTGGCTTCATTTCCCCGCTGCTTCATGCAACGGCGACACCCCACACCGCTGCAACCCCAACCCCCAACCCCTCCTCTGCCGCGCACGCCCCGCCGGCTGAGACAGGCCCTGGCCGACGTCGTACAACAGCAATCGCCGTACATGGACATCCCGCTGGTCACGGTGGCGCTGCTGCACATGGCGCTGCTCTCCGCCCGCCAACAGCGCCAACCGCCAACCGCCACTGCCGTACCACCCCACGCCGCCGCCACCGCCGCCGGCGGCAGCAGCAGCAGTAGCGGGAGCAGCAACGGCAACGGCAACGGGGTCGCTGGGCCTCCTGACGGCACCGCGTCCGGGTCGCCGGCGGCCGTGCAGGCGAGGCCAACGTCTGGTGCTTGGCAGCAGCAGCAGCAGCAGCAGGGGTTGTTTGAGGATGATGGACTGCCGCTGCAGATGTCCCCTCTGCTGGACGGAGACGAAGACGACGAGGCCCGACAAGATGATGACGACGAAGACGACGAGGGTGGCCAGGCGTCCGCACTGCTGGAGGAGGCCGCCGCCGCCACATCGCCACTGGAGCCGCCGTCGGAGCGGGAGGAGGAGGGGGAGGGGAAGGGGGAGGAGGTTGCACTGTCTGAGGCGGGCGCCCGGCCGCGCGTGGCTTCTACCGACCACAGCAGCGAAGGCAGCGCCAGCGGCACCAGCAGCAGCAGCATGACTGGCGGCCCCGTAGGTGCTGCTTTGGCCGTATCCGCAGCTCCCGCGCCGGCAACCTCAGGGCCGCCAGCAGCAGCAGCAGCAGCAGCGAGTGATGCTGGCACGTCCGGCGCCGTGGCCCCCACCTCAGCCCCAGCCCCCACCCCAGCCCCCGCCTCGCCGGTCTCCTCTGCGCTGCGGGTGCTGGTGCCGCTGGTGCTGTCCGACCTGGACGGGGTGGGCGGATCGGATCTCAGTAAGGTGCTGTCGGCGCTTGCCGTACTGCGGTACGACAACAAGGTGGTTCTGGAGCAGCTGCTGCAAGTGCTGTCCATCAAGCTGGGGGAGTGCAGCCCGCAGGTGAGGGGGGGGCGCTCGTGTGTGTGACTGTGGGTGTGTGACTGTGGGTGTGTGACTGTGGGTGTGTGTGGGGGGGGGGTGAGCGCATTGCTGTACCGACCCGACCCGACCCGACCCTTGGTCATGACCGCGATTATGACCGAACTGACGACTATGAGAACCTCGAAGCCACGAGCATGGAACATGAGCATCACAGCCCTAGGCCCCTGACCACGAACACCCTAAGCTCCAAAGCCCCTAAGCCCCCGCCCCCCCGGTTGTGCTTGCGGCCCCCCTCCCCCTCCCCCTCCCCCTCCCCCTCAGGAGCTGTCCAATGTGTTGGTGTGTCTCGCCATGTTGGGCCTACCCCCCGACCCGCTGGTGCGCTCCAACATTTATTCGGCGGTCAAGTACCAGAGCCGCAGATTCGGGCCCAGGGATCTGGCGCTGACGATATGGGCGTACGGCGCCATGGGTACGGACGTGCAGGAGGATGCCGTACTGGTGGGTGGCGGGTGGGGACCGGGGGGGGGGGCGGCGAGCGGGCAATGAGAGGAAGAGCCGCAGCCAAGTCATCCCCCCGGATGGCGTTGCGTTCCCCTCGCCCCGGGCCGTTCTTATTACCCCCCGGATGGGAGGGAGGGAGCGAGGGAGGGAGGGCGGATGCGGACTCAGCGGTGCCTTACTGTAGTACAATAAACGTGTCTGTAACCCGGCGACTGGGAGGGTGGTGGGCGGGAGGGAAGGCGGGGGAAACTGATTTGGCCCCACCCCCCACCGGTACCATCCACCATCCACCTTCCTTTCTTCCTTCCTTCCTTCCTTCAACCCCGGGGGCCCCCGGAGGCGAGTTTGCTTCTCTCTCCGAATGCAGCACACCCCTCCCCGTGCGGCTGCGGCTGCGGGTCGCGTGTTGCGCTGTGTCGTCGTACCTGCGCTGCCATGTCGGGACCCTCCTCGCTCGTTTCTTTCCGGCGTCCTCCCGGATGCGGGTTCGGCTGCGGGTGCGGGTGCGACCAATGGAACAACATGTGCGTGTTTGTCGCCTGCCCACCCCTGCCCTGCCCACCCCTGTCCTGCCCACCCCTGCCCTGCCCACCCCTGCCCTGCCCACCCCTGCCCTGCCCACCCCTGCCCTGCCCACCCCTGCCCTGCCCACCCCTGCCCTCAGGTGCTTCTGGAAGCCAGCAAGCCCAAGCTGCCGTACTTCTCCCCCCTCCACCTGGCGAAGGCGGCTCAGGGGCTCGCGGCGCTGAGATACAAGTGCGGGGGGGGCTGTGCGGGGCTGTGGGGGGGCTGTGGGTCGAGGGTTGACGGCGACCCGGGGGGCGGGGGGGGGGGCGGGCGGGGGCGGGGCAAGGCGGCAGGGGGCAGGCAAGGGCTCTGGGGTGGGGGAGGGATCTGGGGCAGGGCGCGGTTCGCGCAACCACCCACTCGGGCGCACGCATGCCCTCATTCAGACCGGCGCACATCTGGAAACACCACCCCTCCTTCTAAGTCGCTACACCCCTCCCCTCTTGCCGCTCTCCCTCCCCCCGCCCCCCCGATATGTCCCCAGGCCCCCGCCCGAGTGGGTGGCGGCGTACTGTGAGGCGCTGAGGCCCGCACTGCGCCGTACGGTATCCCGGGAGCTGTGTGCCGTACTGCTGGCCCTGGTTGACCTGCAGGTGGGTGGTGTGGTGGGGCAGGGTTGGAGGGGTGGAGGGGGGCTGGTGGAGGGGGGCTGGTGGTGGGGGTGCTGGTGGGGGTGCTGGCGAAACCCAACTCCCCCTTTTGATAATACGAACCGGAAACCGACCGACCGACCGACCACAAAGAGGAGTCAGCGACCAAAGATCTCCACCTTCCCCTGGCTCCCCCCCGCCCCCGGCCCCCCTCCCCCGGCCCCAACTTCCCCCCCACCCCCCCCCAGGTGAGCCTGGACGACACCACCCGCGCCACGCTGCTCGTCCACACCCTCACCTCCCTCCCCTCCCTGGAGACCCCCGAGCTGTCCCGGGCCATCTGGGCCCTGGGCCGCCTCACCTCCGCCGGCCTGTCCGTACCCGCCCTCATCGACCTGGACACCAGCGGCCGGGTGCTGGACGTGACCCTGGCGCGGCTCCGGAGCGGCGCCTTCAGCGGTGGGGAGCTGGCCCAGCTGCTGGAGGGGATCACCCGGCTGTCGCTGCAGCCGCCCCTGGAGTGGATGCAGGCCTACGTGGCGGTACTGCAGCCGCAGCTGGGGGCGCTGGAGGTGGGGGCTTGGGGGGAGGGCGGAGGGGGGGAGGGGGTTGATGTGCGTGTGTGTGTGGAGGGGTAGGTTGGGATGTGGGGTTGTATGCGTGCAATGTGGAGTTGGTACTGGGGAGTTGTGGGGTGATGGGGTGGGAGGATGGGAGAAAGAGTGGCGATGGGGTTTAGGGGGCTTGGGGGTAGTGAGGCTGGAGGGCAGGAGGCTTGAGATGGGGGGATGGGGGGCAGGGGATGTGAGGATGGCACGTCCTTGCCGACGTTGACGATGACGCGCACATCCACACACACACGAGCTGCCCGACGAGCTGGAAGCCCCATTCCATGTTCCCACCCCGCCCCATCTGCTGCGCTGCGCCGCTCCACACGCCCCCCCCCTCCCCTGTCCGCAGCCCCGTCAGCTGGCGGGTGTGTTGGGCAGTCTGGCCACTCAGCAGTACCGCCCCGAGCCGGAGATGCAGCGCGTGGTGCTGGGGATCACTCAGGCCAACATGCGCCAGGTGGGGATCCAGGGAAGGGAGGGGGGAGGGGAGAGGGGAGGGACGGGAGGCGAGAGGAGGCGGTGCGGGAACGTGGGTGCGCACGCGTGTGTGTGTGTGTGTGTGCAATGGGGCGGTGGTGGTGGTGGTTACCGTACTGTGAGGGTGGGGTGCAACGGGGAGTGAGATGCCGCCCTCTGGCCCCCAAACCCCAGCCCCCCAAACCCCAAAGCCCCCCCCCAAGAAACCCAACCCTTAACTCCCTCCCCTCCCCCCCCCAACCCCCCCCCCTCCCCTCAGCTCCTGTCCGACACCACCTCCACCGCCTCCCTCATCACCGCCCTGCGCCGCCTCAACATCGAGCCCCCCCCCTCCTGGACCTCAGCCCTGCTGGAGGCCTCTCGCTCCGCCCTCAAGAACCGCTGCACCGACCTGCACCTGGCCAACATGGCGGGTGCACTGGCGGCATGGGGGGTGAAACCCGACTGGAGGTGGACCGCGAGACTCATATGGCGAAGCCAGGTGCTCATGCAGCAGGTACGTACGACAGGGTACGGTACGACTACAAGTCGGTATACGACACGGGGAAGAGGCGCGGGGTGAGACGGCCTTTTACCTGGCGCCAAGCAAATAAAGAACCAACCAACAACCGAACCAACAACAACGCGCCTTCCCTTCACCATCCCAACCTCTCCCTCTCCCTCCCTTCCCCCCTTTCCGCACACACAGGGCCGCATGTCCCCGCGGGCGCTGGTGGCGCTGCTGCAGGTGTGTGTGTGTGTGTGTGTGTGTGTGTGTGTGTGTGTTTCGGAGGGGCGAACTTTGGGGGCTTTGGGGGCGTGAGGCGGTTTGGAGGTGGTTGGAGGTGGTTGGGCGGGTGCCGGGAATGCAACGTGGGGGCAGGGGGGGAGGGGAGGAGGGGCGCAGATGGTGGCCGTGTATTCATCAACTGGATCGATCCCTGATGGGGGGGGGTCGTCACGGGGTGCTGAGACATTCGTACCTAGTTGCCCTGCTGCCATTATGCCGCCCGTCCGAACCCCCAAAACACTTGATTACCTTCACTTACCCCGCCACCACCCCCTCCCTCCCTCCCCCCCTCCCCCCCCCAGTCCATGTCCGCTCTGGGTGTGCAGCCCAACCCCGTGTCCCTCTACCTCCACACCGCTGCCTCCGCCTCCTCCAAACCCGAATTTGAGCCGCAGCACTTCAGCACGCTGCTGCCCGCACTGCACGCGCTGGGGATACAGCCGCCGCAGGTGAGGGGAATGAGCGGGGCGGGGCGGGGCGGGGCGGGGCGGGGGGGCATCACCGCACCGCACTGTGCCGCGCCACTCCCGGCGCCATCCTGCGCGGGTGTGTGTGGGAACGACTGGAACCACCGCAATGGACCCCCATGGGCCCTCCCTCCCATCGAACATTGACCGCAACGGAGCTCAACGTCCCCCCCCCCAAAGGTGCCCCCACCCACCCACCTGGTTGGGTGGCCAATTGGGCGGACACCACTGGTTGGGGTTGACCAGTGACGTGTGGCTGGCTGGCTGGCTGGCTGGCTGGCTGGCTGGCTGGCTGGCTGGCTGGCTGGCTGGCTGGGTGGCTGGGTGGCCGGGTGGGTGGGTGGCTGGGTGGCTGGGTGGGTGGCTGGGTGGCTGGCTGGCTGGCTGGATGGGTGGCTGGCTGGCTGGCTGGCTGGGTGGCTGGCAGGGTGGCTGGGTGGCTGGCTGGCTGGCTGGGTGGCTGGGTGGCCGGGTGGGTGGGTGGCTGGCTGGCCGGGTGGCTGGCTGGCCGGGTGGCTGGCTGGCTGGCTGGCTGGCTGGGTGGGTGGGTGGGTGGGTGGCTGGGTGGCCGGGTGGGTGGGTGGCTGGCTGGCCGGGTGGCTGGCTGGCTGGCTGGCTGGGTGGGTGGGTGGGTGGGTGGGTGGGTGGGTGGTGGGGGGGTGGGTGGGTGGGGGGGTGGGTGGGTGGGTGGGTGGGTGGGTGGGTGGGTGGGTGGGTGGGTGCGCGCGAAGGCGATCCGCGGCAGCGGCAACCGCGGCGGCGGTGGACTTGCTCTTGGAATCCCCCGCCTTCCCCCCGACTGGGGTCCGAACTACCTCTCCATTGCTCTGCTTCCGCCTCCCCTCCCCCGCCCTCCCCAGTCGTGGCTGAGTCAGCTGATGTTGAGCATGTACCGCTGCTGGGAGCGCTTCAATGTCACCCACTGGAGCAGCATGCTGCCGGCACTGGTGCTGCTCAAGGTGGGGGGAAGGCGGGCTAGGGGGGCTAGGGGGGCTGGCTGGGGGGGCTAGGGGGGCTGGCTGGCTGGTATGGGCGGGTGGCTGGCTGGCTGGTTGGGCCCTCGGGCGGTTGTGCGGTGGTGGCGCTGCTGCTGCCACACGGTACTCGACCCAGACGGGCAGCCGAGAGACGCCGTATCCCAACAAGGGAAGGGCAAGGGAGGGAGGGGATACGCTGCGAGGTGACACCACCGCTCGCCCCCCTTCCCTCGCTCCTCCTCTCCCGGTAACACAGCCAGAGAGTCTATCTGCCCATCTGGGCTGTTTTCCCTTACCCGTCCCTCCCTTCCTCCTCCCTCCCTCCCTCTTCGTCTCTCCGCTGCTCTCCATGATATCCGCCTCCCTCCCTTCCCCCCTCTCCCTGCCTTCCCCCCTCTCCCTCCCTCTCCCTCCCTGCCCAGGCCGAGCCCCCTCGCGAGTGGCTGCAGCGGCTGGAGGAGGTTCTGGCCCCCCGCCTGTCCGACTGCTCCGCTCTGCAGCTGCTCACACTGCTGGTGGCCATCAGCCAACTCAAGCAGCTGGGAGCGCAGGCAGCGGAGGCAGCGGAGGCGGCGGAGGCAGCCGCAGCGACGACCGCCACCACCCGGTCAGCCGCACCGATTGGAGCACCCGCGGGCGCCACCGCACATCCCAACAGCCCGCCGTCCGCCACCACCAGCACCGCCACCGCCAGTGCTATCACCAGCAGAAACGGTGACAGTAGCAGCAGCGGCAGTGACAGTAGCGCCAGCGGCAGCGGCAGTGAGCCCTTCCTGAGCCCCAACCGGTTGCGCACTCTGCACACGGTCCCCCGCGGGCGGCAGCGGCGTCCTGCTGCCGGGGGAGGTGGGGCTGATGCTGATGCGCTGCTTCCCAGCGGCTCCTGGTTGGCTGCCTGGTGGGCCGCCAGTGGGTCGCTGCTGGGGCGGGTCCGCTACGCACCCAGCGAGCTGCTGCTGACGGCCAGCTGGCTGGTCAGTCTGGGCATGAGGCCGCCGTCGGAGTGGCTGGAGGTGAGGGGGTTGGGGTGGGGGAGGGGGGGGAAGGCGCATGTGGGCGTATTGTGTGTGTGTTTGGGGCGCGGAAAGCAACGATGTGCTTTGGGTTTTCCGGGTTATGCTTAGGGATTCTCCTCTCCTCTCCTCTCCTCTCCTCTCCTCTCCTCTCCTCTCCTCTCCTCTCCTCTCCTCTCCTCTCCTCTCCTCTCCTCTCCTCTCCTCTCCTCTCCTCTCCTCTCCTCTCCTCTCCTCTCCTCTCCTCTCCTCTCCTCTCCTCTCCTCTCCTCTCCTCTCCTCTCCTCTCCTCTCCTCTCCTCTCCTCTCCTCTCCTCTCCTCTCCTCTCCTCTCCTCTCCTCTCCTCTCCTCTCCTCTCCTCTCCTCTCCTCTCCTCTCCTCTCCTCTCCTCTCCTCTCCTCTCCTCTCCTCTCCTCTCCTCTCCTCTCCTCTCCTCTCCTCTCCTCTCCTCTCCTCTCCTCTCCTCTCCTCTCCTCTCCTCTCCTCTCCTCTCCTCTCCTCTCCTCTCCTCTCCTCTCCTCTCCTCTCCTCTCCTCTCCTCTCCTCTCCTCTCCTCTCCTCTCCTCTCCTCTCCTCTCCTCTCCTCTCCTCTCCTCTCCTCTCCTCTCCTCTCCTCTCCTCTCCTCTCCTCTCCTCTCCTCTCCTCTCCTCTCCTCTCCTCTCCTCTCCTCTCCTCTCCTCTCCTCTCCTCTCCTCTCCTCTCCTCTCCTCTCCTCTCCTCTCCTCTCCTCTCCTCTCCTCTCCTCTCCTCTCCTCTCCTCTCCTCTCCTCTCCTCTCCTCTCCTCTCCTCTCCTCTCCTCTCCTCTCCTCTCCTCGCTGTACCTGCATGAATCCCTGCCCTCCGCCCCCGCCCCCTCCCCCCCCCGTCAGGCCTGTGTCGATGTCAGCCAGCGCTACGCCAAGGTGATGAGTCTGGCGGAGCAGATGCAGCTGGCAGCAGCGGTGCTGCCACTGGCGGGCAGGAGGGCAGCCCTGGTGGCCACCAAGCACTCGCGGAGAAACCACCACCACCAGCAGCAACAGCAGCCGCTGGCGCCGTCGTCGTCGTCGGCTGCGACGGTGGCGGCAGCAGATGCCGCTGCGGCTGCGGCCGGTGCATCTGGAGAGGTGGGGGCCGAGGCTGTGGTGGCACCGCCGGCAGGAAAGCGGTCTGGGCCGAAGGGGCGCCCAGGCAAGGGCAGGGGCAAGGGCAGAGGTGCGCCGGCTGCTGGCGGCCAGTAGGGTAGCGTCCATGATGCCGTTGGTTGGCTGCACGGTTGTGCGCCTGTGTGCGCCTTGTGTGCTCGAGGGTGCGAGGCGGTGTTGGGCGCCCGCAGAGGACCACTTCCCACTGCCTGTATGTGGCTGTGCAGTTGCCGCTCGCTGATAGAGAGAGAGAGGGAGGGAGAGGGAGAGGGGAGAGGTTTTGGCCCCAGGACTAGTGCGGATGCTGTGCGTCTTTGTGAGTGGAGCGGGCAGGCAGGCCCCGGCCCCGGCCACGAGCGTGAGTGTGTGCGTGTGTCCGATGGGTGAGTGCGGTGTCCTGCAGCTGGAGGGCGCCCTCCCTCCCCCCCCCCGCACTGCGCCACGGCGATGGCAGCTGGCGCATGGGTTGGGATGGGGGTGGGGGTGGGCCTGACTCCCCGTGTGCGTGTGCGGCCCGTCTCGGTGGTCGTCTCGGGGCAGAGCAGGCGGGTCTCGCAGGAGTGTCCTGGCTACCGGGGGGTTTCCATAGCAGCCTTCCGAGCCGCGACCCGTCTGGGCACTGGGATGTTGCGTCCGGGCATGTCCTCGATAGCGGAGGTAGCGAGGGGGGGGTGATGGTTTTGGGGAGGCCACGACGCGTGCTACGGCAGCTGGCAGCTGCGAGCGGGGAGCCGGGAGTGTCCGTCCACACACAGGCCACGGTAGGCCCTATCCTTGTCCTCTGAGTACCTTGCTCCTAGCAGCGGCCAAGTAAGGTTCTGATTCATGTATGCCACCCGAATGGCGAGAAGCGACCAGGCCACTAGGTTTGTGGTATGTGCAGCATACCGGTATGCTGAGCCTGGGGGCGCCATCAACGACGGGGCCTGACGGGGCCGGCGGCCAGGGGTGCAATTTCCAATATGCTCACCGGGCGAAGTGTGTATCGTTGAGCCCGCCAATGGTTACGATTGAAGAGAGGATTGTGGCGTAGGTTCACTGCACCCGGCAGTGAAGAAGCCGATGAGGCTTTTCGAGATTCTGACGCCTCACGCAGGCAGTCAGGCACGCAAGGGGGCCACAAGCTGAGCAAACCCGGGGAGGGGGGGCGGCGGTGAGCAAACCTATGGGATTCCGCCCAAGCCAAGAGGTCGGTGCACCCTTCTGAAGCAAGAGTAAACGCGCTGAGGTTTGCGATTGACCGATTGTTGCCGGCCCTTTCCTGCCGTACGGCGCGGTACGCATGCCGCAAGTGGCTCAGCACGCCGGCCCTTGCGCCCAATCGTGTTTTGATTATAGAGCAGGGATGGAGTCGTGGCATGGCTCGTTGCGAAGCCGTATGCGAAAGTTGCCCCCTGACGAAACCAGTCATCAAGCTCTCAGAGCGTTCAAGGGGTAAGCAGCTGAAAGACGAAACGCCTTAACAATGAACAAGAAGTAAATGCAAAGAGGCATACTGACTTGAGCCAGCTGCTTAAGGAACATATTGCACGTGAGCTCATCAGAGCCAAACCACGACGTCGAATGCAAACGTCTCCGAAGGTTCTTGCGAGGCCTGTTGCCAATCTCACATGCACCTGCGAAGTCGCGCTTGCCGACAAGGGGGGATAGCATATTTTTTAACGCACATAGCTGTTGCTCAGATTGTCGGAGCACTTTTCTAACTGACGTCGACCCGTATAGTTGGTTACGGAGCTGGATGCTGTGTAGGATTTCCTCATATTGTCAGTGGAATGCTTGGCAAATAATTGTTTAGAAAGCCATGAAAGACGAGGGACAGGCAAGCTGCGCGCTGCTGCTGTCCTAACGCAGGCACCAAAAAGCCCTACTTGTGTCACAACCGGCCACAATGGTTTCCCACGTAGCTCTGGTCCCGGATGACGTGTTTAGCACCGCTGTATTGGAGCGTTTGGACTGCGTAAAGGCCCTCTGCGCGCTTGCAAGCACCTCCAGGCGCTTTCGCCAGCTCTCGGTGCGTCGTCTGCTGCGGACCTTGGAGGGGCGACTCTCGAGCCCGCAAGGAAAATGTATCACTGTCTTTACCCTCACACCAATTTCCCCCTCGAATTGCTGATTCGGGCCTAACCAAGCAGGGTCGAAGCGCTTTGGGTAGAGGCGTTGAGGCCTTGTCGCCTCATGGCGCACCCTCTTCACCGAGGCTCCCGCGCGGAACGCAAACGCGCCTGCCTGCAACAAACAACATATTATGGGACCACTAATTTGCCAAACTCCCCAAACCAAAAGAAGCGTCTCGCACCCGCTCGCTGCTCTCTCCCAGCGCCACTGCCATCCTTATCGGTCACGTCCTGACTGAAAGAGCAATTTCGCAATCAGCAACCTCGCTCCTCTCTTTCCTGCGCCGGTCTCCCTCCTTTCCGAAACGCGCAGAGCTGTGATACGCTATGGAAGACTCTGTGGACTGCGCGGTGGGGCGAGCCGGTGGGCCTCACACGGCGCGCGGCCTCGCTGGCCGGCGGCTTCAAGGCGTTGTTTGGCAGCAAGGACCGAATCGAAAAGGCGAGCGCGCCCTGGACCAAGCCCTGCCCCGAGGAGCTCAAGGCCAGCGTCGAGAAGCTGACCAACCGCCTGCACGGAGACGCGCAGCAAGTCAGCGTCGTGTTCCTGGTGGATGGCAGCGGCTCCGTCAACGCGGGTAAAGCGTGCGTGTATGCGCGTGTTTGCGGTTTGCGTGTTTGCTTGCGCGACATGCGCCTCATGCGCGGCATGCGCCAAATACAGTGACAGTGCGACGATCTCTCGGCCCCCTCCCTTCCCTTCCCTCCCTCCCTCCTCGCTGCGCTGTCCCCCATCCGCCGCGCGCGCAACGCCTCTTCCTGCGCTCCGTCGCACGGCCATTTGAGCCCCGCTCTCTCGGCAAAAGGTTCCTATTCTCTCAACTGCCGGTGCTTCAATACGCGGCGGCCTCTGACGGGCAATGCAGCGGGTCCACAGGGATTACATGAAAAGTGCCTTTGCAATGCGCATACATCGGAGGGAAGGAGGGAGGAAAGTTTTTTTATATATATAAATAAACGAATGAACGAACGAATGAATGGACAAATGAATGAATCTGTGGAAAGGTGGAGCCTGCAGCGCTGCCCCGGCGGCACACATCCAGACCGACCGCGCCGGGGACACCGCGTGTCGGTGCGATGTCGCCGGATTGCCGGTCTCTTCACTCACCTGCGCCACTCACCACCACTCACCTGCGCCACTCACCACCACTCACCACCACTCACCACCACTCACCACCACTCACCGCCACTCACCACCACTCGCACCGCCACTCGCAGAGGAGTTTGATGCGATGTTGGCCTTCGTGCTGGATGCGAGCACCCAGCTGCGGGACAGCGTCCAGAACTGCCAGGCAGGTACCCGGGTGCAGGCACCTGCACCTTCGCACCTGCACCTGCACCTGCACCTGCAAGCCGGGGGCTTTGCCGCAAGGCCACACAGCTCCGGAACCACACTGAAGGGGCTCCGCCTTGCTCCGAAGGGCGAAGGGAGGGCTCCTCTCATCTCTTGGCTAGGTCGATGGTGTTGTGAGCACCAGCACACGGCGGGTCGCACTGCATTCAAGAGCGGTCAACAACCTGGGAGGCTTGGAATTGTCCTGCCTGCCTGGTGCCTGCCGCCATGCGCCGCACCCTCCCTCCATCCCTCCGCCCGCACCCTCCCTCCGCCCGCAGGTCTCCGTGGTCCAGTTCAGCAACGACGTGCGAGTGGAGGCCGCACTGGCGCCCGTGGACCTGGAGGCCCTGCGCAAGGTCACCCGCGAGATGGTGGGTGGGCGGGCGGGCGGGCGGGTGGGCGGGTGGGCGGGTGGAGGTAATGAAGACGATACCGCAGCGGAGGGACGTAGGCAACCGAGGACCCAGCACTACGTACTCACCACGTTACCTGACATACCTGTTACCTTGCCAATACCGGAAGAGCGGGGTGCGAGGGCCGGAGGGCGTTGCTTCGGAATACGAGGCCTCAGCATGCGTGTGTGCGTGTGCGTGCGAGCAGTGGGGGACTGTGGTGGCTGGATGGGTGCCCGGCTGCCCTCTCTGCCCGGGTCGCCCGCCCAGCCGCCTGCCGCGCACGTGGGCCCGTCCTGAGGGAACGCCGCCGTCCCTCTGCCCCCACCAGCTGCAGCAGCAGCTGCTTCCACCACCACCACCACCATCACCTGCCCGTCCCCCCTCCCCTCCCCTCCCTCCCCTCCTATCAGGTCCGCATGAACGGCGGCACCAATGTGGCTGTGGCCATTCAGAAGGCGGGTCAGCTGCTGAAGCGCGATGCGGCCCCGGACTCCATGCGCCACGTCATCCTGCTCACTGACGGCCGGGTGGACTCCTACCAGGCCCACGAGGTACGGCAAGACGGGCCAAGACGGGCTGTCGTACCGCTACACTACACTACACACCCGCAGTTCCAACTTCACATTGAATATATGCAACCCCCCACCCGCCCCGCCCCGCCCCGCCCCGCCCCGCCCTCCAGGCCCGTCAGATGGCCGACCAACTGGCGGACGAGCAGCGCCACGTGTCCCTCTTCGCGTACGGCGTCGGCCGCGGAGTGGACCGAGCGGAGTTGCTCCACATCATCGGGGGACCCCCCACGTGCCCCCTGCCGCCAACCGCCGCCGCCGCCAACGCCACCGCCGCTGCGGCTGCAACGGCTGCGGCCGGCGCAGCTGGGCCGCAGGTGCAGGCGGTTCCGGCGGCGGGCGCCGCAGCCGCGGAGGGCGCCGCGGGCAGCAGCAGCGGCAGCAGCGGTAGCGGTGGCGGCAGCGGCGGATCTCCGACCGGCATGAGCCTCAGCGCCTGGGACGAGCCACCAGAGGACAGGTGGGTGCGGGGGGGGGGAGAGGACGACATGTGTTGCATGGGGGCCCTCGTCGTGGGGTTGGACAGCAGGGGGGGGGCGGGCCAAACGACGCTGTCGTGGGGATTCAAATAGGGGCTCCACTTCCCTCTCTTCCGCATTCGCTAAAAGGGGGGGGGGGCGCTCGGCGATTGTGGGTTGTGTCAAAAGGCCGTAG
This sequence comes from Pleodorina starrii, assembly GCA_030267565.1. Lineage (NCBI taxonomy): Eukaryota > Viridiplantae > Chlorophyta > Chlorophyceae > Chlamydomonadales > Volvocaceae > Pleodorina > Pleodorina starrii. Next base: position 847,653 of record BRXU01000027.1, read on the forward strand.
CCGCCCCAGGGAAACGCGGGGCTGTAGCTCCCCCCCTCCGGCACTGCTCTCCCGTTGCACCGCTGATCGCTGCCTCCAGGGTCCTGTTGCCCCGAGCTACGTACATGCCTCGTGCTCACTGCTCATGATTGCCCCCCCCTCCCCCGCCCCCCCGACAGGTACCTGGCACTGTGCGTCCGGGATGAGCCCCCGTGGTAAGGGTGAGGGTGGTAATGGTGGTGGTGATGATGATGAGGTTCAGTGTATGGTTTCTGCCGCGACAGCGCCATGAAGGGGGGGCAGCGACCATCAGCGGCGATCCTCCGGAGGGGCGGTGAGGGGCCGATGGAGGGGCCGAGGGTGAGGGCGATATGAGGTGAGAGGAGATGGGTCCGCAGCGCTCCACAAGATGCAGTGCAGCGCAGGATGAGTTTGCCAAGTGGGTGCTAGGGGGCTGTCTGTCACATGAGCCCCGACGTGTGTCTTTCCTTTTCTGAAGAGCTCCTCGAATTTTGAGGCAGCCAGGCGGGCGGGCAGGCAGGCGGGCAGGCAGGCGAGAGGGGGTAACAAAGATGATGGCACCGCAGAGATGGGACGGGGGCGGTGCGAGCGAGAGGGGGCCCAGGCGGCAAAGCAGGATTGACAACGAGGCAAGAGCGAGGCGCAAACAATAGGTACGATGATGGCAGGTGAGGGCGAGGGTGAGGGTGAGGGTGCCGCATCGTATTGCCGGGTTCCTCCTTTGCAGCCCTCCCTCCCGAACCCTGAGAGCGACCCGACCTGCGCCGGCAGATGCACCGGGGGTGGAGGGGGGGGCACCACATCCGACCCGAGGGTGGGCGGGAGGGGGGCCGGGGCGGGGCGGGGAGGGGGTCTGACTGCACCGAGAGCTGGAGATGCCGGGTAGGAACGTTCTCGAGGGACGGGGAGGGGAGGGGAGGGGGAGTGGAGGGAGGGGGAGTGGAGGGAGGGGGAGTGGAGGGAGTGGAGCGGGAACATTGCACCAGTTTTTGGGTTGTTGGGGGGCCATGAGTTTGTAGGTTTGTAGTTGTGGGTGGACCTGTTGTGGGGTTGATTCGTGTGTGTGGGGGGGGGTGGAGGGGGGTGTTTCCGACTTTTTTTCTGGTCACTGCGGCTGCCAGGTGTCTTTCTATTGCAGAGGGCTTTTGTGTGGAGCACCCACTTGTACCATTACGTACAACACCTGATGTACGACACCTGATGTACGATAAAGCGCCCCCAGCTGCGCGACACCGTCTGCAGCAGCTCTGTTGCAACATCAATTGCAGTGTACGAATATTGTTGTTGCAGTACGCTTGCCAGTTGTACAATACAATATGAAGGGGGAGCCCGGGGGTTGTTGAGGCGGCGTGCCAAAACTGGCTGGCACTTTTGTTGGTGAGCTTAGTTCAGCAGGCATTGTATATTTTTGGAGGCCTTTCAGATTTCAAAAAAAGCCTTTTGTATCCTAGAGCAAAAATGGTTAGTATTTTTTTGGTGCGAGAGGGAGTGGTGGCTGTTTCGGAGGGAGATTACGGAAGCTTGAACACTGGTGCCCGGGGGGGGAGGGCAGTTCCGTGTGACGGCAGTGGCGCTCTCGGTGCATCACCGGGGATGCGGGGGCCGTGAGGCAATAAGCGCTGTGTTGCGGGGCTCCGCCTTCGAGATGGCTGAGAAGGCCTGTCGCGAGTTTTTGTGTGTGTATGTGCGTGTGTGTATTTCGGGGCTGGTTCCATCGGCCAGGTACCGGTAATGGCGGGGGTGTGTGGCATGTCCTGGTATCCCAGCTGGAAGGCAGTCGCTACTCGACCGGGGGACGGCGCCGTGCGCCCTTCCCTTTCACCGCTCCTAGCGGCCTGTGTTGGGAGCCTTCTGCCTTGGAGGGGGTGGGGTGGGGTGGGGCTGCCGGGCACAACGCTCCACATAGGGCCCGCCCCCCCCCCCCCCGCCCACCGAGCTTCATACTGGGGCGGCGCCTTATGAGTAACCTACTAACCTTGTGTTCTGATGGGGATCGGGCATGGGAAAGGGGGGACGGGCCCTGCGGCGCCTTCTTAATAAGCCCGCTCCGGCCTCGGCTTCCAGTCTGCTTTCAACTGCAGCACGATTGTGCCGTACACCTGGGGCTGTAATCATCTGCCGCCGCGGCGGCGGCGGTGGCGGCGAAGAAGGCCGCCGCAGAACAATGACGGCTGCTGCTGCCGGGGGGGGTGCCAAAACCTGATTTTTTTGTAAACGTTTGGAGCCACTGAGACATTGCTTTTGATTGAGCTGTGATGAGCATGTAACGGACAAGATCCGCCTCTCGGACGAGCAAGCACGCCGCCGGTCAGTCCAATCACTGCCGGGGGGGGGGGCTCAGCCTCCAGCGCTGACTGCCCCCTGGCCGCGTGCGTGCACCACCTGCTGCTGCATCTACACACCACCTTCCCCTCGCGGCCTCGAGCCTGCGGGAACGCAACCCGCCTGTTCGGAGTGTGCTTTTTCTATTGCCCAGATGCCCACCCTCAACACCCACCCGCACCAGCAGCCAGAGCAATCCACCTGATAGGATAGGGTATGAGCCTGAAGGCCAGCACGCGCGCGGCAGCCGCCTTGCGCCGGTTCCTCTCATAACCACACACCTACACATACACACGCTGTAGCGTCGCCCCTCTCGACAGTCAACCCACCGTTCAATTCGGCACGGCAGCCCCACCCACCCACCCACCCACACCGGGCAGATACAGACCTATCCCGACTGCAGCGCCGTCATCCCGGTGCTGCCCTAATCGGCGTCCAACCCAATACCGGTACACGCACCGCACTACCCCCGACATGTGCCCGTCCTCCGGCCCTCGTCCACCGGGGGGAGGGAGAGGACGGGGCCTTTCCACCCCCGGCCCATCTCCCCGCCCCGCTGCTGACCACGCGCCCCAGCACCCTCCGCCTCCGCCTCCCGACCATCCCCTCAGGCACCCGCACACCTCCTTACACCTCCTGCCTTCCGTTACCCTGCCGCCCAACAGTTCCGCCCCAACAGTGCCGCTTGACGGACGCACGAGTGGACCCCCCACTGCCCCGGACCTCCCACTGCCACACTGCAGAGTCGGGTCAGTCGTCAGTCGTCGTCAGGTCAGGCGGCAAGGCACCGCGGGGAGCGGGGCAGGGCAGGGCAGGGTAGGACAGGGGCAAGGCAGGGCGGCTGGCGCTTGGCCCCAGAGGAAAGCGCCACCGCGCGCAGCCCTGCACCGACCGACCACCACCGACAGGCCTACTCCTCTTGGAATGCGGCGCTGCACCCGCATCTGTCATTCCCTGAACCTAAAACCGCTTCGCCGCGGCCGCCGTTCCGCCGCCTGACTCTCTTCCCGCCCCCATACGCGCCCCCGCTATCCACTGCTGGTCCCCCTCCCATACACAGGGTGCCCTCTGGGCGGCCTCTGGGCAAACGACCCCGGCCAACCACCTTCGCCCCACGGAGACTGCTGCCACAACGCGGTCAAACCGGCCGGCAGACCGCGCGCTTGCCACCGTGGACGTCGACGTCGAGGGCGCTCTCCCGGATGGGGACTGCCCGCCTCCGCCTCCGCCTCCGCGCCGGCAGCAGCAGGTGGCACACCCGTGGACATACAGCGATGCCCTACAGCACCCATGCTCTCCAGCCGCCCCAACCCTCCCCCTCTGCAGCTCCGCCATGTAAGAGGTGCCAGAGCGCCCTTTGCGAAAACCCGGCGCTGCTGCTGCTGCAGCTGCTGCTGCCGATGGCAGCACAGCGCCTAAAAGAGCGCGGCAGCTCGCCGGAGGGGACCCTTATAATAAAGGCCTGAGCCCGATCTTCTGTGAGGTCCTCAGCGCGGCTCCTGATTTACTTGGCCGCCGCCGGCTCGGTCTGCGTTTCCCCGCTCGACGCCAGCGCCTGCGTGCCTGACCCCACTACCAGGCCGTTCTGCTGCTTGGACTTGTCGGCGGTCAAGGCGCGCTGTTCCTCGTAGAGCCTGACCTTCTCATCGTGGTAACGCTACGCCGGATGCGTCCGTGTGTGCGTGCGTGCGTGCATAGGAGGGGAGGGGAAGGCCGGGAGCGGCGGGCGGGAGGGCGGGCGGCCAGGTGTGGGGTGTGGTTGCGGAGTCGTGGGTGCATTGGCGTACTTCTGCGCGAGCAGCGGTCAAGGCGCCAAGAGCCAGGTTCCGTGGTGGGGCAGCTCGCGCACTGCCATTGGTACATTCGCCGTACATGACTGATGGCGTGGACAGCACGAGACGCAAAGGCAAGCGGGGGACGCGTATGTATCTCCTAAGACATCTCTCGGTGAGGGTGCGACCTTGGGGATCCCGGCGTGCGATGTGGGTAAACGCGTCGAACGCCGACGGATGCGTCACGCCATCAGTCGGTGTGACCCTCGCCCCTGCCCGCACCTTCCATTCCTCTTGCTTGCGCTGCTCCGGTAGAACGAAAAAGTAGTAGGCCAAGCCGCCGGCGACAGCCCAGGAAAGGATGTTATGCCTGCCCCGGAACCCGAAAGTCGTGTCCAGCCACCGACCAAACACGTTTTCCGTCATCGGCAACGCAATTGTTGAGCGTCACTTAATCACACTATTAAGTTGTTTTTATCACGCACAGCGCAAAGATACGGCCCCGAAGCAAAACGGTTGGGATTGACGCGTAAGCAAGTGAAACAATTTCATACTCTAACTCTTTGATAACGGTATCGGAGGTGCACGCGTCGTCAATTTCGCCTGCAGTTGCTCGTCCTGACGACCATCGTACAGTGAATTGCAACCTCTCACCTGAAATACGCTTCTTTCGTGCACGCACAACGCACAAAATAGCCGCGGGTTCCTTGCGCCACGACATCTCAAAAAATGAACTTCTCCTGCAAGGATCGCGCCCTCACCTGCGGGTCGCGCGCTCGACGCGCGACCCCTCGTTTGGTCCGCCTGTGCGCCTCCGCCGCGCCAGCGACCGCGATCTCCCAGTCTCAGCGCGTCAGCTTCAAATCAGACCCCAACTACACGTTCGCACCGCTCATCAACGGCTGCTGGCAGCTGGCGGGCGGACACGGCCGGGATGTGTTTGACAACATTCAGGTGTGAGGGCTTTGACTCTGGCCCTGCCTTGACCTGATGGCTGTAAGCGACTGAGCTCCGGGCTCAGGGAGGGGTCGGGATCCGGTACTGCAATGCAGCCAGGGGGGCCGAGCCACATGGTGTGCAAGGAGTGGGGGGGAGCCATGCGCGCCGGTTCTGTGGACCGGGGCTGCAAGTGGCGTTGGTGCGCCGTGTCGCACGGAAGCCCCGCAGCCCCCCTCCCCCCCAACAAACCCGCCGGTTGCCCCGCCTGCAGACCAAGCTGGAGGCACATGCGGCCGCTGGCTTCACGACATACGACACAGCGGACATCTACGGACCGTCGGAAGGTGCAAGGGACGTACGGTTACGGATGGCCCGGGGGGCACCTGCACCCCCCCGGTGCCCCCGGTGCGGACACGACCTCTCTCCTGCCGCCTCCATCCTCACCCCCTTTCAGGTCCCCACCTCCCAACCCGCTCTCTAACACTCCACTGGCGCCCCTCCCCGCGCTGCTCTGCACACGCCCGTTCCGCCCCCTGCCCCGCCCCCCACATCCCCACATCCCCACATCCCCGCCTCCAACACCCAACCCAGGCTCTCGGGCACACACGCACGGGGGGATCACTCGCCCCCCCGCCCTCCGCCCCCCGCCCTCCGCCCCCCGCCCTCCGCCCCCCCCCCGCAGAGATCCTGGGCCAGTTCCTCCGCTCGCACTCGGCCGCCGGAGGTCCCCCCGTGCAGGTGAGAAGCACCGGTGCGGCTCCATGCCTATGTGCCTACACGGCTGCTGACACGGCTGCTGACACGGCTGCTGCTGCTGCCCCCATCGCCGTCCTTGGCCGCACTCGGGTGCAACCTCTCCATCCGGCCTGGTCCTCAGGTCCCCACCCCTCCAGCTCTCCCTCCGCCTCTGTCCGCTCATCTGATTTATCTCCTCTACCTCCCCTACCTGGCGGCCCCCTCACCCCACCCCCCCCCCCCGCCCCACCCCAACGTCGTCTCCCCTCCGCAGGTGTTCACCAAGTACGTGCCCAACATATTTCAGCAGCGACCCGGACCCGCGGCGGTGGAGGCGGCCATTCGCCGATCCATGGCCAAGCTGCAGGTGGGTGGGTGGGTGGGTGGGTGGAGGTGTTTGGGTGGGGCAATAAAGGTGGTACCGCATCGGAGGGATGGTAGTTGGGGTAGGGAGGGAAGGGGAAGGGAGGGAGTGGGGAGAAGGAGGGGAGAGAGGGAGGGTAAGGGGGCACGAAGGCTTGGCCAACTCTCTGGGGAAAGAGGTCTATGTGTGGAGGTGCAAGGAGCCCAACTAACAAAGAGGCGCAACGCACGATGTCGTACTTGATGGCCTGCCGCTCCCCTGCCGATTCCGGCGGCCGCTTGGGCCCTTTGTTGATGTATCGAACCGCTGGGGACCCCGTCCACACATTTTGCACAGGACGTGTGTGTTTTGAACTCCTCGCCGCCGCCCCGCCCTCCATTGCGGCATCATCTTAAATTCCGGCTGCCCCCCCTTTCTCTCCCCTCCCCCTCCCCTCCCCCGCCCCCCGCCGCCGTCTCCCGCCCGCAGGTGTCTCAACTGGACCTGGTCCAAATGCACTGGTGAGCAGCGCCCTCCCCTCCCCCTCCCTCTCCTCCTCCCTCTCCTCCTCCCTCTCCTCCTCCTCCACCCCGACCACGGGCTCAGGCCTACCGTATATCCGTGGACACCCCCCTCCCCTCCCCTGCCCGTCCTCGTCCCCCTCTCGGTCCCGACGGTCCCGTCCCGCTCCGTCCCGGGAAAGAGCCGGCAGAGGCGTCGTTAGTGTTGGGGCACAGGGGCGCCTGGCTGCCCGCTGCGCGTGTGGATGTGGGTGCCTGCCTGGGGAATGAGTTGGGATGGAGGCGGAACGGGACTGAAAACCCTATCCGCGGACACACAAACCCCTCCACACACCACACCCACACAACCACACACCCATCCACCCGCCCCCGCCCCCTCAGGTGGGAGTACTCCATCCCTGGTATGGTGGACACCGCTCTGGCCCTGACTGATCTGCAGTCCCGGGGCCTGATCCGCTTCGTGGGAACCACCAATATGGACGTGGCGGCACTGGAGGCGATGGAGGCAGCCGGGGTGGAGCTGGCGGTCAACCAGGTGGGGGGGAAGGAGGGGGAGGGGGGGAGGGGGATATCCACGGGGGAGGGAGGGACGGAGGGGGAGGGGGAGGGGGAGGAGGGGGGGAATGGTGTCCACGGGTGCCCACACCCCCCACGGGGTGGGGTGGGTTGGGGGTTGGGGGTGGGGGAGGGTATGTAATAGAGGAAATACCACGGTGAAGGGACGGAGGCGGGTGGTGGTGGGGGGGGCCGAGGGAAACAGTCGGGTGGGAAGCTGACGTCCCCCCACCGGTGCCCCGTGCCGCACCGCTGTTAGTGCATATGCAAAACGCCCAACTGTAACGCGCCGTACATCTGTACGGCACGTTACCGCTGAGTGTTCAAATACGCAGCTTCCTTTTGCATCCTTCATCTTTTTTCTCTTTTCCATAGGCACTTTTCTTAGTATCGCACCGCATATCACGCCATGCTCCCTCAGCAATTTTGCAACGTTGCTCACCATTACGCCACGTTGCCCCTGCCCATCACGCATCGACGGATCGCCATCGCTACCGCACTGGTCTGCCGCACAGGTAAGCATCCTCCTTTCCGATAGATGTTGACGTTGCCAGTTCTTACAGCTTAGAGGGTGGGATTTCGGGGAATTTAGAGCAAGCACGCGCATGCCAGCTTTACAGTCAGTTTCGGACGCTTCTACTTCGCTAATTTTACGTTTGGTACATATCTACAACATCGCACCGCACGAACTGCGGCGCGACTTCGTCCGAGGCGCCTTACGACATGCGACGTCGTCCAAAGCGACTTACGAGACCGTCCAGACGACGGGTCGGCGCTACCACTGGTCAAGCATCAATGTCGGTAACGTATGGGAATGGGTGGGTTACAGCTAACAGTTTCGGAGGTTCAGCGGCCGAAGCAGCTTGATCAACAACATCCGCAGTGACTCATTATTTTATAAAGGAGCATATCACTCCCTGAACCCCCACATTATGCCCCGCCCTACGCCTGCTGGTTCGGTCTGGTGGCAGGTGACTATCAGAGTCACTCAGTACACTCTCAGAGCCGGGCCCAGTGTGTACGGGAGGAATGCCTAAGCAACGTGGGCCTCCGGGCTCCCGAATAAATGACATGGCATCCTTTACGGCACTGCAAGCCTAATCAGCCTTCACTTCATCTTCTTATCAGTTTCAACAGCCAAATTCTTATCTTTTTAACTACTTACAGCCAGCTGCACATAGGAGCTTTATCGGGAGGGTAACTTTGCATAAAAGAACTGAGCTCTCGTCGGCTCTATCGCTGAAATGGAGGATGCCGATAAATACCTGTCGGCGCAGTGCAGGGCGTTACGCGATTCCGTCGCGGCTGCTGGGATGGGGCTCTTACTAATGCATATGGCTCGTTTTATCACCGTGCGCCAACGCACTCAGCCAACGTTCGCGATGCCCACGTCCCCTTACAGCAACGATACCTTTTCGTTCACCTTCCCTATGACACTGCACAAGTCATCTATGCTGCGTTCCCTTTGTATCAGTGGCAATGCGGCAGCTATGCAGCATACATTACGGGCACTTTGCAATCACGATTTGCCGGGAATGTGCAAGACATTGCAAGCGCACATGCTCACATAAGGCATCTGTCCCATCCCACACACACACACACGCACACACACGCACGTGGAAACTCCCCCACCCCACCCTGCCCCCTACCCCACTCCACCCCCTTACTCACTCCACCCCACCTCACCCCCGCAGCCCACCCCACACAATCCCCCGCACCCCACCCAGCCCCACCCCATCCCACACACACACCCCGCCCCACCTCACCCCACCCAAACCCCACCCCACCCAAAAAAAACCCCACGCCCACCCACCCTCCCCGTGCATTTCTCTGACCACATTCTTGCGGCATTTCGTGCACTCCAGAAACGCCAGCCACCACCGTCACTGCACCCCTTCACCCCTTCACGTAGCACGTTCCTCGCTAAAGCCCCCTACCATCCCACACCGCAGGGGTCAGCATGTATCGGCCCCTCCGGTGTGCGGTATGGCGGGAACCTTCTCAGGCCCCGTGCCGCACCGCTGTTAGTGCATATGCAAAACGCCCAACTGTAACGCGCCGTACATCTGTACGGCACGTTACCGCTGAGTGTTCAAATACGCAGCTTCCTTTTGCATCCTTCATCTTTTTTCTCTTTTCCATAGGCACTTTTCTTAGTATCGCACCGCATATCACGCCATGCTCCCTCAGCAATTTTGCAACGTTGCTCACCATTACGCCACGTTGCCCCTGCCCATCACGCATCGACGGATCGCCATCGCTACCGCACTGGTCTGCCGCACAGGTAAGCATCCTCCTTTCCGATAGATGTTGACGTTGCCAGTTCTTACAGCTTAGAGGGTGGGATTTCGGGGAATTTAGAGCAAGCACGCGCATGCCAGCTTTACAGTCAGTTTCGGACGCTTCTACTTCGCTAATTTTACGTTTGGTACATATCTACAACATCGCACCGCACGAACTGCGGCGCGACTTCGTCCGAGGCGCCTTACGACATGCGACGTCGTCCAAAGCGACTTACGAGACCGTCCAGACGACGGGTCGGCGCTACCACTGGTCAAGCATCAATGTCGGTAACGTATGGGAATGGGTGGGTTACAGCTAACAGTTTCGGAGGTTCAGCGGCCGAAGCAGCTTGATCAACAACATCCGCAGTGACTCATTATTTTATAAAGGAGCATATCACTCCCTGAACCCCCACCGGACACTCCCAACCCCAACCCCCCACCACTGACCTCTTGTGCAATACACACACACGCACCCCACCCCACCCCGGGTTCTGCTGTACCCCCTCTCCCCTCGAGATGGCCCACCCCACCCCCCTGGAGCACAGGTCCAGTTTTCGCTGTTGGACCGGCGGCCACTGAACGGCATGCTGCAGTACTGCTCGTCCCGCGGCATCAAGCTGTTCACGTACGGCAGTGTGGGCGGGGGGCTTCTGTCGGACAAGTACGTGGAGGCTCCTCGGGCTGGTGGCTTGTTCGGACTGGGGGGAGGGAACAAGTACAGCCCAGTGGACCTCAACACGTCGTCCCTGAAAATGTACTGGTGAGCAGGCGGGGGGGAGGGGGAGGGGGAGGGGTGGTTGGGGAGTGGCTGTGTGTGGACTTCGCGGCTTGGAGGGGGGCAGCAGGGTGGCGGAACTGAGGTGCTGGGGAGGGAGAGAGGAGCGACCCTTCTCTGTCATCACCACCTTCCCTCCCTCCCACGTCCCGCCACCCCCACCTCCCCCCCTCCATACAGGAACGTGGCCAAGCAGTTTGGTGGTCAGGATTTGTGGCGGGAGCTGCTGCTGGTGCTGAGGGGGGTGGCGGACAAGCACGGAGTCAGTTTGGCCAATGTGGCGCTGCGCTGGGTGATGCAGCAGGTGGGGGCAGGGGGGGAGGAAGGGCGGGTGCGGAAGGGGTCGCCAATCTTGCCGCCAATCTTGCCTCCCTCCCTCCCTTGCTATCTCCCTCCCTCCCCTGCTCCCTCTCCCCCTCCCTTACTCCCTCCCCCCCTCCACACCACCATGTGGGAACCCCCCCCGCCCCCCCCCCCAGGGTGACGGCGCCACCGTGTGCCCCATCGTGGGTCTGCGGGGCACCTCCCACATCGCCGACAACGCGCGCACCCTGGCCTTCAGTCTGGAGCCTCAGGACCTGCAGGCCATTGAGCAGGTGCTGGTCAGGGCCAAGGGGCCCCGGGGGGACTGCTACTCGTTCGAGCGGGGTAACTGAGGGGGAGGAGGGGGAGGAGGGGGAGGAGGGGGAGGAGCGGACTGACTCCGGACGGAGAGGAGGGGGCGGCTGGGGAGATGTGTCGTGCATGCGTGCCGTACCTACCCAGGTGGCGCACGACAGCCGTCCTTCCTTTCCTACCGGTACATGTACTAATTTTCCATTTTACGTGACATGAGTCATGCACATGCGGCGCTGTCGTGCATGACAGGAGAGGGAGGGGGGTGGAGGAGGGGTTGGTGGAGGGGACAGGAGAGGAGGCGGGAGAGAACCCTCGCATTGCGCGTGATGAGTGGCTGGGGAGGGGGAGGGGGCCGAGGCAGGTGCTGGGCGGGGTTGCTTGCAGGGAGGTTTGGGCTGAACGAGGGTGCATTGTTTGAGGGTGAGGGGAGAGACCAGATCGGATGAGATGGATGACTCATGGTCTGATTGAGAAACCGCGAGAGGCATGCAACCTCCATGTTTTATTGATTTTAGTTGGGCGCGGTTGGGGATTCCCACCGCTTGTTGGGCCAGGCCTGCGCATGCGATGCATCCCGGACAAGTGTGAGCAGGAATTTCGGTCCAGGTCGTGTTCTTACGTACAGCGTGATTGCAGTCGGCGCAGATGTAGTTCGGGGCTAAGTTCCCGGCATAAGGGGGTAGGTTCTCTTGCAAGAGAAGAAGCCAGCGTGGGTTTGGGTCCCAGTGGGTCCAGGGTACGTCAGCCAGGCTTTCTGACCCTTGGAGCCTGCTGCTAGGTATGTAATGACATGGCCGTCAGAGGCTGGACAGGCGAGGGGCAGAGGACAGGGTGGGCCCACGAAAACGGCATGCCCGCTGTACGAATGAAGTCGGTTGTGCTGGACCACAACGGTAGAAGTCCCTATCAGAATGCACCTCGGCTACCGGTATCATCATCGCACACCAGATCGCACGTCGTCCTCATCGCACACCGGAAGTCGATGAGGGTTTATTGCACAGGGAAAGGACGGTTGGCGCATTCAGCGCAATTACACTTTTTGAACTGGCGGTGAACAACAGTTAGGGTAATGCAAAGCAGTTTTGCTGGCGTGAAAGCTCCAGTTACTGTCTATGCAACCAAACTATATAGGTGCAATTCGACGAACCGGTAAGCAGTTCTGTCGTGGGTTCGTTGAACTTCCATGACCATCGACCAGCGCCCTTGCGCTCGAACATCAACCTGACGCCATCGCCCTTGCAGCTTCAAAACAACGATCACTGGTGTACATCAGGCAAAGTCAGCAGACATGCCGCCTACGAACAAGGTCACAGACCCAGAGGATGCGGAGACCACCCGGAAGTCCGTGTGTCCCCGCATTTCACTAGTGCCCGTGCGCTACACAAAGGTCGTCCATTTTGTGCGCCATGGCCAGGGCTTCCATAACGTGGCAGGTGCGCGAACCTTGCTGGTACTTGCTGGAAGCTGGCGGGGGCGCGGACGGGACAGCCCCGTTCCACTGCCAGCCGCCTCACCCAGGACCGACGGGCAACCCACAAATCGTGTCCGCGATCTGCCCGCAGGACACATAAACCACGACAACTACAAGCTCTGGGACTACGCCGACGCGCACCTGACGGAGCTGGGCTGGCAGCAGGCGGAGCAGCTGGGTGCGTGCCCGCCCAGCCAGCACAGCCGAGGTCCTCGGCTACCAGCACCATCAAAAACAAAGCGCTGCGCTTGCATCACCCATCATCTGCCGCCGCCCGCCCCGTCGTCTCCGTTTCATCTTGATTACGCCCCCACCTGCCCTGCCCTGCCCCGCCCAGGCCGTCATGTGGTGGCGACCCGGCTACCCGTGGATCTGGTGGTGGTGGCCCCCCTGCAGAGGGCGCTGGAGACAGCGGTGGCGGCGTTCGGGGGCCTACACCAAAGAGCCGATCACGGCAATGGCAACGGCGGCGGCGATGCCGACGGCGTGGATGGCACAGACGGGGCCGCTGCGGCGCCGCTGCTGATGGCGGCCCAGGAGGGGCTGGAGGGCAAGCGGGTGGAGCGGCGAGCCGTGTCCAGCCGGGGCTGCCCGCCCTTCATAGCGCAGGAGCTGTGCCGGGTGGGTGAGAGGGATGGAACTGGAGGCCTAGCTCAGCGGTGGGCAGTGGGGTTGGCGGTCGGGTGCAGGCGAGTGAGGGCGATGGAGTTCGGCGGCTTGCGGCAGGCGGGTGCGGATTGAGGTGCCGCCGGGCAGTACCGCGTGCTGCCGAGCGGTTATCCAAGGGGCAGCAGCAGCGGAGGAGCAGGTGGAGGCCCCCACATGGGGAGTTGGTCCCCACATCGGCCCCGGTGAACGTTTGTGGTCCCGCTCGGTTACCACACCCTCTTGGGCAGCCTCCAGTTTCGCAATGTTCACGACGTTCCAAAAGGAGGCATTAGGACGGAAGCTTACGTCCGGTGCGTGCCGCTTTCCTGCACCTCCTGCACGAGGCCTGGCCTGGTCAGTGGCGGCCAGCTCCCGGATTGGCCCCTCGGACCGGACGGATACGGACCCCAGGATCCGGCCCCGCCTTGTCCCCGGCCCCGGCCCCCACTGGCCTGGGCCAGCCTGACCGAAGGCCGCGGCTGTCTCTCCGTCTGCCTTCCTCCTCCTGCCTCCGCCCTCTTCCCGGGGGCCGGGGCTGGTTGCTGCAACCAGTACCAATTCATTCATGTACTCAAAACATCCCAAACCGCCCCGGCCAACCTGCAGGAGCACATCGGAGTGCACCCCTGCGACCGGCGCAGCGAGGTGTCGGCGTACAAGGAGAGGTGCGCCGTGCAGTGCAGGGGGGGGAGCAGGGACACGGCAGGGAGGCAAGGAAATGGAGCGGAACTGACAGGGTGGCCAAGGACAGGACAGGAAGAGCGGCCGGCTCCTGAGTGGCTCTCCTCGCCCTCCGCATGGCCTGTGGGGCCTGGGAGCTGCTCCACAACCTCGGCCTGGGTGGGGATATGCGGCCGCGGTCGGCGCAGGGTCCCTGCCACCGCCACCACTACAATCAAAGCCCGATACCCCGCGCCCTCCCCTGCTGCCCCCGCCCTCTCCTTCTCCATCGCATGCACTTATTTACCGTTCGCGGGCTCCGACCTATCCGTGGATAAACCCCACCCCACCCCTCTGCAGGTTCCCCGCGGTGGACTTTTCGCTGGTGCAGCCCGACGAGGACGCGCTGTGGAGTGCGGAGCACCGGGAGAGCAAGGACGAGATTCGCCGCCGCGGCCTGGCCTTCCTCAAGTGGCTGGCGGCTCGGCCGGAGCGCCACATCGCCGTGGTGAGCCACTCATCCTTCCTGCACTTCACGCTGTCGTGCTTTGGCCAGGGCGCCGCGGAGGCGGTCCAGGGAGAGATGCACAAATGGTACGACAACTGCGAGATGCGGTCGCTGGTGCTGAGCGACGACAGCGAGGAGGCGGCGGCGGCGATGGCGGCGGGCGGGACGGCGGACGAGTGGCATTTCGCCGGCGGGCTGCACGCGACGGGCCGGCCGCACTGACCGGACTGCGAGCTGCAGCGAACTGGAGTGCGTTTTACGGGTTTTGGGAGCAGAGGCGGCGGCGGCGGCGGGGCCCCTGCGCCGGGTTGGGGTTGGTGGTGCTTGGCTGGAAGTGGCTATCTGCGTGACTTGACTACTACACGGCACTGACTGCTATAACTGCTGACTAGGGGGCTGGGGGGGGGAGGGGGGCGCTGCGGGTTCCAACCTTGCAGGCGGCAGTGGCGCCGGGCGCCTCCCCGATGCGTGCGAGACGTCCATGCCGACGCCTCGGGTCGGTTTCCTGTTGCTGCATTCCAGGCTGCATTCCTGTTGCTGCCTCGTGTTCAGCCCCGCACCGTAGACGTGTTGGCGGTCTGTCCGCCGGCGCCTGGCAATTCGGGATGTGACTACCGCCGCGTCCGACTCTTGTGTTGCGTTGCGTTGCGTGCGGCGCGTGTCTCACTCACGCGGGTTGGGACTGGGCGGGTCTGGGAGGACTGGCGGTGGGCGGCCGGCCACCCACCGCCGAGACCGCTGCGGAGGGGTCCGGGGTCCAGGGGCCGTGGGGGGCCGGCCACAACCGCCGAGGAGGGCTGTTGAGGGAGCGAGCGTGTGCACGTGGGAGTGCAATGACCTGTGTGTTCGTCGACGCGTGGGCGTAGGGTTTGTAGGGTTTGGTTACCGGTAGATCAGCACGAACCTCGAATTGGAGGGTACCCCTGTGCAATGCTGGGATCGGCAGGCAGGTAGGCAGGCAAATGGAGTGCCGCGCACGCCCGGCCCCATCCGCCCCAGCCCTGCCCGCTGCATCTAAGCCAGACGGCCCCGCACGAGCCCCTGACGCTCATCACACCGGGCTCGTTTCCGTTGGCTCCGTACGTCAACACGCATCTCCTGGCAAAACACGAGCGGCCGCCAGCGCCCCAGAGCCGGTTCGGCACTCGCAAGCATGCCGGGTGTTGTTGGCGCTTTCACGTCAACAACACCCGGCCGCGAAACACACGCTTGCACGTGTGTTTCGCGTATCAACGTCCAACGATGGAAATGTTCACCAGCAAGTAAGCTCTCCGTGCTTCTAGCTGCGCGCCGCAATGCAACGTTTGTCGCGCCGCCATGAGGTCAAAAAGCCAGTCGGGCAATCGCCCGCCGCGCACGCCCATGAAATTGCCCTCTCGGCCCTAGCGCTGCTGCGGACCGGGCCCGAATTGTGCCCGCGATCCGAAGAAAGGGAGAGAGAGAAAGGAGCCGGAGCCGGCCTGGAGGGGGGGGGTAAGAAAGAGATACCGCAGCGGCCCGGGGGGCGACGCAGGGCAGAGGCCCGCCGCTGCTCCCCGCCCGGAAGGGTGTAAAGCTCGTCTCGTCACGCCGCCGTGACATCAGGAGTACTGGACGCCCTTGGCCGCCGAAATGAAGGCCGACACCTTGGCGGAATCCTTTTTGAGACCTGCGGGGCATCGACACCGACATCGTACGGGTTAAAACAGGCAGGCCGAGGCAGAGGTCAGAAGGAAAAAGGGGGCCGCAAGGGTGGCGGGATTCGAGGTACACAACAGGGTACGGTACACCACCACCAGGCGCGTCGACAGGCGACCCGTCAGCCTCGGAGGCGAACCGGGTCCACACAGGCGACCCACACCGGGCTTCCACCGCGCTAAGCTCACAAATGCCACACAACGTCCGCCCCGCGTCAGCCCATCCCCGCCACAGGCACCCACGCACCCATCCGCGCAACAGCGCCCAGCCACCCACCCACCCTACCCACCATCCGGCCCGCACACGCCGCTCGACACGTCCACCGCCGTGGGCCTTGCTAAGGCGGCCGCGGCGGCGACGTTGTCCGGGTTGAGGCCCCCTGCCAGCAGCCAGCCGCGCGAGGCCTCCTCTGCAGGCACCCGCAGGTTCCGCCAGTCCAGAGCCTGGCCCGACCCGCCCTGGGTGGGATAGAGCAGACACCAGAGCGCGGCGTGGAGTCGAGAGTGAGAGTGAGATCGGGGTGAGGTCAGGGTGGGACTCAAGAGCGACATCGGCACGCACAACCGTCGCAGACTGGGAAGCCGCGGTATCCGCCACCCGAGGTGGCAGGGAACAGTCCGTTTCCGATGTGTGCCAAGAGGAGTGAGTAGTGGCGAACAGCCGGAAAGGGACAAGGTGGGACGCACGGCGGAACGAGACCTGGTGTTTGCCCGCGGAACGGCAGCCGGACTCCTGCAAGAGTGGCCGCTGAGCGGGGGGGGGTGGGAGGCGACACGGCTTCAAGCGCTGTGCAAGCTATGCGTTGCTTTCCACCGAAGAAGCCCCACTGCCTGGGCCCCGCTACCCAGACCCCACTGCCTAGGCCCCTACCGAGCCTCCAACCCAACACCGCAGTGGCGTCAAGATCCCAGTGGCGCAGTGACCTCCTCCCCCCTCCCCACCGCCGCACCCTACCCCACCTGCGCGCTGTCCACCAGCACCCACTGCGGTCGGCGCCCCCCCGGCCTTCCCATCTGCTCCAGCAGCTGGCTGGGGGGCTGCGTCAGCGGGGTGCCGTCGGGGGCGCAGTTGAGGACGTAGACCACCTCCAGGGAGGGATCCAGGTCGGGCAGGGCGGACCTGGGTGGGGTTGGGTTGGGAGGGGGGATGATGGAGCAGCGAGGAGTTGGGGAGTGAGCGATGAAGGAGTTTGGGTGGGGAGCTTTTGTGCCCACCAGATACGGCACCGAGGAAGGGAGGGGACGGGCGGGAGGAGAAAGGCGGGCTGAGGCGACCGAGGTCGTGCACAGGCCCTGAAGACGGCGACGACACCCGCACATGCAATTATCAATCCTCGACGCGCGGCACCTGCCCGCGCATCCTTACGCACCTTGCCCCGTCTCCGTGCAGCTGAGCTACCGGTATCCCCGCGTCACGGCACCTGCGCAGCGCAGCGCCAGGCACAAGGGGGACAAGGGGCCCAACGCCAGGGGGGGCGGGACGTCGTGGGAAACGGAGATGTACGCACGAGGGCGACATCGGCCTGGTCATCGCCACCGCACGCCCGACCGCTTGCGAGCGTGCGGATAGGGCTGGAGGGGGCCGAGCTGCCGGGTCGAGAAAGAGGGAACAAAGCATCCGGGGCAGCGCATCCGGGGCAGCGGGCTGCAAGCATCCCGGCAGGCAGCAAAGAGAGCAGCAGGCATCAGCAGGCCGACGGATCCGTTGTTGACCACATGCGCTCACAATTCCGTGGCTCGGCTCCGTGGCAGCGCATACCACACAGCTGTGGTCCGTGTCCGCAACGCTCCCCACCGCCCCCCACCACCACCAGCACCACCAGCAGCACCCCACCTAGCAAACCCACTTTTCTTATGTCACGAAACCAACCCACCTGGTGAACCTTCCCCTCCCCCCCCCGCCCTCACCCCACCCAACCTGGCAGAGATGGTGGCCGCGTCCTCGTCCACAAAGACCCCGACTGCGCTCGCGCCCCCCTCCCGAGCCACCGAGGCGATGCTGCGGGCGGTGTCCGCGCTGACAGCCCGCTTCGCCTTCTGCCACATGATCATGCCTGCGCAGGGGGAGACGGGCGGAGGTGGAGTCGCCAGACCCGGCAACGATTGGGTGGAGTAGGTACTCGCCGGGCCGAGGCGGTGCGCCTTGGGGAGATGATTGGCCAGATGCCAGCCACCGGGCGGCTAAAGGCTTCCGTGGGAATGTTCTTTGTGGGGGCAAGGTGGTTGGATGAGGAGAGCTGCGCTTGCGAGGGTCGAGGCGGCCTGCTGGGCCGTCTTTGGCGCGCACTTGCAGCTATGCGTCGCGGTCTGCACATTACGCTGCTGTGCGCCCCAGGCAGTACAGCACAGCGTAGAGCGTGGACTGGCGGCGCAAATATTCTCTGTTCGCGTAGCACCTATGCGGGGGTATCCACGAATAGGCCGGAGCCCGAGAACCGGGGAAGGGGGGGAGGACGCTACTGCGAGCGGTTGGCTCTTGGTAGAGGCCGTGCAAGCACTACGCAGCGGGCTGGGCTAGGACCATCAGGCTCGCTCACCGATTAAGTTGGCTCCCGAGCTGACAGCATGGCGGGCGTCGTCGGGATTGGTTATGCCGCAGATCTGGGTTGAAAGCGGGGGGTTTTGTACTTCAGTTACACACGCACCGGAGTCCCATGGACCAGCTCCGCGCTCCGTGCAATGAACTCGTGCGATTAGCCCCTTCACTCTCCGGGGGACCTTACCTTTACTAAGGGGGCATTTGCTGTTGCCGCTTGCGGGGGCGCTAGGCCTGCCGAGGTGCTGTGTACGGGCGCGGAACACTCTCGCTAGTCATATTAATCACATTTACAGTGTTTATTTGTAATCAGATGCCTTACCGAAGGCAGGGTCGCCGCCGCAGCTGTAATCGTGCACAGCTCCCACCCGCTGGGGAACAGAATTGCGCATTTTGGGTCAAAAACATCGTTATCTACCAAGGTGAAACGAGGAACACTGCTGAACACTACTTGAAGCCGTGCTGATTGATGATTTGTCGATGATTCGATCACGGTTTGCTCGTCATAACTGCTTGCACTTTGCAAGTTTTTGAAGTAGCTATCTCTAGGATCTTTTTACATATACATAAACATCTTACGGAGATCCTACATCAATTGGCGTCGAAACTCCCTGAAACACTCTTTGAGCCGAGACCGTTTGTCCGAAGCAGTGCAGCTCAGCCATCCACAAAGCTGACCTTGACGTTTTAGCTCGACGTAGTAGCTCACGGTGCAGATGGCGCTGTTGGGCGCTGAAAAAATCCGCTTCCTGCCCTCTCGTCATCGGAGGCAACTGGAGGTGCTCGCGGCGCACAAAGCTCGGAGCCGGAAACAGGTTGCCGTCTCGCGAACGCTCGTCGCGAAGAAAGATCACGAAGCTGAAGTAGCACGCTTGGCCGGCGAAATCATGAAGTGGACGCAACAGGAGTGCCAAGTCACCGGAAACGGCATCGTTGCGTTCGACTGCGTTCGCGACGGGTGGGAGGCCAACACGTTTCACTTCTGGTAAGTTGATTTGGCCGAACTTGCTGCATGTTTGAAACCACACCTAGTTTTGTGCCGGCTTAAACCAAACCGCCAACAGGGAGCGCTACGAGAACACTTCAGCGTTCGGCGCTCATTCTACGGCACCACGGATGGTCGAATTGCTGGAAAAGGTGGGATCTGGCTCGGGGGAACGTTTGCTCACTCGTTGAGCCCCGTGAGCGTGTTCGAGGGGGATGGAGAGGGGTTAGGCCTGCCCAGTCCGTGCCGGTGTGTATTGCCTGTTGCTGGCGCGTGGGTCACCTTTCAACACGCGCGTTCCGGAATCGCCGTTTGAGCGCCCATAATGGACATGTCCAGGCTAGGTTCGACTCTGGGGGCGACCGTGTGCGTCTGCATGGATTGTGTCACAACGGCGGCCCGTGAGAACACTCACACATGCGTACCGCACCTGACACGTCGCGGCGCCGCGCTGGAGTCCCGCCCCCGCCAGAGGGCGCAAGAACGACATTACAGCACAAGCCCACGCCGGCAGCAGCTGTGGCGTGCTCTGCTGGCCTCTCTATGCCGGCACGCTGGCCCCATTGTTCAACGCCAGACATCTACACATTCGAAGGTTGAATCGCCCGCCTACCTCACAAACTTCTCGCCCACCTAACCGCACGCCCGCAGATGCAGCCCCATCTGGAGGGCCCCATCGGCATATCCCTTTACACCTACGAGGACGGCCGCATAGGGCCCGCCTCCGTCCAAGCGGGTGAGAGCGTGCGATGGACGGACGGGCGGGCGCGTGAGCGGGCAAGCGAAATGAGCAGCAGCCCGAACTGCCCGCTGCTGTCGAAGGCCTATTTACGGGTTTTCCGCGAGGCAGGCAGACGGTGCCGCAGTGAGCGTCTACGGCGCTTTCCTGACAAGGTTGACAACGCCGGCGTATGGGGCCCTTGCGGCTGAAGGGCTGCCCGATAGAAGGAGCCGCACCGCAGACCTTGGCGAGCAGGCTCTGCCGCATGATCGGACAGCCCCTCTCCGTGCACGTCTCCGTGCACGTGGGTTTTACCTTCAGACACGGTACTCAGCCATCTTGATCATCCATAACTCGAAGATATCGCTCGCATGTTGTGATCTGCGTGGACCCATTTGCGATTTGCTCCGCAGGGCCCAAGGGGGAGGGCGGCCTGGACGACGCCACAGGCGCCAGCGGGGCTGCGGGCGGCGCGTCCTACAAGCAGACGTCACGCGCCTTTGACCTCAGTACGTGCCGCCGCCCTGTGTTTACCGTATCGTCAATCGTGCCTTTTTTGCGGAGCGACCTTCTGCCCTGGTTGAGCGTGAGGGCGAGGATCGGGGCGACGAAGCGCAGCTTGCAGCGGTGTATGCTTTCGGTGTCATGACTGATGAGAGGCATGATGTGTCGTCGTGCGTCTGCGCTTGGCAAAAATTTTAGAACCATTCGACCTCAAACTGAACTTTATTTGAGTGCGACTTTTACAGCCGTTCATCTGCATGTGTCGGTGGCACATGGGGATAGGCCAAAGGGGCAGCCCCAGCGGCGAAGTTTACGGTACCTCTTCGCCTCCTCCTTTCCCCAATCACCCAATTTACCCTTTCATGGGCCCCGTGCGCCCACTCCCCGTGTTCCGCCCTGCAGCCAAGGTGGACGAGCACGAGGAGGCACACCGCGAGCAGCAGCTGCTCAACTCCATGGGGGGCAAGGCGGCCGGGCAGGAGTCAGGGGAGGGGCCGCAGCAGGCGACCGGCAAGGCGGAGGCCAAGGCGCGCAGCCCGCTGCCTTCGCTGCAGGATGTGCTGGGCTTCGTTATGGCGGTCAAGGACAGCGTCATGGGACCGCTGTGCAAGCTGCTGAAGCACTGAGCGAGTGGGATGTTCGGTATGGTGGAGACGGTTGCTGTTGCTGGGACCGCAGTCGCCGTTGGGGCATGAGCGTGTCTATGCCGGCTTCGTTATTAAGTGGTTAATAAGCAGGTCCTCATCGGGGCGCGGGTGCCACACATTGTGGTATGCGCTACAAGGTATGGGTGCGGTTCCTCAAGTCGTTTCGTGTAGGCGTTTAGTGCAGCCCCAAAGCAGACCATTTCTGCAGATGCTACATTATTTGCTGGTGCTGCTGCGCACGAGGGAACCCAAGGGGTGTGAAGACCTGCAGGCAACCCTGCGGCGGTACAGTGCGACGTTGCCATTACTTTGTGTAAAGCTTGTGCAGGTGCGGTATGCACCGGTCATCGTGTTGGGTCCTATATCATACAAGGTCAATGGCGGGTGCTACAAAGGACTCTTACAACAAAACTCCCAGCATTACTTCCCCAACCGGCGCCAGGGCTTTACACGCCCAGGCCTGAAAACACCGAGCAGGTGGGGCAGTGGGCGTGGACCACGGGTCGCTGCGGGACCCAACGGACTGCACATCCACAACCCTCACAGTAAGCATCAGCAGGGGGAATACGATGCATATGATTTATAGTTTATTTCCATTCTTCACACAGGCACGCGATTGATTCTTCGTCGAAAGTGATTTATATCGTACTCTGGGCTCAAAACGCGCGAGTCGGCCGCAGATGGTGAACAGCAGGATATAAGGCGACGGAAGGACCGGCCCACCAACAGACCGACGAACCGACAAAGACACAGCACATTCCAGCACAGTGACATCCACGCTGCACCTGTCCCCTCCAACAGCAGTACTAGTACCAGCAGCGTCGTCAGCGCCTCGGCAGGCGCGCGGGCAGCGCTGCGTGACCTCTCGCAACCTGCAACCGCCAGCGCTGCACACGAACCACAAAACCACACCAACAACTCTCGACCAACATTGCCTTGGACCTCTCCCAAAACAGAGTCAAAGCTCCCTCCCTCTTCTCGCCTGCAGCTACGGGACGCAGGCGCATCCCACAAAAGATGGCCCCCGGGTCGGGCAACCTACCAACTCCACACCCCGCCATTCTCCAGCCCATCAACCCCCCGGGTCCCCTGCGCCGTCCCCAGGCAGTGTTCCATCCTAACTTTCATTCGTTATCTGCAGCTGCCGCTGCCGTCTCCCTTCGGCCGCATCGTGCGCGGGGAAGGTTATGATGAGGGCGCCACGGACTGTGACCCTTCCACACGCGCGTTAGTGCGCGAGTGAGAACTTTTCCGCTTACGCAGTAGCGTTGACGACCGAAGGCGGCACGTTGTTGGTGGCCGCTGCCTTCTGGTGGACCGTCGCGCCCGCCTGCTGCTGCTTCCGGCGCCGTGCCTCCACCATCGTCACCGCCACGTCCATGATGCCTGGGCCAAAGCAAAGCGAATGCGGGCAGAGGTCAATACGCGATTATGTACCGCGAAAGTTTCGACTGGCCTGGACAGGGCGAGCAGTCCACACCGCTTCCAGACCTGAGCCAGGCACCCCGCCGGCCTTCTCATGCACTCCAACAATCACATCCGACGCAAACACAACCCGTCCCGGGTCGTATTGCTGTCCACGCAGTCCCCCTACCCCGTCCCCTTGCTCCGCCACTATCCGCCTCCTCCCATCCTACACCCCATCATTTTCGCCGCGGTACACATCACACACCGCGGGCCCAATCTCACCTGACCGGCCCAGGCCCGGCGGCTGCACCGGCCTGTTGAGCCACTCGGCCCCCTCCGCCAGCAGCTTCTCCCACTTCTCGTCGGCGTCCACCAGCTGCTCAATGTAGCGCGCCTCCGCCTCGCTGCCAGCCCAGGCACCCGCCTTGGTGGTGGCGCCCGCAGCCTGCAACCAAACGACCCATGGGTCAGAATTAGAATAGTAGTCACCAAATCCAGATGCACCGCGGCGGCGAGGCGCGGGGACGGCAGAGTGCGAGTTGCGCGAGCGCGAGGGCGGGGGGCGCGGCATGCCTCACAGCGATGCACGCAGGCCTCCAGTCAGCCTCCATACGAATTGCGCTGGGCCTGGCCTACTTTCCGACGCCGGCAGCATCGCCGAGAAGACGACGCAGCCCCAATTCCAATACCCAAAACCCATGCCGGCATGCTTCCTTCAGCTGCGAGATCAACGTCCTGATGCGACCACTGCTGCCACCCCTAGACCGCTCTCCGGTCTGGCCAGTCCAGCCCAGCCCCCCTCCTCCCTCATTTCATCGCCCTTACCGCGTTGCGCTCCGCAACGGCGTTGCGCCAGTCCCCTCCCTTGACCACGAACTCCTGGAACTGGCCCAGCTTGCGGAACTTGGCGTAGCGGTCCAGCTTAATCTCCTCCTCGCTCATGGTCGCGTAACTGAGCGATGAAGACAAGAGGCAGAAAGAGCGAGTGTGAGAGATGGCAACCGGTCCACCGCGCCCCGCCCTTCCAGGGCGGTACTTTGGCTTTAATCGGGAGGACGTGGGACAGGTGGCGCGCAGTCCGCGCCGCGCCGGGTGGCATCATTCGTGTCACCCCCCCGCATGTGGTTGGCTCAGCACTGTACGGGCACGAGCACTGGTACCGTACTCACTGCGCATAGGTGTTGAGGATGGACTCCTTGATCATCGGGAAGGCCGACAGCGGGTCCGCGTGGGCGCCGCCCAGAGGCTCCGGCACGATGTGGTCCATCACTCCGAACTTAACCAGCTCGGCCGAGGTGATGCGCAGGGCCTCCGTGGCCTGACAGGACAGACAGGGTGGAAGCGGAGCGGAGTCGAGCGGGAAGCAAGTGGTCGGATCGGTGGCCTGGGAAGCGGCAAAGCTACACGGCAGGTGCTGTGCGGGAGACGATCTTTGTGTCGCGACTGTCGAGATGGGACGCCAAAGGGGCGTGCGGTGAGCGACTATGCGCTCACCACACCTAGTGGTTCCGGGACCGTTCGCTGACGCCGTCTTCGTCCATTCGCTGCGGTGTCGTCTTTCTTACACCCAGTAATCATGGGTGTGAGCCATTTCCGAACGACACCCCCTGCGCCTTCCGAGCTCGTCAGCCAGCGAGGCACCTGCCAGCCTGTCAGGGCAACGACGGAACTCCTTCCGCTGCCCCCACACAGGGGACCCTATACCCCGCGTTGCGCTAACCGGTGCAAGGACCTTGGCCGTCCGCTTCCGCTGGATGGTGCACCCCAACCCGCACTCGCGCAGGACCGCAGTGACCACCCGGTGACCATCTGCCACCACTACCTCCCCGCCAGCGCAAATCACACGAGACGCATCCCCCCCGCCTGTCGCGAACTGCGCCGTGCCGGGAAGCCCTCGCCGAACCATCAAGCCCATAAAAGCCCCACTTTTGGCCGACGCAATTCCCCTACCTGGTCGTGAAGAACATTTTCGTTCTCCGCTGCGTTCTTTCGGCCTGAGAATGCCCACACTTTTTCACACGCCCCATTCTCCGCACCCGACATCCTGCTGCCGCCCCCTTCTTCTCTTCCTCCCTTCCTCCCCACCTACATGAGACCCCCTTGCCCCGCTGGTCACCTACCTCGCCCGCGGCACCCCGGCTCTTCCAGAGAATGGCGGCACAGGCCTCCGGCGACGCCACGTAGTAGACCGCGTTCTCCATGATCAGGTTGCGGTTGGCGCAGCCAATGGCCAACGCACCACCCGAGCCGCCCTCACCGATGACGACGCTGATGATGGGCACCCGCAGCCCGAACATCTCGCGCAGGTTGACGGCAATAGCCTCACCCTGGGCGGGAACGGACCAGCAGCAGCAGCACCGGCATCAGGGAGAAATTCATTTCCCGAGGGGAACACCCAAATTCAAGGGAGAATATCCAGTACCGAGAAAAAAAACCCTATCTACAGGGAAAAGGCTGTAAGCCCATGAGACGAGGCAGCCGTTCAAGGCAGTCACGGTGCCGGCAGTGGCAGCGGCAAGCCCCCGGGGGCGCTCCATGGCTGGGGAGGAACCCGTCACGCAGGACCAGGTCAGCTGGGTTGGCACGCATGCTGCAGTGCCGGCAGAGCTAGTTGGACCTGGCTGCGGATTCGTCCTGCCCCACAGCGCTACCATGAGCGCGACCGCGCTTTCTTCGTAGACACGTGGCTGGCAGGGCGCGCCTTGCCGCCGTCACGGCGCGACTGCCCCACGCGACACGAAGCGACAGACAGACTCGCTGCCAGCGATCCTCCGTGCGCGCGTGCACTTGGGCAGCCTCATCCGTTCGCTATTTCATTCCTCCCACTTTGGTCGCCCTTTTCTAGATCCGAACGTGCTCCAGCCATTTGCCGGCTCAGCAGCCCTCCTGTTACAGCGGGCAGGCGGGGGGCGTGGCGGGCAGCAGCGCGCACCCACCTGGCCCAGCTCCTCCGCGGTCTTGCCGGCGTATGCACCTGGCGTGTCCACGAAGGTAATGATCGGCAGCCCAAACTTGTCGGCGTGGCGCATGAAGCGCAGCGCCTTGCGGTAGCCGTTGGGCTGCGGCATGCCAAAGTTGCGGCGGATGTTCTCCTGCAGACAGGGGTGCGATAGTTGGGGGGGGAGGGGTAAGAGACGCAGGAAAGGCACGGGCGGTGAGAGGATGGATGGACGCCATGCGTTACAAGACACAACACACCGGGCGGCCGGGCGGCCGCAAGGACGCCGGGAAACGCGGAGGGGGAGGCTGTGGGGCAAATGCGAGCGCTCCGAAGGTCTTGTGTCCCTTGTAAGCCCTACCCAAGGACCCGTGGGCGTTGCCGGCCGTCCAGGCAAAGCGAGCAACTCAACGCTCGGAGACCTGGTCCCAGGCAACCCGCCGACAGTCACCTTCGTGTTGCGCCCCTTCTGGTGGCCGATCATCATGAAGGGCGTGCCATTGATGCTGCCGATACCGCACACGATGGCGGGGTCGTCGAGGCCGCCGCGATCGCCATGCAACTCCACGAATTTGTCGGTGATGTTCAGGATAATATCCAGGCATGTTGGCCGGTTCGGGTGACGGGCCACTTGCAGGCGTTGGACCGGCGTCAGGCGGCTATACGTCTCTTTGCGCAGCTACAAGGCAGCGCAAACAGGGCCTTCAATTTGCGTTCTGATCATACATGGCATTGCATGAGCCAACGCAGATCAGCGCGCACCTGCCGCGCGCGGGTCTCCAGCTCAGCAATGGAGGCGGTGACATCAACACCGTTCTCCTCAGCAACCTTGCGCACCTGGCATCCAGCGCAAAGTACCCAATTACCAACCCCATGCAATCAAACTTGGCTTCAACGTGCGAGCAACGTCAGTCACGCGTACCTCCTTGATGCGCTTATCCAGCTCCAGCAGAGGCTTCTCAAACTCCAGGACCGCTGTGTTTTGAGACTTATCCTTTACAGGACCAAAGCGCGAGAGGATTGTGCCAAGCCACTCGCGGCCACCCTCGCGGTCCTTCGGCGTATCCGGAGGGAGCCTTGGCGCGGCCTGGGCCGTGTGCGTTACAGTCCGAACCGGAACGTGCCGCCGCGGCGCCACACGCGGCGCACCTGCCACATCGCTAACAACTGACTTGCTTTTGAACACCTGCATCCTAGACAGCGTTACGTCGCCGGTGTGCGAACGAGGCTACCCCGAGCGACTGCAGGTGGTAAATGGAAAGCAAGTGCAAATTGAAGACAACAACCCCGCTTAATGTATGACAGTGTCGGGGAAACCACTGACAACCGAGTGCAGTACGCAGGCACAGTAAAATGTTGCCCGATTTCTAGATCCAGTCCGGCCACCTACATGGGACACTTTTTCGATGTCTTTTCCCACGTCAGGCCTCCCACAGATTCGTGACATAGAAAAATACAGGAAAATGTCAACGTAGAAACAATCAAACAAACGCCCAAGCACCCGTATGTGCCTCCCGTGGGCGCACTTTTCCGCCAACGCCTATGCAGCAGAGCCACACAGCACACACGCAGCATCAATCCTGCATATGTCACTCCGTTTATTAATTACCCGACAGCTTCTGTCCATTCCTCGTACCTCCCCGCGGGACCCGCCTACATGCCCCGGCATGTCACCACCACCGTGAAACCCAGGGCAGAGCTCATCCCTTCCCCCGGCTCTGGCGCCATTCGGCAATCTTGCGCTTTAATTCTTCGTTGGATCGCAGCGCCTCCCGCGTCAGAGGCGTCCGCGAAAACGGGTCCGTCAGGCTGTTCAGGAAGTGCCGCTCGATCGTCGCCCGGTCCACCGTCATCTGCACAATTGCAAGGATTGGCACGATGTGGGTCAGCGGTATGCGACCGTACCTCGCGATGCAAGGAAATTCCAGCCCGGGCCACCTGTCCCAAACACACAATACTTGGAGGGGCTCTGCTGCTCCCGGTGGAGGGCCCCACTGGGGCTGCCCTGGCGGGCCCCTGGGGGGGCCGCCATCATGGCCGGCTCAGCCTCAGGGGGGGAGAAGGTGCCGCCGATGGGAGTGGAGGTGGGGCCCCAGCCCTGGGGGTTGGCGCCAACCCCGGCCCGGGGGTATGGGGACAGACGTGCCCAGATGTGTGGGCTGGAAGCCTTTGGAAATCCTGGAAGGCGATCAGAGGGCCCGGAAGGCCGTTGAGAGCCCCAGAACGCCTTTGGAGGGTCCGGAAGGCGTTCAGAAGGCGTGAAAGGCCCACGGGGGGCCGGAAGCCGTTCTGAGGGCCCGTGAGGCCTTCAAAGGACCCGGAATACCGTGGGAGGGACCGGAAGGCAATTGGGCCCGGAATACCGTCGGAGGGGCCGGAAGGCTATTGGGGAGCCCGGATGGCTTTCTGTGGGTTGGAAGCCTTTAGTATCCTGGAAGGCGATCACAGGGCCCGGAAGGCCGTTGAGAGCCCCAGAACGCCTTTGGAGGGTCCGGAAGGCCTTCAGAAGGCGCGAAAGGCCCACGGGGGGCCGGAAGCCGTTCTGAGGGCCCGTGAGGCCTTCAAAGGGCCCGGAATACCGTCGGAGGTACCGGAAGGCAATTGGGGAGCCCGGATGGCTTTCTGTGGGCTGGAAGCCTTTGGAAATCCTGGAAGGCGATCAGAGGGCCCGGAAGGCCGTTGAGAGCCCCAGAAAAAAAAGAACGCCTTTGGAGGGTCCGGAAGGCCTTCAGAAGGCGCGAAAGGCCCACGGGGGGCCGGAAGCCGTTCTGAGGGCCCGTGAGGCCTTCAAAGGGCCCGGAATACCGTGAGAGGGACCGGAAGGCTATTGGGCTTCGCTTTCCCCGTCCTTGTACGTCCCTTGCAGAAAAACAAAATTGGGCCCGGAATACCGTCGGAGGGACCGGAAGGCATTTGGGGAGCCCGGATGGCTGTCTGTGGGGTGGAAGCCTTTAGAAGTCCTGGAAGGCTATCAGAGGGCCCGGAAGGCCGTTGTTAGCCCCAGAACGCCTTTCCTCCGTCACCCGTTACCACCATGGTAGGCCTCTATCCTACCATCGAAAGTTGATAGGGCAGAAATTTGAATGAAACATCGTCGGCACGAGGCCATACGATTCGTGAAGTTATCATGATTCACCGCAGGTCGGGCAGAGCCCGGCTGGCCTTTTATCTAATAAATACGACCCTTCCAGAAGTCGGGTTGTGCGCACGTATTAGCTCTAGAATTACTACGGTTATCCGAGTAGTAGGTACCATCAAATAAACTATAACTGATTTAATGAGCCATTCGCAGTTTCACAGTATAAGCAGTTTATACTTAGACATGCATGGCTTAATCTTTGAGACAAGCATCTCAGGGCGAGCTCCACCACCTGCACCACCACCACCGGGGCATCGACCACGGGGCCGCAGGGGTGCCGGTCCCCATCCCCCAAAGCCCGACTCCCCCCTCACAAACCAACGACCCTCTTGGCAGCTGGCCCCGACCCGCGGCCCGACCCGGACAGCGCCCCCACCTGAGAGTCGGGCAGCACGACGGGGTCGGTCATGAGGGAGGAGGTGATGGGGTCCAGCAGCTCCTCGGGGACCTCCTCGCCGCCACCGCCGCCACCACCGCCCTCCCCGCTGGCCGCCAGCTGCTGCCGCCGGGCCGCCGCCGCCGCCAGCATCTCGGCAAACTCCCGCGCACCTGCAACGGGACAGCAGCAGCAGGGGGGGTTCACGGCACCGCATCGGCCGCGAGCTTGGGCCCCTTACCGACACACACCACCGTCTGGGCCCGACGCGCGGCGCCGCTGCGTGTACTGCTGCGTTGAGCAGCGCATGTGCAAGGGTCCGGACGGTGACGCCCCGGGGGGTTTGTGACCCCCCTTGGTGACCGTTGCGACGGAGCGCGCAGAAGCGTGCGGAACGGGACTGGGATCAGCGATCAGGACGGGAGTAGTGGGCGACCACATCCCTAGATCCCCCACCCCCCCACCCCACTCAAAGTGTGAAAATACATATCGGGTAAAGCCGCAACACCGTCCCACACCCACTCCCACTCCCCTACCCTCCGTTGGTCTCCCCGGCCCACCTGCTTCCAGTGGCCCCGGGTCCGCCGCCGGCAGGGCCGCCCGCCAGTCCACCGCCCGCAGGTACGACATCTGCTTGTCCATGTGCGAGTCCCAGTGCCGCAGCAGCGAATCCAGAAGCACGCCCGCCCGCGAACCCCCCGACGACGCAGCGCCGCCACCGCCGCTCCCGCCACCGCTGCCGGCGCGCCCGCCGCTGTCCGTCCGGGACCAGCCCCTTGACTCCGCCTCCTCGACCACCTTCGCATCCACCTCCATCTCCATCCCCCCGCCGCCGCCGCCGTCTCGCTGGCAGCAGTCCCGCCAGAGGCCCAGCAGCGCCCCCAGCACGGGCGCCAGTGCATGCACCTTGTTGACCTTCTCGCTGAGGAGCGTCCGCTCGATGCGCACGGTGCTGCTCATGGCGGGGCCGGCGGCGGCGGCGGCGGGCGGCCCGCCGGCGGTGGCGGCGGCGCCGTCTGGCGGCGGTACGGCAAGCAGCTCGGTGAGGCGGCGGGCGTCGCTGCCCTCCGTCAGGTGTGACAACACAAAGGACACCACCTCAAGCAGCCTGCAGCCGGGACGGTTGGGGGTTGGGGATTAACCACAGAGGATTGGAGGGAGGGGGGCGGGGCGGGGGGCGGGAGGGGGCATCCAGGGGGAAACAGGAACCGCAGCGAGGGAACGGTACAAAGCAAGAGCACGCACGTCAATGCCAGAGCCAGTTTGGGGGAAGGGGAGTGCGGAGCGGCTGCTTACCGTATCGATGTCCCACGGCCAGATCCCTCGGGCAGCAGCAGAATGATCCGGCCGAACGAACAGACCCAACCCCAACCCGCGCACCTGTTGAGGTTGAGGGCGGCGTGCGGCCCCCCCGACGTGAATGCCTCGGGCAGCCTCGACGCGCAGAACTCCAGCAGCCTCAGCAGCCCCGCCACAATGTCGAACATGATGCCGGCCTTGCGGAACTGCTGCTGCTGCTCCGTCAGGTTGCGCCGGGAGCGGTTCTCGTGAAGGTCGGCAACTGAGCACCCGGGTGGGTGGGGTGAAAAAAGAAGATACCGCAGCGGAGACGGAGACGGCGATAGCGAATGGACCCGGGGGTGAGGGGGGGGAGGGGGCGTGTGACAGGCGGGCGGGGCGGCAGGGGTAGAATAACCAGCAAGTAAAAAAGTGAAGTTTGGTGGGAGGAGCCGCAAGCGGTGTGATCCGCCCGGGTCGCAGCAGCGCGCTTGCCGGGGGCCGCGCCGGTCGCGGCAGGGACTCTGCCGCCCCCCCTTTCCCCCCTCCGGCCGCGCTCTGGCCGCCCAGGCGCCGGCCGCCCAGGTGGCAGACAGGGCCTCTTTGCCGGGCCGTGCTCCCTCCCTGGCCGCTGGCCCCTGGCCCTGGTCCTGATCCTGATCCTGATCCTGGTCCTTGCGCTGCAGGGCTATGGACCGCCACTGCTCCTACGTGGGACGTGCCCAACAGCCAACACGCCGCGCCCCCGAACCAATGCCACGCCTAGCCTAGCCGCCCCCCACCCCGCCCCGCGCCACCCCCACCTGTCGCCGCGAACTCGCTGGTGGCCCAGTTGACCATGTTGAAGAGGCGGTGCAGGAAGGGCTGCAGCGCCGGCCGCTCGGGCCGCAGCTCCGCCACCAGCAGTCGCCGGAACAGCGCACTGCCGCACCCGCCCCCACCACCTCCTCCTCCACAACGTCCTCCACCTCCGGTCCCCACCATCACCCCCTGGTGGCCCTGCGCCTGCGCCTCGCCGAAGCCCGTGCCGCGCACCAGCCGCAGCAGCACCTGCGACACCGGGTGCCACAGCCGGCTGTCGAACGCCGCGACGGCGGCCCCCGCCAGCCGCTCCCGCGCGACGCCGCTGGCCTCCACCTCCGCCAGCATCCCCGGCTGCTCCAGCGCCGCCGCCAGACCACCCACCAGCGCCTCTTTGGCGTCGGGTGTGCAGATGCGCGGCTCGTGGATCAGCACCACCAGCAGGCCGATCACGTCGCCGAGAGACCCGTGGGTCCGAAGGGCCGCCAGCGGCGGAGCCGCCGCGGCGGGCGGCAGCGGCGCCGGCGGCGGCGCGCCGGAGGCGGTGGCGGTCTGTGCGGCCTGGCGCACTGAGGTGAGGGTGTCTAGGATGCAGTCCAGGTAGCAGGTGGGGACGTAGGAGAGCAGCGGGCCGGGCAGCGAGGCGGCGGCGGTGAGCATGCGGGACAGCCAGGCGGCCAGGGACAGGCAGGCCTCCTGCTTCCAGCCGCTGAAGAACACCACCTGTGTGTGGGTGTGTTGGGGGGTCAGGGAGTGATAAGCTCCTTTATAAAACAATGAGTGTGTTGGGGGGGGGAGGGAGATTAGGTAAGTGGGGTAAGAAGAAAGATCCTCGGCGAAGAAGGTAAGTGGGGAGCAAGGGAGGAGTGGGGAAGAAGGGACGCGGGACGGATTTTGGCTGTGAAGAGCGGGAAGGCGGGGAGGCAGGACGGCGGAGCGGGTAGAGGTACATGGGTGGGAGAGGGAGGAAGCGCCGCGTCGCGGTCAGAATGCCGCGGCGGCGAGGAGGGCGTGCATAAGGCCAGACGTGCGACGGGGCCAATGGCCAGGGTCGGACTCTCGCGGCAGCACTCGGGAGAGCTCCACCTTCAGCCATCCATTCCTCCCTACACCCCACCCCTTCCCGCCGCTTCACGACGGCAAGGCAAGGCGGCGGCATTCGTGCCCTCCTCGTCCGCCCGGCCCCCCTGCCCCTGGGTCCCGGGTCCAATCGCCCACGTCGCCTCCGTTCCACCGCTGCGGCCTCACCTACCGTATCTTTACCTCCCACCCTACCCCCTCCCTCGCCTGCCAACCCACCCGCCCGCCCCACCTTGAGCAGGCTGCTGAAGCGGATGTTGTTGGACACCTCCTGACGGAACACATCGCGGGCGTCGCGAAGGTAGGCCGCGTAGGAGGACGACGAGCCCGCCCCCGCGCCCGCGCCCGCGCCCGGGCTGGTGGCGGTGGTTATTCTGCGGAGGTGTCGCTCCACCTCCTCCATGCCCGCCAGGCTGCCAGCCAGCGAGTTGGACAGGTTGTGGGACTGAGAGCGGGGGGAGGGAGGGGGAGGGACGGGGCGCCGCGAGCGGGGGAGCAGGTGGGGGGAGGGGCCGAGGGCGGGTCAGTGTTGGAGGGCCGGGGAAATGAGATTCCAGCCGCTGCTGAGGAACTGAGGGGTCTGAGGCGACGTGGTAAGGACGTGGGTGTGGGCACAGGAGCGCAGCGGGGTACTGCGCGCGGAAACAGGCTGGGCCGCATGCGCCCGCGAGGCGGCCTGAGGGATGTTGTGAGGTAGACGGGCTGCTTGCCCCAGGGTCGTGTCAACCCACATCGCGCGAACAAAAGGGACGGACGCAGGAGGCGCAGGGCCCGCAACCCAGCCCGCCCTCCATCGCCCCCCCAGGCACCTCGTTCCGCTACGGCCGGCTCCAGCCCCATCGCCCCCCCCCCAGCCCTCCCGAGCCCCCTCCCCTCTCCTCCACCGCTCCCAAGCCCCCGAGGCGGCTGGGGGAGGTTTCAGAACGGAGTACGGACGTACGGCAGGGCGGCCCAACAGAGGAGCCCCGGACCCGGCCCCCTAGGCGACCCACACACCGACCCAGGCACCAATACTGCATTTCGCCGTATGTAAACCCACCGACCCACCGACCCACCATCCGGATGCTGCCTCCCACTTTGAAGGCGTACAGCGCCATCGCCAGATCCACCAGCTCCCAGGCCAAACGGGGGCACGACCGCACACACGACACCACCCACGCATCCGCATCAGAAGACGGCGGCGGCGAAAGCTGCTGATGCTGCTGATGCGATGACGCGCCGCCGCCGCCGGCTGCTGGTGACTGCGGCGGCCGCGGCGGCGGCTCCACCGCCAGCGGCGCCAGCTCCTGCTGCGAGGTGACGGGTGACTCTCGGCACAGGTGCGTCACGATGCCCCCCAGGCGCACCAGGCTGTTGACGGGCTCCAAGTCGGCCTTCATGGAGCTCTGGCGGGGGGGGGGGGTAGGGAGGGGGCAGGGGAGGGGGTGGGAGAGGTTAAGAGTAAACAGTCCCGAGGGGACGGGCTGGGGGGTGCAGACGTGGGGCGGTGGGGGCACCGCCCGGGAAGGAGATGTTGTAAACTGGGAAGTGAGCGCGGAGGGGGCCGGGGAGGGGGCGGGCACGGGCGCGGGGGCGGCCGGAGCGGGGGAAAGGACATCAAGAGGGTGGTCGTGGAGTGTGCGGGGCATGGCGCGGCCGTGCAGGAGGCCCGGCCTGGCTGGCTGGCAGGCGTCAGGGCGGGAATGGATCGTCGCCACCTTCGCACCCGACCGACGGACCGATCGACCGATCGACCGACAGGACGCGTTCTGCAAGGCCTAGGACTCGGATCGTGTGTAAGGCAGTGTCCAGTGTGCCGACCTACAGCCTCGCAGCAGCCCACCCGGGTGCAGGTGAATCATCCCGTGTTGTTCGGTTAGGATATGCTGTTCGGATACGCTTGTCGCGTTGTTATGCCATCGCACTTCTGGATTGGTCCGCCGGCGACGCCGCCGCAGTCAAGTCGGGTAACGGCAAGCTAACACGCGCGTGGATCGATACGTACTGCTCGCTCGCTCCCTTCGTCCGGTTCGCCCCGGTCACCACGCTTCACTTCGCTTCTGTCCTTTTCACCCTCACAGCCCGCTTTGCCTGCCTGCCTGCTTGACCTCTTCCTTCCTGGCCCACCCCCTTCCTCCCCTCCACCCCGCCCTGCCCCCCCGCCCCGCCCTCACCTTGACGAACAGGGATCCCGCCGGGAATGTGTGTGTGAGCGGCAGGGCGGTCCTCAGCATGCGCACCAACACAAAGTAGGCGCTGATGAGCACCGTAGAGTCTGCGGGAGGGAGGGCGCGGGCGGGAGCGGGAGTGGGTTTGCCTTGGCGTCAGGACCGCAGGCATAGGGAAGTTAAAAGAGTTAAATGCGGTAATGGCAATGGCAATGGTAATGGTAATGGTTGCAGCAACCCAGCCATAAGATGATGGCGAGGAGGACGAGGAGGAGGAGGATGGTAGGGCAGGGGGGAAGACGGACGGGGAGCGCCGGCGTCCTTCCACTAGCCGGTGCCCAGCTTGCCCCCTTATCACCGCCCCCTTACCCCGACTCCTGTACAGCCTCGAAGGACGGCGCCTCGGGCCACGGGCCACGTTCCCGCTGCGCCCGCCCACTGGCAACCGCCCTGGAACCGCCGTCGGGGTCCGAGGGCCCCTTGGCCGGCGTAAGACCAGGCAAGGAGACAATCCACGCGACAATCGACCCGCCCTCCAGCCCCAGCCCCAGCTCACCAGCTGACATCCCGTCCCAGCCGCCGCCCCGCCCCTCCGCCCCTCCGGCCCCCCCCCAAGCACCCACCCGACAGCCCCGGCGGCGGTACGTCCCGTGTGGCCCCCCTGTTCTTGTGCACCAGGTAGCGCAGGAACTCCACCAGCGCATCCTCCCGCGGATCACCCGCACCCGGACTGCCCAGCAGGCAGCACAGCAGCTCGTACTGCTTGTCCTCAACCTGCAGGCCGGGGTGGGGAGGGGCGAGGAGGGGCGCGGCGGGGTCATCCAGCGGCGGGTGGGTCGGAGCGCGGAAGGGGTGGTCGGCCGGCGAGGTGGGATGGGGTGACGTGGGGGACGATGAAGCGGGCCGGAGCAGGACGGGGGGGCCGTTGCGGCCACGCGGGGTGTGGCGACCGAGGGTGCCCCAGTGGTCATGGACGGATGGATGGACCATAACCGGGGCCACTGATGGGAGCGAAAGGGCGGCCCTCGCCTCGCCTCGCCTCGCGGTGCCACGGGAGGCGCCCCACGCGCCCCACCCGTCCACGGTCTCGTAGGTCCAGGCCGGGCCAGGCCAGCCACCCACCCGTGTGATTGCGGTGCTGAGCGCCTGCAGCCCCGCGCGCATTCGCTCCCGGTCGCCGCTGAGCTCGGAGCAGCCGCGCCACCAGACGTGCGGCAGCAGGTGGCGCAGGTCTTCGGGCGAGGGGCCCTTGCGCGTCAGGAAGCCCTCCAGCATCTGCCACAGGTTGGGGTGCCGCAGCCAGGCGCCGCGCGCCGCCGGCCGGCCCGCGATGGCCGCCGCCAGGCCCAGGTACGGGCACGACGCCGAGTACGGAAACTGCTCCGGAACCAGCGCCGCCGACACGCAGCGCCGCGACAGCGTCTCCAGCAGGCAGTTCACCACCGCCGACAGCATCTCCGGCTCCAGGCACAACTCCAAGAGCTGCAAGAGGCCCGAAAGGGCGACTGATGACCCGTGGGACGGTGAGCCGCCGGCGCCGGCGGCGCCGGCGCCAAGGTACCCGAGCGTCGTCGCGGCCGCGCCGGCGGAGGCAGCGCCGTCACTGGCCCCCGCCGCAAGCCGCAGCATCGCTGGCATGAGCACCGCCGCGATGATGTGCTCGTCCAGGAGGTACGGCGCCAGCTCGTCCAACGCGATGCTGGCCATCAGCAACCACGACTCCCAAGGCACCACGAAGTGGCTCGGCTGCCGCAGCGCAGACGTCGCCCGGGGGCCGCCCGCGGCGCCAACTGCTGCCGCCGCCGCCGCCACGTCCGGGCCGCCGCAGCCGCCGCCGCCTTCTCTCGGCTGCACGGACGTGACCAAGCGCTCCAGGCAGGACACCAGGTAGGAGCTGGCGGCCACGGCGTTGGGCGGCGGCGCCGCCTGCAGCGGCTGGTACCCGGACACGGGGTACAGCAGCGGCTGCGCGCCATAGTTGAGCTCGCAGCGCTCCCCGTAGGAGAGGCTGACGGCGGGGAAGTAGGCGAGGTGCGGCTGCATGGTGCGGATGCCGCTGAAGGCGACGCCCAGGCTGCGGCCGTTGCGGTAAAAGGTGGCCTCGCCGCGCTCCAGGTCCAGGCAGCAACCGATCACGTCGCCGGCGGCCCAGGACTGGAGAGAGGAGGGGGGGGGGTAAGAGAGACGGAGGGCAGGCGGGGAGGCGGCGGGAGGCCGGGGGCGGTGAAGCGGGAGGGCGTTTGTGGATTGGCGACTCGGAGCTGGGTGAAAGGGCGACGGATTGGGCTGGATTGGCGTGCAGGGGCGAGGCATTTCGCATTTGGGTCTGGAGGAGAGCTGGGCCGCCGGCCGCGGGGGTGTTATTGACTCGGGAGCTGGGCCCATCTGGTAGAGGGTGTGTGTGTGTGTGTGCGCGGGGGTAGGTACAGTACCGGCATCCTGAGGTCAGGACGGGAATGTGGGCAGGTGCGCGACACCGGGTAACCCCGTCGCCGTTCATGCGCCGTGTCCGTAGCTGCGCATCTCTACCGAGGAGCTGGAGCAGTGGTGGTACCGTACGTGGTGGCGGTGAAAGCCCCCCCCCCTCCGCCCCGGCTTCGCCCCCAGCGGCCCCCAGCCGGTCCTCCCCCCGCCTCGAGCCCTGCCAGCCGCGGAGTTTGCGGCGGCGACACTGACATCGTCAGGACCCCACCTCGCCGTACTGGGTGCAGCTGACGTGCCATTTCCTGACGCGCTTGCCGTCAAACGCGTACGAGTCCGGGGCGTCGCCAACGCCCTGCGGGCATGGCGGTGTTCAGGCTCGGCGGGTGTGGCGTACAGGTTCCAGCTCGCCCGCACGGGCACTTACCTCCTCGGCCGTAAAGGGGCACTGCAGCGTCGCCCAGCCTATCTGCATGATACCTGCTGAGCATATTGTCGCTTCATACTGCCATTTTCCTGAGAAGACGCACGCATTTGCTCGGCACGACGAAAAGGACGCTGTTGATGTGAGTACGCCGCTAGAGCTGGTGTCGATCTGCCCCACAATATAATCGATTTCCACCGTGGCGGGTCCCAGGCGTCCAGGCCTGTTGTCGGCAGCACCGCTGGGTCCGGCCCGTTCGCCGAGTTGGGCCCGTTCCGCGACGAGGTTGCTCAGACAGGAGTACATCCCATCCCCGCGTACAAGTGGTGCATGTAGATCGAAAACAAGCGCTGCTGCCGCGGCCTCGCCTTCGTCATCGTTGGGTGTGCTTGTCATTTGGTGCGGTTCCCCGCTGCCCCCCGAAAGCAGCAAAGCGAGGCCGCTAGGTCTACAGGAAGCAGATCCATCCTCTCTTTCCTTTTCCTTTAACCCCATCACGGCGGCTGCTCCAACTCAAATCTCGGAAGGAAAACCTGACGGTAGTTCTTCAGTTATTTACTCCGTTACAGCTTAAAGACAATATACTAATACATTACATGAATACTTACGAGGAAAAAGGTGCCGCGGTCGGAGTCGTGTAGAAGTTGGAAGGTCGCCGTAAGCACACGACAGCCCCTCCAATACTCCAACTATCCACCATGCAAGCGAGTTCAACAACCATTTTGCACAACTGTCAACCAGTGCAAACTGTAAAACGGACAGTGCGTTCATCAGCCTTCGGAGCTGGCACGTTATGTTGTCGTCCAACCTGCCCAACAAACTCTCCAGCCGCAGCGACCACATGCTGCATCCCGGTACCGAGTAGGTACCGGGATACCGAGACATGCGCTCCTCTGTCTCGGGGATGTCACGATGAGTGTAATTGACGCGTGCACGTGCAGCTTCAGTAGGCGTGGCTAAACCACGATTATGCAGCTTTGCGAAGCAGTCAAGAGGAGCCTCCCCGTTGACACCCACAACTGTCCGAAAAGAGTTTTACAAGCAGAAGCCCTCAACTGCCCCTGAATAACCTGTCCTGAAGCTGTGGTGGCTGCGCTGAGCTACTACCGGGAGAGGTGGTTGTACAAAGGTTCCGAAGCCCCGTTCCAAGGTCCGTGGCCACGGTGGCCCAAATTCCGCGCTGAATGCCCTCTGAAGTCCATAGCCAAAGGAATCCATGGCCGAGGGTTTTCTAACCCCCTTCTTTCTCTCCTTGACGCAAGACCGGTGCGGACAGTCCCGAGGCCCCAGTGTACTGCAAAACACGGCACAGCATAGAGCCAGTTGTGGTAGCTGTGCGATGCCGTCCCTGGCCTATGCATGAGGTCGCTGCGGCAGATAATTTAGCTTTCCTGTTATCCTGTCAGATTAATGGCGCCCTGGACCCTGCTGCGCCCTTGTGCCAGCTTTTCCGGGGCTTCTGGAGGAACGGGGAAGGTTAGTTTCGGGGCGTTTTGATGTCGTACGAGTTTACCGTCGCGTGCAAACTAGCGTCCTTCTTCAATATCAAGGAGACATTTTTATTCATTTGCGAGATTGATACGCAAACGTTCGGTTGCAAAGTGTAGTTGACACAACCGTGGTTTCAGATCAAGTAGGTTTGAGGTTTAGTGTAGGTCGAAGGTCTCGTTTCCGCCCCCCTACCTACGGTATGAAACACGTCAAGTACAGGTCTGGTTTTCACTGCCATTGCCAGTGTACTGCGGGTAATTAATTAATTACAGAGGAGCTGAATAACAGCTACATAGTGCGATATATAGTGGGTAAAGGCGGCTAGGGCTCGTGTCATGTGTTTCGCTGTTTAGGCCGCTGGTCCGCTACTGGTCAAGATCGCGTCAGGGTGGAATTACCGGGACTCGAGTTACGTCGTCATATGTTTCGACAGTATGTGTTACCGTCTTATTAATTACAGAGGAGCTGGATAACAGCTACAAAGTGCGATCGGCTGTCTTATGGCCGCAAGCGGGCAGTGTCAGTGCGGCCTAGACCTGTTGCGCTGCTGTTGTCACGTCTTTGAGCTAGGCAAAGAGCCCCGTGCGGAGCTGGGCGAGCGACAGCCGCATACACAATATCTGCAGCCCAAACACTCGCTGCTTGGTGCACCCTTTTCGCTCACTAGTGATGTAGTGAAGAGGTCAGGTGACGAGTGTTTGCAACCTTGCCGTCTGTTGTCAAACCCCGGGTGATTGCACCCGCCTGATCTACTGTCGGCAGGATTGCGCGACGCGCGTGTTGACCTTCGCGTTGCCCACCCTTCGCAGCTTCTTTCGGGTCACAGCCCGCCAATGCCCACCCGTAAGCTATAGTGCAGGTACTGAACGGTCACTTGTCGTAACATTGGCGCGTAGCGCGTTTACGTGGTCAAGGGCGGGGGGCTGGGTTACCAAGACGATCGCTGTCAACATAGTTGACATTCCCATCATGGCTCGTGGCCATTACGGACGCCTCCGCGACCGCACATGTGCGGAGCTTGTACACAACATGCGCATGGCAGGAATGGGGGCCTTTACAGCAACAGACCTCGCACTCTCCGGTTCGGGGGCCGCTCCGAACACAATCCCAAAATACAAAATCAAAAACGGGAAGTGCGCGTGAGCACCAACACCGCCCTCTTCGTGCTGCGTCATCCGCCCTACACCCTCGCCCCTTGTTGCAGCGATAGTGTGAGCCCACACCTGGCCCTTTTCGTCATGTGAAGCTCGAGCTGCGACAAAAGCGCGCAACGCGGCAACGTGCCCGCCAGCCTATCTGACCTCCTGACGCCTCTGTCTCAAAGCCACCCCGAACACTCTGTCGATACAATAGAGGCTGAGCCTTTGAGGCAGCGCTGCATACGTCTCTATTCCGCGATTTCCCTGCTCTAGAAAGACATCCACCCCCCAGCAGCTGTTCAAATCCCAGCAAAACGGCCACCATATTCCCACACGACTCGCCAAGCAATGCAGCCCGCCCATGATGCGAGCATAACACCCACCCATCCAAAGAACGAAAACGAGCGAGCGGCGCGAAAACACGACATCTTCGCACCGTCTCCTCGCCACGCTGCACCTCACCACCCTTCGCAAAACCCTTTCCTACGGGTCAAGCAAGCCATTTACTTCATGCCCGTCGCGGCCGCCACCTCAGCGGCGAAGTCGTTCGACTTCTTCTCCAGTCCCTCCCCGAGCTGGTACTTGACGAACCGGCGCACCGAGATCTTCTCGCCGATGGCGGCAATCGCCTCCTTGATGGCCTCCGCGACCGTCTTGGACGGGTCGGTCAGGAAGGGCTGGTCCAGCAGGCACATCTCCTGCGCAATCTTCTTGGCGCGGCCCTCGGCGATCTTGGCGCGGATCGCGTCGGGCTTGTTCTGCGCGGAGGGACGGGACCAATTTCATAAGAAAATCGATACCAGCCATCCTCTGCCTCAGAAGCAACGCTCAACGGCAGGAAAGTGCAGGGACTGCAGCAAAGCCGACGGGAACAAGACAAGGGACGACCGAGGACATAATGCCCCGTCCCAACGCGCGTAAACGCACGCCCTCGCCCTCTTTGCCCTCTTGCCCGTGCCCACCTTGAGGTCCTCGCGCGCCATCTCGATCTGCTTCTCCCGCTCGAAGACCTCCGCCGGGATCTCGTCGGCGCTGACGTACTGCACGTTCTGGCCGGCAACGATGCCCATGGCGATGAAGCCCACCAGCTCGTTGAACTTCTCGCTGGCAGCCACAAAGTCCGTCTCGCAGTTGACCTCCAGCAGCACACCCAGACGGCTGCCGGGGTGGATGTAGGACGCGATGACGCCCTCCGCCGCAAGGCGACCGGCCTTCTTGTCGGCCGACGCCAGGCCCTTCATGCGCAGCCACTCGGTGGCCTTGTCCATGTCGTTATCGTTCTCAGCCAGCGCCTTCTTGCAGTCCATCATGCCGGCGCCCGTCTTGTCGCGAAGCTGCTTCACGACGGCGGCCGACACCTGGGGTCGTGGGAGAGCGGTCGCGGGGCGCGGTTGGTTAGGATGCAACCTTGGGTCAAGGGGACTAAGAGAAACCGTTGCAAGGACAGGCGGTCCAGCAGTAGCGGAAGCAGAAGCAATCGCTTGTACATAAAGCGTGCCAAAACCAAGCAAGCTTATCTTGGGCAGCACGCTGCGCTGCTGTGTTAATAGGGCTGTGCCTGGCCATGCCCGGCGGCTGGTATCTGAGCCACCCGGGGGCTCCATGGATGTGCCATGCAATGCAACGCCAGTAGGCTCCCTCTCAACCCACCGCCACAGCGGGCTTGGCCTCAGCCTTGGGCTCCTCCTTCTTGGGCTCCTCGACTGGCTTCGGCGGCGCAGCCTTGGCTTGCGTCTGCTGGGCCACCTCAGCGGCGAAGTCGTTGGACTTCTTCTCCAGGCCCTCGCCCAGGCGGTACTTGGTGAACCGGCGGATCTGAGAGCAGTAAACGCGCACATGCGGGGGTGGCCAGGTGAACACACACAGGCAATTCCAGCTCGGCCGTGCAAGAACCGCGGTAACCACCGTGACAGCCCATACATCGCCATCGTACATGTATAGGCTCGCGACACACCAGGCATGGACGGCGGACTTATTTGTAGTTGCAGTCCGGACCAACGCCGGAGCGGCGTTTCCGGGCAGGTAGTTCAGCATCGTTCCGGTACGGGTCGCTGGGAGGCCCGTACCAACCTACCTTGATGTTCTCGCCGACGGCGGCGATCGTCTCCTTGACCAGCTCCGACACCGTCTTGTTGGGGTCAGACAGGGTCATCTGGTTGGTGAGCGCCATCTGGTTCTTCATCTTCTCCAGGCGGCCCTCAACGATCTTGGCCCTGCAGCCGACGTGGTGCAGCGCGCAAGAGGAGTTTCTTGCATGGCTGCACATACGACCGATAGTGATAGGCATAAACACCCGCCATGCGCTGATGGCGGTCAGCAGCACCACTCCCGTCTTGCGCGCGGTCACGAGCGGCCGCACCGCGAGCTCTCGGCGGACGGCAGCAACTATTCCCGTCCAGACCCCGTGTGCTTCATCATAAAAACTGACGGGTCCTCGCAGGGGCGTCACGCTATTAAGGCTTAACGATGAAACGCGATGGCATCAGAAGTGCGCGGAGGGGCGCACCGCACAACGCTGTGCTGTAACGCTCCGCCTGCACTGGTGCTGAACCAGCTCCAACGCCGCTAAGGCAGTGCGAGGGCGCATCCCGATCCTGCACCCCCTGTCTTGCCTACTGGACACCAACCCCGCTCTGCCCACAGCTGCGCACCTGATGGCCTCCGGCCTGTTTGCCAGGTCCTCCTTGCCCATCTCCACCTCGCGCTCCTTGGCCAGAAGCTGCGGGTCGGGACGAGGAAACCAGCAGGCGATGCGCCGCGGCGGTCAGGGTGGCGAATTACGGCAGCGCAGTGAGACCGGGTACCACAACCCCGTCCATACACCAGGCCTGCGCCAACCGGCCAACGCCCACCCCGCCGTGAGTGTCGCTGCAGCACAGCACCACCTTCAATGCACGTGTATTATCAACGACTGGAAGCTGATGCCCAGTCTCCGCCCCTACGCTTTGTTCTCATCCCGGGGTGCTTGCCTCGGCGGGCACGTCCTCGGGCGAGACGCAGATGCAGTCCGTCGCCGCAATGATCATGCCCAGCTCGCCGACGAGCGCCTGGAACTTCTCGCTGGCGGCCACAAAGTCCGTCTCGCAGTTGACCTCCAGCAGCACACCCAGACGGCTGCCGGGGTGGATGTAGCGAGCCACGGCGCCCTCGGCGGCGATGCGGCCGGCCTTCTTGTCAGCGCCCGACAGACCCTTCTTGCGCAGCCACTGCCAAACACAGGGGCGTAAGCAAATCCCGTTCTGTACACATGCATCGACTGCTCTCCTCTACTGGGGGCCCTAATTGTTTACTAGCATGTCGCGTGCGTGTATTTAGGTAGGCAACCATCACTGCGCCGCTTGCTCTCCCAATGTGATGCGACCAGAGACGCTGCAGGTCAGCACTGAGGCAGGTCTGGCTACGCTGTGATTCTTGGAAGGCAACCGCTGACAAGCGTGACATGCGTGAGATTACAGACCGAGGTAGCAGGCCGTGGTGCCCCCGTGGTACCCATGGCAAGCTGAGCAGCTGCTCTACGCACCAAAGTACAATGTCTACAAAATTGCCCGGGTGAAATATCGCGGCTAAACGCACAAGACCACCGAATCCCAAAACGTTAGCACCGCATTAAATCAC
This sequence comes from Pleodorina starrii, assembly GCA_030267565.1. Lineage (NCBI taxonomy): Eukaryota > Viridiplantae > Chlorophyta > Chlorophyceae > Chlamydomonadales > Volvocaceae > Pleodorina > Pleodorina starrii. The sequence continues at coordinate 891,130 of BRXU01000027.1, forward strand.
CTCGGCAGCAGCCTCAGCGTCACCGCTGCACTCAGCCAGCGCCTTCTTGCAGTCCATCATGCCGGCGCCCGTCTTATCGCGAAGCGCCTTAACATCCGCAGCGGAGATGTCTGGCGGGCGGGAGGGGCGCACGACAGAAACACATCAACAAACAAGCCCGCGTCGTCATAACTTAAAGGCATGGGTAGCACAGCCATGCACCCATCAGCGTCCAAGATCCCGTCCGGGTCGTACGACAAAGCCGTGTGCGGAACCGCCGACAACCCCCAGTGTACAAGCGGATGCATGCCGCCCCCGCGAATCGCGAATTAACTCGACAGTGCCGCACCATCTGTTTAGACTGGAACTGGAACTGCCGATTGAACTGGGTTGACACTACAGCTCGAAATGAGCGGTCGCCGCTTGACGTACAACGCGAGAGTTTTGCTAAGGAGCAACGCGCAGGGTCAATCGTGGTATGGAGCAACCATGCGCGAGCCGACGCACAGGCGCAACTTCCGGGCATCCGAAAAGCATGGAGTTCCTAGAGACCTATTTACACGGCGCGGCTGCGGAAAGCTCGCTACTGACTTTGCACAGCAGCGGCCAGGACCGCGGGGCGGCGAGCGGCGCGCGCCGGCAGCTCCGCCTCGTCCGTGTCGTCGCTCAGCAGGTCCTCCACGAACTCCTTGGCGCGGGCCTCCACGTCGCCGTTGAAGAGGAAGAGCGGCACGTCCGCGTCCGCATCCTGTAGCAGCGGGAAGAAGGCCAGCACGTTTAAACGAGTCAGTTTGTGAATTGAATAAGGTCGTCCGCGCCATTATAAACAACGTAGCATAGTGCATGCATCTTTCCGAGGAACCTCCGAGACTCCCCTTGCGTCCCTGCCCCAAGAAATGACCCCGTCCCCGCACCCGGCCCGACTTACGAAGCCCTCGCGCTCGGTGAACTCCGCCTCGCCCTGCTCGTTGAACGACATCTTGAGGCCGATGCGCTTCAGCACGTCCTTCGGGATGTTCTCGTAGATCTCGGTGTTCCAGTAGTCCACCAGCTGCACCTCATCGCCGTCGAAGTCCGTCTCCGAGGTGCCCAGGATGGCCAGGCCCGACGAAGCCTCCGTCTGTGGAGGGAAGTGGCGGAGCAGAAGGGAAGTTCGTGTTCTCTTCTCGGACACCAAGCCACACCAGCACTGGCATGACGTTTCCGTGCAGTCAGCGCGACTTGCTCTGGAATCGCCGGCACAGAACCTTGAACCGCAGATCACACGTAACAGACAAATGGCACCATGCACAGCGATTTCGGACAGCGCGCAATTGCCGATTGCGCGCAGAGCAGCACGCACAGCCGCAGGTGCGCCTTGCTATACTAGCCCCGCCGCCACAGAGTTTGATTTCGACGCATATTGGAGCCCCATTCTCCCGAGTAGGGGCACTATCAGTACTGCGCGACCCAGCGCGCGCGTGCTCCATAACTAAATTTCAGGAAACGCAAGCGTCGAGTTCCCGATACCACTCCCTCCCTTTTGGTCATTGCCTTTCGCACGTAGGCCGGACTCGCGGCTGTTCCCACTTCGGATAGCTGCTTCGGATAGCACTTCGGATAGCCCAAACCTTCGGAAAATCCGCTGCCCCTACACGCTGTTGCCAATATTGCTGCTGCCCTGCGCTCTCGCTGCGCCCAGCGCCCCGGCCCGCCGACTGCACGCTGTTCGCTCACCGCGCGGCTGGGCAGGCCCAGCGGGGCGACCTGGAAGCCGTTCTTGCCCTTAATCAGGCCGGTGCGCATCTCCGCCGTCTCGTACGACGCGTCCGCCTCCTCCTGGGCCTCCACGCTGTACCCCTCGTACTCGCTGGCGCCCTCCACCGGCGTGCTGCTGCCCTCCAGCTCGTCGTCGCCGGCAATCAGCTCCTCCGGGTTGAACGCCAGCACCTCCTCGTCCTCCTCAAAGGCCTCCTCCAGCAGCTGGTCCAGCTCCTCGTCCTCGCCCTCGTCAATGCCCTCAAAGGCGTCGACAGCCTCTGCCGCAACGTCCTCGTCCGTGAAGTGGGTGAGCGTGATGCCGCGCCCCTCCACCAGGGTGCTCTCCAGCACAAAGGCCGGCACCTCGTCGCCGGGCTGGTAGTACTTCTTCACGTTCAGGTCGTCATCGGGCAGCTCCACGAACTCCGGCATCTCGAACTCCGTGTCAGCCCACTCCTCGCGCAGCGCCGCCTGCGCCTCCTCGGGCAGCAGCGACGAGCGGACCTTCATCTCGTCGCGCGGCAGCAGGCCCGTCAGCTTGCGGCCGTTCCACTCGAACTCCAGGAACACGCCGTAGTCCTCGATGCGGTTAACCTTGCCGACGATCTCCTCCAGGTAGGCGGGGCCCTCCAGGTCGTACCGAATCTGCGGGACGGCGCGCGTAGCATCATCAGGGAAGGACCCGTAAGCGGCGGGAGGCAGGAAAATGACACTGATCGCGACGTTTGCGAGTTGGCTAGAGGAGAAGGCTGGTAGCCGTAGCCAGCGACCGATGCAGGCCATGCGGAACACACCGACAAACCCCTCCTGATCGTGCGTGAATGCCCGCGGCTCTCAGCAACTCAAGCACAACCGGCTGGAACTGCCGCTGGCCTGCACTGGTGAGCTCGCACGCTGCCACTGGGATCCACTGGGATGAGCTGGTGAGCCCGCACCTCGACAGCGTCCAGGTCAGCCTCCATAGCGGCCAGGGCCGCCTCCGACAGCTCATCAGCGTCCTCGGCGTCCATGACGAAGGGAATGTCCTCGAAGCCCGGCAGGTCCGCGTGAACCTCCACCTGGCCCTCCTCGAGCTCCACCTCAACGTCCTCCTCGTCGTCGTCAGCGGCATCCGCGCGCTCCTCGGCAACGTCAACGATGGACTCGTCGACCTCCTCCTCCTCGGCAGCGGCGGCGACGGCAGCAGCCCCTGTGCAATTGTTCAATGGCCCGGCTCGGTGGTGCTTTTGGCTTTTTTCAAAAGCCCGGCCCGGTTTACGCGTCTCCTAGGAAAGTATTACAGTCTCTGGGCTGCCAGATGCGAGAAGATGTTCAACAACGCGGCCCCGCCAACGTACGGCACACGGGATCCACGGCGTGGGTTGCGGCTCTTCAAACACCTTGCACGGCTACCTACCCGAAGTCAGCTCCAGCGACACGCGCTTCTTAGCGGCGTCCACGCTCAGAACTTTGACGGTCACCTTCTGCCCGGGGGACACGACGTCCTTGGCGTTCTTGACGAACCCGGCCTACGCGCACGCAACATACACCCGGGGCGTCAGGCGCGTCGCGCCACCAGAGAAGGAGAACCAGGGAAGCCGAGAAAACTGAGGTCCAAGAACTCCTCACCGCCAGCTTAGAAATGTGGATGAGGCCATTGGTGGAGCTGCCAAAGTTCACGAAGGCGCCGAACTCCTCGACGGTCGTCTGCAGTTTGCATTGGGCGCTGGTTATGCTGCGAACCGTGCCAGCTATAGAAGGATATTTTGCAATTCCCATTTGTTTGAATTCAACGTACCACGGTGCCCTCATACTCGGCCCCCTCCTGAACCTCCTCAAGCCGCAAAGTCTTGGCCGGCTCGCTGGCAGCAGGGGCCTCAGCGAACACACGAACGGACGGCCTCACGCCCTTGAAGGCAAGCTGACGCCTGCTAGGGAGACAGATTGGAGTTACCGAGGCCGCTTCCGCCTAGACGATAGCTGAGCGCCGCTGGCCACAACCGTACCTGCCGGCGACGGGGCGCAGGCGCGCCACCACATTGCGGCCATGCGCCTGCAGCATATTGTAACAGCAACTATAGTGATCGTAATTAAGGAGATCGGCCCCGCTTCGCTAAATATGCGCCCCAAATTGCCACCTGCGCAGAGGCTGTGCGGCCCAGCTCCCGGCCTAGCATCTTGTATAGAATGTAACAAAAACAGAAGAGTCTGCTCGACTCTTTGTAGGAGAGATATGAGCAGGGGTGAGACCGTCTTAGCGACTCCGCTTCCACCGCTCCAGGGTGGCGCCATTTCTTCTGGCTGGGACATTTCTTTGGCGAGCACCACTTAATGCTTATACCGCTGCCATATACTCTAAATTGAGTTGGAATTACCTGACACCTCGTTTATAGAGACTTGTTAAGCGAGTTCTCACCTAAAGTTCACGCAGCGTGACGACGGACAAAATGCTTGCACAGGTGCAGCTCCCAGTGCCGCGCGGCCAGCGCCTTTGCAGCGTCGGTGTGCGCAAGCAGCTGTCGATCGCGTGCGTGGCGCGCCCTTCATCGCACCGCGTGTCGTCGGCCCCGGCAGTTGCCCCCAGCTCCCATGATGAGCTGGTCCGGCCCCTGCTCGCCCTCGGTGCCACGGTGGCGCCCCTCCTGCTGCAAGCCGGCACCGCGCTCGCCAAGGACGGCGAGTATGGTCTGCTGGAGGGCCGTACCGTCGCGCTCATCCACCCCGCGGTCATGCTCTTCCTGTTCGGCGGCACCCTGTACGCCGGCTTTCTGGGCTACCAGTGGAAGCGCACCCGCGAGCTGGGCGAGGAGATCCGGGAGCTGAAGAAGAGCCTTCCGGCCGTTGCCGCGGATGGCGAGCGGCCCGCGTCGCCGGTGGACAGCGTCATCACGCAGAAGGAAGTGGTGGGTCTCTCTGGCTCTGTCGGAAGGGAGCGGGCCGGGTCAGCGGGACATGGCTGCTGGTTCATGGCTGTTATTCAGCCTCTATCAGCTTGCAGCCCACTTTCAGGGATCGCCCGTGTGCCACTGGGTTAGTTACGCGGGGCGAACTGCTGGTGGTTAGCGGTTGGCGGTTGATGGACTGTGGTAGCACTGATCGCGGGGCACATGTCGCCAGCGCACATCTCGCTACGCACTCGGCCAACCAGGTGTTCACTGCTGATTTCATTCTGTAACCGAACCCAACGCTCCACTCCCGGCTGCACGACGGCACTCACGCAGGAGCGCAAGGAGCTGATCAAGGGCGAGTACCGCGACAAGCACTGGTGGTGGGGCTCGCTGCTGCTCGCGTCGGGCGTGGGCATCGCGATTGAGGGCTGCGTCAACACCTACATGCGCACTGGCCGTCTCTTCCCGGGCCCGCACCTGTACGCCGGCGCCGCCATCGTGGGGCTGTGGGCCGCGGCCGCCGCGCTGGTGCCGGCCATGCAGAAGGGCGACCAGAACGCGCGCAATGCGCACATCGCGCTCAACGCCGCCAACCTGGCGCTGTTCGCGTGGCAGGTGCCCACGGGCCTGGAGATCGTGGGCAAGGTTTTCCAGTTCACCTCGTGGCCGTGAGCTGTTGGGCCGCTGCTGCTAGAATATAGCCGCTGGCCTTGCAGGAGGGTTTTGCTCATCCGTTTCCTCCGCGTTTTGTTACGACAAAGCTAGTTATGACATAGTTTCATTTTCCAAGCACGCGCTGCGTATTGGCGGCATGTGTCGTCATGCGTACAGATGTTTCCTCGGGGAGTTTTGGGCGGTCTAATACCCCAGCAGGATCTTTCAGCGAAGCGCATTTTTTGGGCAAGAGCGATTTGTTTGTGTAGGGGCCGCTACGTTCGCCGTTAATGGTCCCCGCTTGTATTTATTTGGCGGTCGTGTACGGTACACGAGGTTTGTGAGCATGAACAACTGTGTGACAGTGTGTGACCCGCACGCGCACCTGCCCGTGTACGAAGATGGGTTACAGACACGCGGCCCAACCTTGTATGCATGAGTGATGATTCTTTTGAGATTATTGGCAAGGTAACCAATGGGTTTCCCAAGGGATGCACCCACGCCGCTCTCGTGCTCCGCGTCGAGATGGCTCGAGTTGTAAGCATTGAGTAGGACCGGCCCTCATCCCACCTGAGGGGTGCGCAGCGGTTGGAATTTGAGCATCAATGGGGCTCAATGGCGGTACCACGTCGAGGGAACTCCCGTATCTTACTGATATGGATGCAGCCCTGTTCCTGACCGGGCCAAAAGGGACATAGCGTGGAAGAAGAGTGTGGGTAGGACTAGGCGTATCGGTGTGCTTAATAGTAGGGCTAGGCGTCCTGGGACGCAGGAAATGCATGAACGCCGTCAGTGCAAGCTGGCGTGCCCCCTCTCCCATGCTCCGAAACCAGAGCCCAATGGCACTACGGCCATTGGCCGGCAACACACGTTGGCGGGCTTCGACCTCAGCCGGTTAACAGCTCGCCCACCTACCTCATCCTTGCCGTAGTGCGCATGCGCCCGTCGCGTGCCTACTAGTTCCCTCGAACGCAGAAGTCCCCAGCTGGGAAACAGCGAGTCACCGCAAGCTAGCGCAGGGACGAGTCGACTTCGGCATTGCTCGACTAAGGGCACATCACCCCGCGCTGCACAACCAGCTCTAGCCCCGCGACCAGCGCCTCCCGCGCTGTATACTACACACTGAGCTCTTGGTTGCGTATGCGGCACGCTCAACGTCGTCCTGTCCGCGTCGTGTGCTCTCAGCCCCGTCGGCTGGGTCCAGCTGGCTCGACCCTTGCTCGGGTGTGCGTGGGTCGTAACCGTGGCTTGCAGTGGTTCGTGATGACAAGAAAGACAGCGGCGAGGATCGCAACAGTCAGGTTGTACTGGCCTGGACAGGCACTACGTGAAGATCGCTTACATCTCGGAAGTCAGGCTGCCGCACTCCACGCTCCGGAACCCGTCGCGTAATGGATCGTCACTCATCACTACGTCGCCTTGAGCACTTGCTTACAAACAAACAAATAAACAACCGTTGTGACGCGCCGCCTGCCATAATCAGCAGAAAGCCAATCCCGAAACGATGGAGAACAAAACGGCAATCTCACTTTGCGCCGCGACTTTTTGCGCCGGCGTGGTTTGTGGATGGATACTCAACAGGGCCACTCGAAAGGTGAGATCCACATGATATGCGTAACGATGCTCGGATGGCGACGCAGCCCCGTGACATCATCACTCCAACTTGCACTCCAAAAGCTTCCCTCTCGCTTCGCCTTTCGGCGGAAAACGAAGTGTTATGTAATAGAAGTCAGCTCAATACGCGCTCAACGCAAGCCTGAAACCCCCCACCCTTCGCTTCCCCACATCAATGCAGCACATCGACAAGGTGCTGGCGAAGATGCAACAGCGCGCGAAGACCTTGTAATGCGGAAGTAGTAATGGCGAGCATTCAGGAAGCAACGACTCGGAGGGCAAAGTGTAACCCGAGACCGTCTGCCTTACTGGTTCGGGTTCAGCTGCATGAGCATGTTGCCCGAGTTGGGCAGGTACACCACGTTCCGGCTCTTCGACATCGTGTCCGCAACGTCCTTGGCCGCCTACAAGAGCAACAAGGGCAACGACTACAGTTAAGCCGCGCGTGGAGCAGAACCACGGATCTGACCGGTGGGGCCAGCACGCGCAGCACAGCACCCTCGAGCAAGATCGGCTCCGGCCTGTCCGCTTCGTGACCATGCTACGCATGCCCCCTTGTAAGTTCTAGACTGCCCCAAACAAAGAACGCAACCCATGCCCCAGACAAACTCCGACACGTAAACTGCCGGCCAGGTCGCTCACCTCGATCTTGCGCAGCTCAATGAGGCCAAAGCCGAACTGCTTGGTCGCCTCCGAGATGAGCTTGGCGGACTCGCTCTCACCCTCCGCCTTGATGACTGCGGCATTCCGCTCCTGCAGTTTCCCAGATATTGGCATTACGCAGGAGTTTTACAACAGCACGAAGGAAGACGGCCCCCGGCTTGCCCCCTCCCCCTTCTCATCTTATTGCTTCCGGCACGCACGGGTTCAAGCCTTACAGGTTCAATGACTCCCACAGCGCGTCAACACCACCCTGGGCCCGGCGGCCATCGCCCGCCGGTCCGCGCACGGATCTGACCGCGTCGCCCCGTCGCGAGCTCTCCCGCCGCTGTCAGGTCACAGGTCACACACAGCCCTGTTGTACCCATTAGCGACGGGAGCTCCCAACAACCTCGCCCAAGCCACCGGGCGATGACCTTCCTAATCCGGAAGCTGCTCTGAAACCCCAAAAGCGAAAGCTTGGCACAGCATCCTGCATGGCACGTCATGATCTCATGCCACGCAGGCCGCCAGCACCGCCGCATCCTCACGTGTCTCAACCCTCCCTCCCCCACTGCGCACCTGCTCCGCCTTCATCACCACGAACTTGGCCCGCTCAGCGTCCTGCTCGGCCACCTGCTTGGCCTCAACAGCGCGCGTGAACTGCGGGGGAGGGCCAAAAGCGAGCCGCGGCGGGAGACAGCTTCGGCCGTGCCGGGGACGAGCACTCGGGCAGGAACTCGTCGGCATCGGCCAGTGTGTCAGAGTGCCAAGTGGGCAGGCGCATGACGATAAGAGGCAAGGCCCCAGGCTGCCTCATGAGCTGGATGGCTTGCGGTCCTCGGGGCTTTTTGCGGCGCGCCAGCGGTCCCACTCTGCCCCGGGGAAAGCCCCTCCTTGTGCACTGGTGCCGGCTACGTGGGCGTGCATCTCTATGCCACCGCGCGGGCGCAGCCGCAACTGGATTGCACCCAATCGGATGGCGTCTGTGATGCACCTAGTGGGACCCCGACCCGGGCGAGGGACCGCCCGGACAAAAGACTCTTCGATGATACCGCCTGCCTTTCTTTTCGCGCCGTTGTCCCATGTGTCCCTAACGTTAAGGCGCACAGCTGGCGGGATGCTGCGTCCCCTCCTAGGACGAGAAAGGCAAACGGGCTTGGCGCCGAAGCTTGTTGGGGACCTTCCCGCACGTCCCTGGCTCCGACCATTCGCCTGCCCCGAACCGCCATCCCTCGCGCCAACCTCCGTACCTCCGTTCCGAACGAGAGGTGCGTGATGGCCACGTCGTCCAGCACGATGCCGAAGTCCGCGGCGCGGGCCGTCAACGACTCCCGCACCTGTTGATCACAGGGCCAGGGCAGGGAGGGGCAGAGAGGGGCAAGCGTCGGGCTCTGCGTGCGGCTTGCATCAGCGACATCCAACACCGCACAGGCGACGGGGCATACAAACGTAAATGGCCCAACCCGTTTGCAAGTATGAAGGCGGGCACTTCAACACTAGGGAGTACACGTGTACACCCAGGGGGTTAACTCACCGCGCGGGACACCTTCTCACGCTGCGTGATGAGCTGCTCGGCGTTGTACTGCGCCACGACCGCCTTCACCACCTCATTGCCGATCGAGGGGAGCACGCGCTCCTCCCAGTCCGTGCCGAGCGTCTGGCGGAGGGTGGCACACGCAGCACGTCAATACGACAAGGTGGTGGGGAACACCTGACCGCAGTTCGCGGAGGGTGGCACACGCGTACCTTATAGATATGGGACAAGCGCGGCTCGTCTGGCTTGCTCAGGATCCGCAGCGACATGTTCACCATCTGCAGATCTGCAGGCCGCCACAAGCTCATCGGTTATGCGACGTCCGTGACGCTTGACCAGGTGCAAAAACATTATCTATGCTGACCTTTAGTTCCGGTGACTGAGCTGATGCTCCGCGGCCGCGTGCGGATGTCCATCACGTTCGGCTGCTGGACCCAAGGGATCCGGAAGTGCGTTCCTTCGCCCACTGGCTCTGGCAGCACTCCTCGGAAGCGGTCGAAAATGATGGCCCTTTCGCCACCATCCACTGCGTTGGGAAAGCGTCGCCACAGGTTTCGGTCATCCTGTCGCGGCGCCCAGAGCGCTCCGGAAAAGACATTCTTGGAATTCATTGCGCACCATTGTATAGCGAGGTCTGCAGAACACTTGCGCCGACGCCAAGGCCGACAGCGTAACGTATGACCTTGTTCAGCACGTTGATGGCCACCGCAGCAGTCTCTGGGTTCGCCATCTTAGCGTGCAAGAATCAAATATACCCTGTAACCTTCCCCTGCACACAGAAGAGAGCGACCCAGTTGCCGAGTAATCGCATCCCATCGATGTACAACACTCTTATGTCACGCCGTACAAACCGCTCCGCGCGCTGTGGCGTGTGCACTGGGCAGTGTTCACAGTCTGAGCGGCGGCTGTTGATTCGGTCATACTGATGGGTGATGCAAGCGGCTGCAATCTGAGTACGTCAGTATGGACGAGGCGCGGCCTACTGACTGACGGGAGATCGGTCAGTTCTGGAGGTATGCTCTTGAGGTGTCACCACAGTGTGCGGTGTGTAGGGCACGGGCAGGCCCGCCTCGCGCCGCATAACTACAGTGCCCGGAACGATATGCAGCAGCGATCCATAGGTCCACTATAAACCGCTTTATCCACAGTTACAGGTGCGAGAAGGCCACGAGGGGGGCCACGAGGGCGCCACCGCGATGATGGGGTCGGAGCGGGCGCGGCTTCCACCGACGACCCCCAGCTAATACCCATGCAGCCACAGACGTGACAGCTCCGCGCGCAGGCCGTGCGTCTGAACGAGTGCTGCGGCGCTGGGGCCCAAACCGAGTCACCAGCGCAGGGTTCCAGCCGCGGGCATTCCTCCACATCGCGCGTCGTTTCGTGCAGACCACGGGCCACCCGCTGTCCAATCACTCCGGCGTCGTCCGATGTGTGCGGTCACCATTCCAGCGCCCGCCTGCCGCAAAAAAACGCCCGCTTTCCACACGCCCCCCGCCCACCGCGCGCATCCATTACAGATGTTGTCAGGTGACCAGAGAAAATGCTCATTGTGCACGGACAGGAACGGATTGACACCTTTCTCGTCACAGCGGTCGTTGGCATCCGGCCCCTCCCCAACGCGTGATCCACACAGGAGACACGACACGCCATCGGCGCGTCGCCGATGACCGCCGTTGGCGGCGCTGCGCCCTCCGCTACACCTTGGTGGGGTCATTGAGCCCCTGCTCCTCCTGCAACACAGAACCAGGGGGTCAACAATCAACATGTCCTTTTCGGGCACCACCACCACCACCAGGAAGCCGGACCAGTCTTCCCAGGTGGCTGCCGCTGGACCCCAGCCCCCGGATCGCCCGGCATCAGCAACCTCGGCAATGAGGTTCCCGCCGTCGGCGTATGCGAGAGCGGCCCGCATGCACGCGCGCGCGCCCGCCCACCCACCATGAACTTGTGGATTTCCGCCAGGACCTCCGAGAACGAGTCCACCAACAGCTTCATCTCGATCATGACCGTCGCGCCCTCGCCCACCTTGGACAGGAACTGCTCGCGACTCGGCACGAACTTGAACGCCAGCTGCGCGCGGCGAGGTCAGGCCAGCCAAAACGGGGACGGGCGCGGCAGCGCGGGACCCGCAGCGTGTCGTTAGTGGCGGACCATGAGCTCGTGGCGCCCCCCCATGCGAGGTTATTGCGGCAGGGAGGCTGAGGTTGGGGCTGATGTGGGGGTGGCGAAGTACCGGTGACCTCATCGAACTGGCGTGAGCCGCACGGGTAGGAACCGGGCAGCAGGCGGCTGCGTCCGCACGCAAGCCGACTGCTTGGCCTGAACCGAAACCGAAACCAGCTGCATGGTGCCAGGCGCGGCGTCAGGCGGGTGCCAGGCGACGGTCCGGCCGGGCGAGGGTGGAAAATGGCGCCTCTCCGCTGCGTCCGCTGCGGTGCGCCAAGGGAGGATCACACAGCCACGCCGCGACTCGCACCCAGCACGCGCTGCGCATGTATGGGAACACGGTTACAGCTGCCCTGACTAAGCGCAGGGCCCTGTTAAGATGGAGCCCATCGCTCCGGCGATAGTCAGAAACCCTCCAATCGCAGTGGGATGTGGGTCCGGCACTGAACAGACTCCTTGGATGCCTGGCGTCACAAGGCTCGCAGACGGTGCATCACCCTGCAAGGGCCCTGCGCCAGGGGTCCGCGCAGGCGGCCTCACCGAGAAGGCGCTGGACGCGAAGAAGCCGTGGAACTGCATCAGCGTGGCGCTGTAGGTTTCGCTGACGACGGTGCCCAGCGGCGTATCCGGGTCGTCGTGGAGCCGCCGCAGGATGGCGCACACGAACTCCATGGCCCTGAGCGGCGGCGCGTCGGCATGGGGTCAGAGGAGGGGCTGCTGACGTCCTTCCCCTTCCGACCCGTGAAGCCAGGTGGGAACGTCTGGCGGCCGTCATTGCGTAGCGCCATGCCCGTCACGCATAAAGTGACGAACGCCAAGGTGCGGAGAACCACCTCAAACGGGCTCGCCGCGGCTTAGGAGGTCTAGCCCTGTCTACGCCATGGTGCAACGCATCAGGGCCATCAAGGTGGAGCAAGGCGGCGTGTAGCGAGACGGGGCCCAGCCGGAGCAGCTCACCGCTTCAACCATAGTAGTCCCTTGGTGCAAGATGAGCTGTCGTTCTGGCAGTTCTCGACCACTTCATCTTGTACTATTGTAAATAAGCGGGTATAGCGCTCGGGGTCTTTTGCTGCCCGCTGAGACAGCCGCTACAAGACGGAGGGGAACACAGCGAAGCAGGAACGGGCGGAGGGTCGACTCCAATGTGTTTTGTATGCCGTCCGCCGCGCAATACGACGAAGGCGACCTCGCACCTCTATGTTGCCGCCTATGTCCGTCTTCACAAGGCCAAAGGCAGTGCCGAGCTTGTCTGCAAGGCGACATCGACTTCCCACGCGTGGGCCAATGCCAGCAGTATCAGCTTGCTGCCTATATTAAATGCTCACCGACAACGGGCAAAACTTGTCGGCACACGTCAAGGAATGGCTGCGTCAGTATAAAACCGTCCGGTCCTTTCACTCCAGGCAAAAATTGAAAGGCCTGGCCAAAAGCAGAAGCCATTGTGCTATACGGTAGTTGCTTAAACTCCTAAACACGGAAAATATGAGAACGAGAGCAATGAAGCCGTGCAGTGAATTGAGAAGTAAATTCAAAAGCCAGAGCGTGACAACCTGCGTATGAGTGTTTACGTGTGCGATCCTATGAACGCGAAAGTTATACACCGTCGACTGTTGAAACGGTCGAGTGTTGCGCGACCAACCGTTTCGACCATCGTACGGTTCCAGTTTCTTCCACCTGGCACGGCGCTTGCGCACTACCGTGAAACAAAGGAGGGCAATCAGTGTGTTTGGTATGAGCATTCGCTGATGTCAACCCGGCGCTACAAAGCTTGGCCGACCCCGCACTGAGCTGACGCGCCTGACGCCGCCAGTGCAGCCTTCCTACCCACTTTTACTTTCCCCAACCCCTATAAACCCGTCACATCGGAGCACATACCCGGCCTGAACTTGTTCAGGCCAGTTCAGCGGCTCCCTCCGCTGCCAGCCTCCGCTGCCAGCCACCGCCGCCTCCACCATTAACAGCATCACGGGGTATTCACTGCGTAACAGTTCATCCATTACGGGCGCTATGGCCACCATTGTGTGTGCTGTCTCCACCTTCACCCCCGCCTCCTCCCCCGCCCGTGCCGTCGGCACTGCGGCCATCGGTGCTGCCTCTAGCCCTCTACTGCTGCCACCGCCACCTCCAGCGCTGCCAGCACCGCCGCTACAGCCGCCTCCGCCGGCGCCTCTACCGCCCGCACCATCTCCCCCGCCTAAGTCCATCCAAGCCCCGCCACCGATCTCGCTGCCGCGTGCACAACGGGCCACTGACGGCAAGCGGTTGCTGGACTGCAGCCGGCAGGGGCGGGTGGGGGATCGGCGCCAAGTGGGCCTGCCGGGCAACGGCGAGGCGTGCTTGCTGCAGCCTCCTTCCCGAGCTACATCCGTCTCGCGCCCGGCCCCTCCTTCCATCCATGACGACTCCGGAGGACAGGCGCTGTCGGGGGAGGGCACGTCACTCGGGGGAAGGCGAGAGAGGGGGCCAGCAGGGGGGGTTACACCTGCTACGAGCTGCCTCACCTGCTGCATGAAATGCAGGCTTGCCTGGAAACGTGGAAAGCCCTGCGACAGCGTTGTGACGGCGTCGTTGCGCGCTGGCTCCAGGGCCTGGGCTGGTATGGGTGTAAGAAGGACACGGCACGCATCGAGCTGGTGCGCATCGCCCGATTTGCAGCCGCAGCGCTCTCTTTCTCCCTTTGGAGCTGCATTTCCAGATAGAGGACGAGTGCACGGAACTGCACGACGTGGGCGTTATCGTGCCGTCCAACTAAGCCCCAACCCACTCCACCCCGCCACATACACACCGCTTTTCTGCTGCCTGTGGCGACACCGGAATGCCCGTGAACAGGGTCGATCGATGGGGTCGGATGCTGACCCACCACTCGTTCTGCAGGCCTCCGCTGGCTGCATGCAGGCTGCCATTCCCATGCTGCCGCTGCTGCGGCCACCCCGGCTGGAACCGTCGAGCGGAGGCATCCGTACAGGACAGAGCACGGCAAAAGCAAAACACCGGACGAGGGTTGCGTGGCCATTGATGCAGTGCAGTGCAGTGCAGGTGCTTGATGACGAACAGCCCTTCGCCAACTTCCTGCCCCGGAGGGCAGCGACGCAAAATAATTAAACGGTCTATTGTGACATTTCTGAATGATTCGCGATTGCTCGTTGCGTGCAGCACTCGGTGGCACATGTCTCGCTGTAGCCCCCCTCCCGCGTGCAGCACTCGAGCAGGCGCGGGAGCGGGGCGACAGCGAGACAGCGCAGTGGTGCGTGGTTTGCTGCACAGCAGTTTTAGGCCATTGCCGCCCGATAGCCCAAACCCTCTCCACTTTCCCTAAACCATAAAAGAGCACCTTTTGGCAACCTCGCCCGGGGCCACGCACTGCGGCACTGCTACATACACGTGCACGATACACCCACGACATCGAGAGCCTACGTGGCCAAACTAGCGGAATACTTTGTCCCGACCTCGCTGCGTCGCGAAGTGGGGGCGAATATGGACATAACACGGAGGTTCACGTGGCCCATGGAAGCCGGCCCGCGGGCTCTACCAGGCTCTACCCTTCCTTCCGAGGGGTATGGAGCCCCCTGTAACAACGACAACAACGTAAGGGCCTGGGTCGCAGGAACACCCAAGCGGCCGACCACGCGCGACGGAGCTGAATGCCCCCTCATATACGACGAACCAATATATCCAAACGAACGGTCAAAGCCCTACTACGATGTACGGTCAAAGCCCTACGTGGGCCAGTGGGCAAAAGCCGGTGCGAGCTGTCAGGGTCGTCCGCGAGGGCGGCCGACCGAGACGCGCCCGCCCATGTACGAGCGTAAATAGCCACACGACCTGGCTACCTGTTCTACAGCAAAGCGAGCATGCCGCGAGAAGTGCGACCTCTCAAACGAGTTAAATATGGAAAACCCAATTCAGGGCTTGCCCTGAACCGCCGTTACCCCTTGCCAAGGCGCCGCACCCGAGCGCGCCGCTGGTTTGCACACCGCAGCAGCAGCAGCAGCGTACTCGGGCCCGGGCGGCCGTGCCACGGGGACGCCCGCGGGCTGCCCGGCGGGCGATGCAACGCGGCGACAACCCACCCCAACCCACCCCACTCGTCCCCTCCCGTGCGCGCGCGCGCACGCACGTGCATGCGCGCCGTCTCTGCCTTGTGTTTCATCATTGGTAAAAGTACGCCACGGCCACCAGGCAGTACAGCGCAACGAGCTGTATGCCCAGCAGCCAGTGCGACGTCGCGTCTGCGGTGACGAAGTTCTGCGGCGGGGTGGGATGGGGGTCAGAACGGGTTGGGTTGGTCAAGAGGGGGTTGGGACAGAGGGGGGTTCAAGGGGCGAGATGGCTCGTGGTGACGTCCTTCGAGCGTGTGTTTCTGTGCGTGTATTTCAGGGGGCGAAGAGGAGGGGAGGGGCGGAGCGGAATAGCACTCGACTGCATCGGTCGGCTGGTAACTTGGTATCTGCGTGGCTGGTCTGCCGCGCGAGCGAGAGAGAGAGAGCCGCCGAGGCCGCATTTCGAGGTCCGCCGTTTCGTCCTGCAGTCACCTCCTGCCGCGTGCCGGGTCGCTACATTCGCCAACGCCGCCTCAGTGGGTCAGTTCCCCACGGCTGCGGTTCGTGTTCGTTACCCCACCCACCGCGTGCACGACGCACACCAGCAGCACCAGCGCCGCGAAGGGGGAGAAGTCCAGCGAGAAGTTGTGGCCGGAGATCCAGCCAACCACGACGTTGAAGGGGATGGCGAACAGGGCAATCTGGATGGAGGAGCCCACCGCCACACCCATGGACCTGCAGAGGCGGGGGGAGGGCATACAGCGGCGCGGCGCGGCGAGGACGGCGCTCTTGCTTAATTCACACGAAGTAAAGGGGCCGCCGCATGCGCGTAAGAGGCGAAGTGCACAGCCAGTGAAGGCAAGGGGGGTGGGGGGCATGGCGGCGCTTTGCGTTCTAGTACGGGCGCCACGCCCCGGATGGGCGCGTGTCCCTCCTGCCCGCGGCAACCATCGGGTACCTCCCGAGGGTCTGGACCCCACGAACACAGCAGCAGCAACCCCAACAGCTTAAAACAGCAGCGGTCGGTCAAGGGCCGTGGCGGTGTCTGGGCGCGTAGTGTGGGGAACAACGCGACCTGCGGCTTTGTGGGCGGGTGTTCGCGACCAACGGCACCTGTCCGGTTCGGATGAGCGTCTGTGGGTCACGGGAGGGATGCTGCACACGGAGCCGCTGCACCAACGCCAACGCCAGCACGAATGTTGCCGGCCACGCTGCCGCATCGGCGTATAGCTAGCCGCGCCCCCAACCGGCCCACCACCAGGCACTCACAGGTCCATCTTGTTGCGCATGGCCACGATGCAAGCCGTCAGGTGCTCACAGGCGTTTCCGGCGATGGGCAGGATGATCAGACCTGGTGGCACGCGGCGAGGGCGGGGCCGGGACGGGGCGGGTCACGGGAGGACAGGTCCAAAGTCAAGCAGCTTGTCGGCGGGTGGACGACCAGCCGGAGATTTAACGGTAGCGTGTACGCGCCACCAACATCTACATCTACGCCCTGCGTTGGCACGCAGTTGTACGCTTTTGCAATTCCCCTATCCCGGGTTGCGCACACGCAGCAGGCGTCGCCAGCGCACGGCCCGGCGTAGCTCGGCCCTGGCCGAATCGCAGGAGGTCCTTAACCGCCCGCCCACCCACCCACCCAACCCCCCACCCACCCACCCAGCCACCCGCCCACCCACCAATGAACGCCTCGCTGAGGTGCGTGCTCTCGCTGACCTCCTTGATGGAGTCGGTGAGGAACTCGGAGCACACCGCCACCACTGCGGTGATGGCTGTGAGCAGGCCGATGGAGGTGCCCAGAGTCAGCATCGGCACCGCGTCGTCGTCTTCGCCCTTGAACAGGTCGGCATGTGTCTTGAGCTGGAAGGCCAGGTAGCACACGTAGCTGCGGGCAGGAGGGCAGGAGGGGAAGGAGCGGGTGGTATAAAGAGGGGGGAGAGGAGAGGGCCGAGTGGACAGAGGGGGCAGAGGAGCGGAAAGGCGGGACGGGCGGGGGACGGGATGGGATGGGGGCAACGGCTGCACGTTCGGGAGGCATGTCGACAGGCAGGCAGGCAGGCAGGCAGGCAGGCGCGCAGGCAGACGGCAGGGCGGCGCACGTGGTGTCGATTGAGGACAGCGGCCAGCTCGCTCACGGGGCTGGGCTGGGGACGAAGGAGGAAGTGTCGGGGGGAGGCGCTATCAGCGGAGCGAGAGCCACCGGAGCCACCGCGGATGGGCGTGACTGCCAAGGCCGCAAGGCCCAAGGCCAGCCAGGCAGCCCCCCGCACCCAGTCTCCCGGCCACCCACCAGATGAGCATGATGACGGCGGTGCCGCGAGAGACGTCCAGGATCCAGTCCTGGCGCAGGTCGGCGGGGATGAGGATGACGGAGGCGGCGGAGGGGATGGAGACGCCGATGCAGGCCAGCATCAGCAGCGACGAGCAGGCGCGGTTGCTGACGGCGTTGAAGGTCTGCACGCTGTGGAAGAGGCCGCCCAGGAAGAAGCTGCAGCCTGATCGGGAAGAGGGCGCGAGCGCGGGCGGGTGGGGTGGGGTAATAAAGGTAGTACAGATGACACCGCAGCGGAGGAACGGACGGTGCGAGCGGACGAGGTGGGGTGCGCGGGTTCCAGGTATAGGCCGTATAGCGGAATAGCGCACACACGGGTCGACGGGCACGGCGTTGAGGAGGGGCCACGCCTCCGCAACCGCAACCGCAGCGATGTGGGTCGTCGGGGAGGAGGGTCGATGCGGCTTCTTAGGCTGGGCGAAGTCACGGCACGGCACGGGGGTCGCATTTGGGATTTTGACCTGGAGCCTGGACCTCTGACCAGTTGCAACTGTCCACCCCACAGTCGCATTTTTCACCCACTCCACAGGACGCACAGCATTTGTACGGCAGTACGGCACACTTGCTCACCCAGTACCAGCAGCAGGTTGGACAGGATGGATCCCAGCAGCGAGGCCGCGACGACCGTGTACAGGTCCTTGAACAGCGCGAAGAGTGACACCATGATCTCCACCACGTTACCAAAGGTGGCGTTGATGAGGCCGCCCACCACGTCACCGAAACGCACGGCGAGGTCCTGCGGTGGGAGGGCGCGAGCGGGGGCAGCGGGCGGCGGGGAGGGTTGGGAGGGAGGGATGTGGGCGAGACCCCAGCTTCGATCCGGCCCTGCCGCCCTTGCACCACCGCCGTCACCATCAGCAGTACCCGTTCGCCACCGTCGCCTAGGATGTCCCACCGCTGCGGTTTCATCTTTACTGCCGGTATCACCGGTACCACCGCAGCGCACCACATCACGCCGTGCAACACTCTGGATGAATGGGGGGTGCATCAACGGGTCGAGAAGCCCTCTGGCGCTGCCTTCAGCCGCAGCCACGCACCTCCGTAATGTCTCCGAGGATGAGAGCGAGCGGGATGAGGGCGAGGAAGTTCTGCAGGGTGCGTTGGGGCAGGCCAGGACAGCCCAAGTGGGTCAGTAAGTTGTTTGGGGACCCACACCTAAGGATCCAACTGTTCGGTGTGGCGGGATCCGCTGTCCGCGGTCGGGGAGCGAAGGAAGCAGACCCGTGTCGGCAGCTGCGGCAGGGCACATGCCGGTGCGGTGGGTGATGGTGGTACAAGGAAAAGTGCGAATGGCTGGTGCGCGGACGGCGCTGTCGTACTGCCGTACTGTCTCACCAGTGTGAAGGTGGTAACGGCGCCCCAGCCCACGTACGCAGAGGCCCAGCCCAAGGGGACGCAGACGAGCAGCAGGTTGAACCAGCTGGACAGGATGATCTCCTTGGTGGCTAGGTAGTCCCGCACAAACCATTTGGGTGCTGCCGAGAGCACTGAGACGCGGGACAGCGTTCTGTCGCCTCCCGCCACCGAGGGTCGGCGGGCACCGCGCCCCAGGGAAGGGGTAGCCGAGACCCGGGCGAAGCCACCCTCGACGCCGTTAGCGCCATTCTCTGCAGCCACGTGTGATGGACTTACGTGGTGAGTTTACACGTTTTGAGCAGCATTGGCAGAGAATCTGCTGGGGCGAATCACTGGCCAAGGCTACTGGCATCGCGATGTTCAGCATGCTTACGATAGCCGTTGAGCAGGGCCTCGTCATACTCCTCCGCGTCATCAAGTTCCGCAAGACGTTGACGGGTTTCGGCTTTTACCACTGAGATGGCGGCTTTCCTTTGTGCTGACATTTTCACACTGACAAGAACTGCTTGCTTCGAAAGTGCAAACGTCAAGGCAAGGAGCTGTCCCGTAGTAAGTTGTTAATATCCATCAAGTTATACGCGCTCTGCCGCCGCAAAGTCCATCAATATGCGTTCAGCGACTCCAATTACGGCATTTTGCGCCCGGCATCTTTTTCCCGGTATCCTTTGTCAAAACCCACGTGCCTCGTGTGCTTTGCTGCGGAAATGGCTCCGGCTGCACTTAGGACACTTTTGAAAAGCATTTCGGTGCTGAAATGTGGAATTTAGGGTTTTTCTTTTGTCGGCGGATCGTGCCTGTCGGCGGTCGTGGAGTTCCATCCATGATAGTGCTTGCGTGCGTGTATAGCGCCGCGAACACTATCCTTTTGTAATTTTAAATCGTTGTTATTTGCAAATAAGCTGTCTCACTGCTTCGATAAAGAAGTAGTCATGCCGGAGTGCAGCAATATACCGCAACGCGCGTAACTCGTAAACAAATGAAGCACTGCATAAACCGTAGTGGAGGTTGTCTTGCTCCGGGTTGCCAATGCAAGGTTCGGAAAGGCGTTTGGAAACCCGGACCATCGACCCTGCTGTCGTCGGTAGGCAGATTGCTTTCTAGCTCTCCGTTATCACAATTTGCAGATATAAGAGCAAGCTTTGTGCTGGTGGCGTTGCAGGCGGGTCGTAAAGTGGGGGTGGCGGCCGTAACGAATGGCCGTGTGCCACCAGCGCCGCCGGCGCCTCAGCAGCAGCAGCAGCAGCCACCACATGCAGCTGCCGCCACGGCCCCGGACCCTGTCGGCATGGCCGCCGCCACTCAGCTCCTTGAGACCATATCGCGCGCTCCCTCAGTACGACAGCTGCGCGATGTGTTGCAGCAGGCACAGGCCCAGGGCTGCCTCACAACCGCCCACTCCCTCGCGGCCGTGATGCAGCTCGGCGCCCTGGTGAGTTGCGTGCCGCAAGTACACAATAAGGTACAGCAGCAGAAGTGACGGGAGCATGCGCGCGTGTATGAAGGGAGAAACGAAGGGAGGAGCGGCGACGCCAGCGGCATCCATGGCGTAGGACCGGCCGCTGCAATCGCCCGCCCCGACGGAAAACGAACGCCCCGCCCCTCCTCGCCCCTCCTCGCCCCTCGCGGCCCTTCCCCGCGTCTTGGATCCCCAGGCGACGGCCGCTCCCACACCCGGCGGGTCGGAGGAGGCGCGGCAGCTGGGGGCGCAGCTGGTGCGGGGCCTGCAGGGCCAGGCGCACAGCCTGCCGCCGGCGCTGCGCGCGCACACCGAGCGGGCCGTGGCGCAGCTGGGCCTCAGCACCTCACAGCAGCTGGAGATGGAGCGGACGGAGAGCAGCCAGACGCATCCGGGGCCGAGCGGGCCGGAGGCGAGGCCGAGGCCGGCGGGCGATGGATCACCTCTGGGCCCCGCCGCCGCCGCCGCCGCCGCCGGAACCGCCGCCGCACAGCCTTCCCGCAGTGGTCGGGGCGGTCGGGGTGGCGGTGGTGGGGGTGGCGGTGGGGGCAGGGGTAGGGTTGGGGGTGCGGCTGACGCAGGCGTTGCGACCGCAGGCGACGGCGGTGACCGGGCCGGGCGGGGTCGGGGCGGGGGTTGGGCGGGGGCCCCGGGCAGGGGAGCCAGCGCCGGGCCGAGCCTGGAGCCTGCAGGGACACCGCCGTCGCCGCAACAGCAGCAACAACAGCAGAACCGGCGACAGCAGAAACAGCAGCCGCAACAGCTGCAGCAGCAGGGGCAGCAGCAGCAGGGGCAGCCAAAGCAGCAGGGGCAGAAACAGCAGCGGCAGCAGCAGCGTCGATCGACTGCGGAGCCGGACGTTGGGTCCCCAGCCCGAGCAGCATTTCCTCCTGCCTCGACATCACCACCACCACCACCACAACAACAACAGCCATCACCCCAAACCGCACCTCAACCAGTCGTCTCGGCACGGCAGCCAGGCACCACATTGGCGACCGGCAGACCGACAGACAGCGCAGCCCCGGGCGCTGAGACTGCCACCGTCACCACCACTGTTGCTGCCGCTGCGCCGCCTGCCTCCGCCGCCGCGTCGCCACCGCCTTCGATGCCCCCGCCGCCTCCTAACCCCGCGCCTTCCCCCACATCAGAACCAGCACCTGCCGCGCAGCAGCCAACGACTCCGCCCACTTCCACGTCCACGCCCAGCCTTCCTGCCAACGACCGACCGCACGCCAGCGTCTCACCCTCCGGCGGCAGCGGCGAGGCCCTGGTGGGCGCCTCCTCCGCCTCCATTGAGGAGCAGGCGTTCCAGGAGGCCCTTCTGGCGGGTTGGGCCGCCTGGCGGAGCATGGAGCAGGCGGCGGAGGCCGGCGGCGGAGGCGGCGCCGCCACTGCCAACGCTGTCGTACAGCAGCGCGACGCGCTGGAGGCGGCGCTGCAGTGCCGCCCGCCGTCGAAGATGTCCCTCAGTGACGTGGCGGAGGTGATCCACCTGATGCTGACGCTGCGACTGATGCCGCAGTACGAGTGGCTGTGTGCGGCGCGGGGCCGGCTGCGTGACGAGATGACGGCGGTGGAGGAGGCGGCGGCGAGCAGCGCGCGGGCGGCGCGGGGCCGGGCGGCGCGGTGGGCGGCGCTCACGGCCGCGTACGGCGACACGTGGGCGGTACTGGAGGACCTGCGGCAGGTGTACGAGGCGACGGAGGAGCTGATGGCGATGTGTCCGGAGGCGGATGGGCGGAAGGACGCTGCGGAGCCGGAGGGGGGCCCGGCGGAGCGTGAGGCCGCCGCCGGCGCTGCGACGCCGGACGCGGATGTGCCGCTGCCGCCGCCGAAGGCGCTGCGTCTGCATGAGCAGGTTACGCAAGGGGAGGAGCGGCAGCAGGAGCAGCGTGGCGAGGCTACCGAGGGGCTGCAGCACCCGGCGGCTTCCGCGGCGGTGGGTGGCGGCAGCGCCGCTCCCGAGCCGGTGGTTGTGATGGTTGCTGCGGGCAGTGGCGTGGAGGCCGCCCCGGGACGCCGCAACGGCGAGGATGGCGGCGGTTCGGGACTGTCAGCACAAGCTTCCGCGCCGGTGGCAACCCCAGCAGCCGTAGCGGCGGCGGCGGCGGAAGTGCAGTCAGCCATGGCAGTGGATGTGCAGCCCTCGACCCCACCGCCGCAGCAGCAGCAGCAGCAGCCACGGGTTGCTCAGCCGGAACAGCCGCTGGCGGCCGATGAGGGATCGGGGCCTCGCGCCGCCGACGCAGCGGCGGAGCCGGACGAGTCCGAGTTGCCGTGCGACGAGGATGACGACCCGGCAGCCGCCCTGGGGAGACTGCAGGCATTACTGCGGCAAGCCCGCGGCGCGAAGGAGCTCGAACCCACCGCCGCCACCGGCGCCGCCGCAGCGTCGACGGCGGCGGCAGCGCAGGCGGCGGTTGCGGACCTGGCGTCGCTGCTGGCGGAAGCGGTCCAGGAGGAGGCTGCCGCCAGCCGCGCCGCAATGCTGGCTGTCGGTTCCGCCGCCGCCGCGGACCCCAGCACGGTGGCGGCGGGGGCAGCCGCCGCCGTCGGCGTCGGCGGGGAGGAGCGCCTCCCGGCGCTGACGGCGGCGCAGGTTGGGGCGCTGGTGGCGGCGGCCCGGGTCGCCGCCGCGCCGACGCCGCTGCCGCCGCAGCTGCTGGCGGCGGCAGCGAGGCTGCTGGCTGCCTCCTCGCGCAGCGGCAGCGCCTCAGCCGCCGCGACGTGCGAGCAGGTGGCGCCAGTGGTGGCGGCGTGCGTGGCGGCGGGATACGTGATGCCGTCGTACCTGCTGGGACAGCTGGCGGGCTTGGCCTTCCCATCGGAATTACCAGATGCCGCAGAGACTGCAACAAAAGCACCTGCTACACCATCATCATCGTTACCATCAGCGACGACGGCGACGATGGCGGCGGCGGGGGGACAGCAGCGTCAGCAGCAGCGGGCGGCGTCCACGGACTTCGTCCGCGTCCGGGCCCTGCACGAGTGCGGCGCGGCGCTGGGTCGCCTCGGCTGCCGCCTGAACAGCCGGCACTTCGGCGAGTGGGTGGACGCCGTCGCGCGCCGGCCCGCGGCGCTGACGCCCCCGCAGCTGGCGGGGCTGCTGGCGACCTGCACGGAGCGCGGCTTCACGGTTCGGCCCGCAGGCGCCGCCGCGGCACTGGTCGCCGCGGCGACGCGGCCGGCCCGGCTGCGGCAACTGACGGCGCCGGAGGCGGCCGCCGTGGCGCGCTTTGCGGCGCGACAGGGTCTGAAGCTGAACGACGGCGGGTCCGCCGCCGCCGCCTCGGCGCTGCTACAGCACCTTGCGCCACGGCTGCCGGAGCTGGGGTCCGACGAGCTCGCGGCACTGCTGCCGGAGCTGCACGCCGCGGGCGCGCTACGTGGTGGCGGCGGCGCCGCCGCCGCCGCTGTCGCTGCTGAGGCGGCGTGGCTTGACGAGCACTCCGTCGTGCTGCTGCCGCACGCCGAGGCGCTTGACGTGGAGTCGGCGCTGGCGCTGCTGCGCTGCTACGATCAGCTGGATTACTCGCCGCGGGCGCTGCTGCTGCTGGGGATCTCTCTGGCGCTGGAGACCCGCCTGGCGGCCGCGCCGCTGCCATCGCTGCTGGCGGCGCTGCACCTGCTGCTGTGCCGCCTGGGCCTCGCCCCCAACGAGGGACTGGCGGCGGCCATCCAGGAGCGACTCGTGCCGCGGCTGATGCTGGCGGCGGCGGCGAAGCCGCCGCCGCAGCTGCCGACGGCGGCGGCCGACGGCGCCGCCGCCGCCGGCGGACTGACGGTGCGGCAGCGGCTGGCGGCGCTGGACGTGTTGGCGGCGGCGCGCGTTCGGCCGCACCCGGCGCAGCTGGCGGCGCTGCTGGAGGTGGAGCTTCTGCCGGCGGCGGCGGCGGCAGGTGGCGGCGGCGGCGGTGAGGGGCGGCGGCGGATGGCGCTGGCGGCGCTGAGCGGCGACGAGTTGGTGCGGCTGCTGTGGCGCTGCGTGGCATTCCGCGCTCTGCCCTCCTGGCGCTTCATCGGCGAGTGGATGGAGGCGTTTGCAGCTGCCGCCGCCGGAGGCGGCGGCGGCAGCGGCGGCGGAGCCGCTGCCGCCGCCGCTGGCGCGGCGGCGGCCGTCAGCCCCGGCGCGCTGGCGCGCGTGGGCTGGAGCCTGGCGCAGATGGGCATTCAGCCTGAGCCGGGCTGGCTGGCGGTCTATCGGACGGCGCTGTCGGGGCCGGTGCTGGGGGAGTTGGATGCGGAAGCGCTGAGCCTGGTTGGCCACTCGGCGCTGCTGCTGCGTTCGCGGCCGCCGGGCGAGTGGCTGGAGGCGCTGCTGCGGGCGGCGCTGGGCCGCATGCAGCAGGAGGAGGAGGAGAGGAAGGAGGGAGGGCGGGGGCTGGATGCGGCGTCGGCGGCGCGGCTGCTGCACTTTGCCGCGGCTTCGGAGGTTGAGGTGTCGAGGGACTGGATGCAGGTGGGTGGGTGGGCGGGTGCAAGGGCCGCACGGGGGTCGACAACGGGGGTCGGCACGGGGAGTGCTGGGCCCCGACCCGACCCGACCCCACCCGCCAACGCTGGAGCCAACGTCTGCGAGCGGCCTGCACGTCTCAGCGCGCGACGCTGTGCCCCCAATACCACCGGCTGCCAAACCGCCGCGCACCAAACCATCCCGCCTCCCAACAGCCCACCCAACTTCCGCAACTCACGAGCCCCACGCCGGTCCCGACAATCCCCGCCAGCCCTTTGATGTCGTCCCGCCTTCGCGCCGAAACCGATTCCGAAACGGGTCCCGATTCCGCCGCACCCGCCTGTCGCACCCCCACTCCAGCTTGCATGTAAGGAATGTCATACTCTAAATCCACCCTCACCTCCGCCCCTCAACCCTGCTGCAGTCCTTCTTCCTGCACACCCAGCGCCTCATAGACGTGGAGGTGGAGGCGAAGGGCCGCGCCACCTCCACAGCCGCCGTCACCACCCCCACTCCCGCCAGCCCCGACCAGATAGCCCTCATGCTGCGCGCTCTGGCACAGCTGGGCTTCCGGCCGCCGCATGCCTGGCTGACGGCCGCCCTGGAGCGCCTGCGCATAGGCGCCGCCATCCTGACCCCCGCCTGCTTCCCCGTGGCGCTGGCGTCGCTGACGCGGCTGTGCCCCGATGTGGTTTCGGAGCCCCAAGCGCTGGGGCCCGACGGCGTCGTGGGTGTGCTGGTCCGCGACGCGTACCATAAGCGGGCCGAATTCACCTCGGTGGAGTTGCGGTGGCTGTTTGAGTCGTTGGCGGCGTACCCGGATTACGAGCTGCCGCCGGTGGCGTTGGCGGGCCTGATGGAGGCGCTGCAGCGACGGACGGCTCTAGAGGAGGCGAAGGACGAGGGGGAGGAGGCGGAGGGCGACGGCGGCGGCGGGGGCGATGTGGCGGTGGCGCTTGGGGACGCTGTGAGCGAGGAGTGGCTGCGGTGGGACGGCGCGCTGGGCGGGTAGGTGGCGGCGTGAAGGCGGGGATGGCTGAAGCTGTGTCTTTTTGTTCTTTGCGCGCGGGGATGCGCGCGGTGGTGGTGGTGGTGATGGTGGTCGTCGCGGCTGGTATAGGGTTTTGATGGCTGCTGATTTTCGATGTGTGCCGCTGTGCCGTTAATTGTGCCGCTGCTGTGGGTTGGTGCGGCTTGCCTCGGCATGCCGGTAGCAGTGCGGTGCGTCGTAACGTGGTTTCGGAGGTACGTGGCTTTGCTGCTGTCGGGTGTCCAGGTAAGACGTCCTGTGCGGGGACCCAATCCTCGGACGATTAGATGTGCGGTGTGACCGAACGAAACGCCGTCGGCCGCCGCACCCTCCTCAGCTCCTCAGCTCGGGGTGGGTGAACGACTACAGACGCCTTTGCCGATCATGGGGACCAGGCTTGGGCGGGCTGTCTGTCTGCATGTATGTGTGACAACAGCGGCACCGGAAAAAATTGCCAAACAATTGCCAAAAATTGCCGTACGGTCCCAACGGTCGCAACAGCGGGCGTCCGGTGTTGATGCGCAGTGCTCCGCACCGGCCGCGACCGGCCACAGCCTTGAGCGGCCGTACAGAGCAAAGCCACGTGCGCAACCCGCCCGACCGCCGCCGTCACCACCGCCGCCTGCCAAGCCGCATCCAGCAGACCGTCTCGTCACCGCACGCGCACATAAGCACACACGCGCACACGCCGCGGGGTGAGCCCGCGAGCCGGGCCCCACAAACAGGTGCGTCGCCTCGCCGCCGGGGGGGCTAGTTCATGTAGTTCATCTTGCGCCATTGGGCTTGTGACAGGGCGGCAGGTGGAGTTTCCCCGTGTGGTTCCTCTCCTCTCATTTGGTGGCCCGGATGTGCAGCTCCCGCAGTGACGCCACGTAGCCCAGCAGCTCGGAGCGGCCCGCCCCGGTCCGGGAGCTGGTCTCGAAGCAGCGAGGCAGCTCCTCCCACTCCGCCGCCATCTGCGCAGTCCATTGCAGCGGCGACAGGAGGGTACGCAGTCCTTCGGGCCCTCATCGTATCGCACGGGACGTCGTTGCCGCCACACGCAGCAGCAGCCGCACGGCACCAGGAAACAAACGGAGAGGGAGGAGGGTGGCACCCAGTACGGCCCCTCGGCCGGGCGGCGCTGAACCGGGTTTCAACCACGTGCGGTGCGGGGTGATTGACGTGTCCTCTAAGCGGGTGAAAGTCCCCCGGGCCAAGGCTGCCTAACCCACCAGGCCCAACGGACAAACAGCAGCCCAGCCGCACCAGCGCCGTGAGCCCAGCCCCCCAGCTCCTTCACCCGGCCGCACTTACCAGCTGCTTGAACGCACGCACGTTCTGTGCGTTGGGCGGCATGTCTCGCTTGCGGTTGTCGATCTTTGTAAACACGATGCAGAAGGGCACCTCGCACTCGGCCAGCCAGTTGGCGCAGTCGGCGTCCACCTGCTGGGGGGTGACGCTCGAGTCCACCAGCAGCAGCACGCTCACCAGGTTCTCGCGCTGGATGAAGAAGTCCTTGGTGAACGTGAGCCACTCCTCACGGTTGGACTTGCCCGCCTTCGCGAAGCTGCACCGGATGGGGGAAATGGGAGGTTAGACGCAAACGGCGATGTGGTATGATGTGCGGCACGTGGGAAGTGTGAGTGCCCGGGGGCCCGCGCAGGTGGTCCCTGACACGGGCGCGAGCTCGGCGGTGGTTGGGAACGGCGACGCACCCGTATCCCGGCAAGTCGACCAGGTACCAGCAGTCGTTGATGAGGTAGTGGTTGATAAGCTTGGTCATGCCTGTGATCAGATGCCATCTTCAGATTGTTTATTTAAACGTCGATGGCATCGTCGAACGGCAGCCACGCGGACGCGCTCACCGGGCTCTTTCGAGACCTTTGCCAATTTGTCGTTCCGCGTTAGGGAATTAATAAGAGATGATTTTCCCACATTCGACCGGCCTATGAGCGCGAATTCTGGCAGCTTGTCGGGTGGACAGTCGGCAACTCGCGTGCTGCTCTTGATGAATTCCGCCTTGCGGATGTTGCTGTTCAATGGAGGCGGAAGGTCAAGTTGCATGTATTGGAATCCATCAGAGGAGCCTGCAGCGAGGCGGATGGCCGTCCGCACACGGCGAGCCGGCGGCACACGACTGCAAGCGAGGCCAAGCGCCTGAGGCGTGAGGGGACGCGTTGCCATTTGGAACATCCAAACGTCAAAAACATTAATGTCGGAAATTGGGGCGTTAGCCGTCGAGTTCAAGCTGAAAGTCAAGACGGTTGTGTTGTACAAACGGAAAACCTCTTTGCCCTGCCTCTTGGAGACCTCAACACCTCATCCTCCGCCAGGCCCAGGCGGCGGCTCCCTAGCGACGACCGGCCGATGGGTGAAAATTGCAATGGCATCTCCACGCGCTCGCTTGTGTTCAGGTCTATCACACCAGTCAGGCAATGGCCGTGAGGCCGTCCCTGCCGACGCGGCGAACAGCTTGCACCGTCACGCCCGCGGCCAGGAGCGCACACACCGCCGGTCGGCAGCCCACCTCTGCGTTCCTCAGCAGCGCACACAGTCTGGTCCAGCCAGCCCAGCCCAGCCCAGCAGGTGGAGCGTGCCCCCGCCCTCATCGCCGGCGCGCTTTGTCGCCGCCCCGCTTGTTATTGAATGCCGCCTTAACAGTCCACGCTGGCACTGACGAACGCATGGACCGCGGCCATAGGACAAACCCACATGCCAGTTCCGCGGTGACACCTTGCCTCACGTCGCCACGTGACCACACATACCGTACCTCTTCGACAATGCCTGCCCATCCAGCACGGACGCGCGACGCGGGGGCCAACACCCCACGGCCAGCGGTCTTGCCCTCACGAAAGGCTTCGCATCACAAGCCCGAACACACGGCGATCCGCTGCAATAGCTGCTGCTGCTGTTGCAGCAAGGCCATAGGCCGACCCCGCCGGTGGCCCCCTCCCGCTGGCAGGTACAGCGTTGCTGCAGCACGGTAGTTGCCGCCAGCGCGCGAGCCAGGGCGGCCAGACGCGCCACGCCGTCATCACCATCAGGCCTGCCGTCTGCGGGCCCCCATCACGCCTGCACCATCGGCCTGACCTCGTGCTTGTAGTCGCGGTACCTCTCCGGCAGCGGCGGGTCGCCCTCCAGGTCACAGCCCTTGCGGAAGGGACAGTGCCCCGCCGGGTACTGCGACCGGAGCGTGCGCAGGTTCATGAGCCGCACGTAATTCTCCAGCGACTCGAGGAACTTGCCGGGCCCGGTGCCCCAGCCGGCGCCCCAGCGGGCCATGTACACGGTCGAGCCCAGGTTCTGCTGCCGGCCCCAGCACCGCACGCCGGTCTCGGGCTTGTGCGTGCCGCCCGGCTCGCTGGGGTCGCCGGCGGCCTTACGCACCAGTGGCATGTAGGCCACGTGCCAGCCTGCGAGGCGGGAGCAGGGCTTAGCGTGACCAGTCCAAAGCAAAGAGGCAAGCTGTTGGCTGATAGACGTAGGAAACGCGGGAAAGAAGCGGAGGAGGAGTTGAGGGGGTTGTTGGGAGCGTGGCGCGCACAGAGATGTGGGTGCCGGTGGTGTGGGTGCCGGTGGTTGGTTGCCGTTGTGTGATTACGATGGCCCGAGTGCTCCCAGCCAAAGGGCAGCCCAAGGACGCTGCGCAGGGCGGCGCGGGTGCATCCCCCATCTGGATGCGGATCAGCCCAGTGTCCGTGATGGACAATCACCCCCACCACCACTACCAAGGTGCCCTGCCCAGGCGCCGACGCCGCTGCCGCCTCTGCACTTGCACAAAAGAGGCACAACGGCGTGCACCCACACCTGCACTATCAGACCAACTCTGCACGAGCTGACCTCGCCGCGCGGACCGGCTTCAGGCCGCCCAACTGAAAGTCACCACGGCATCATCACCGTCACCGCCACCGCCCCCGTGCCACGAGTGTCACTGTCACCCCAAAGAGGGTGTATCCTTTCCAGCGCAGGATGGGCCCCGAGCCGCTTTGCTCTCCAGGCGCTCTCACCTGCTGTCCAAAACCGAATGGAGAGCTCCCAGTCGGACCAGATGCCGCACTCGCCTGCGGACCAGGTGCGCACAGGTGCGTGCAGGGACTGGCTTGAGACGAAGTGGTGGCGGTGGTGGTGTTGGTGGCGGTGGTAGTTGCCGCCGGAGCGCTGCTGCTGAAACGCCCCCACAGCCGCATACCGTTTACCGTATGTCACCC
This sequence comes from Pleodorina starrii, assembly GCA_030267565.1. NCBI lineage: Eukaryota > Viridiplantae > Chlorophyta > Chlorophyceae > Chlamydomonadales > Volvocaceae > Pleodorina > Pleodorina starrii. The sequence goes on from BRXU01000027.1 coordinate 921,183, forward strand.
CGACACACCGGACGCCAGCGTGTGGCGGCAGGTGTTGCGACCAACGGGGCATGCGTGTGCGCTTCGCACGGTCTGATGCACAGGTCACCGCCCCCCATCCCCATTCCCCTGCGGCATGGCCATGGGGACTCCGCGACGCTTCATATTCCCCGCTTGAACCGACATACCCCTTGCTGGGAGACTGACGGAGGCGGAGGAAGAGGGGTGTTAGGGACTCCCCTCGGCTGCAAACCCCGCCCAGTCCACTGGGCTGTACAGCGCCTTCCCTTAACCCCCCCAAACTCCATCTCCGCCTCTCCGCCAAGATGCCCCCTACGCTGATGGCTCAGCCCACGGAGCCCTCGCACGCACCGGGGTCCGACATGCCCTCGTCCAGGCCGCCCACCGCTCTATAAGCCGTACGACGGATGGCAATCGGCGCCAAGTCGACCTGGCGGAGCCACACGGACACGCAAGGCATAAATTAGTCGTCGGCGGGTGCCAGCTGCACCCCGGCTGCACCCCGGCGATGAACTGAACAGCCGACGGTCGCGGCGGTTGGAGTTCTTTCGCCGCCATTGGTTCGTCCTGCTGCTGCTACCGTATGGTCGGCCGGGCCAGAGGATACAGCCAACCGATTCGGGCGCAAAATGTGACATGGCAGGCTTAGCTTTGCAGCACCTTGCCTTTTCTCTGGATCGTGCACTCCCTTCAGCCGTCGTGGTTTGAAGCGGATCCGAGGTCGTCTGTCGCTGTATCATCGCCAGGGCCCTGCTTTCAATTCGGGGGGTTTTTGCCCGCCCTCCTACCCGACTGCCCGCGCCGCCTCCCGCCCGCATGCTTTCTCACCCTGTGGGCTCACCACCCGCCTGCCCGCCCACCCTCCCGCCAGCACTCGCGGCACCGAACGGTGCGACACAGCACAGAACAGTACGACACATCACCGAACGGTACGGTACGACAAGGCAAGGCGTCCTTACCTGGAACGCGAATATCATGTGGTTGGACGTGTATGGGTCCATGAAGTTGGCGGCGTTAAGTTCGTTGCCCTCTCCGTGCGACAGCTGCAGCTTGTTGAGGCCCACCATGGCCAGCTGCGGCATCGCCTCCATCTGGGCCACCAGCCGGGGGAGCCAGGAGCAGTCGGCAGGCTCCAGCACGTCGTCGTCCTGAAGCAGCAGCAGAAGCGGCATCCAGGTCCGCAGGGGCAGCCCGAGGCACAGCGCAGCGGCAGCAGACAGCCCGAGCCGCATCAGCGGCAGCATTCACAACAGGATTACGGTAGCAGCAGCGGCCGCGACGGGGGCGTATGAAGATAGGAAGGGAAGTGTAACTGCCAGCCTGCTACTGTCCGGCAGTCCCGGCGAAAAGGAACAATGCGGAGACCTATTATGGGTATACACATTATGGCACACGCGTTGACCACATGTTGGCACGGCGGCAAGCGGCAGGCGGAAACGGACAAGCGGCAGTGGTCCCCGTCATGCAGCAGGCGGACGGGGAGGACTCAAGAAACACGGCCGTACGGTACAGCACTGTACCGCATGGCACCATACCTGCAGCAGCACCAAGTACTTCCCGCGCGCCATGCCTGCGAGGCGGTTGTAGCCGCGCAGCTCATGGAGGTTGTACGACATCACGGGTACGACGAAGCCGTTGGTGCTCCAGCTCAGGTCGGCCCAGCGCTGGCCCTCCTGCGCTTGGGCGGGGCGGCAAATGCATTTCATAAGCGGGTGGGGCGGGGCGTAATTCGGGCCCCCAGAACTCTTCATCTAGGCCCACCGTGCGGAGACCCAGGGCAACAGGGCAAGGCTGCTAGGCCGGGGCAGCCCTTTGCTCGGTAGCACCGCGCCAGCGCCGAGCCCATCAATCGGGGGGACGCGGCTGGCCCACCCGCTACGCGACAAGTGTACCGCTGATTCACGCATGCGTGTGCTCACCTGCGGGCTGTCGACGTTGATCAGGAACTCCGACGGCACCAGCTGGTTGCATGTCTGCAGCAGCGAGAGCAACGGCGCGATGGTGTGGAGGCAACTTTGAGTTGCGCCCAAAAGCACGCGTGGGTGGCCCAGTTGTACGACCGAAGCGAACAAGGCGATGCGCCCTCGCGTCTAGGAGCGGTGGCCCGTGTTTCTGGCCAGCCGCTGTGTCCAATTAAGCTGACGGTTGGGGGCTTGTGGACGGGTTTGCATGCACCCTAGTTTAATGTAAGTGTCAGAGAAGCAGCAGTTCGTGTGGCAGCTTTCGGGCCTGGACGGCGCATCAGGGCCCCAACTGGTCGGGCACGAGACGGCGGCCCAGTAGCGCAGCGTCCGCGCAGTTCCGTTGAGGCTGGGGCTGTGGGACAAGCCGTCTCCGGTTCGCGCGGTGCCACCTGCCTGCAGCATGGTGACAAAGGTGTCGATGACCCGTGGGCGCTTGAAGTACTGCAGCATGAAGGACACCATTGGCTGGTCCGGGAAGAGCCGGGGCTGCAGGTGACCGCTGGTGCAGTGGACCTGCAGGGCAGCGACAACCAAGAGGCGTCGACTGAAGGGTCCTGAGCGTCTCTTGCAGACCGTGCAGTAGCTGTAGGTATTGGTGCAGATGAGGGCGGAGCCTGCCCACGCGCAACTACGCAGGACCCCTTCCAGAGCTGAATTGGTCACACAATATTCCCGGGGCGGTGATAGGGGACGCGCTAGTCCATAGCTCGCACATCTAAAGGCAGGTGGAACATCAGGTGGAGCCTCACCAAGTCTTGGACACTCGTGTTTTTTGCGATCAAATCCTTTGACCGCAGATCAGAAACAAGCGTCACCAGCTTTGCCTCAGTCTCCGCACGCCCAGCGGCCGCTTTCTCCATACGTTTGGTCACATAACTTTGGTTCCAAGGCGTCTTCCACGCGTATTGCTCTTCAATACTTTCTGGAGGATTTCTCATTCTGTCCAGCAAAGATTCCATGTCCACTTCTATGCGCCGGTGAATCAACCATGTTTGGAATAGGTCACGCAAGGCTACAAACTCGTGACTATGTTGTGGTAGCTTCGATAGATGTTCCTCACAAAATGGTAGTCGTAGACGATGCGGTTGTTCACCGGCGCATAGTGCCAAACATCCGAACAGCAAAGTGCAAATTAACCCAGCCAAGCTAGGTAGAGCCTTCGCGAGCGACATCTGACCAGTACTGCATCAGTGTGCTGCTCGTTTTCGGAAAGAGGGTTACAACCGAGCTACATTCGCTCCGAGAAACAATCCGTACAGGAGCGGTTTGAAATTGCGACTGTTGTGACCCCAATCGTTAACCTGTGCCTCATAGCGCCCCTCCAAACATTACCGGGTCTCTCGAATGCAGTGCGACACAGTTTTCCGGCGCCAGTACCCTAACTGCTAGCACGGCAGCAACCATAGACCCCGCGAACTGCCGCGGGATGGGTACAGCGCGGCGGCGGCGGCGGCGCGAAGCGCGACAAAGAACATCACGTGACTCGATGTTCGCCGCAGGTGCAAGCCTGGGCGACCTCCAAGCAGCCAGTCTTAAACGATGCCGCTGTTTCCTTTCATGGCGCCGTTGTCCGCGGCGACAGCTGAGAGCGGATAAGCTGCTTGCCTCGCCTCGCGAGGCTTGGATAGCACATGCACTTTGGCAGATCCACAACCTCCGCCCATGTTCCTCATGCACTATTCCTCCTTCATATGCGACCAGAACCGCCGCGCACAGCGCCAACAACGTCCCAACACCCCCTCCCCCACGTCCTCATTCGGTGGCAACGTGGACATGCCACACTCAACATCGCAACAAACGGTTTTGCACCGCCAACACTCAAATGCCCGCCCTGCTGCAGCGTGCAGCCAGGCGCCAGTCCAGCCGCCAACAGGTAATGCAGAATTGCACGCCAAACGTAGTATATACCGTATCACCTTCAACCGTATCCAACAATCAATCAGCTACCGCATGTACATGCCATGCCGTGATGCAAGTCCCAAGCGCCTAACCTCCTCGGTATGGCGCCGCTACGAAAGCAACTCATGCAACTCACTCAGCGGGCGCATGCTTTGCGACACCAGAATCCCGCCCCGCATCGCCCAATAAGTCGGGTCAAGCGCTCTCCCGCGTGTTTTCCACTCACTGCCTCGGCTGCTCCCGGTCAGGGGTCGCTGCTTGCGCATTCGCTGCGCCCGCTGCCCTCCGCTGCGTAGCCATATGCCATCACACCAACCATCAAGCGAAGACGTCGCTTTACCGCAATCACAAAACGTTGTGTTGCTCTAATCCACGCCGCTTCAGTTCATGATGCAAAGAAATTTACGGTGTCTAGGCCCCCCCACATTATTACGCGGCGCCCTGGAACACGTCGCAGCGATAGGTCACGTCTCCGCGGACTTGGGACCCGTCCTCCCGCTGCCCACTCGCAGCCGCCGACGGAGCTCCCCTTGCTTGCGCCGATGGGACTCCAGTCCCACCAGGCACTGCGCAAGTGGCCTGTCGCGTGTACCCTGTCGCCGCCATTTCCGCGGCGGTCGAGGCCCCAGCTACAGCAGCAGCAGCAACAGCAGCATCGGGCGGCTGCGCTTGTTGGCTGTACGATACCGTCACGTGGGTCTCCCCGAGGTGGGTGCCCCGCACCTCGCACATGCAGCGCAGCTGGCGCCACAGCACGAGTCCCGCGTAGCGCCCGTAGGCCGCCGGCAGGTGCGTCAGGAAGGCGCGGCTGGCGACCACGATGAGACGCCGCCGCGCGCGACTGAAGGCCACGTTGGCGCGGCAGACGGACGAGTAGAACTCCTCCGCGCGCTCCAGGGCGGCGGCGTCGGAGGCAGTGGCGCAGAAGATCACCGTCTCCGCCTCACCGCCCTGCGAGGCGGGTGGGCAGGGTAAGTGCCGTGGGGGCGGGTTGAGGGCTTCGCATTGGTCGAGTAGCGTGGGCGGCAAATGGAGGGGGGGTAGCTGAAAGCCACGGAAGGGAAAGCGTGCTTGTTGGGGTGCGTTGAGGCTTTGGATGATGTGAAGGGCGGAATCCATGCCGCCGGGCATCTTACGGCACGAGCCACGGAGCCCACCCGCCAGCCGCAGCCGGCCAGGCGCTGGCAACCCGTCTCTGCAAGGCTGACACCTGGGCCTTCCGCTGCGCACCTGGGCCTTTTGGCCCGTCTCCATCTCCTCACCTTGGCGGACGCTCCGCACTCATGGTCACACGGTACACGGCATCCGCTGCTTACTCGCATTGCCCCCCCTGCCGGCTGCCGCCCCTCACCTGCCACTTTTCCACGGTGTCCGCCCGACAGTGCCGGCCCCAGTCCCGCGCCTCCACCAGTGCCGCCAGGGCCTGCCGCTGCGCCCGATGGGGCGTGATGAGCGCCACAACCATCGAATCGCCACCTCCGCCACCGCTGCTGCCAGTGGCCGTCGCGCCCCTGCCCCCGCCGCCCCCGATCAGCCCAGTGGCGGCCGCTGGCCGGTGCGATCCGCCCTCCCTCCCCCAATCCCTCGCCTCCAACATCTTCTCCACCAGCTGCACCTCCAGCGGGTTCAATCGGTGGGAGCGGTCCTCGTTGTGGACCACCAGGAACAACCCCTCGCCCTCGCCCTCGCCGCCCTCCCAATCGCCGGCGCCCCGCTGCCACAGCCGCCGCCATACCCCGCCATCACGCGCGCGCAGAGCCTCTGTGCCGCTGGAAATCCCGCGGCTTGGCGACAGGTGCCTGGCCTTAGCAGCAGCCGGTCTGGGGTTCAGTCCTGCCTGTGCCGCGCCGGTCTGGCTGCCGATGGTCGTAACTCTGGAGGTGGGTGATGTGGAGCCGACCGCCGGGGCTGCTGGGGTCGTTGCGGCTGCGGGCGGGCGGCCACGCAGGACGATGCCGTCCTTGCGGTAGAGGGGCTGGATGAGCGTGACGAGGGCGGGCGGCAGCCGGTGGGTGTAGGACAGCGCGCAGACGGACACCGGTGGAGGGGGCCCGCCTGCGGGGGAGCAACCGCAGGAGATGCCGCAAGCGAAAGTGGGCCACGGCTGGTCAGTCGAGAGTCGGGACATGCTTCGAATGCGACACCCATCGGACTCGAATGAGGCCCGTTGGATCCAAATGAGAACGATGCCCTCCCACCGTGCTGCCCTAAGCGAAAATGGATCGCTAACCCCTCAGGTTGAATGTGCTCAATCATCCCCTCCCACCTCTTCCCCACACGTTAAACCTACCGGTCAGCGCGATCTGACCATCGCCCTGTTGTTGCTGTTGCGCCTGCTGCTGCTGCTGCCGCTGCCGCGCTTCACACGCCGCCAGCTGCCTCATGTACTCGTAGGCGCTGACGTGGGGGCGGTGGCGCAGCAGGTTGGGCCTCAGCTCCGCGCTAAAGTCGTGGCTGTGGATGGTGCTGAGCTGGCGGTGGTCGCCGCCCACCAGCAGCGACCCGCGGGTCATCAGTAGGCAGCACAGCGCCAGCAGGTGCGGACCAAACACCATGGAGGCCTCGTCCAGAACCAGCGCCGCAGCGAAGGCGCCGCGTCCGCTGGTGTCCATCAGCTGCTTTCCCGTGGCGGCGGCGTGCAGGGAGACGCGGGTGCGCAGCTCCTTGGCGGCCTTGACCAGGTGGCGCAGTGTGCCGCCCACCACGTACCAGACGCGCTTGTCCCTGCCGGTGCGGCAGTTGCCGAGGACGCGGGGAGACGGGGACAGTGGGGAGGAATGCACGGCAGCAGGCACGGCACACACAAGCCGCAGCAGCACATGGCACGGTACATACAATACGGTACACAGAACGACGCCTTTGGTACAACAGGCCGTCAGAAGCCAGCCGAAAGCCCACCCAACCCAACCAAACCCACCCAACGCCAAAAGCTTTGAGCCGAAGCCGCAGTGAAGCGAGACGGGGACCGGCCCATTGGGAACAGGAGCAGGAGCAGGTTTAAGACACCGGCAAACGGCAATGACACGGCACTCAGCCCCTCGGGCGCCGCTGTCTTCTCACCAGTCCTTCTGGTTGGGTAGCTTGGCCAGCACCCCGAGCTCCTTCAGGCCCGGGGCCAAGGCCTTCCTCTCGCTATCCAACCGCACCAGCTTGACCCGCTGCCGCAATTCGTGCCCCATAGACGCGCCGCCCACCTCCCGCAGACGCGTCGCAACCCGCCCCAGGAGGTTGTCGATGGCGGGGTGCGTGGGGCCGCTCAACAGCACCACGCCGCCCTGCTCCGGCGGACCCATGGGTCCACCGCGCCGCGTGGCCTGCTCCAGCCACGCCAGCACCGCCGTCGCCATGGTCTCCGTCTTGCCCGTCCCCGGCGGGCCCTGCAGCAGCACCCGGGAGCCGCTGTCAGGGTGCGCCAGGAAAGCCCTCACCGCCGCGACCTGGTCCCGGTCCAGATCCTGCCGCAAGAGCTGCTGCTGCTGCCGTAGGCCAGTGGCGCTGTCGCTAACGTTTCCGGTGGTCAATGTAGCGCTGCCCGCGCCACGCACATTCCAGGAGGATGAGGAGGCGGAGGAGGTGGCGCCGGGGGCTGCTGGGCTGCGTGTGCAGCCAGGCGTGTGGGTCCCAGGGGGCAGTGGGGAGGAGGGCGAATACGCCGGGCTGAACAGCTGCTGCGCACCCATGACGCTGACGGGGGTAACGGCGCCCCCGCCGCCGGCGGAGCCGCAGTCGTCCTGGCCTCCCGGACCGCCGCCGCGCCGCGACTTGACGGAGACGGGCGTCCGCGGCTCCTCCGCGGGGCTGACTCCGTGAGGCCCCGCAGCAACGGCGCCCAGCTGCCGGCCCCACTCTTCCTCCTCTGCGCCGCCGGCCGCCTCGTCCTCCGCGGCAGGGCTTAGCGGCAGCCAGAGCTCCGCGAGGTAGGCGCTGCTGCCGCCAAAGTCCTGAAGGCACTCGACGGCGCTGCTGGCGACCCAGCCGGCGATGTTGGGCGCGCCGTCCAGAACCACCTGCGTGGCGCCCGCCTCGGGCGTCAACCGCGTCAGGGTCTTAGTCCCCTGGAGGAAGAGGCCATTGGCCCGATATTTGATGAAGTCCCGGCGGCAGTCCACCCACAACTCGCCGCCTTCAGCTGTCTGGTGCGGCGGTGATCCCCGCCCAAAACTGACTTCACCACCGGCGTTGCCAGCCGCCGTGGAGACGTCGGCCCGCTTGATGACGGCGTTGGCGTACAAGCCCGCGGCCTGCACGGCGTCCTGACAGACCCACGGGTCACCACCTACTGCCGCTGTCACCACCACCCCGTCGCCCTCCTGCAGCCCCGTCGCAGCGACGAGCGCCTCCCAGTCGTCGAAGCCCACCGGCGCTGCCACGCGGCCTCGCAGCCAGGACGCTTTCCCCTGAACCATGTGCTGCACACGGTCCAGCACGACGGTCCCGCTGCGCTCCTCCGCCGCGCGGGCAGCTGGAGGCTGCGCCCCCAGCTTCCGCCAGAACGCCCTCAGCTCGCTCCCGCGGTTCAGCCACACCGCGTCCAGGGCCGCGCGGGCTAGCTCGCTCGCGCGCGCCGCCTGCGGCCCCTGCGGGGCCTGCCGCGGGCCGCCGGGCAGGTGGCCCACGTCCAGCCGGAAGGCGCGCAGGCTGCGGCCCAGCGGCGGCGGCAGCGCCAGCGGGGCCTTGCGCAGGCGCGGGTTGCCGCCGCCTGCTCTGCCGGCCCCGGTCCCCGGCAGCCGCACCAGCCGCTCCTCCAGCCACCGCACCGCGTGCGCCTGTGCGAGCAACAGCTGCCGAAGGCGGGCGGCGCCCCGCTGGAACACGTCTGCCGCCGCGCCCTCCTGCTCCGCCGCGTCATTGCGGCGGCAGCGCTGCGGCTCACCCGGCCCAGGCTCACCCGGCTGACGCTGCGGCTGATGTTGTCCCTTTGGCCGTAGCTGCCCTTGGTTGGTTGAAGACCACAACGCTCGGAAGAAGCTAGGCGGAATGAAGGCCCCCGGGCAGTCGGGCCGCACCTGCACGTAACCACCCAGTCCGTGCTGCTGCGCAGTGCTCCAGGCCGGCATGGCAGGGCCGGGGCTAAGCGGCAGCCCGGGCCCTTCGCCGTCATCGAGTGCCGCGTGCACGGTCCCCGGCTGTCTCTGCCGCCGCGGCTGCGGATCCGCTGGAGGCGCCACAGCCGCATGCTTGGCCCAGTGGTTGTGGTGGTGCTGCTGCTGCCGCTGCCACAGCTCATCGCCCCCTGCCAACGCCTGGACGCAGCGGCTGAGTGACGGAGGGTCAACACGCACCAGACTGTCCAGGTAACCCCCGGCGGAGAACACCGCTCGCAGGTCGCAACCGTCACTGCCGCCACTGCGTCGATGCTCGGCCCCTCGGCTGCCACCTTCGGCTGCGGCGGCATCTGCTGCGACTGGTTGCGGCGGCTGCGGCGGCTGTGCTGGCCGCCAGTCCCAATCGAACACGGCGCCATCGCCGCCCCAGGGAATGCTGCTGGCTGCCAGGCGGCCCGCGCCCTGCCACACGGTGGCGTAGCGCCGCACCTCGTCCTCCATCACGCTCACCATGGCCTGCTCCTGGACCGGGGGGTCCACTGCCCCGCCCTCCTGCCCCAGCAGGTCGCCTATCTCCGCCCGTAGCCCCAACAGATGCGGCAGCCAGCTCAGGCACCCCGACGAGGCACATGTCCCGTCGCCGCCCAAACCGGGTCCACTGCAGCTGGCGCCGCCGCCGCCGCTGCCGCCATCAATGGTCCCGCTGTGGTGGCGACCGTCTAACTGGGTGCAGCGACGAATGAGCTCCCGCACCTCCTGGTGTGAGTGCACGTAGAAGTGCAGCAGCAGCGGCGGCCCCTGCCCCTGTGCCCGGGCCTGCCTCTGCCCTGGCCCCTGCTGCTGCTGCAGCTGCTCCGCGCACCTCTGAACTGCGTCGCACAGCTGATCCGAGAACATGGCCAACATCGCCGCCTCCAGTACGTCCAGCTCCGCGTCCGAGCTGACCACCCCGGCGCCGCAGCTGCCGTCCAGCGTCACGCCCTCCAGCAGCAACGCCACGTCCCAGCCCGTTTGCGCCGCCTGCGTTGGCGGCGGCGGCGGCGCGGCGCTGCCGTCGGCGGTCGGCGCCGCCACGTGCGCTGCAATTCCGACCAGTCGCTTGAGCACCGCGTCCACAGCCACCGACAAGTACACCCGCACCAGACACGCTCGCAGCGCGGTGCCCGGCAGGCAGCTCGGAGGCCCGCCTGGCAGCAGCTGAAACCACGGCGGCTCGACAGCCCGGTCTTGGGGCTGGGGTGATTGCTGCCCCAGCCAGCGCCGGACCCGCACCGCGGCCGTCAGTGACAGCCGCTGCAGCTCTGGCGCTGACATGCCCGCCGCCGCCGCCACGTGCTGCAGCTGCTGCGGCCGCCGCCGGGGGCTCGATGACGCCGTCGCCGCCGTCGCCGCCTTCGCTTTCAATGCCGCCAGTATCGCACGCGACGGTGGCGGCATTGCCGTCAGCGCCGCCAGATCCTCAATGTCGCCCACGCCCGCCGCCGCCAGGCGCTGCGCCTCCGACGCGCCGCACCCCGACAGCTGCACCGCGCCGCGCGCCGCGCTGTCCGCCCAACACTCTTTCGAGCGGCTGCAGGCAGCGCAGTGGCTGTCTAGCTCGTAGGGCACCTGTGCCAGCGGAATCGCGGGGTCCAGGGCGGCGGCGATGCGGCCGCCGCGCTCCAATATGGCAGACAGCTGCCGGGTCATGGACTCAACCTGGGAGGGGCAGGGGCAGGGAGGGGCAAGGGAGGGAGAGGGCCGCGGCGCCATGTGACGAAGGCGGGACGTGCGGGCGTTGTAGGAGGCAAGTTCAGCGCCTTGACCTCAGGCCGGCAACGAAGTTCCGGGCAACTCCGGGCTGCCAGAGCAAGCGCCCACACACGCGGGTGCCGATACACGACAAAGCCACTTGCAAAAACTGTGCCACGACAAGCGCCTACTGGCAAAAAGCGCATCCAGACAGCCATCTGCGCTTTCTGCCTGTAGGCGCTGTGGCGGCCTCGAGGCCTGTCTGTCCTGCGCTGCCCTGCCCCAACCGGCAACCGCCACCCCTGCGACCTCCTCACCTCCTCCGGCGGCAGCGGCACGCCGTCCACAGCGCTCCCCGCGGCGCCCGACACCTTGGTTCGCAGCAGACACTCCACCTGCAGGTCCCCCGCTCCACCACCACCACCACCACCACCACCGCCAGCAGCGCTACCAGCTGCTGGCACGCCAGCGGCTTGCCCCGGAGGTACCGACCACTCGCGGCCGCCGATGACGACGCGGCCTCGGCCGCTTTGTGCCGCCGTCTGCGAAAGCAGCCGCAGTAGCATCATGCGGTACAACACCAGCTGTACTACGAATTTTGTCTGCGGTTCCGTGCTGGCCTTGCATTCCACGATGCGCAGCACGGGCCGACCGCTGCGCCACAGCAGCAGGATGAAGTCCGCGCGGCCGCTGAGGCTGACGACGCTGTCTGCGGTGGGGAGGCCGCGAAGCACCACCTCCGCAGCCCAGCAACCCAAATCGGAGCGGAAGGCGTGCGGAGGCTGAGATAGCAGGTCCAAGAAGTCCTCCCATGGCGTCACTGGTGGTGCGGCGCCAGGCACGGAACTGCGTGGGGGCAGGTGCGGCGCTTCTGGCGCGCGCCGACCCAGCTCCGTTGCCACTTCATCTTCCAGCTGATGTCCCGCGGCTGCGAGGGCCTTGTCGAGGTTGCCCGCGAGCAGGCTGGGCTCACTTGGGGCGTCGCTGCCGGCCGCCAGAACGCTACGCGAAACGGAGAGCCGAAGGTATCGCCCACATTGCCGGAGTCCCACGAAAGACGCAACCTCGGTGACGCTTAAGAACTTTGTTGCCGCTGCCGCAGAAACATCTGCACGTGTAATATGAGCACAATCGGTACCATGCAGGGCAACAGGTTCGGCAAGGCACGTACTGTAACGCTTTCCTCATCTACCTTCATGCGCCGTTGTTCTGGGTCCAGAAGCAGCCATAGGCACAATTCCAGCTGAGCTACTTCCCTGAACTATTCCATTCGCCGTCGGGTATCGGCAGCAGGCGGAACAACTGACCCTAGGGTAGATTCATACGTAGATGTTCTTCACCTGCCAACGCGGAAACCGTTCTCATTTCGGGCGTTTTCCTGAGCACCGTCTATCTGCACAATAATTACAGCCGACAGGCATGTCACATATGAAATGATTCTTGCGGTTGGTGCCGTCTGGATCCAGATTCACGGCATACTCGCATACAAGGGTTTCGGCTTTTGGTCTCTGTTTACACTACCCGCGATTGGCTTCCGGATTAAGAATCTACCTAGTCTTCACGGCCCACGACCTGTCAGCCTATTGAAGGGCTAGTCTCTCAGGGCCGAGAGCTGTTTCTCTTTTGCAGCTTTGCTCTTGTGCGTTCCTGGACCACAGAGAAGGAGTTGTTGAGCCAAACATTTTGTCTGTGGAATAAAGCTCTTAATCTAACGCGTGGAGGAACATGGCCCGCGCGGCAGAACCTTTTGCCGAGGAGGTCCACTACATGAAGGCCCTGTACCAGGAGTACAACAAGCGCAGCGATGCCGACGCTGTGATAGCAGTTGACCAGGATCTAAGCGACATCTTTCAGGCATGCTCCACAGCCGAGGCAGATGTGCGGCAGACAATTAAGGGTGGGAGCTGGCAGAGCTGGCTTGCTAGCGTCCCGCTTGGCTTTTGGGGTAATGTGGCTGTGACAGATTCATGAATCTGCCTCTGCATGCAGAGCTGTCAAGGCAGGTTCAGGAGCTGGAGGGCGCAGCGGCTTACCCACACCGGGAGGGGCTGCACGCGGAGCGCGTGGCGGCGCTGCAACGTCAGATTGATGTGGCGAAGCAGGTTATCAGCGAGATCAACACCAGGACCAGATAAGTACCGAAGAAAGCGGCGACGATTCGGCCAGGACCGCACGGTGGCGTTTGGGACTGACACCGCCCGCATCGCCCCCGTCGCGGTTGGCCCCTTCCATTCAGCGCACGTCAGCGGACGAGCAGTGCAAAGAGGTTGAGAAGCAGCTCGAGGCGGCTGCCGGAAAGGCACAGGAGGAGGCCGCCTCACAAAGTTTCATCAAAGGCCGCCTGCAGTAAGTGTGAACGTGCCTCGTGCAGGAGCCGAGCAGAGGTGCGGGTTTCTGGCAGCGGGAATGACATAGACTTCATTGTCAGTGCTAGTAAGCAGAGCCCTGAAATGCATTTCGGACGGGTATGTATCAACGGGGCCTCGGGCGAGCTTGTCAGCCCGAACCGGGTCAGTACGCATGCTGAAGCCCGCTGCCCACACGCCGCAGCGAGCGTCGTCAGTGATCGCTGCGTTCAACAAGTTTTACGGCTCTGGGCACCCGTCACCGTGACCATGTGTTGTCGGGATGCGTGCTGCAGGCACCAGCTGAGCATGTACAAGCACATCACCAACACCATCTGGTGCCCCGACAGCGGGAGGATCGCCGGCAACGTATCGGACGCAAAGGCCGCTGACGTTCGCCCCTTCAGCTACGAGCAGGACATGGACAAGTTCGAGCTGGTCAACAAGTTGTGGGATCTCCTGTGAGGGGTACTGATCGTGCAGGCGGCGCGGGCGGTGCGCGGATCGGCCTAACGGGGGGCCGGAGCGCACGCGTGCGTGGAATGGCAGAAGCAGCAGCGGTGTACGACGAAACTGTTCGATTATGGGTGTATGGCTAGGCTTCATTGCTGTGCCCTGACGGCCGTTCTCTGCGGTGCCAGTCAGTCCGCTGGAGGTTGGGAACTCTGGCGCAGCCTCACGCAACGGGCGATACCGTGCATAATGTGTTTTCAGTGCGGAGCCCCAATGGGTGTTACGGGCATGCAACCTGCAGGCTTACATTCCCGCCATCGGCTCTTTGTGAGCTGGGGGCTTTATTTAGTGCATCGGAACCTTCGTGCATGATGCAATGACCATGTTCCATGTCCCAGTGGACCTTGGCTCAGCGTGCCATGGTGCCAGAGCGCGACTTCCCGGTCTCTGCGTGAAAGCTTGGGGCCGGGTTACCGGTAATTTGATTGGGTGGCAAGAGCCTAGCCAGAGGCGCTGCGCGCGGCCGTGTATCGCAAAAACGCATTCGCTCGCTCTGCCAGGCATTGGGATGGCACTTGGTGGCGCTTCATGGAGGCGGGGGCGGGTTTTGTTTGGGCGCTGCGATTGTCGGATCAGTTCGTTCGTGTGCAGTCATGTGATCCGACACGATCTCGTTCAGTGGGCCGTGGGCCTTTTTTGTGCCCCACCCCCTGCCCTTGCGTGCAAACACGCCATTCATTACAGGACTGCTGGATGTGCAGAAAAAGAGCCATGTTATATAGGTACCGGCGCGCCCTTTGTATCTGTGGCTCGGTTTAATTTTCGCTGGTCTTGGTAAGGCTAGCGCACCCAATCCGCGCCCACGACCGGCATGTACCAGTCATACTTCATAGGACAGCTTTTCCAGCAGCGCATAACTTACAGCCTGGTTGAATGTCACACCAAGTAATAACAGTGACATCGCCGGACATACGACACGGCAACGCGCCGCGGCGCACGTCAGTTCTACAGGCCTCTACCCATTTGTCGCGTCTGCGCCCGTTGCCTCGGCTGCAACTTGCCCATCCTGTCCGTGACCTGATACCGGTACCCGTCAGTCAAGGTTCAAGCCGCGTATCTTCGCCAGTCAGCTAAAATCCAAAACAGGGTTAAAGTAAGACGCGTGCGCTGGTCACCAAGTCCGCCATGTACATGTCGAAAGCAGAGGTCGTAAAACGTGCACATCGGCCGGACGAGCACTTCCTGCAGCGCCCCGCGTATCCACCGTGTCACGCGTCTCGTTCAATACAAGCGCAACAACGCGTTGCATGCCCTCATGCAGACTTCATGACGCACCCCTGCTGCCTATCGCCATTCTGCCACTGCTATCAGCAACAAAACCCCCGAATCGTCACCAAACGTGATGGCAGCACACTCATCGCGGCTGTCGGCACCGCCTCCCTACGGCGACCTCCCCCCACCACCCACTCCGCGGATCACCGCTCATGCAAGTGCCGCCGGCCCGCTCGCGCTCGTGCCCTTCCCTCCCGGCCCCTCTATCCCCCCGGGCCCTGCCCCGGCCGCCGCAGCCGCCTTGACGCTCTGTGCCACCTCGGCTCGCTTGCTGGCCGCCTCCCGCTGCGACCGGATCACCGACGCGCGCCACTCCGCAAAGTTACTGGCCTGCCGCGCCTTGAAGCCCGCGCGCTCGCCCTTGCTCGCCTCCAGAGCCCGGCCCACGCTCTCCAGCCGCGCCGCGCCATCGGCTGCCGCCGCCACCGCACTGGCCTGCCGCTCCGCCAGCTGAGCCGCCGTCAGCCGCACCGGCGGCTGGTCCTGGGCCCGCAGCACCTGCAGCTGCGCAGTTGGGTCCAGGTTCAGCACGCTGCCGTCTTTGAGCACGCGAGACACCATGCCCGCCGGCGCCGCCGGCGTCGGCGGTACCGCCGCCGCCTCAGGGGCGGCCGCGGCCGCCTC
This sequence comes from Pleodorina starrii, assembly GCA_030267565.1. Lineage (NCBI taxonomy): Eukaryota > Viridiplantae > Chlorophyta > Chlorophyceae > Chlamydomonadales > Volvocaceae > Pleodorina > Pleodorina starrii. The sequence continues at coordinate 936,576 of BRXU01000027.1, forward strand.
GACCGTCCCATCCTGAGTGCCCATAGCCGACGCCGGCTGCTGCTTTGGAGACGACAACGACTGCTGCTGCTGCAAGAGCTGCTGCTGCTGCTGCTCGGACTTGTACTTTTCGAGGATGCTCGCGGCCAGAGACGAGCGGCTGCCGACGTAGCCCTTTGCCGCCTTACTGTTGTCCCCCGGCGAGGCCCCGCCCCCGCCGCCGCCCTTGCCTCCCTTGCCGCCGCCGGCCGCCGTCCCCGGCGGCGGCTGCGCAATCAACTGCACCGGCGCCGCGTTCCACTTGTCGTACACGCCTTGCACGTACCGCGCCAAGCTGTTGTCCGACAGCACGGTGCAGATCTTTTCATCGGCAGAGGGCGCCACCCACAGCCTGAGCTTGAGCGGCTTATTGCTGCTGCTGCTGCCTATAGCGCCTGCGCCCGTGCTTGCTGCGCCGCCGGGCAGTGGCAGCGGGCTCGGCATCGCGCCCGTCGACGGGTCGGGCTGCATCCCCGCGGGACAGGCGGAGGCGTCGATGGTGCACGTGATCAGGTACTTGCCCGGCTTCAGCTGCGCGTCGGCGATGAGCGCGTACCCCTCCGGACTGGCTGCGGTGCCGCTGCTGCTGCCGCTCGCAGCGGCCGCCGCCGCCTGCGCCACGCTGCCCTCGTTGCTGGCCGCCACCGCCACCAGCGGATAGTCAGCGGCGGAGTTCCACGTGATCTCCCGCCCTGGGTTCGCCTCCTGCAACGTCATCCGGAAGGGCAGCCGCGGCTCCGTGGTCGCCAGCAGCGACACCTGGCAGCTGTTGGTGTTGGTGATGACGTGCCGCCCCAGCACCAGCCGCGCGTTGGGCCGGTAGTTCTCCGCGAACGACTCCACCCGGCCGCTCGGCACCTCCGCCAGCGTCCCGGGCCCACTCAGCGGCGAAGACGACGTCACCGTCAGGCAGTAGGTGCCCTCCTCCGCCACGCCGCGAGAGGAAGTATCGTACAGAGCCATGAGGCAGTAGCCAGTGGGCGGCGAAGCCGCCGCCGCGCCGCCGCCGCTGGTGCCTGTTGCAGCGGCTGCGGCCCCGCTTGCGCTCCCCTTTAACTCCATGGCGTGCAGCCTGTTGCCGGGCAGCAGCGTCACGGCGCCGGTGGCCCGATCCACCAGCAGCAGCCGCGTGGCGGCGCGCATGTCCTCGCCGCTGATCGACAGGGCGGCGGACACGGTGACGGTGGAGGCGGAGCGGTCGGCGGGCGGGTTGAAGTTGTAGCGGAACAGCAGGCCCAGGCTGTCGGGCGGCAGGTCGGGGTAGCGCCCCTCCAGCGGCGCCACGTGCACGGAGGGGTCGGCCAGCGGCATCACGGCGTTGTACTCGCCCACGGTGGCGGGGCTGGCGCTCATGAACGACACCGCGTGCAGGAACAGCGGGTCGCTGTTGATGCGCAGCAGGTGGCGGCCGCGGGGCAGCTCCAGCAGCCCCGCGTTGGCCATGAGGGTGCGCAGCCGCTGCACCGTGCGACCCGGCCGGCCGCCGGGCGAGCGCCAGTCGAAGGCCTCCAGCACCAGTTGCCCCGCCGCCTGCGCGCGCGGCCGGCGCCAGCGCTCCGCCGCCAGCTGCTTGACGGCGTGGAAGCACACCACGGGGTCGGTGACGGTCAGGAGCAGGTCCCAGGGCGGCGGCGTGGGGCCAGCAGTGGCCGCGGCGCCGGCACTGCGCACCGGCGTGACGGGCTTGACCGGCAGCTGCGGCGTGGTGGGCGGCGTGAAGCGCGACGGGGGCGTGGCGGCGCGCGAGGAGCCCTTGGGCGTGAGCACCGGCGGCTCGCCTTCCTTGATCAGGCGCGCCACCGTGGCCGCCTCGCGCTGCGCCGCCTCCAGGCACCGACCCAGCTCCGCCTCCTCGCGCTGGTCCTGCAGCCGCAGCCGCACGTCCAGCTCACCCAGCTCGCTGGACAGGTACACCACGCTCGCGCTCACAACCGGACCGGGAGCCCAGGCAGCACCAGCACCTCCAGCGCCGCCCTCCGGCTCCACCGCGCCGCTCCCCGTGCCGCTGCCGGTGCCGGTGCCCGTGACCGCGGGCGTGGCCGGCGCCGAGGGCGCCACGCTCACGGTCATCTGCTGTGAGCCCAGCGCCCGCAGCGCCAGCGCCAGCTCCAGGGGGCCCTCCAGCACCGCCAGCTTGCCGGCGGCCCAGGCGGCCTGCAGCGCGGCGCGCGGCACCCCGTAGCGGGCCCCGTCCCAGCCCTCGCACACGCCCAGCAGCAGGTCGGAGGCCGCAGCGGCGTCCAGCACCTCGCCGCTCACGCAGCAGGCGGTGACCAGCGGCGGCAGCGCCCCGCGGCCGGGGCCGGGGTAGGCCGGGCCCAGCCCGCCGCGCCCATCGGCCACCTCGCCGCCCGTGCCGTCGGCCGCCGGCGGGCGCAGCGTGACGCGGCAGGACGGCTCCCGTCGCAGCGGCGGGCGAGAAGTTAGCACCGGCACCAGCGCAAGTTGCGCCTCCAGGGCAGGGTCGGCCAGCAGCATGCGCAGCACGGTGCTCTTGCCCACCCCGGCGGGCCCGGACAGCACCAGCACGTTGCGCGAATGCGGCGGGTCCTCCAACAGGCCGTACTGCGGGCCGGTGAAGAGGCAGGACAGCAGGCGCACCGGCTCCGGCGAGTCGACGTACAGCAACGCCACGCGCGACAGCTTGCCCGTGTCCACGCGGCGGAGCTGGTGGCAGGTGGCGAAGAGCGAGGGGTCCTGGCACAGCAGCGCGCAGTGCGCGTTGCTGCCCAGCACCTCCTTGGCGTCCACCCAGTACACCCGCCCGTCGTCCTGCTGCAGCTGCAGCAGCTGCTGCCGCCGGTAGCGCAGCGTGGAGGCAACCAGGTACTGCAGCTCCTTGAGCGAGGCGGAGGGGACGATCTGGGGGAAGGGAGGCCGAGGGGAGGGGGGCGAGGGAAGGGTAAGGCAGCAGGCAGGAAGGGGAGGGTATGACCACGCACCCATACACGCCCGGATGCCCTCACGCCCCCACGCCAACCCACGCCGGCCCGCACACGTAGTCCCGCCCCCCTCACACACGCATCCGCGCCCTCCCCCCCTGCCCCCCCCCACCTGCAGCTCCGGCATCCTGGCCTCCAGCGTGAGGTAGTCCAGCGCCTGCTGGAATATCTGGCGGGGGTCGGCGGTGCAGCTGAGCCGCAGCGAGATGTCCGCATAGGCGTCCCGCAGCGCCCCGTAGTGGTCGTCCGCCAGCTTGAGTCGCGCCAGCACGTTCTCCTCGCTGTCGTCGTGGCGCCGCGCCAGCCGCGCCAGCACCTCCGCGTCGGGGCTGCCGTCGGGCTTCTCCGGCGAGATGGTGGGGCTGAGCGCCTCCGCGCCCTCGTCCGGCATGTGGTACACCTTGCCCGTGGCGGGGTCGTAGCGGCGGTGGCGGGTGCGGTCCAGCAGCAGCGCGTGCTCGCCCTCCAGGAACAGCACCTTGTCCGGGTTGATGCCCAGCGACTCCAGCTCGGCGCACTGGGGGCCGGTGTGCGGGAAGCCGTCCAGGACCCAGCCGCGGGCCACGCAGTCGGGCTCGGCGAGGCGATTGCGGAGCACCTCGAAGAAGAACCTGCACAAGAAGGTGATTAGTATACCAGTAGGGCGGAGCAGAGCGAAAATGGGTTTGTGGGTTCATGGTGGGTATGAGTGGCAAGGCGAAGGAGAACCTGCATGCCAAGGTGGGGTTTATGAAATGTGCATCCCGCCGGGCGTCACTCCCCCCTCAAGCTCCTGTTCGTTGTATGCTTGTATCGCTCCCTCACGCCCCGCCCTCCCCGGGGCCCCACAACCTCGCGCCGCCCCGCCCCGCCCGTCGGCCTCCCACTCACCTGTCCGGCACCGTCTTGCTAGCGTCCATATACTCCTTGGCCTGCATCCCCAGCTCGCTCCGCTGGCGCACCTCGTTCCAGATGAGGTCTCCCACGTTGACGTGCGGCATGCCAAAGTGCGCCGCCAGCAGGCCGCACAGCGTGCTCTTGCCCGCCGCCGCGGGGCCCAGCACCAGCGCGCGCAGCGGCCGCAGGCCGTGCGCGCGCGCGGCCGGGTCCCACAGCTGCCGGCCGTAGCCCCACACAAAGTGCCGGTTGACCACGTCGGGGTAGTGCCGGTGCACCGCCTCCGCCAGGCGGATGAACGACGGGTCGGGCGCGGCGGGGTCGTGCGCCACCCACTCGTCGAACAGGCCGGCGGAGGCGCGGGAGGCGGACATCTGGGCCTTGGCCGCCGCGAAGAACTGGTTGACGGCGTCCTGCAGCTCGTAGCCCAGCGGCGGGTTGGAGGCCAGCTCCTCTTGCAGCACGGCCAGCAGCTTGCCGCCGTCCTCCATGCCCACGAACAGGTACGTGGCGTCGAAGCCGCGCCGCCGCAGCTCCGCCGCGTCGCCCACCTCGTCCACCTCCAGCACCGGGACGCGGCCGCTGGCAGCCACCTTCTTGACCGCCGTCAGGCTGGTGCCGTAGATCTCGCCCATGACCTCGCGCACGATGGCGAAGCCGTCGGAGGCGCGGAGCGCCTCCGCCTCGGCGCGCGGCACCACCACCATGCCCTCGCGCGCGGGGTCGGGGTCGTCCGGCCCGGGCGCGCGGGTGGTGCTGATGAGCGGCACCGCGAAGCGGCCGGGCAGCGCGTCGAAGAGCCGGCCCAGCAGGCGGCGCTTGCCGGTGCCAAAGGCGCCCGCCACCACCAGGGGGCGGTACGGCGGCGGCACCACGTGCGGCACGTGCGCCGCCAGCGACAGGCGGACGGTGCTGATGAGGTCCATGATGTCGTCCGCGCGTACGACGGCGTCGTACAGGTCAGCGGAGGCGGCCGAGGAGGCGATCATGGCCTGCTGCTCCAGATCCGCCAGCGCGCCCTCCAGGTCCCCCGCCGGCAGCGTCAGCGCCGCCGACGCGCCCTTGCCGCCGGCGGCAGCCGGCGCCGGCGCGCCCTTCATGCTCTTGGCCCGCGCCAGCGCCTCGCGCTCCCGACCCGCCGCCTCGAAGCTCTCCCGCAGCTGCCCTGCGCTTGCCACGAACACGTACAGCGCGTCGCGCATGACCACCCCCGCCCGCAGCCCCGGCAGCGCGGAGGCGTAGTCCGGCAGCTCCACCACCGCCACCTTGCCCTCCGCCGCCACCCGCAGCAGCGCCGCGTTGGTGATGGCGGTGTTGCCGCTGGCCTTGTCGTCGCCGGGGCGCTGGTAGGCGATGGCGCCCTCCGCCGCCAGTCGCGCCAGGTCCTTGGGCGCAACGAAGCTCAGCGCGGGGCCGCTCACCTCGCCCTTGCCCGGCTTGCGGTCGGTCAGCAGCCCCGGCGCCGTGAACTTGTCCGGGAAGGTGGACAGCAGCTGGCGCGCGAGCGCGGAGCGGCCGGCGGCGGCGGGGCCGCACAGCACCAGGATGGGTTGCTTGGGCGGCGGCGGCGGCTCCGCCTGGCGCTCCTCCTCGGGAAGGATGATGTCGGGGCGGCAGCGCGCGATGAGGCGGCTGAGCTCGGCGTAGGCGACGTCGGGGTCGTCGGCGACGATGGTGGCGTCGAAGGGGTTGCCGGGCGCGGCGGCGGCGTCCATCTCGCGGCGCGCCATGTCCAGCCGGGCGGAGATCTCGGCGTCGCTCTCCGTCAGGTGCCGCCGCAGCCGGGCCTGAGGAGGTATAAAGAAAAATTTCGCAGCGGAGAAGGAGACGGCGGGGGGGGGGGGGGGTAAGTTGGAAGTGGGGAGTGGGGAGGGAGGGGAAGTGGAGAGGATCTGTATGTGTGCCTGTTGGTTTTAGGTTTTAGGAACCGTGTATAGTCGTCTATTTCTTCGGTTGGGGCGAAAGCTGCGCTGACCTCCCAACAAACACAAACCTCTCGTCTCTCCCGCCCTCCCTCCCAAGCTGTGCCCTCTGCACAGTTCTGCTCTGTTGCGGTGCGGCTCGGCGGCCAGCCAGTAACTCAGGCAGCCAGCCAGGCGGCCACACACCTGGCCAGCGGCCCAGGCAGCGACCCAGCCAGCCATCCACCCGCCCAGCCATCCACCCGCCCAGCCAGCCAGGACCCTGCCTAGCCAGCACCCAACGCGGCCACTCAAAACATTGAAAGCAGAGACTCAGCCAGCCAGACAGCCAGCCAGCGGCCCAGCCAGCTCCCCCAGCCAGCCACTCCCCTACCTCGAAGACGTCCAGGCTGGGCGGTCTGAGGAAAATGGTGAGGCAGTCGATGCCCCGCTTCTTGAGCATCTCCGCGCCGTCCGTCTCGCACTCGAGCAGCGGCAGGCGGCCCGAGCGGATGACCTCCTTGATCGCATCCGCCGTGACGCCCCAGTTGCGGGCCACCAGCGGGTGCTTGAACAGCTCCGTGTGCCACTCCAGGAAGGAACCCGACTGGGTGGACGAAGCGAACTCTGCAGCGGTACAGGCAGGCAGGTCAAGGTCTTTTCAAGGTTAAAAGACCGCATGGGCCATACAGCGCAACACACTCGTCCTCTCTGCCGCCGCCCGGTTCCGCGCATCGACCCCGGGCTCCTCCCACCTCCCTCCCTCCACACACACACACACACACATCAGGGGCGCGGGGCCCCGCCTGCGCTCTGCTCTCAGCTCAGCTCGCCTCAGCCCTGCTCACCCGCCGGCGAGACGCACGTGTGCGTGGGCCTCGACACGTGCACGTCCTCCCCGTCCTTGCTCTTGATGACCTCCCACGCCTGCTGCTCGGGCGGCCGCTCCGCCGCGTCCACCCGGTACAGCGCATCCTCGTGGGCCGGCAGTGTGGTGGTGAAGCGCGGGTAGGCGAACACGTCGGGGAACTCGTGCACCAGCTGCTCCATGATGGCGCGCCGCTCGCCTGGGAGCAGGGGAGCAGGGGAGATGGGGTTGGGGTGGGGTAAAAAGAAGATACCGCAGCGGTGGGGACCCAGGGATCAGGGGCACGGGGAAGGGAGGCCACCAGGAGAGGGTGGAGCGGGGGTTCGGGAGATACAGACCGCAGCGACGGAACCGAGGCGAGAGAGGTGGGGAGGGACTAAGGGGTACACGGGGAGGGAGGAGGGGGAACCGGGGGGAGGGGCGCGCGGCAAGCGGCGGCTGCAAGGGTAGGCAGTCGTCGTTCGCAGCGCACGGAAAGAGTCACAAACAAAAGGCGCCGCCCCCGCCCCCCGACCCCGCCTCCCCGCGCCCCCCCAGCTGCCCCCAGCAGCCAGCCCGTGGGTTGTCCTTACCCGTGTTGGGCCCCGTGATGACAACCGGCTTCAGGAAGGGCTTCTCCACCAGGTTGGGCGCAATGAGGTCCGCGTAGTCGAGCACGTAGGCGGGCAGGCCGTGCAGGCGGTTGCGGATGATGGGCGACAGACTGGAGATGGCCTCCTTAACGTCGCCGTACACCGCCCCCGACCAGTCGTCGTCGTTGTCCACCACCGCGTCAATGGCGCCCGCCCCGCCCGGCGCCGCGCGCTCCATCTCCGCCGCCGCCCACGCCAGGCGCTTGGCGATGGTGCTCTCCGCCTCCTTCAGCCGCCCGCGCTGCCGCCGCTCCAGCTCCTCCAGCGACGGCGGCGCCACGAACACGTACAGCCCATCGATGCGCTTGTTGGCGCGCAGGCTGCGCACGCCCTGCACGTCCAGGCCCATCAGACAGAGCTTGCCGGTGGCGGCGACCTCACGGACCGTCGCAAAGCTGGTGCCGTACAGGTGCGTGCCGCGCGTGCTGGGCACCGCCGCGTGCTCCAGCAGCCGCCCCGCCGCCGCCTCCTCGCGGAAGCCCGACACCTCGCAGAAAAAGTAGTCGCCGCCGTGGGCCTCGTGCTCGCGCGGCGGCCGCGTGGTGTGAGACACCGTCAGGCCAAACTTGTCCGGCAGCTCCGAAACCAGGCGCCGCAGCAGCGCGCCGCGCCCCACGCCCGAGGGCCCCACCAGCACCATCAGCCGCGGCGGCGGCCGCTCCGGCAGCGCGCGCTTGATCAGCGTCACCGCCGCCACGGCGTGCCGCTCCGGCGCCGCGCCGCCGGCGGCTGCGCGCTGCAGCTGCTCCTCGCCGCTGCCGCGCACCGCGTCCTCCAGCCGGTCGAACGCGCGTCCGCCGCTGAGCCGCGTCCCTGACAGCGGGTCCAGCAGGTCCTCCTGCGGCCAGCCGGTGAGCAGCTGGAAGGCGGCGGCCTGGTGCGGCAGGGCGCAGTGCAGGATGCGCTGCGCCGCCAGCACCTTGAGCACCGCCTTGCTCAGCAGCAGCGGCCACAGCTGGATGGGCCGCGCGTTCACCAGCAGCGGCCGGCCAAAGAGGTCCACGGGGATGCGGTCGTCCACCACCACCGTGCGCCAGGCGTCCTGTGCGCGCCGCACGAGGAGAGCAGCACGGCGGGGCGGGGACGGGGGCCAGCGGCCGGGGTGGCGGGGCGAGCAGGTAGTGAGGGGAGAGCGGGGTGAGGGAGGTAGCAAGCGGGCGGGGCAGCCGAGTCGCCGTTTCCTTTCCTCCCGCCGGGCGGGTTCCTTCCCTGCAGCTCCGATTGGTCCCTCAGCGCCTCTCACCTCACCCAACCCCCCCTCCCGGCTACCCACCATGATGAACATCTTGATCTTGTACTTGCCGTTGGGGGCCTTGGTGGCCTGGCCGTCCTTGTCCTTGGGGTAGATGAGCTCCCACAGGTACTCGCCCTGCTTGATGGCTTTCTGTGGGGTAAAAAGAAAACACCGCCGGGGGGCCGCGTACGAGTGTGTGTGTCTGTGTGTGTGTGTGCGGTCGCGCGGTGGGCGTTGCATGCATGGGTGTGCGGGTGTGTGGATGTGTAGGTGTGAAGGGCGAAGCCCCGGCTGTGGAGGTGGCTGCCCGCCTGCCCGAGTGACAAGCTCGCCCAGCCTCCGGCGGACATCCGCGCCAGCTCCCTGGCAGGAGGTTGGTGCAGCGGGGTACCGCATGCACGAGTGCTTGCAGATGCAGATGCCGCTGCGCGGCCTCGTTGCCGGGCAGCTTAGGGATCCGGCCGGCCTCCGCTGGCCACATGCCAACCCCCCTGCCAGGAGCCTTACTTGGGCCGCTTACGCATTCACTGCCATCGTGCCGCCCCCAACGAGGCCAGCACCGTTCCAAGCCGCTGCTTCCCCATGCCGCTCCAGCCGCCATACCGCCGCCGCCCCGGTCTGGGCCGCCGCAGCCCTCTGGACCATGTGGCGAGTAGACCAACGCCAGAGGCACCACCACGGCCAGTCTGACCATGCCCCAGCCTCAGAGCCCCACGCCGCCCTTCTCCTTCCCACAAGCTGCCCATCCTGACATCTTCCTTTTCGCCCCTGTCCGCTGTTCCCCCAAACGCTCCCAACCCTGCCCTGGCCGCGCCGACCGGTTTCCTCCTTCACCCCCCACCCCCGCCCCTCCTGGCCGCGCTGCGCTGCACCGCTCCGCCCCACACCCCCCACCTCACCCCACCGCCCACCCACCTGAGCAGAGATGACCATGATGAACACAGCCTGCAGCCAGTCGAAGGTGCGGTGCCCCGCGGACAGCGTGCCCTCCAGCTCGCGCGACAGCGCCACCGGCGCGTTCTTGCCCCGGCTCTCCCGGCCCGCCGACGACTCGGCGGGCTGCCCCGGCGGCGGCGCCGTGAGCACCATGGGCACATCCGGGGAGTTGAGCACCAGCTCCTCCGGCCGCTTCCATGTGTCCAGGAACATCTGGGTCTCCGGCGGAAGCACCAGGCCCGCGATGTCATCATACTTTTCGTTCACCGGGGCTGCAGGGCGGGGCGCAGGGGTGCTAAGCGTGACGTTTTGGGGGAGCAGGAAGAGGGGTGGCACGTGGCAGGTGTGGAGGCACGGGTGCCGTTGCCTATTGGGTGATCTGCGGGGATGGCAGACAGGTGAGCGGCCGCGAGGGGAATCGGCGCCGCCCAGGCGTGCTACGCTGGGGGGGGCGATGCCGGTTGGGGGCCACAAGGCGATGGCTGCCGCCACAGGCCGGCAATGGGGCGATGTGGGTCGGGCTGAAGCAGGGCGGTGTCATTTTGGGTTCGTGGGCGAGCAAGCGGATGGTTGGTCCTTGCGAGACCCAGCTTGGCGCGCGTGGGTTGGCTGCTGTGTACGACGACCGATACCCGCCCCTGACTACTGTGGTGTTTCATTGGAGGGCACACAGGTGTTGGCCCTTGTTGTGTGCAGCGCCCGCTGCGACACCAAAGCTTGGTTGGGCGCACGTGGGTCACTAGTTAAGGTGGCGGGCACATGCGCAAGTTGTGCGCATGCTCCGCGGCTCCCACCGACGACTGGCAGCGGCCCAATGCATCGTGATGAATACTCACCCGGAGCTTCCTTCTCATCCTTTTCCTTTTCCTTTCCAACGACGTCCTGCCAGACCGGGAAAGCGCGGTCAAGGAAGGAAACTTGGGGCACTGGAGGCGCCGAGTTCCTGGCCTTGGGGTCCACCGGCTTTCCCCTTGCATCCGTCTTCGGCGGCATGGCAAATTACGTCCGGGGCGTCCTTTGCTGTCGCCGGGATGTGCTCAACATTTCGAGCTAAAAAATAGTAAGCGTGCTCCTACTCATGTACATTAAACGCCCACTATGTGTCCATCGCGTGCCTAAATACAGTTGATCATGGGCATGTATAGTCCGAGAGGGCGCCTTCGAGCGTCGTGAAATGAAGCTGCCAGGCGCAACGTGCTATGGTGTAACAGTCAAAGTTCTATGCACTATCTCTAGAATTTGAGCAAATGGGCCATGCTTGCGTTCTTTGGTGAGGCACCAGAAAGTCGGTTGTACGGCCAAACCAAAAGTCTTCCTCCTTCGCTGTTGCTCGCCACCAGCACACGTTGACCATAGCGGCTGGTAGCTGACAGTTCCGCGCATGAAGGTCCATTTAGGATGTTGGCGCATCAGCTGAAGTTTCAACCCTGCAGCTTACGGCGCCAGGCGCCAGGCCCTCGCAATCTAGCTGTATGCCCAGTAGCAGTTCACCAACCCGTTAACCCATGCGGACCTGCGCGATCAGCATGCCCAGAGCCGCATGGGCCGCCACGCCACCAGCTTACGGTCGCGCACGCCAGTCGACGGGGGCGGCCACCGGGCCCGGCAGAGGAACCAACTCCGGAAGTCGTCGATGACGAATTCTTCTTGGATGAAGACGAGGATTACGCATTGGACGAGGAGGAGGACGGCCAGTTTGTCGAGCAGTTGGACCCGATGTCCAGAAAACTTATGGGCATTAAAGTTCCGGACGAGGACGAATACGAAGAGGACGAGGAATTCGATGGACCCGAGGACGAGGGCGTACTAGAGGAGGCTGCAGAAGCAGGTGGGGGGAGCTGTCGGCCTTTCGCCCATGCGCGCAGGCGCCGCCGCAGTTGTCGCAAGCGAGCCGCTGATGCAATTTGTCACACGGCGTCCTGCATTTTCGAAAACGCACAAATCGAAATGCAGACCGCGACGGGGCTGCGGCGGACGACGTCGGGGAGCCGTCGACTTCGTACCCCGAACCGCCGGACCGGGTCTACCGCGCAGCGGACCTGTTCGGCGACTCCGCAGTGCTGGACGCAGCGCTCTGGCTTGCTTCGAGTGAGTCGTGTGTGCTTGCGCGCTGGGCAGGCTGTGGCCGCGGGGATGCGGGGTCGGCCGTGTGCTGTGAGACGGGTGTGCAGGTCCTCCACCGCTTTTGAGGGCCTATCCGGCGGCAGCGGCGAAGGCGACTGAATACCCCATGGCATGACTGCGACAGTGGATATCTTTGGACGTGTTCCAGACCCTTCGCCAGCCCGTGAGGCCGCGGGTTTGGATTCGCACGTGACCGCATCGCCGACGGTTGGGTTCGTAAGGGTTGAGCTTCAGCGTTGCGGCAGGCACTAAGCGATTCCAGATAAGTCGTAGCCCGCTGTGGGAACCTCTCCGAGTCGCGCTCCCCCTCGTCCCGACAGGTTACCCCGATGTGCTGGTTACGGGCCTGCAGAGCAACCCGCACCTGGTGAGGAGGCGCGCATGACATGACGTGACGTTGCGTGACGGGGGATGTGCATTTGCATGTGGGTGTCGGCTTGCGCATCAAGTAAGAGGAACTGCGCTTCTGCTGTGCGGCACTTGTGTGTGTGGTGGAGCCTTGCACGTGGAGCCTTGCACGTCACTGTGCAAGGCCGCACGCATTTGCCGTCGTGTCGCGAAACGCCCCGCGACCGCTAAGCGCGCGCGCATATATTGGGCGGGGTGATGGCGGCGACTCAACGGGACTGTTCACACCGCGTGGAGGTACCGGCGTGCGCTCGGCACTTGCTTACCCGGGGGACCTCACGGACCATTCAAGCTCCGGGCGGCGCCTTGCACGCACAGCCTTGCACGATTGATTAAAGACACATCGGCGACAGCAACCGCAGGAACAGAAACAGAAGCAGCAGCAGCAGCTAAGCCGCGACGGGCCGCGCCTCAATCACCCGACCTACCCATCCGGTCTTGGCTATAAATGGTTGCTGCAACCTGTTCCAAGGACGCATCGCACCAAAACCCCTAACACCTGACGCCGCCCGCCCCTCACATCGTCGCGCCCGGTCAGGTGGTCCCGGGCGACCTGTTCGTGCTGCACCCCGGGCTGACGGCCGACGGCGAGCTGCAGGCGATTTCGGTCGCGGTGGAGCAGGGGGCGACGATCATCGTGGCACCCAAGGTGGAGGCGGGGGACCCGGGGCTGGACCCCGCGCCCGACCCGGTGGCCGCGGCGGGGATACTGCCCGACGAGGTGCCGCTGGTCCGGGTGGACGACACGATGGCGATGGGCGCACGGCTAGCGGCGGCGTTCTACGGTACGGGGCGCGACCGAGCGGGCGGGCGCTGGGGCCGTGTGCGAGTTGTGCGGGTGGTGATGGTGGCGGCGAGGGCGGGCGATAAGTGGGTTTGGTGGGGCTCAGGGGCCAGTGTGGGGTTGGGTTGTCTAAGCGGGTGGGTTGTGCGCCGTCGTGGGCGAAAAGTGGTCGGCCAAGAGCGGGGGCTGATGTGTTGGTCGGCCCGGCGCGCATGCCGGGGCGTGGAAGAAGGGAGCGGACCCCGCCTCTTCACGGGACCAGGCAGGCGTTCGGCTGATCAGGCGCGTGTCCGGGGTGGTATCAATGTCGCGGGCTGTATCGGCGGGCGGCCGGCGCGGGAGTGGGAGTGGGATTCCGCGCTGCTTTGCGTCAGCGACGTGCGTCGCCTCACAGTTCGTGCCGCCCGCTGCGTGTCTCCCGCTCCCGCTCACTCCCCGTGCCCCGCGTCCTCCCGCCCCCTCCCGGCCGGCCTCCCGCACAGAAACCCCCTCTGCCAACATGGTCACTGTGGGGGTGATGGGGCTGCTGGGCAAGACCACCACCGCCTGGCTCATCCGGGGGATATTGGAGGAGCTGGGGCAGACGGCGGGGCTCATGTCCACCATTGAACACGCCATCGCGGAGGACAGGTGCGGGCGTGGTTGCGGGTGTACGCGGTGGATGTCTGTGTGTGCAGGGGGGGGTTGCGGGCGTGAGGGCGGGTGGGAAGGAAAAACAATCGGTGTGTGGGGTGGGTGGGTGGGTGGGTGGGAGAGGGTGTGACGGCACCGCAGCACGCACCAGAACGAGGCGCGGCCAGCAAGGGTAAGGGCCGCAAGCTGCGTCGCTGTGTGGGGCTTGTCACCCCCCACACAGCGGGGCAGTGCGCTCTGTGGGTTGTGCTAGCCCGCAGGGGCAGTGCGCTCTGCGGGTTAGCACAAACGCTGTGGGAGGGAGGGCACCGCCGGTTGGCGTTGGGTACGCGAGCGCCATCTTCTGGTTGTGGAGTGGCCGTCGGCACACTTGGCCCCACCTCGCCGGGCCTGACCCCGCCTCGCCTCGCCTCCTGGCACACACCGCGTTTGTTCCCTACCCCCCCGCCCCACCCTGCTGCCAGGTTGGACGAGGACGGGTATCTGTGGGAGCCCATGGAGGAAGACCCGTCGGCGGAGCGGGAGTCGTCGGTGCCGTTCAAGCTCATACCCTACGCGGGTGAGGAGCCGCTGCAGCGGCGGGAGGGTGGGCAGGCGGGAGGGGGAGGGGGGAACCGCAGGTGTGGTGGCAGGCCCGAGCCAGGTCGTGCCGCGAGGACGGCACACCAGTCGATGGCACAGGGGGAAGGGCTTGATGGACTGCGGTTGTTGGGGAGGGAAATGGGGCGGAGGCGGAGGCGGCACATGTGATCAAGGTGCGGGGCACTGAGAGGGTTTACACAGCCGGGCACGAACAGCGTCCGTGCTGGGCAGCTGCAGATGGGGCGGTGCGGTGATGGAAGTGCGGCTCGGTGGCTCACGTGCTGATGGCGGCGGACGGACGAAAGCTGCGGGGACAAGCAACGGCAGACCAACATCAGGGGGACCACTGACATACCTGTGATAGGCGGTCCTACTTGGCCCGCCTGCACAGCCCGCCTGCACAGCCTGTATCGTGGGATTTCCGACACAGTCCGCCGCGCCGACTTTCAGCCCTCGGAGGAATGCAGGCCCGCACCGCGGGGGACCGCGCATGTCTCATCGCGGCGCTGCCGCCACCCCTCCGAACCCGGACCCGGACCCATAGTTGTGTCTATTTCGCGGGCGCGCGCCCCCTTCCCCCTCCACTGGCCCCCATGTGTTCGGCTGCCTCACTCTCCCCCTCTCCCCCTCCCCTCTGTGCCGCACTGCAGGCAAGTACGTGCAGCACTACAAGGACACAGTGCCCGGCCTCAACGCCCAGAAGATCCTGGCGGGCATGCGGGACCGGGGCGCGGGAGTGGCGGTCATGGAGATGGGGACAAAGGTGCGGTCAGCGCTCCGCCCTCCTCTTCCCTTCTCGACCGTTCTCCGAACCTCCCCGAACCTCATCCAGGTTCATTCCCGAAACCGCCCCTCCTCCCACTGCCCTCACCCGCCCCCAACCACCGCCCACCTCTCCCGCTGTCTTTGGACTGTTGTACTTCCTCCCCCGTGTACTTCCTCCCCCTTCCCAAGCCACCTCCCTCCCACCCCCTCCCTCCCACTCACCCGCTCCTCTCCCCGTGCTCCTCCCCCCCAGAGCCTGGCGGTGGGCACCTACGACTACGTGGACGTCAACGTGGCGGTGGTGACGAGCCTGTCGCTGAGGCTGGGGTTGCCGGCCAGCCAGCAGCCCGAGGAGCGCGCGGACGAGGTTCGCGCCGCCTCGGAGCTGGCCATGACGACTCTGGAGGCCAAGCTGCAGGACGCGGACACGCAGGTTCTGGTGGTGAATGCGGACGACCCGGCCACGTCGGAGCTGCTGAGGCGGCTGGACGGCGCGGTGCCGGTGGTGACGTTTGGGCTGGCCAACTCGCGTGCGGACGTGTTCGTGGAGAACTACAAGAACAACATCTGGGAGACGGAGGTGCGGAGGAAGACGGGGGGGGGAAGGGATGGGGGGAGTTTGGTGATGGGGGGAGGGGGAGGGAGGGCGTGGCTGCGATAGGCCGTTGGTCTTGGTGGGGGAGACAGGCAGGCAGGCAGGCAGGTGGGTCTGCCTGGCGATAGCCCGCAGAGGTCAAAACCTCTTCCAAGCACGGCCAAGGAAGCCACCCCGCCATGTGCCAACACACCGTCACGTGACTTCTTCCGCAGCCGGCCCCCACCGTGTTGCCAATTCGCCTCAAGCTCACTCAAACAACCTCCCCCCCCATCTGCCCGTGTTTCTTCCCCCGCGCCCGCAGCTCATCATTCGGACGCCCACGGGCCGGCTGCAGATCATCACCAACCTGCTGGGCCGCCACAACGCCTACAACCTGGTGGCGGCGGTGGCCACGGGGGTGGCGCTCAAGGCGCCCCTGCAGTCCATCGTCGCCGGAATAGAGGCGGTGGAGATCCCCGGCAGGCAAGCCGGGCAGCGGGCTGGCCGTGCGGTGTGTTCCTCCGCTTTATTTTTTTCCATCTCCGAGCGTCATGATGGAAGGCCTTGTTTGAGCGGTCGGGGGAAGCGCTCCCACGCTGCCACGCGCGACGTCCAGCGGCGGCTCTCGGCACGGCCGACGGCGTTCAGTGTTTCTGCCGCATAATGACGGCACAGCTTCCGTTTGCATCGTCTGGCCCACGTCTGAGCTGCTGACCCGCGCTGATGACCCGTGCTGTTCTGTGCTGTGCTGCGCAGGTCGGAGATCATCGACGAGGGCCAGGAGTTCAGTGTGGTGGTGGACGCCGCTCGGAACCCGGACACGCTGGCCTCAATGTTGGATGCGCTACGGCAGGGCGGGGCGCGACAGGTACGCACACACAGCACGAACTCACCACGGGCGCGTACATCTGCCGCCACGGATCCACCACGCCGTGTTTTGTTTTGTCTGCGACGTGCACACCAGCCAGGGCTGCCCGCCCGCGCAAGCCGCCGGGGTGCATCACAGCATCAGGCCCCCCGCAACCCAACCCGCCGCATTCCGCCCACCTCGCCCCGGTCTGCGCGCCGTGATCCCGTGACCCGCGGCGCAGATCTTCACCGTGTTTGGCTGTTCTGGCGACGAGGACCCCTCCCTCCGCCCCAAGATGGGCGCCGTGGCTCACGCCAAGTCGGACTATGTGATCGTGACCAACGAGAACCCCCGACTGGAGGACCCCGCCAAGGTGGTGGCGGACATTGTGGCGGGCTTCCCGGACGACATCATCAACCGCTACTCGGCCTACGCCTACTTCCCCTTCCAGGACCAGGGCCGCACGCCGCTGTGGTTCGAGCCCTACCTGCAGAAGGCACAGCGCGACAACAAGCGGTGCGTTGCGGCGGCGTCCGCGCCCGCGCTGCGGCCCACCGCCCTGCACTGCACTGAGCGTCCACCCCGTGTCTTCGCCGTGTCCAAAGCGCCTGTGCATCCAGCGCTGTCACCCCTCCTGATACGGTACCGTACTGATTCTTCTAATATGTTACCGTGAACGGGCTCCGGCCTAAACGTGGATAACCCCTCCCCTCCGGAGGTCGTTGGTGCCGCAACCAGTCCCAGTGACGCATCTCGTCCCTAAACCCCACCCCGCGGCTGCTGCCCCTCCTTGACCGCCTCTGCCTCCTGCTCAGGTACATCATGGAGGACCGCTACAGCGCCATCCGCGCCGCCATCGGCACGGCGGGCCCCGATGACGTGGTCCTCCTGACGGGCAAGGGCGAGCAGGACTGCGTGGAGCACGCGGGCGAGGACGGCAGCATCCTCACCGGCTGGCTGGACGACCGCGTGGAGGCTCGCAACGCGCTGTCCAAGCTCAAGTACCTGAAGCAGATCCCCAAGTTCAACCGGGACACGCTGCCCTGGGGCTCGCGCATCGAGACGCTCATGGAGACGCTGGCGGTGGACCCGGGGGCGTTGTCCCGACCCGGGCCCGTGGACACCGCCGGTGTGGAGTGAGCAGACAACGCAACGCAACCAAGGATTGCGTGGCGCGAGGCAGGGGCGGTGCGGGACAGGGACGGATGGGCTGGTGGGCGGATGGCGGTGTGGGGAGCACGAATGCGCGCGGCGGTGTTGCGGTTGGGCAGAGGGGTATTGCCCTTTGCCCAACCTTTGCCCAGCCAAAGCTATTCCCGCTCGCTCGATAGCATGTCCGATGTGACTCGTCCACGTTTTGCGGTATAGGGAGGTTCGAGGCAAGGGCTGTGTCGGAGGTGGGAGGTGGAAGGGAGCCTCGGGAACAGGAGGTGTAGGGGGTGATATGCGTTGAAGGTTGGAGCGGGGAGGATTTCGTGCCGGCCGCGGCACTCGATGTTTTTATGTTAGCTCACTGCAAACACATGTAACACGGACATGTCTCCAGGTACAAAGTTTCTATGCACGGGACGAAACCCTCCATCTGTAAGGAGACGAGGGAGGGAGGGGGTATTAGGGTTTTGAGTCTGCAGCCTGCAGGCCTGCTGTAATCCGATGGGGGCCCCTTACTGTAAATCTAGCATCCTATACGCGGGATTGCCTGCGCGTCTGTGTCCTGAGACGTTGCGCCAGAGGCCGGCAGCGCTGCCCCAATCATGAACGGAGCCGCCCAGAGTGAAGTAACAGCGAAGTGGAGCGGAGTGTACGGCATGTAGAGCGCTTTGCGCCTTGGAGCTGGTGCGGCCCTGACACCCCAGCGACCCAACCAACAACCCTTGCTGCCAACGTCGCATCAACGCTAAAGGTCCAGGGCAACAACACCCCAACCCGGATGACAGGGCCGAGCCACTTCTCGGCAAGCTGCTGCTGCTGCTTCGCTTCCAACTAACGGGGGCCGTCGCGTCGTGTCGGCACCCCACCACCGCGCCTCCGTTCTGTAACCGAGTGAAGAAGTCATGGGCCCTCGCAGGCCCCTTAGCCCCAGGCACCCTCCCCAGTCCACGTATCCACCCCCGCGGGTCAGGGGCCGGGGTCACCCCGCATCAGCGCCGGGGCCCTGGCTTAGCCGCCGCCGCCGGCTGCTGCTGCTTCCGTGCTAGGTACCTCGCCCGCGCTGCGTCCACCGCCTTGTCGTCGTTGCGCCGCACCTCGGGGCCCTGCGGCCCCCCTGCCGCCGCCGCCTTGGCGCCCCGGGGGGACTGCGCCTGCCCTTCCCCCCCCTCCCCCCCGCCGTCCCCAGCCCCGGCTCCGTCTGGCCCCCGAGCGGTTCCCTTGCTCAGCCGCCGCACGTCCGCCGACATGATCTTGGGCAGCACGTCCGCCACCCACTCCGCACGTGTCGCACACACCTGTGCAGCGCGAGGAGGGGGGGCGGCAGCAGCCCGGGAGCTGAAGAGGGCGCTGAAGAGGGCGCAGCCCCGTGAGGTGCCGTGAGGGCGAAGCGTCGCCTGGCGCATCCCCTTTCCCGCCGCCCCCTCAGTGGTCGTGCTACCGTAATCCCAGCCCCCTCTCCGGCCTGTTGCGTGGACAAACCTCTCCTCCCCCCTCCCCCCCCTCTCCTCCCCCTCCCACCCCACCTCCCACCTGTCTCAGGAAGGGCCGGGATGTGGCCACCAGCTCATGGTACACCACGAACTCGGGCAGCAGTCCGTCGCCGTCCTCCCGCAGCGGGGCGCAGGAGGGGTGCAGCTGCGCCAGCTGGCCGGTCACCGCGTGGAGGGTCTTGTAGCCGTTGTGGCGGGGAAGGCGGCGGGCGAGCCTGGGAGGCGGGGGGCGGGGGGCGCGGGGACGTGGGCGGCAGGGGGGATGCGCAGGAGGGGTTGCGCGGCGACCAGCCAGAACCGGGGCAGGTGAGCGGGCACAGGAGCTCTTGGTAAAGGTGGTTGGTGGGTTACGTCTCGCGGTTCGGTTCGGCATCGCTCTCGTGGATGCGCAGAGGATTGGACAATGTGGCGGGTTGGCAGGGGCGAGGTGTGGAATGTAGGGGAGGGGTATTTCCCTCAGCTGTGCTGCGGGGCTCTTGCGGGACCAGCCCCGGAACACGCAAGCAACTGCCCCTCCCCTTCGCCCATGCTGTGCCCGGGACATGGGGATCGGCGCCGCCGCCCACCAGGCGCCGCGCCGCACCGGAAGGCGGCCATCGGATCCCCTTGCATCGGCTGCATGCCCTCCAGCCCGCAAGCATCTGCACACACGCCCACCCAACCCAAACTGATCCGCGAATTGATCCATTCGATGCACCACAAACTTCTCCCCCTCCCCCGTCTCTCCCCTCTTCTCGTCTTTCCTCGTCTCTCCCTCCCTCCCCTCTTTTCCGCTTCCCTCCCCTCCCCGCACTCACTTGTTCGCAAAGCCCACTGTCAACGCGTGCCGCAGAGCGTCCACCTGCGCTGCACTGGCCCTCCCGCCCGGGGCCGAGGAAGCGCCTCCAGAGTCCGCGCCTGCGCCTGGAGGGGCCGCGCGGGCCCCCTTAAGGCCCGCGCCCGCCTCGCCGCCCTCCTCCTCGCGGCCCCGCTTGCGGCCCTCACCGCCGCCCTCCTCCCCGCGAACGCCTCCGCCTCCTCCTCCTCCGCCGCCGCCCAGTTTGTCGAGTCCGCTGCCGTCGGGGCCCGCCACCGCTGCGGCAGAGCAGCGCGGGCGGGTCGACACTCAACAGTCAATCCCCAATCGGAAGCGCTGACTCGGGCGCTGTCTGGGCTTTTATTGCACAAGACGACTCGGAAATTGAGCGCAAGATGATTCTGCCGCCACCCCACCTCACGGCTTCCCCGATCCCGGCTCCTCTTACCACCTGCCCCTCGGGGGCCCGGGGCGCGCTCTGTCCCGCGCACCAGTGTTGGTCATCGCACTCCCTTCGCTTCGCCTGCTTTATGTCATTATGTGTCCTCTTTAGGACCCCCACCCGGGCCACCCTCCCTCACCCCAAACCCCTCCCCGCCACCCCCCCCTCCCCTCCACCCCCCCACCCTCTACCCACCCTCCAGCTGCCGCCGTATATCCCTGGCGAAGTTGAGCCCCCTCAGATCCAGTCCGTGTTCCCGCGCGTAGTCCCTGCCGCACCCCGCCGCCTCCCACCCCTCCCACAGCCGCAGCAGCAGCACATGGTCCCCCAGACCCTCCGCCATCAGAGACCGCAGCCGCTCCCGGGCAGCACGAATGGCGGGGGCCGCGTCGGAGGACGAGGACCTGCAGCCGCACGTTGCCGGGGGGGCACAGACAGTGTGCCGTGTGGGTTGTAGGGTACAGCATCAACCAGCAAGGCACAGAGTACGGGAGCAGTTAAGTAAGGTAAGGGGCCAGGCGTTGCAGGCGGAGTCAAGCAGCAGTAGGCGGGGGTTAAGGGGACCGAAGCCAGGTGGTCAATGCAGCGGGCGGGGGTAAAAGAAAACGGCTCGGGACGAGGGACCGGGGGCGGGGGATGTTCCAGGGGGAGGCGGACCGGGCAGCGAGCGAGCGCTGTTGAGGCGATGATACCGCATTCCGGGCCGGGCGGGCGGGGGTTGGGATAGGGCGCAGCGCACGGTGCTGCTGTTGGGGATGTTGGATGGAGCTGCGGCCCACAGTCCTCACCGGGCGGGCAACAGAGGGAGGGACCACAGCGTCAGCAACAACATCCG
Organism: Pleodorina starrii; assembly: GCA_030267565.1. NCBI lineage: Eukaryota > Viridiplantae > Chlorophyta > Chlorophyceae > Chlamydomonadales > Volvocaceae > Pleodorina > Pleodorina starrii. The sequence goes on from BRXU01000027.1 coordinate 957,421, forward strand.
TACGGCGCGATTCCGATCCGGCTCGCCCGCGCGTTCGTCCTTCAGCCAACTAGTCGGGTAGCCACCCCCCTTCCCGCCGCCCCCCTCCGCCGGCCCCACCCCCTCCGGCCCCACCTTCGGCTGTCCGGTCCTCCCGGGTTGGCCGCATCCCCGGGTCCCTGCCCCGCCAGGAAGAGGTGCTCCGAGGACAACATGGCGGCCACACTGACCATCTCACGAACACACCTGAACCAGCGCAGGGGGGGCGGGGCAGGGTAGGTGAAGGAAGGGCAGGGGGGGGGCGCAGCATGGGGGCCGGGGTGAGAGAGGTCGGCACTCCGCAATGGAAACCCCGGTTGGATCAGTCGCTGGACCGGACCGGACCGGACCGGAGGGGGTCAGGGGTCAGCGGCGGCCGCGGCGGTGGTGTGTACGCAGTCGGGGCGCCACCGATGGCCATCCGATGGAGTTATCCACGCAGGGGGGTCACACACAAATACGGCAGGTCCAGGTCGCGGAACGGTCGTACTCGCGCACGCAGGGAGCCAGCCACCACCCAGACCGCCTTCCCCAGACCTACACACAACGTTCATCACCACCGATCGCCGTGCGCTGCCTTGCAGCTGTAGCACCCGCGCCCCGCCCCTGCCCTGGCCGCCAAGTGCCCATCCCAGCCCCCGGCGCTCAGCCCCGGCCCCTCCTGCCCCTCCCGCCCCACTCCTCAGCCCCTCGGGCCCCCCCGGGCTCCGGCCTATACGTGGATAACCTCCCCCCCCCGCACCCACCCCAGCTCCCTCGCCGCCATCAGCGCCCGGGCCAGTGCTGGCTCCAGGGGCAGTCCCGCCATCCGCAGCCCCAGAGCCGTCACGTTGCCGTCCGCGTCGATGGCGTCCAACACCAGCAGCTGCCGCAGCGCATCCTGAAGGGGAAGAGGGGAGGGGCCCGAGGGGGGGGACATGGACATCCCCGTAGGGGGTTATCGTATGAGGCGGGAGCGGGGATGGGTTGGGGCGGGCGGCGGGAAGCGGGGGAAGAGATCGGAAGGGTTGCCGGGCAGTGGCTGCATGAGAAGACCGGGGGCAGAACGACGGCGGGCGGGAGAGGGGTAGGGGCAGCAGGGCAAGGGGGGTTATCCACGTATAGGCAAGGGGGGGGGGGTCCACTTCCCCGCCTTCCCCAGTACCCTAATGTGCGGGTGAGGGGGGGGAAGGTTGGGCGAAGGGCGACATGGATGGAGAGTGAGTGAGTGAAGGCCGAGAGGGGCCAAGAGGGGCTCCTGGTGTTGCCGGCGATCTAACCAGCCCAACACACATTCCGCCCCCTAAAACAACCCTAACACCCCACCCTCACCCTCCCTCCCCTCCCTCCCCTTCTCACCCCCCTCCCCTCCCTCCCCCTCCCCCTCCTCCCCCAGGCCCACCTCCAGCGCCGCCACCGCGGGCGGGTCCAGGAAGTCGAAGCTGAGCACGTCTATCCCCAGCTGCAGCGACTTGAGGTACAGCACCGCACCCACCAGGGAGGTGCGCTGGATCTCTGAGGGGGAGAGGGAGGGGGAGGGGGGCGTCAGAGACGGCCGCCGAGGACACACGGCGGCAGGGGCCAAGGGGCAGGGGACCCATGGGGCAGGGGCACTGGTCACAGGTGACATGTCCCCGCCCCCGCCCCCACCCCTCCCACCGGGTGAGCGAGTGCGCGGAAGGAAAGGTGGAGAGGGAGGGGAGGGGGGAGGGGACCGGGGGAGGAGGAGAGGGCGGTCTTGCGGTGCGGGGCGCGGAGACAACAGACACATCAGGGATAGCGGGGCGGCAGCGTCGTCAGCGGGGGCTCCTCCCGCTCGCACTCCCACTGCCATCCTCGCCCGAGCTCGCAGCCCAGGCGGCGGATCAGCCACCTCGACCGCCCCCCGGTGTCGGCCCCGGCTCCCGGCTCCTGCCTTCGCGCCCACCCTGGACCACACCACCATCATCAATTCATCATCCGCGGTGAAGCCACGGAAGGCCTCGTCGCCCCACATCCCGCCTCCGTGGGCGCTCTGTCAGCTGCCTGCTGCCACTGTGCGCCATACACAGCAGCACTCCCCCTCCGCCCCCCTCCACCGTTACGTCTCGTCTCGTCCTCGTCACGTGGCGGCTCAACTCGGACTCGCTACCATTTCTCGGTTTGTATCTAACGCCCTTGCTGCTTGCAAGTTTACCTCGTTTTTCTTTTGCAGACAGGAAGGTTATTTCTCTGATTTGATACCGTTTACGGGCTCCGGCCTATACGTGGATAACCCCCCTCCCCTCCCCTCCCCACCCCCCCCCCCACCGGGTGCGGTGACGTTGGGCATCTTGTGGTCGTAGTGGTTGCGAGTGTACAGCCGGAAGCACTGAGGGGGGTGGAGGGGTGGAGGGGTGGAGGGGCACCACGGGGCGGAACGGGACCGGGGGAGGGGGAGCAGGGGTCAGCGAAGGGTGAGAGCGCGGGACGGGACGGGACCGGACTCCACCCACCCGCTCCGGGCTACCCCACCCCCACACCGCCCCATCCCCTTGCTCCCTCTCCGCCCCCTCACCTTCCCCGGCCTCGTCCTGCCCGCCCTGCCCGCCCTCTGTGTGGCCTGCACCCGGCTGATTGCCACCACCTCCAAACTGTCCATTCCGGTGGAGGGCTGGTAGCTCCTCTGCTTCACAACGCCGCTGTCCACCACGTACACAACACCCTCCACTGCGGCCGGGGGGGGGGCAGGCGAAGGGGGTGGGGCACAGGCGAGGGGGGCACAGTGGCATTACGTTGCTGTGCACGTACGTCGGCACGTGTGCAGTGCAGTGCAATGCAGTGCAGTGCAGTGCAGTGCCAGGAGGGTCATGGAGGGTCATGGAGAAGGACAGTGCATTGCAATGCCAGGAGGGAGGGAGGGAGGGAGGCAACGGCGCGCTTCCCTCCCTCCCTCCCTCCCTCCCCTCATGGGCCCACTGCTGTTGTCTCCCAAAGCCCAACTGAAATCCAACGCTTTCCGGCATCTCCCGCTCCCGCTGCCCCTCCCCTCCTTTCTTGCTGCGAGTTCATCTTTACGACTCTCCCCCTCTCCTCTCTCATCCCAACCCTCCAGAGGCCTCCAGCGTCCATCCTCCTCAAGTACACCCCCCCACACACACACACACGCACCGCCTCCCCCCCACCACCCACCCGTAATGGACGTCTCCGCCACATTTGTTGCCACGATGCACCGCCGCACCCCCTCCGGAGCGGGCCGGAACACACGGACCTGAACCCGGCAGCAGCAGAGGGATGGCCGGGAGGGGGAGGAGGGGCCGGAGGGCAGTTGGCGGGGAGCCGGGGCAGGTAGGCGGTGGGCTGTGATTGGGTGTGTCGCGCTCTGCTCTGTTCCCGCTGGCCCCCATGCAAATGTGTGTGTATGTACGTGTCCACAGAGAAAGCGGCGGAGCAAACGACTCAGCACAGCAGCGCAACGCACCGGTTCCCCGGACGCTTAGGTCCGAGGCCGCCAACCTGGGGTTACATGCCTTCCCTTCCCTTCCCTTCCCTTCCCTCCTCTTCCGACCCGCTCTCCCCCCCGCTCCCTACTCCCGGATCCGCCTCCCTCCGCTCCCTCCCCCTGCAACCCCCCTGCCCCCCCCTTTTCCCCTCACCTGCATCTCCGGCGGCAGACTGGCGTACAGCGGCAGCGCCACCAGCGGCCCCGCACTGCCCGCGGGTAGGGCCGCCACCTCCTGGTGGATGCGGACGAGGGCCTTATCGATCTCGGCCTGACCGGTCAGGAACACAAGGATGTCACCTGGGGGGGGCAGGAAGGGAGGAGGGGAGGGCCGCGGTGCGTGTTTCTAACCCTCCCTACCCCACCGCTGCGGTCTCATCTTTTTCATCCTCACCCCTTCCCCCACCCCCACCCCCTCCCCCGCACCCCACCCCCTTCCCCCCCTCCCCTCCCCACCCTCCGGCTGGCTGGTGTGTATTTGCATCACCGTGTCGATGGCGGCTGCCGAGTAGTCGGACAGGTGGTCCTCACGCGTGTGGATGATGTCCACGGGGAAGCAGCGGCCGGGAACATTGAACACCTGGGGACAGGGGAGGGGGGCGGGGGGCGGGTGGGTAGGTGGGTGAGAGGAGCGGCTTGGGTGGGTGGGTAGGTGGAGCGGCTTGGGTGGACATAGGTAAGGAACGTGAGGCGCGGGCGGGCGAGCCTGGACCCGGGCCAACGGCGCCTCGTGGCACGTGGGGGCCGTATACGGGCCGCAGACCCGCGCAGGGCACCACCCCCGCATCGCATCGCCACCGCCAGCGCACAGCACCAGGCCATCACACGCACACACCGCCGCCCCGCTAGCCCGGCAAGGGGGGCAAGCAACGTCCCGCAGAGTCGGTCTCGTTCGCCTGGCCAGACAAAGAGGAGCAACGCAACGCAATGCAACGCGAGGACTGAGCCGCCGCAGGGCAGGTTATTGACGAGAGCGACCGCGGCCCTCCCCCAGCCCCAACACACACACACACACACACACACGCGTAGATGAGTCGCTCCGTCCCCCCTCCCGCCCCCCAAGATTGTCCCCACCGGACAGTTTCCAAAGTACGCGGAAAACTTCTCGCCGTCCAGCGTGGCCGAGGTGATGACCAAACGCAGCCGCGTCGGCGGTTTCGGAGCCGACCTGCCGCCGGAGTCGGGCCCCGACCCCGACCCCGCCGCCGCCTCCCCAGCCTTGGCCTTTGCCTTCTCCGCGGCTGCCGCCTGGGCGTTGCGTGTCCGCACCAGTCTCTTGATCAGTCCGAAGAGGATGTCGGTGTTGAGAGACCGCTCGTGGGCCTCATCCAACACGATCACCTGCAGCCGGAGGGGAGGGGGGGCCACGGATAGGACGGAGCCCGCCAACGGTAAATACGTGCGGGGGGGGAGCGAAGAGGGAAGGGAAGGAGGGTGGGCAGGCCGGCGAGGAGGGGCAGGCGGGCGGGAGAGGAAGCCGCAGGGAGTGGGCGGCCAAGGCGCATCAGACCAGGTCATGTCGGGCCGAAATCGGGCGATGTGGGCCGTACGCGGTCGGGGAGCGCCGGGTAGGGCCGAGGAGGGGCGGCCTCCTCGCAATCCCCACCCACACCCACCCATAGCGCCTCTAGTAACCACCCCACCACCCACCCAGCCACCCCACCACCCACCCCGCCACCCCACCACCCACCCCGCCACCCACCCCGCCACCCACCCCGCCACCCACCCACCCACCCCGCCACCCACCCACCCACCCCGCCACCCACCCACCGAATAGCGCTGCAGCTGGGGGTCCTCCAGGCACTCGCGCAGCAACGTGCCATCTGGTGTGCGCAACCAGGAGCGGAGAGGAGAGGAGAGGAGGGGAGAGGAGGGGAGAGGAGGGGGGAGGTCAGGGAGGAGGGGGGAGGGGCCGGGCAAAGGGAGAAAGAACGCAGTTTGTGGAGGCAATTGTACGTGCGAGGGAGGGGAGGGGGGCCAACAGGCCACGCCCCAATGGAAGGGACAAGCCCCAGAGGCACGGGGCGGGGCGTTGCAAACGCCACCGCGCAACACCCCCCTCCCCGCCCCCCGCCCTCACTGGTTCCCCGAAGCAGCCGCTGCCTGGCCGGGTCCCTCCCTGCAGGTCTGGCTGTCTGGCCGATCGTGCCGGTCTGGCTGGCTGGCCGGGGCGTTGGTTACGTTGTCGGTGTTCCTCACCCGTGAGGTACTTGATCCGGGTGGCTACGGAGGTGCAGTCCTCGAAGCGCACCGCGTAGCCCACCTCGCGACCCAGCTGAACACCGCGCTCCTCAGCAACGCGCTTCGCAACGGTGACGGCGCCCTGAGGCGGCGAGCGCGAGCCGGTACGCGCGCGCGGGCGTGCGCGGGGGAGGGGGGAGGAAGGGGGTGAGGGAGAGGGCTGGAGAGGTTGGGGAGGGGGGATGTGAGGAGAGGGAGCAGCAGGGGTGAGTCCAGGGCCTCGCGGTCGAGCGAAGCAGGGAGCGCCGCGGGTCGGGGAGCTGTCAGGGCATCACCTGGTGAGGGCGGGTTTTCGAATTGAGATAGGGGCGGGGCGCATACACGCATGGTGCTCACCACTCGGCGCGGCTGGGTTACCGCGATTACACCTTGTGACGCATAGCCAGCCTCCAGGAGAATCTGCATTCCGGGAGATCAGGGTGTGTGCACGTTGGGCCCGAGGAAGCCGGCTAGCCGGGTGGGGTTGTCCATGGCCGCAGCCGTACCTGTGACAGCTGCGTGGTCTTGCCGGAACCAGTTTCACCAATGACCACGATGACATCGTTGCTTTCAACGGCTGCCAAGATGTCCTTTGAAAACTGCCTAATAGGCAGGGAGTCAGTACCCGACATCGGCGGATGGGTGGGGCCTTGTCAACGAGTAACAGGCCCTGCAGTACAAATCATGGCCAACCCTGGGGAATTCTGATAGATAGCAGAGTTGTGTCACGAAAAGAAATGCATTTTTGGGACTTCTTGTCGGACAACTTCATCGGACAGCTCGGCGACCGTAGCACCCCGGCTGATGAAACCGCGTAATGCTGGTAAGCGGTTGCCTTATCATCACATAGAATCCACACAAATCAGGGTGACGATTCGCTGCCCGTTGTCGTACAAGTTCGTACAGTTTAAAAAACGCGTTGCCGCCGGACTGCCTGCGCTGCCCTTCCATCCGTGTGTGCGTCCCTCCGGTGGCAGAGATACCAGGGGGAGTGGAAAGTGTTAAACGCGCTGCACGCACTCCGCTGCAGCGTCGTGGTCTTCGCCATGACCTCCCTGTACAGCCGAGCAGGGCCGAGCCGCCCTTTGTTGGTGCCGTGTGTGGTGCTTCGGTGTGTTGGTAACCAACCGGAATCAAATTTCGATCTAATGTACTTTTGGTTTCACGGACAGCATGACAGCTCAGGGGGCAAGAGGCCCGAACAGCCTCGGAGTGGTGCGACTCGGTCACAAGCGCATTATGTTTGAGGTCATGCCGTGCTGTGTTGTGCCGTACAGCGCCGTACTGTGCTGAGGCCGTGCCGTGTGTAACCGTGTCGTGCCGTACCAACAAGCTACTGAGCAAAGCGACGCCCGGTCAAAGGCGCCGGTGCCATTCCTCTCCGCACGCATCGCCGATGTTACATCCGCGACCCGCTCCCTTGTGGCTGGCCACCGGCCCGCCCACTCCTCGCAGCCGGAGCGCAACCGGTCTGCTCGTGCAACCAAAAGCTGGGCGCGCTGAGCAGCAAACGCCAGCCACCCGCAAGAAACCACAACTGGCCCACTCCGCTGCCTGCACGCGCAGCGCAGCACGCACCAGCCGAGCCCAAGCCGAGCCCGTCCCCAAACCCATGTTTCCACCTCTCACCCGCCCACTCCACTGGACGGCCCAGATGGGACATGGGAGGTGCGGCTCCGTCCCACCTCCGACCCCGCCTGAACGCAAAGAACGGGATACCGGCAGGGGAGGGGAGAAACATGGACATCCAACAAATGTCCGCAAGCCCCCAAATCGGCCGCTGACCCGCCATCTCCACACAGCAAGGAACAGCCCCCCCCCTGGCAGCTCGTTGGCTCGTCTGTCTACGGTTTGTCTCTGTACAAGGCACCTTCACCCCAAGCAGGGGCACAAGGCACTGCCAGCACGTACACGTAACAAACGTAATGAAACACACAACAGCATATACGGTAAAACCAGGTACGCCAGATGCCCATTCGCCGCTGCGGTCCGGGTCCGGGTCCGGGGGGGTATCCACCGGGGGGACAGGCCGGAGACCGTCAACGGGTCCGGGTCCGTGGGGGGCCGCGCACGCCGCCAGCTCAGTACGACAATCAGTGTCCCTCGCAGTGTCGACAGTACCGCGCACACGCTCGTGACATGACGTCATCACCCACATCCACCAACGACCGAAACACACACGGGCACACACACGTCGCCTTGGCCCTTCCCTTGACAATCACCTGTTCACCTCGCCTTGCCCATTTGCCGGCATCGCCCTCGCCTGAGGTAGGGTCGCGCGCAGCCGCCCACCTCGGCGATGTAGGACCAATGGACAAGCGGGAGGGGGAGTGCAGCAAACCAGGCGACCGCACGACGGACGGACTGACAGACTGGGACACACACACACACACACACACACGCACGCGCATGGCTTACGCGAACTCGTTCGTCCGGGAGGAGGGCCGCAGCCGTCACACACACACATACACACACGCTCGCAGCGCTACCCGCACCACAAGGGAGGCAGCCGACGTGTGTTCCCGTCCACGGGTCCAACAGTACAATAATGGTACAACCAAGGGTGCCTGGACGCTGCCCCCGGACGAGGAGGCCCCGTCCCGATCGGTTGGTTGGTTTTGATTCTTCTTCTTCTTCGCGGCGGCGGCGAAACGCCCCCGTCACAGCATCCATCCTGCCTACCTGTACAAACGCCGGGGCGCAGAATGCAGTCCTCGCGCCCCCAACGGACAGACGGACGGAGGTCAACGGACAACACACGCAACAACGGACATCCGGTGACAACAAACGAGATATCTACACGGACGGCATCGGACGGCGCAGAGAGGTCTGCGACACACACACACATACACATGAGGGGGAGAGAGCGAGGGGATGCGAGTTCACGGGCACCACCATCCCTTCCGTCCGCCACTGGGACGGAGAGAGAGAGACAGGGAGTGTGAGAGAGAGTGTGTGTGAGAGTAAGAGAGTGAGAGAGGGGGTGGGGACCTTCGACATCGCGCCGTCAGAAGGTCTCGCGGTCTCGTCATCAGGTTTGGGTCCGACAGCCGCCTCAGGCCCCGCATCATCATCATGAGGGTTCATGCCGCCATGTCATGATACGATGATGCGGGTGGGGATGGCGTCACCGAGTGACAAGTACGCACCCTTACTTACTACTACCGGGTATTTTGATGCGCTGTGCACCCTGCCGCGTGTGCTGTGCTGTGCTTTTGGAGATGAGGAGGCATGGGCTTGCGCCTGTTTCCCATGCATCGCATCCATTGGGCCACTGGTTCCTGTTGATGAGGGCTGTCTCAGCCCCCCAAAGAACCCCAGAAGCGCCCCCAACAACGCCAAAGGCAGCTGCGGCCGCTGCGTCTCTCGTCTTCGGTCCCAGTCATGCAACAGTTGCTGGCTGGCTGGCCGGCCACCAGCTGCCGCCGCGCAAGCAAAATGAAATGCAGCTGATATTCGTGCGCCTACGGACAGTCCGCTGGCGGCAGAGCTGTCACTGTGTCACAAAAACGCCGCCCACCCTCCGCTCCCCGCTCCCTGCCACTGCCATTGCACTGCACTACACTGCACTTCAGTTGAGCGCTCCCGGGCCCGGCAGCCAAATCTCCACACTCGTCCCCACATCCAGTGTGCCGCTCTGCGCGTTGACCATGTTGAAGGGGTACGACACCGTCAGGTGGCCGCCCGCCTGCTGCGCCAGCTCCTGAGCAATCTCCACACTCAACACGCCACTGCCCGCCTGCGCGCCACCACCACCACCACCACCACCACCACTCGCCGCCGGCCGCGTCGCGAGTGCAGTCGCCGCGCCCGCCTCGCCGCCGCGCGAGCCGCCGGCGACGGCAGGGTACGCCGCCGCCGCCGCCGCCGCCGCCACGTGCTGCGATGGCGTGGTGGCGGCGGACGCGGTCGTGGCAGTCGTGTGGTGGTGTGCCAGGGAGCGCGAGCGCACGTGCAGTCGCTGCAGGTCCATTCGCCCGCTGTGCAGCAGCTGCACTTGCACCCCGGCGCCGTCCTGCCGCGCAGATACGCACACCTGACCACCACGCGGTGTGCACTGCAGCGCAATGTCCAGCATGTAGCCAACCACCTTTTGGACGAGCGCGCCGTGCACGCCCACCAGCAGCGGCCGGGCAGGCCGCGGGATCAGGCGCGGACCCGCGCCCGCCGAGGACGACGACGCGGCAGCGTCGACGTCGCAAGCTGCAGCCGCGAGCTCCTCCTGCCGCGCCGCGTCGCCGGCGGGCGCGGGCGGGCGCGGCTTGCCGGCTGCCGCGCCTCCGGCGAGGCGGCGCGGCAGCACTGCGGATAGCGGCGAGTTGACGATGAAGCCGATGCCGCTGACGGCCGCCAGCCGGTAGGCCGCCGTCAGGACGCCGGCCATCGCCGACGCCAGGTTCGTACTGACCGCCGCCGTCAGCTGGCCGCCAGCGGCGCTGCCATTGACGTGCGCCGGGCCCCAGCCCCACGCCGCCGCACCACCCCCGGGATGCGGCGCGCCGCCGCGCGGCCGCTCTGCAAGCGCCAGGCTGGGCTTGCCGCGCGAGTCGCAGTGAGGCTCCATCTCCACGTCGATAGTGGCGGTACTGGCGCCCTGCTGGTGGTGCTGCTCGCGGTGCTGGTGGTGGTGCGAGCCAGGGGGCCTCACCAGAATGCCGGGCTGGGCGACGGACCCCGGACCGCCCCGGCCGCTCACCGACACGGGCGACGACGGCTGCACGGGCGGCTGGCGTATCGTGAAGGCGTCCGTGACGGCCCCGCCGCCGCCGCCGCTGTTTGCGGTGGCCGCATCGGCTGAGCGGTCTACGAACGTCACGCGCCCAGGTGACACGGGCGGCGGACCCTGGGTCGTGCCCGGCCTGGGACCGGCAGCTGCGAGACCCTCAGCCGAGGCGTCGTCCGTTGACGCGGAGGACGCACTGGCGTCGGCGCCGAAGGTGGGCGGCTGCTGTTGCTGCTGTGAGGCCGCGGGTGGCAGCGCGGCTGGGCGCGGCGGCGGCAGCGACAGCAGCTCTTGCACGGCGGGGCTGGGGTCGCGTGGCAGGGCGCTGGGGCTGCGGAATGGCGGCGCGGGCAGGGCCACCGCAGCGCCGGCGGCCAGGCCCGGCATGGCCACCGACATGGAGGGGGGCTGCTGCTGCGCGACGCCGCTGCCCGCGGGCCCCGGACCGCCCGGCGGAGGTGGCAGGGAGGCGGAGGCCGCAGCGCTGGGGCCGTGCAGCGCGTCCTCCAGCTGCCACATCAGATCCTGGAGGCGCTTGCCCTGCACCAGGATGCCCTTGGCCATGTCCTTGTCCGGGTCGCCGTCCTTGAGGCGCGGCAGCAGCATCGCGCCAAAGGTATTGAGGGTGGACAGCGGGCGCTGCGCCTCCCGAAGCAGCCCCCGCGCCGCCGCGGCCGACACCGAGCTCTGTGCCAGCTGCCAGCTCGCCCGCGCGTCCATGCCGCAGGCCTTGGCGAGTAGCGGCACCGCCAGCCGCAAGCACTGGAGCTCCTCGTCTGGGAGGAGGGTGGGCATTTCAAGAAATCAAGGCGCCGGCGGCCCCGGGGAGGCAGGGTGCGGTTGTGGGCTTGGTGCATGGCCGTAGCGCAAATATCGCGCATCACTGGCAGTGCCATGGGCCGTGCTCGTCTCGGGCACTGCCTCTTGTTAAGGCAGGTGCTTGACGGCGCTTCCGCCAGGAAAGGCAACTCGGCAGACAGAACCGCAAGGTGGACGTCTTTGCCCCGCAGGAGAGGCCTTTCATCCTACTGCCCCCTTTTGTTCCTGTCCTACAATCCAAATCCACATCGGGTGGATGCATACCGCTGGCCAAGGACAGAAAGGCCCGAGCGGCCCCAACGGGCTTCCGTGCCCTTCAAACGGACAAGGTTCACCGGTCCACCCATCTCCGCGCCCTTAACCCCGCCCCCGCCCTCCACCAGCCCCCACCGCGCAACCTCTCCCCGGCTCACCGGTCAGGCTCCTGCGCGGCAGCGCCTGCAGCGAGCCCCACTCCAGCAACGACGACGACGAGGACGACGACGACGGCGCCGCCGCCGCCATCCCGCCGCCCAACGCGTCACTGCCGCCCAGCCCAGCCGGCAGCGCAACGCCCGGCGCTGCTCCTCCCCCTCCTCCTCCTCCACCCGACAGCTGCGCTCCAACCGCCACCTCCTGCTGCTGTTGCTGCTGCTGCTGCCCCACGGGCGCCTCCCGCAGTCTGTCCCTGTCCCTGTTGTCCCTGTGTTGCTCCCAGTGGTGGCTGTCTGTCTCCAGCTCCGGCTGCATCTCCACCACCAGCAGCCCCACCAGCACCCCGCAGTCAACCAGGGGGAACACCAGGCAGGAGGAGGAGGGCAGGGCCACAACCTCGCGGTGGCGCAGGCAGTCCTCGATCATGGCGCTGGGGTCCACAGCCGCAGAGCCGCCCTGAAGCGCCCAAGACTGCTCCTGTTGGGGAGCCGGAAGAGGGGAAATGGAAGGAGGCGGGGAGGTGGTGAGCTGCATGTGGGTTGAGCTGCGAGTGAACGCGGGGCGAGCCGCTATCCGCAGTACCGGCGTGTGTCCCCTACTGCCCGGGAATCGATCCATGACTCGGTGACAGACAGACCAGGCCGGGCCGGATGGTTTCACCAAGGCCGAAATCGCACCGCCTAGGAGCTCCTAATACACTACACTGTGGTGTGAACGTGTAATATGCCGCAGCACTGCAGCTTTACTGTACTTACGGTGTGCAGCAGCAGTTGTTGCTGGCTCTGCATGTCGTCCCCCTGACCTGCGGGGACCAGGGCGAGGGGATCTCCGGGGTTGGACGCACAGCAAGCGCTCTGGGAGACACTGGCTGAAACGAATTACGATTGATCGATTAGCGTTGTGGCTTCGATAGGGTTTCTCACAGTACGATACCAGGGCATTTGGCAACACACCAGGGCATATGGCAGAGTCGCCCCCCCTATCCCTTACCTGGGCTGACGGGGAACTGCGCCACCCGCACCAGCTTGACCTGCCCGGGCCCCACGGAGGTGAAGTTGCGCGCGTAGACAGTGCAGCGCATGGAGCTGTAATTGTTGCCTGCACCATCACCATCAGCACCACACGACGAGCAAGCCAGAAGTCGCGCACCAGGAATGGGAGTAACGCCGAAGGAGCAGGTTGTGCAGCTTCGGCACGTGTCAGACGTCCGCACACACCTGTCCGGGAAAGGAGCTGGTACAGCATCCCCAGCTGCAAGGTGCACATGTCGTTCAGGTCGGCTGAGCGCACTTCCGAGCCCGTGACAGTTGTGTCCGAGGTAAGCGTGTAGGCCCGCCGTGTGAGCGTCACCGCATGCCGGTCACCTGCGGTCGTTCGGAAAAAACCGTATGGTCTCGCCACGTCCTCATTTGCCCGCCAAGAGCACAAGTGACAGGCTGCGGTCCACACTCACCGCCACAGATGCACCTCCTGTTCCCTTGCGCATTGAGGCCCAAGCGCAAAGGAGAAGCTTGCGACGACTGCGTTCGGCCCTGACGCCCCAATGCTGGCCCTGCCGTCGGCGAGCATCCTCCCAAAGACGATACCACCATGAATTAAACTTTGCACAGCTTTGAACTTTATGACGGAAGTGAAGCCCGTTGTTTCCGCGATGACGCCAGCTCAGCCCCGCCAGTCGTTTTACGAGTCCTAGGAGGACGAGTAAGTGGACCCGCACTCCTGCCTAACGGAGGAATGTGCTAAAATGCAGTTTCGCAAGGCCCTGCGTGCGTTGGCGCGGTTCGTAGTAGGCTCAGGCACCTCGGCGTGCGTGCGCCTAATGCACGGTTGTATTAGGTGTTAGTAATGAATGACCTGACTCGCAGTGCAACTGTGCATCAGACAATGTCGGCGCCGCGACTGTACAAAGCGTGCCAGCACTGCCAGCCTCGCAGAAAAGCGAATAAAGTAATACCGTACGGCATCATACGTCGTCTTGAAACTGCGGTGTCCCTGAGTCACATTTCCAAAAATGAACTGTTTGGCATTGCACACGCAGGCTAACTGAGGGCAAGTTTCGCTTCTGCGCAAGCCCACGTGCGTGCGCGAACCTGTGCGGAGCGTGCTGTGGCCACGACGGGCCACGGGCCCCTACGGGCCTCCTTCCGGAAGGTGGCCAGAGTCAGACCGCACCGATACTTTAATACCGTACGTACATGGGCACGCGCCCCGAACGGCGAATATTAGTAGCAAGCGTCCTGCGCTCCGGGTACTGCTCTGAGTTTCGTTCGGTCCTTAGTAGTCATCTTGCCCTAACGCCCCGCGCTCTGCCCTTAACCCTTTCAGCCCTACACCATTCACACACCGAGTATGATTTCTCCATACATGCTTTGCGGTCATGCTAATTATTAGCCCTTCCACCTGATCATCACCCATCTGACGGTCATCGAGGTGTCACACACCACACCCCCACCTCCACACCAACGGCATTGTACCATGATTTTCTCCGGCAGCCCGCCCCACCCCTTCGGAGCAGCAAGTTCCCACCTCGGCCTCAGCCCTTGCCATACAGCCGTCCGCCCCCCATTGTGGCACAAAGCTCAACCCGAGCCCGGTGCCAGGACCGGGGCCGGGGGGGGTGTCGACAGTGTCGCTTGCACGTGCAGAGACCTGCCGGCCACTCGCACTGCCACCAGCATCAGCAGATACACCTCCACGCCCCAGATCCTCGACACCACCCGAATCCCATTCCGCAGCGCATCCCAAGTTTGATGAAGTGCACGTGACGCGCTGCATGCGCCGCCATATGTGCAGTGCGCGGAGCGCCCCTCGCGCCCTCGGCTCAGCTCCACCCTCAGCTCCGCCCTCAGCCCCGCCCTCGGCTCAGCTCCGCCCTCAGCTGTGCACCTCCGCTGCCGGGCGCTCCGCCAGGATCTCGTCGATGAGGCCCCACGACTTGGCCTCCTCAGCCGACATGAACGAGTCCCGGTCCAGAGTCTTCTCTGCGGCGGCCAACGAAAGTCCAGCGGGGCGGCAAGACAAGACAGGGAAAGAAACCGGATGCGTTCAAGGGGACAACCAAGGTAGCCAGGGTCGCCGATGGCACCGAGCGAAGGGAACAGCTGCAGGGTCCCGCGACACAGGCGCATGCCTACATACGGTCGTCTTGCGGGGATAGCGCGCAGGCGTGTATCCGGGCGCGCATAGGAACGGAGAGAATTTCTTGCAAATTTCTTGCAAGCGAGCAGGACAACGCCGAGCCTCGAGGCAAGGCGTGCCCAGGGGTGTACCTGGCATTGCGCGGCTGAGCGCATGCACGGTGGAATGGTGTCGGCAAGTGTGGTATGAGGTACCCGTGCGCTGACGCACTCACGCACGCACGCGCGCACGCACGCACGCACGCACCCGCCATCTCCCGGCGGGTGCGTGCGTGCGTGCGTGTCTTTCCATCCAAGCTTTCAAATGCCCAGCAAAATGCCCAGCTAATGCCATCACCGGTTAGATCACCGAAGTCGGGACGGAAGGGTAGCAAACGTTTCAACAGTCCTCAGAGCGACAACTGTTTTAGCTCCAAGGCTCAAAGACTAGACGCCCAGGTAGTTGCCAGACGCCAGGAGCTCCGTGCAGAGTTTGAAGCCGCCATGAGCCAACCTCTCACGAGGGCGGACCTCGACGCTGTCCTAAGCGCGGCGATGGATAAGCAACGTGTACTGTTCACTAAGGAGGTGGCTGACAAGTTGGCGGAGGGGTTCGACAAGTTGAAGGTGGACGTGACTGGAGAGCTGGTAGTCATCATTGAACAGAAGATTGATCAGAAAATGGAGCAGCTGTACCGCCCGGGAAAGCTGCTTGTTCGGGCTCCTCCGGCGATCATTGAACAACTGGCCTCGACATTGGACAAAGCGCTCCAGGACACCAGCTGCTTTGGCAGGATACACGTCGACGTCATTCCCCGGCTGGATTCTCGCGCGGCGGCACCAACTATCCAGCTTACAGAGGCCGGGCGCCACGCAGGCTGCGCGATGGCGGATGTGGTGTTCAACGCGGACAGCCGGGGCCGCGTCATCACCGCGCTCAGACACGTTCAGAGGCAGCTTGGGGGGGCCACCTCCAACAACTTCGTGTTCCAGGACTCGCTAACGAAGCGGGGCCTCGAACTCAAAAAACAGCGGACGCCAACTTTCGCCCGGCTCCGGAACGAGGAGAACCGGGTCGTACGCTGGGTGAACGGCGTCGACATTCAGGTCAAGGACGACGGGGTCTGGCGGCCCTACAACGGACCATGGCAGCCTAGCAACACGGAGGGCCGCAACGGCAGCACGGCGGGCGTCGGCGGCAGCGCGGCGGGAGCCAGCAATGGACAGACGGCGGGCGGCAACCGCAATGCGTCAGGAGCGAATGCCGCGCCGCTCGGAAGTGGGACCGGCGGGGGCAGTGGCGGCGGGCAGACCAGGGTGGCTCTGGGGCGCGGGCGAGGGCAGGGTGGCGCTGGTGGCGTCCCCGCTCCGGGAACCTCTCCGATGGACACTCGGGTTTAGGACCCTTCCCGGAGTAATGAACCGCTTCGCATAATTCAGTGGAACTTGCGGGGCGTTACGGAATGGAAATTAGAGCAACGCGAGCTTCTCAATCTCGCACTGCGGTACGACATTGTCGTGCTTACTGAAACTCACGGGACACTCACGGGCCGACTTTCTCGACTTATACCGGATGGGTCGCGGTGTTTTTTCGCTGGTCGTTCAAGGGATCGTGGGGGTGTCTGTGTTTGGGTTCATCAACGCATCGCGCGCTACGTAACGCATTGCACGTCGTCTGATGCCCCTAGGGGCATGAACAGTGTTTGGCTGCGGCTCCAGGGGGACGCGTTGGACCTCGGTGGTAACGGGCTGGTCATCGGTGCTGTCTATGCCGCACCTCTGGGGTCTCGTGTTTATTCGTTGGGTGGTCGCAGTTCGCAGGATAGCGTAACGAGGCGTGTCATGGATAGGGTTCGCGCTCTGGTGCGGCGTTTTCAACAGCCTGGCGACGAGGTTCTGATGTTGGGCGATCTCAACGCCAGAGTTGCTGGAGCTAGCGAGCTTCCCGATGTCGACGGTGACGCGGAACTAGCAGAATTCACTCAAGCGGAGCTGGGGCAGGCCAACCTTTTGCGCGCCATCCCTCCACGTCGGTCCGAGGACACCTCAGATAATGTTTTCGGGCGGGCGCTGGCGGCCCTCTGTCAGGAATTGGAGCTGGTTGTTTTGAATGGTCGAGTGAACGGTGATCCTCAAGGCGCGTGCACGTTTTGGAGCCCTGCGGGACAGGGGCGTAGCATGATAGATTTGTTTGTCGCATCTCCCGCCCTGTTCTTCCGAGCGGATCGTCTGCAGGTCACGAACATACCCGTTGCGCAATCAGGAGTGAAGGTGGGCAGCCTCATGAGCGATCACTGCCCGGTGTCGCTTGACCTGAGGGTTCTGAGGCAGGGCGCCTCCCCAGCGGGTAGATCCAGTCCCAGAGCGCGCTTTGACGTGCGGCGCAAAGCCCGGTACGCTAGTCTTTTTGCTGCGGATGATGCCCCCTCTGTCCGGCGAATCGCCGACGCTGTTAACAAACTTGGCGCCGAGCTGGATAGTACGGCGGTTGTTGAGGTTATCACGATGGCGTGTTCGGCAGCGTTGGAAAAGGCTTTCGGGGGGCGTCTCAGTAGGGTCCGGCGGGTCAGGGAGGATCGGGATGCTCCTTGGTGGACCGATGAGTGCGCCACCGCCCGTAATGCGATGCTGCAGCACAAAGCCTATATGAGGGCGCACGGGCTTCTGGCTGACGAGCAAGCGCGGCTGGTCTTCTCCACGCTGCGTACTCGCTACCAGAGGCTTAGGAAGGATGCTCGCGCCGCGTATAGTGTCTCCCATTTCACGTCCTTTCTGGAGGAGTGCAAGGGCGACCCCCGCGCACTGTGGCGACGGCTCAATCAGGGTTTGAAACCCGACTGCCCCATCCGCGATGTCAATAGTTGGCGCGAGTATTTCGACGCGTTATACAATGATGAGGTTAATGCGTTTAGTGCGGTGAGGGCGGACTATATTCTGAACCTTTTTAACGGGCGTCCCCTCACAGCGCCACGCAACTGGGCCGGTAACGAAGGCGTAGCTCGGAATCAGAGGGTTGTTGCGGCGGCGTCCCTGAATGCCCCGTTTTCACTGGCGGAGGTCATCGCGGCCCTTAAATCATTGGCCAACCATAAATCGCCAGGCCTTGAGCGGGCTCCGGCGGAGTGTTACAAATATGCCACCCGCAAAGTGGAGGATAAGGAAGAGCTCGTTCTTGCGCCGTACCTTTTGCGTCTGTTGGAGCATATCCGGTCCACGGGCGATTATCCCAAGCAGTTTGAGGTTTCGATCGTCACCCCTCTACACAAGAAGGGCGACGCGCTCGATCCGAGCAACTATCGTGGGTTGGCTGTTGGCGGGGCCCTCTCTAAGCTATATGCGAACCTTCTTGACCGGCGGTTGAAGGCTTGGGGAGAGAGTAGCGGCGCGCGCAGTCCTTACCAGGGGGGCTTCCGGTCCAAGCGTGGCACCATCCACAACTTGTTCCTGCTACGGCACCTTACGGATCGTTGCCGCAGGGTACTCCCCAACGGTTCGAGCCAAGCACTTTTTGTTTGCCAGATCGATTTTGAGAAGGCCTTTGACCGGGTGAATAGGGACATGTTGTGGTTGCGTCTCGAGGAAAGAGGGGTCACAGGCTCGGCACTGGCGGCTCTGAAGCGCTGCTATGAGCGGGTGGAACTGCGGGTCAAGGTTAACGGCACGACGGGAGCGGCGTTCCCTTCTTCGCAAGGTGTGAAACAGGGATGCCCGATGAGCCCAACGCTGTTTGGTTTCTTCGTAGAAGGGTATGCCGACTACGTCGACGCCCTTGACGTCGCGCTCCCAGATGCCATGGCGGCCCCAGACTGCCCAGACGTCGAAGGTCGGCGAGTGCCTCTAGCCCTGTATGCGGACGACTTAAGCCTTTTCGCGGCGACAAAGCGACGTTTGATGAGCTTGCTTAGAGCTTTACGGGAGTGGTCCGAGGTGTTTGGTCTTACCGTTAATGCGAGGAAGTGTGAGCTGCTGCTCTTCCACCCCAGTGATCAGGTTAGGAGTCACTTCTACGCGATCAACGGCCTGGTTACTATGCGCGTTTTGGAGGACGGGCTGCCGGTGGACCGGCCCATCACCTGGAAGCCGCGCGCACGTTATCTCGGGCTACATTTTGGCCCTAATAGTTCCTTTGCGTCGTGCACGGACGAACTCTACGTCGCGGGCCAGCGGGCTATGTTTTCCCTGCTTAGCAAGTTGCGTCGACAGGGGCTATTCGGCTATTGTTACCTTCCGTCGGAATGAAATGCTTTAATGCGCAAGTCCGTTCTGTTCTGTCTTATGGTTCGCAGTTGTGGGGTGTCGATTTGGTTTTAGCGTTGCTCGAGAGGGGTTTCCCGGCTAACGAGGCACCGCGTTCCTGTTATTTTGAGGTCGCTACTCGGGATCGCATGGTCAAGCTGCAAATCGCCTTTATGAAGCAGCTGGTCGGAGCTTCCGTCCCGCCCCTTCAATTGTTGTTTAGGGAACTAGGGCAGATGCCGCTGCAGATGTACTGGGCTGAATCTGTGTTTCGTTTTTGGAACAGTATGGTTGAGAACACTAGCAGCATATACCACAGTGTTTTTCGTCACGAGATCCGGCTGGCATTGGAATCGGATTTGCAGGGGGACGGCTGGGGAACTAAGATCATTCGGGCTCTGAACATCTTAAGGCATGACTGGCCGGAGGATGCGACGGCGGGTACCATCGACGCCAGGGTTAGACGGTACTCTACGTGCAAGCTCGACGATGAGGCGCTGTTGGACACTCTTAGGGGGCGCATTAACGATGATTGGGCCAGTGACAGGTTGGCCGTCGACCCGTGCTCTTTCGTTACGGATGGCAGGAAGCCAGGCGTGAAAATGTGCCGTCACAAGCACTGGATGGGGCAGCCGAAGCAGTTTGAGGGTTACATTCCCCCGGCGCACCACCGTGCCCTTCTCCGTTTCCGGTTATGCGTATCAGACCTGGCGGTTAATAGCGAGAGTAATCGAGCCAGGGAGTTGCGTGTGTGCAAGGCGTGTCGCATTAATGGTGCCGTCGAGGACGAGAAGCACTTCCTGTTGGAGTGTTCTGCTCTCGTGTCAGCGCGGCAGAAGCTTTGGGACCTGGGTGTACCGGAGGGAGCGAGTGTTGCAAATAGACGATCAGCGCGGTCTTGCAAAGGTTGTTTATGACATGTTTTGCTTTCGGCGCGAGCGCATCGCCGTGTAGAGTCGATGGAGACTCCTTCTCAGGTCATGTTGTGCTTTTGTGACGTATCTGTCTTATGTTGTCTTTATGCCCTTTCTGCTACGGTTGATTTTTCCTTACTTTTTGTTCCTTTTGCTTGACTGAGGCGGTTCATGAGCCTTCGGGTTCGTTTGAACCGTACGAGCTCACTGAAGCTTGTAACATCATCCATCCATCCGAAACTGCGGTGTCCCCGAGTCACATTTCCAAAAATGAACTGTTTGGCATTGCACACGCAGGCTAACTGAGGGCAAGTTTCGCTTCTGCGCAAGCCCACGTGCGTGCGCGAACCTGTGCGGAGCGTGCTGTGGCCACGACGGGCCACGGGCCCCTACGGGCCTCCTTCCGGAAGGTGGCCAGAGTCAGACCGCACCGATACTTTAATACCGTACGTACATGGGCACGCGCCCCGAACGGCGAATATTAGTAGCAAGCGTCCTGCGCTCCGGGTACTGCTCTGAGTTTCGTTCGGTCCTCAGTAGTCATCTTGCCCTAACGCCCCGCGCTCTGCCCTTAACCCTTTCAGCCCTACACCATTCACACACCGAGTATGATTTCTCCATACATGCTTTGCGGTCATGCTAATTATTAGCCCTTCCACCTGATCATCACCCATCTGACGGTCATCGAGGTGTCACACACCACACCCCCACCTCCACACCAACGGCATTGTACCATGATTTTCTCCGGCAGCCCGCCCCACCCCTTCGGAGCAGCAAGTTCCCACCTCGGCCTCAGCCCTTGCCATACAGCCGTCCGCCCCCCATTGTGGCACAGAGCTCAACCCGAGCCCGGTGCCAGGACCGGGGCCGGGGGGGGTGTCGACAGTGTCGCTTGCACGTGCAGAGACCTGCCGGCCACTCGCGCTGCCACCAGCATCAGCAGATACACCTCCACGCCCCAGATCCTCGACACCACCCGAATCCCATTCCGCAGCGCATCCCAAGTTTGATGAAGTGCACGTGACGCGCTGCATGCGCCGCCATATGCGCAGTGCGCGGAGCGCCCCTCGCGCCCTCGGCTCAGCTCCACCCTCAGCTCCGCCCTCAGCCCCGCCCTCGGCTCAGCTCCGCCCTCAGCTGTGCACCTCCGCTGCCGGGCGCTCCGCCAGGATCTCGTCGATGAGGCCCCACGACTTGGCCTCCTCAGCCGACATGAACGAGTCCCGGTCCAGAGTCTTCTCTGCGGCGGCCAACGAAAGTCCAGCGGGGCGGCAAGACAAGACAGGGAAAGAAACCGGATGCGTTCAAGGGGACAACCAAGGTAGCCAGGGTCGCCGATGGCACCGAGCGAAGGGAACAGCTGCAGGGTCCCGCGACACAGGCGCATGCCTACATACGGTCGTCTTGCGGGGATAGCGCGCAGGCGTGTATCCGGGCGCGCATAGGAACGGAGAGAATTTCTTGCAAATTTCTTGCAAGCGAGCAGGACAACGCCGAGCCTCGAGGCAAGGCGTGCCCAGGGGTGTACCTGGCATTGCGCGGCTGAGCGCATGCACGGTGGAATGGTGTCGGCAAGTGTGGTATGAGGTACCCGTGCGCTGACGCACTCACGCACGCACGCGCGCACGCACGCACGCACGCACCCGCCATCTCCCGCGTGCAGCCCGTGTGGCGGATGTAGAGGCTGGTGAGCGTCTCCTTCATGCGCATGATCTCCTGCGCCCGGATCATGATGTCCGTCGCTTGACCCTGCGGGGGCGGCACGCGGCGGCACGCAGATAGGGAGCAAACCAGCACGGCCTCAGCGCCTTCGCGCTTTCCAGTGCCTTCAGACAGAAAGGCGAGGATTGGCGAGGCGAGGGCGGGGATGTGGGGCAACAAAGACGACATGATGGGATGCGGGGGTCGGAGGGCCCTTCTGCCTGTGTGGCGGCGACCGCCCACCGCCGATAGAACAGGTACAGTATACCCCCAGTGGTAATAATAACAAACACGTCACCCGATCTGTCCACGCAGCTCCCGTCTAAGGGGTCCCTCAAGCAGCAAGCACCAGCCAGACCCAACACAGCAACAAACACAACCCAACCGGTGGCGGAGTCTGCACCCCCTCCCCCGGGCGCGCTTCCACGGGGCCACTCGGCTGGTCCCCATCCCAGAGGTGCCAGGGGCGCGTGCTCCTCTTTCCCAGCACAGGGCGTCACGGCACCACCACCCGCCCACCTCGGCGGCGCCCAGCGGCTGGTGCAACATGATGCGCGCGTGCGGCAGGCTGGTGGGGCGGGGTGGGGCGGGGTGGGGCGGGTTGGGGCGGGGTGTGGCATGCGGGAGCGTGAATGGCAACGGGCAGAATGAGGATGGGAGCTGGCGAGGAGGACGAGTGGCGGCGCGATACTCGCAGGTGGCAGCTGGGCTTTCGTGTGCGACGGGTCTCCTGCCCAAAAACAGCAGCAACAGAACGGTCGTCAACCGTTCGGCCGTTAAGCAAGCGCCGCAGCATGGGCTTGGCTCCGGGGCACACCCCCGGGGTTCAGGTCCGCCCAGCATGCGTCCCCCCGCAGCCCGCCGGAGCTGCGTCCAGCGCCCAGCCCCCAGCCCCAAGCGATTGCCGCCCCGCCCTTCCTCGCCGCAATGCTGCCGTAACACCAATACCCGCCCGCCGACCCACAACACGCCAGACCGCCTAAATAGTATATGTCGTTTGCCGGCTATGCAGGGGGGAGGTTATGCAGTGCACAAACTCGCCGGATACCGGATACCGCAGCGCACCTCCTCCGTTGCCCCTTGTCGCCGGCTGTCAGCAGCAGCGACGCCATGGACGCCGCCTGGCCCACCACCAGTGTGCTGATGGGGCAGCGGATGTACTGCGCGAGGGAAAACACACCTGCCGTAAAAGAGTGGCCTAGATGAGCGCTTTCCAAAATCCACTCGCTGTGCTGTCTGCGCTCGCGGCGTGCACGCATGCACAAGTAATACATTGCAGCATTGGAGCTGCCCTTCCTTTTGGGCTGCACGGCCCGTTGTGCCCGGGTTGCAGCTGCTGGAGGCAAGGCCCGAGCGCAGCCACGTAAACCCATTCCATCCTGATCCCATTCCGCTTCATACCACTTGGTTCCGGAGCCCTGCGTGTGAACCTGCGGCCGACTGGCTGGCCGCTTTGCCCCGCAGCCAGACGCTTGCCTGCATGGTGTCGTATATGGCCAGCCCCGCGGTCACCACGCCTCCGGGCGAGTTGATGTACATCGTGATCTGCGTGCAAGGCGGTGACAACCCACACACCGCACACTCAGAGCTTGACCGACCCGACCCAGGTGAGGTTGTAGCACCTAGGTGCGCTCCCGGCACCCACGGTGGGTTGGGGTGGGGTTGGGCATGTCGGTAGCAGGGAGCCACCCGGCAATTTCCTCATTGGTCAAGGAACTCATGCTGCTGCTGTCATCCCCCCCGTTTGCTCGTTCCTGTCTGGTGGCTCGTGTCTTCTGGCCTGATTGGGCTTCTCTTCGCCCTGGTAGGTCGTTTCCACTGCAGCTTACGGGCAACTTTCCCGCCCCGCTGACTCCACCTTGATCGGAGGGCCTGAAGCCCGCTGAACCACTCCTGCAACCGCTGACACGGCTGGTCCAAACTAGCTGGACCATGCGCCAAAGGCACGACATGAAGAAGGCACTGGTGCTGGGCATCGCGCCACCGTCCCCTGCGGCTGTCCTTTGGTTGAGCAGCTGTAAGCGCCATGGGGTTGAAAACGACGTTTGTCGTACATGTTTCCCCCAGGCCGTGAGTCTTTCCGCCAAGCCCTCCCCCAATGCCGGCAACATGGCCATGCATCCCGTGTCCTTAGCGCACTGCAGCGTGTGTAGCCGGCCCATATCGCGCTGACTTGCCGACGAGAATCAGGGGTTGTTAAAAGGTTGGTTGCGGCAACTGGCAATCCAACGGAAGGCTTATCTAAGGATGCTACAGCATCTGCCCTGCATTTAACCTACCGGTTTGTCAGGAGCTTGGCTCTCCAGGAAAAGCAACTGCGCCACAACCGAGTTGCTCGTGTTGTCGTCGATTGCTCCATTCACCACGACGATGCGCTCTTTTAACAGCCTGCGATGACCAGCAGATCGTTGCGTACCGATACAACGAGTATTCAACGAGTATTGCTTGTGTTCTGAACGCTCGAAACGTGGACGCGCCAAGCGTCCCGGCATAATTTCGGCACCTGCTGAAGATGTCGTAAGCGCGCTCTCCTCTGTTCGTTTGCTCTATTACAATAGGCACATAGGAAGCGCTTCTAAAGCCCGGGCGCGCCCATGCAACACCAGCTGCCCTAATAACGGTTGAGGCAAACGACGTCAACATCACGTGAAGTCTTTCCTGTTAGAGCCTTCGTAAAGCAATGTGAATAATAAAAATCAAGAAACGAATGGAGGCCCTGCCCTGTCGCTGTACGGGACTAGAGAACTCCCGACTGAACTCCTACCACTTACGGCCTCGGCACGGTCACACGTCACAGTTTGCTCACCCTCAACGAACTCACGCAGCCTGAGCAGATATAGATAGAATCGCCACAGAATCGCCATACCTCCTGTCGTCCGCGAACAAAAGCCCACCTAGCTCAGCGCAAATCGCACTGCCAAGAATAACAAATATAACGCAAGGGGGTCACCCCCGCCCGCCAACCGCCTTCCTGCCAAGCTCTCGCCCTGCTCGCACTTGCCCGCAACAACCCCAGCCAAGAAGCCTGGATGCAAAATAACAGTCCTCGCCGAATAACCCAACAGACGCCACGCAGCGCCGCCTCAGTTGAACGTCACGGGCACAAAGTAGCTAGGCAGCAGCGTGGCCCTGCAGCGCTGTCCAGCCGCCAGCGACAGGCGCATCAGCGCCCCCGGCGGCACCTTGCGGCTGCTGCTGTAGTGCCCCGGCAGCAGCAGTCGCGCCAGCAGCTCCACGCCGTCCACCAGCCGCGGCCCCGGCCGCACGCAATAGGAGCCTTGCAGCAGGTACACCTGGCTCACACGCACCGCCGGCAGGCACCACCAGCCCGGCTGAGACGCCAGCGCCGCGAGCTGCTCCGGCAACGCGACGCCGCCGCCGCCCGGTCCTGGACCCTGGGCTTGCTGCCCGGTGGCGCCTCCGGCGCCGCCGTCGGCGCCCCCGGCGCCGCCGCCCGGCGAGGTCAGGATAATGAGCACGTCGGGCGCTGCCCGCTCCCGTACATCCTGCCATGACAGCGCCACGTCCTGACCGCCGGGCTGCGCCAGGCAGGACGAGGCACCCGCCAGCGCCAGCATCTCCGGCACCCACCTGGGAAGCCAAGTCAGGCAGGCAGGCAGGTAGGCAGGCAGGCAGGTAGGTAGGTAGGCAGGCATAGTGGTACACAGGCAGTTCAGGCATGGACCAGGGCACCGACGAGGGAGCACGGAGGGGCAGGGATGGTAAGGGCGCGACGCCGACAAAGGCACGGAGGCGCGGAAACTCCACCGGCACGCCAGATCGTGCCATTTTTATCCCTAGGGCAAGGCGTAAGCGCGAAGTCGGCTGCATGGCCCCCTGTCGTAACCGCACGGTAACTCCCCCGGTGGCGGGCTCTACCAGCGGACAAGGCCCCAGTGGACCCGTGGACCAGCGGACGCGGCCCTCGCGCGCGGCCCCTCTCCCACCTGCCCGGCTCCACCATCGGTTGCAGAGACTGCAGCACGAGCACCCGCGGACGCCTCGGCGCGGTCGCTGGGCCCGTCGCCGCCGGCCCGGCGGCAGCGGCGGTGACCGGTAGCCGGCAGCCGAGGGCCCCTGCCGCTGCGGCTGTGGCCGCGGCTGCCACCACACGCCGCATCCGCGCCTGCAGCCTCTCCAGCAGCATCGAGGCCGCCTGGGGCTCGTCCGCAGCCGCCCCCAGCTCCAGCATGAAGTCCATAACGTCCACCAGGGTACGGCAGCTGACATGCAGTACAGTGCAGCCCGTGGCGCTGGGCCCGCCGCTGGCGCTCAACAGGCCCATCTCCACCAGTCCCTGAGCCCGACATAAGAGAGAGGGTATTTCGTCAAAGAGTGCAATGCGTCATTGGGACGGGGGGGCGGCGGGGACCGTGCGAGCCAAGAAAAGACCAATGCGTGGAAGGGCAGCGTGTCAGAACGAGTACTGCGGCAGGGGCTGTGCTCGTCGCGCCTTCCCGCTGAAGAACATCGTTGCGCTGCGCGGGGTGCCCTCAAGGGGCCCTGTCAAGCCACGCGACAGGGTCGCGCCCTCCGTGCCAATACGCCGGGCGCCAGCGGCGCCCGCTCTCCAGCGCGCATGCTCCGAGCCGCGACGCAAAACGACCGCGAGCCGATGGCTCCCAGCCCCCAAAGGAAACCGTATTACAACAGCCAACAGCCGAAGCGACGACCCAAGGCCCCGCGGCCGCAGTTCAACCGCGGCACCTTCCGTTCATACAAAACACCGACGCACGGGAAAGCGCAGCCTCTCCTGGCACCTAGCAACGCATACCTGCTCCAGCTGCGCCAGCTCTCCATCCGACATCTCCGCCATGTCCGGCAGCACCAACACGCGGGGGGGCTCCTGACGCAGCGCCAACTCATCCACCAGCAGCACCCGCGCGCCGCCGCCGCCGCCGCCCCGCTGCTGCGCCGCCCCGTTGCTGCGCTCCGCAGACGCCCGCCCGCCGCCGCGCCGGCAGGCGCCCAGGGCCCCTCCTCCGCCGTGTTGCTGCTGCGATTGAGGCCCTGGCGGCACCACGCGGATGCCGCGCGCAGCAGCGCCCTGCGGCGCCTCCGCGGCCGGTACCCAGCGCAGCACCACTGGCCGGCCGGCGCACACGTCGGGCGGATGGTCGCAGTCGGCACCGACCCCCGCCAGCCGGTTGGCCAGGCCCATCGCCACGAGCGCCTCGCACGCGCCGGGCGCGCAGCAGACCACGCCGACGCCGTGGCCGCCGGAGGCGCCGCTGGCGCCTAGCGGCCCCAGCAACACTGAGGCGGCGGCGCTGTGGCGCGCACCCACACCCGCCCCCGCGGCCACCCCACCGGGCGACCAGCAGCTCTGGCTGGCGCCGGCGCCGGCGTGGAGCCCAACCGTGCCCGCAGTCACACCCCAGGGCACATAGCCGAAGGGCGCGCCGGCGGCCAGGCCCGCCTCCTCCAATCGACCGCTGGTACGACGCTGGTACGACATATCTACCAGGCTGCAGCTCGAGCCAGCCGGGGCGTAGTCAGTAAACGAGGCGGCTCTGGAGATGGCGATCGTGGAGGCGGGCGGGGGCGCGCCAACGCCACCGGCGCCCTTCTCCCCGAGGCCGTCCCAGGCGCCGCTGCGCGCCGCGCCCGGAGCCGGCAGGGGGAGCTCGGCGTCGCGGCAAGCCTGCCCAGGCCATCGCGGGGAGGTGGGGTGCCCAATGACCGCGCGCGTATCCGGCACCGGCGCCGGCGCGCGCTGGTCGGCCGCGGCGGCGTCCAGGAACTTGCGGTTAATCGCATCCTGACCGGCAATCGAGGCCGGGGCGGCGGCGAAGCACTTGAACGACAGCTCATTCTCATACGCCAGAGGACCGCAGCTGTGCCGCTGCTGGTGCTGCTGTTGTGGCAGCTTGAACGATAGCTCGTTCTCGTACGACAGGAGCCCGCAGCTCTGCCGCTGCTGCTGGTGGTTCTGATGCGCCGACCAGCCCTGCTGCAGGAACCCCGCTGGCGACTCCGCCGCAATGGTGCCTCCGTCCTTCCAGCCCATGGGCGAGCTGCGACCGCTGTGGCGGGGCTGCATCGGCGGCAGCGGTGACGCGTGCGGCGACCTCAGCAGCGGGTTGGGGCTGCGGCTGGGCACGGGCTGGCACCCGGTGTCATGCGGAAAGCCAGCCGGGCCGCACAGGCTGCGCCGCTGCTGCGACTGTGGCTGCGCTTGCGGGGCCAGCCCCAGGCCGCACGCGTCGGCGGCGCTGCTGCTGTGCGCCAGGCTGGCGGACGGGCGTGCCGAATTCGCGGCACCGCACAGCAGCCTGCTGCCGGCGCCGGGCTCGAAGCAGGTGCCACCGCCGCCGCCGCCGCCCTGCGGCTGGCCGGCCCCCGCGCACCCAGACGCGGAGGGCTGGTGGTACTGCTGCGCGGCGCCGCCGAAGTGGTACTGCTGCTGGTGCTGTTGATGTTGTTGATGGCTGTGGTGGCCGAGGGCCCCCAGCATGCTGCTCGCGCTGCCGCCACAGGCGCTGACGCCGCTGCTGCTGGCATACGCAGTCGTCAGCGCCGGAACGTCCTGTATGCTCTGTCGCCGCGAACCGGCGCGGCTACATGTCGTGGAGCCCAGCGGATAGTGCAGCTTGGTCACCGAGGCCGGCACCGCGCCGCCGCCGCCGCCGCCGAGCTGCTGCGCCACGCCCGCCGCCAGCGCAGCCGCGTCGATACAGGCGCAGCGGCGCAGCCAGTGGGCCGCCAGGCCCGGCTCTGACGGCAGGAACAGCAGGCAGCTGCTGGCCAGCACGTTCTGCAGGGCGTAGCCCTCGGGCGCCGCGGCGCCGTCATTTTCCGCGGCCTCGCTGCCCGCGCCCTGCTGCCGCACCACGGAGACCTCGTAGGTCGTGCTGAGGTGCGGGCCGGCGGCGGCCTTGCCGGCGGCGTGCGGCGGTCCCTGCAGCACCAGGCTCTGCACCTGCCGCTCCTCCACCATGAACAGGCTGGCCTGCGCGCTGAGGTAGCCGCGCGGCCGGGCGCCCGACGGCAGCAGCGGGTTCCCGGCCGTCACCCGCAGCTGCACGGACGCGGACTGCGGCTCCGCCAGCAGGCGCGCCTTGAAGGGCAGGACGCCCGCTGTTATCGGGGAACGGTGGGGGAGGGGGACCGCAAGGGGCCAGGCCAAACGCGTTGCGAAGGAAGAGGGCCAGACACGCAGAATCATGCCGTAGTCCCGCGAGGCACGTGCGAGTGCTCAGGCTCTGGCAATTGTGAAGCAACCAGGCGGATGGCCACCAGCGAATCGGATCGATCTACACAACAGGACCCGGACCGCGCAAGTTCAGCCTCGGCCTCGGGCCCGAGCGCCGCCTAAACCCCGGCCCGGTCCATCCATCACCCGGGGCGGACCCCGCACGAGCGCCAGCAGCCCTCCCGGATCCCGGGCGCCACCCAACCAATGGTGCACCCGCCCGCACGCCTGCCCGCCCACGCACCCATATCCAGCACGCAGTGCTTGCTGCCGCCGTCGTCGACGCCCTCCTCCAGGTCCAGCGTCCGGGAGAGGTACAGCAGTCCGGCGCCCTCCGCCAGCACAGCGCCGCCCGCCTCACAGAACGCCCGCACGCCCGCCAGCAGCGGCCGGTTGGCGGCCAGCTGCTGCCAGCGCTCCGGCTCCAGCGGGCCGCTGGACAGGTACAGGCAGGTGGCGCCTGCGGGCAGCGCGCCATCGTAGAGCGGCGAGAAGAACGCCAGCTGCGTGCCCGACTGCTGCAGAAGCGTCAGGTTCTCGGGGAAGCAGGGGCCGAACGCGTCGTCGCGCGCGACGGCGATGCGCACCACCGGCAGCGCCGCCGGCGTCGGCGGAGGCGGCGTCGGTGGCAGCGGTTCCGCCAGCTGCATCAGTGCCTGCACGGCGGCCTGCGGCGCCTGCGCGGTCCGCGTCGCCAGCACGGTGGGCTTGCGGGCCAGGGCCTGCATGCCGGCACCCTCCAGCGCCTTGTGCGTCACCGACAGGGTGAGGCTGGGTGAGGCGTCCACAAGGAGCAGGCCGCGGACGGAGGAGGCCGCGGGGCCGGCCACGGCGTCCGCCAGGCAGGTGGCGGCCAGCACGGCGCCGCAGGCCTGGACGATGTCCTGCGGCACCTGCGGCTGCCAGACGAGCAGGACCACGCCGGCGTGGGGCGGGGGGCACTGCGGGGAGGGCTCCAGGGAGACGAGCAGCAGTCCGTCGCCGGTTCCGCCGCTGTAGTACTGAGCCAGGTGGGACTCCAGGGTTGCGCCCGGGCCCAGCAGGAAGGCGTCGACGTTACAGGCGCTGCTGCCATGCTGCCGACGGCCGAGCTCGCCTGCGGTGTGTGGAAAGGTGGTGGGGTATGGCTTGGCACGATGCAGGAGCAGCGAACGCGGGTGATTCAAAATGGTAGGAAGGGGGCCCCGGGGCCCTGGGCCCGGGCGGACGGACGTTCGCGTCCAGTGAGCTGCGGCCGGGTGCAAGCGCCACCCACACCCACGAGCGTACCTGCACCCGACCAGGCTGCAATATGCCTCAACGGTGCCCCAAACGCCCTGCAGGCCGGCAGAAAAGAAAGGCGCAGTCCATGAGCACGGAGCGAAGAGGCGCCAACGCGTGTCCGTGCCTATTCACGCTTTTGCGGGCGAACACTCACTGAAGTGAGGCAGCCCACGCGGCCACGGCATCGGTAGACTGCTTGGATGCCAGGAAGACCGCACGCATTCTTTGAGCGTCACCAAGACGTAATGCAATTGGTAATAAGAGGCCGAGCCATTGTAAAGTGGACGTGAATGAGTATGCCTACGGAGGGAAATTGGGTCCGTATGTGTTTGAGTGAGTTATTTTGCGATACGGCAAAGTAGTCCTCCTTGGGGAGCATGCTCTTGCGTTCAGCCAGTGCCTTGGTATGAATAGTAGCATTGCATCTCCTGTGCATTATCTTCTACCTTCACAGAGGCACGGGGGCGCAAAGGACAACGTTTGTAACTACTCTTGTTCTGCAGCTAAAATGTTAGGCGAAACGCCTCCAACGTAGGCACATGTATCGTTTGTATAAAATTGCGACCTTATAGTCAGTTGGTTTGGCGAGGAGCTAACGGGAGAAGCCGATCATCCATAAGCGCAACATGAACGTTCGGCAGAAGCAAGCGGGTATGCAAAGGGTTATTTCAATATGTTGCGTAGATCAGGGGTGTTACAATGGAAATTGTTGGCTGCAGAGGTCGTCCTGCGGGTGCTGAACTTCAACGGGGCCCAGGGCAAGGAGGCTTCGGCAGAGTCCTATAAAGTGCTCGTTCTGGATAAGTTCACCAAGGACATAGTTGCGCCCCTCTTGCGCTTGAACGACTTGCGGAAACATGGGGTTACACTCCACCTCATGCTGGAGAACGAGCGTCAGCCCATCCCGGACGTGCCGGCTGTGTACTTGGTCCAGCCCTCGGCGTCAAACATCGACAGGATCACAGCAGATGCCGTCGCTGGCCTGTATGACTCTATGCACCTCAACTTCACCGTCTCTGTTCCCGGCAAGCTGGTGGAGCAGCTTGCAGCGGGCGTGGTGAAGGCCGGCTGCCTGAGCCGCATCAGCAAGCTGTACGACCAGTATCTGTCGTTCATTGCACTGGAGCCTACGCTGTTCTCGTTAGGTCAGCCGGAGGCGTACCAGGAGCTGAATGACCCCCAGGCCCGGGACTATCAAATAGAGGTGAGACCGCGACACCTAGGCATGGTCGAAGGGCTTTGCGTTGGGGCCGGAAAGGGGGGCTATTGGGCGGAGTAGGGGGAGCAGCTATGGCAAGGGGCGGAGGAAGAGGGAGCAAGGGGTTGGGATGGGTTTTGAAATGTGCCGTGCCTCTGGCTCTTCGCCGGTCCTGGCCGCTTGCCCGAACGTCAAGGTGCATATTGTAAAAATCTAGGAAGGCAAACGGACACGCCGTACTAACACGTTCGGCATACAGCGGAAAGGCGTGGAGCGGGGCACAAACAAGGGTGCTTGGATTTGGAGCCTTGATACCATTCGTCAAAGCTGCTTCAGGGGCGGCGAGGACGGCCAGGATGGCGTGGAGGTTGGGCGGCAACGACCCGTAGTCTTCAAGCAACACCCTTCCTTGTAGGGCCGTCTGTTTCGACGGCCTGCCGCTGCTGGCGGTGGTCCCGCTGGTGCTGCGGCCCTGCTGCTGCCCCGCTGCTGTTCCCTGCTGTAGGCTGCTGTGTCGAGCATCGTGGATGGCCTGTTCTCGGTCTGCGTGACGCTGGGGGTGGTGCCAATCATCCGCTGTCCCCGGGGCGGTGCCGCGGAGCACATTGCCGGGGCGCTGGACGCGAAGCTGCGGGACGCGCTGAAGAGCCGCACCAACCTGTTCAGCGAGGGCGTGCTGGGCCTGTCGGCGTCGCTCTCGCGGCCGTTGCTGTGCCTTTTCGACCGCAATTTCGACCTATCGGCGATGGTGCAGCACGCCTGGACGTACAAGCCGCTGGTGCATGACGTGCTTGGGCTGAAGCTCAACCGCATCGCATTGCAGAGCGAGGCGGCGGGGCCGGGGCCGGCGGCGTTGTCGGCGGGGGCGGGTGAGCTGCGTTGCGGACGGGTGTGGGGCTGCAAGTGGACTAGAAGCCATAGCCATCGTAGGCTGCCCTGCTTGTGACGGGTGTCGGCGTGTGGCTTCGGCTGGAGCAAGGGTAGGTGTCACTTGCCTTAGGTCCAGGCCAAACCATGCACGATGGATGCGCCGGCAAGTGGTGGTGCGCCAGGCGTGGGGCGGTTCACTCAACTTGCTATGCGTTTGTGGCCGCTCTGGTGACCACGCTTGCTTTAATGGATTTCCGCGTGGCATTCCCGACGCCTTGTGGGCCTCGCCGCGCCACCGAGCTGCAGGCAAGAAGCACTACGATGTGGACGAGAAGGACTTCTTCTGGGAGGCATGCGGGGCGCACGCGTTTCCCAAGGTGGGCTGGGCTTGCGGTGGGGTTATGGGAGCGTCGGCAGGTAAGGCCGCGCCCGGCAACACCTAACGCTTGTGGATGGCTGCAGTTGTTCGGGTCGGGTGGTAGCACAACTGGGCGCTGCGCCAATGTCCATTCAGGACGGACCGCAGCTCGCTGCTCTGGACCTGCTCGGTACCAAACATGCACGTGCATCTTGCGACCCAGGGCTGGCCATACCTGCTAGGCGTAGCAATCTTGCCTTGAGGCGAAATTGCTGTCTTGAGCAGTACCGGTATTGCTGCCATCGCAGCAAAGGGACATGACGCCATCCCCTGGCATTAGCATTTCCTCATTTCGCAATCCGGTTGCGGGGGGCTGCTCGCGTGCGTCCCCTTGGGCTCCTCACCGGTGTGCAGGTGGCGGAGGAGGTGGAGACGCAGCTGCAACGGTACCGCGCCGCGGTGGAAGAAATCAACAAGAAGACGGCGGCTGGTGCGGGGCAGGAGGGCGCCTTCGACCCCGACGAGCTGCTCCGGCGGAACACGCAGAACCTGATGCAGGCCGTGTCCTCGCTGCCGGAGCTGCAAGAGCAGAAGAAGGCACGTTGGGCGCACCGGGCTCAGGGTCTGCAGCGCGAGGCTACCTTTATACTTAATGCCACCACAAAGACTGACGTCGAACCACGGGTTGCGGAGGCCGCCGCATGCGCACACCTGACATGAAACCCGCGGTGATACCGGTATTAACAACCATAATAGCCCATAGCGCGTTGGTCGCGCTCGCGCTCGCACGCCCCGTCCATCGTGCTTCACAGACTGACGGGCTGCATGTCTGGCGGTTTGCAGGTTCTGGACAAGCACACCAATATCGCGACCAGCCTGCTGGGCGCCATCAAGATGCGCGCGCTGGACCAGTATTACAACGTGGCGGAGGACTTGCTGGTGGGCAAGGCCGACCTGCAGGCCGTGCTCAAGCTGCTGCAGAGCGGAAAGGGTGCGCCCATGGACAAGCTGCGTTTGGCACTCATCTACGTCCTCGCACACGAAGGTGAGCACGGGCATACCTTGGCCCACCCTCGGGGGCGGCGTAACCTGCGAGGCTTCCATGGCCTCTGGAGTGGTGCGCGTCGGGAAACGCGTACGATAGCGCCGGCAACTTCATGCTGGCCGGCGGGGTTTGCAAACGTGGACGGCTGCATATGCTCCGGTCCTGCTGTGTTTGGGACCGCAGCTCGCGGATCGCAACTCCATGATGAAACCCGCCCGTGCATGGCTGTGCGAGCACGGGAAAGGCTTTGAGGCTCTGGTGTCTGCTGGGCCGCGTCGCGCCGCAGGGCTGCCCAGCGACCAGGAGCTGTCGGAGCTTGAGGCCATTATGCGGAGCGGGGGCGCGGACGCGACGGCGCTGCAATACGTGCGGACCCTCAAGCGCAACAACCTGACTGGCAGCGGCAAGGTCGGCGCCGAGGCGATGGGACACCACGGGGCCGCGGCCGCGTCGCAGAACAACCTGCTGGACTGGGCGGACAAGACGTTCGGACAGGGGCTCAGCCAGGTCGCCAAAGGCGTCAAGACGCTCCTTTCGGGTGAGCTCCGGGCCGGACGCAGGGCAGACTGCGATCGTCAAACGCGTCACGTTTCCGCGCTAGTCGCCAGTAGCGAGGCTGGTGGACAGTGAGATGGCGGCTAGGTGGTTGCGTCTACAGTGAGCGGTCTCTTGCGACCGTGTCTATGTGTGCCTACCGAACCTTAGCTAGCCGGATCGCCGCGAATCCAACCGCAGGCTGTGTTGTTCTTTTATGTTGTTTTTTCCTGTGGGCTTGAGGCTCCCCTGGGACGGCCTTCGCGACGTGCACCCTGACCTGTTTTTGCACAACTCCTGCAGGCGCACGCCAGGCGCCCCTGGCGGTCTGCGTGGAGGCGCTGATTGAGGGCAAGGCCGGCAGCCCGGAGTTCGAGTCGTACGCTGTGTTCGACCCCAAGCTGCCGCCCGGGAGGGCCAGCGTGGAGCGCGCCAAGGGCCCGTTCCGTGAAGGCATCGTGTTCATGATTGGCGGGGGCAACTACTACGAACGCGAGACGTTGCTGACGTGGGCACAGCGCTGCACACCGCCCCGGCACGTGCTGTACGGTGCAACGGAGATGCTGTCGGGCGAGGAGTTTGTGCAGCAATTGAGCGAGCTGGGGCGGCGAAGCGGGGGGCGATAAGCGAAGTGTTCTCGTCGGACGCGTGTTGGTGCTGGAACAAGGCAAGGCTCGGCGGACTTTCTTTCCCTCTCTCGTACTCTCTCGTGATGTGTGCGTGTGGTGGTTACAGTGGGCGGTAGCGGTGCCGAGTTTCGTATTGGTTGCGCCGGCTGGGACCCTGCCAAAAGGTCGTTTCGGCGTATGTCGGCCGATAACAGGCGGTTTTTCGTGCTACGCCCGCTGTGTCGGGTAGAGGTGGATCTGCATAACATTCAGCTGCGATCCGCGGCTAGGCTATGGCGCTACTAAACGAGCCAGTTCTTGCGGCTGCAAAGGCCGAGGATGTGCAACGGAATAGTGCTTGCTCTTGCATCTCATCACAGTCCTTTCGTGTTTACCCTCATTCCATTCGAGGCGCCAGGCAAAAGGAATGGCTTACATGTTACAACGTGCACGAAGCCGTTCAAAACTTAAGTAG
This sequence comes from Pleodorina starrii, assembly GCA_030267565.1. Lineage (NCBI taxonomy): Eukaryota > Viridiplantae > Chlorophyta > Chlorophyceae > Chlamydomonadales > Volvocaceae > Pleodorina > Pleodorina starrii. The sequence continues at coordinate 992,567 of BRXU01000027.1, forward strand.
CAGTTACCCGAGTGTAGCTCGACCTCGCATGAATTCTATTTGGCTTATTCGATACGAGGTCAAGTGTTTTCACGGGGGCATCACTCCACCTAGAGCCCAAGACAGGTAGCAGCCATACCCGGCCAAGCCATACGGCTTGCTAAATGCTCGGGAGACATGCAATAAAAAACTTTATACAGCCGCCTGCGGCCACGCGCAGCTGCACGACAGACACGAAGTCCAAAAAGGGGTATCATCACGCGGGTCTCAGCGCACGCAGCAACAGCGGCGAGGACAATCATCGACCGATAGCACTCAGGGACATGCAGCATCAAGGGCCCAGGGGTCTACCGTACAAGGCAGCGGAGAACAAGAATACAGGGGTACCCTCCGATGACAGTGAATTTAGTTTCTTGAGGCTCCTGCAAAAATGATGCTGCCTGTACCGCTATGCCCCGCTGCATCACGCGGCAAGATGCATCAAGGGAGCAACGAGTTACTATCGGGGTCCGGGGATCTACGGTTCAACCATGCCAGGAACCATGCCACGAACAAAACCAGCACCAGACAAACAAAAAACCACAGCCCAACCAGGCTGCCTAGCAAGCCAGCAGACACGGAGCTACCAACTGAATGACAGCTTAGGCAAGGGATGCAGATATTTGTAGCGCAAGGCCCGCATCACAGCGCAGAGCCCGCCTCTTAAGTACAGGACCTTCTTGACATGTACAGATTCCTCAACGCGGAGGCATACCAACGGAAACGCCGGTGGCAATCGGATGCTCATTCCATGTAGTCTGGGGCCGGCACCCGGCAGCGAGTAGGGCCCCTCGTGGGTTAACGGTTGACGGTTTGCAACGCTTCTTGGACTGTCGGCCGGTCAGTGCTTGCCCTTGCGCTTGGCCTCCGGCTTGCGCTTGCTGCCGTGTCCCGACGTGTCAAGAGCCATCGCCCGCATTTCAACCTCAAGGATTTTTGCGGGCGGGGCCTCTCTGCGGAGTTGATCATACACAACATGTTCAAACCCATGCAGCACAAAGCCGTGTTGGTAAGATAGTCGGACTTTCATACACTGCAAAGGCGTTCCTTTGCGTCGTGAAGTTAAGATGCCAATAGATCTATTATGAACGTGCGCGGAGCCGTGCCTCAAAGCTGCATGGCCAAAAAAAACAAGGGTTCGAGACTTACGAAAGCGCCGTAGCGATGAGATGCTCGCGTTCCATCTCGTCCAAATCGGCCATCGTGCGGACCCATTCCTCGCAAGCCTCAAGCTCCTCGAGCTCCTCGCTGGTCACAGCCTCCTGCGTGTGCCAATATGCACCCAGGTTATCGTCAACACATAAGCGCCCTTGCAAGCGAGCAGCATACAAACATGTTTATGCACCGCGCAGCTGCGGTACAGCTGCCCGGCCCCCGGCAGCAGTGGCGCAACGTAAGGATTGCGGAGCTACATCCAACGTCACCACTTGCGGAACTTACCTCCAGCGCGAAATCGCTCTTGTAGTAATAGCTGCCATAATAGAAGTGGTTCGTCGCAGCCTTCCAAGAACCCGGCACAAACTCCGGTGCGTGGACGTTGAGCTTGGACATTGTCTTTCAGGGCTATTCCCAGGTTGACCAGCGAATATATGTGTTCGTGCTTTCCTTCCTTTTGGATAAGATGTCCAGGTTTAACTGCAACAGTAAAGATCAACAGGGTTTCACAACTAGAGACCCAGACCCAAAATTCTAGCCGTACAGCCGTACAATGCTGTACAGTACCTGTGTGAGGTAGAAGCTGCAGCTGTAACATTCGATTTACAGGAGAAGCACAAATTGTGAGTGCAGGATTGCCCAGAGAGTGACTCTTGTGAACTATATGGATGCCGAAGTGCACCAGGGTCACCTTCTTGGTTGCACAAGGGATCTGAAGCCGATTTTCGTTTTTGGCGCACTGTGGTACGCTTTCTTGTCGAGTTGATATCGGTGCTGTTAGTTAACGTCTGTGGGCCCAACAACCTTAAAAAACCAACCGCTGCCAGCTGACGTGCCTGCCACCTAGAACATGGTAGAACATGCCCGTCCATTAGCACCTTAAAACGTGTAAGACGTGTGCCAGTTTCTTGCACCACTTCGCTCCGGGGCCGCAAGCATTACGCCGAGCAGCACTGTTTCCGGGCAGCACGCCAAGACCAGAGCCAAGACATTCCCTTTGCACGCACTTTGCACGGTTCAGCACAAGCCGTAACGCCCGCAATGGAAAGCAACGAACCACCGGGCATGCAGGGTATATAAGTTCACTGCAACCCCGCAGGGCAAAAATGTGTGCTCTTATGAGGTGCCCTGCGCGTGGAATAAGATCAGGTAAGATCTACTCGCGCCCCTCAATACCTCGCCCCAACTGTGCCTCCCAGCGCACGCAGCATCTGCCCCCTAAACCTGGCGCTACAGCCCCCCCACTCCCCCGTCACTTCTGCCCAGTCAAAGACACCTTGGCGTCTGTCGATACCCCTAGCACCGGCCCAGCGACCACCGGCAGAACCGGCCGCACCCCTGACGGCGCACGAGGGAACTGCAAGGGTGGCTCCCCAACCCTGAAGCGGCGCAGGAAACCCAGCAGGTGCTCCGCGGCCCGCTCCGGCTCGTCCTCGTGGATGGCGTGCCCGGCGGTTGGCATGAGGATGAGCTGGAACTTGCCCTGCATCTGCCCAATAGTGAGCGCCCGATCCAGGCGGTCCGTGCCGGCCAGCAGCAGCGCCTTGGGGCAGGACAGCTGCGGCAGCAAAGGCGCGGGCCGGGGGCAACGGAAACACCTTGTAATAACCGACCTAAATGATAGGGGTGTTCAACCTATACACAATGCAGGGGCAGACTTCAAACCAACACCCGCAACACGGTGCCTGTTCGTTTGTACATCAAGGGCCCACAAGCACAGCCGAAGCGGCCCTGCAACAACGTTTGTCGCGTGCGGAAACGCTGCGCTCGGCGGAGCGCTGAGCTGACTTGGTTGGGTCCAGCAGCACCGCACCTGCAGGAAAGCCTCCGACAGGCCCGTGTACCAGCCCTCCCAGAAGGGCCTGCTCAGCGCCAGCGGCGTCCGCCAGACCCATTGCGGGCGCCCCCCGCCCCCCGGCCCCGCCTCTGCGCCGCCCTGCTGCACCAGCTGGCTCGGCATCGACACCGCGGCGGCCTCCTTGTTGCGGGACATGCCGCTGCGCACCGCCCACGCGACGGCCTCCTCCAGCGACGGGAAGGACGCCGGCCGGCCCGCCAGCACGTTCATCATGTGGGGCAGCGCCGCTGCACCAAGAGCAGTGCAGCGCGGTCAAGGGAGAGCGCAGACGCTGCTGCACCTCAATCGAATTAATCGCGTGCCGGAGCGTGCTGCACAAGGAGCGCACCCTTAAAGAGAGCGCAGCTGCAATTCATGTTCGCGCCGAGGCCCGCCGCGAAACAGTCCCAAGGGACAGGCATGTATGGCAAGAACCGGAAGATGATCAACCTTGCCGACATCAAAGCGGCGCCAGGCGCCTGATCCACCGACTTGTTTCAAGCATGGCATGACTGGGAACGTGCGGCCAACGGGACCCGACTCCGACTCCGACTCACCCAGCGCAGTTCCCTCCACCACATCGATGACGACTACCCCCTCCAGCCGCCGGATGCGCTTGGCCGCGGCTGCCCACACCGCCAGCCCACCGCCCATGCTGTGCCCAACCAGGATCCCAGCAGGGGGCCCGTCCGCCTTAACCCCAGCCGCCGCCCCGGCCGTCGCCGGCGGTGCCTGGGGCGAGGACGTGGCAGCGGCCAGTGGGGCCCCCCCGGCGTCCCCCGCCGCCTGCGGCGAGACTGCCGTACTGACGCTTGCGGCGCATGAGCCCGGTGCGCCGCCGCCGCCGCTGTCGCCCCCAAACATGTGCTCCCAGATCGCGATAATGTCCTCCGACATCGTCTGCGGAGAGGGAAGGAGCAGCCTTCCGTCATGCAATGCACAAACCTCTATTCGGCGGGTCGGCCAAGGGCGGGAAGGCGTGAGCTGCTTCATGGCGTTCATGGCGAGGCGAGCAGGCTGCTGTTGTGCGAATCCTCGGTTGGGACCTGGCCGCTGCGTCGCTGTCAGATACCTCCTTGGAGAAGTCCGTGTCCTTGTCTGTGGAGGTCAGTCCGTGACCGCGCATGTCGGGAGCCACGACGCGATACCTGTCAAGGCGGGTGGGACGGGTGCAGCAGATACGGGACACATAACCTGCTGTGGCCAGCGACATGACGGTTACGGTACAGCAGACGCCGAAAGGGCTCCTTGCGGAAAATTCCGACTGGTGTCTCACTTTCCGCTCGCGCTGGCGTGCTTCGTCGTCGTACAGCACCCGTCTTGATGCCCCAAAATCAGTCGCAGCACACGCTGGCAGATTGCGCATGGGTACTGGGTGGGTTGCAGCCGAACAGACCCCACCATTTCCCATCCCAACCGCCCAAACTAACTTGTCTTTGAGCCGCTTCGCCACCAGGGACCAGGTCAGGCCGCTGTAGCCGCCTCCGTGCACGCACATCACGACCGGCCCCTCGTTGCCCGCCACGTACAGGTTGAAGGTGCCGCCCCTGCGGCCCCGGCCGCATTAGTTGCAAGTGGGGGGCAGCCGACAGACCCACGCGTGGGTAGAGAAACTGCTTTAGGGCACGGACTGTACAGCGAGCGCCAGTGGAGCGCAGGCGGTTGTACCCGCACCCGCATACCCCACCGTGTCCCCGCAGAGGCAAGACACTGGATTACATCGCACCTGCTGGGCAGGTTCACCTCTTCCCTCTTGTCCCAGTAGGACTGCCAGCTCCCAAGCGCCACCGGGGCCCGGTGCTTTGGCGTCGAGAATACGCCGGGAGGTATGTTTCCCAGAGACGTAGGTGGAGCAGCCTCACCACCGGCATTTTCATCATCTTCGCCAAGTGTCCCGAGGCCAACGGACGCTGGCGGGGCAAGAGGCGGTCCGCCTGGGTGCGCGCCTAGCGCCTTCTTTCGGAGAAGGTCCGCCGGCCTCAGCTCTCCTCCAAGTCCTAGTTTGCCGGGGCTAGACGGAAATTTGTCCATACCCTATTGAAAGGTGTTTGTGATATCGTAAGAATGCGTCCCGAGGGTAACTCAAAGCGCTGTTACTGCATCTCAACCCCGACCTTTCAACAGCAGGACTTCCCCATAGTGTCGCAAAACATTTCCGGCACGCAGAGGACTGCGTCTTGCGAAAAAGACTCTGCATCAGCCGTACATGATGCGCGTGCTGCGCTCCAACCTCGTCCCGTCGCCGGGGTGGGAATGCTAAACTTTGCAAGGAGATCGCATCCTAGACGTTACACTCTGCAACCAGTGGGATCACTTCAAAGGAACTCCCGTTTTGTGAGTTAGTGCCCAACTCCCGCCAATTGGGCTGTGGCCTCTGATGCTTTCTATTGAGACGCAGTCCGGACTCACAGACGTTTAGGCTTTGAATTTGCAACGGATCATGGTGAGGATGCGCCAGAATGCCGAGCGTGACCTCAGCCGAACCATGAACACAATTGCATTTTTCAGGGGAAGACAGAGCAGAAGACACCAACCAAAGCACCAGCAAAAGACATTAGAAGTTTCTTCAAGAAGCCGGCTAGCTCGCAAGGTATGTCCAAAGCGTCCCAACCTTCTTTGAAGCAACGTCAGAAAGCCGGCACCAAGGCAGCCACTAACCAGGCATACATTCTAAACAGGTGCTTCCAAGGACACTCCCGTGGTCACAAAGGTATTTGCTTGTCGCGAGGGACCAGCACTGCTGCCTGTGGCCGCAGTGCTTCCGCGTGTGCCTCACAAACCGGGGCCCTGCCCTCGTTTCCCGCAGAATGACACGGCTCCCAAAGGGAAAACGGCAGGGGGCTCTCCGCCGGCCTTGAAGCCTGTCGTGGTGCCCCAGGCAGCCCAGCAAAACCCAAAGCCGAGTGCGCCGGCTGAGGCGAAGCCCCCGTCCGCCAAGAAGCCCAAAGTCGACGCCATCGAAGACGATGACGACGACGTCGTCGTTGTGCATCGGCCTCACCTCCGCAAAGAGAACAAGGGGCAAGTATACCTGCATGCGGAGCTTCACAGGGCCAAGAGTCCAGTCCTGCGGGAGGTGGTTGCCCTTCTGTAGCCCCGGGCGGCCGCCCCGTTACCCTGCCGCCACCGCGCCCGCCCGCCCGCCTTTTTACACTTGTTGCGGAAATCCTTACTACAGCGAAGATCTGCGACACTTCTAGCGTAGCACGTTCGCTGTTACGGGCAGCTCGCTCTTGCTGGTCATCGTAAGGTGCAGGGCGTTGTGGACGTCTTGCACATCCCACAGAGCTTGCTTGCTCATCAGTACAGAATGAAGATCCGGCGGACACATGCACTCACGGATGGCACTGTGTACCGTACCGGCAGTGCCCAACGTGCTAAACCGCACTGCACCCGTTGGCGCATCCGCTGCGCGGCCACAGGGCTTCCCCAGCGGCCGGAGCCGCAAAGGGAGGCGGCGCCGGCGGCGGTGGGGCGCCAGCCGCTGGGGCCCGCCGTGGCGATCGCGCGCCGGCAGCCAAGCGGCGCCGCGTCATTGCTGATGATGATGAGGATGATGACGCCGTGGTGGTGGACGACTCGTCCGCTGACGACGAGGACTTCAATGTGAGCTACGGGGCCGATGCCTCGCCATACCACCCGTTCGTCTGGCCGCCAGCATGCCCTGCCCAGCCAACCTGCCTATCGGCGACAACACCGACAGTCGTGTTGCTCGCTCTTGCCCTAGTGAGCTGTATCATCCCGTGCTCCAGGTAGAGAGGATGACCCGGTGTGCTCCGCCGTTGTCAACAGTGGATGGAAGGTCAGGTGATGCAAGGCACGACACGACACGGGCACAGGCGGCGCGCAACAAACCTCCGCGGGGTCTGCCTTGCTGTTTTCTTTAATTTGTTTTTGCCGCATGTGTGAATTGCGTGGCGCCGCGTATGTGGATTGCGCGGCGCACAGGACCTGGAGGATGAGGGGAGCAGCGGGAGCGAGGATGTCGTGATGGAGGGGGAGGACGAGGAGGAGGGCGTCAGGGGCAAGCGCAAGCAGGGCGCGGCCAAGGTGGCCAAACCGAGCAAGCTTGCGGGGACAAAGCACGCCCGCTCACCGCCCGCACCCAAGCCAAAGGTATGGGACTTTGATCACAAGCAGAAGAGGGGGTAAGGGCAGGAGGGTGTCAGGGCAGGAGAGGGGGTAAGGACAGAGTTACACATCGATGTCACCGTTGTGAAGGGTTGGCGTGGGTGTTGCTTTCAGAAGGCGGTGAGCAAAGATATTTCCTGTCGTGTTGGTATTGCGACATGGGTTTTCCATGCGGCTTGACGGGGAGGCCATCTTTCCCTAGCTGCCTTCGCCATAGCTCTGTAGGCCCTCGCTGCCACGGATCGCCCACCGCCCCTTGTTTCCTGCGCTCCACGTTGCTCCTCTTCCAGGCCGCTGACGCCAAGGTCGTTGAGGCAGAGCCGGCCGCCAAGAAGGCTGCGGGGCGCCCCAGTGGCGTCGGTGCGGGCGCGGGTGGCAGCGCGCGGAAGTCCGCAGCGGCCTCGAAGAAGGGCCCCGCGTTCAACCTGGACCCCACCGCTGAGGCCGCTATTGCGGCGGTGGCCAGGGCGGCGGAGCAGCTGCCTCCGGAGGAGCAAGTCAACTTCAGCCTGATGCCCGAGGGCGGCGAGGCGGCGGGCAACGACAGTGCGCAGCCGCCAAACTACCGGAACAAGGTGCGGTGCGCGCGGCTTTGGCAGGCAGGAGGCGTGCGGGCGGGGAGCACGGAACACGACTGAGGTCTGGGGGGGCGCCGATGGTCGAGGCGACGACGTACGTGGATTGAACTCGGGAGACGTGCTGCCGGAAATGGCGTTGGCATGAGGCACATGGCATGCGACCTGTTCTGCTCCACGGCGAGCTGGGATGCTCGGCACTGAATTGCGCGATGTGTTGAGTGAGCGAGCTGCGGTGCGCGGGGGAAGAGCGCCGTTGCGTAGGTTGGGCTGGGGGCTCACTTTGCGGGGCTTTGCCACCCGAGCCCGCTGCGCGCTGCATCCCTGATCCCTGGCCGTACTGTATCGCGGTCACGCGTGCACAGGAGGTGCCGCGCGGCCACCCCGACTGCCTGACTGGCCGCACCTTCGTGATCACGGGCGTGCTGGACAGCCTGATGCGGCCCGAAGCGGAGGACCTGGTCAAGCGGCACGGCGGCAAGGTGACGCAGAACGTGTCGGGCAAGACGGCGTTCCTGCTGGCAGGACACAATTGCGGCAGGAGCAAGTACCGCGCGGTGAGGCGGGAGAGGCGCAGGCCAGGCCAGGTCGCGGTGGGGTGGGGTGGGGTGAGGGCAGCACGGCCCTGTTCTGCTGCGGGGCAGCGCGGCGCAGGGCAGGGTGGCCCGTGGTGTTTCTCGGCAGGAGGCGACGGACGGTGGCAAGCGCCCATGTCCCCTACAGAGCCCTATAGACCCCGAATGTGAGGGTGCATGCGCTCTGCAGTCTGCATGCCAGCCGGCCTCGACCCATCCACCGCCCGGGCGTCGCCGCGGTTGGTGGGTGCATCGCGCCCATCCCCACTGCTCCCGCACCCACACCCGCTGCGTCCGCAGGCCAAGCAGCACAGCACCAAGCTCATCGACGAGGATGGCCTCTTTGCGCTGCTCCGCGCCAGCGAGCCCTTCGCGCCCGCGGATCGGCCTCCCGCGCCAGCGGCCGACGCCGCCACCGCCGTGGCGGCGCCGGCCGGGCCATCCAGCATCCCCGCCTCGACCTTCTTCGGCTCCAACACCGGGGCCGGGGCGGCCGGCCCCAGCGGCGCCCGCAAGCCGGCAACTGCCCCCGGCATGGGTGCGGCTCCCTCGGTGCCCGCGCATCAGACTCAGGGGGCCGGCGGTGGCTCCCTCAACCAGCTGTGGGTGGACAAGTACAAGCCGAGGAACAGCGCGGAGCTGGTCGGGAATAACACGCTTGTGGCGAACCTCAAGCAGTGGCTGGAGTCCTGGGAGCAGGTGAGTCGAGCCTGGACCTGCAGGGGGGAGGTTCCCGGAATGGGCTCGCGCGCGGCGCGTGGGCGGTTCCCCGCCAGGCGTTTCTTCTTATCCAGGGCTTGTCGAGGCGAGGCTTTTGTTTGCACGGCGCGCCTGTGGGGGTTGCGGCACGACCGATGTATGTGGGCCTCCAGAAAACTGCGAGCGTGAGGCTGGATGATGGCGCCATGGTTTTGGGGTGCAGTGAGGTCGCAGAGTTTGGTTGGGAGTGAGGCCGGGTGCCCCTGGGTGAGCTCTCCGTCGAGAGCGCTAAAGCGTGCTGGTCGCCAGACCCCAATATTGGCATGCCACGAGCACACCACGTGTCTTTTCCTCCGTCGGCGTGGGTCGGCATCGGGTGATGCGGCCGTGCCCTGCCCTGCCCTGCTGCAGGTGCACCTCCGCGGCGCCGCGCCTCCCACCGCCAAGGGCGGCGGCTCCAAGCCCAAGGACCTGTCCAAGAAGGCCGCGCTGCTCAGCGGGCCACCCGGCATTGGCAAGACCAGCGCAGCGCACATCATCGCGCGGGAGACCGGGTAGGGCGGGGTGAGGGCGGCGGGCTAGGGCAGGGCAGGGGATAGAGCGCCGCACAGCGGCCGTTTCTGTCGAGCGTCTCGTCTCCCATCCTCACTTCTGTACGGGCGCCGTTTGCTCATATAAGCATGGACAGCGCAGGTGCTGGGATTTTCCTTGGGGTGGAGTTTAAAAAAAATTGATAGTTCAGGATGTGTTTGAAACGCGCAAATTTGGGCTTGGCTGGGCTATTGCCTGGGAGCCTGTCTTCATGTCGAAAGCAGCCGGTCTATCATCACGGGACCAGCTCAGCTGGCGCCCCAGCCAGCCAGGCAGGCAGGCGGGCGGGCGGTAGTCCGCCTCGCCCTCTCGCACGTTGCCCCCTTCGGCCCTTGCTGGCGAGTGCTGGGCGCGCTTTCGGCCCTTGCCGTCCTGCCCTCCTTGCTCCCTCCTGCTCACGTTCATGCCTGCACGTCCTCTGCGTCCTCCCTCCCCACTCAGGTTCGAGGTGGTTGAGATGAACGCCAGCGACACCCGCAACAAGAGCGGCAAGGTGTCTGACGGCATCGCGGGCAAGCAGTCCAACGTGATCAAGGAGATGGTGTCCAACACCACGCTGCCGGGGATGGGGCTGGCGGGCGCTCCTCGCGGCGGTGCGCCCCGCAGGCAGCTGCTCATCATGGACGAGGTGGACGGAATGTCGGGTGGGTGGCGGCGTGGGAGCGGGGGTGGCGCACCACGTCGAAATGACGAAATCCCATCACCACCCTCCTTCCCCAGTTCCCGAGTCTGAGACTCCGAGCGACAACACTGTAGCTTCGTGTCACGGGGCGACGAGGCGGGGCACGCCCTTGGAAGATCCTCACTCCCCCCGCCTACGCGGTTTGTAACCCTGAGGAGTCCCTCGAGTGCCACGTTATGATGAAGGCCCGGGATACCTGAGAGCCCCCTTCAAACGCCTCCTCCTCCTCCGCATCCTTCTCCTGGTTCGTGTTTCTTACCCCCGACCCCCCTTCTCCGGTGCTTGCCGGCTGGGGCCCCCATTCGCCCCCCCCAGGCGGTGACCGCGGCGGCATCCAGGACCTGATGGACACCATCAAGCGCTCCCGGATCCCCATCATCTGCATCTGCAACGACAAGTACAACCAGAAGCTGCGCTCGCTGCGCAACCACTGCATGGAGCTGGAGTTCCGAAAGCCCACCGCGCAGCAGATCTCCAAGCGCATGGCCGAGATCTGCCAGAAGGAGGGGCTGCAAGTCAACCAGGTGGGAAAGACACTGTGTGTGGGAGCGGCGCGAGCGTGCCGGTATGGGGGAACAGAGCGGCGGAAGCGGAGCTGCGGCGGCAGCGGCAGTGCGGTGCGGTGCGGTCCCTGCAGGCCCCTGGCCGCCAGAGTCGTGTGCAGGAGCATCTAGTACCTGCGGCGCTGCTTCCAGTTCAAGTACCACATCCCCGTCCGCTCGTGGGCGCCGCGGGCGGCAGAAGTGGCGTGTCCCGTCTATGTGCCGCTGTGCCCCTCACGTCGTTCGTTTGGACGCGTGCAGCGTGGCGTGTGAGCGTCGAGTCACGTCGACTGTTCCGCACCCACCTATCCGACGGCGACGGCGACGGTGCCCATCCATACGGTACGTTGTCCCCTGGCGGCGTGTCTGCTGCTGCTGCTGCTGCTGCTGCTGCAGGCCACCATGGAGGCGCTGGTGACGGGTGCGGGCGGCGACCTGCGCCTCATCCTGGGCCAGCTGCAGATGGTGCGGCTGAGGGCGAGGGCGCTCACGTACGACGAGGTGGGTTCGCGGGGGTCCGCGGGGGCATGTGCGCATACCCCACGCGCATGCGCTCACGTGGTCCTCCCTCCCGCCCCCTCTCCACGGATGGATGGATTCCCTCGATTGACGCGCTCCTGCACTCCTGTCCGGGCTGTTGACGCGGGTGTGTGTCTGGTGTCCTGCGCGGCTGTTCAGGTCCGCGGCAAGATGGGCGCCAGCAAGGACACGGACATGAGCCCCTTTGAGTGCGCCCGGCGGCTGCTGGAGCCGGCCTGCGCGCTGCTGTCCATGGGCGACCGCATGGAGCTGGTGTTTGCGGACATGGACCTGGTGCCGCTGCTGGTGCAGGAAAACTACCTCAACCACAGACCCACCATCGCACGTGAGTTGCGGGGGGAAGGGGGAGGGTATAAGAGGCGGGGAAACGGGGTTGGGGCTTGGGTTGGGTGAGGCGGTGGAGCAGGGGGGGTCCAGGCGGGGAGAGTCTGCTGCAGAGTCTGTGAGATCCGGCCGGGTTGCCTTGGGTGGAGCATTGAGCGCCTTTGCGGCTCTTGTGTGAGGCATTGTCATTCAACCCCAAATGGCGCGTGTGTTTGTCCGTGTGGGAGTCCATGTCCGTGGTTCTTGCTGCGTGCTCGCGGCTGCGGGAGGTGCAGGAAGCGGGACCAACATGCGCCGTCCGTCTTCCACTTGGGCTCCCTCCTCCCTTGGCCAACCTTTCGCCTCGAGATACTCGACAGTACAAATGTACAATGTGGAGGTATATGCAAACTCTCACACACACACACACACCCTACACCCCACTCGCAGCGGACTTGCCATCGCGGCTGCGCGCCATCGCCAAGGCCGCCGACTCGATCTCGTTCGGCGACGTGACCAACAACACGCTGCGCCGCAGTCAGAACTGGGGCCTGATGCCCTTCGCGGGCGTCATGAGCTGCCTGCTGCCCGCGGCCTACATGCGCGGTCCACGTGAGATCTTCGGACTGTACCCCACCGAGATGAACTTCCCCAGGTGGGAGGCGCAGGCGGAGGTGATGAACAAGAACCGCAGGGGAGGGGGCACGGAGGCGATGCAAGCGAACACACAACCCAGACCCTGTAGTACTTGCCATCGTACCTGTTACCGTACTAGACTGACAACGCGGAGCTGCGAATGCGTCGCTGCCAGGAGGGGAGGGCGGGCAGGGGAGGGGAGGGGAGGGGTTGTGAGGCTCGGTTCACACGGGAAGGGCGACATGAGCACGTCGGTGTGGCGGGCTGCTGTACGCAGCTGCCTCCTGTGTCGTTGGAGGAGGGCCCCTGACAGGCTGTGTCAATGACTTGAGCCCGACGCTGAAGGAGCAGTGCCCCCCGGATCTCGAAACTGGAGGCAGCGATTGCCCCTGGGCATTTAGCGCCGCAAAGTCGCCCTTGCACCTAAGTCTGCCCCCCTGGACCATTGATTGCTCGCTATGCGCGACCCTCCTCCTACCCCTCCTCCTCCTCCTGCTCCCCGTCCCCCGGCTGTGTCTGTGTCCTCTCCTGTCCTGTCCAGGTTCACCGCGTGGCTGGGCAACTACTCGAGCGGCAACAAGCAGCGGCGGCTCCTGGGCGAGCTGTCCACCACCATGGCCGCCTCGGGCCGCGTGTCCTCCTCGCGCAGCGCAGTGCGGCTCGAGTACGCCTCCGCGCTGCGGCACCTGCTGGTGCGGCCGCTGGTGCGCGAGCAGGAGGCGGCGCTGCCGGCGGTGGTGGAGCTCATGCACGGATACTGCATCGACAGGTGCGTGGGTGGGCGGATGGGCGCGTGGGTGGGCGGGTGGGTGGGCGCCTTCATGCCGTGCATGGCAGCTGATAGGGAGCTGGAGGAGGGAAAAGGTGTAAAAAGAAGCGGGCCAAGGGCGCCAGAGACGGGGTTTTAGATGTGTGTGATTGTATGGAGCGGGGCGGGGGTGGCGGGAGGGGGGAAGAGTGACGGTGCGTCGAAACGGGAGGGGCGGCAGCGAGGAGGAGGAGGAGGAGGTGCAGGCCGGGCGCTGAAGGTTGAGGGCCGGGGGCAGGAGGAACACCGAGCTTCACGTGTGCCGGGGCGCGTGCGTGATGTGGCCGCAGGGAGCAGTTCGACTTCATTCTGGACGTGACGTCCTTCAAGAGCAAGGCGCCGTGGGCGGAGGACACGTTCAAGGACGTGCCAACGAAGGTCAAGTCGGCCTTCACAAGGTGAGGTCTGGGCTGGGGTGGGTTGGGGCGGGGCGGGGCGAGGGGCGATCTGCGGTGTAAGGTCGCGCAGGCGGTGCTTGATGTTGAGGTGGTGGCGGGGGTCGCAAGTAGCATACGGTTGGGGATACATACCATCGGGGACCGGGGATACATGCGATCTGCCGTCGCAGACATGGCAGTGCACCCAAGAGACTGTTTGCGCATGATCCGGATCCGAAGGCGATGGAGATGGAGATGGGAATGCGACGATGCGTTCTAGACGGGTTTGAGCCCATGCGCGCCTCGTATGTAGCCGGCTTGCAGCGACTGCGGGCCTGTGCGGTATTGGTGCGCTGGCCACACCCTGCGACCTCCTTGCCTTTCCTTGCCTTGTCTCAGGAGCCTCAACTCCACGGCGCCCGCTGCTCGCTGCCTGGCGCAAGTAGAGGAGGTCAAGCTGGGCCGCGGGGCCGCCAAGGGCAAGGGCAAGGGCCGGAAGGCGGCCGCGGAGGACGACGACGAGGACGGGCCCCTTGGGGGCGACGGCCCAGACGCCGAGCAGGTACGGCGGTGCGGTGCTGGGAGAAATCCGCAGATGAGCCCCCGTGCGCAGTGAGGTACAGACGGGGGGCGCGCGCACGGCAGTTGCGCGGTGCGGCCAGACACCGAGGCCCCAACTTGTGGAAATCCACACTAACTGGGCATGCACGTTGACGCGAGGTTTCCCGCTCCCCCGTCGGGTTGTGCACCTTCCTGCTCCAGCCGTTGGGCCGCGTCCTCTAATGGCACAGCGGTGCTGCGTTTGCCTCTTGGCGTGCGCGCGCTCTGTGTTGTGTTGCGCTGCTGTGTTGTGCAGGAGGGGAAGGCGGGTGGCGAGGCCGGGGGGCAGCAGGAGGAGGAGGAGGACGTGGACCCGGGGACGCTGGCGCGGCGGCTGGCGAAGGAGGGACTGGTGTTGCAGCTGCAGGACGACGGCAAGGCGGCCAAGGGGAAAAAGGGCAGCGGTCGCGGCGGCGCAGCCAAGGCGGGCGGGGCGGGTCGCGGCGGGGCAGGTCGCGGCGGCGGTCGCGGCGCAGGAAAGGCGGCTGGGAAAAAGTGAGGGTGTCGCGGCGCCGGCGCCCACAGTGCTGGAGACCGCAGGCATGAAGACGGCTGGGGTGTGGTGCAGTCCTGTTGAATGTCTCCTCTGGGGCGGCTGGGGCGGCTGGCAAATTCGGGCCGTCCCCGATCCGGGGAAGTGGCGAGCTGTGTTGGCTCGGTGTGTTGGCGCGGGAGGGGCTCCCTCTGGTGCTGTGTTCCAGGGCCACCGTCCTCACAGCTCATGGGCCATGTCGGCGCGTGGCGTAGTGAAGCCGACTTGGGTTGGGTTGCTTTGAAGCCCTCGGGGAGGCCGAGCCTGGCACGCGCCAGCTCATCCACATTGGCGGCCAGGCAGGGTTTCAGGCGCTACGCGCCTTTGTTTTTTATGCCACTGCGTTGCCCCCATCTCATGAGATGTGCTGCTGCCTGAGTGTGCAGCGGACGCTTTGGGTTGGTCGGATGTTCCCAGCGGGGCCCAGCACTGCGTTCGAACGGACCGGTGCAGGGCTAGTACAGTACAGGGGTGCTACGCGCTGCATGTGACTGCGCTTGGGCGGCCAACGACGTGGTTGGTACGCTTGGAACTCCAGTTGAGCCTGACATAGGAATGGCGTAATGTGCGCTTCACAGAACCTGGACTTTGCAGCAGCAGCAGCAAAGCCGACGTTGCAGCTTTTCACCAGTCTGGGAAGTATTCAGCAGGTTGAGCTCAGAGGTGGAAACAAAGCCCGAACATGTCCATTGCGTCCATGAAGGGGAGGGGCGGGTGTGTGGGGCGGTGGGTAGTTGAAGTGGGGTATGTACTGACCACTGGTATGGGATGCAGACAGAAAGCCATCGTGTGTGTGTCCGCTGAGCACCTGCACAGCTTTTTGGGCGGGGCCCCAGCGCGAAGCGGGTGTAACAAGTGAAGCACACGGCTGTTGCATGCATGGCGGCGAGACGTGGCATCTTGGCATGGCACGGCGTGGGTATGGTCGCGGCGAGGCGCGCTGGACAGATTGTGTAAGCACCCCTCTCGGCATCATACGGTGTCGGTACACGCTTGGCGAATGGGCATCTGGGTGGGTGCAGATAAGGATTGATGGACAAGGGCGGCATTGTCGTCGACTCTGTGTATACGGTATGGGTTGAGACAAAGAACATCGGCCCCAAAGCCGGCAGGCACCGCCAAACACGTCAGCGTGGCGCGGCGCCGCGGCCCGACAGGTCGTCGCCGAGCTCCGGCCAGCAGCACAACCGCCAGTTGACAGCACCGGCCCTCCATTTTGTAACGGCATCAACACACTCTGATGCACCTGCTCGCTAACTAACGTTCATACAAAAGTCGCAAGAAATCAACACGCTCCATCACACGTGTCATTTCCAAATGTGCACACCTCACAAGCCAGGCTGTGACCATGCATGAAGACCAACCAACAGAGCCCCGCTCAACCTTGCCGAATACATGTACATATAAAATGTAAAACTGCAATCAATATTAGCCAGCTACACCTCACCACATCCATGCCCCACAGCCGTCCCCACTACAACATCCATGTCGCCTCCCGGCCTAACAATTCTTTAACTCCATCATGTCTACATGAACAATATGCAAAGCCCGCCCAACATCGCATATTATTGCAAGACCTGCGCGACAACAAACAGACGGCAAACTGCATGGCCTCGCCATGGCAGACTCACGAAGCTTCACACTTACAACCGGACGCGAGACAAACCTAACACATCTTTCAGTTTGCCCAAAACACGAGCCCTTCCCAACACATATCCTTTCCGAGCGCATATCCTTCCGTACATGCCCATGGAATATCCTTATGGACCCCGCCCTGTAGGATTGCCCATGTCCGTGCCTGTGGACTGTGGACTGTGAACTGTGGTGTCCTAACAAAAGTGCAGAATCTCGGCCAACGGAAATACTGCATAAGTAAAAGATTACATTCTTTATTGCACGGTAATTTTATTATTGGAACCCAACATCGCACGAGTAAAAACCAGTTCGGCAGTCTCCATGGACCGAGGCCGAGGTCAAACCAACGCCTCTCGGCCTATAATTATTTGCAGAAGATTCGTCGTTCCTCAAAGTGGATTTCTGACATGACGGCGTGAAATGAATCTTCGTTTCGGCAACCAACTATGTTTGCATTGCGAACATTCTTCCCGCGACCACACCACAGCTCTGCTACCCGGTCCGACCGACTTGACGCACATTTCAATTACAAAGGTTGCAAGGAGCAAACCATGAGGGGCAAACTGCTGGTTGTTAGACGCCAAGCCGCAAATGCACGCAGGATGCAGCGGTCTTCTGCGGGCCGCCCAACAAGTCCAGTCGGCAACCTAGGGGATCCCTGTCCTAATGTTAAAGCATTCAAGCCTCCTCTACGGCGAATACCTCATCAGTAGCGAAGCCTGTGCACTCTCGTCGGCAACTGCACGTCGTCGCAACCCTCGCAAACAGTTCCGCTGTCCTTCTATTGGCAAGTCAGCCTGCGTGATGTGTAAATGATACACTCCATGTCTACTGTCAAGTAACTTCAGCCAATGCGCTGGCCGGAAGAGTTGCACAGTGCCGAGACGGCGCGCGATGCTAAACATGGGTCGGATTGCTGAAGCCGCAGGCATTTCAGATATAAAGCTCTGGCTGCCTACCAGCAGGAATGTCGACACTCTCACAGTTGACGCCCTCGCCGCTCGCTTTGGAAATGCCGTATTTCGGTCGATGCGCACATGCGCTCATGCACCCGACGGGATGACGCGCTTCGCGCGGCGCCGGCAGGCCTTGCTAACGACTCGGCTAGCAGGCATTTCGGGAAAAAGCTCTGGCTGTCTATCAGCAGGAATGTCGACACTCTCACACTACTTCACGCCCTCGCCACCCTAGCACTCAACTTAACCCGTACGGATTTAGTGGGGCCCCGCCCTTTTTCCGGCTTCAAGGAAGCCGACACCAACCCCTTGTCTGTTCCCGCCTAGCTTGCCTAGCCCGGGACAGGCAGGGACCTCGTCCAGGCAATGCTGTTTGGCGAGGGCATACCCGGTTGCGCACACTGTCCTCTACTGTGCAGGCCACTGCAGAGGGCGGTGTCCCCCGGTGAGTGTGGGGTGCCAAGTACTCCGTGTGTTGACCACCCGGCCCTGGACCGCGACCTCATACGGACAGGCGCTAAAACGGACCCGTGGGTCCTCACACCACCACACGACAGCACAGTCCTCCGCATAGCCCCGTCAGCCGGGCACACCACAGTCCTCCGCACAGGTTTTAGTTCGATACGATGGGGGCACCGGTGCACTGCCTGTATTGACGCAGTCGCCTCTCATGCCAGCCCTCCTCATGCCTACATAGGACACCCTAATACGGCAAGCTACGATGGGTTAGCGCCATGCACGGGCTGTTCAAGCGTACTCTCATTGCAAGTGTTTGCTTTCGTTAGTTCCTCTAGCCCCAATCTCTCGGTTAGCTGTAGTTCTTAGCGTACCCACTACAACAGCGCCCACCACGTTGCCTTCCGCCTGTCACAGTGTCACTGCTAGGCATTGTATTTAGCCTACACTTACATCACCTCCAGTGTCCAGTCTTCTCTTGGTATACTCCTCTTTACCGGCTGCCTTTCTAGCAGGCTGGCAGGCCGACATTCGCTGAACATCTCTGATCACTTCATGTGCTTGGTCCCGTTTTGTTTTAAGCATAGGGATGTCGGCTTCTTCGAAGCCGGAGGAAAGGGCGGGGTCCCCCTTCATACGTACGGGCCGGTTACGTAGAGCACGAGTGATAACTGCTGGGCTGACATCACGTGCGTGCCTTGGGCTCATCCGGTGCAGCGCAGGCGTATGTGTTTGGGCGAGGGCTTCTTATTAAGGGCGCAGTCGCAAACTTCGTCCACAGACTCACGAAAGGAATTGCCCGCTCCGCGAGTGGGTAGGTGCCATGCAAAACGTCTGGGTGTACGCCACCAGGGTGTGTGTGAGGGACGCGATCGGCGGCACCCTGTCGGGCCGCCCGGGAGTCTGCACTGAGAGGCACCAAGAGGCTGGCCGCCTGTCGACAGCCAGCCGGGATATCGGCTAGGAGAGCGGCGACAGCGCTACAACACTTGAGGGCGAAGGGGGGACGATGGCGCCGCCATCTTCGTTGCCGTGCCCCCTAGTGGTGTGCAACAGGCCTCACAGGCATCAGCCGACACACCGTGTCTCGTTGCCCATAAACGACTCCCACGACTTTTCTGTGACGCGGACGAGCCAATTCACCTAACGGGTGTCGAATGGTGCGGTCTCCATTTCACGGGAGAGTTCTTTGGGGGGGGGTGTCACGTGGGTAAATTTGAGAGAACTAAGTGGCTCTGGGTAGTGGCTCTGGGTGGTAGGGAGTACTGCCAGCAGCGCATGAAAACATTCGCATAACTGTGGAATCTTTTTCGTTGCATTTCCCAACATGCAAGACGTCGTCTGCCTTAGCATGCTGTGACATGACAGGGGCGCACCCTGGCGCACACACAAAAACGCGGGGCACGACCGGAGCAGTAGCCACGAGACATGCCTGCGCAAGATCATACAAGCGCACAATCCAAATAACCCGTAGCTAAGTAAGACCGCATCGACCTGAATCTTTCAGGGCTCTCTGAGACAACCGAGGCAGTCGTACAATTCCATCGTTCGCGAAGCAAGCCAGCTTGCTTAGGCGCGAGACCGCACCAAAGGTTATTGTGCAAACAATGAAGCTATAGGCATGCAGATGAAGGGATCACTAGGGCTCGGGACAGTCCAGCAAACCAAAGACCACAACTGAGGCGGCGCTGCATTCTGGCGCACGGTTGCCCTCTTGGACTGACGCGTTTTGTCAAGTGTCGATCAGGCAGCGGTGAGTGAGGGCAAGTGGCGCACTGGGATGCCGTGGCGAAGTAACAGGGGCGCAACGGTATAAAAAGCGCCGAGGCTTGTTAGTTACCCGCAACGCTTGACTTTTTGCTTGTAGACGGATGGACGGTGGCTTGCGGGAAGCAGTAAGCTCCTCTGGTCAGCTGGAGGACTGGGCTGCCGGCGTTGCTGCAGACCTGGACGCGGAGCGCGGCGAGGACAATCCCACCGACCTTCGGCGACAGGCCGGGGACCGGGATGTAACCAGCCCAATGGCAGAGCGCAATGGCGACAATCAAACTTCTGCAGCGGCAAAGCGCTCCAGGCAATTGCAGGAGCGCGATTCCAGCCCGGACGACGCGGCCAAAGATGGCCCTCGACCGAAGCTGCCAAGGTGCGACGCAGCGCCATTGCCTTGATACTGCATATGATGACCTTCATTGAAAAACCTGGAGGCCATGCGTGCACGAAAGCGCGTCGGAAGAGCCACTCCAACATTCCAAGTTGTTACCCTGTATTACAGGCCCGAGAAGAAGGAGACCTGCCCACGATGCAACAGTTTGGACACGAAGTTCTGCTACTATAACAATTACAACATTAAACAGCCTCGTTTTTACTGTAAGGTGAGGTGACGAGCAGTGGGCGTTACATGCAGCCAGTAGTAGGCCCGCCTGCTGACGCACGTGCAATTGTTAGCAGCTGTAAGTGCAACGGAATTCAGGCGAGGTTAACTGCGCGATCGGCTCTGGCCAGAGATTCACCTTCTGACCCTCCGCGTGTGTGTGTATGCACAGACCTGTCAGCGATATTGGACCGCGGGCGGCACGCTCAGGAACATAGCGCCCGGCTCCGGCCGCCGCAAGAGCAAGAGCAAAGCCGTTGGCAGGGAGCAGCGGGACAGCCCGTCCCTCGCCGACCAGCTCACAGCCGCAGCGGCGGTCGCGCAGACCAGCATGTTTGGCCTGCCAGTCAACGCGCCGTCCGCATACAGCAGCCTGAACCCGGCCCTGCTCGCGGCCGCCGACCCGACGTCGATTCTCACAAACGGACAAACAGCCGCAACGACGGCGGCCTACGCCCACCAGCAGCTGCTTGGCGGGCACAGCGGGCTGGCGGGGCTCAAGCTGGCGGGCATGTCCCACCAGCTGCACCACGGCCAGTGGAACGGCGGCAGCGGCTTGGCGTCCGACCTCAGCAGCAGCGCTGCGCTGCGCGAGCACCTGCAGGCGCACCTCGGCGCCGCGGGCTGCCTTGGGCCCGCGAGCCTCGCACATGCCGCCGCCGGCGGTGGCGGCTTGCAGCACCAGATGTCTGGGTTGGACGCACGGGCCCTGCTGAACGGGCATGGCGATGACCAGCTACCCGCCGCAGTGCTCGCGCAGCAGGGCGACGGCGGGCATCAGTCGTCGCCACCCGGCTCGCCGCCACCGCAGCAGCAGCAGCAGGCCTCCTCTCCGCAGCAGCAGAACTCGCAGCTGTCGCCGCAGAACTCCCCGCCCCAGCAGCCGCAGCACGGCTCGGCCTCGGACGACCCGGACGCCGAGGGCGTGGAGTTGGTGATGCAGGGCCAGGGCCGTCGCTTCCGCCGGAAGGCCGAGTTCGACGCCGGAGGCCGGACTGCCGGCTTCATTCTGGGCGGCGGCAGTCTCGCGGCTCTGGGTGGCGCGGGTGGTGGCGGCTCGCTCGCCGGCGCGCAGCTGGGCGGCCTCAATCTACCGCCAAGCATGGCCTCCCTGGCTGCGGTGATGGGCCCGGGCGGCGGGCCCAGCAACCTGGGTGGCGGCCTGCATCCTCTGCTGTGCTCGCAGGACAACGGCGGACCGGGTGGACTCCTGGAGGGGGCCCAGAGCGGCGGCCTGTCTCGGCACAACCTCCAGCTGGCGCTGCAGCAGCACCAGCACCAGATCGCGGCGCAGCACGAGAGCCTGCAGCAGCTGAATGGTCTCCTGCCACACAGCTCGGTGCACGCAATTAACGCCCATCACAACCAGCTGCTGCACGGGCTCAGCCACCACCACCATCAGGGCAGCGGAAACTCGTCGGCTGCGGCCTCGAGCGCCGCGGCGGCGGTGGCGGCCTTGGACCCACTACAGCGATCGGCCCTGCTGCAGCAGCACTTGGGCGGCGTCGGTTGGCTGCAGGGCGGCGGCAACATGCTGCCGTCGAGCCTGCTGCTGCAGCAGTCGTCCTCTCTGGGTACGTCGGGAAATAGCAGCGCTGCGGCAGACTGGATCTCGCTGGCCGCTGCCGCTGCGGCCAAGGTGCATGCGCCCGCTGCCGCGCACGGCGGCCTCGACGGCGGCGTTGGTGGCGGCAACGGCGGCATTGCTGCGCAGATGCTGCAGGCGCAGGCGGCGGCCTTTGCCGCGGGCGGCGGCTGCAGCGGCGGGGTGGGCTGGCCGAGCTCCGGATCGTTTGCGGGCGTTGCGGGCGGGCCGTCCTCGTGGTCTTCGCTGTGGTCGTCGTATAACAACCCCGCCTCGAGCAACTACGCGGGATATGCCCTGCAGGCCGCAGCTGCTGCGTACTCGGGTAATAGATGATTTGGCCGGGGGGGGGGGGCCAAGTTGACGATGAGTGTTTTTATTTGGGGCTCTGGCGGCTGCCACGTCTATGCAGCTCCGGCACACGAGAAGACCACATCCTGTGCCCTATAGGTGCGTGCATGACTTTTAAGTGCGGTCGTCGGGGCCCGGTATCTGTGTATAATTGTGGGTTTGTACCATGGCCAAAGTGCCAAAAGTGCGCTTGCCAATGAGCTCGCGCATGTTTTGAGTGACGCGTCAACTTATGTGTCCCATGTGTGCGTGTGCCCGTCCCCGTCCTCTTTGATGTGTCATGAGCGCGGTGGCTCGTTGCCGTTTTTCCACGCCAGGCAAACGAGTGCGGCGCGATGTGATGTTTGACGGACCCTCGAAGATTGCTGAGCGTGTGCCTGTGTGTGCGCTAAGAGTGATAAGCAGCTCTATTTCACGCGTGGCTGCGGCACCATTACTTTGTGGTGGAGGGTCTCTTTATTTTCATAACGTCTGGGGCCTTGAGCACGAAGAGCGGGGGGCAAAGTGGGGATGGGGGAAGAAGGGGTGGGTGAATACCGCGGTATACTCATACACACAACACGGCAACTGACTATCACAATCTAAGAGAGCAATCAGACGATGACACTGACGAGCGACGGCCAGCGCAATGTTTGGAGCGGCCAATTATGCAACACGCGGACCCCCAGCGATGTATCGTATCGTATCTGAATATGGCGATTACAATGTTTTTCTTCATTATTGGGAGGCGGGCGTGGTGAGCCAGAGGTGCATGGATTGGTGGACGCACGCACGCAGCTTGCGCGGAGCGCAGAGATGTTCGTCCATGGACGGTTGCTGTCATGCTGACTTCGTTGTAAAGCATTTGTTCATCAAATCCGTCCTCGGACTCAATACCCGCGCACGTTGTGGCCTCGAAGTGTCTTCATGCTAGCTAGCTTTCGCCGGATGCGCACGCCGTCACATGTGGACCGTGAGCTGGGGGCCCTCCACAATTGAGATGTCGTGCCGCCGATAGGCCCCGCCCAACGAGGCGCTGCGCTTCCCTTGTCGCCGACGACCCCCCATGACGCCTTTACAGCACCAAGCTGTTACAGGACACCGCAAGAGAACGCCTTTTGAGGCCTCCCACATCCCACAGCACAGCTGACCATACGAAGCTGCAACTATGGGCTTTACTGCACATCATGGCATCGCGCGTCGACCCACGCTCCCTCCGCTATACTCAGATGACACCCTTCTCGCGTAGCCACGCCGTGAGCAGGGACTCATAGCAGACGGGTTTCATGAACAGCGGGCAGTTGCGCGCGCAGTTCTGGACGTAGTGGGGATCAAAAAGGCTGGACTTGTTCGGGCAGGCGCAGAGCCGGAGCAACCCCAGCTTCGGCCCCATCTCGGACACCTGCATGCAGGCAGGTCAGCCAAGGTTCCTGTTAATGCTCCTGACATCCACTGCAGCCGGTCAGGGTGGTATGGGCTACGCTACGGACAATCTACTGCCTTTGACGGGTCGCAACGTTCCGTACCTTCTGTGCGATGCGCGCCAACCCCATCTCGTCGCGCACAGAGACGGCCAGCGGCAGAGGCTTGCCCTTCCACCACTTGTTGGCGCCGGTCGCGGAAGGGCTGGCGTTGGCGGGCTGCAGCACCCTGCACGAAAGCGAAGCGCAGGGCGCGGGCGCGAGCATCGCCAAATTGTACCGCACGTGACACCGTGCGTGCAGGACGCAGATGGGCGGAAGCGCAAAGCTGGATGCTGTACTTTAAGCAGCCAAGCGCGTTTTCTTATGCGGGCGCAACCAGGGCATGGTCGCAACGGGCGCACACCTGGCCTTTACTGCCTTGGCATGGCTGCCAGCCGCACCGCTGGGCGTGGCTAGGCTAGCGCCCGGCGGCAGCCCCGCCGCCGCCGCCGCCACTTCTGCCGATGGGTCGACGGTGCGATGGGGCGCTTTCGCCTTCAGCGCCTGAAGCCCGGCCGCCTCCGCAGCGGAATGCACACCGCTGCTGTGCGATGCCATTCTTCGGCGAGCCGCCAAGCTCGCCGACGCCCTCGGTATGGGCTGCGGATCAGAGGCTGGCTCGACCGCGGTGTTTTGCCGCCGCTCCAGCCCACTGAAGCCTGCGTGGAATTGCAGTTTTCAATCACCGACCAGGTCAGGAAGTGTGCGTTACATGGCAATGCTCTTACTTTGCGCGCTGAATGATACACCGTACGTGCATTCTGATGCACGTTTAAATCCTGTGGAGCACGCACTTACTGGGCTCGGGTGCTGCAACGGTTGCGGGGCTGCTCGGCTCGACCTCCGCGGCCCCAAATTGGGCCACAGTGGAGCGGACCACGGCGGCGGCGCGCGCTGGCGGATTGGCCTGCTCGACCAGACCGCTCGGGCTGCGGTCTTCGTCACCCCGCTGCAAGGAAATGTGGAATAGTCAACAACGCGAACTTCGACCAGCACAGATGACGGACCAGCAGCATGTCTCCGCTTACCGGGGACGGGGTGCCAAGCCCGCCACCGGGCGATTCCCGCGGGGGCGATGCCTGTAAAGCAGAGGTTATTTCTCAAATTGCGTCGACACCCATTCTCGGCCAGGTACACGTACAAGTACGACAGGCAGGGGGCTGCATACCTGCCCCGGGCCAGGGTGTCGCGGTGAAGCCTTCGAGTTGGCCGCCGCTACCCGTACGCCGTATGCCTTCGCTGTCTGCAACCTCTCGCGGGTTGACACGGCCTGAAAGGAATCCGCGGGACTGCGTGAATTACGGTGCCCAGCGCGGAGTCTGGTTACCCAAGGGCATGACGCACCATCTTCATCTTGGCGTCCTGTTCCGCTTTTATTGCTTTGCTGGTCTCCGCAGCGCGACGACGGACGAAGTTTTGGTAATTTGAGCGCATTTGGTCAGCGGCACGGGCCTCGGCGCTGCTCACGTCCACAGGCTCCCCAACGCCATCAGCCACCGCACCCTCTGCTGGAAAAAAGTGTCGCTACATTGCAGAAAGAGGTTGCAACCCCGTCAAAAGCTGTCTTGGCCTGTCGGTGGCATAGCCTTAACAAGGAAATACCTGCACAACCGCCTGCACATAAGCTGGCGGTCGGTGATATTCTGCTTGCATGGGTTCCCTGGATGGAAGCTGCAAGCTGTTACAACTGCTCGTTGTCTGGGGCGTCTGTCGGCCCAGCATTCTCATTCTCTCTGCCTGGTGCTTGTAGCCTGACATTGTGTAGTAATCTTTGCACTGTATATTCACAATAGGAAAAGCACAGATGTCAGGCGAACACAGTCGGTGGTAAGGGAACGGAGCGAACAAGTGACCGTTTGTACAATTAGAATCCAGTCCAGCGTCTCACTGAGCAAGGCAAGGTGACCAACCGCACACGCCTTGTAGTGTCATATCCTTGCCTGTATAAACTGCATCACCCATCATTAGAACATACCCACTGCACCGCGATTTCGTGCTTAACAATCATCACCTCCCGAAACGCGTACAAGCTTGCGTGATGCCGCTGTTGCCCTAAACCAATGCAAAATCGGTCGTTTCATATAGATTGACGGGCTGATTATGGCACAGTCAGCCGCAAGATGGTTATTTCGATCGCATGGCTGGCTTCGGTGCCAATTTCAGCATCAACCAACATCGCTTGCTGCAAGTGGATGTAGCGCTCTTCGATGGACCGATGCCGAGCCCGGCTGGACGCAGCCGGCTTGTGACCGATGCTCTGGGGCGCCGACGGCTTGGGGGCCATTTACCACCACATTCGGGGTGCCATCAGCGGCTTCGGCGCGAGGTTATGCAACTGAGGCCGGCGCCGTAGCTGCGGAGCCGTCGAACGCGTCTTCTGGCGGGTTGAGTATGCCCAGCTGGCTACGGAACCTGTTTCCAGGTGGGCCGTTGTACGAAGCGAGAGAGGCTTGTGTGGCAACGCTTGCGCCCATGCATGCCCCCCCCCGTCTGACGCCCGCTACGCACGAATCGTGATGTGGAACGGTGTTGCCGTACAGGCGCAAAGAAGACGCCGGCTGGCTCAGCTGTCGCCGGGGCAGCCGCATCCGCATCCGGGTCGGGTGCTGGCAAGGCGGACAGCAAGGACTCCGCAGACGCCGAGGATCTGAAAGTGCTGGAGGAGCTGCGGAACATGTCCATGGAGGGTGCGCTTTTCTGGGTCGAGATCCGGTGCTAGTGAGGGTAGAACTGGGGACTGACTGCGGCTTGCGGCAGGATTCGGGTTCCCACGCGATCTGGCCGCTAAGGCGGGGCATGATGTGGGTCGACCTTTCTTGTGCGTCACGTGAACACACGCGCCACGCCATCCGCAAAGATGAACGAGCAGCGCGGTTTGCGTGCTGGCTGGGCGATGCAGGGTACGTGGAGTACTGCAAGAAGATGCGCAGTGGGTCGACGCCGCCGCGGCCGCGCCTGCCGCCGCTTCGCTTCAACCGCGCGGAGTTCCGAGGATGGGTGGACGAGGCGCGCGTTTCGTTCCTGCGCATGCAGCAGCACGAGCGCATTGGCAGGTAGGCACCTCGGGGGTAGGCCCTGTGCACATCTTCGATTCGGCCCGGGCAGTGCAGCGTCCACTGAGGTGGTTGCAGCATCTCACACCTATCCCCCAGCTGCAGCAGCGTTGAGCAAGCAGGGCAGTATCCATGCTGCTCCTCTGCACGGTGCCTGGGCGAGAGGCCCAGGCAACCATCGGGCAGACCACCGAGGCTGGCCAATTGACGGTGCTCCCGCTCCCGCGCCCTGGTTACGAATATCCTCGTTGCCCCCCTAGCTTGATTACGAAGGAGGAGAGCGACCTGATATTGGCGAAGCGCGAGGATGTGCTGTACGACCGGGCGCTCATGGAGGCCATCGCCGGGCGGACGGGCATGTACATCGACCTGGAGGTGCGCTGGGAAGCCCCTCCTGTCTTGGGGTCCTCGGTTCTCGTGCGCAGTGTGCCAGTTGCCAGGTGCTCCTGCAGTTCCAACGACTCGTTTGAATGGGAGCCTATGAGGGCAATGAAGCAGCGGATGCAAAGGTTGTGATTTCCGGTTCGGCGGCGCGTGTCGTGCAGGTTTGCTATCGCCCATTGTGCTACATCCTTGGCGGGCCCCTGTCCCGCTGGGGGCGGCCATAGGCCGTGTGTGTAAAAAGCCACTCGCCATCATGTCCCGCCCTTGCGCACTCCCATCCATGCTTTGTTGCTTTACGGTATCTCTCTCTGTCTCTGCGTTTGTCGGCCTGCCATGCCAAACAGGTGAAGGACTGCATCGAGCAGTTCCTAGAGCTGCGGAAGAAGACGGAGCGCATGCACCGTTTCGTCACGGAGTTCGGCCACCCGCTGCCCAAGACGGTCAAGGAGCAGCAGTACGCCCTGAAGTTCATGGAGCGGCAGGAGGAGGAGGAGCAGCTGCAGGCGGCACTCGCGCGGCGCGACACCGCGGGCTGCCCGCTGCGGCTCAAGCTGCCGTGGGCGGGCGGCTCGGCGCTGTGCGAGCTGACAGGGCGCCCGTACTGGCAATGCTGCGGCCGGTTAACCGCCGGCGCGCAGTCCAGCAGCGAGGCGCAACCCAAGCTGCAGTTGCCGCCTCACATGCAGCAGCAACAGCAGTAAGTCGGGGCGGTTGCGTGTTGGGTATGAGAGGCCGAAGTCGGGACCTGACTTCACGAGCGCAAACAGGTCCTTCAGGCCTGTTGCCCCAAGGCTTTCGTCTCCTTCCGTTGTTTGTCCATTGGGTGACGATTGGTTGTCGGGGGACCGTGACCAAAGGGCCAGATGGACATGAGTGTTACCGGGTAATGCTGCAAAGTGAAGCGCCACGTTTTGCCGGGTGCTCATCAATGCCGGCCCTTGGCCGCACATGGCAGTAGAGCTTTCCTAATTGACGCCATGACCGCGGGAATGTTATCACTGCGAAATGCGTGGTCTGCAAAGGCCACAGCTGCCCGTGAACCGTTAACCGCGAATAACTGGCTCGTGCACTCCCTGGCTCCCTGGATTGGGCCAGGAACGAGCCGTCGCCGGACCCGGAACGAGTACGTGTGGCGTATCGGAGGTTCAAAGGGCACATCGGCAGGAAGTTCCGCAAGGCGTACATTGAAGCCTCCAAGCCCCGCATTCGGCGTGGAGTGGGCCACGCCACGGCGTTCTTCTGGAAGCCGAACGAGTAAAGCACTTTTATGGCGTAACAGCAGGCCACGTGGACGCTATCGTCGTCACCCTCCTTGCGAAAGCATGATGAAGGAGCTAGGTCGCAGAGCCCTGTGCAGCGGTGACAGGTGTATGGACGCCATAAAATCAGCCCCCCTGTGGATGGACGAATCTCGCTTGAGGCGGATTTGACACGGCGGGATTTCAGGAGTTACGGCGAGTTCAAGGGTTAAGAGGCCATAGCTGGTGGCTTCGTGCCTGCCTGTGTCAACAGAGGAGTGATGAACCTAGTGACGAGCTAGCGAATGACAGTTGGAGGAAGTCGTGCAGATCGCCGTACATGGTGGTTGCCGTACTGCACCAGTGATCCTTGGGTCCCGTCTCCCGTGTAATGTCCTTCTGGTTTCTCATGCGGGATGGATGCCGTGTCTGGTGGCACGATGCACTGCGAGGCCGTATTTGTGAACCAACCACCAGCATGCCTCGCACGCTTGCCTTCGTTCAGCGCTGGGTCCGGGAGCACTGTAAGCTTGACAAAATGCCAATCGGGCTAATTGAAAGACTTCAAAAATAATCACGCAGTATGTTTTTGTTCGACGGAGAGTCGGAGACAGATGCGACTCGGCCAGGGCTCGGCCTCACCGTACGGGCGTACGTACCGTCGCGGCCTCAACCACAATTCGCGTTCATGGGTGTGGCCTTTCATGTGCTAATACTACCTGGTCGTAGAAGGGACTCGCTTTTACCATAGTTAGTCCCAACGTCACAAATTTAAAGTTTGGCGAATAACTCATATTAATATCAGTCTGTGATTTTTTTCTTCTGGCACCTACACAACTTGAGACGGAATTCATTGCCACTTATACGTATTGACGGAATCCCTTATCGCCGTAGATTATGTCAACGTCACTCCAACGCTGCGTCGGAGGGACGTTTACAGGCGGCCATTTGCCTACGCGGACCCAGACAGGTACATCGGAGACAATTAGGGCCAATGTATGATCTACAAACTCGTTTTTTGTTGGGAGGAGTTTCTGAGAGTTACAATTGAGGTCGTTGACGACTTGTCTTCCATAGCGTTATAGCTGAACGGCCATCATGTACGCATATCTGCAGGACGATTTGTAGCTCTTCGTGCTGGCACCGCTGTCCCTGTGGCGTCGCGACGCACCGTCGCGCCGGAAGCAGGCCAGCGACCTGCTGAGTATGCGGTTATCAGCACACCCACCGGTCAACAGCTTGTGGAGGAGGGCAAATGGTTTGCGCTGACCAGCGAAGGCGCGTTGAAGGTAAGGTCAAGCAGCTGTGCAGACAAAGCACTTGGGTATGGCTTGTTCCGTACACCAATCCGCGGAGTAGGCATACAGCACGTACACAGCATGCGTCCCGTCTTTGGGGATGAATTGTCTCGGCAATTGGCAATGGATTTGTGATGCGGCGGAGACGTGCACTGATTACATGGCTGCACACCGGCAGCACGGATGATGCGGCACTGTGCACCGAAACCATGCCTGAGCAACCATGTCATGCGTTGTTGGTTTTGCCTGCAGGCCACCTCAGGCGATGGCCAGCTGCGCTTCCAAGCCGTGGCAGTGAAGCGGACGGACGGCGAGTTCGTCAAAGGAAAGCCCTTCCTCAGCGACTGGGTGGTGGAGGCGGAGCTAATTGACGAGCAAGCGTTCGCGCTGCAGGCGGGCAGCAGCACGAGCGGCACTAGCAACCTGCTTGGGAAAGTGCTGGTGACGAAGATCACGCATACAGCGGAAACCAGGCGGCTAATTGAGGAAGCCCTTATGGCATAGGGTGCGATTCTCAGCTCGGGCTCGGGCTCTTGTCGGCCGTCAAACTGGCCCACCCGGGCGGCGGTGCGGAGCGTAATTTTTTCGCGGAAACTTTTCCTAACCTGACAGAACCTGAACCATTTTAATGAGGTGGAGTTTCGTACTAGATTTTACCGGGAGGGCATTTATGGCTCCCCACTCCGACGTTAACATCCCCATGACATCCGACGTTTTCGCAAGTGATTGGCCTGCCAGGCGCTGGACTCACTGCACCCCAAGGTAGAGGGGGACTTTGCCAGGAAATGGACTTCTTTCATGTTTCATTGTTTGGACGCAGTTTTGCACCATATTTCGCACCATATCGAAGTCTCGGTTCTCTGGCTTTTTCGTTGCCGGTGTCCAGGGGCAGGCACACTGTTGACTATTAGCACGAGGATTGCGTGCAGTAATCCAAATATTTATAGGGCGTGTGGCGTGTCAATCGCGCAACTGATGCACTGGCGTGCGCATGATGCATCGGGACTGGACTATGATCGCATGAATGCATGCCAGGGCCAGCAGGTAATGCGCCAACCGGCACGTAGCCGAGCTTGATGCATACGGCTGTAATGATATTAGACACGGTTGCAACGGCGTAAAAAGTGGGTTTCATCACATCCCCTGTGTGGAGGCAAAGGCGCCGCTTGCTTGATAACCGCAGCAGCGTATCGTGGGTGTATTTGCACAGCACAATCCCACAGTCACCTTCCTTTCCGCAAGCAGCAGGTAGATTCCCACGTGGTTGCTACTATACACTCCCAAGTGTTGTTCCACTTGAATGTGTTAGCCGCTTCACGGCATATGTGTAGGGGGGTGTGGGTTCCGGCTTCCGGGGTGAACCTGGTCTACAGCCTGCAGGGCGCCACCTAGGCATTCACCTATTTCGCACTGGTCTTAAGTAGCCGAGAGCTCCAGAATGCAACACAAGCTCTTAAAGCCAACGGTTGTGGGGGGCCCGCACAGGGACACAACATTTCTTAGTTGGCGACCCACCACTACGGTACGCACCGGAACCACTGATCCCGCACGTGACGAATTGTCTTCCGGGCTTTGCCGCCCACAATGCCGTATACCATCCAGTCTTTTCCCTCTACCTGGTGGCGGCCCTGGCCAGTTAAGACGCATGCAGAAGAGTGGACGGTATCAGCGTCACAGGTGAAGCAGGTGACGTGATTCGGCGCCTGGGTGCTCCTGCCGCATTGTTGTATCCAGGAATCTAGATGTGTTCGCAATCCATACGGTTAAAAGTATAAATGTATTGCGTACTGTGATTTTCTCATGATACCTAGTTGCATCTAGGGTGAAATAATCTTAGGGGCTTCACTCGTCGTGTCGTCGACTGTCACATGGGGATGGCCGCACGCATTCGTATTATAGTCAGCGGGATCCATACAAAACCGACAACTTATCGGGACTACTTACCGGGATTTCCTAGCCGATGTTTGGCGGAAACGCAGGGATATCCTGGGCATTACAAATAGTCAACCAACCCTAACGCTCAACTGCCATCACCCTGGGCATGTCAGGCAGAAGCGCAGACCTCTTTCAGCGTCTATTGACAAGCTCGCACACGTAAGCATAAAGTCTCACGCGCAAATTCTCTGTCGCCAGCGAGCGCTTAACTGAACATTATGTGCTATTAAGCTAGCGTTAAGTAAGTCATATTTTAACTGTGGATATTAGAACACCATTTAATGTGATTGCACTGCTGATTCTCCTCCTCGAAAGCCTGTTGTACGTAGCCGTACTCTAAAAATCGGTCTGGAAAGGGACGCGGTTGTTCCTAGCGGCATATGAAGTAGTATGCGTCGATAGAAGTATTCTTTTATTGGTACCGATGGTAATCTCAAACGGCGGTCAATACGGGCAGCGGGATGGGCGAGCGTGAATTTTTCTCAACTTGCCGGTCCATGTCGTTATAAGTAAAAATGTCCGACCAAAAGACTCCACCAAAATCGGGGCTCCCGACCAAGCCATCCTCAGGGCAACAGGGACCCGGCTATCAGCCCCGGCAAAGCTCAAAATGGCCGCCTGGCGCTCCCCGGGCGAGTACCACTGCACAGCCCAGGCAAAGCGTTTCAGGTAAGCTGTCGAACTTGCGGTTTAGCTCAGAGCGGCGCCATGGGTCAGCCATGTCATCGTGGGTTGACAGGGCAAGCGCGGGGAAGCTTCCGCAAGTCAACACGGCAGTCAAATCGGAGTCAGGGCGGCACGGAGACGGAGCGATTGCAGGTGCGTGGCGGGGCAGAAAACGTCGTCGGCAGTAGCACAACCCGGCTGCCAGGGTTCGACAGACCCACTGGTCCATGTTGGCTGCCGTGGCCCCGCGGGCATTCAACGTCG
The DNA here is from genome assembly GCA_030267565.1 of Pleodorina starrii. Classification (NCBI taxonomy): domain Eukaryota; kingdom Viridiplantae; phylum Chlorophyta; class Chlorophyceae; order Chlamydomonadales; family Volvocaceae; genus Pleodorina; species Pleodorina starrii. The sequence continues at coordinate 1,024,802 of BRXU01000027.1, forward strand.
CGAATGGCCCAACGCCCTCCACAAACACGTGCGCGTCTCGTCGCTTTTTGTTGCGGCTGGGATAAGGCAGCGGCACTCCACGCTGGGCGCTGGCGCCCTTCGGCAGCGGCAACTTCCGGCGAGTCAGCCGAAGGCCGTCACAGCCCTGAACAGTTGATCTCGCACCATGGGCTCGTGCGTACGCAACGCAGCTTGTCGGAATCCGGGGTTGTCGCGCTTAATGGCAAGGCTGCGTGGGCACGCCTATTCCGATGACCCGCCGGTGTTGCCCCGGTGAATGTACGGCGCTCGAGCCGGCACACGGGCTGTACCTAGGACCTCCGACGCCCTGGCGAATCTGCCGCGCGCCCCCCGCCCGCCTTCCACCTCCCGGCCACCATACAGCCGCCACGCTCCGACCAGAGCATCAACCCAGCGGCACTCCCAAAGATTGCTTTTCATCCCATTCCAGGGAGGATACCCAGGGTATCATTTTTCACCCAGGGAGTGATATCCCAGCGAGGAAGCCCGTCCCTCCGTCCCTTGGGCTGCAGGGCCGCGGCCCGTCCCGGAGCGTCCCAGGGTTGCGTCCCCGCTCCACCCCACCCACCCGCCCACCCCACTTCGTTAGAGCACCGGTCCGTCTCTCCCTCCCTTTCTCCCTCCCTCAAGCATCCGCGCGTGTGCCCGTGTTGTGTCGTTGGTTCGCACGCCCCTGTGTGGTCGCAGGTGGTGGTGGACGGCGTGGACCGCACGCCCAAGCCGCTGCTGTCGCTCAACCCCACCGTGCTCAAGGGCGTCCAGAACGACACCACCACTCCCAACAGCGAGTCGTCCGAGTTCTTCATGGACCGCATGTCCACCACCGCATTCACAAAGGCGGGCTGGTACAGCAACGCGGACAGCGGCACGCACACGCCCAAGAGCGAGATCGACTACGACTACGAAAGTGAGTGGGATACGGCGACCTCCGGCGCTGGATAGGACAGGACAGGACAGGACAGGGGGAGCGGGGAGGTCGGGGCGTTTGTCAGTTCGGTCTCGTCTCCGTTATGGATTATAATTTGGGGTTTGAGGAGGGTTCAGGGCTGGCAGCTGCCCCCGTGCCTTGCCTTCGTGTCCGCTCCTCCTCCCCTGCCCTTCCCTCCCGTAGCCGCGCCCACCCCCCAGAACCCCACCACTGCTGACCTCCCGCGGCCCCTCCCTTACCCCTCCCGCCACCGTCACGGTCACCTCCCGCAGCCGAGAAGAACCGGGAGCGGAAGGCCGCGGAGGAGATGGCCATGGCGGCGGGCTACGGCGACGACGCGGGCACCGGCGCCGGCGACTTGGCGCGCGGGCCTCCGCGGGAGGAGGAGCCCCCGCCCACCCCCGTGCTGCTGTCGGAGCGCGACCTGGAGCGCAGCGTCTACCTCACCCTCCACGAGACGGAGACCATTTTCATCTGGCAGGCGGCAGGTGAGAGCCGAGCTGGGCGGGGCGGGGCGGGGTGGGGCGGGGCGGGACTCCAGTGACGGGGGGGGGCGAAAGGTAGAGGGCGGCGGCCTGAGTTGTGGGTTGTGGCCTAGGTGTGGATCGTGCTTGGGTGGGGCAGGTCGCGTGTGTGAATGTGCAGTTTATGCGCGTGCGTGTGTGCGAGCGCACCCCTACCTTTCCTGGCGCACATTGAAGAGCGCGCAGCGAAGCGGGAAACTTACGGGAGTGGCAGGAGGGCAGGCCGGGTGAGAAGGCAGGGCCCAGTGGGGCTGGCTGGCTGGGCGGGACGGGATCGGGTGGGAACATGGGTGGCCGAAGGAGCGTGGATCTGGCGCCGCGCGGGGGCAGCCTGGCTGTGGAGAGATTTCGGGGGTGAGCCGATGCGCCTTGTGACGCGTGAGGCCCAACCCCTCCCTCCCTGTCCCGTCTCCCTCGCCGTCTTGTCGTGTCGGTAGCCCCTGGCCCACCGCTCGCCACGCCTCACGACCTCGCGCTTGACCCGTGGCTCCTGCTCCTGCTCCTGGAGGAGAGAGGATTACTGGTTGGGGCGGGGCGGGGTTCACAGCCGAACCGCCCGCCCGGGGGCCCTGGGCCCGAGTGTACGCACTCGGACCTGCACCCGGACAACTGCATCCACAAGCGCACTTCCACCCGCACGCCCGCACCCGCACCCACACCCGGCCGCAGGTGTGACGGTGGCCATGGACACGGAGGAGGCCAAAACGGTGGAGGAGGCCAACCGCCGCTACGCCAACTTGCTGCACACCAAGCAGGTAGGCAGTGCGACCCGTGGGTCACTGTGTAAGAACACATCGTGCCACTTGTACGGCTGGTTGGGGTTTCTACACGATTGATGCGAGTGGGTATACCAGCTGGCTGCTTGTCGGGGCGGAGGGCGCGTCAGAGCTACACGCGGTGCACCATATTGGGGGGGGAGGGGAGGGAGTTCTTCCACGGACTGTTCAGAGCCCTATCCGTGGTAATGACGTGCGTACTGAAACGAAAACCTGCAAAAGGCTGCAAAAGGAAAGCGAGGCGAGTCCAACCCAAGAGGGGGGAGGGCGATCGTATGCGCGCGGGGCCGCAGGGTGAGGCGAGGTGTCTGTGTGCTGTTGCTGGCTGCGCAACCAGCTGGCTCCTCGCGCCGCTCGCCCCACACCAACCCGCCCCGTCTCCGAAAACACGACGCAAACCCTTCACCGGTGTTGGTTCACCCACCTTGTTTCCATTTGGGTGCTGTCCTGGCAACGGGGCAGCGGCTTCGGAATTCACTCTCATGCGGGCAAACAGCGAGCCCTACCGGTACAACCCTAACCCTTACCCCCCGGGTGCGGCCCTCCCTGGGCTCGTCTGCAGGCCACTGACAAGTACGTGGACGCTGAGGCCCAGACGCTGGTGGCGCTGACCAAGAGCCGCGACGTGCAGAGTGCGGTGCTGGTGACTCGCAGCTCGGCGGTGCAGGCGACTGCGTGGGACATATCGGACACCTTCAGGGCATTGGACGAGGTGGGTGGGTGGATGGGCGGGTGGCTGGCTGGCTGGCTGGCTAAGTGGGTGGGCAGGCGAGTCCTTTCCTATCTTTCAAGCCCCTGTCGTCGAGGCTTCCCTTGACAGCGAACGACTTGGCGTCACGTCACCCCCACCTCCACCCGCGTCCCCGCCCCCTTCCGCGTCCCACACCCCGCCCGCACACCTCGTCCTCCACGGCCTCCATCCACTCCCACCCCCCCTCGCCCTCTCGCTGATCTCCCACTCGCCCGCCCTCTCCCGCTCCCGCTCGCCCGGCCCTGCAGGCAGCCGCGGACGCGGAGGACGACCCCCGCGGCGCGGCCGTGTCCGCCTCCATGCCCTCCATCAGCCAGATGGCGGGCGGTGTGACCAAGTACACGGGGGCCCCCAAGCAGGGCGGCGGGGACACGAGCGCGCGCGTGACGGTCGCGGGGATCAACCGCTCGTCCATGTTCGGCGGCGGCGGGACGAGCTTCATGTCGCGTAAGAGTTATTGAGCCGGGACCGCGCGGGGGGGGGGGCTGGGACTGCAGGAGGGCAGGGATCGTGCTAAGGTTCAGGTTTGGTTCAGCCGTGTGGAGGGTGGTGCAGGGTGAAGGGGATGGTGAAGGGTGAAGGGTCAGGCGCGCAGGGGCCGCGGCTGCGTGAGGCGGCAAGCGTTCAAAGACGGACGAGGCTGCCGACATGTAGACCTAGTGCACCGACCGGACCCCAAGGCACCTGCGCAGTGCGGCTTGGGTGGGGGCGACCCCGGGTTGGACCGGATGGCGTCACATCATCTCACATCACATCACACCCTGAGGGCGGCCGGCCACACAGCGCGATCGCCGCCGGGACGGGGCAGAGCGCCTCGCTCGCATCACGCCCGCTGCGCCTCCTGCGCCTTCCCAACCCCTTCCTGATCCCACACACCCACACACCCAATACACCCACTCCGATTCCTCCTCCCCTCCGATGACCTGATGTCTCCGATGGCTCATGTCGCCGCCGCCGCCGCCGCTGCTCCGCATTTCTCCCCCTACCGTACCTTCGCCCGCGGCCATGCTCTTTCCCAGCAGCCATCCGCCCTCGTTATCAGCGCCACCCACCTTCCTCGACCCCACCTTCCCTCCCCTCCCTGCCCTCCTGACGACTCCCTCCCCCCCTCCCCCGCCCAATCCCCCCTCTCCCCATCCGCCCTCGCAGTGGCCGCCGGTGCGCAACCTTCGGGCCACATGTCGGGCCTCAGCGCCAACCTCAACCTGCCCAACGGAGTGCCCGTGGAGGCCCCCGCCGCGGCGCCCCCCGAGCTCGCCGATCCGCTGCAGGCACTGTCGGGGCTGCCGGAGGCGCTCATGCTCATGGACTACGCCATCAACCAGAATAACTACTTACAGCAACTGCTGCTGTACAGGTGGGTGGGTTAGCGGTGGGGCCCAGGGTGAGGGGGAGGGGGAGGGAAAAAGGAGGAGCCACGGCGGGGGAATCGGAGAGGGAGGGGGGAGGGTGTTGGCGGGTTGCTGCAGGGAGGGGGCCGGCATGGCGGCTGCGGCTTAGGGGCGAGGCGGCGGTGTGGCGCTGCGGGGTTGCAGTGTCGGAGGGGCTACCGGCCCTGGTGGGAAGCTGTAGATATGGGGAAGTGATTTGTGGCGTACCACACGTTGAAGAGGCTTTCGGACGGGGGTCTCACCCTCGCCTACACACACACACACACCCTGTCGACGGCAGCTTGGCTTGTCACGTGGCGTTTCTCCCGCCCGCCCATTGATATACAGCGCCGCACCGCCGGCGTAAACGACTCCAGACGAACCTCTTCCACATGTTCATTTCAAATGCCGTGTCTGCCGTGTCTACCTCTCTCCGGGCGCCAGGAACCGCCACCCGCCAACCTTCCCTCCCGCACGACCTTCCCTCCCGCACGAATCCCTTTCGCGGTTACACCTCCTTCTAGTGTTCACGCCCTCCCCCCCCCTCTCCCTCTCCCTCTCCCCACAGGGACATCCAGCCGCTGCCCGGCATCCGCTCCAGCGTCACCGCCGCCATGCGCGGCGGCGCCGCGTCCAGCGGCGGCGGCCCCGGCGACGACGCCGACTCGGACGTGCTCAGCCACACCGGCGGCGCGCCCGGACGCGACACCCGGCCCCTCAGCGCCGCGCCTTCGGACGGCGGCCGCAGCCATCACTCGGAGATGGGCCGCTCGGGCGGCGGCTTCCAGCAGCAGCAGCCCCGGATGAGCAACCTGCCCGGGCAGCTCAGCAGGCAGCCCTCGGAGCGCAGCATACCCTACAGCAGGGGGCTGTCATTGCGCGATGGACACGGCGGGGGCGGCGACGACAGGCGGTCCGCGCGGCACTCGCACGGCGGCGGCGGCGGTTTCGGAGCCGGCGGCGGGGGCGGCTACGCGGCCAGTGTGGCGGAGAGCAACTGGCCCGAGGAGCTGCTGCAGGTGGGGGGCGGCTGGGGGTGGCTGTGGGTTGGGGGGGAAAGAAAGACGAAATCGCAGCGGCGGGGAGGGGGCGGGGAGGACACGGAAGGGAGGAGGGGAGGGAGGAGGGGAGGGCAGGGCAGGGAGGCCGGCGATTCCGGGGGGGGGCGCCATGTGCCGGGTTGGGGCTGGGGACCTCGCCCAGGGCCAAGGGCCCACGAGGGGGATGAGTCCCGCTCAAGACCCGGACCCACAGCGGGACTCGTCCAACCTTGCGTGGCTGTTGCCCGTCATGACATGACAGCACTGCCGGCGAGAACGCATACAACCGGGCTGCCGGTGTGTGCGGCCGCAAGTCGCCAGGCCTCCAGGGATGCTGCTGCGGCCTACGTCGTGGCCGCTGGTCGCTGCCGGTTGACATTTCTCAGGCTGGTGCTCGCCCTGCCGCCTCAGCCTCAGCCTGATGCTTTCCTGTCCTCCCCTCGTTGCTGCCGCTGCTCTGCACTCTTTTCCTCACCTCACGGTCCTCACCCCGTCCTGCTCAGGAGCTGGCGGACCTGGGCGACGACGCACCGCGCATGGAGCACCTGTGGGACTGGGTGTGCCCCATGACCGCCGGCAAGAACGTGGCCTGCATGGGCTGGAACAAGGCCAACCCCGACCTGCTGGCAGTCGGCTACGGCTGCTACTCCTTCCCCTCGGGCAACGCCACCACCAACAACACGACCGCGCAGAACCAGCAGCAGCAGGCGCAGCAGCAGGCCGCGGGGACGGAGGCCGGCAGCAGCAGCGCGGGTGGCGCCAGCGGCGGCGGCACGAGCAGCGCGAGCAGCGGCGGCACGGCCGCGGCCGCGGCGGCGGCGTCTGATGCCATCAAGGGCCTGGTGGCGTTTTGGTCGCTCAAGAACCTGCAGCACCCGCTGTGGTCGTTCGAGGTGAAGGCGGCCGTCACGGCGCTCGACTTTTCGACGTACAGCCCCAACGTGCTGGCCATCGGGCTGTACGACGGTACGGTGGCCATATACGACATCAAGTCGCGGCAGGGCACGCCCTCCATGGAGAGTGACGTGCACAGTGGCAAACACGCCGACCCCGTGTGGAAGGTGGGTGCGTGGGTGGGTGGTGCGCGGTGTGGTGGCGTGGCGGCGTGGGGGTGTGGAGGTATGGGCCACTCCCTGGCATTGATGATAGGGTTTCGGAGCCCGCAAACTGCGGCTTCCCGTCTCCCACCACCCCCTGCCATTCATTCGACGGACGTGCAGCCCGCGGCGCCTTCCCCGCCACCGCCACCGCCTCAATCAATCCATACACCCGCTTGTCCCACCACTCTCCTCCCCCTCCCTGCTGCCCCTGAACCCCCTGCCCAACCCCCTGAAACCATGACCCCGCTTTGCTGCAGGTCAAGTGGCTGGACCACGGCCCTGAGCGCGACGAGCCGTTGGTGTCCATCTCCACGGACGGCCGGGTGACGCAGTGGTCCATTGCCAAGGGCCTCGAGTTTTCAGACCTCATGAAGCTCAAGCGCATGGCGCGCCGCGGCGCCGGAGGGCCGCCCACCACCGCCGCCGCCGCGGCCGCCAAGGAGGGCGGCGGCGCCAAGGCCGCGGCGGCGGTTCCGGAGCAGCAGGACGCCTTCATCAGCCGCCTCACGAGCGGCATGGCCTTCGACTTTTCATCGCGGGACGAGCGGATCTACGTGGCGGCCACGGAGGACGGCTGGCTGCACAAGTGCAGTACGTCGTACAGCGAGCAGTACCTGGAGTCGTACAGGGGCCACATGGGGCCCGTGTACCAGGTGCAGTTCTCGCCCTTCAAGCGCGACATGTTCATCTCGGCTTCGGGCGACTGGACGATCCGCATGTGGCAGGAGGGCCGCGACACGCCGCTGCTCACCTTCCAGGCCTCCACCACCGAGGTGAACGACGTGCAGTGGTGCCCCACCAACTCGACCGTCTTCGGGTCCGTGACGGCCAGCGGGCGGCTGGAGGTAAGTGCTCGAGGCGGCCGGCAGGGCCGAGCATGGGATTGGCGTCCGTACCGCAGTTGCGTCGCGTGGTCATCGTATGCACGGATGCGCCTCCCCCTCCTTTTAAATCCCTCGCATTACTTGCCCCGCCTGTGCTGCCTGCGGCTGCTGACGCTGTGCTGCTGCCCTGCCGCCGCGCTGCCTTGCCGCGGCCGCTTTGTGCCCTGCCGCAGATCTGGGACTTTTCGCTCTCCACTGTCAAGCCGGTCATGCATCAAAAGACCACCATGAAGATGTCCTGCCTGCTGTTCGCGCCCAACTACCCGGTGGTGGTTTGCGGCGGCGAAGACGGAGCGGTCAAGGCGTACCGCATCTTCAATGTGTCGCACGAGTACGACACGCTGCAAGAGCAGTTGGAGCGGTTGGACGACTGCATCCGGGCCAACGTGATGAAGAGCCAGGCTGCGGCGTGACCCAAGTGGGCAGCACGGCAAAGTGGCTGCCTCCGCCACGCCACAGGGTCACAAGTGTACTAATGCGGATGTTGGGATGGGGCCACTAAGGGGGGCTTTGGGCGGTTGGGGTGAGCTGACAGCTGACGAAAGCGTTTTTCTGACACGGCAGATCGGGCCTTTGAGTGTGTAATTCCTCGTTACAAGTCCTTGAGACATGCAGCGGCGGAACGCAGAACGTATACGATAAGCTCAACGGCCCCAGCCTACTGCATCTTCCTGGGCTCTCGTACATGAAAGGCTGGTACAGCAGGCTCGGGTATCGACACCTTCAGCTTGGGCCTTCACCAAGGGAATGACTCCGCACGACGCACAACCGGGCTATTGAATGGGGCCTCCCCCGCCAGCAGTCTCGCCCTCCCCCCCGCTTGCGGCGTCAGCCACCCGATTGCTGTGGAAGTTCCGGAAGAAGGTCTCTTGTGCTTGCCGGATGTGCTCCGCATAGGAGAAGTCCTTAATAGCTGCCCGGAAGTCCGGATCCTGGAGCAGGTCCAAAAAGAACAAGCAGTGCGGATACCTGCACACCGCGGGAAACCGTGCGTCAGTTCCGGAATCGTGAGACACCGCTTCCCGCTGCCACCCTCCTCTTCTCGCTCAGCCCTCCGTATGGGCTTGGCCTAGGAGTAAAGATTGCGCACGACGCGGATCGGAACTGAACGGACAGCCCCCCTCCCCCCCACCATTTATAGCTCACGTTATGTGGTTGGCGTACGATGGTTGCTTCCAATATTGGAGGTACTTCAAGTAGTTTACGAAAGCTGGGTTATCAAAGTACTGCTTTGTCGCGAGCCCTGCAGGGTAGATGGCCGTTCATCGGTCCTTGCGATGTATAACAACGATGCTACGTGTAACTACAGCTTACAGTTGATGTAAAGTGGATTGGCAAGGCATTGAACAAACTCCAGCTCGAGGGCAAAGCGCTCGTGCCCGCTGATGCCAACCTCTTGGTCTGTCCACGGTCTGTTCGTAGTGCTTGCCATTCATCGTTTGCCATTGAACAGCACATACATTCTTGACTAGTTGTGCTTGAAGTCCCTACCGGCGCTCGCCTGCATCCATCGTCGCGCTCTGCACTCCACACCTGTGCGAGTTACTATTAGAAGCCAAACGATACCTTTCCAATACACTTTACAGTCAATATGTATACACGTAGGGAGATGCGAATGCGATGGCTCGTTTGGCGGCAAACCGTCACAGCTATGGTGTGTGGATCGCACCGGCAAAGTCACAACAGTGTGAATTGTCGAAATGTAAGGGGACGTGTCCATCGAAACCATACAGCAGCACCCCAAAGTACGACATAAAACCCGCCTCCACCTGCCGTATTTAGTCTTATGAAGAGTCCGGAGTCACACACATCCACCCAAGCTCCGCGTCCATGCACAAACTACTGGGCAAGCCCAACTCTGCCGTCCTCTATAATGCTCTACCGCATCCCAGCGGATAATCAAGAATCGCCACGCCACACCCACAAGCAGCACTCTCGGACAGGCTGCTCACGGCGTTTGGCAATGCGCAAATTATGTGCACATTAGCGAATGCCCGTATCATCACCCGCTTTGTACGCACGCATCTGGCTATAAAGCCGCCCGCATAAAATCCCCTCATTCGCACGCCAGCTTGTTGTCGAAGGACGACATGCAGATGGCGAACGCCTGGAAGGCGGAGATCGGCCACTGGTAGTCCATAGTGAACGTGTCCTTGCCCACCTGCCCAAAACGTAACGGGTGAGAGAAAAGGCATCGGTTAAAAGCATGTTGCTGGGCATCAGGAACAAGCCCGGCTGGCAGCAGCCAGCCCATGGGTAGTACGTCCCGGTTCCAAAGCCCTCAACCGCCGCTAGAGGTTTGAAAAATCGCGGAAGAGCAGCGGTGTCCGTGAAGCGAGGGGGAATGGGCGGTTGATTGTTGGTAAAGAGGGGGCGTCGGACAAGCGCGTTTCACCCTCTCTTGACCACTTCCGCGTGAGGCGCTTGAGCGCCGCGAGCTTTCCTGGTGTTCCATTGCTGCCCGCAACCGCCACCGCCAGAGGGAGGCGCTTCAACATAATGGCTCGCGTGTCGCGAGCTTAGACAAATCTAGCGCTCAAATTTTGGCCGTAGCTCTCGTAAGCACGACACGCTTTGAAAACGTGCACCACATCTTTGACCACGCCACTGCCCACCATAATCGGCAAATGCGTTCGGCGCAATAGACCAGGTTTAACTGATTGACTTCGTGAGCCCCGCACACCCTCCTCTTCCTAGCGTGAGAGCTTTCCACCATCTGTGCGGACTGCAATCGAACATCACTCGTTTTAGGTCAGGCGGTTTCGCATGAGCAGCCCCCGAACGGCGTTTCCGTCACGGTAAGGAGGGACCGTACGGCACCTGTTCCGTAGGTGGTGAATGAGTTATGTGCGCCCCCCCTCGACGGAGATCCTTTGTGTATGTGTGTGTATGTGTATGGGGGGGGAACACACGTCACTGGCGTACAGCCAGTACAACGTGTAAACGCCTAATGTCTTGGTGGTGGTCCACGCCTACGTGCGCCCATACGTTTGCCGGCGCATTAAATTCCAACGAGCAGCACCCAAGTCCCATAGTCGGCAAATATTACCCCTTGTCCGTCCATCGAGCGACTCCCAGCCCTGTACCCAACTAGGGCCATGTATGCCCAATGACGAACCCTGCTCATTTCGTTGCATGCTCGACCTGGTCCCGTTGGCCTGCTGTGACTACTGTGTTCGCAACACCTCACCTGCCTTGTCCAGGGGCCTATGGTGGGTGCAGATATTTTAAATGCATGTTCCCGGACCCTTATTATGAAGGTGGTACAATCGGGCCAACTTCGCGTCGGTGCGCCCGCTCACGGAACCCAAGCAATAAACGTTCTCGAGCCGCGTCGGCCCCGCCCCCCCACCCCCCGCGCCGGCCCAGCTCGTGCGGCCCACCTTGCCGAACTGGAGGATAATGTGGTTGTGGTTGTCGTCCGACACCAGCTGGAAGTTCTTAACGGACGCCTCCGTCACCCGCCCGTTGAAGTTCAAGCAGTAGGCGTTCAGCTGCAGCGGGACACAGCGAACAAGGCAAGGTCTTAAGGCACCGCGATTTGGAGCCACGGCTGACAGGCGCACCAACGTGCGCAAACTCCAAGCCCCTGACGCAGCTGTTCACCAAGCAGGAGGAGCGCCTCACCTCTTCATTCCAGCGCGGCGGCTTGTTGCCCATCATGACCAGCTCGTCCAGCCTCGTCCGGTGCTTAATCCTGCAGCGTGCCATGTCAGGATTCAGTTGGGCGGCATCGTCCATGTTTAAATCCCGCTTACAATTGACGTGCGGAACCACCCTCTCCACCCGGTTCCCCTTACCGCTCAAGGATGCAGTCCGTATCGCTGGTCGCGGTGTACAGCCTCCGGCCGCTTCCGTCAACGGCGGGGATAGCCGCCATCATCTTCCGGGGCCCCCGTGTGCCCAGCACGTTGTATTGGTACGTCACCGCCCCGAGCTCCTGCCGGGCGGCGTCAGCCCCCGACCCGTCCTTCTTCCCGGGTTTTGGGCCCCGATCGTAGATCGTGAACTCCGTCCCCACAAAGTTCGCGCGCACTTTCCCGAAGAAGGAGCCGCTCTCGCGGCTGAGGTCGTCGATGTTTAGTGAAATGACGTAGTTGCTTGTCGTCTGCTTCTTGCGCTTGCGTGCCGAGAGCAGGAACTTCCGACCCTCCTCCAGAAACAACGAGTACCGCGGGTACATTTTCGCTGGCCCCCGGTCTCGAACAATGACGCACTGAACGGGACCGGTCTTTGGCCCGGGCTGCATGAGGAACGTCGGCATGTCGCTGAGGTCCAACTGCGGCCCGGGCCGGGGCGAGGCCACCGCCTGCTTTTCTGCCGGCCGGTTCGAGCTGCCCAATTCGTCGTTGGGATCGTAGGACGGCCGCAGTCCATGGATCAGCCCCATGCCACCCGTGCTGCTGGCTGGCGTAGACGCGGCATCCGTTGCCAGCGAGCCTCCAGTTTGCGAAAGATTGGATGGCCGGAACGACGGCGATTCAGCCAAGCTTTTTGACGTGACCGGAGGCGGAACTCGCAAAGAAGGATTTTTGTGAAGCGAGTTTGGTGTGTACGTCCCGGACTGTAAGCGCTCTTGCCGTTTAGCGGCAAGTGATGGCCCTTTCCTTGCTACAGCTGATGTTCCATTCGGCGTCGTCGGTGTGGGTTCCTCCGCAAGGACATCGCCGTCCGTGAACAGCTCGTTTGTGTAAAGTGACACTGCAGCCAAACAGCAAAGGGCCAGGACAAAGTTACGTAAAGCAGAGGAAGACGGCAAAAAGCGGCCAGGCATCGTTATTCCGAACTACGGCCACCCCGACCCACCTCTGTCCCGAAGAATAGCAGCTGAGTCCGGCCGGTTAGGCGTGCTGATGCCGCGTGAGGCCACCGCCGACATAGTTGCCGCAAGGACCGGCACGTAGCCTGCCGCCCTCTCATCGTCGCTGCGGGGCAGAGGACGCTAACCCTCAAGCGGTGTGTCGTCGCATGCGGAGTTGCTGCAGGAACAATAGCGAGCTTCAAGCTCACCTATCCGAATCCATCTCTCCCTGCCTTTCTAGTTAAAGCTCTAAGTTGGGTTACAGTAATGGCCTCTGCGGGCCCCAAGCCAGTTGTGCGCCAAGGCTAGGAAAGCGTCCGTAAGCTTCGAAGTATATGCGAAAAATGGCTAAGCATGGTACATGAATTGATGTGCAGGCAAAATAAGCAGAAAACGATTTCCGAAGTGCTCGAGTGACTTTGGGCGACTGGAGCTTTGTCGTACCCGGTGCCCCGAAGTGGGCCCACAATTGTCGGCTCGCGCGCTTCCTCAAGCTTGCTGAGCGCATTCTGTGTATTTCCTAGTGACCACAAAGTACCTCGTAGGCTTCCTGAGGTACTTCCAGTAGGTTACTGTGGACTTCAACTATGGCCACAATGCAGCGTTCGTGCACCGGCACCTCCCGGTCGGGTGCCTCTGCTAGCCTGGTGTCCGCTAGGCCAATTGCCCAGCGCCTTTGCTTCCAGCCCGCCGTTCGCTTGAGTGCCAAGCAGCAGCGCGCTGCGGCTGGCCGCGCGATGCCCAAGGTGCGGCTGTGGCCCCGCGTTTGGCAAGAGCCACAACTTTGCCAGTCTTGGCTGTCCTTCACGATGCACCAACTTGATGGTGTAGATTGTGGCGGCCGCGGCGGTGGACGCTGCGGTTGAGGAGCCCGCAAAGTTGCCAATTGGCTTCCATAGGTGAGCTGCGAGTCTTCTGCAAGCCAGTCCTGGCGACCTCGCATCTCTATGATTACTGAAATAAGTGAAACATTTGTGCAGGTATGAGACGATGATGATCCTGAAGCCTTCCCTCAGCGACGAGGAGAGGTGCGTCTGGGGGCAACGGGGCGCAGGGGATACCTGCGCGGTCGTTTAGGGGGGGTTGTATCGTGTCCGATTAATATCTTTGGGACATTGATCCGGTGTGGCGCAGGGACCGTGAGCTGGCCAAGTTCGAGGCGTACCTGAACAAGCAGGAGTGCTACGAGATCAGTGCCCTCGTGCGGGGGCGAAGCAAGCTGGCGTATCCCATCAAGGGGTGAGGAGTTGACGCTTTGCTAGTGGCCCACGCCCTTGGTCACAGGCGCTTATTAGCACGTTTGCGCACGCCTGCGCCCAGCATCAACACCCCCGCCTGCTTGGCCCCAAACATTTGCTCTGTAGGGAGTGGGATGGCATCTTCGTCCTCTACTCGTACGTCGCGACCCGCCAGACTGGCCGCGCCGTCCAGCTCCTCCTATCCAACCCGGAGGCCGGTGCTGAGGACACGGTCCTGCGGCACATCACCCTGTGCAAGCAGTAAGCGGCGTTGGAGGCGCAGCTCGGAGGATAATCGCTAATCGCTTGGAATTGGAGCTTGGATTTGGAGCGTAGAAAGCCGCTATCATAGCAGCCGGGTTTTGTTTGTCCGGATGCGTTAGAATGGCTGACGTCGTTTTGGATGTACGACGGGATGGATGTACGTCACGTCGCTGTGGACGGGATGTGCCAGCATGTCGTTGCCACTTTGGGGATGAAGCCTTGCTGCTGGGCTGCGGCTAGGCCTTGGTTATAGGCATTAGGCCATGTGGAAGGTGTTGGTACGCATTTGTGAGGATGGCGGTGTCCGCGGGTACGAATTCGTGTGGAAAGCGGTTTTGGTTTTGGCTGAAAACCAGAGACACACACACTGCACATACTGCACGATGTGGTACCATTGTGGAACGGTTTGCAAGTACGGACGCCTCCAGAAGAGTTTCGCGCCGTGGTCCGCCGTCATGGACGTCTGTGATGTGACATGTTGGTGCCACGGCCTTTTAAGGCACTTGGGTTGCCCCGCTTGCCTCCGGTCTGTTACAAAGCTTGCCCGAACATCTGCGCCAGCTTCCCGCGCACCGGCTCCGGCACATTTGCAACCACCTGCTCCCAGCGCCCGGACGCCGCCAGGTTGGTCTTGTACAGCTGCAAGATCTGGGCCATCTCGTTCCGGAGCCCCTCGCACTCGATTCGCCGCCACGAGGCGAAGGCGGAGCACAGCATTGAAAACGCCGGCAGCGCTGCCTCCGGGTTCATGCGAACGAGCCTGCGAAACCCACAGACCCAGATTGGATAGCATCTCGTCAGGCAGGCAGTAATTACGGCGAAGCACCAGGGGTTTGGGGTGGAGGTGGAAGGTATGGACATACGCCTGTACGGCGCTGCAGGTCCGCAAACAACACTACCGGTACAGCCAAAGCACCAGCGGACACCCTAACAGCCAAAGCAGCAGCAGCACCCTAACCAGCAGCAGCAGCACCGTTACCCAGTGACAGTGATGACACGTGCGTGCAGTTCAGGGCAAAGCGCTGGTGAACACGGCAGGCACTCGCCTGCACAGGCCCAGGAAGGCGTGCTCCTTCTCGCTGCCGTCCCGGATGTTTCGGAGCTGGCCGCACCACGGCAGCGCGAAGTGGCCCAGGTGCGGCGCCAGCTGGTCGGCGCAGCGCCAGGCGGTGCGGCCCAGCGTGATGGAGCAGTTCTCCAGGATGGAGGGCGGCATGCGCCCGGGGCCGCTGTACGACAGGATGGACGTCATCCGGTGCGCAATAGCCTCTGCAGTGGACGAGGCGGGGCGGTGGCGAAGGGTGGCGCAGCGCACAGCAGTCACCAGCATCCGGTCAGATGCGAGACAGCGAGGCGAACCGGAGGATGGGGGACAGCAGGCTGCAACATCCCGGTAGCCCCATATCCGGTAGCACCACATGGGGGAATGGGTTCGGCCAATGGTGCACTGGGTGTTGCCCGCATGCGCATGGACGCACACATTAGGCGGGGGGCTGGGGGAACGGAAAGCGCTCGGCCCCGAGCGGCCCCCCAGTGCACGGGGCGGGGCCCCGTGAGTGCACACGTCTTGACCCACATACCGGTACCAAACAATCCGGGGCCATTGAATCCCCCAACCTTGTGGCGAGGGCTTTCTTTGGGCGCTCCCCCCCCCACACGCACACACCTGCGTGCAGCGCCACCCTCTCCGCGTCCACCTTGATGAGCACCTCCCCTAGCGACCAGCAGGCGTTGTTGGCTGCCGCCAGGTTGGCGTCCGTGATGCGCGGCAGCTCCATCATGGCCATGCAGCAGCCCACCAGCGGCTCCAGCACCGGCAGCAGGTGCGCCACGCAGGCGGAGGCCAGGTCGCCGATCAGCGCAAAGGCGCTCTGACGGATGTCGGGCGACGGGTCCCTGAGGGGGCAGCCCAGCAGCGGCAGCGGCAGCGGCAGGGAGAGGCCAGGGCGGCCCCGGGGGGAGGGGGAGGGGGAGGGCAGGGCAAGGCGGTTCAGCAGGGTGGAAGAAGACGAGCCACAGCGAAAGGAAGCGAGGCGGTGTAGGCGAGAGAGCGGACCCAGAGAGGCGGGCGGGGGGGGGGCGCGGGAGCGGTGTTTCCGCCGCTTGGCCGAGGGGGAGTGAGTGGAGTGCGCGTGGCAGCCGAATTACGTGCAGGGCCCGCTGCGCGACGCCGCCGTTAGCCCAGCCTGGACTACCGGCTGCTCATCACCGGTACTGCCGGGAGCCACCCCCATGCGGTACCAAACCACCAAGCACCCATACCGGCTGGCTGTAGATGCGGCAGTGACAGCGCAGTCGGCTGGACCGCTGGCTCTCGCGGCAGCGCGAGTAGTACGCGGGCCCCGCCCTCCCCCCCGCCCGCCCGCCCCCAGCGCTCCACCCCACCCGCCCAACCATCATACCGACCCACCCACCCACATACCCATCCACCCAGCCAGCCACTCTCCCGACCTCCCAGCTGCACTTACGAGCAGCACACCATGAGCATCTGCACCAGCGGACTGGCCGCCACCAGCGACTCGATGCTGGTGCGCAGGCCCTGAGCCAGGCCGCTGATCACATCCAGAGCCAGGATCACGTAGTTGGGGTCGTACTCCAGACCGGCAGCGCCGGCGCCAGCGCCCGCGGCGCCGCCGGCGGTCCTGTCCGCGCCGGCCGCCGCTGCCGCCGCCTGAGCCTCGGCCCCCGACCCTGCCTGTTGTGCCTGCTGCTGCTGTTGCCCGGCTTGCAGGTAGGCGCCCGCCAGCGCCAGGGCCTTGTCGTACAGCGCTTTGGCGTACAGCTCCACCGCCCGGCCGGTGTGGGGCGTCACGTTGGCTAGGCACTCCATGGTCGCTAGCAGGTCCTGGAGGGGAGAAGCAGGAGGTGGAGAAGCAGGAGGAGGAGGAAGGCGGAGGAAGGGGAAAGCGGAAGAGGAGGGTAAGTGGGGGTATTCGGCGGTCATCAGGGGGCTTTCCGCGCGGCTCAAACATGCGGGCGGCACCACATTCACGGCACCACATTTGCCTTCCCTTCCCGTGCGTCCCCTTGCCGCCGCCGAAAGGGCCGCCACCGCCGCGCCCCGGCTCAATTGTGTGCGCCCCACAGTGCTGTCCCGGTTGCACCCTTCGAAAGCCCCCACACCAGCCAGGCCGGGTCCCCGACAACCCCATGAGAGGGATCCAGAGGCCATGCGCCTGCGCAAACGCTGCCGGGAGGCCAGCGGGGCCCGCCAGCCGCCCTCCCTCTCTCCCTCGCCCTCTCCCTCGCCCTCGTCCGCCCCCACCTTGTCCGTCATCGGCGCAGACGTGAACTTGTGCACCAGCGGGGGCAACACAATCCCCGCCAGAGCCGGGTCGGCAATGCGCGGCCCCAGCACGCGCGCCGTACAGGCAAGCGCGTCGTACGTCACCACCACACCCCGCCGCGTGTATCGTGTGACTGCCGCCGCCAGCGCCTCCAGTATCGCCTGCACCAGCGCGTCACGCGGGGGGGGGGCACGAGCGTGTGGGTGGAGGTGGTGGTGGCGCAGGGGGGTGGTTGGTTGGGAGGGGTGTGTGGCACGGGATGGAAGGCGAGGGGGGGCGTCAACGAACGATGCGCGAAGCGCGCCCGCATGGCACTCGCGCATCAAGTATGACCGCACCTTCGATCGTAGCTGTAGTACAAAGGGACAGCGCACAGTACGGCATACGGCATGTGGCGCGTGCATACCTTGACGTACGGCTCCAGCAGCTTGTCCGGGTTCTTGTGCCCCTCGCCCGCCGTCTCCACGACGACCGCCAGCGAGCTCACTGCCGCCGCCTGAACAAACTTGTTGGCGTCGGCCATACTGCGCAGCACCCCCGCCACCACCTCGTCCAGCAGCGGACGACCGGCAGCGCCGCGATCCGCAACACCTGCCGAAGCGCCAACATACCGCCAAGTGCCAGGCGCCAGGCACAGAGCGTGCCGCAAGGCGGGTGGGCACACGGCGTGTGAGGCGGCATTAGAAGGGCGACAAGAGAGGCCGCCGCGGTGCCAGAGTGCGAGGATGCGAACACAAGGGGCGAGAACACAAGGGGCGATGGGGAGGTCCCCGCTGCCGCCGCCCAGGCAGTCGGGGAGGGCCCAACGGCGGATCTGGAGACGGACTCAGCTGACGGACCGACAGGATGGATGGATGGGTGCGGAGAAAGACGGGCACAGCAGCAGCAGCAACAGCAGCAAGCGCAGCGGTATTGAAAGGGACATGTGGCGGCGCGCGGGGTCTGCTCCGGAACCACTCATCCCGCGCGTTTCAGACCCGGCGACATCAACCCCCAACCCCCCAACGCACACACATGTCGAGCAACGCAGCCTTCCAAGATCTTACCCGCGGCGCCGCGCAAGCCCACCGTCGGCTTCCAGTGTTCCCACCCACCCACCCACCCACCCACGCATCCACCCACCCACCCACTCCCCAGCCCCCCGCCGCGCCCCAACGCCCCGCCTCACCCTGGAACAGCCAGTGGCTGTATCGCCCGAGTGTCCAGCAGGTGATGATCCGAACCATGGGTCGCGCGTCCGCCAGTGCGGGCAGCAGCATGTGGATCATGCCCTCCAGGAAGGGCTGCAGACCCGCGTGGCAGCCGTGGCTCACAGCGCCCAGAGCCAGGATGGCGGACTCGCGGGAGCGCCAGTTCGAGTCCTGAGGGGAACGGGGAGGGGGCATGCGGGGCGGGAGATTATCCACGTATAGGGGTAGAGCAAAACAGTCCTAGGCGACAAGCGGCCCAGGGGGGGACCAACTGGAGGAGAAGGAAGGGGAGAGGGTGGGGGCAGGGGAGTGGGGGGGAGTTGGGGGGCGGGGTGACAGCCCCCGGCGGGCGACTGGGCCCCCCCTCCCTCACACCCCTCAACAGCAGTCCCCAGATACGGAAAACACGGAAACACGCCTCTCCGCAGCAGCCCGCCCGCCCACCCGACCGCCCCCCCCCCGGCCCCACCTGCAGCCGCTGCTGCACGATGGGCAGCAGCACCGGCAGCAGGTCGTCTCCAAAGTTGTTGGACAGCATATCAAGAGCCTCCGCACTGCACTTGCGCAGGTTCCAGGCGCTGAACACCTCGCCGTCGTCGTCGTCGTCATCGCCGCCCTCGCCGCCGCCGCCGGCCCCCTCGCCGTCCGCCGCGCCCGCGCCGTGCTCCCTGCGCGGACAGCAACAGGCCGCTCGTGGACAGACGCTCGTGGTCGGCCGCAACCACCTGCACGCTCCGAGGCCCCCCCCCCACAACGGCTGTGATCCCTCCTCCCACCGCCCCACGCACCCCAGGTGTGTTTGGTAGGGGTTGCTGGGTCCGTCCGGCCGGCCGGCCGCCAGGTTCACTTCGGTAGCTTGGCTGTAATTCTGCTGCATTATCGGTATCCCGCGAAGACCCCGTTACGCACCGTATAAATAACATCCCCCAACACCACGTCTGCAGCTTTTTGTAACGCACCCCTTCCCGGTTCCCGCCCGCCGGGCCTCGGCCTACACGTGCGCCCTCCCCAACAGCCGCCCCGGCCCCTTCGGGTGCCACCCCAGACCCCACCCCCATTCCCTGCGACCGACCCACCCACCGAGTTCGGGGCATGAAGGGTTTGACGTCCTGGTCGCGATCCTCCGTCTGCGTGGCCGAGCCCTCCGCCGCCTCCGCCTCCGCCACCTCATCGTCGTACTCGTCAAACACCTGCCGTACAGAGAAAGGCAAAGACACACGCACCGGGTGGGTCCAACTGGGCCGCCGTGCAAAACCGGCACTAGTCACACCCGGGGACGACGCCCTGGACGACCCGCTTGGTCCCCTACACCCTCCTCCGCCCCCACCCTTCACCCGCCAGCCACTCCCTTCCCCACCACCAGCGCAGCCGCCCAAGTCCACTACCCCAAACAGCGTAGTCCCCCGCCTCACTGCCCCGCTGAAATGCAACTCAGTGGAGGTGAGGCGGCCACCTCCCACCCGGAATCCGCGTCGGCCCCTCCACATATACACACACACGCCCAACGCACTTTCCCCCCACCCCACCCCGCACCCGCCTGCCCGCCTTCCCACGCCCTCCCCCCCCCACACACACCCCCGCCCGCCCCCCTCCTCACGCACCATGTTCTTTAGCAGCACGGGTATGAGTCTCGCCAGGTAGGGTCGTAGCAGCGCCGGGTCCATCTGCAGGTCCAGGTAGGCGGTCCAGAACTCCGCCGCCGCCAGAGCGACCCGCGGGTCGGTGTGCTCGTTGGAGGCCAGCATGTACTCCACCAGCTGGCCCATGAAGGGCACCAGCCGGTCAGCCAGGGTCGAGGTGGCGGCCACCAGACCGCTCACCACCTCCTTGCGGACACGGTGGGAGGAGTCGTTGGCGAGAGCGAACAGACCCTGCAGGTAGCTGTGGAGGGGCGCGCGCGTGTGTATGTGGGGGGGGGGGAGGGGGGGAGGGGCGCAAGGGTTTGAGGGTGAAATGCGCGGGATAAACGGGGAGAAATTTGAGAGTCGACTGCGGCGATGGGAGGGCAAGGACAGAGGCGGCGAGGAGCAAAGGCAGCGGAGGCCGGCAGGGGGCGGAGGGGCGGAGGTCTGTTTGGGCGATGGAGCGCACGGGGGCGTGTGCTCGAGGGGGGTGCTCTGCGGCCCTAAAGGAGGGTCAGGGCGGGCGATACGATGCGCTGCGATGCGGCCCCGGCTGCTGCTGCTGGGTCCTGCTGCTGGGTGCTGTTAGTCTGTGTGCTTCCCTGGCCCCTGCTGAGCTGCCGGCGGTGAGCTGTCTGCGTGCTGCCACCCGCACCCGATGACCGGGATCCTCCCAGCGACCCAGATGGGTCCCGGATGGAGGCCCTCGCACGGATGCTGTGGGCTACCGCCTCCTCCTCCGCTCCACCATCCAGGTACCGGTAGCTTCCTCCGTTGCGGCTACCGCCAGCCAGATCCGTGCCGCCCGGGGGCAGCCGCGACCGCAACGCGCCACGGCAACTCCCGCGGCCCCCGGCCAGTGCGCCAGCACCTCCTGCTGCTCCTGCTGCTGCTGCTGCGCCCGCCGCGATAGCCTGCCGCGGCGAGCGCAGAGCCGGGCGTGGAGGCTGTCCTGCGTCTGTTCGGGCTGGATGGCTGCATGGCTGATGAGGGTGTCCGCGGACCGGCAGCTGGCAGGAAGCCGGCGGCCACTTCGGGGCGTCTGCACCACACTCCCGCAACCGTAAGCGCGCTGGGGTCCTTCACCATCCCCTGCTGCCAATACCAGCTGTTGCGGCGCCGGAAAGCTGCCGGCAAGGAAGCCACACGGGCGCGGGCACCCCTTTGCGGCGGCGCCCCGATCGCGTGCGTGCAGCGTGGCCCGTGAGCTCACCGCCCCCCTCACCCCGTTTGGCGGCTCCCGCACACTCGCTTTCCGCGACCGCCCCAGCCAAGGACTGAGACACGTTGCATGGAGTCCGAGTCCGCCGGGCTGAATCCGGACGGCAGCATGTACAGCCCCCTTGAGTGTGGCCCGCACGACCAGCGACCCTCCGCCTCCATCCCAGCCGTCCCCGCCGCCCCCTCCACCCCGCCCAACACCCAGGGACGGGCCGGCCCGCTGCTCCCCGCCCACGCCCGCTGCCGCTGCTGACCGCGCCCCACCTGTCTACGTTATCCTGCAGCCCCCTGGGCATGTGCGGCGCCATGAGGTTGAGGCACGCCACCGCCGCGCAGCGCACGTCCTCCGCCGCCGACTGCATCAGCCGCAGCAGCGGGGGGACCACCAGGCTGCTGGCCGGTGCCCCGCCGCCTGCCCCTGCCCCGGGCAGCCGCACCTCCACCTCCACCTGGCTGGGGTGGTCCTCCAGAATCTGCATAGTGAGGTAGGAGAGTGGTATGGGGGTGCAATTCGGGGGAGGGAGGGAGGGAGGAGGGCGTCGCAATCGAGCCGGAGACCGAAGGGAGTCGGAAACCAAAAGGAACGCAGAGTTCGCTGTACTGGTGGGCTGCTGGGGCGTGTGCAGAGCCCCGGAGCAGACCCGTGGGGGAAGGGAGTGGCGCCCAGGCCCAGGCCGAGGCCCGTGAAGGCAGTGGGGTTCGGGGAAAGCGGAAAAGGGCGACAGCAGCGGCTGGTGGGTGCGCAAGAGGGAAACCACCGCACCCCGCTGCACCCCGCTGCGTGTGCGCACACGCGTGCAACCCGCCTTCAGCCCCACCGCCCCACCCCCGCGGAGTGGCGCCACAGCCCGTTCGGACAGCTCCGCTGGCGAACGGGCGGCGCGCAGTGGCAGCAGTACGCCGCCACTCCTCCGCCCGTTACGGCGCCGGCCCCCGCCCCGCGCGATGGAGACGGATGGCTCCTGGCCCCTAGGCTTCCAGCCTGCAGGCCCAACCGCGCCGGCGGGGGCCCCGGCGCCCCGCACCCCCGTCCACCCACACCCCACCCACCAATACCAACGACGCATCGCGCCCTAAAATTGTCGCGCCCCCACCCACTTTGTACAGTGTGTCCTGCGCCCCATCCAGCACGTTAGGGTCCTCCGCCTGCAGGCAGTGCGGCAGCGCCGCCGCCAGCTCCGGCCATTCGTCCAGGCCGCCCAGTCCCACGATCACGGACGCGATCGTGCCGGAAGTGTGGCGCAGCTGCCGGTTCGCATGGCCCAGCAGCGGCAGCAGGGCGCCCTGTCGGCCGGTGGTCGGCCGCGCGTCGGGTGGGGCCAACAGGCGGGGAGGGACGCAAGAGCGGCGTCAAAGATCAGGAACGGGGTTGGGGTCGGGGTTGGAAGGGGGCGGAAGAGAACAGGGGAGAGGGGGAAAGGGGGCGTGTCGAGTGGCACTGCGCTGCGGAAGTCGTGCGCTGGGAGTGGAGGGCCACCGGGACGGCCCACTCGCCCGCAGCTGGCGACTGCAGGGGCACTTCGGAGGGCTGCACTTTTCACTGCGGTCCCTCAAGATCCCGCGACTTCCAGTATCGTTGTTCAATCGCCCCCCCCGCGCCATCCGTTCCCTTAAACTGCGTCCTGCCCTGGCCCTGCCCTGGTCCCGGCCCCTACCTTGATGTACGACTTGAACTCCGATGGCAGGTCCTTATACTGTTTGCTAAGGTTGTTTTTGAGTAGCAGTCCTGCGCTCTGACGCACCTGCGTGCTCAACACGCCAGGGGGGCACCATCACGCCGCCGCCCCTCGATCTGGCTATGCACGTGGGAGAGGGAGGGCGGCATCGTGTCTTACCTCCACCGACAGTTGCTCCCCCGTTGCAAAGATAAAGGCCAGGTAGTTGTTAAAGTCCGGATACGCTCTGTATGCTTCTAGTTGTTGAAATATCTGCATGTATAACGGTTTGGTGCCGTTGGGTGATGTCGATCCAAAGCACGCACTGCGGCCTCCACTGGCGAGTCCAGCGCAGACAGACATGCTGATCGCACGGGCGTGCTGACCTTGCTTTGATTAGTCCCCGGCTGTTGATACAGGGTCAAGAGGTTGACTAGCTGAAGCACACCCTCCTGCGTCGGCGTCCACGATGCCGCCATGATTTGCCCGTCACCGTATCAACTATCTATGGTCGGTATCCGTGTTGTAACGTATCGTCATTGCGTGGGAAAAAATTGAAGCAAATAAGCGCTTCTCTCAGGCATCTCGGCGAAACGGGCATCAGCACACGACGGGCCCCTAGACTGGCAACATTGTGAATGAATAATCTACTTTGAGGCTGAATACAAGGACGCGTATTTTTCGTCTACTCCGTACGGGCATTGCGGGTTTGCGCTTTGCGGCATTAGTTACTTTTCTAGATTCGTTGCAGTCACTGTCAACGAGATTAATTATGTCCCTAACTGTGCCATGTATCGGTGAAATCTATTCTGATTGCATCGCAGATGATGTGCGCTTCAAATCACGGCTTCTCCCTCAAGTGCGCAAATCATGCGCACATGCATGGGTCCTCCGTGCATTACCTTATCATTTCTATTTGTTATATGATAAATGTCTAGCTGTAAAGCTAGATGCATAGACGGGGACAAGTCTGGCGCTTCCGAAAACCGTAGCTGTCGAATGTGGAGAGGATACCCTGTCTGTGTATTGCATCCTCTGGCAGTATACAGCACATGCCTCAATTCATTACGATTGTATGCGCACGTTAAACATTAGCCGCATTGACTGCATTTATGACAAGGCCGACACTTCCGATAGACAGGGATAGCCGTAGCTGTCGAAGACCCTTTGGTCGGCACCTGTCGGCAATACCAAGCCAAGCCAAGCCAAGTTATTTAACTGAACCCATAATATTTGTGTGATCCCCTCTGGAAAATCTCGATGAAGCTTGCTCACTGACAAGGTTGCCCCCCAAAAGAGCAGGGTTAAAGCCAGCACAGCCCAAAGCCCCAAGCAAAGCGCGCGGGACTGAGAATGAGGGTATGAGCTCTTGGGAGTCACGACGACATGCTTGCATTTCGAGGTCTCTGCACTAAGAAGTCAGTAGCGGGAGAACTGGTATGTTAGTGGGCGTCGGTTGTGGACGGCCGGGGACGCCGGAAAGCCGGAAAAGGCAACGGTGGACAGCAGTCGACGCGGCAGTACCTGTCAAACATACTTGAACCTTACCTAACCCTTGCCTTATTTCTACCTCTTCTACCTGGTGGACTGCGACCACGTCGCCACCGGACAAACCCATCTGGTCGGGCTTGCCTTACGACCCGATCAGCAACGGACACAGCGCGACCATCAGCGCTGCATGCGCACGCTCTCGTCCCTAGCCACCAGCAAACCGCACCGGCAATGACAAGAGCCAGTGCAAAGCTTTGCCATTTCAGTTGCCCATCGGTGTTGTGGGCACCCCACACCCGCACAACTGGTGTTGTGCAATGCGTCGCCCTCGACGCCATTGCTCCTGCGTTTCCCGCATTCCCGGCGTGGCCGACTGGACCCAGGCCCCAGTCTTACGGAGAGGGCCATCAACCGCGTGGTCACTGACTTCTGGGACCGCCGACGAGGTAGTTTGGTTGCGACTTCCTTTGCCCCGGTGGTCTCCGCTGCAGTGCAAGGCCCGCTGGCTGTACCCTTCCGCGGGTCTGCAGCCCGCTGCAACATTTCAGTAAAATTTCTGCGCCCCTTATGACATGTTATGTACGGTTTTGTGAAGGTACTCGTGTGATGGCCCGGGCTCCGTGCACCATGACCGTGCTATCCCGCCCTCTGCGCCTTGAGTCCGTGCCATCAACCTTATACCCTTGGAAGGTGCCTTTCGTGCCTCGTCTCAAGGATGACTTTGGTAAAACCAGAGGAAGCGAGATCCCGCAGGTACCCAGAGCGATCAGAGCGTAAGGGCAGCGCGGATAACCGCACACAGCAGTGCTCCCCGTCGACGGGATGAATGACCCATCCGCGGGGTGCATCAGTTGTCCCGCGTTGTCATGTGTACGCCGCTGAGCAGCCGGGGAATGGGGCGCCGGTCTTGCGGTGTTCGGGTCCACCGCCTGGTGCAGCTAGGCACCTGCCCGATCTGTCGCCGCTTCTCTTGCAAGACAGTCCTTTAGGCAACCCCCCGCAGATCCTTGAGCTGGCTAGAGATCGCCAAAGCCTAGCATGCCAGCTGACGTTGCATACCTTGGCCTTATAAAACCTTCATCGGCTGCTTCCTCTCCCAACGCTGCTACACCGATGGGATCCATCCGCTGCACTTCACAGCTGCCCTAATGGGACACGCGCTCATCCTGCACAGCTTGCTGTAACGCTGCATGTTATCCGGTGCGTTTCCGCAATTCGAACCCTGCTTGTTTTGTCTGGTCGCTTGGCCGATGCTGAACAATTGCAGCGGAGCAGGCAGTGGCAAATTTTGCGTCATGAGCTTACACGGCAACCACCATGCCACGGAACCCGCACGAAGATTGGCTGTGCAGCGGGACATCCCGGGCACCGAGGCGCGGAAGCAGACCACTCCTCGAAACGAAACGCCGACGAGAGACCGCCTGCCGCTTTAAAGCATCCCGTTGCAACGCTGCTGCACCCTGGGAAGGGGCTGCTTAGTCGAACAGCGAGAAGCCCATGTCCTCCTCCTCGGAGGGCTCCTCCTTCTTGGGCTCCTCCTTGGCAGCCGGGGCCGCGGCGGCGCCACCGGCAGCAGGGGCCGCGGCGACGGCGAACTTGGAGGGATCGGCCAGGTAGTCCTTGACCTGTAGAGGCACAACAATAACAAAGCGTACGCACAAACGTGTCAGACGTCAACAAGGACCTTCATCCCCGACTGCATCTGATGCGAGTAACCCACACCCACGCCGGCCAGCGCGCCTCGCCCCGCCACTAGCATGCGGGATGGACACAGACACGGGGTAGCCACCGACCCATCAATCCCAGTCGCCTCTTGATACCGCACCTTCTGGGCCAGCGGGAAGGTGTAGTCCGTCTCCAGGGCAATGGCCAGGACGTTCTTGTAGCCGTCGATGATGACGTGCGGGGCGGCGGCCAGCGACGGGTAGTTGGCGCCCAGGGACAGCGCCGCCACCTCGCGGATGGCCGTGATGACCGACGACATCATGTCCTCGTCGGTGATCTCCATCACCTTCGGGTCGTACACGGCGCCCGACTCGATCACCTGCGGAAGGCAGACGCAGCAGCGACAGTCAAAGCGCAGACAATGTTACAGACAATTCGTGCGCATGCAGCAATAGAAGGTGCAAGTTGGCGAGGGTGGCGCCCGCTCGGGGAGTCCGCTTCTTCCTCTACCCTCCTTCGAATGCTCCGCCCCTGGTTAGCAAGCGTCGCTCAACCCATCGGTCCTGGAAGGTCATATGTGGATGGGAGGCCGCTCAAGGCGCCAGAAGGGAAAGGCACCCGCATCCCACAATGCCGGGGACGACCGCGAAGACGTGCAATGCTCCGCTTGGCTTCCCAACAATCCATCAGTTGGACCGAACGCAAGCTGCGCGCCCGAACCTCTACTTTTACACAAGCTTATCGCGAGCCCCAGACCACCCAGGCAACCCACCTTGAGGATCTGCAGGCCGTACTTGAAGGGCTTGATGCCCAGCTTGGCCAGCAGGGTGGCCTGAGACGCGCCGACGCGGTCGCCGTTCTTGACGACGACGACGTCCGACACAATCTCAATGGTACCCTTGTTAATCTTCGTGGCAATGCCCAGGGCCTGGAAGAACGAGGTCTGGGACGGGTCCATGCCGGTGCCGCCGGCCTTGATGACGACGTCCTCGTTGGCGGTGGCGCCCACGCGAGCGGGGGCACCGACCTTGTACTTGGCAATCTCATCCTTGACCTGTGTAGGGCCGAAGGATGGGACGGGCAACCCTCGTTATAAGACGTCTGCAGCAAACAGCGCTATCTCGTGGTAAAGACGTGTGAAGCTATGTGTGCAGCGTACACGGTACAACAATGCAGTACCGACTGCATATGTTTAATGAAGCCGGAAGCTGATGGGAAGTACAGCAGCGGTGGCGGTCCAGATACCCAGCCACCTAGAACCCCAGCCCCATGCGAACCTGGCTCAGGTCGCCGTTGGTGAAGACAATGCCGACGTTGCCCTCCAGCAGACCCTTCTTGCCGGGCTTCACCAGGCACTCCCAGCGGTTGTCGCCGGTCTCCTCCAGGTACTTCTCCACGCAGTAGCGCATCATGGTGTTCTTGCCCATCAGGATGACGCTGTTGGGGCGCAGAGCCTGGGGCCCAGAACGGAACAGCATGGAAAGGTGCAGCCACACCCATGGTAAGAGTTTTTGGTCAGGCTTAATGTGCCTGCCAAAGGCTCCAACAAAGCCCGCGTCTCGTGATCCGTGCTCAGTTCGGCGCCTTGACGTATTTGCAACCAATTATTGAAGCCAGGAAGATTATTAGGAAGCAGGGGGGACGGGGTAGCACAGAACACTGGGAGCTGGATGCGCACGCGCACGCAACCAATGAACTGCATAGCCAACCCCATTCATTTGAGAAACTGAGGGGGAGACAGGGGTGCTTAGAGGGAACTGCTTCGTCTCGGAGACCACGACATCGTGCTTGTTATGCCCGGACAGAAGGGCTCCCAAGTGCCCCATGAAGTAAGGCCAACGCCCACCTTGCGGATGTCCATGAACTGCTTAGAGCCCACATTGTCCGCGTTGACAATGAACGCCTTGTCATAGGTCTGCAGGTACTGACCCAGACGCTTGCGGTACTGCGGGGAGCCGACGCCGGTCGGAAGAGGCAAAGTGGGGTAAGCGCAACCAGCTCACACGCCTCGAGCTCAGACATCGCAACGTCAACATGACGCAAACTCACGTCCTTCTTCTTCTGAGAAACGCGCTCCTCGGCCACCATTTTTCTGCAAAATTACAACGGCGCCGCCGCCGCCAGCGTTAGAGGGTCTGATAAACGCAAAATGCGCTCAGTACTGTATGCGTATACGTTGTCAGAAAAGAGAATACAGGACATGACAAGCTGAAGAGCCGGGAGCATTTCAACAGAGCTCAACTATAGTGAGCGTACCTTAGCTTTCGCTACTGTAGGACCAGACCGGGTCTTCACCGGCAGGCAGATTTAACCTAGCAGTAGAAAGAGACAGACAAGGGCCGCGAGCTGAGCAATATCGAGAGAGAGCTGTACGGCATCATGGCTCAGCAGCACAGCAGGAACATAATTGCACTTACCTCGCCGATTGTGATCGTCATTCAAAATGCGCGGCAGTAACAGGATCGCCGATAGCAAAGGCGCATCAGGCTTCGCAGCGGGAACGCTTCCGGTTCCGGCACCAAAGGGCATTGCATTGCATATTTGCATTGCATTGCCCCAAGGGTTCTTACATTCAGGCCAAGAATGCATGCGTCGCTCCCTTCATTTTATAGAATTTTAATTGGGCCGTCAACCCACACTCTAATGGCACTTGTCCAAGCAACATAGGAGCGCCGTTGCTGGTCGGCTTGCACCTGGACAAGGTAGCAGGGACGTGGTTCTTGCATTCCAACCGCAAGCGGACAACATATTTTCCCGGTCGACGACAAGGATATGGGTCGAAGATATACCTCCCCAAGTTCGGACACGGGCGTGCCTCCCTCGATACCCGGCTCCCCTCCTTCACACGCCGTAAGCCCGTAAGCGTCGCATGTGCTGACGCGGAGCCACGGCCAGCACAATCATTGTCGAATGCCCATGTACATATGCTGTGTTTCTCAGCTTGAAGCGACTTTGAGTCAACAGACCGGTGCAACTGACAGGTTTGTTGATTTTTGCAACTGGCAGTTGTACGGCCGACAGAAGGACTTTACCAACCAAGCTCTTTGCAACAGCACACCGGTGCTGTTTGATTCTAATTTTGACGGAAAGATTGTTTTAGTCAGTATATGACATCATGTTGGAGTAGCGTCGCAGCTACTTGATCTACACGGTTTCCGACAAACCTTGACCACCATGCCGTTCCTTTTACGAACTGGATGGCTGTCAACTATCGTCGCATTATACCTGTTGCCTTCGGTGTTGCGTCACGGCGCGCAAGCTGCAGACGGGCATGGTGTCCACATCGCGTACCTCACAGACTGTACCATGTACAGTGACTGGCAGACGGTTGGGATGGTTTTCAGCTATAAGCGATCGCGCCAGCCGCTGGACTCGAAGTTGACACGCATCATGTGCTGCACGGACGAGGAGCGGAAGCGCTACAACCAGCAGCTCCTATCCATAGTAGAGACACACGTTGCACCTTCGTTTGCCAATTACGCGAAAGACGATGATTGGGTGAGCGCCCGGGGGGCGTGTGTATTGCGTCTACAGGGGTATGGTATGCTGGGGGTAGTGAATGCGCGCGTGTTTGGGGAGGGGGATCCGGGCACGGACGCGGTATGGAGGCATGCTTACACATAACACATAGCTTGGGAAGAATGCCTTCTGCGGGATACGACACAGAGAGGCGCCGCCCGTCGCCTCCACTTGCTTTCTGTGACTGAGGTTCTTTTCCTCCGAACATTGGCAAAGTCGCAGATGGATCGGCGTAGGGATCGGGCTTCTTGCGCAAATCCTTGGCGCAAATCCTTGACGCGAAGTACGTATGCATCGCACTCGCACTTGATGCTTGCAGTACGCGGCGTACAACAAGCCGGGTGCTGTGTATGACTGGCTCCAGCACGTCACGCCCAAAGAGGACTGGGTCCTGGTAGGTACAGGACGGGCGCCCTTGTTACGGCTTGCCGTGTGCACCATGCCGCTCCCTTGACATTTGTGAGGTGCCCATTCGGCGGGCACTACTGGACAACGCACTGCGCGCTCACCAGCCTGGAGGGTGAGGCCGGGGATGCATGCCCCTGGCTCACGGTCAACGCACCGAAGCCGAAAACCGAACCATGGTCACGAGGTCCTGTTGGCGCCCCTCGCAGAATCGTACTGCAGCCATGCTTCTAACCGTTTGCTTGTCCTGGAAGTCCAGCATTTGTAGCCCGAAGCTCACCACTCGGTCACCGATGTTGTCAACGGCATGGGTATCGCGTCGTCGTCTGAAGCAAGCGCCCTGTGGCCGCGCAGGTGCTGGATTCAGACATGTACCTGCGGAGGCCCTTCTACCCGCAGTTTTTTAACGCCACTCGCGGCTGGTGCGTCTCGGCTGACTACACGTACATGATCGGGGTGAACAATGAGCTGGCGGACCGCCACATACCTGAAATTGCTCGCCGCGACGACGAGCTGGCGGGACCGCGGGGCCGTCGCGGCGACCAGGCGAGTTTCAAACCCCCAGTAGTTGGATTTCCTTCGCAGGGACCACCGGCGAATCAGCCTGGCGCGGGGCTGCGGGACTAGACCGAGTCCCCAACCTCCCACCTGTTGTCCTATCGGATGCCGTTCCGACCCCGCACAAAGAGCCGCTCTTGCGCTTGCAGCGTACCACAGCGAAGCAACCCCTCTAACCCGCGGGACCCTGCATGGGATGTTTCCCCTAAGCATTGGAAGGGGGCGCATCTCTCAGGGGCTTTGCATGGCTTGGGTAACGGATGCTCGGAATGTTGTATGCCCGGCGTGCTCGCTTCAGGTTGGCGGGTTCTTCTTCATGCATCGCGACGACCTCAGCCGGGTGGCTCCCTTGTGGCTGAACTTCACGAAGGACGTGCGCCAGGACCCTGAGGTAGGCAGCGGATTTAGGCTCCTGACGAAGACACGGTGCATTGGCCAGGCCGCATGCTATTGTCCAAGCCGTCGCGTCATGCGCTCGCCATTCCTTTGCGGATTGGTGACTATGGCATACGCTTTCTTCGTGCCCGGTGGATCGAGGCTAACCTAAAGCGCTACAACCCTACAACCCTCTAGCTATATCCCGCCTGCGGCGATTACAGCAGGCGCATCTGTGGAAGTTGTTACGCTGCTGTCCTTTTGAGCGAAACGGCGTCATGTGAGCCTGGTTCTCTCTTGCGTGGCGCGGCTACGCAGCTAGAAGCGTCTTGCACCCTCACGGCCCCCAGGCCTGGCGGCTTAGCGGCGATCAATACGTGGAGAAAGGCGGCAGGCCGTGGATTTCGGAGATGTACGGGTATGCTTTTGGAGCTGCCAAGGCCAACGTATGGCATAAGTGGGACAAGCGGACCATGATGTACCCCACCTACAGGCCGTCTGGTGAGCCCTGTGGGAACTAGCCAAACGGGTTCCTAATCCCGTGTGGGGCGACGATTGTGCCAATAGGATTATAGATGCGGGCTTGCCAATGTGCTTCAGGTAAGTAGGGGCGGGGGTTCCGAGCTCGGTTAAGATGTTTTGAGGCGGTCGTACTACGTACTTGACCAGCTGTCTGCAGCACGAACAGGATACAAATCGTTTTCTCGGCCCTCCTGATGTGCCCACGTAGCTGCCTCCGCACTGAACAATCTTGCTGCATTCCTAAGGATGTTTGAAAACGCTTGAAACTCGTCCTGATTGATCTTCCAATGGGCGCAAAGGCGCCTCTCACTCGCTTCCCTTAAAGTGAATTATTATCTGCTCAAGCGATAGGAAATATGTTCGGGAGATTATTAGTTGCAGTTTTTGTGCTGGTCGTCCAGCATGCCGCGATTGCAGCAGAGGACCGCAAGCCTGTGCACGTAGCGTTCTTGACGGACTGCGCGATGTATTCTGATTGGCAAAGCGTTGGGATGGCCTTCAGCTTCAAGATGTCAGGACAGCCAGGCAGTGTGATCCGCGTCATGTGCTGCTCGGAGCAGGATAGGAAACGCTACGACGCGGGTCTTCTATCCATGGTGGATACATGGGTGGCGCCGGACATGTCGCGCAGTCCGCGCAACGGCGACCGGTACGTTAGTGCGAGTGTTGCACGTAGTATAGGCAAGCACTGGTAGAATCGTGCCAACCGCCGGGGGCTGGTGCAATTGGCAGGTACGCCGCTTACAATAAGCCCGAGGCGGTCATTGACTGGCTAGACCACAACGTTCCCAAGCACGACTACGTGCTTGTCTTGGATTCGGATATGGTACTTCGCCGGCCTTTCTTTATTGAGGAGATGGGCCCCAAGAAGGGCCTAGCGGTCGGGGCTCGGTACACGTACATGATCGGCGTGGCAAACGAGCTGGCTGTGCGCCACATTCCGCACGTGCCCCCCCGGAACGATACCCTGGCCGGACCATACGGCCGGCGGGCCGACCAAGTCGGGGGTTTCTTCTTCATCCACAAGGACGACCTGAAAGCGATGTCACACGACTGGTTGAAATTTTCGGAGGACGTCCGGATGGATGATCAGGTGCTGCTGGAAAACACGGGGGAAGCGTGCTCCTGGAGCTTGACGGGCTGTGCTGCCTGGAGCCCCGCCCAAACGCTGCTCGGCGCCTTTCTGTTCTGCTGCCGTAGTCAAGCCGTAGTCACCGTCGTTATGGCTCGAATCCAGCTGACGCGGTTTCTTATGCCTGCTGTTTTCTCAGGCCTACCGGCTGTCCGGTGACGTGTACGCGGTCAATCCTGGTGACCGCCCTTGGATTTCAGAAATGTATGGTTACGCTTTCGGGGCAGCAAACCATGACGTTTGGCATAAGTGGGACACCTTTTCCATGATCTACCCTGGTTACGAGCCTCGGGGTAGGTCAGATGGTGTGCGTGCTCTCAAGAGTAACCGGTCACAGTCCCGGGTGTAGCTGTGCTGCAAAGAACTGAAGCGTTGGATGCAAATGTAGAAGCTCAACGCTTTCAGTGGAGCAGTTTATCTGCCATCCCTAAGACGCACAGCAAGCCATGCGTCGACCGCTCAAACCTGCACAATTAGCGTTCTGTACGGTGTCGTACGGGGACGTTTGAACGAGTGCGGAGATTCACCTCCCGTTGTTCCCGTGCGCCCCCGGATGTATTTTTTGCTTTTCAATGACACAGAGGGCATTCCCAAGCTGATGCACTACGGCCTCCTGTTCGAGATTGGGAAGAACTACTCGTTCGATAAGCACTGGCACTACGACTTTGACGTCACCAAGTGTCCGCCATGGGACCTGAGCGACCCCAAGCGCCGAACGCACGGCATCTTCCCGGAGCCACCCCGACCCAGCTCGCTCGACAAGGTGAGTCGGCCGGCATGGCAAGGGGCTGTGAACAGGCACCCGGAGGATACTCGGGGGACTGGCCTCGGCAGGGGTTAAATGGGGCTAGTGGAAGCTTGCCAGTGTCTCCTCCGAGGCGATCGTCATACCTGCTTTACTAAAGTCTAAACAATGCCCTTCGTAAATTGTGCAGACCGACTTCCTGGGCTTCTACCGGGACCTGCTGGCCATCGAGACAATCTCCACCCTGAACGCGGGCTTTTGCGATTACCACATCTCCCACTGCCCGCCCAATGAGCAGCTGATCACTGTGTGCAAAGAGGTGAGTTTGTGCGGCACAGAAGGTGCGTAAGAAAGAAGATACCGCAGCGAAAGAACGGAGACGGCGTTAGCGAACGGACCCGGAACCCAACACAGGAGGTGGGCTCGATTGCCGTGGTCCTACGTATACAACATGTATCGTCGATTGCCGGGCTCCACTCGTACGGCTTGCATGATTACCACCTCCGTACCTACGTATGGGCACACCTCGTCATCGGCCTTCCAGGTGTTCAGCGTGTACAACGAGGCTCGCGAATACCTCCAGGAGGCGGAGGCTCGTTACGACTGCCAGGACTTCCACGTAAGTCCCGAGTGGTCCCCGCGCCTTTACGAGGCACGAACCTTCAGTGACAATATGAAACAATATGGTCCGTGGGTTAGAGGTACGACCCTACTCCGCGAATCCAACTGTCCTTGCGCAGACCAACGCATTCAGTGGCTAGTTCTACCCTTGCTTCAATCGTGCCTCCGTAACCCTTAACTCCGAAACACGGTGCCCCCTGATTCATGCCCCTCGGTTCACAACCACAGCCCAAGTGCGAGGAGTGGGTGAAGCAGGGCGAGTGTGTCAAAAACGAGGGATACATGACCGAGAACTGCCGCAAGGCGTGCGGCCGCTGCAGCCCGCAGAAGATGTTCTTCCCGGAAACGACCACCAAGGTGCGTGGGAGGATTGGATGCTTAGCGGGTCTGCGGCTGTTTGACGCACAAGCAATCGCGTGACATTGCAATCGCCACCCGCCACACACACACACATCCTGAGTTTGGCCAGTTACACGCGGGCGCGTCATGCAACCCGCAAACCAATGTTATGAAGGTGATTAGGACCTGCAAGGCGCGGTGTGAATGGCCCTGCCTTGACATATGTTTCATGTAGGATTTGGAGGAGAAGCTGGCGAAAATGGCCAAGGAGCTGCAGCCGTTGTCGGAGGACCCTGACTCGCAGAAGGGGGCCACGGGTACCTCACCCAAGGACAGTGCCAGCCCGCTGGTGGTGCCCAAGCACGAGCAGCCCGTCGTGGTTGTTCCCCGTAACACCCAACCCACGGTGCGCGAGGGCATAGCACGGACCGCTGCGGTTCCTGTACCGGGTGTAAAGTGGGCGGCGGGTAATGGCAACGCAGCATTAACGAGCTAGTTTCTCGGCTTATCGTTGGACGTGTCCCCTTTGTTTCGCGTCTTGCCTTGCCCGAAGGTTGTGGCCTCGCCGCCGCCGAGCACGCCGCCGCCCAGCTCGCCGCCGCCCGTGGCAAGCCCGCCGCCGAGCCCGCCTCCAAACTCACCGCCGCCGAGCCCGCCGCCCTCGTCACCGCCGCCGACGGCAAGCCCGCCGAAGGCGCAGAGCGAGAAGCAGCTGATGGTGCGCTGCTATCGGCTCTCACTGCCGATCGCCGAGGTCAAGGATTGTGTTAGCGCCGCCAAGAAGGGCGTTGCCTACGAGCCCAAGACGACGACCGACTCATCGGGCAAGACGGATGCGGGCAAGGTGGTTTCGGAGGCGGACGCAGGCAGCACTGCTGCTGACGGTGGCCGGAAGGCCTCCTTGGGCAGCAAGCAGTCTGGCAACAGCCGGAATATGCGCGATCTGGAAGACCTGACGCTCACGCAGCATGATGAGGAGGCCAAGAAGGGCGCGGCGCCGGTACTGGACCCGCCCGTGGTCGGCCCCTCGCTGCATGCGCTGGTGGGTCGGCTCAACAAGTGGCAGGCGCTGCTGCTGTGGCTGCTGGTCGTCGTGGCGTTCCTGGCCATCATGCCACGCATTGCACGCCTGCGGCGACGTGCGCGGTCAGGCATGCGCACTGAGTAGGCACTAAGCCGCGCACCACGCTGCTGTTGTGCCAGGCGAGGAGAAAAGCGAGTAGGATATGTAGGCTGTATGCGCTTACAGCCTCGCTGTCTGTTAGGTTTGGTACCGCATAGCTCGCTTCATGGTTGGTCGATCTGGTCCGCGCCGAAGCTTGGTGTTGTGGAGGGCTAGGTGAAGTATAGTTTGATGTAAGGCGGCCAGTGGTAGCTCGCGATCTGAAGTCATGACGGAGGCGGCGTGTCTACCCAGCACGCTGTGTTTTTACTAAACGGCACGAATTGACGATGACCTTGGTGTGGAGGATCAGAACTAGGTAGGTGCGCGTTGGGGTGGAATCGCGTTGGGGCACTCCCCTAACGTAATCGCATAGGGTTGGGTTTTTGGCAGACTGGCCTGCCATGAAGTAGCGAGAGCCGATGCCGTATGGCATCATATTTGCACGCTTGCGGAGGCTGGGCGTCCAGACGCGCTTGGTGACTCACGAATGGCCTGTGTAAGAGATCAGCAGGGGTTACAACCGCAGCGCCGCATTACATGGATGAAAGGGACGCACCCAGAAGTGGTCGTGCCACGCCTAGAATGTGCATGTCCATTGTGAGACTTGGCAGTCGTGCGCCCTGAGCCACCCTCTCAACGTACCGCCTGACACGATAGTTCGTCGGCTTTCCTCCCCAGCAGTGGCATGGGCCAAGACAGCCCTTCAGGGCTGTGCAAGTGTAACACGCAGCGTCCCTGAGCGCATTCGAATTCCGACCGCTGAACCGCGTGCCCTACGCCAACGTTAGGCTGAAGCCCCCACCCGTGGAGATCGACGCTCCCGCACTTCGCCCCATGGACCATGTTGCAACGAATCACCCCCAGGCGCCGGTATGCAGCCCTGTAGCAGACCCCCTTCCGGCCTCGGCCTTCAAGACGATACATACCGGCCTCCCAGATGCAGACCTCATCCTTCCCCGCATCCCCCGCCCAACAACCCCTCGTCACTACTGCGTGCACGCCGCCGCCTCGTTCAGCTCCCGCACCGCCTCCTCCAGCGCCGCCTTGCGCCGCAGCCACCATGCGTACCGCACCGGCTTGTTGACCCGGTGCGGCCTCGTGAGCGCCTCCGCCAGTGCGCCCAGCGCGCTCCTGGTGACCACCAGCCGGTGGTAGCGCAGCACGTGGTACACCGTCAGCTGCTCCGGCGCCAGCACCTCCATCACCACCCGCCCCTTGACCATCTTGCGCAGCCGAGCGCCGCCGTCGCGGCCCCCATCGCCGCTATCCACCAGCAGCCAGGTGGAGCCGAAGCTGCCCGCCGTCAGCTTGTTCAGCCGCTGCTTCAGCTCGTTGTAATCCCGCACCCGCGGCTCTGCGGAGGTCACTCCGCCGCCAGGCGAGGCGGCAGCGGCCGCCGCGGCGGCGGCGGCGCCTTCGGCGCCGCCACGAAGGCGCAGGAAGTCCTCCACTACGAAGAAGCGGCCCTCGTTGATCTTCGCGGACAGCGCGCAGCGCATACCCAGCAGCCGCACGGCGCGCGGCAGCCCGTGCGCGTGCGAGCGCGGCAGCGGCGCGTGCGACACGCCGCCGCCCTTCCACAGCGGCGAGCGGATGGATCCCTGCCGCGCGCGACCGGTCTTTTTCTGCGGCCAGGGCTTGCGGCCGCCGCCGCGCACCTCACCGCGCCGCTTGGCCTTGTGCGTGCCCTGCTGCCACTTGGCGCGCCAGTAGCGCACCACGCGATGCAGGATGTCCAGTCGCACGGGGACGTTAAACGCGGCGCCTGGGAGGCGCACCAGGCCCAGCGGCTGCTCGTCGATAGAGTGAACAACGGCCTCAGCGTCTTTGTAGTACTCGATGGGGAAGGGGTACCGCACCGTCAGCGGCCCGCTGCCAGTGGTGGGCGGGTGCGGCGACATCGCCTCGTCATCGGCGTCGCGTACCACGGATACGAGCCCCGAGCTGCTGCTGCTGTCCGCTGCGCTGGCGGTGGGGAGGAGGGATGCGTCTCCGCGCGACGCTGCGAGCCGCCGGGAAGGCTGCAGGCCGAAGGGCAACGGCAGGGCGGGTGAGCCCGTCGCAGCGGCGCCGCCGTGAATGAGGTGAGAAACTGCGCTTCCAAGGAGGCTGCTGCTATTGCTAGACGCTGCTGCAGCAGCGACCGTGGCTTGGCGCCAGGCTGCTGATGCTCCCGCAAGGGCACGCAGCGCGCCGGCCAGCTGCATGGCGCCTGCGGCCCTATCGACAAACTAGCACCTTGAAAATGTTCCCCCGGTCGATTTATGTAGCGCCAAAAATACAAAGGCGTCTATGCAGTAATCAAGCACCTATCGGTGTGCGGATGATGAAAATTTAGCTTACAAGATCCTCCCCTAACAACTTAAAGCTTCGGTGTTGCTTTCGAGCATACTGTCGCAACAACAACAGCCTCCGTGAGTCCGTGTACTGCATGTCAACCGCCGAAACGGTTACACGGTGCGTTAGGTCTGATCGTCTGAAACACAAGAGTAACGAGCTGTTGGGGCACCAATTGTGTAAATTTGTTATTTAGCTGATATCACCCATACAGTTGATACAGCTAGGCACTGACTCGTCATACAAGTCGTCATCATGTTCGCCCTTCAGGCCCGTGCGCTGGGGCAGGCGCCTGTGCTTGCGCAGCCTCTCTTACAGCTAGCTCGTAATTATAGCGGATGGGCGACTGTGGATCCAGAAAAAATGAGCGGCTCGGCACCGGCATCTTGCCGTAACCTGGGTAAGAGAACTTTGTGGGGGCTCTTTAGAGCGAGATCTGGGCTGGAGCATCACTGCAAGACCTGGTTGAGTCTCAGTTTGGGCAATACCACGGGGGGAACGGATGCACGTGCGCACTGCTAACTGAACGCCAGCGAAAGTGTACACAGTCTTTGAAAGGATGCAATAGGAGCGGCAGCACGTGTTGCAGGAAAATCCAGAAACACAGCTTTGAAATGTTATTGTCCTCCCTGGGAAAAGCTGTTCAACGACGAACTCACGTTTGTACTGCATGAACTCACGTGGGCTACACCGGCCCGACCGCGCCCTGTCTCCTCCTCCCCTCCGCTCACGGGACACAGTGGGCGGCCGCTGGGTTCCCAGCGCTTCCTCCCGCCAGCTGCCCGACCCGATGAATGGGGAGCAATTCCTGGGAGTGCCCCACACGCAGCCCGACGAGATCGGGCCCTTCGTGCAGTCGCTGCGCTCAGTGCCCAAGTCGGGCCTGCACAACCCGCTCAAGGAGCCGCAGAGGTGGGGCCGCAGGGCCGGCCGGCCGGCCGCGTGGTCCGGTCACGGCGGCACCTAGTCAACGGCGGGCCGGCGCAGCAACCAGAAAAGCATTCGGGGACACGGGCGTATGCTTGGCATGGAGGTGTATCGGCCGCACGGGGCTGGGCGAGCCTCGGCACGAGGGCGGGAATGCGGGAAAGGGCATGGGGATCCGGATCTTGGTCAGCCGTGTGGTGGGAACGGAGAGGCTGGCGACAGCGGCGGCGGCGGTGGCCGTGGAGGGCCGCGGCGGCCAACTGACCGGTCCAGCAGCCCGGCGCTCCTCGGGATG
Source organism: Pleodorina starrii (assembly GCA_030267565.1). Classification (NCBI taxonomy): domain Eukaryota; kingdom Viridiplantae; phylum Chlorophyta; class Chlorophyceae; order Chlamydomonadales; family Volvocaceae; genus Pleodorina; species Pleodorina starrii. The sequence continues at coordinate 1,063,570 of BRXU01000027.1, forward strand.
GACGCTGGGGGGTGGCCAGGCTGTCCGACCCACATGGGGGGGGGGGTCCCTCAGTCATCCGTCTCGGCGGCTGTCCTTTCCCGACCCAGCTGCCGCTATCTCGGCACGTTCCCTCCAGCCTGCCACCGCCACATCGGCGCAACTGCCACCCGTCATCCGCCACCGCATCCCGCGGACCCTCCGCCACTCCCCCTCCCCCTCCTCCTCCTGGGCGACAACCGCCGCCGCCGCCGCCGTGCCCCTCCCGGCCGTGCCCCTAGGTACCTGCTGTACGGCGACGTGTCGTTCCGGGTGGCTGCCGAGATGCGCAAGCCCGAGGTGGAGCACTTGTTCGCCCGCCTCATTCAGCGAGTGGCGCCCAAGAGCCTGGCGCAGGCGCTGGGGGAGGTGCGGGTCACTCGCAAGTTCTTTGAGAACTTTGGCGGAGACCAGGTGGGGCGGAGCGGCATGGGCTAGGCTGGGTCGGGGTGGGCGGCTGGCTGGCGGGTGACTGACGGGGTGGCTTGCTGGCTCGCGGCTTGGCGGCTTCAGTGGGAGATTGTGGCCGGGGGTGGGTAGGTGGGTGGGTGGGTGAGTGGGTCTGCTCTGCTCTGTTCTGCTGGGGGACCTGTGCGGAGAGCGGCCCAGCCGTCTGCTCAGCCGTCTGCTCAGCAGGCGGGCATGCATGATGGGCGCCGTCTGGCGGCGGTGCGGCGACCGGGAGGAGTGCGCGGGCTCCCGGAGGAGGGGAGCAGGTGAGGACGGGGCGGAAAGGGCGGAAAGGGTGAGGAGCCGCGGAACTGCGGCAGCGGCGGCTGGCTGAGTTGCGATGCACTGCGGTGCGGCCCACCGCCCCCTCCCTCGCGAGCCGCCCACCACGCGCCCCTCCTCCCCCACTCTCGTCCCCTCCCCCTGCTCCTTCCCCCTCCCTCCCTCCCTACCTCCCCCAGGTCCGCTTCCTGGCCCGCGGCTTCACCAACCCCGGCGACCACCCCGGCCAGACCAGCAGCGGCACCCGTTGGCCGTACGGCCCCGTGGCTCTCATCACCCCCTTCAACTTCCCTCTTGAGATCCCCGCTCTGCAGCTCATGGGGGCCCTCTACATGGGCAACAAGCCGCTGCTGCACGTGGACCAGAGGGTGCGGGGATGGGGGGGGCAAGGAGGGAGGGAGGGGGGAGGAGGGAGGGAGGGAGGGGGTCAGAAAGGAGACCGCTGCGGTGGGGCGGAGACGGACGAGGGACAAGGGAAAAGGGCCGGGCGGGGCGGGGAGTTCAGTTGTGCTGTCCTTGAAAGTGGCGGGGGCGAAGGATGGGGAGGGGATGAGCAGGAATGGGGAAGGATGGGGGATTGGTCGGTTACTCTTGTTTAAGCTGGTTTCTTGCTCGGCTCGTTTTCCGGTATTGTAAAAGGAAAGGGGGAGGGAGGGGGTTAGGAAGGGGGAGGGGGGCACCACCGGTTCGCAGCCACGCAGCGCGATCCTCCCCGCCAAACCCCCCTCGGGGCTAGAGGAATCTCGGGAGGAGGATGTCTGCGGGGAAAGATAGGAAAGGGGGAAGGAGGTGGGTGGGTTTGCGGACAGGCGGCGTGTGCTGCGCTGCTAGCGGCGGCCGGTGGGAAGGGGTATCAACGAACCAGAAACCCAACACTACCCCGCCGCCGGCCCTTCCCTTCCCTTTCCCCCTTCTCCGCTGCGAAATTGTCTTTATACCCCCCCCCCCGACTGCCCCCTCCCTCCCTCCAGGTGAGTGTGGTCGCTGAGCAGCTGCTTCGGCTGCTGCACCACTGCGGCATGCCGACCAGCGATGTGGACCTGCTGCACGGCCCCGGGGCCACCATGGGGGAGGTCATCCGGGCGGCTGAGCCCCGCTCCACACTCTTCACGGGCAGCCAGAGAGTGGCAGAGCGGCTGGCGGTGGAGACACACGGAAAGGTGGGGCACGGGGGCGGGAGGGAGAGGCGGGGGGAGGGGCGGGAGTGGAGTGGAGTGAAGTGGAGTGGGGGCGGGGGGAGATGGGGGGACGGCGCGGAGGAGAGGGGGGCCAGCGGATGACCTCCCCGTTGAACCAGACAGCGATTCATGACGTCTGCTGGTGCGAAGAAGGGAGGGAGGAGATGGGGGGTTGCGGCACTGCTTGAACTCAGCAGGCGCCCCAACAGGCCCACTGGGAAAAGGCTGGCGTGTGTTTTGCCGGAAGGGGATGTAAGGGGGTGTCACGTCCATCTGGCCCTCGCCGTTTCGGCCCTCGCTGCCTGACTTCGCCGCACTGACCAGCGCGTACTGTGTGCATGATGTGTGAACGATGTGTACATGATGTGTGCATGATGTGGTGCATGATGTGGTGCATGATGCGGGCCGGCTGCCCCCTCCCCCACAGGTGTTTTTGGAGGACGCGGGCTTCGACTGGAAGATCCTGGGCCCCGACGTGCGCGAGCTGGACTACGTGGCCTGGCAGTGCGACCAGGACGCGTACGCCTGCTCCGGACAGAAGTGCAGCGCTCAGTCCATCCTGTTCGCACACAGGCACGCGACCGCGCACCTGACCGCGCACCTGACCGCGGACGCCTGTGTGGTGTGCGCCTGTGTGGAACCCGACTGGGGCGACAGCGACTGGAGGGAGGGGGTGACGCACCTTTGGACTTATAAACCGTTGGGGGCCCTCACACGGCCACACGGGGTAGGGGGGGGCGGCGGCGTGTGGAGGGAGGACGCGCCAGGGAGCGCAGTGGTGGTGGTGATGGTGGCGGGGGGCCGCTCGCCACGCCCTAGGCCCTTCCCAGGGCGGGCCTGCCTGCCCTCCAGCCTGACCCTGTACCCGGGCAGCCCGGTGGGTCCCACCTCTCCCACACCCACACCCACAGCCGCCATGTCCTGTCCGCAAGCCCGCGCCCGCCAATCCTCGCCGCTCCGCCTCACCCGCTCCTTTCCTCTGCCGCCCTCCCCCCCCTCCCATATCACTCCCTGAACCCCCCCCTCTCTCCCTCCCCCCTTCAGCAACTGGGTGTCCGCGGGTCTGTTGGACCGACTGGCTGCTGCGGCCTCCCGCCGGCGGCTGTCCGACCTCACTGTGGGCCCCGTACTCAGTTGGACCACCGGGGCTATTCTGGAGCACACCAAGAAGCTGCTGGCCATTCCGGGTGGGGGATGGGGAGGATTGGGGGGGAGATGACCGGAGGGCCGGGGGGTGAAGAAGAGGGGTGCACACCCCCATGCCATCCCACCCATCCCATCCCGGGCAAGGCTCGGCTCGACTCGCTCGGCTCGGCCGGGTCAGCCCGCGACCCGGTCTCTTCCGCCCGCTGGCCCGAGAGACCCCTCCTCGGAAAGGGCGTGGATAGACTGCTCGACTGAGCCTTACCCCGCACCCCCCCTTCGCCCCCGCGCCGCACCCCGCCCCTCCCGCCTCCTGCTCGCCCCCAGGCGCCAAGCTGCTGTTCGGTGGCAAGCCGCTGAGCGGACACTCCATCCCCGAGGTGTACGGCGCCGTGGAGCCCACCGCCGTGTTCGTACCTCTGGATCAGGCTCTCAAGGCCGAGCACTTCCCCGCGGTGACCACGGAGGTGTTCGGGCCCTTCCAGGTGAGCGGGGGGGGGGGGGACGGGACGGCGGGTGGTGGGTGGCGGGTGGTTTGACGGGGGCCGGGCGCTGGGGCTGGGGGCGGCAGGTTGGAGACGCCCCAGGGATTGAGCGGGGGGGAGGGATGGTACATGGCAGGGTTGACGCCGACGTCCTCGGCCTCCCCGGTACCGTACCTCCTCCGGTACCGTACCTCCTCCGGTGCCGTACCTCCTCCGGTGCCGTACCTCCTCCGGTACCGTACCTCCTCCGGTACCGTACCTCCTCCGGTGCCGTACCTCCTCCGGTACCGTACCTCCTCCGGTGCCGTACCTCCTCCGGTGCCGTACCTCCTCCGGTGCCGTACCTCCTCCGGTGCCGTACCGCTTGTGTCCGCCAGGTGCTGACTGGCTAACTTTGCTTGTGTCACGGCCCCGGTCCGGACATCCGACGGCGCTCGACTCAACCCCATCCCGGCTCGTCCACCCCATCCCGTCCCCCTGCTCCCGCCTGTTCCCGCCCGTTCAGGTGGTGACCGAGTGGCGCGACGACCAACTGCCTCTGGTTCTGTCCGCGTGTGAGCGCATGAGCCACCACCTGACTGCCGCGGTGGTGTCCAACGATATCTCCTTCGTGCAGCACGTGCTGGCACACACGGTCAACGGAACCACCTATGCGGGCATCCGCGCCAGGACCACAGGTATGTGGGGGGGGATGGAGGTGGGGAGGGGGGGGGGGGAGGGGGGGAGGGGGGGTGGGGGGGAGGGGGGGACCTGAAGACGGACAGGTGGGGGGCCGCGGGGAGGTGGGGGCGGCAGTCAAGACGGGGCGTTGGCTTTCATTGGGCTGTGAAGGGCCGGGGTCGGGGCAGGGAGGGCTTGGCATTAGGTGGACGCTGTGGGTTCGCAATTCCCGTGCGGCCCAGCGAGCTCCATTCTCCTCCCCCCCCCTTCCCCCCGCTCCTGACCGTCAACCCCTCCCTCTCCACCCCTGCCCCGCTGCCCGCAGGTGCCCCCCAGAACCACTGGTTCGGCCCCGCCGGAGACCCCCGCGGCGCCGGCATCGGCACCCCGGAGGCCATCCGCCTGGTGTGGTCGTGCCACCGGGAGATCATCACCGACTTCGGGCCAGTGCCGCCCGCCGCGTCGCTGGTGCAGTCGTAGAGGGCGTGAGGAGCGCTGCGGCAGAGATGGGCCCCGGGACTGACAGACTGATGGCATCAGCGACCCATGGGACACGGTCGCACGGCGCTAGCCCAGGTTGGGCGCGAAAGCCGGTCCCGGGGCCCGGGCCATGTTCGTCGCCATGTGGGTGCACGTAGTCACCCGCCTTGCGTCTCGCCTCGCCTCGCCTCGTCTCGTCCCGACACCGCTCGTTATGTAGATGTGAGGAGCGCTGACATCCCTGTGGGTGCCGGGGCGTGTTGGCTGCCAGCGGCCTGGCCTCGGGCGCCACAGGCCGCCGGCTGAGCGCCGCGAGCAGCAGCGGCTCTCGGCCAGCGCCGGGATTACTTCTGACCCACCCATTTTAGGTATCTTGCGGCTTCCGTAACGCACATTTTGTAGGCCTTGACGTGTTACCGCATGCGGGGTGATTGTTGCTGCAGCTGCTGTTTAAATGATTTCCCCGTCATTTTCTCCTTACGCGCTGCCGAGAGCCTGGGCCGATGTGAACGGTTCGACGGTTCAAGAAACGCGGTGCGAAGAGGCGGCCGCCTGGGCTCATTGCACGGGTGACAAGGGCGGGGGGGCGGGGGAGGGGGGGTTGCGGCTGAGCACGCGGTGGCAGACAGCGGAGGTGTGGCTGGTACACTGGTCTTGCCGAGGGGCTGGGCTGGATGGGCTAGGGGGTTTGGCTCCCGGCGGCGGGGATGGCTGGTGCGCCCACCCACCGATCTGGCAGCCAATGCAAACGGGGCACGGGACTGGGAGAGTCATGTGGGGTTCTGGAGGCAATGTGAGAGTGGTGTACGTGGGCGTGTGCAGCGGCTGCTGCTCGGGGCTGTGCAGGTTGCGTGTGCGCTGTGCGTGGTGATGTTGCATGACTCGACTTGGCTTGAGGTGAGGACGTTTTCATGACGGCGACACACGGGCTGGATACGGTACATAACAGGCTGCTGCGGCGACTCGTGGCCTGGCCCCGGCGAGTGAACGGAATATGGGTGGGCTGGAGGGTGAGGAGGCGAGGTTTGAGCCAACGTTGGGGTCGGCGGATCTGGTGTGCAGATCCGGGCTGGTAAGCTCGACTTCCTTGCACCTGGTCCGAGCACACGATTCGGCAAATGCACACACCGCCGAATGTGGACACAGGAGGCGCACCTGTAACACACCTGTTAACACAGCCGAGCACCCCAAACGGCTTCGGCACAGCGAATGGAGCCATCAGAGCCCCCCCTCCCTCCCTCCCCCCTCCCCCCCTCCCACCCGGTAGAGAGTCGCAGCCTTGACCTCTGCGGCTGCGAGGTTCCCGGCGAACCGGTCATCACGCTGTACACACCCCGCTCCCACCACCATCACGCCCCTCGTGCACGTGATCACGTGGAGCGGCATTGCACCCGCATATACCCCAATAACCTCTATTCCCGCTGCCGCGCATACGGTAGCTTCGCAGGATCGCGTTAGGGACCAACGGAACCAATCACTTCGCCTCCCCTCCCCTCATCGCCCTCCTCTCCCGCCATTCCGCACAGAGAGCACGGACGAGCCAGCCCGCTGGCTTCAGGACAGTCAGGTCCCGACAGCGGCCCGTCCAGCCCTCAAAACAAAATGTGCCTTCTAACGGGTACGACCCGCAACACCGGCGTGGACGTGAATCCACATGTGTCTCCGGGGCGGGTGGACAGCCGTACGCGGGGCGCCCGCTCACATGACCCGGCGCTGTCCTTCCACGGAAAGGCCATACACAACATCACACCAGTTTCTTAATGGCGAGGTACCGTACATGAGGACGCGCTCGCGGCGCCTCTCAGCGGCTCAAATCCACTCTCGCCTGTTGCTCACCCCCCGGAACGTCCGTCACGACTCTCCGTCCTGGTCACGCGCCATTCAGTGCACCCTCCAGCGCCTTATCGGGTCCCTAACCTATCCTTCTCTCTGTATGTCACTCGCAAACACAAAATCCCCAAGCCGCACTCACTCCACCACGTCCTGCTCCTCCTCGTCAACGAGCGCCCCCGAGTGCTTTTCTGCCTCGTTTGCACCGTTCGCCGCCACATCACCGCTGGCCGCACCCGCGTCCGCCGCCTCGGCGCCAGTCACCGTGTCCGTGACAGCCCCGGCTGTGGTGGTGGCCGCGCCCGCGTCCGCGCCGCCCGCACCCACACCAGCCGCAGCCCCGGCGGCATAGCCAGAGCCGCCAGCCAGCCCCGCGTCGCCGCCCTTGTTCTGCAGCTCCTTCGCGAAGCGCGCGTGCATGCGCGCAAAGCGGCCCCTGCCGGCCCCGAGCATGCGGCTCCGCGCGCCGCCCGCCGCCCGACCACCCGCCGCCGCCTCCGCGTCGCCGCGCCCGCGCCGCGCCAGCGCGTCCGCGGCCCCCGCCAAGCCGCCGACGTCACCGGCGGCGGAGGAGGAGGACGTAGATGCGTCGGCCCCGGCGGCACCGCCGCTCGTGGCCGCCGCGCCCGTGGTGCTGCCAGCGCCACTGGCGGGGTCGTCCTCTCCGGCCGCCTTGGCTCCCGCTGATGATGAGGCGGTGGTGGCGATCAGTCCGTTCACCACGTCCAGAGCCGCCGTGCTGTTGATGCCGGCAGCGGCCGCTGCACCGCTGGCGTTGCCGGCGGCGGCGCCGGTGGTCGTTGCAGAGGCGTTGGCGGAGGAGGACTCCAGGCCGGCGCCCGTGCCCGCAGCAGCGGTGGACCTGCGCGGCCAGGGCGGACAGTGCGTTAAAGAACACGTTTGCGGGTTGTTGTTCGCTTTTATGGGGGGGGGTGTCAACCCCTTGCCCACCAGTGCGGCAGCAGCATCCCCTTCCGCACTCACCCAGCCTCAGCCGTGCCCGTGCCGTTGGCGCTGCCGCTGCTGGCTCCTGCCGCTGCGGGGGTCTCCACCGTCACCGTCTTCGCCCCCGCCGCCCCGGTGGCACCGCCGGCGCCGCTGCCGCCGCTGGCCACCTCCTCCCCATCGTCCAGCGTCAGGCTGACGTGCTCGCGAACAAGCTGACCGTCCTCTTCGGCGGCGGTTCCGACGTCAGCAGCAGCACTGGTGGTCGAAGCGGCAGTGCTGGCGGCAGCGGAGGAGGAGGTGGCCCCTTCTGCGCCCGTTGTCGCTGCTGAGCCCGCGGCCGTCCGCGCCCGGGCTGCCGCCACGGCATCCTTGCCCGAGCCCACCGCGTGCTGGAAGCCGCCCGCAAAGCCGCCCGCGCCCATTTGCGCCCCGTTGCCCGCGCCCCGCTCTCCCACGGTCGCCTTGTCCGCCGCGGAGGCGCCCGCTCCGGCCCCTGCCACAGCGCCGGCAGCCTCCGCAGCCCCCGCACTCGTATTCGCTGCCGCCGCACCCGCACCGCTGCCTGCGACCGTCCCGGCCGCCGACCCTGCCGCTGCCCCAGTCCCGGCCCCAGCCGCCGACGCAACCGGCGCCATGCCCGCGCCAGTGGCGGTGGTGGTGCCTTCCGCCCCAGCCCCAGCTCCTGCCGCCGTCCCGGCCGCCGCCAACCCAGTCGACCCGGCCGCCGCCAACCCAGTCGACCCGGCCGCCCCCCCTGCCGCCGCCGATCCCCTCTTGAGGCTGTCCACAGTGTCCTGCAGCGCCCGGTGCGCCTCCAGAGCCTCCGACACGGCGGCGGTCTGCTGCTGCAGCGCAGACAGGGTGGAGTTCTGGTGCACCGCCAGCTGGTCAGCCAGGGTCTTGAGGGCGCTGTTGTGGGAGTCCAGCTTGGCGGCGAGCTGGGGGAAGGGGGTGGGAGAGGGGCAGAGAGGGCGGGGATGGAGGGAGGGGGCGGAGGGGGGTGAGCAAGGGGGACCGGACCAGCGCGTGAGGGTGACGGCCGGGACGGGTCGGAGCGGAGCGGTGAAGAGCAAGTTAGCAATTCAGCGACGACGCAGCCCAAGAGCCGGGGGTGCGCAAGGTCGAGCGATCTGCAGTTCTTCGCGGGGCGGACACGTCACACACACATAGCTGCTGTGCATACGCCGGCCGCGCCCCTTCTGCATGCGCGCGCACAGAACACACGTCGCGACCAGGCCAGGACAGTAGCACTCCGGGTCCGGTCGAGGTGCTCGGCGGCTTGCGGAGCGCAGGATCCCCACCCACCCACCCCACCCACCCCCGCCGCCGCCCAGCCCTTCCCACCAACCGTGTCGCCCTCCCGCATCGCTGCGGTATCATCCTTTTTACCCCTCCCTCCCTCCCTCCCGCAACAAACACACACACCACACCACACACACCACACGCACACGCACCTTGCTGGTGGTGTTCTCCAGCTCCGTCAGTCGGGAGCCCAGGTCCGTCAGCGCCTCCTTGCCGCTGGACTGGCCCCGGGACAGATCCGCCAGCTGGGAGGACAGCCCCGCCACATCCTGGGCCTGTTTCTGGACTTGCTGCGGTCAGGAGAGGAGAGGGGGCGAGAGGGGGGGTCTAAGTGCAATGCGAAGGAGGACGAGAGAACTGGCCGGCCGGCCACAGGGCGGGGCAGGCGGAAGGCGGGCGCCATTGAGGGTGTAATCGCCGGCAGCTTCTCCGTCGGGTGCGTGGCCTGTGCGGCAAGGCAGCCCCCCAGCCGGCGGTGGTGGTGATAGTGGTAAGTGTGGTCGTATGCCGGTCGGAAGCGTGACAAGGGGGGGAGGGCTGATGCAGACGCGCTGTGTTAAACCGTTTCTCCGAGTGGGGGTCACCCCGTGCCTTGAGAGTCCATTCATCCACCCTCCTTGAGAGCCTGGCGCACCTCCTGCAGCTTCGCGGTGGCATTGGCGGCCTGCATCGCCTCAATCTTCGACTGCATGTTTGCGAGCCCGAAGATAGCGTTGGAGACCTGGAGAGGGTGGGGGACGGAAAACGGGTGTGGGCGCAAAGCGTCACAGGAGCCTTTTCAGGACGCCGGGTGCTTCTGCCCTAGGCGCGAGTTGTCGGTGCATCTGGGTCGAGATGATTTTGGATTTGGGCATCTATCAGACGCGGCTTCGAGAGAGGCATTGGAGCGTGGCACGGCCGTTTGTGCTTGCCAAACACTGCACTGCCGTACATCCCCGCCCGTGCGTGCTAAACCCCGCCTTACCTCCTCCTGCAGCCGCTTCAAGGATAGCCCCGCGCTGTCTATTTCCTCCAGCTTGGGATTCATCTTGTGCAGCTGGTCCGTGTGCTCCCTCATACTGGCCTCCATGTCCTTCAGCTGGGTGGCGAGGGACACCTCGAGGCTGCTCACCCTCGCCAACCGACCTGCAACACGCACCCAGCAAAGGGTTTGCTTGGAGCTGGGAGCCGCTGAGTTTGGCAACGTGCGATGGCTTACTCTGGAAATGGAAGTGCTCGAGGGCGAGCACGACCGCGAGCGCGAGAATGGCAATCAATGTTGGGTTTCCACTTATGTCCTGGAACCAGGGTCTTCGAAGAGGCTTAGATCCCATCCCCGGCATGCTGCCTCCATGTTGATAGGACGGCAGCATGGCCCACGACCGTGCCTAGCAAAAGGTTGCAACAGTCAGGTCAAGATTAAAAACGCGAGGCGCACCGCCAAGGAAACAGTGTTCATAGTGTGTATGTTTGGAAACTATTCATTGGGCTTATGATCAGCTCCGTCTTCCGGCATGAAGGTTGGGAATGCCGTACTTTTCATATTTCTCCTCAATGACTACAAAGTACAAATGATTCACTTGCTAAGGTTTTTATTTATTCAAGTATGCGTATTCCGTGTCAGCTAACCTCTTTTGCATGCCTAGATAGCGGAACCGTATAACTTCGCGGGAATGCTCTCCGGCTTTCCGGGCCCGCCGGCGTATGGCGCGCCTTCACCAGGCCAGCCGGGAGCTTCAGGTCCGCCTCCACCACCGCCGCCCGGACCTTCCGTTGGGCCATACGGCTCGGCCGGCTACCGGCCACCTGGACCGCCTGCACCGAAGCCTCCCGGCCCCTATGGAGTCCAGCAGCAGCAACAACACAACGGGCACAGGAAGCCGGAGCCGCCTGCGGGCTTCCGCTCGGTGCCGCCGGGTGGGAAGCCCGCGGGCGGGCCCTCGCAGCACTCACAGCATCACCATCGCAGCAGCAGCCAGCAGCACCATCCTCCCTCCAGCGCCGGCGGCAGCAGCAACAGCAGCAGCGTGATCCCCATGGCCGTGGAGAACCGCCTGCGACGCGACACGCCGTTCCTCGCGCACATCCGCTTCAAGAACGACCTGCCGGAGATCCCCTCCGACCCCAAGATGCTCGTCTCCCAGATACAGCCCGAGGTCCTCTCCCGCTTCGCCCTCACCGCCCTCGAGCGCCAGGCGCGCCGCGACCTGCTCACCCCGCCCAACATCATCATCTCGCCCCTGGACGTGCAGCGCTACCAGGTGCCCGACCAGCCCGGCCCCATGGACCCAGCCGACGCGGCGCTCCTGAAGGAGGACTCCCGCCCGCTCGCCGGCGTGGGGGGCAGCCAGCTGCCCGGAGGCGCCGCCGCCATCGCCAACGACGGCCGCCACAAGTCCTTTGCCGCGCGCACCAAGGGCATGGACGTGGACAAGTGCTCTTGGCTCATGCGCACCACCTACATCTCCTCCTCCGACAACCGCGGCATCCAGAAGCAGGGTCTGCCGGAGAAGCAGGTGCTTCAGGCGCGAGCCGCGGAGCGGCGCGGCGCCGCCGGCGCCGGCGGCGCGGACGACCGCGAGCTCAACGACGTCGCCGCGCAGGCGCGCGCCATCGAGGCCTCCTTCGAGGCCGCGCGCCTGCCGCCCGTGCACTCTCGCAACCCCGCGCTGCGGCCCGTGGAGGTCCTGCCCGTGCTTCCCGACATGGACGCCTGGCCGCAGAAGCTGCTGCTCACCACCTTCTACGACTCGGACCCGGCGGAGGAGGTGGCGGCGGTGGTGGGACCGGAGGCGGTGGCGGGCCTGCCGGCCGCCAAGCGGCCGCAGCTGCTGGTTGGGCACTACCTGCTCAAGGGCTTCACGCACCGCGTCAACAAGGTCGGCCAGGATCGCGAGCTCAAGATCATGGCGCTGCTGGTGCGGGAGGACATTGAGGACATGGTGGCGCGCACGGCGGCGCAGGCGGCGCGCCAGGCGGAACTGCAGGCGGCCGGCGAGGAGGGGCGGGAGGTGGCGGAGGCGGAGGCGCCGCAGGGCCTGCAGCCGGAGGACATGGAGGGCGCCTACCAGTGGATCAAGGACTACAACTACGAGTACAAGCGAGACAGCGTGCACTACGCCATCCGTCTGGAGAAGGGCAGCGCGAGGTTCTACCGCATGCAGGTGGGCAGCAGCGGTTGGGGTGGGCAGCGGGTGCAGGTGCAGGTGCGGGTCACGCAACCAAGTTGCGTGAGCCGCAGCACAACGCAGGGGCTCCCTAGCGTCCCTAGCGCGGTCGCCCCCGATAACCCATGCGGCCTGGCAGCCCGGCCTGTGACCAAGCGCTCTCAAGCCAATCAATCAATCGGGAATCCGTAGCACGTCCGCCAGCGAAAGCCCCAAACAAGACCTCCATCCGCCTCACGCGCTGGTGGGTCACCATCGGCCGCGTCGCCTCCCGCATAACGCGCGCCCGTCCCTGTCTGTGTGCTGTGCTGTGCTGTGCTGTGTGCTGTCCTGTGCTGTGCTGTGCTGTTGTGTTCCGCGCACTCAGGGCAAGCTGGAGCTGCGCAGCTGGCGCGACGAGGAGAAGCTGGCTCGCGAACGCGGCCGCAAGCGCGGCATGGGCCGAGCCGGCAGCGAGGAGCCGGCGGAGGAGGACGCGGACGGGGCGGACCAGGTGCAGCGGCCGTCCAAGATCCGCGTCACGACCCGCGACTACACGGATCGGGAGCTGCAGGAGCGGGAGGCGAAGCAGAGGGAGCTGCTCCCAGCGGAATGAACGACCGAATGGATGGGTGGATGGATGGATGGATGGATTAGGAGATGAAGGGTGGGGGTGGATGACGGCTCGTGCGGGCGGCTTGATAGGGGGATGGCTTCCGGCTCGGGGACTTGGGGGAGGGGCGCGCTGGGGCTAGGATTGCGGGGGTTGTGCCGTAGGGGAGGGGGAAGGCGCGTTGGCTGTCTGAAGTTTGTGGCGCGGGTGGGTAGTGGGTAGTGGGTGGCTGAGCTGGCGTGTGTGGTGTTGGGTGCCTTCGGTTAAGCGGTGTCGCCGCGGGCTGGGGCGGGTGAACGTGCGGGCCAGGGTTCAGCCTTTGTGGATTTTGCAGGTGTTCCGGTTGGGGTAATCAGTCAGTCGCTACTACCGTTGTATTCATGACCCTGACTTCACACGGTGTACGGTATTGGTTCTACGCTCAACCGGGGGGGCAAGTCTCCTCGGCAGCTTCGCACCGCGGCCACCCTTGTATTGTGCTGCATGTGCTGTTACTTTTGTTTTACGTTTCCATGCACTGTGGTGGATGCGCTATGCTTTCGCTGACAGCTGCTGTGACATGCGACATGGAGAACTGATCGACGCCGAGGGTATGCGTTATCAAGTTTGTGAAATTACAAGCTGGTTTGATGTGCAAGAGCCTTACAAAGGCATCGTGGAATATTTGGCATCGTCCCGAGCATCCTCGAGACGTCGTAGAAATGGTGGCCTACATACGTACCCGTATTCCACGTACAAAGTGTTTCGCAGGTAGCTTTTCACGTCTCATCCTTATCAGACTCCAGTACGGTACCTAGACTTACGACCGATCTTGCATTTCACTTGTCAGCGCGAGCTAGCTTGGCGGGGCGACCGGCTTTTTCGGGACAACCCCGATTGAGGACTGTGAATTTTTTCAACAAGTGCGTCGGTATTGTTGTGCAGATGGATTGTAAGAACCCTTCGTGCAGCAGAGCTAGGGTTGCCTGCGACTCCCGCCACCATTGCGCCGACAACGGCACTTGTTTGCGTCCCCGTATCGGTACTTGCCTCTGTACCTGCTTCCTTTAAATTGACCAAAATTTCACATGCTGCAATTGGGAAAATCAGACGCATCGCCCGCACGTTCTCGTGCGCCATTCGCCCTGCTTTGCTGCAAGCAGGTCGGAGGGGGAGGTTTGGCGTCGTGCGGAGGACGGCTGTCCCCGTCTTCATAAGCAGCAGCAGCACCACCAACGAACCCCAGTATGCCACCGCAGCGACTACTGCAGGGAACGTCCTCGGCAGCACACCCAGCCCGCGCAGCCTCGCGCCCCCCCTGCTCCTGTCCCCCTCAGCCGGCGCGGCCCTGCGTCCGGGTCCATGTCGCGCACTCGCCCAACGGCAGCGGCCACGACGCGCCGCCGCCCAAGGCCGCCAGCAGCCCCGCCAAGCCGGCGGAGGCGCTGAACCTAGCCTTCGAGTCGGATAACACCACCCACAGCAAGAAGCCCGCCGCAGCTGCCGCGGCGCCCGCGCCCGCGTCAGCAGGTGCAGCAGCAGCAGGTGCGGCTGCCCCCAGCAAGGTGATCATGGAGAGCCCCGTCAAGACGACGGGTCTGCACCGGGCGCCGCTGTCGGGGGGCGTCAAGACGGCCACCTCACGGTGCGGAGGCGGGTGGGTGGAGAGCGGAGTGGAGTGGAGCGGAGTGGAAAAGAGTGGAAAAGAGTGGAGTGGAAAAGAGTGGAGTGAAAGGTCGCGTCGTTGGGTGGAGGCGGGCGGGAGTTTATCCGCGGATGGGCTGTCGAGGAGCCCGGGACCTGTCCCGTCCCGTCCCGTCCCTGGAGCCGGACGTCAGTCGGCTCCGGTTGAGCTGGTGCTGCCGCAGCAGGTCGGCGCAACTCCGCGCCGCACCGGTGCTCAGCGCTGCACAGCGCGTTCAATACAGCGTTCAACGCCGCGGGCAGAGGTCCGTTTCTCAGTTGGTGGACAGCAGCAGCAGCAGCAGCAGCAGCAACCAGCAACTGGCCGATCGACGGTGGCTCCAGCTGCAGTGTGGACGGATGGACGGATGGATGGATGGGCGGACGAGCAGGTCTCCGCATGACTGCGGCCCGACTGGGCCCGACGCCATCAGGAGCCATCAGGCGCCCCACTTGGCGCGATGGCGGTGTGGGGACAGCGCCTCAGCGGGGCCTCGGCGGGCGGTCAGCCGCGGCCGGGTGGCGGGGCCGCGGCGCCGTTTGGCCCCAGAGAACTGCCCTGTGTTGAGGCATCATCCGCTACCCGCTACCTGAGCAGCAGTGAGAGCAGCAGTGAGAGCAGCAGCACCAGGGCGCAGACTCCCATATGGGGGCCATAGCCCTCACACCGATTGACAATGGGGGTCCTCCCCTCGCCCGCCCCCTCACCGCCCCCCTCCCCGCGTCATACCCGGTAACTGGGCCGTGGTGGGCTGCAGCTGCACCGCCCTCCCTGGTCCCTCCCCAAGCGCGGACACACGTTTCTTGAGCGCCGCAGCCGCCGCGTGAAGCGGACCACCGGCTTCCACCCCGCCGGCACCAGCTCCCCCCCCCCCCGCGCCCCGGGTCCTCGGTTCCCATTTCACACTACGCGCCCCCCTCCCCTCCCCTTCACTCCCCATCACTCCCTGCCTCTAGCTACGAGCTGCCCTCCCCCCCGGTTGCCGTACGCAACCTCGTGGAGCACGCCCGCTTCGGCCACCTGTGCACCATGATGAGCGGAATGCACCACCGCAGGTTGGTTGGTTGGTTGGTTGGTTGGTTAGTTGTTTGGTTAGTTGGCAAGGTAACAGGTATGTCTGTAGGTAAGTACATTGCTGGGTTCTCGGTCGCCTACGTCCCTCCGCTGCGGTATCGTTTCTATTACCCCCCGCCCTCCCTCCCGCCTGACCCCTCTCCCGCCCCGCCCTCGCTCCTCCCCCCCCTAGAGCGGGCTATCCGTTCGGCACCCTGGTGGACTTCGCCTCCGACGGTGCCGGCTACCCGGTGTTCTGTTTGTCCCCACTCGCCATACACTCGAGGAACCTGATCGAGGAGCCCAGGTGGGGGGTGGGATGAGGGGGGTGAGGGGTGAGGGGCAGTGGGGGGTTGGCGTGGGTGGGTGGAGTAGGGGGTGATTGAAAAGGTGCCGCAGCGAAGGAACGGAGACGGCGTTAGCGAGCGGACCCAGCGGCCAGCGCCCAGCGGCCAGGAGCAGTACTCACCGAACGGAGTGGGTGGGTGGGGGGAGTGGTGCCCGGGCCACCACTGCGCTCTCCCTCCCGCTCCTCTCCCACGTCCCACCCCCCTCCCACGCCCCTCCCACCCCTCTCCCGCCCCTCTCCCACCCCTCTCCCACCCCTCTCACCACACCTCTCCCGCCCCTCTCCCTCCCCCTCCCCCTCCCCTCACCCGCTCAGGTGTTCGCTGGTGGTTCAGATGCCCGGTTGGACGGGGCTGGCCAATGCGCGAGTGACCATATTCGGGGACGTGTACCAACTGCCAGCAGACCTGCAGGTGGGGGGGGGCGGGGGGAAGGGGGAGGGAGGGACGGAGGGGAGCAAAGTGGTGGGGGGCTGGTGGGCTCTGTAGGTGGGTGGGCTGAGGGGTTTCCTTTTCAAACGAAAGCGCTCCCGCAGTCGCACCCGGCTCACACGCAGACACCCTCCCCCCTCCTCCCCCCCGTGACCCCCCCCTCCTCCCGAGCATATCACTCCCTATGTCCCTACCCCCCCCCCCCCCGCTGACCCCCCCTCCCCCCCTCAGGACTCTGCCCGCGAGATCTTCATCACCAAGCACTCCAATGAGCGCAAGGAGCGGTGGGTGAGCGGCAACTTTGTGTACTTCAGAATGAACCGCATCGTGGACATCTACTTTGTGGGAGGATTCGGTACGGTG
This sequence comes from Pleodorina starrii, assembly GCA_030267565.1. Taxonomy (NCBI): domain Eukaryota; kingdom Viridiplantae; phylum Chlorophyta; class Chlorophyceae; order Chlamydomonadales; family Volvocaceae; genus Pleodorina; species Pleodorina starrii. The sequence continues at coordinate 1,079,942 of BRXU01000027.1, forward strand.
CAGTGGATCGCACCGGACGAGTACCTGGGGGCCACACCCGATGAGATCGTGCTCAGCAACCCGGGGGTCGTACTGCAGGTGAGGGGGTGGAAGGGGGGAAGAGGGGAGGGTGAGGGGGATCTGGGGGGGAAGCTGAGAGGGGTGCGGCGGAGGGCGGGGGAGAGAGGGAAAAAGACGAACTGTTTGGGATTGGCGTTATTGGCAGGAGCTTTTTCTGGGGGGGGCACCGGGACGTGGGGGGGTGGCGAGTTTGAGCATCCGCCTGCGTGCCTCTGCTTCAGCACCTGCGCTCCCCTCTTTCCCTCTTTCCCCCCTTACCTTCGCCCCCTCCCGTGCTCGCTTGTAGGAGCTAAATGCGGAGTTTGGTCCCCTGCTTCGCGACAAGCTGCGGTGCGGCTCCCGCCCCCTGGATGAGCTGGTCTTCATTTCCATCGACGCCAGCGGTGTGGACATGCGGGTGCGCACCGGCTCAGAGTTCAGTGTGGAGAGGATCGGCTTCCCGGAGAAGGTGAGGGAAGGTCGGGGGGAGGGAGGGGAAGGGGGGAAGGGGGGGGGTAGGGGTGGATTGCATACGTATGAGGTCGGGGTGGGGTTGGATTTGGGTCGGGGGTGCGTTCGCATGTCGAGTGCCTCCCTCCCTTCCTCACAGGCTCCGGTTTCTCCTCGCCCCCCCCCCCTCTCGCACTCCCCCTTCTGCACCCGCCCTCCCTCCTTCCCGCTGCGGCACCTACTTTCCTATCTCCCTCCCTCACACCCTCCCCTCTCTCCCCACCGCCCCCGCAGGTGTCCACCCCCGCCCAGGTCAAGGTGGCGATGCGGCAGGTGGTGGCGGATGTGAGCCGCACCGCCCCCGCACCGTGTGGGGACGCCTGAGCCGTCCGGGGGGGGGGTGCGTGGGGGGGTTGGGTTAGTGGGAGTTGGGTGTGTGGAGGGGGCACTGGTGGGGTTGGGCAAAGGGCGCCTGCGAGGCAGGCAGGCAGGGAGGGGCCCTCGGGGCCATCCAGCCATCCATCCAGCCATCGGGGGGAGGGGGGAGGAGACCTCCGGTGTCGGCTAAGCTCCGCAAGAGGGGCGGCGCGTGCGGATTTGCGAAATGGCGAAACTGCGATTTAGGGTCGGGTCGGGTCGGGAGCGGAGGCCAGCGGGGGGAGAGGGGGGCGGAGTCGAGAGGCCGCGCTGAATGCGGGAGGTGGGTGGATGGGTGTGGTGGGGGCTGATTGTGTGTGAGGGGGTAGCAACGAGTGGGACGAGTGCTGTACATCTATCGTACACTTGTGTATGTACTTGCTCGTACGGCGCTAGGGTGCCGTTTTGGGGGCTGTCGGGGGCCCATTTGGAGACGCGTTGATGTGGTTTCGGAGCAGCGGGTCCTTCTGGGGGCTCGGGGGCTTTGGGGAGGAGGCAGCGGAGGGGGTGGGGGGGGAGAGGGCAGGTGCACGGGGGTGTGTTGGCAGCGGCAGCAGGGCGCAGCCTCGGACTGCAGGTAGTGAGCCCCCATCACGCCTACCGCCATCCAACCCCGTTCTGTACCCAGGAATCCTGGCGAACCCCTGTTCACATGGGTTCACAGGCCACCAATAGACCAAGTTTGGTGGTGGTGGTGGCGGTGGTGGTGGCGGGATGTGTGTCCACAGCCTGAGCTGCCAGATGTGGACCGGCTCATCCTGACACATGACCCAACATGACCTGACACGGGGACAGAGTCGGTGCGTGACCGACTTGAAGGGGGGCGGTGTCGTTTATTGCCCCAGCTAGGAGCCGTGTACCGCCCCCCAAAAGGGACCCCTCCGCCCCTAGACGCCAGAGCCCACCGGGCACCCACTGGCCGCGACCCTCCCACCACCACAAGACCGCATACAGGAGCCTTGCGGCCTGACAGACGGGCCGCCGGGTGCCTTCCCCCTCCGGCCTCCAGCCTATACGTGGATAACCCCCACACACGCACCCACACCCACACATACACACTCACGGAGCTGTGCCATGTTCCAACCATTTTAAGGAACTAGCTCCCTTTGATATCGCTCTGTAGCCCCCCCACCCCCCGGGAATAAATAACAGCCATACAAACACATACAATCATACATACACATACACATCCACACTCACATGTACATCACGCTACCTTTCCGAGCGTCTAAAGCCCACCCCACCGTAACAACCCCGACAGGTACCCAACTCCACAAGCGTGTGCGCGCACCCGGGCCCACCCCGGCCTGGGGACCCCGGCAGGCCACAGTAACCTTCGAGCTGTGCGGTTTCGTTGCGAGCGGTTCAGTTTCCTCTGACAGAACGATTTATTTCCTCCGAGCGCCTTCGCCAGTACGGTACGGCACGGCAACCAACGCCGCAGAGGCAACCGGCAAAAGGCACCGCCAAGTCAGTGAGCGAGCGAGCCTGCACAAAGAAATCAGCGACCATCACTGTTGGTGACACACACACACACACACACACACACACACTCACACACACACGCGCGCAAGTGCTCCCCCCAACCTCCCACCAGCCGATAAAATAAAATTCCGCAAAAATAAGTGCACCCGCCTGTCCAATCTACGAGCTTTTACGAGCGCTGTCCCGAGGACGATACATAACGATACGGTTTGTACGGCATTCGACGGGCCGCATTTTGCACGCGCGCGCCTCTATCGAGCTATCCGGCACCGCTATCCGACGATTGAGTTCCCCCTCCCCCTCTCCGCCTCCCGAGGGGCCCATCTCCCGGTCCAGTTCGACTCAGTTTCCCCCACGGCCTATACGTGGATACCCCCCCCCTTGGACGGATCTCCACCACCTCCACCCCACTCCACCCAACTGCCCCGGGGTTGGGGTTTCGCCTTCCCCTCCCTCCGCGGGGCCAGCCCATCCCTCCCTGGACCGCAGGCCCCGACCCGACCTGGCCCGGGGTCAGGAATCCCAGGGGTTGCCGTACTGCCTCTTGACCCAAGGAAGAGGGGGCCCGCTCCGCCGCACCCGACCACTGCCGCACCCTCCGATGCAGCGGGGGGGGGATGCCCCCCATCAGCTGCCGGAGGAGGGGCCCTGCTGCTGCAGCAGCCGCCCCGGGGGCGTGGTGGCGGCGACGGCGACGGCGGCGGTTGTGGTGGTGGCGGCGGCGGCGCTGCCTCCGGTGGGCTCGGAGGAGGTGTCCGCATAGCTGGTGGGGGCCGATGGCCGGGGGGGCAGACCCGCCGAGAGGCCGGCCTCGGTGTCCTTCTCCGCCTCCGCCTCCTGCTCCTCGGGGGCGGGGACTGCGGCGGCAGCTGCGGCCTCCGCCTCCGCGGCTTTGCTGATCCGGCTGACCTGCGCAGTGCAGTGCAACGCAAGGAAGCGAGGGCGGGGAAGGGAAGGTAATTAGGTAAAGGTCCAGGGGTCGTTGCCCCCACCGCAATAACCCCACCACCCCACCACCACCGGTACACTCCAACTACCGTACTATCACCACCACCACCACCGCCCCGCACGGACTGCCGCCTGCCCGTAGGAACCCCCCCCGCCTCCGCCCCCCCCCGCCTCCGCCCCCCCCCTGCCCCGCTCCACGCACCAGCGGTGCCACGTGCTTGGCCAGCGCCGCCCCGATGAATATCTGACTCAGCTGCCCCACCACTGAGGGAATGGCCAGCAGGCCCTGCTGGGCGGGTATTGAGGTGATGTAGGAAATGACGGTAACCGCCACGGGGGCGCTCTTCTGACTAGCCATGATCACCACGGCCACGTGCTCCTTGATCGGGGGGCGGAACAGGAACCTGCGCAAGAGAGCGGTGGGGGTGGGTGATTATTTGTTCCCATAGAGGGAGGGGGGGCCACAGAGCAAGAGGAAAAGGGGAGGTTCGTTCCCTGGGAGAGGAGAGTGTGGAGCGATTGGGCAAAAGCTTGCTCCGGGCAGATGCTGCCCAACCCAACCACCCACCCGCCCAGCGATACAGGAGCAGAAAGACGGGTGCGAACGTGCGGCTGACTTGTAGTTGTACTTGTATGTGTGTATGTGTGTATGTGTGTGTTTGTGTTTGTGAGAGTGAGAGTGGGGGGGAGGGGAAGTTGACGGGGAGCGGGGGCTGGTTCGGGTCTCACTTGACTGCTGCGTGGTTGATGGCCAGATAGAACAGGTGCACAGAGGCCCCCAGGGCGATGACGGCCACAATCATGGAGGCCCGCTGCTGGAACAACAGGTCGCGTGCGCCGCTGAGCGTCTGCCAGACGATGCACGCCAGGTTGGTGGTCGACAGCAGGGAAAGGGGCGTGCGGTGGGCCCGGGCGAAGACCTCTACGGGGCGGAACAGCTCGCGGGCGGCCTGTGGGGGGAGGTGGAGGGGGAGGGGGGCCAATGAAGGTGAGAGCACGGGGCGGAGGGGCGAGGGCCGCTGCGATGTTTGCCTTCCCGCCCCGCAGTCGCCAGTCGCCCAGCCCTCCCTCCGTCCCTTCGCTGCGGTTTCGTCCATGTTACCCACCGCTCGGACTGCCCTGTTCTCCCTCCCCCTCCTCCCTCTCACACTCCCCACCGCAACGGTATCATCCCCTCCCCTCCCCTCCCCTCCCCTCCCCCACTCGCCTTCCCCAGTACGCTGGGCACCAAGATGGTGAGCGTCAGCTTCAGCAGCAGGTCAGGGATGTTGACGTTGAGGTGCAGTCCACCCGCGTCGAAATCCAGAAACAGCAGCTTCAGGTACAGCGGCATCGTCAGCACTCCCACCTGGCAGAGGAGGTGGTGATGGTGGTGGTGGTGGTGGGTGGGATAAAAACAATAATAGCAACAACCATAACAACAAAATGGCGCATGGCACGTGCTCTTCCAGATTCTGGAGCCCAGAACGTGAAACTCATATGACAACAACAAGATAAGCTCGCTCGGTGCAAGGTGCAAGTATGCGAGGGTGCAAGGGGGGCACGGCGGCAGCATCGCTGTTGGTTCCGGCCAGCTTGGCCCTGGCCACCGGCTTTGTCACATCTTCCAGCGGACCAGCGCCGTCCTAAAGTGCCGCATTCCCGTACTTCCATTTTCGTTCGTCACCCATTTCGCTCTCCTGAAGCCCAACCCCCACCTCCAACCCCCCACCCCCACCCCCACCATGTTTGTTGCCACTGTGAGCAGCAGAGCGATGGCCTCGTTGCCCGCACACGAGCGAACCAGCGCCACACCGATACCCAGGGTGGTGGGCACCAGACAGAACAGAGTCAGGCCTGCGCGGGGGGGGGAGGGAGGGGGAGGGAGGGGGAAGGGAGGTGGAGGCGGACGGATGGCATCCTCGCGAGGACTGGACTGGAGTACCGGGTGGCTCGGGCGGGTGGGTGGGTGGGTGGGTGGTAAAAAGAAGATACCGCAGCGGAGACGGAGACGGCGTTAGCGAACGGACCCGGAACCCAGCAACACTTACCGAACATGCCTGTAACCTTACCAAGACGAGAGGCACAGCGACCGCGTCGCCGCCAGACCAACCCGGACGAACGAGTACGCGAGACAGCACAAGAACGGCCCGCTACCGCCGCAGACCGACGCCCCCACCTCCACCAGGATACGCCTCCACCATATTCCCCCATCCCCCCGTCACATCCGCGCACGCACCCGTCCCCATCTCCCACACCGCAACCCAGTCCCCAGCGCCGGCACCCCCCACCCACCCACCCACTGAGAAGGCCGGCGGTGTGAGGGGTATCTCCCTCATCGCGAACCCCAGCGCGGGGGTCACCAGCAGGATCATGACGAAGCCAAACGCCACCGAGGGCCAGCTCTCCCTCCGCATGGCCGTTTTGAGCTCCGAGGTGTTGAGCACCAGTCCGGATATGAAGAACACGATAGCCATATTGACCTCCTGCGTGTGCGTGTGAGTGCGTGCGTGAGGGACAGGTGGGTGTGTGGTCGGGGAGGTGGGCGGTTGGTAATTACCCAACCGCCCAACATGGGTAGGTAGGTGGGTGGGCGGGTGGGTGGGCACGCAGGGACAGATGGGGGCGTGAGGAGGCCCAGGTCCTTGGCAGCCCAGCCTCACAGTCACCTCAAGAAAAGGAAGTGGGATGGGGTGGGGGTGGGTGGGGATAAAACTACGAATCGTTGTCTAGTAACCCAGCTAGGATGGTTGACCGGAGGGAATGGGGCGCCCCGGAGGGTCAGGGAGGGAAAGAGACCAATGCGCCTCGATGGAGAAAGGGGACGTTAGGCGACGGAGACGTGCGGGGAAGAAGGCTCAAGAGGGGGCAAGAGGGCGCGGGTGCTGCTGTGCTGCGGTTGGCTGGCTGTGTGGCCCGGCGGGCGCTTCGTTCCACTTGGCTGGCTTGGGTGGCCGCTTGCAGGCAGCCAGGAAGGCATATCCCCGATCGCAATGGCTGTGGCCGCCGCGGACGAACCGAGGCATCGAGGCAGACACCCAGCGCCAGTACCTCCTGCCCGGTAGGTCGGTTATGCTGGTGGCCCCGAGGCCCCCCGCCCGCCCAAACCCGCTGTCAACCCCCTTTCCCGCTGCGCGGCCCCCCGCCCGCTTCACATCTCACCCCACCTGGATGATGTGCACATTTCCGGCCACCACGATGTTGACCAAAAAGCGGCCGGGGACGGGGTAGGCCAGCGCAAACGTGAGGGCGACCGCGAAGGCGATGGGCAGGTAGTTTTCCACGACAAATGCCCTGATGGGCGCACCCGAGGCGGGAAAAGCAAGCACGTCATCGGGTATCGAGTCCGTTCAGGGTGCTTGCAAATGCTGTCAGAAAGCTCCGCATTTTTGTTGACCGGGCGCTTGCTTGCAGGACTAGCAGTGTGCCACCTCGAGTCAACAGTAACACAATATTACCAACATATGAAGCACGACTATTATTGTTAACGCAAGCAGATAAATTCTGTCATTATAGAGAAAGCGTCGCGCCGTCGCGGGCGACCGGCAATTCACTCGACGAATCTAACCCCAGTCCACCCACTGGATTTTCTCCAGCCGCTGTTTCCACAGAGGCGGTTTCTTAGGGCCATCATAGAGGCCGGCGGCAACCATCGCCTATGATCTTTTGAAGTCCACGCGCTCCCAAGCAAGCATGGGACGACGCGACGACAAAACCAGGGAGCCTGCGGTCGCACCCAACCTCGACAAGTTTGCTTATAAACTCCTCGCGTGTCGTCTCCACCAGTGCGGCCGGAGTCGCACCCAAGCCCGCAAAAGGGACGTTTTCCGTTTTGGCCTCGCGGCCTCTGTAGGTCGCTCGTCCAACCGTGTCCAAACCGCTGCATGGAAAAGCACATGAACCGAGCCAAATGGAGCCAACACATTTACAACAAAGCTTTCGCAGAACCGAGGCAATCCAGCTCGCCTTCAAGGCCGCAGCCGCGTTTCCCAACTGCCACGGGTCAACCGCCCTGCCCTGCTCGACTGTTGAGCTCTTGAGCACTCGAGTTTCAGACCGACCCTCCCGGGCAGAAGATCAACACCAAAGTCACCGCACCGTGCCGCTTGCGGAAGCTTGCAGGCTGGAATGCCGAACCTCCGGAGTAGTGTTTCCAAATAAAGCGCGCATTCGCAAGGCTGTCGTACGCAACTTAAAACACGAAAGTCGAGCTACCAATCCCACACGAGCACGCACGCACAGTCGCGCACCCTCTCCTCAACACACGCGCGCATCAGAACATCATCATCATCATCATCATCATCATCATCATCATCATCATCATCATCATCATCATCACGGATCACGTAATGATAACAACATAATCAACAAGAACAAGAACCGTAGGCGCACCTCATCTCACCTCACCGCACCTCAACGCACCTTCGCCGTGTCAATTACCAGTAGGTGGGATACCTCCTCCCCGGCACCAGGTTATTGAACATCAGCGCCACGAGCACCATGATACTCGACCCCACCGCCGCAGTCAACAGAAACTTGAAGCCCCGCCAGTCACCGATGGACTGCACGGAGGCGGCGATCAGAGCCGTGGCACCGGCTGGCGAGGGAGGGGGGGAGGGAGGGGGCAGAGGGGGGCAGAGGGGGGAGGGAGGCCGGTGGGAGGGCAGGGGGTGTGCAGGCTGGGTGAGGGCAGGGCCGGGGATGGCTTAAGAGGGGCTGGGGAGGCGTAGGGAAGGGTTAGCACAGCGGTTGAAAGGGAAACACCCCAGCTTGAGACGGGGGCGGGGGGGGGCGGGGGGGGGCGCGGGGGGGGGGAGAGAGGCGGCTGCGGGAGGGGAGCGGGCCTGATTATGTGGGGTGTGGAGTACGTGTCCGGGTCAACCTCCCTTCCTGGTCTCCACACAGCCCGGCCCGCTGCCCAAGCCCCCCAGATCCCACCTCCCCAGCCCCCGGCTCCACCTCGCCCATTACCACCAAACCCCCCTCAGGCCATCGCCTGCCCTGCGGCGCCGCGTTCCCAGGACCCCAGGTACCCCACTACCCCACTTCGCGCGCCGCATCCCCACCTCCACCCCCCCATCCCCGCCTCCACCAGACTACCGTATATTCTACTTCTTTACCGTTGGAGCCATCCGCATCCCCGGCCCCCATCCCCACCGGCCCTGCCCGGCCCTCCACCCGCACCTGGGTGGCTGCGGTTTCGTCGGTGTCACCCACCCACCTGGCGGGTGTGTGGTCCCAGTGGCTTGCATGGCGGTGAGGCCCAGAGACATGCCCAGAGCAGAGGCAACAAAGTTGGCACGACCGCCGCCGTACTGGGGCTGCAGTACAAGGCGCACCAGGATGCCGACCAGTGCACTCAGGGAGTGGCCGCCTGCGGGGGAGAAGAGGGGGGGGTGAGAGAGCGGGGGAGGGGGAGAGGGATGGTTGGTTGGGGCCCCGCGAGGTTGACGGTTAAGCCCATGGAGTTCGGGGACCCATGCGCTGGGTGTGCCAGGGTTTCAGGCCAACAGGGCCGGCAGCGCGGGTGGAGAGGGAACGCGCGGGAGCGCACGGAGTCGATTTGGCGTGCATTTGGCAAGTGGGGGGAGGCGGGCCGTGGCCGCACCTACCTATGACGTTGCGGGGCTGCGATAGCTTCACCGCCGGCACTCCGAACATGAGGACGGCGCTGGCGCCAAGGGGCGCGATAAGGAAGTTGAAATCCAGCGGCGGGCCTGTGGACGACAAAATTGCCATGTAAGTCGCGTCGTGCACTAAACTGCGAGTTACGGTTTTCTTCTCTGTTCAAAAAGCTCTATGTGGTCTCACCTGCATATTGGTCGAGGACGGCGAGAACCAGGATCGCGATAAAGGCACCTGACCAGGAGATGACTAAGGTGCGCAGCGACTCCCGCGGAAGCGGTGCTTCGTTTGCTCCTCTCCATTTTTGCAAGTATTCTGAAAGAAAAGATGCTGGAGTCGTGTTTGCGAGCGCTGCCTCAGTTGTAACCGTGACGCTGCTGCTCGTGGCTGGAAGCTGCTGCCCGTCGCCGCCGCCATTACGAACAGTCATGTGTCTCGATACATACAAGATTGAAAAGGGAGTAAGTTAAGTAGCAGTGGCGCGAAGAAGTCTGCCTTTCCGAGTTCTGTTGAAGGCGCGCTTCCAAAATTTCGCGCTGTGAAAGTGTCGCAACTACTACCCATACGTGTATACCAGAATATATTTGTGCTTGAATGTATCCACGAAGTAACATAGTGATCGCCGTGTGTTACGCACGTGGCAGCAGTAGTTCCAAGTACGGAACGTACCAAACAACAGTACGGAAGACGATCACGGCGCTGCCAGGACACGGACCCTTTCTCCCGGGAGCCACTGTCATCATCGTCGTCGTCGTCGTGACACCTTGGCTACGCCAAATCGCAGGCCTTTCCGTCGAACAAGCCGACTAGGTAACCCCTGAGTACTACTGCCTTATACGGCCCACAACAAGTCGGCAAAGCCACCCACCACCTCCGCAACCAACAGTGCGCTGCACACAATCCTGCCGGTCAGGCCGACCTCGGGCTCGAAGCCGCTCCCCGACTCCACCGCCCACGCCTTCCGCGTGCCGCCCACTCCTTCCCTTCGACAATCGAAATGTTCACCACCACCACTCCCTTCACAGCTTCACTACACCAACCTTCACTAGACCTGCAGCAGCATGATGCTCGCCGCCACGTCCCCATACTGCGCAAACGCCTCCCCCAGCGCCGCCCGCAGCCGCCGCGCCAGCCGGACACTGCCCTCCGCCCCCGGCTCCTCCCCCACATCCCGCCGCACACCCTCCCACTCCTTCCCTCGCCCTCGGCCAGCCTCCTCCCGCCCCTGCCCCTCCCGCCCCTGCCACCCCCCTCCCTGCCACCCCCCTCCCTGCCACCCCCCTCCCTGCCACCCCCCTCCCCGCCCCTCCCGCCCCTGCTGCCGCAGCGCCCGCACCGCCGCCACAGCCCCCACCAGCTCCCGCTGCATGCCCCTCGCCCGCTGCACCGCCGCCGACACGCCCCGCAGCGCCCGGATCGCCTCACGCAGCCGCTCCCCCGACTGCAGCGCCGCTCCACCGCCGCCGCAGCGCCGCCCGCCTTCACCGCCGCCGCCAGCTCCCTCTCCACCTCCTGCTCCAGGGGCGGCAGCTGCATCGCCGCCGCCGCCGCCGCCGCTGTTTCCTCCGCCGCCGTCCATCCAAGCCGCGTGCAGGCTGGCGTGCAGCGAGGCCAACAGCGCGGGGCAGTCGGCTCGGAGCTCCAGGGTCACCTCCACACCGCACAGAGCCACCAACTGCTGATGCGCCGCCGCCGTCGCCGCCGCCTCGGCTGGGCCCGCGTCCGAGCCCGCGGTCCGAGCATCCGGCCGCAGCGGCTGCGCCCCTGCCCGGCAGCTCCAGCTCACCTCAGCCCGGCCCCCGCACACCCGCACAGAGCCCCGCGGCGCCCCACCTCCCGCTGCTGGTAGCGCTGCTGGTACCGCTGCTGCGGCTGCTGGTAGCGCTGCTGCTGGTACCGTCAACCGGTGTCCCTCCGGCAGCAGCGGCGGCGGCAGCAGCAGTGCCCGCTGCAGCAGCGCCGAAATCCGCAGCGCCGCCTCACTCCACAACGCACCCTCCTGCTGCTGCTGTTGCTGCCGGGCCGCATCTTGGGCGCCCGCCGCCGTGGTCGCGTTGCCGCCGCGGCTGCCGCCGCCCGGCGATGCCCCCCCAGCGTCCTCTCCTGCGGCCCCTGTCCTCATCATCCTACTCGGGCTCACCCTCACCGTCATCCTCAGCTGCATCTGCCGCCGGTGAGGCAGCCCCCCGGAGCCCACCAGCCCCCCTCCCCACAGACCCACCACCACCTGCTGCTGCTGATGCTGCTGCTGCTGATCCAGACCCAGACCCAAGCCCGCCCCTGGACGCACTGACACCGACACCGACGAGCCCCCGGCGGCGGTGGGCAGCAGCGCCGCGACACTGCTGGGCAGCTGCAGCAGCGCCGCAGCCGTGACGATCTGCTCGCCCAGCAGCAGCACTGCGGCGGAGGCGGCAGTAGCGGTACCAGCGCCAGCACCGGCTGTAGCGGCGCTGGACCGGCGGCCCCGCCCTTCCCGCCCCGGCTCCGCCGCGTCTGAGCCGGGGCGAACCAGGAAGACCTGCATGGTACCCGCCGCCGGCTGTAGCTGCAGCCCCACCTGCCCCAGTTGTCCCGGCTGCAGCAGCCCACAGGCCGCGGCTGCGGCTGCGGTGCCCCCGGGAACGGGCGGCGCCCGCGCGACGGCCGGCAGCTGCAGCAGCAGCCGGTGCCGCAGCGGCAGCGGCAGGGGCAGGGGCGGTGGGTGGCCGGGGCCCAGCGGCAGGCCGAGGCAGACGCAGGCGCAGGAGGCGGGCAGGGCGGGGTCGTGCGGCAGGAAGCGGAGCACCAGCTGGCCGCAAGAGGGCAGGGCGGAGCGGAGAGCCGCTGCCGCTCCGAAACCTAACCCGGATCCGGATCCAGGCAGCAGATCGATCTCCACCAGCAGCTGCACCACAGCCGTGGCGCCCGGTGTGGCGGCGGCGCCTCCTCCTCCGCCCCCTGGGAGCAGCAGTTTGGGGGAGATGCTGCAGCGGAGGGCGGGTGAGCGGGTTGCCAGGCTGCGTGCGATGGGCAGATCCTGTGTGGGGGGGTGTGGGGGGGGGGAAGGGCGGGGTGGAGTAGGGGGTGGAGTAGTTAAGTCAAAAAAAAACTGACAGGCATTGGCAGGCTGACAGACGGGTAAGGCCGGGAGGGTGGTTGGGGGGGGGAACGGGTATTTGGTTGGCTCAGGAGGCTTGGTTTCCACTCCTCCGGGTCTGTCCCCGTCGTGCTCCGGGCTCTTGGGCGGGCGGGTCAGTGACGGTGGGCAACAGGCACCAGCTAGGGGGGCCCGCTACGCAGCATTGATCCTAGTAACCGCGACTGCATAATACAAGATCCAGACCCCCACCCTCACCCTCACCACACACCCACACATCCTCTACCCCAGCCCCTACCCCCCACCCCCGCCCCCACCCTCACCACACACCCTCTACCCCAGCCCCTACCCCCCACCCCCCCACACACCTGCGATGCCCTCCTGAAGGCCGCCCACTGCGCCTCCAGCGCCCTCCCCAGCACCTCCTCGTAGCCGCCCAGCCGCACCAGCGCACCCAGCAGCTGCCGCAACTGCTGCTGAAGAGCTGAAACACCACCACCACCACCACCACCATCACCCGCCCCCCGCCGCAGCCCCAACCCCCACTCGCCGCCCCCGCCCCCACCCCGCCCCGGCGGCTCCGCGGCCCAGGACATCGCCGCCAGGAGCCCCGCAGCGCAGCCGCTGACGGCGGCGGCGGCGGCGGTGGCCCTGGCCGGTGCTCCAGGGGCTGGCCCCGCCGACGGCGGTGGCGGCGGCGGCGGCGGCATGCGCGCCTGCAGTACGACGGCGGCGCCGTCGCGGCAGAGGGCGAGGACGTGGTGTGGGGCGCCGTGGCAGGGACTCAGCTGGCGGATGCCGGAGGGGGCGGGCAGGCAGAGCGGCCGCAGCTCGGGCAGGAAGGTGATCGTACACGTGCCGCCGGCGCCAGAGGCACCGCTGCCACCGCCGCCGCCGCCTGGAATCGAACCTGCGCGGGCGGGTTGGGTGTGTGTGTGTGTTGGTGGGTGAGTGCCTAGGCGAGGCGAGGCGACGGGGGACGGGGCGGAGGGCGGGAGGGCAGAGGAGGCGGGGATTGATGAGATGGTGGGTTGCTTGGAGGGGTGGGTGGGTGGGTGGTTACGAGTGAAAGGGGTGGGTGGGTGGGTGGGGAGGTGAAATGCGCGGCGGCCCGGCATGGCGCCATCGGATGGGTGTCCTGTTGGGAGAGCAGCTGTGCAACGGAACGGAGCGGAACGGAAGTCCCTCACCCTCCTCCCACTGCAACCCACACCAACATCCACATCCACACCCCACCCACCACCCCACACCCGCACCTGCAGCCTGCTGCTGCTGCTGCTGCTGCGCCACCAACTGGGCAGCCAGCACCCTGACTCCCACCCTGGAGCGCGAGGAGGCGGAGGAGGGCGAGGAGGCGGTGGCGGGGCAGCCGGCCGGGGTGGTCCACACCAGCGCCCCGGCGGCCGTCACCGCTGCGGCACTCACTGCGCCCCCCAGCTGCCACTCCCGACTGAGCAGCAGCCGCAGAGGGGAGCCGCTCAGGAGACCTGGAGGGGGGGTTGGGGGGGTTGGGGGTTGGGGTGGGGGTTGGGGTGGGGGGCCTGTGAGCGACCTGAGGAAGACTGGAGAACTGGAGGGGGGGGGTAGGTGGGTGTGATACGTCAGGGGCGAGGTGGGGGTGGTGAGAGGCGGCTCGCGTTCTTGAAAATGGGGTGAAGCGGAGGATCGGGTCGTCGAGGGATGCCACTGCGGCAACGACTCACCCACCCACCCGCCCTCCCCTCCCTCCCTCCCATTGTCGCTCACCTCTTCCCCCTTCCACCTCCTCCTCCAACGACGCATCTCACGCCTTAACCCTTAACCCCTAACCCTTAACCCTCCCCTCCCCCCTCCCCCCTCTCCCTTTGCATCCCGACCCCAGAGCCCTCACTCACTGAAGCTCCGCAGCACCTCCAGCTCCCGACCAGCCGCCGAGGCCCCGCCACCTCCTGCACCTCCCCCACCGCCACCCCGCAGGCCCCGCCCCACCAGCCCCTCGGCATCCCGACACACAACGGCCGCAGCCGCCGGCGCCGGACTCAGCGCCACCAGCCGCCCCCGCGCCCCCACCACAAGCAGCGCAACAGCGCAACCACCACCCCCCTCCTCCTCCTCCTCCGCCGCCGCCGCCGCAGCAGCGGCAGCCTCAGCCACTGCCGCCGCCGCCGGCCGCCGGGGCCCCTCCGGGGCTCCTCCGGACCGCGGTGGCGGCGGCAGCGCCGCCGCGGCCGCTTCCTGGTTCCGGAGCATCCTCACCGGCAGTAGAGCCACCAGCGGCTCCTGGAGATCCAGCAGCAGCACCGGACCGCCAACGCCGCTGCCGCCGCCGCCGGAGGCGGCGCCGGCGGAGCCGCCGGCGCTCTGCTTCCCGCCGTTAACCCCACCCCACCTCCCGGGGGGTTGTGGCTCCTGCTGCTGTTGCTGCTGCTGTTGGCGGCAAGGAGGAGGAGGAGGAGGAGGAGGTGGAGGAGGATGGGAGGTGAGGGGGTGGGCCCACAGCTGGCCACTGGCCGTACCCACGAGGAAGCAACCCCAGGGCAGCAGCAGGGCGGCGGCGGGGGCGGCGGGGGCCGCGGCCGCAGCGGCGGGCGTGAGCAGGCCGCGGTAGAGCTCCGGCGTCGCCGCCACGTGGTCGTAGCCGCACAGGAAGGCCAGCTGCTGCAGCGGTGGAAGGCGGGACCAGGCGGCGGAGGCGGCAGCGGAGCCGCCACCCGGCGCAGCGCTGGAGGCCCCGGCGGCGGCGGCGGCGGCGGCGGCCGGCGGCTCCGCCGCCAGTGTACGGCTGAGCGACTCCGTCCAGCCCTCCAGGCACAGGGCGCAGGTGGCGTCTGGGTGGCGGAGCAGCGGCGGAGGCGGCAGGCCAGCCGACGCCGACGCCTCCGCCGGCGGCGACGGTTCGTACACGCTCCAGGGGTTCCCCGCCGCAGCGGCGTCGGGGCGGCGGCTGGCCCCGCCGCCTTCGCCGCCTCCGCCGATCCCCATCCCCATCCCAGTCTCGAACCCTGCCTGGGTATGGGCGTAGGTACCGGTGTGGGTGTGGGTGACGGGACCCAGGGGCGCGGCTGCGGCTGCGGCCGCAGTTCCCGGTGCGCGCAGGCGGGCGCGTTTGGCCGTGGGGGCCTGGGTGGAGTCCGCTTGTTGCTGGTGGTGGTGGTGGTGGTGGTGGTGGTGGTGGTGGTGGTGGTGGTGTTGCACCGCTTGGCTGGCGGGTCCGAGGGCCGGTCCGGGGCCGGGGCCGTTAGCCACGGGCAGCCGAGCCAGCGTGAACGCACTGCCACTGCCACTGCCTGGGAAGGGGAGGTGGGACAGGAGAGGGAGAGAGGGAGGGGTTGGGTCGGCAGGCGGAGGGAAGGAAGCAAGGTGGGCGGGAAGGGAAGGAGGACAGGAAGGAAGGGGCAGCGCACTGAACGTGGGCCGGGCGGATGGCTGGAGGGTGTTGGCCCTGGCGCGAGCCGGTGTGGCAGAACATGACATGTCATGACAGGGCGAGTGGATAGCGCCCGGGAGTGGAATGCGAGCAAGAGCTTCACCACACCACACCGCGGAGGAGGAGGCGGAGGAGCAGCCTCTTGGGGTGAATGCGCACCGCACCGCACCGCGTGGTGTTGTCCTCCCAAGCATGCTGTACATGCTGTACATGCAGTACATACGTACGGCACAAACGATACGTACAGGCAGTACCCACCCACCCACCCACCCACCGCACCTCCGCCCGCCACCTCCACCCGCCAGCATGACCTGCGCAGCCGCACCTCCCCTTGCCGGTGCTGCTGCTGCTGGTGCCAGCCGGGTTGTTTCGGGTTGCTCCCCTGCGAAGTCAGGGTCAGGATGGCTGTGCGGACACGGCTGCCTGGCTTGGGTTCCGGCCGCCCGGGTGCCCTCACGTTAATGCCTGCACCCTCGCCGCCACCGCGGCCGGCTGCTGCTGTTGGTGCTGGGCGGTCCTGCTGCTCCGCACCGGGACTTGCAGTGGCGGCGGAGGCGGAGGGGGAGGGGGAGGGGTCGAGGTAGCAGATGACGAGGGACTGCAGCGCGGGCAGGGGCCGCAGCAGCAGCGGCGGCGGCGGCAGCGACGGCGGCGGCGGCGGCGGCTGCCGCAGCGGCGCCACAGAGCAGCGCTCGCCTGCAGCGCCGTCCTGAGGGGGCGTGCAGGGCACACAGATAGCATCGTATCGACAAAGGGGAGAGAGAGGGGAGAGAGAGAGGGGAAAGGGGAGAGAAGCCCAAGTAAACCCCAAACGCTTGGGCCTATCGGGACGGCGAGCTTAGGCAGGGAATCTGGCGCGGCGCCACCAGCCGCGGCGAGGCTGTCCCGCGGGGCGTGCCCACCTGTCCGGCCGTTGCGAATCGCTCTAGTGTCAGTCCGCATCGACCAGCGGCTGCAACACAGAGCTGCGCCGGGTGTCCATCCGCGGGCATCAGCCAGGCAGCTGCGGCTGCACGGTGTCCCCGTCCAAACACCGCCACAGCGCCGGTTAGCCCATCCATGATGTTTTGAGTCTAAACCTTCGATAACAACGGGATCGGGCTATCGGGGATAGTTCCCATTATTTGCGGGACCAAGACAGCAAGGAGTGTCGGTTGCCATTTTGCCGTGGGTCGCCAGCCAAGGTCTATCACGCCAGGTTATGACATGCCATGAAATGAAATAATCGTAAGGTAGCCATGTATGCATAGAGCATAAAAGATGGCGACTTCTCCGCCCGAGCTTCGCGGTTGCATTGTCGTGAACTGAAAACCGTGCTGCGCGCCAAAAAAGGAACCGAACTCCATCGCAATTGGAGTACCACACGCCGGAAGAGGTGGTAAACCGCTGTTTTACCACACACAAATGGCAACTAATAGAGGCGCGTAAATCCCTGCGCTTGAAGATCCTTGAAATCGGCACCGCTAGTTCGGTCTTGGCAAACTCTACGCTTATGCACGATAGCATGCATATGAGGAGTTTGATTCTTGGTGATCTCGCGTACTGAGTGCCTGAGGACAGCGCATCGTGTTTGGGCGGCGCATTTCGGACGCCCAGGAGCCACCTTCTCCGCCAATTGCACCGCCTGAAGCATCACAGCTTCACATCTTCACCTGTCGGAACCGCCCGGTTGGGCTCCCGACGCCATGCCCTTCTTCGGCGACACCCTCGGCGCCTACATGCTGCCGCGCGTGGTGCTGGAGCTGCTGCAGCAGCCCGGCGGCCAGCAGCAGTGCGGCGTGTGCGCCGACTCGGGCTTCGCGTGGCTTCTCTCCGCCAAGCAGCTCTACGTCTGGCGCTATCGCGAGGGCAAGGAGGCGCGACTGCGCGTGCTGACGCTCCCCCGCCAGCACTCCCCCGCGGCGCCCTGCGCCGTCACCCTCATCGCCGACATCACCTCCTCCTCCTCCTCCTCCTCCTCCGCCACCAACACAAACTCCAAAACCGCCGCTAGCACCTTCGGCGCCCTCGCCGCGCCGCCCACCCCTTCCATCACCCCCTCCGGCCCCGCCGCCGCCGACGGCTCCCTCACCGTCGCCGTCTGTGACGCCGACGGCCGCCTCACCGTCTGGCTCGACGCCCACCACCTCGCCGCGCCAGTGGAGCACCAGCTCCTCACTCCCGGAGCCGGCGGCGCCGGCGGCGGCCTCCGGCCGCCGCTGGTCGCGGCCTTCGCCGCCGCCCGCCTGGACCTGGGCTCCGGCCCCGCCTTCCTGGCCGCCCTCTCCGCCGCCGACGGCTCCCTGCACCTGGTGCAGGTGGGCGCGCAGGGCATATTCGCCAAGCAGCTGGTGGCGGCGCCGCCGCCGGTGGCGGAGGGCGGTCGCGGCGGCGGCGGTGGCGGGCTGGTGGGTGCGCTGGGCAGTGCGCTGAGTCGCGCGCTGAGCGACGCGTTCGAGCCTTCGAGTCGCTACCTGCGGAAGGCGCCAGTGGCCAGGCCGGCGGTGGCGCTGCACCTGGCGGCGGCGGCGGGGGGCGGCGGGCAGCACTACCGGCTGCTGGTGCTGACGAGGGACTGCCTGGACTGCTGGGCGGTGAGGGGAGGGGAGGGGAGGGGAGGGAGCAGGGAGGAATGAACAGGAGAACGGGGACGGGAAGGGGAAAGGGGGGGTATCTCCAGGTGTGGGCTGAGGACCGCTTTGTGCGTGTGTAGGGTGGGGGTGAGGGAGACGGGGAGAGGGGTGTCAGCCCCTCCGCCCACCTCTCAACCCCGCCCCTGCAAACCAACCCTCCACCCCGCCCCTACGCCCAAACCACCCCCCCACCCCGCCTCTCCAACCCCTCCCCCTACCCCCCCGCTGCGGTATCACTTTCTACCCCCCGCCCCCCCCGCCCTCTCCGCCCCTCAGATCAGTGTGGGTCTGCGGCCCAGTCAGTCTCTGCAGTGGTCGTTCGCCAACAGCCTGGTCCGCCAACACGACAGTCGGGGGGGTCGGGGCGCTGAGGGCGGCCCCGCCAATCTGGACATGGCGGTGGGGGTGGGGGGCGGACAGACGGGGGCGGGGGGAGGGCAGCTGGTGGCGGTGTGGATGGCGGAGCCGGGCTTTGCCTCCCGGGGGGCGGCTGGAGGCGAGGCGGGGGAGGTCAAGCAGCACGTGGTGCAGCTGTGAGTATGAGGGGGGAGGGCGGGGGAGTGGGTGGGGGTGGGGGGGGGGAGAGGGGGGTAAAAAGAAAAAACCGCAGCGGAGATGGAGACGACGTTAGCGAGGGGGGAAGGAGAGGGAAGGGGTAGAGTATGACAGAGGCAAAGAGGCAATAGGCTGACAGTGGCTGAGGAAGGGCGGAAGTGTGAAATGAAGCTGAGACTGCAGTGATGGAACGGAGGTGACATTGGGGGGGAGGGAGATGGGGGTATGGAGTGAGGGGTGAAAGGGGGGGAGAGTGACGGCTCCTCGTCTACATGGCAGCAGGAGAGCAGGGCGAGGGCGGTAAAGGAGGGGCGACCGGTCGGGGGCTGTACCTGTAGCGCACGGTGGAGCGGGGAGGGGGCGGAGCGGGGAGGGGGCGGTTAGCTGTCCCCTCTCGGAGGGGAGGAAGGGGGGACGACCAGCCGTATGCGCACCGTTACCTAAACTGGACGGTCGGAGGGCTGCGGCCGGCATTCCTTTCCGCACGCTCGGCACTTTCGCACTCTCATTTCCCCGCACGAGGAAACCCCTCCCACCCTTCCCCCCACCCCCTCCCCCGGGTTCCTGTCCAGTTTGGAGCTGCTGCCCGAGGGCGGCCCCGCTGTGTGCCACGGCGTGCACGACCTGGTGCGGGGGTACGAGGAGGTGAGCAGGGGGGACAAGGGGAGCGAGTGGGGGAGCCGGGGGGGGGGGAAGCAGGGGGGTATGGGCTATGGGGTGGGAGGTTGGGAAGTCGGACTCGGCGCGTTGGCAAGTCGGATCAGAGTTTGTCAAGTGCGTTCCGTGCTCGCGGGGGGAAGGGAGGGGCCAGCCGATTCTGATTCAATGCGGACAGGACAGCGGCAGGGCTGTCTCCCCACCCCGCAGGCACGGCCCGCCTGCACCTAGCGATCACCTTCCCTTTCCTTGTGTCTGGCCTATACGTGGATAACCCCCCACCCGCCACCTTCCTTCCCCCGCCCCCGCCCACCTGCCCTTTCCACCCTCTCAACCCCCCCGCCCCCCCTCCCCTTTCCGCCTGCCTCCCTTCCCCCCTCTCAGCCTCCGGAGAACAACGGCCTCGGCGGCCCCCTCCGCCGCCTGCTCTACTCCTCCCACTCACACACCTGCCTGCTGGCCCGCTGGCAGCAGCCTCAGCCCCAGAACCAGGGCCCGAACCAGCCCCTCGCGGGCGCTGCGGCCCACTACCACCCTTACTCGGACACGGGGGCATCATCCCGCGTCTGCCGGGCCCTATGGACCTGGGAAGCCGCCACCGGCGCCGCCAGGTCCCTCTCCGACGACCCCGACACCGCCGCCGTCGACATCGCCGCCGGCGACGACGGCGGCGGCGCCGCCGCGCGGTGGGTCGTACTCTCCGCGACGTACGGCGTCATGGAGATCGCCGCCGTGGCGGCGCCGCCGCCGCAGGCGGCGGCGGCGGCGGCTCCGCCGCCGCTGCCCGGTGCCGCCGGCGGCCTGGACCCCGCCGCCGTGATCGCCAACCTGCTGGATGCCGTACTGTCGCAGGCCGCCGCCATCACCGCCGCCGGCGGCAACTTGCAGCCGCTGGTGAGCGGTCTGGGCCGGCGGCTTGGGGCACTGGGCGCGCTGGGCAGTCCCATGGGTCAGTCCACGATTGCGCACTACAGCACGCAGCTGTTGGACCTGCTGCCCAAGCAGTGGGCGGGGGGCGGCACAGCGGCGGCGGCGGTGGCGATGTCCGGCGGCGGTGGCGGCGGCGGCGGTGTGCCGCTGACTGTTGCGGAGCAGTTATCCGATAAGGAGTTTCGTCAGTCGCTGCTGCTGCAGTGCCTGGCGCTGAGCGGGGTGCTGCACGCGCTGCGGCCGGATGTGCTGAGGTGGGTGCGGTAGGGCGTGTGGGTATATGTGTGTGTCTATGTGTGTGTATGTGTGTGTGTACTGCATGGTTGGGACGGAGTGCGTTCATAGCAACCAGCACCAACTTCGCAGGGCACTCATACAACCTCCCCTCCCTTTCCCTCGACTGGGCTGGCTGCTGCAACCAGAACCAATGACGCATCGCACTCCTTACCCTCCCCCCTCCCCCCTCCTCCCCTCCTCCCCTCCTCACTACCCCCCCCCCCCCGCTGGTGTCAGGGTCCTGATTGAGAACTCGGAGAAGCTGGCGGTGGTGGGGGCACTGCACCGACTGCAGGCGCACCAGAGGGATACGCACCTGGCGGAGGGGGCGGGGACAGGTGGCGGCGGGGGCGGAGGCGCGGCGGCGGCGGCGGCGCTGCTGTCGCGGCTGGTGGCGGAGGCGGGTCAGGAGAGCAGCGCGCGGGAGTACGAGGTACGGGTGGGCTGAGGGTCGAGGGTTGGACATGGAGGGGCCAAAAGGGCGGGGGGCAGTAAGGGAAGAAGCTCCAATGCCGCACTTGACTCTCATCTCCCCTCACCTCACCTCGCCTCCCTCGCCCTGCCTCCCTGCCTCCATTGCGGCCCGGCCCCGCCCGGCCCGGCCCCGGACAGGTTCTTTCCCCCTCGGAGATCTTTTACGCGCGGCCCTCCGCCTCCGTGGCGCACTTCCTGGGGGCGCTGGGGCGCACGGCGGAGGCAGTGGGGGCGCAGGCGGCGAGGGGCCTGGGCAACCCGGGGGACAGCGGTGAGGCGGCGGGGTGTGTGTGTGTAGGGAGGGAAGTAGGGGAGGGAAGAGGAGGGTGTGACGTAGGGCCGCAGGGGGAACAGGGGAGGTACCGCATGAAACGGCCCCCGGGGCCCCGGGGCCTGGTCAAAGGCGCGGACGGCGTCTGCTGCTCTCCTTACACTGCTGCTGCATCTCTCACCTGTCAGGCGGCTTCTGATGGCTAGGGGCTAGGGGCTAGGGACTACGCGGTCTCCCTCGCGGAAAGCGCGATCGGTGAGACTCCAGACGACAAATCAGCACCACGCTCCCCCCACCCCCCACCCCCCTTGTTTCATCCTTGCAAAATCCACGCTTCAAACCCCCCTGCCCTCTCCCCCCTCCCTCCCTCCCTCCCTGCCAGCGCTCTCCTCCCTGCGCGCCGCCGTCCGCGAGCTGGGTTCCCTGATTGCGGTTGTGGTGTCCGCTGCGGTGGGTCGTCGCGACCAGCTGGCTGGCTGCCACCAGCTGGCGGCTCAGGAGGTGGCGGCCCGGCTGGGGAGGCCCGACTGGCTGGCGGGGGAGAGCACGCGGGAGGCACTGGACAAGCTGGCCAGGGTGGGGAGGGGAGGGGAGGGGAGGGGAGGGGAGGGGAGGGGAGGGGAGGGGAGGGGAGGGGAGGGGAGGGGAGGGGAGGGGAGGGGAGGGGAGGGGAGGGGAGGGGAGGGGAGGGGAGGGGAGGGGAGGGGAGGGGAGGGGAGGGGAGGGGAGGGGAGGGGAGGGGAGGGGGGGGGGAGGGGAGGGGGGGAGGGAGGGAGGGAGGGAGGGAGGGAGGGAGGGGGGGAGGGAGGGGGGGAGGGAGGGGGGGAGGGAGGGGGGGAGGGAGGGGGGGAGGGGGGGTGGTGGTAGGAGGGGGGGGAGACGAGTGGCCGTAGGTTGGGAGGTGGAGGGGGAGAGGGAGAGGGACGGGAGCGGTTTAGCAA
The DNA here is from genome assembly GCA_030267565.1 of Pleodorina starrii. NCBI lineage: Eukaryota > Viridiplantae > Chlorophyta > Chlorophyceae > Chlamydomonadales > Volvocaceae > Pleodorina > Pleodorina starrii. Next base: position 1,102,086 of record BRXU01000027.1, read on the forward strand.
TGTTAGTACATGGGCAGCGCGGCAGGGGCCCGGCGGAACGGGGTAAGGGAAATCCCTCGAGGGGGAGTCGGAGGGACTAGGGCAGGCCCAGCCTCCTCGCAGCCGTCCCCCACGCCCACGTCTGTCCCTCCCCCCCCCCCGCTCGCATCACCCTCCCTCCCTCCACCGCTCTCACATCCGCACCAACCTCACCTCAACAAACCCCTCCCTCCTTCCCCTCCTCTCCCGCCCCTCCCCGCCCCTCCCCTCGCCTTCCCTCCCCTCCCCTCCCTCAGGCCGTCCAGGTGGTCCGCCCCGCGCCCCCCTCCCCTCCCTCCCTGGAGCTCTCCCACACCCTGTACGGCGTCACGGACGTGCTGCTCACGTGCTTCTCCTCCGCGCTGTCGGCCGTCTCCTCCCCCTCCGCCTCCTCCGCCCCCAATGGCGGCGGCCCCGCCCCCTCCCCCTCCCCCGCCTCCTCCGCCTCCGCCCGCTGTGCGCTGGTGGGGGCGTATCGGGAGGTGCGGTGTAGGTTGGGGTGGGAGCTGCTGGCGGATGCGAGGGCGGAGATGGAGGCGGCGGGGTTCGGAGGAGCGGGAGGCGGCGGCAGGGGGGGGCCGCTGCCGCCGGACCTCCTCATGGGGTGAGTGATGGGAGTGGGAGAGGGAGGGGAGAGGAGGGGGAATAGAATGGAATGGAGTTGGGAGGGGGAGTTGGGAGGGGAGATGGGCACACCAATCTCCGCCTCCAGGCGCGCGAAGACGCCGGAGGAGCCCGCCAGCATGCCAGCCAGTCAGCCAGCCAGACGCATCGCACTCCTCCCCTCCCCCCCACCCCATACGCACACACCCCAACCCCAACCCCCCGCCCTCTTTATACCCCGCCCTCTGCTCCCTCTCAGGCAGCTGGAGGGTCTGTTCCGGGCCCACCACTGCTACCCGCAGCTGTTCGAGGTGTGCGAGGCTCTGGCGGCCGCCGACCCCTCCCTCGCCCCCCGCCTCTACACCCACATGGCCACCATGCCGCCGGAGGAGCAGCAGCCCGACCTGACCACCGCCACCGCCCCCACCATGGCGCGGTATGTGTACGAGAGGCTGCTGGCGGATGGACGACCCGCGGACCTGCTCGCCCTGCCACACCAGTTCCATGCGGGTAGGTGGGGGGGAGAGTGGGTGGATGGGGTGGGTGGGCGGGTGTGTTAGGGGTGGGGTAATGAAGAGAGGTACCCGATGCAGCGGAGAGGCGGAGGCGACGCTGGCGAACGGACCCAGGAAGCCTGTGGGGGATGGGGGGGATGGGTGTGTGTGTGTGTGGCGGGATGGAGGTTTGGGGGGCAGAGAGCAGCGGTCCGAATGGCGTCAGCTTGGCTCTGCGGACGGTGCACCTTTACACGTTACCCGCATGGCGCCCTAAACCCAAAATCTCGTCGCGCTTACTGCACTGTACTGCACTGTACTGCAGGCGTCACTGCCTTCCTGCAGTCGCTGCAGCCCTCCGCCTCCGACCTTCTTGCCGTACAGCTGAGCAGAAACGGTCAGCTGGGGGACGCGGCGGCGGTGCTGCTCATGAGCGCAACCACGGACAACAAAAACAGCGCAACAGCTGGCGGCGGCAAGGCGGCCGCGAACGCGCAGCAGCAGCATCAGCAGCATGAGGGGGTGGGTGGTGGTGGTGGTGGTGGTGGTGGTCTGGGTCCTCCTCGGCGGCTGCTGGCGCTGGCTCGGTTGGCTGCGCGGGCGGCGGGTGCCACAGATCTGGAGGCGGCGGCGGCGAGGCAACTCAAGCTGCTGGGGCTGCAGGTGTGGGGGTGTTGGTGGGTGTGGAGGGGGGAAGGGAGCCGATGGGGTGTGTTTATAAGGGGAGGAAGGGAGCTCAGGAACGGGAGGGCTTTCTGGGGGAGGAGGCAGGAGGAGGTGGAAGATAGACCCGCAGGTGGGTGAGGGGGCGAGATGACAAGCTATGTGAACCCCACCCCACCCCGCCCCCCACCCCGGGGGATACGGGCGGGGGTCGTTTGTGGGGGTAGGGGAGGCCGCGTTGGTCAGGGCTGCCGAGAGCGCATGGCCCTCACCTCCCCTCACGCTCCCTGGCTTTCAGCCCCCAAACCCAACCAACTCCCAACCACCAACTCCCAACTGCCAACCGCCTACCCCGCAGGCTCGGCTGGGCCTCAGTGTGGAGGGCGCCCCCCTGGAGCCCGCCGTGGTGCTGGACGAGGCGCTGGCGGCGGCAACCGCCACAGCCCGCTCCGAAACCACCGCCGCCGCCGCTGAAGACCGCTCCGAAACCGCCGCCGCCGCCAAGGAGGCCGCCGTGGTTGCGATTGAGCTGATGGCGCTGATGACGGCGGCGGATCGGAGGGATCATGCCAGCAAGTGGCAGCTGGCGTGGAAGGCGGTGTACGACGCCGACCCGTGGGACGAGATCGCGGCGGCGCGCGGGGCGGCGGCGGAGGGCGGCGGCGAGGCGCAGTGGGGCGAGACGCTGGGCGGCACTGCGGTGTGCCGGGCGGCGGCGGCGTGCGCGCGCAGCGAGACGCTGGGTTTCGGAGCCAATGTGGTGGACAGCGCGCCACTGGACCAGGTAGGGAAGGGGGAGGGGAGTTTGGGGGTTTGTGTATGTGTCTGTGTGTGGGGGGGGGAAAGGGGGGTGTCAAGGCATTGTGCCCGGGGTTTGAGGTGGGAAGGGAAGGGGGGCAGGAAGGGGGGTCGGTGGGTGTATCTCAGGAGCCAGTCCTGAGGAACTTGGCGGGTCATTGCGGCGGGGCAGGCGGCTGAGGGGCTGTCCCCAACTCCCCTCGACGATATCCCCTCGTGACGCCGCGCGCGCGCTCTTTCTCCTCCGCGCCGCTCCCACCTCCCCACCCCCCGCTCGCTACAACCTCTCGGTTTGTATATAACACCCCCTGCTGCTTGCAAGTTTACCTCGCTGTTCCTCTGCTACTTCACCGTTTACGGGCTCCGGCCTGAACCCCCGTGGATACACCCCCCCCGCCCCCCGGCCCCCTTCCCAGGTGGCTCGCTGGCTGCGCACCTGGGCCACATCCCCGGGCCCCCAACAACAGCAGCAGCAGCAGCAGCAGGGGGGCAGGGCCAACGGTGAGGGTGGCAACGGCGGCAGCGGGGGCTCCCAGGTGGACATCCGGGTGGCTCAGTGCGAGGCGGCGGTGATGGCTGCGCTGCGACTGGGGGTGGAGGGACGCGGAGGGCAGGGACCGGCCGCAGCGGGGGCGGCGGGGGCGGACGGGCCGCTGGATATGGTGGTCGATTGAGGGCCGATGACACCCGAAGAGGGGGGGGCGGGAGGAAGTGTTTGGCAGGGGCGGGAGGTGGGTCGGGCCTTCGGTGGGGGAGCAGGGCAGGTCCCGAGGGCGGTCGGCGGGTGGTGGTTTGCCGGCTGGCGTCATCATCATCGTGAGACCCGTGGGTCGTTGCGTCGGCGGAGGGGATGTTGGGATTTCGGTGTCCCAGCGCATTGGGTGCTGTCTGCTGTGTGGTGCTCCAGACGGACGGCTGAGGCGGTTGCCCCCTCTTGGGACCCCGTCTAGTGGGGGCCTCCGAGGGACGAGGGAGCGTGGGGTGGCTGCAGGGGGGTCAGGGGGGTCAGGGCCCTTCTTGACCGCAAAGGGATGGAATGGCGGCCGGGGGCCAGCGGGAATTTCGGTACACCGACCACAGCGCGGGCGTGTGTGTGTGACTGTCTATGTCTGGGTTGTGGGGGTAAGGGAGGTCTTTTGGCCTTAGCTTGCCCCGGGGGGGACGACGGCACGTGGGTGGGTGAGGGGGCTCGTGGGTTACGGCTGCAGGGGGGGTGTTTTGGGCCTTCAATGGCTGAGGCGGATGGGGACAGGTGGTGGACTGGTGTGTTCTCGCCCGGCGCATCCGCAGTTGGACTGGTTGGCTCTTTTCCAAGGGTGTGTGTGTGTAGTCGCTCCGTCGCCCATCCCACCCCGGCCACTCCCCCAGGCGCTCCCTCCGCCGCCCCAACACCCGTCGGAGGGGCAGGACAATTCGCTGCTGTGCAGCCCCGGGTGGGCGGTGGGGGGGATCCGGAGGCACAGCCACGTGTGTCCATACGGGCCATCCTCCTCCCCGCCCGCCTCCCTCCGCCGCCTCCTCCTCCCTCCGTCACCGCCTCCTGCGATCTGCCGGCCCAGCCCCGCTGACCGTCCGACCGAACCCCTCTCGCCGCACCAGCCGGGGGGGCTGGGTGTGTGTGGGTGTGTGCGGCTCCTTTGCTGTATTCCTTGGGGATCCTGGGCCCGGCTATGTTGTGGGCTTGTCGTTACATTGGGCTCCACACACACCGCCCTCGGCTGTGTTCCGCTCCGCTCACGAGATCGGCGGCTGCCTGGGAATGCAGCGGTCGCCTTCACCGCCCCTCCGCTCCCCGCCCTTCGCTATGGAGGCAGCGATACCACGTCCCCGTCTCCCTACCCCGTCCACGTCCCCGTCTCCTCACCCGCCACAGCCACTGCAACTGCAACCGGACCGGATCCGACCACCAGCAGGTGTGTGTGGCTCGGCAACGGGACCCGCCGCCACGCAGCCCGCAACCCCCTCTGTCGGATATCGCCCCCCTCCGCCCCGCCATCCACCTCTCCTTGCCCCCTCTTCCCCAGCAGTACACCGGAGATTCGGACCCGGCCCCTTTGCATAAACACACCGCACAATTGCGCGCGGCTCACTGCCGTACAGTACGGCATGACAGGCTCGCTTCGTTGGGTGCATACTGATTTCCCCCGCACTAAGTTTGATCGCCGCTGCATTACGTTATTCATGCGCCCAAAGGCAGCTGCCACCGGTGCACAGCTGCACACTCCCGCGCGCCTGCTACCGGCCGGCCGGTGGCTGGGGGTACCTCGGGCAGGTACGACTGAAAAGTGTGCTGTACTGTACCGCTCACTCCGTTCGCCCGGGTCGCCTCGCTTCGCTGCGGACCTGTTCTTATTCCAGAAGACCACCACCGGCCACCACCTGCCACTGGCTCCGCGCACCGCCTCCGTCTCCGCAACCGCTCTTCCAGCAATCTCCGGCGCCCTCCCCCCGCCCGTCCTTAGCTGCGCTCTCGAATTCCCCCCCTCTCTCTCTACCCCCACTCCCCTCTCTACCCCCACCCCCCTCTCTACCCCCACCCCCCCGGGGGTTTCCCCTCATCCCGCTACTTGCAGTAGGCCGCCCCCGCATGTACCCCCTCCAGCACCGCCTCCCACTGCCGAGCTGCCCGGGACCAACTCCAGTCCCGCCGCATGCCCGCAACCTGGGCGCGGGAAGGGGAAGGGGAGGGGCGGGGAAGGGTTGTGGGGGGAGGACATCGGATGGCGGGTAGAGGGGGGAGCTGCTCGAGTGGGGAAAGGGCGTCAGCCGGAGGGGTGTGTGTGGGGGGGGGAGTATCGGGAACTTCGTTGGTCTGTTTTTATCCCAGCTGCAAGGGAGGGGGGGTGCGCGGGTCTCGCGAGCCTGCGTGTCCACCGCCCCTCCACACCCGGCGCTTCTCCCCCCTCAAGAGCTGCGCCGCCGTTCCCCCGCCACCCGCTCCGCTCCGTTCCTCCCTTCCCCCAACCCCCAGCACCCGCCCACCATCCACCGTCGCGCGTCTGCTCCCCCCCTTCATTGCCGAGGGCGAGGTCAAACCGTGAACCTGGCCCCCCTTTCACCCCCTCAAAAAGCCCCCCACAGGCACACATACACACACGGCCCATGGCCCACCTGTATCCTCCGCCACTTGTCCGGCAGGTGTTCGTACACCGCCAGTGCCGCCGTCACCGCGTCCAACATCGCCTCAGCGGTGGCGGGGGAGAAGGTCCACCCAGTGCCCGGGTCGCCCCGCCGGAGGGCCCCCACATCGCCCTCCGCGGGACCCAACACACGCCGCCACCGGGACAGATCGCCGCCGCCACCCCTGCCGCCGCCAGCTGCCTCGCCCTCGCCGTCGTCGTACGGGATGTCGTACTCGTCGTCGTCGTACTCGTCGTATTCCTCGCTGACGGGGCCGTACCGGCCGGAGGAGCCGAAATAGTCCTGTTGAGGGGACAGATGGGGAAGGTTGGGGGTTTGGGACAGATGGGGAGGGTTGGGGGTTGGGGGGGTTTCAGAGTGCGTGTGTGCGGAGGGGGGGGGGATCCACGGATAGGCCGGCGGGCGGGGGGGGGAGGGGTTAATCGGGTACGGGCCACATCACGCCAACTCGTACAGAGGGGGGCGGAGGGGTGCAAGGGGGCGTGACTGGCGCTCCCCCCCTCCTCCAGCACCCTGGGCCCTATATAGAACCCCGTTCGCCCGCCCCCGGGACTGCAAGTGCTGCGAGATTGCGACACTGCGGGCGGGTGGGCGGGGGGGTTATCCACGTATAGGCCGGAGCCCGTGAACGGTAACGTAACAAAAGAATTCCGTCTCATCTGCAAAAGAACAGCGAGGTAAGCTTGCAAAACAGCGGAGGACGTTATATACAAACCGGGAGGGTGTAGCAAGTACGAGCCCAGCCGCCGCGGTGTCGAAGCGCGACGATGACGAGGCGAGGCTGGAAGAGAAGTGTAGGAAATTCGCTGAAGTTGCTGAGCGACGTGCTGCGAAGCGAGCCGAGGGGGGGGGGGTTGCGACACTTCATTCCCCCAGCGGCTACCGGCTACGCTACCTGGAAGGGTTGGTAGTATTCTGCGTTGTTGGTGGAGGGGTCGTCGGCGGAGCGGGGGGCGGTGCGGCGGCCCCAGGCCAGTCCTGCGGGGGGGAGGGAGGGGGGGGGAAGGGCGGGGGCGGGCGGGGGCGGGGGGCACAAACCGCGGAAAGGGGGGAGGGGCGGGGGGAGAGATGCGGTGAGTTGGCGAAAGGAAAAGGAAGGGGGCACGTTACGTGTGAGTGTGTTTGCGGGGAGTGGGAGGGAGGGAAGGGAGGGGGGATAGGGTAGAGAAGCATCCGCGGCTGAGGGGACGAGCGCCGCCACCAACACACCACCCAAACACCGCACCGCCATCCTCAGATGGCTTTCGGCCCTTCGGGTCCTGCACGTGAAGAGTACGGACCTCGTACGTCGTACCCGCCGTCGTACCTTTCGCGAACAGCTCCTCCAGATCCTCCTCCGCCTCCCTCGCAGCCCTCGCAGCCGCCGCCGCCCTCTCCCCCAGGAAGGGCTTCACATCATCGATGGTATCCCGCAGGCCGCCCGTGCCGTGCGCCACGGGTACGGTGCCGTACCGCATGGCGTACAGTTGGTTGAGGCCGCACGGCTCGAAGCGACTGGGCATGAGCAGGATGTCAGCTGCTGCCAGGATGCGGTGGGACAGCGGCACTGAGAAGCCCACGTGGGCTCGTACGTTGGCGGGGTAGGAGGCGGCGGCGGCTCGGAAGGCCTCCTCGTAGTCGGCGGCGCCACTGCCCAGAAGCACCACCTGGCGGGGAGGGCAGGGGCAGGGGGGGAGGCAGGGTGGGAACAAGGAGGGGGGGCAGGGGGGACAGGGGGGAAAGAATGAGGCCGCAGCGGTGGGACGGAGGCGACATGTTGGCGGACGAACGGACCCGACCCGACTCGGCAGTACTGAAGGACAGCGGGGTGTGTGTGTGTGTGTTTGGGTGTGTGTGTGTGTGTGTGTGTGTTGGGATGCGATGGGGGTCGGGGCTCTGGGTGTTGCAGCTCCGAAATGGGGAGGGGAGCGGAGCCCCCCAGGGGGGAGGGGAGGGGGGAGGGAGGGGGGTTATGCGGGAGGGGCCAGCGGGGAAGGCGAGATGGGGCCGGACGCGTGCTGGCGGTACCGCACCTCAGTCGGCAGACACGGACGCAGCTGTATCCGTACACCTACCGTGCCACAACACAACACAACACATCACACATGCGCCGCTTGTTGAACTTCTCACAAGCTCCTTTTCCCCCCGCAGTCCACCCCCTTCCGGACGCCATCGCCTTCCCCGCCTCCCCTTCCCTCCCCCCCCTCCCCCCCCCCCACATACACACACGCCACCCCCCCACCTGGCACCCAGCCGCCACCAGCTTCGGCAGCGCCTGCAGCACCAGGTCGGGTCCCTTCTGATAGTCCAGTCGGCCGATGAAGCCGAGCAGGGGGGCGGCGGGGTCGGGGGGGAGGCCCAGGGATTGCTGCAGGGCCGCCTTGCACAAACCCTTGCCGCCCAGGCTGCCTGTGGGCGGGGGAGGGGGAGAACAGCAGGAAGGAGGGGGAAGGGGTAGAGATTGACAGTCCAAAAAGGCAGTAGGCTGACAGGGGCTGAGAAAGGGAATGGAGGAAGAAAGGGACGGAAAGAGGAGGGGGGAAGAGGAGGGGGGAAGACGAAGGGGGAAGACGAAGGGGGAGGGGTATAGTGGGACAGCCCGAATAGGTGGAGGGAGGGGGAGAGGGGGGCGAGAGACCGTGGGGAGGTTTTGGGCCGAGCTGGGCTGGCCTCATGCCCCCTCCCCCCTCCCCCTCTCCTCTCTCATCCCCCCGTTTCCCCGCTTGTATACGACCAGGACAACACCCGGGTACCTCCAACCGGCACCAGTAACCACCCAGGAGTCATGAACCCCCTCCCCGACTCCCCTGACTCCCCTTTCCTCAACCAATCAGCCGATCAGCCAATCAGCCAGCCTGTTTATTCGGTATGTCTGCTCCTTCCCTCCTACCCCCCTCCTCCTGCAGTTCCTTCCCTGTTAACCGCCTACACCCCTCTTTTACCCTCCCCCCTTCCCCCCTCCCTCCCATCACCCCCTCCCCCCTCCCTCCCATCACCCCCTCCCCCCTCCCTCCCCCACCCTCCCCCCCGCTCACCCTCGTGGTAGTTCCTGGGCAAGTAGGGGTCGGTCCGCGGGTCCCACTCCCCCGTGTCAATACCGTTGACGATACCCGCCAGCTCAGCCGCCCGCTGCCGCAGCAACGAACCCAGACCCATGCCGTGATCCTCAACCCGACCACCGCCACCACCGCCGGAGGCGCCGCCCGCGACCACGGCCCCGGCCCCTAACGGCCCAGTTGCAACTGCTGCTGGTGCTGATGCTGCTGTTTTTGCTGCTGGTGCCAGTACGTTGGCTGCATTCCCGCTGCTGCCGCTGCTAGTGTTGTTGTTGTTGTTGGTGGTGGTGGTGTTGGCGCTGCGCGGCTCCCCGGCGGTTATCTCCCAGGCGTATGCGGGTGATACGGTCACCAGTCGGTCGGAGGTAACCAGGGCGGCCTGGGGGGGAGGGGAGGGGAGGGGAGTGGAGGGGGTCAGGGAGTGATATGCTCCCCCCCCCGGGGGGAGGGTTTCAGGGGCCGGCGGGACTGAGCGAAGGGCTGTGCTCGTGTACACCACCCCGCATGCGGGTGCCCCATCCTCGCTCCTGGCCCTACCCACCGCCCCCCCCCTCCTTGCTCTCTCTCCCCCCCTCCCGCCCCCGGGACCCTGCCCCCCTTGCCGTGATCTGAGTGGCATGCAGGCAGCATGGTTGGATAACAAGTTCACACTCCTCTCTCTCCCCTTCCCTCCGGGTTGCGGCCCTACCTCCGAAACCTCCACTCCCGAGAACAACGGTACCAACGACCCATCTCACGCTCAGCCCGCAGCCCCCAGCCCCCCGCCCCCAGGGCCCCCCTCCCTAGCCCCCCCCTACCTTGAGGACATTGATGGTGGGTATGCGCTCCGGGCTCCCCGCCGTGCCCCCCGCCCCCGCCCCCGGGGTTTGCACCCACTCCAGAGCGCCGTACCATTCCCCGGGGAGGCCCAGCGAACCGAAGCAGTGGGGCGGGTGGGCGCCCTGAGGGTGTGTGTATGTGTGTGTGAGAGGGGATGGGGGCGTGGGAGGGGAGTGGGAGGGGGTTCGGAGCGGAGGCGAGGAGTTCCAGAGTCGGATTTTGGCCTCCGCGTACGCAAAGTAAAACCCCCCTCCGTTTAGGTGCAGTTGTTTCTCCCCTCCTCCTCCTCCGTCTGTTCCCCCAAAGGGACTTCCAAAGGACCGCACCGACATCAGCCAACAGCCATCAACCCCGCCTCCACCCCTCCCCGCGTTCCCCCCCTCCCTACCCCACCCTACCCCACCCCAATCCTCACACCTCTCACTGCTCTCCTCCATTCCACCGCGACAGCTTCATCCTGATATTGAACCCCCTACCCCCCCTCCTGCTCTCCGAAACCAAACTCCCACCCGCCCCTCCCCACCCCACCCCCCCACCTGGTGCGCCAAGTTGTGCAGCGCCAGCACACACCGTGCCTCCCGATACACACCGTGTCGCCGGTACTTGGCCGCCACATACACGGGCACCAGCCCCGCGTGCCAGTCATTGGCGATGAAGGTAACCGCCTGACCGTACGGCAGACCCGGCGGCGATCCGCTCCGAAACCCGCCGATGTGCAGCAGCAGCGGCGCCTCGCAGGCCGCCAGCGCCAGCAGCGAGAACCGAAACAGGTTGTCGCCGTACGTGCCGTACTCGTTGCCGTACGGCGTGCCCTCCCGGTGGTACGACATGTGGTCCACGAAAACCCAGTCCACGCCGTCGCGGTGCGTGTGGAAGTACCCCACCTCGTGAACCCCCCCGCCCCCGCCCCCGCCCCCGCCCCCGGGCCGCCCAAGATCCAACCGCGCGCGCACCCCCGTGTCTGTCAGCCCCGCGTATCGCCCCTCCGTCGATGCGGCCAGGTAGCGCGGACTGACCACCATAACTCGGTGGCCCCGAGCCGCCAGAGCGCGAGGCAGCGCCCCCATCACGTCCCCCAGCCCGCCCGTCTTGGACCAGGGAGCCGCCTCCGCCGTAACAAACACCAGGTCACGGGGACGGTCCGCCAGGTCGAGGCCGCCGGAGCCTGCGGAGCCAGCGGCGCCGCCTGGCGGCGGCGGAGCCGCCGCCGCGGCCGCGCGCTCCGCCGCCGTCTGCCAGGACTTGGGCAGCGGCAGTGGCGGCAGCGGCATGTCGTACAGGGTGTACGGATTGGTGGAGGTGAGGGCCTCTGGGAAGGCGGTGGAGCGGAGCTCCGCATTCGGGTCGCGGAGGGGGGTGGCGGCGGCGGAGGAGGAGGAGGAGGAAGAGGAGGAGGAGGGGTCAGCGGCGGCGGCGGCGGCGCCCGCGGCGGTGGTTGCCGTACCCTCAGGCGGCACGGCGCCGGCCGTCACCGGCGACGCCACTGCCGGCCGCCCGCCGGGTTTCGGCGCAGGCGCCTCAGCCGTCATAGGGCCCTGCTGCTGCGGCGGCGGCGGCGGCAGCGGCGGCGGCGTGGACGGCAGGGGCGGCGGCGGCGGCGGCAGCCGTTCCCGGAGGAATGCGTCGGAGCGCTGGGAAAGCGTCGGAGGTAGCGTCGGCGGCGTCGGCGACGGCGGCTGCTGGGCCAAGGGTGCGGCGCCGCTGGCAGCCGGAGCAGCGGCGCCGCGCCGGTCGACGGCGGCGGCCGTTGGTGAGCGCGGCGGAGGCGCTGCCGCTGGGGCCGACACCGCCGAGGACGGGGAGGAAGAGGAGGAGGTGGCGGAGGAGGGTGGCGCCGCCGCCGCTGCCGCGGCGGCCAGCGAGGCAGCAGCACCCCTCCAATCCGAGCGGGGGCTCACAGAGGCCGACGTCGAGGCGGCATCCCGGGGCAGTGGCGGCGGCGGCGGGGGACCCGGCATCGACGGCGTCGACGATGGCGCGGCCACAGCGCCAACGGCGGGTGTGACGGGTGAGATGGGTGTGACGACCGCGGCGGCGGCGGAGGGGCCATCCGACGGAAGCGGCACAAACACGGGTTTGGAGGAGGTGGGCGAGTACCGCACCGTGTAGCGCCGTACGGCTCCGCCGCCGCCGCCGACGGCGGCGGCGCCCGTTGCCGGCGCCGGCGCCGCCGGGCCCTTTGGTGGCGCCGGCGCCGCCGAGGAACTTGCGCGCGGGGAGCCGCTGCTGCCGTAACCGTAGCTGCTGCTGCTACTGCTGCTACGGCCACCCGCAGTAGCGGGGGGCGGGACTGTCGTCGCTGGCTGGCCTCGGTCTGTAGCCGCAGCGGCGGCGGCCGACGGCGGCGGTGGCGGCGGCAGCGGAGACGCTGCGCCCAGCTTGTCCCACACCCCCTGCCTAGCGCTGCCAACCTTGTTGCTGCTGCTACTGCTGCTGCTGCTGTCAAGGGGGATTCCGGCGGTGCTGCTGCCGCTGCTGGCGGCGGCGCTGCCCTCCCCGCTGCCCTCCCCGCCGGGTCCCGGGGTCCCCAGGCCGGCTGATGCGCGGGCGGCGGATTGCGCCACCAGAGCCGCCACCCAGCTCCTCAGCTCCTCGGGGCTCGCGGAGGGGCCCGGGGAGCGGAGGGAGGGAGGCCACTGGCTGGAACCGGGGCCGGGGGCGGAGGCGGGGCTGGAGCCGGGGCTGGAGGTGGAGCCGGGGCTCAGGCGGGGGCTGGGGGTTGGGCCGGCGCCGGTACTTGAGGCGAGGTTTGGGCGGGGGCCAGAGGCTGGAGGGAGGTTGCTGGCGGGCGGTGACTGGCCGTCTGCGGGTGTGTGTGGAAGGGTGAGGGGGCGGGATGAAACATGAGGGGGGGGGGGGCCAGGAGTTTGCGCGTGATTTTGCGTTTTCAGGTTTGTTGAGGTGGACCCGCCGTGTTCGATGATATGTAACGGAAACCCCGTTCCGCGGCGCAACGCGGCTGCCAGCCCCGCCCCCACCCCAACCCCCCCAATTTGGCCGCCTGGGCCAAATCGTCAGCCGCGATGCGTGTTTGCTTGTTCGCACGATGCGTGTACGATCGGCCTCATGCAGTACAGCTGCAGTACACGGCCTGCTACCGTTGTTGTTACCTCGGTGGTGGTGGTCGTCGGAATCTTCGGCATCCGAATCCGACTCGGCCGCCGAGGCCTCCACCTCTGCGTACGCCTGCAGCAAGTCCCGCTCCTCTCGCAGCTGAGACAGCCGCTCCTGCAGCTGCTTCAGCTTGGCGATGCGGCGCTGCATCTTGCGCACGCGGCGCAGGAAGTCCGCGTCTGAGCTTGTGCTGGTGCTGATGGGGGTGGTGGGGGTGGGGTTGGGGGCGGGAGTGGGGTTGGGGGTGGTGCCGCTGGGGATGGATGCTGGGGCGCTCGATGGCGGGACATCCGGGACCTCCGCCTCGCCGATGGTCACTGGCGTCTTCCGCAGCCGAAACCAATTGGCGCAAACGACCGAACGCGGTGCGCCCCGCCGATGGTGCGCTGGCAAGCGAGCGCTGGCGCTGGAGCAGCCGGTCGTCCGTCGCAATTCTCGCGCGCTCGACATTGCGTGCGAGCCCTTGAAGTCCATAACGCAATATGGATTATGTTTTGCGATGTAAGATTTTGAATGATGCTTCTTTCATCCAGCAGTTATGTGCCTCTGTCCAACTGGGTGCGTCTTGTAACGGCAGCACGCCTTGCAGCCCTCGTCGAAGCGTTCGCATTCAATGAGCAGTGACGATGATCTTATTGATTGCTAATCTTTCGTTGTTGTGGAGCGGATATTCCACAAACGTGGAAAATTTCAGCGCTCAGGAGCCGCTTGCATGTTGCCATGAAATTGTAAAGGCAGCTGTCAACCCGATTCAAGTAATTAACATAAATGATTGCACATGGCGGCGAAACTCGAGAATTCAAGGGTCGCTCGCCTGACATCAACTGAAACCATACAACAACGGATCCGTACGGTATACGGCACCTCGCGCGACCGCACACGTCGCTGTTCGAGCAACATGCGTTACGACATCGCTCGCCACAGTTTTCCACGTACCGACGTGTCCGCCTGCCAGCGCGACGACGCCCAGGGCAACCATCCGCCTCGCGCTGACCGCGAGCAAGCAGCATTACTTCTCACAGGGGCCCCGTTCTACCTACCCACAGCCTCCATACCAACCCATACACACATCTGCTTTTCATATATTCGCAAAAATAGCACCCCCACCGATTTATAATCAAATCTAGCTGTTGTCAGCGGCATCGACCGGACGGGATCGATGCTCAAAACCGGCGCATCAGCGCCCTGGGCAGCATGCCAGCAAGCCCACCGCCAGCAGCTCACGCTGCGGGGCGGCGCCTGGCCAGCAATGGCGCCGGGCGCCTTGCGCGCCGGTCAGGCGCGCCTGACGCCGATGTCCCCGCAACCGCACCCCCACCCGCACCCGCGCGGACGGCCTCCCGCCTCAACCCCGCCACTGCAAGTGCAAATCGTTGAGGAGGCTTCGGACGACCCAGCTACTGCTGCTGCTGCTGCTTCGGCAGCGGCGGCTGCCGATGCCACAGCCGCGGTGACGGTCCGGGCCGACGCGGCGGATGGGCAGGCGCTGGCGTCGGCCGCCGTGGGCCAGGATGACGTCATCGACGTCGACATTGACGACGGCGGCGGCGTCGTTGCGGTGGCGGCGCCGCTGGGCAGTGTAGGCCCGGGCCAGGACCCGGTGGTGGAGGAAGGGGCGGCCGCGGCGGCAGCGGCGCCGCCGTCCTCCTCCGATGATGGGCCCGGGGTCTCCGTGGGCTCCGAAGTCCCCCTGGCGGCGGCTGCAGCAGCAGCAGCAGCAGAAACAGCAGCGCCACCGGCGGGAGAGCCACTTGCGCCCCACACCCGGCCTCACGTCACGAGCGAGGCAGCGCTATCAGACAGGGAGGTGGAGCCCGCAGCGGAGGCGGAGCCGCCGACACCACCGCCGCCGCCGCTGCGCCGCGCGCCCGAGGTGGACCTGCCCCTGGCGGCGCTGGTCAACGGCACCGGTACGGCAGCGGCGGCGGCGTCGCGGCCGCCGCCGCGGCCCTTCCCGCCGCCGCTGGACCTGCAGCGCCTGGGCGAGGCCCTGCTCGGAGAGCCCACCATAGGGCCCGTCTTCAACGAACTCTTCGCGCTGAGTCGCAACCGCCAACCGTCAACCACCTCAACCACCGCCGCCGCCGCTTCGGGTGGGCCGCTGCTGTACGCCCCCCGCTTCCCTCGGCCCGCCGACGCGCCCCCCGCCTCCACTCTACCGCTGCTGGTGTATCTGCCGGGTATTGACGGAACCGGGCTGGCGGCGTATCGGCAGTTCCCGGGTCTGTCTGCGCGGTTCGATCTGCGGGGGGTGTTTCTGCCGCCCGAGGACCGCACGTCCTTCCAGGGGCTGGTGGAATCGCTGGCGCAGCAGGTTTGGAGGGGGGCCGGGGTTTGGGGGGTTTTTGGGGGGGGGGTTAAAGCGGGGCAGTCAGTTTGGAGTTGATGAGACGAAAAACAGCTGGGGGCGTGTATACGGCACATCGGCACGTGTTCCCATTCCGTACCTTGCGCGGGCTGCCGGGTACGCTCGTGGCCGCGGCCCCCCTCTCCCGCTGCTGCCGCTGTCGCTGCGACTTCATCTTCCCTCCCCCTCCTCCCCCTCCTCCCTCCCTCGCTCCCCTTGTCTCCGGTGGTGGGTGGATGTCCAGTTGGAGGAGGAGGTGGCCTCCCTGGAGCCCTCCCGGCCCGTGTACCTGCTGGGGGAGTCGTTCGGGGGACTGCTGGCGCTGGCACTGGCGCAGAGGCTCAGGTGAGGAGGGGGGATTGGGGGTGGGGGTTTGGGGTTCGGGGGGTGGGGGGTGAGGAGGCAACGAAAGGAGTCCGAATAGGCACATCGGCTGACCGGCTGACATTCGCTGTGACGTGTATGTGTGTGGGGGTGTATGTGAGTGGGAGGAGGGGGTGCTAATGCTGATGCTGATGGCGGGAAAGGGAAAGGGAAGTGGTCGGGGCAGATTGGGTCGGGGCTGGGCTCAGGGTTGGACCGTCCTCGTCCCACACCCCCTCTCGCCTCCTTCCCACCCATCTCTCCCCTCCACACCCACCCACCCCCCGGCGACGACGCGCTTCCACCCTCGAATCCCTCCGCCCCCTCCCCATCCCAGTGCGTGTTCCACTTCCCCCCTGCCCTCCTGCCCCTCTTCATAAGTTCATATTCCCTCCCCCCCCTCCCGCCCCCGCCCCCCCCGCAGCTGTGTCGACCGGCTAGTGCTGGTTAACCCCGCCACCTCCTTCGACCGCTCCCCCTGGCCCTCCCTGGGCCCCCTGCTGCCCGCCCTCCCCCCCGACATCTACCGCCTGCTGCCGGTGGCTCTGGCCCCCCTGCTGTCCAACCCCCTCGCAATGGCTGCCTGGGGCTCAGCCCCCACCGACCCACTGCCGCGTCAGGCGGTGGACTTGTTGTATGTGGGTGACTGGGAGGGGGTAATTAGAACGGCGAGGGGAGAGGGGAGGGGAGAGGGGGAGTGTGACAGTCCATGAAGGGGAGGGGAGGGCAGGAGAGGGGCGGCCATCTCCTTACGATTTGGTTCTGTTTGATTTGCTGTGACTCGCTCGCTCTCCAGGGAGGGAGGGAGGACGGGAAGGGGAGGGGAGGGCGGTGTGCGGGACGTGCGTATGGAAGGGGAGGGGAGGGGTGTGTGTGGGGGGGGGCGCGGGGTGGGGGGGGGGCGGAGGGCGGAGGGGTGGGTGGGCGCGACACGCCGCCTGAAGCGGCAGAGAGAGAGGGAGAGAGAGAGAGAGAGGGGGGGGGGACTGCGGAAGCGACCTCGCGTAGGCACTGCTGTGGGCGACCGACCGACTCGCGGGTGCACACGCACGACTCCGCACAACGGCGTGCGTGCACGAGATCACACAAATCCCCCCTCCCGACCCCACCATCACCATAATCACCACATTTAAATTATACACGCGCACGCCTTTCCCTTCCCCCGTGCCCCCCCCCCTCCGTGGGTTTGAGCAGTCACGCTCTGTCCCCCGCCCTCCCCCCCCGGCCTCCCTCCTCCCGCCCTGCCGCCTCCCCTCCCTCGTTACCCCCGCCCCCCTCCCCCCCCCCTCTCAGGGTCTGCTCGACCTGCTCCCCGAGCTGTCCAGTCTGCGGGTGGTGCTGCCCCCCGACACACTCGCCTGGAGGCTGCAGCTGCTGAGGCAGGGGGCGGAGCAGGTCAACAGCGCACTGGGGAAGGTGGGTATGTGGAGGGGGGTATGGGTGGGTGGTGGTGGGGGGCGTTTGGGGGATAGGGAATGGGAATGTGCGTGCGTGCGTGCGCGCGTGTGCGCACACCTCCACCTCGACACCACCTCCCGCCCTCCCCTCCGCCCTCTCCCCCACTCTCCGCCTCGCACTCACTCCCACCACATCCCCCGCCCTCCCCTCCCTGGATTGCCGCTCTTTCCACTTCTGTCACTTCCGCCAGCCTGTCACTTTGCCCTGATGGACTACAATCATACATCATACTGCATCCCTCCCCCCCTCCGCCCCCCACTCCTTCCCCCCTCCCTCCCCCCCGCCTCACCTCCCTCCCCCCTCCGCCCCCCCCCTCCCTTCAGGTCCGTCAGCGCACTCTGTTGCTGGTGGGTGAGTCCGACCTCGTCATCCCCTCCGCCTCCGAGGCCCCCCGACTGCAGGCGGCGCTGCCCCGCTGCCGCTCCCGGCTGGTCCGGGGGGGCAGCCACGCACTGCTGCAGGAGGCCTCCATGAACCTGGCGGCCGTACTGCAGGTGGGGACCGCTCTCCGGCGATTTCGTTACATCTCCCCTCCCCCCACCCACCCACCCACCCACCCACCGGGTTGCCTGCGTCCGCTCTGTGTCCCATCGCTGTGGGTTCTTCTGTATGTTTACGTTGCCCCCTCTCCGACACCTCCACATACCAGCGTTCACCACCCCACCCCGTCCCCTCCCTCCCCGTCCCCCCTCCCCGTCCCCCTTCCCTCTGACCCCCAGGAGGAGGACTTCTACGTCCCCCGCCGCCGCCTGACCCGCCCCCACCTCCCCTCCTCCTCCTCCTCCTCCTCCACCTCCCACCGCTCCCCCAACCTCCACCCCCGGCCCCCTCCCGGCGGCGCCAACTTCGGCAGCCCGGGCCCCCTGGAGCTTCCCACCCCCGGGGAGGTGCGCCGCGCCGTCGAGGCGGGTGGCCTCTCCACCCTGCGCCGCCTCGTCTCCCCGGTCTTCCTCTCCACAGACGCAGCCAGTGGCCGGGTGGGCCTGGGTCTGGGGGCCCTGCCCGCCCCCGGCTCCGGCCCGGTGTTGTTCGTGGGCAACCACCAGTTGTTCGCCCCCGACATGCCGCTCATGGTGGCCCACTTTTTGGAGGAGCGGGGGCAGCTGCTGAGGGGGCTGGCGCACCCCATGGCGATGGGGATGAGGGCGCAGGTGGGCCGTGGGGGGGGGGTGGAGGGGTTGGGGTTGGGGTGGGGTGGGGGCGGGGGTGGGGGTGGGCACAGGGGTTACATGGAGACTGCGCAGCCGAGTCGGGTCCGCGGGGCGAGAGGAGAGGGGAGTGGGGCAGCAGCCTCGCAAAGCAGGGCAGGGGAGTTGTCTCCTTCGTTCGCCTGCTCCCCTCCCCTCCCCTCCCCGTGCCCGTCCTCTTTCTCGGGGGTGCTCCTCCCCCGGGAGGGGGGTTGAATACCAATGACGCATTTCCTTGCAACCCCCTTCCTCCACACCGTATATCCCTTTCCTCCCCTTTCCTCTCCTTGCCCCCGCCTTCTCAGGCTTCATCCTCCGCTGGTGGCGGCCCCAACCCCACCAGCAGTCCCAGCCTCAGCCCTAACTCCGACCCCAACCCCAACCCCGCCAGCTTCGGTCGCTTCCTGGAGACTTTTGGCGCGGTGCCCGTCAGCGGCCGCAATCTGTACACGTTGCTGCAGGGAGGGGAGGCGGCGCTGCTGTACCCGGGGGGTGCCCGGGAGGTGGGTTTGAGGGGAGGGGGAGGGGAAATGTGGGTGAGAGAAAGGGGGGAGAGGGGGAGGAAGCCGCGAATTTCGAGTGCCATGCTATTTGGTAATGGTTGCAGCAACCAGCCCCCCAGGCCCCCCCCCTGGATGACTGGGAAGTGCGGTTGCTCTGACCCCGCCCCCTCTCCCTCCCCGCCCCCTCTCCCTCGCCGCCCCCTCTCCCTCCCCGCCCCCTCTCCCTCCCCGCCCCCTCTCCCTCCCCGCCCCCTCCCCCTCCCCCGCCCCTTCTCCCTCCCCCCCCGGCAACCAGGCCTTCAAGCTGCGAGGCGAGCAGTACGAACTCATCTGGCCACGTCGGGCCGAGTTCGTGCGCATGGGGGGGGGGGTGGGTGGGTGCGTGGGGGGGTGGGTGGGTGGGTGGGTGGGTGGGTGGGTGGGTGGGTGGGTGGGTGGGTGGGTGGGTGGGTGGGTGGGTGGGTGGGTGGGTGGGTGGGTGGGTGGGTGGGTGGGTGGGTGGGTGGGTGGGTGGGTGGGTGGGGTGCGTGCGTGCGTGCAGCAGTGTGCAACGCCGTGAGCGCGTGAGAGCGTGACTGGCTGACTGGCTGGCTGGCTGGCTGACTGACTGACTGGCTGATTGCCCCTCCGAGCGGGTAACTGGCGGCGTTGCCGCACAGGGGGCTGCGGGGCGGACGGGTGGCAGGGGCGCGCACAGCCGGCAGGCAGATACGACAAGTCGTAGCAGCTGCCGTACTGTACGACTTTTATGTGCCCCGGAAGGCCGGACGACAGGCTCTGACGCAAAAACGCTCGGAGGACTGCCCCTTTGCCCCCCTGCCTGCCCCTCTGCCCCTCGGCCCGGTCCGGCCGTGTCGTGTCGTGTGTGTCCCTGCCCCAGGCCAGCAAGCTGGGCGCCACCATCGTTCCCTTCGCCGCTGTGGGCGCTGAGGACAGTGTGGAGCTGCTGCTGGACCGGCGGGACCTGCAGGGGACACCGCTGCTGGGGCAGTGGCTGAGGAGGCAGGAGGGGAGCTTCGTGCCGGTAAGGACTGGGGACGTAGAGAGGAGGTGGGATGGGGGGTGGGGACTGGGGAGGGGTGGGACGGGGCAGGGTGGGGAAAAGGAGAGGGGAAGGCACTGCGGGGTCGCTGAGCTCGCTCGCGTCGCCTCCGCCCCGTCGCTGCGGTTTCATCTTCATCTCCGTCTTCCCCTCTTCCCTGCTCGCCCACTCATCCTCGCCCGCGCCCGCCACCCCTCCTCCTTTCC
This sequence comes from Pleodorina starrii, assembly GCA_030267565.1. Lineage (NCBI taxonomy): Eukaryota > Viridiplantae > Chlorophyta > Chlorophyceae > Chlamydomonadales > Volvocaceae > Pleodorina > Pleodorina starrii. Next base: position 1,121,877 of record BRXU01000027.1, read on the forward strand.
TCCCCTCTCCCCTCCCACACATACACACACACATACACGCGCGCCTGCAGGCCCGACGCGGCGTGTCGGTTTCGGAGGAAGTGGAGGACAGTTTGATCGCCCCCCTGGCGGCCCCCAAGCCCCCCGCGCGGTTCTACTTTCTGTTCGGAGCCCCCATCCGCACCGACCCACGGGCCGCTGGCGACCGCGCCGCGATGGACGAGCTGTACGGCCGAGTACGATCTGACGTGGAACGCTGCCTGGGCTACCTGCTGCGCAAGCGGGAGCAAGACCCCTTCAAGGAGCTGGGCCCCCGGTTGCTGTACGAGGCCAGCTGGGGGGGCCGCCGGCAGGCACCCACCTTCAAGCCGTGAAGGGGGCCAGCCGGGAAGGGGTCGTGGTGGTGGTGGGGGGTAAAACCCTACTTAGAGAACACCGCAGCGATGGGACCGAATCGACGCTGGCGAAACCGGACCGGGGGGGGTATCCACGTATAGGCCGGAGCCCGTAAACGGTATCAAACCGGGGGGGGGTCAAGATCGTGGGGGAGGGAGGGTTCAATGTTTGCTGCGATTGTTACGGTGGGCTGCTCAGGTGTGCAGTGGTGAAGTGGGGATCGGACGGGAAGGGGAGGGGAGGGAAGGGGAGGGGAAGGGAGGGCTACGGAGGCAGTGGGCCCGCTGGACTGGCCTGATTCCCAATGCAGCGCATCGCGCGGAGGTGAGGGAGAAAGGCTGGCGGTGGTGGTGGTGGCGGTGGCGGGGTTGGTTCGGGTGTGAGGCGGCGCGGCGGGAAGAAGGGGGAGAGCGGAGCGGAGCGAGGCGAGGATAGGATAGGGGACAGAGAAAGAGTGAGTGAGAGAGAGTGAGAGTGAGTGAGAGGGAGTGAGAGGGAGTGAGAGGGAGTGAGAGTGAGAGAGAGTGAGTTGAGGGGCCTGTGAGTTGAGTTGAGTGAAGTGGAGTTGAGTGGAGATGTGAGGCGAAATTGTCGATGTTGGCAGGGCGAGATGTTGGGAGAGGGTTTGGGAGATGAGTGGGTGAGCGTAACACTTGACGCAGCTGTGGGAGGGTGGGCAAACACGGTGCGGTGCAGTGCGGTGCATGCTGCGCCCTGCACTGCACTGCACTGCACAGTTGCCCTGCCCTGCATTACGTTGCACTGCATGAACCGCCTCGGAGTCCTGGCGGCCCTCCTGGTTTTGATTGATTGGGGCCGGGCACCCCGGGGGGAGCGTAACGGGTGCCGTGACGTGTGCCACGGCGGTTGGTTGGTTGGTAGGTTGGCTGCTTGGCCCAGGCGGTCCACGGAGGTGCATCCATGCCATACGATACCGTACTGCTGCTGGTGCCATACTGCTGTCCTAGCTTGTCTAGGAAAGCGAGTGGGCCACGGTCAGCACCCCACCACGCAGCGGTAACACCCAGATTCGATCGCACCTCAAAATGGGCTCCCGCTGACAGAACATTAAATCCAGGGTGGGGGTGGGGGTTAAGGGGAGGTGACAGGGATGCTGGTCTTCTTTCGCAAGACATGAACAAGAGTAATACAGTCACCGCTACCAAGAGGCTGTAAATGTGAGTGTGGTTCCAGCAGCCAAAGAAGCAAGGTCGCAACGACTGCTGAGTGCTGACAACTTCCTCGCTGAAATTTTGTTTGAGGCCAGGTGAGCGGTGCACCCATCTAAATTATTGCCTATTACAAGCCTGTAACTGGCCTGTATCTGCAGGATGTTTTTCTCCAAGAAAAAGAGCGTTGTCGTCATGGATGCACCAAAGAGGTCGCATCCGCTAAAGGAGTTTGTGGACGACCACGGAGCGTTTGTGGAGAAGGCGCTGGCGATCGGCGTTGCCACAGCGGTGCCTGTGAAAATGCTGTTTGACCTCAACGCGATGAAGGGGCATATGGCCACGATGCAGGGGCGAATGGCCACGATCGAGGTGCGAATGGCCACGCTCGCCACGCAGATGGAGTCCGTGTTGGCGACAGTACAGCGCGTTGAGGCTTTGGCCAAGCGTGGCCCCGAGTGACGGGGTTGCGGTCCCGTTCTGGTGTAGGAACGGTCGACGGTTGTCACGCGGAGGTGGATGTCACCGTTATTGGGCGCGTGGTGGCGGCGATGGATCAGACCGGGCCCACTGCGTGGCGCTGCATGATGTGGCAAGTTGCCTGCTGAAAGCGTCAGCGTGCAGCTGTGCACCAGCTGGGCGCGTGGAGTGGGTGGGGCGGGCAGGGTGCGACATAAAAACCTGGTGCGCACACTAGCTGGCATTAGCGAAACAGCTTCAGAGGGGCCTGAGCCGTGGCGCGAGACAGAAGCTCGAGACATTTACAGGCTGAATGTTACATTCAGATGAAGGCGACGGAGGTGTGACTTATGTGTTGTTGGGTGAGGTGGTGTCAAGGGGTGGACGGACGGACGGTAAATGACCAGACCGGCACGGATGCGGTCGCCCGTGGTATACAATGCGCGGGCCTGTGCCTTGACCTGTGTGTGAAGGTCTTCTGCTGGTGGGCGTGGCTAGACAGCTGTCGAGCGCTGGTTGGGTAAAGGTGAGAGTCTTTGTTGCCACCCCCTTAGTAAGCTACCTCTCTTAGTAAGCTACCGGTACCTCTCTTAGTAAGCTACCTCTCTTGGTTTTTAGCGTGAAGACTGCTATGCTGTGCATGTGTGTTGAGGCGAATGCATGCGTGTATATGGGACTGTGTGTGTGTGGGGGGGGGTGATATGGTGACAACACGACCTTGTAACAGTATGCTTGCGTTACCGCCCAAGGACGGCTCAGCGCGTCTAGTACCCATGTATGCCATGGCTGGCAGTCGGCACGGCGGTTGATTGGTAGGTTGGCTGATCGGCCCAGGCGGTCCACGGAGGTGCATCCATGCCGTATGGTGCCGTACTGCTGCTGATGCTGTACTGCTGTCCTCGCTTGTCTAGGAAAGTAGGAAAGCGAGTGGGCCACAGTCAGCACCCCACCACGCAGCGGTAACACCCAGATTCGATCGCACCTCAAAACGGCTCCCGATGACAGAATATCAAATCCGGGGTGGGGGTGGGGGTTAAGGGGAGGTGACAGGGATGCTGGTCTTCTATCGCAAGACATGAACAAGAGTAATACAGTCATCGCTACCTAGAGGCTGTAAATGTGAGTATGGTTCCAGCAGCCAAAGAAGCAAGGTCGCAACGACTGCTGACAATTTCCTTGCTGAAATTTTGTCTGAAGCCAGGTGAGCGGTGCATCCATCTAATTTAATGCCCTGTCCCGATATAACAAGCCTGTAATTGGCCTGTATCTGCAGGATGTTTTTCTCCAAGAAAAAGAGCATTGTCGTCAAGGATGCACCAAAGAGGTCGAACCCGCTGAAGGAGTTTGTGGACGACCACGGAGAGTTTGTGGAGAAGGCGTTGGCAGTTGGCGTCATCGCAGCGGTGCCTGCGAAAATACTGTTTGGCCTTAACTCGTTGCGGGGGCAAATGGCCACGCTGCAGGGGCAAATGGTCACGCTGGAGGGGCAAATGGCCACGGTGCAGAGGCAAATGGCCACGCTAGAGGGGCGAATGGCCACACTCGCCACGCAGACGGGGTCCGTGTTGGCGGCAGTACAGCGCGTTGAGGCTTTGACCAAGCGTGGCCCCGAGTGAAGGGGTTGCTGTCCCGTTCTGGTGTAGGGAACGGTCGGAGCACCGCATGGACATGGGGGCGGATGTCACGCGGAGGCGGATGTCACCGTTATCGGGTGCGTGGTGGCGGCGATGGATCAGACCGGGCCCACTGCGTGGCGCTGCATGATGTGGCAAGTTGCCTGCTGAAGGCGTCAGCGTGCAGCTGGGCACCAGCTGGGCGCATGGAGCGGGCGGGGTGGGCGGGGCGCGACATGAAGACCTGGTGCGCTCACTTGCTGGCATTTGCGAAGCAGCTTTAGAGGGGCCTGAGCCGTGGCGCGAGACAGAAACTCGAGACATTTACAGGCGTGATGTAGGATGAAGGCGACGGAGGTGTGACTTCTGTGTTGTTGGGTGATGTGACGTCAAGGGGTGGACGGACGGACGGTAAATGACCAGACCGGCACGGATGCGGTCGCCCGTGGTATACAATGCGCGGGCCTGTGCCTTGACCTGTGTGTGAAGGTCTTCTGCTGGTGGGCGTGGCTAGACAGCTGTCGAGCGCTGGTTGGGTAAAGGTGAGAGTCTTTGTTGCCACCCCCTTAGTAAGCTACCTCTCTTAGTAAGCTACCTCTCTTGGTTTTTAGCGTGCAGACTGCATTGACGCTATGCTGCGCATGTGTGTTGGGGCGAATGCACGCGTGTATATGGGACTGTTTGTGTGTGTGGGGTTAATACGGTGACAACACCGACGACCTTGTATCAATATGCTTGTGTTACCGCCCAAGGATGGCTCAGGGCGTCTAGTACCCATGCCATGTATGGCTGGTGTCCAGCGGCACACCTGACAATCGGCAATGGCCATTCCGGATGGAAAACATACGATGATGCGTGCCAACCGGGGACACAGCGGCTTCTGTCGGAGCAGGGGCGTTCAGCTTCTGTCGGAGCAGGGGTAGGTGTTCAGCTTCAGCGCTCTAAATGCCAAGCAATGCTGGCGGCCCTCCTGGTTTTGATTGATTGGGGCCGGCACCCCGGGGGGGAGTGTAACGGTTGACGTGACGTGTGCCACGGCGGTTGGTTGGTTGGTTGGTTGGCTGATCGGCCCAGGCGGTCCACGGAGGTGCATCCATGCCGTACGATACCGTACTGCTGCTGGTGCCATACTGCTGTCCTAGCTTGTCTAGGAAAGCGAGTGGGCCACACTCAGCACCCCACAATGCAGCGGTAACACCCAGATTCGATCGCACCTCAAAACGGGCCCCCGCTGACAGAGCATCAAATCCGGGTTGGGGTTGGAGGTGGGGGGAAAGGGGAGGGGGCAGGGATTCTGGTCTTCATTCGCTGGTGGTCTTTTCGGTTGGTTGCCGTACTTCGTCAGTCCTGTCTCGCCCTGGAAATCTCAAAGTGTGGGCGCTGGGCGGGTGTGTGTGCAGCACATCCCGCCGCATGCCGTCCCGACAAGCTTGCACAGCCGCCGGCAGCCCCTCCGCATCGCGAATCCCGCAGCTGAACACGGCCAGCCGGCCAGCTCTCCGCGCTCCGCAGCCCTTCTGGGCACCCAGCCGGATGTTGGGAGGCCAATGAGGTCTTGTCGAACAGCAGGGAAGGGAACGGAAGTTGCAGGCGGTCGCTGGCCTATCCGTAAGTTATTAGGTTGCAACTGTCTTCACTGACGGCCACTAATGCAACTTAAAAAACTGGGGGGCGTCTTGGGGATGGTGTGGGGTTTCGCAAAGGGACTGTTCGGTGTGCCGCGGGATGTTGGTTGCCGCCGCGGGGTTTTACAGGGTTGCTGTGGAGTCGGTTGCCGTCGCGTACGGCTGGCTGTAACGACCGACGGACAGTGAGGAGCAATAAGCGCTGGTAGTTGGTACTTTTCGGAACTTCAGAATTCGCGGAGCTTCGGGCCGGGAATTGTTACAGGCCAAATTGCTGCCATGTGTATATGTATCTTCCTCTTAGCAAACACCTGCAAGCTCTTGAAGGGCTGCGGGCTGTTTGAGCGATGAGAGCTGTTGGCACCTGAAGCCCTGCAGTCTAAATATAACTCCGGCAACCTCAACGCTCCCAGCCCTCTTACAATCTTTTGCTTTAACCATCTGGCCATTTTTACAATACCGGTGAACAGGCCGGACGACGTAGAGTACCGTAGCGGACTGACGGTACGGTCCACACCCTTCGCTCTACACACCCACCCAGAGGAATCTCGCGTGGCCTCTCAAACTCCCCGCCCTGGTGCACCCTCCCCCCACCCGCGCGGTTTCCCCCCACCCGCGACGGTTTTCGCGCTCGTGGGGCGCCGGCCCCACCTCCCCACCGCCCGCCCATGGCGGACGCGGGTTCCCCCCACCTGAGCTTCCGCCTGCTCACCTACAACATCAACGATGAGGCCATCAGCGAGAGCGCCCCCGAGGGCTGGAGTCTGGCCACGCAGCAGCACCGCCTGTGCGACCTCATCCGCGGCCTCCACCCCGACCTACTGTGCCTCCAGGAGTGCTTCACCTTCCCCCACAGGTGTGTGTGCGTGTGTGTGTGTGGGGGGGGCCGATCGGCACCACGGTGTGGGTTTCCCCCGCACCCACCCAGCCAGCCAGCCACCCACCTACCCAACAAAACCACCACCTCGGGTGCTGCCTGTGGGCTGCCCGGATGCAATGCGCCGAGCCGAGCCCAGCCGAGCCGGGCTAAAACAGATTGTGAGATAAGATGAATCGAGATCAGTTCTTGAAACAGTTGGTGAGGTGAATAGAATTGAAGTGAGAAGGCTGAGCTTGGCTGAGCTGGGCACCTGGGCTGAGTTGCAGTGGGATGGCTAGCCCCCGCCTCCCCCCCCCCTGCCCCGCCTCCTGGGGAGCAAAGGCCCTCGTGTCAGCCGTGCGGGTCCGTGGAAGCATGCGGCAAACGGACGGGCATCAAGGCCCCATACCCCGGCTGGGCTACACCCCGGAGGCTGAGCTCCCGCCCCCCTCCCTCCCTCCCTCTCTCCCTCTCTCCCTCCCTTCCCGCCACCCCGCGCCCCCCACCCCGCGCCCCCCTGCGGATTTCTCTGTATACCCCCACTGCGCATCCCGGTGGCGCCGCGTGTGTCCCGCACCCCGCAGGTTGGCGGGCGAGTACGACATCCACGGAGAGGCTCTCTCCCACCGGGGCAGCTGCGTCGTTGGCACGCGGAGGGGTGGCCCTCTCAAGGCGAGGGGCGGAAGGGCTTCTCGGGGGTGGAGGGTGTGTGTGTGTCAGTGTGTGATTGTGATGCATCGCGGGTGATGCACGCTGGTCGCGGCAACCACCTCCCTGGAGTGCCATGAAGTCCAGATGTAGCCAAGACAGAAGAGAATAGATAAAAAAGAATGTCGACTGTTACAGAAATGCGTAACTTGTGGAACACGGGGGGTGGGGGTGAGGGCGGGGGAGGGGGTGCGGGAGGGGGTGGGGGTGCGGGAGGGGGTGGGGGAGAGGGAGAGGGAGGGGGAAAAGGGATGAGGCTCGGGGCGGGGATAGGACCTGGACTAGTAGTACTGGTGCGCTGGGCCGAGGCTCGATGTGGCAGTACGGCAAGCGACGCCGGTGGCGGTCTTCAGGCCGCCGCCCCCGGCATTCAGAACCCCGCCTCGACGAACGTCCCTCCTCTCCTCTCCTTCCCGGCCCCCCCCCCTGCCCCTCCTCCCCGGTCCAAGAAGGCTGCCGGCCCCGCCGTGTCCGTGGGCCCCTGTGTGCTGGTCCCACTGCTGCTGGAGCCTGCGGGGCTGCGCCTCTTCGCCGCCAGTGCCCACCTGGCGCCCTTCCACGAGTTCGGAAGCGTGAGGGCAAAGCAGGTGGGTGTGGGTGTGGGTGTGTTGGGGGGTGGGGGAGGGGGGGTGAGAAGGGTAAGGGGCCACAATAGTCTCCAGGTGTGTGTGGGTGCGTGTGTGGGTGCGTGGCGCGGAGGTGACGAGAGGACGATGTGGAGAGTGGGCCTGCAGTGTTGCCGCCGCAGCCCGTCATCAGCAAGAAGCAGCAGTAGCGGTAAGAGCAGCAGATCAAGCCATCAGGAGCAGCAAACGTCATCCTTGGCTCATTTCAAGTCAAGCCCCCATCCCCATCCCCATCCCCGTCCCCACCTCCCCCCGGAATGCCGCCTTCCTGAGTGCCGCTGGCTTCCACCTCCCGCCCGCGCACCACCAAGCCTTCCCCCACCAGGCCCCTCCTCCGCCCTGTAACTCAATCGGCTGCTCCCTCCCGCCCACCCCCGTTCCCTCCCCTCCCCCCTCCCCCCTCCTCTTCCCCCCTGCCAAAACGCCTTTCCCCGGCGGGCAGCTGGCCGCGATAGTGGCGGCGGCGCCACCCGGCGAGCCGCTGGTTGTTGCGGGGGACCTCAACATGCGCGAAAAGGAGAGCGGCCTGCCCCCCAGCCTGGGCCTGGCAGACGCCTGGGTCGAGGCGGGCAGCCCCCCGGCGGAGCGTTGGAGCTGGGACACCCGCGTCAACCGGTACTACACCCAGGGGCACGCGTATACGGCACGGTACGACAGGGTGCTGTACCGTGCGGGGTGCTTGCGCGTGCGCGGCTTCGGCCTGGCGGCCAACCAGCCTTGCTCCTCCGCTGGAGGGGAGTCGCACTTCCTGAGCGATCACTTTGCGGTGACGGCGCGGCTGGAGCTGCTGCCGCCGCCGCCGCCGCCGCCGCCGCCGCCGGCGGCGGCGGCGGAGACGGGCCTGGCGGCCGGCCGCGTCGGCGGCTGATGCGGCGTGCGGACTTTGCTTTGTGTTGCGTGCGGTCCTTGTTGGACTTGTGTCGCGGTATAGGACAACGCTGGGTGGGGGGGAAGGCAACGGGCATATTCGATACAGTGGTCCCCTCGAGAGTTGTGCGAGACGTACCGTAGCATGGATTGGGTTGCATGGGCAAAACACAGTGATTCGCGCCCCCGAGAGCAGGATCACCGCCACCGCCACCGCTGCCGTCGCGGTTGCGGTCTCGGTTGGCGTTGCGACCCTGCATTTGCAGACGGCCCCGCAGTACGTAGGAGGTAGGTAGGTGGTACTAGGGGAACATCGACACAGGACGCGGCGTCAGCACCGGTATCTGTCTGTGAACTGTGATGCGTGGGATGGACCGCTGCAAGCGGACGCGTCGGTTTATATTCGGCGTGCGGCCGTGCGCAAGTGTAAGTGCGGGGAGACAATGGATGCAAAGGAGACTTTCGGGGGTGGGGGTGGAGGTGGGGGTGGCTCGATTGAGTAGGCCAGCCGGAGTTTGCCGCCATGAGGTTGCAAGAGCGCCCCTTCCATCCGCGTTTCTTCTCGCGCGGTGATCGGAGCCGCGTGATGTGCCATCTGACTGAGGATCGAGGCACCGAAGGCAGCAAACGAGCACCTTGCCTCTTCAATACAGTACGGCAGGGCCCCTGCGGGGGCCCCGCTACCCATCGAGACTTACAAGTATCTCAAATGGGTTTGCGTTTAATTAAGTGATAATAAGCGTCTCATTATGCCCCCACGGCATGAGGTAAACGTTGACATTTCAGGGCTGAACTTCGTTGCCGTAAAATGTCGGGCCCACACACATGTGGGCGGGCGAGCGAGCCCACTTTATAAAGCTGTATTTAACTGCACCAACGGCCTGCTTAGCGGTTCCTCGGGCACCTGCGGTCGGCTGCGTAGCGGCGCCATCTATTGCTCGTACACTTTCGGCCGCATCCAGCCGACCTTCGCCGCGTAATATGATAATCGTACTAGAACGGGCAAACGCTGATACTGAATGCGTCTTACTTGACATGACAATATAACTTTGTGGCGTTTGTATCTTTCCACAAACAGAAAATACAGCGGTACTCGGTGCGTGGCACGGCGCGGCTTGCAGCACACCGCGTCTACGCACTAGGAGCGATTCAACAACGGAGAACGCATTGATATCTTTATAACAAAAACAGCCCTATTGCATTAACCAGCATCGACTACGTCTTCAGCAGGCTATACGCCTGACACACCGGATAATTCCACTCCTATTCGGGCACGACGCACAGAATGGGAGACTAACTAAGAGTGAGTGCACCGCGTCATGCGTCCTCATTTTGAAGGGTTTAGCGTGGCGACGGTTGCGAATGCTTGGCAAGTGCGGCGACGGATACTCAAAGACTTGCATATCACGTTGCACGCCGGTCCTGCTGCATCTGGGGACTGAACTAGGCGCCAATGTTTTTTCGTGCTGTTCCCGGGACGAATGCGGACATGACCCCATGTCGCCTGTGTAGAGTTATGTCGGGCGGACGAGCGCCGGGTGAGCCGTTCATGCCGTACGTCAATTCCGTTATCTGAAAAGTGAATTTGTGAAACCGGCTGATTGTTAATGGCTAGTAGATTAGATTACTTTCTTGTATTTGACCCTAGGCTGGGCGACTGATCCTCGCAGGCCCGAATATAAGGACTGCACGTCCACACCGAAATGGGGCGCGTCAGCAGGATACCTTCAACAGCGTATATTTCATGCTGTATTAGGTGGCATTGCTAGGGCCCTCGGGTATTCTACTATGGCGAGTTGACTCGGCTCCCCCTACGATGAATCGAGCCCAGCTCCCGCCGGAGCTGGCGTTCAGCCATCCATATGACGCATTGGCCCCGCACCATATGCTCAAGCCCCGGACAACGATTCCCCACCGGGTTCCGCTGACCCTGTTCGTGGGCATCACCTGCCCCACGCACACCCGGGCTTCAACACGTGCTCTATGGCTGCTGGGGACACCACTGGTTGTGCTTATCATGCTTCAACTCCTCTCCTGTGGGCCGGTCTGCGACGTGCTGCCAGTTGGCAGGGCATCGTACATTGACCTGCGCGAGGTCTTTACGGAGTTTCGGCTGTTCAACCAGCCTCAGGGTGGATCTAGAAACGCTGTCAAGGAGGCGGAGCCTGCGCCGATGTTGATTCCCAGGTCTGTCGTCTGATTAGGCGCCGGGACTTGCGGCTGAATGATGCCATTTTGGCATGTCATCACAGAAGGGCATATGGTTTTCAAGGGCGATGTTGAAGTCTAGCAGACTCCAAAAGTCCTTCAATCACCTAACTTAAGGTGTAACCGGAGCGATGCACCCTCTACCCACGCCACAGAACAATACATCAAACATATCGCACCCGTCAACTTTCTCCGACGCTGCGTGCCGTCCGGCAAAGCTGGGCCCGAGTGAACGGGCCGGGATGGCAATTGCGGTTCTATGACGATGAAGCGTGCATCGCCTTCGTTCGGCGAGAGTTTCCGGAGTACCTCGATGCATACCTGTCGCTGCCGAAGGATGTGGAGCGGTCTGACTTTTTCAGGTGGGGACGAGAGCGCTGGCGCGACGCCTGTCTGCTAAGCCAGCGTTACATGCGTGCACACCCTTGTTCAGCTCGCAACTGGGCACGCAGGATGGATTGGGGAGGGGGGGGCGTTGCACGGGCCTGAGGCGGGGGCCGGGGAGCAGCGCGGTCAACTCCAGCGGCTTGACGACGCACATGAAGCAGTACGCACGCCATGGCCATGCACCGTTTTACAACACACCGGGAGGACGGACACGTTGCGACGTGTCTGCTCCAGCATCCCGGCGTGCAGCATACGGCGGTATTTGACACCCGCGCACGCGGCCGCCCGCAGATACATGGTCATCCTGCGACTGGGGGGCGTCTACGCGGACATTGACGTGGAGCTACGGCAACCGCTTGACTCAGTCATAGGGCCCACAGACACGCTTGTGGTGGGATGGGAGGCGGAGGTCGCCACCGATGCGGAGGCGTTCAAGCGGCACTTCGTGCGCAACCGGCAGGTATGTGCTCGGGCCGGTCGTCGCGGCAGCCGCCGATGCAAACGGCGGCTTGAGCCCCCCAAGCACGTAGAACCGCCGAACCAGTCCCGGTCCGTTCGCATGTGCCTGCCGCCGTTCACTCGATGTCGCTGTAGTGCGCCGCGGCCTGCGCTCTCGTGCGTCGCAACATGCATTCGGGAATCCGGGTGGGTTGGATGGTGCGCTGAGTTCCCACTGGGCTGCTTCTTGGCCGGACCTTGAGCTCGCGCTGCCCCTACTGCGGGCGACCTGGGCGTGTCGCTGGTCGCAGGTGCTGCAGTGGTTCTTCGCGGCGGCGCCTGGCCACCCGGTGCTGCGCGCAGCGTGCGACCACATCGCCCGGTACTCGCGGCACACCTTCTCCAACAATACCAACCGCGACACGCTGGAGCGCACCGGGCCGGGCATGTGGACCGACGCGGTGCTGCGCCACGCCGCGGCGCACCCGCCCACCAAGGTGCGGTGGAGAAGCCTAGGGGCGGACGAACAGACGGACGGACGGATGGGGTCGGGAGGGGGACCCTCCGGAACGACCGCGGAGCCTTTTGACATCACGCTGTTCTCTTGCGACCGCGCCGACTGCCGGCTGTATCATCCATCCTAGACGTCGACGCCTATCCCCACCCGCGTCGACCGAGATTGGCAATCATGCTGACCTTCAAAATGGTTCCGCGCGACAGCCGCGGAGCCGGCTCCCCTGGCGATGGCGCCGCGGCAATCTGCGTGTACCGGTATTGGCGGAGCTCCAGCTCCAAGTTTTGTGGCCCCAAACCGCGCCTCCAGGCCCTCAACCCTGCACGCGCGCGCCCCTCCTCCTCTTGGCGCCTCCAGGCGAACGACCCCTGGAAGGTGCGCATCCTGCCGCGTGTGGCCTTCGGCGTGCACCCCGCCGGCATCGACGGCCTGACGCCGGACGCCAAGGAGATTGTGGTGCTGCACCACTTTCTGGGCAGCTGGAAGAAGCGCGGCGGCTGGCACAAGCGGCGCAGCGTGCTGCAGATTCTGGCGGGCGCATTTGCGGCGGCGCTCCGGCGGCGTCACGAGGCGGTGGTGGCGGAGGAGCCCATCACTCCGTCGGTGCTGGGGCTGTTCCCCGTGTCGGCGGCGTTTAACCCGCCCTTCACCATTATGACCCACCTCATCGGCCAGGGCGACATGCAGGTAGGGCGAGGCGGCCAGCGGCTGCCAGGGACCGGGCAGGCAGGGGACATGGCGACTGGCGCTGAGGGGGGGTCATATCGGCTGGCGGGCGGTTGGATTGGTGCGGCGGCGTCGGCGGCGGCTTTGCATGGCGCCACCAGCTTGGGGCTCGTGGGTCAGTCACGTCGCTGTGCTTGCTCCCACTTTCCACTCCCGCGCGCCTCCCTCCCGCCAAGCGTTGGAAAAACACTGTCCGGGGTACCGATTAACTGTCCCCTTCTGCGCAACTCCACTCCCGCCCTCGCTCGCCCGTAGTCCGGCTCGGACGTCTCTGCTCACCTGACCAGCTGGGGCACCTGGCAGGCGGCCATGTCGCGCCCCAGCCGGCGGCCACTGGTGGTGGAGGCACTGGTGGGCTCGCTGGGGCCTCCGGAGCAGGGCGCCGTCCTCGTCGACGTGTCGGCAGGCGGCGGCTTCTTCAGCCTGGCGGCCGCTGCGCGGGGGCACAAGGTCGTGGCGTTTGAGACGAGCGCGCGCAGCATCGAGGCCTTCACCACCTCTGTCATCTACAACGGCTTTGAGGACCGCATCCGCCTCTACAACGTCAGCCTGGGCGCCGCGCCCTCGACGCTCTGCCTCCGCGAGCGCAGCGCCGACGACATGGTACGGCTCGACGGTGGCGGGAGCGGGGGCCTGCAAGCCGCTGCCGCTGTCGCGCCGGCGGGCGCGGGCGCGCCGACCGAGTCGAACGACGCGCCGGCGGCGGCCATCCGGCGCGGTTACGGCGATCCCGCGCTGCACGCGCTGTCGCAGGCGGAGTGCGCCGTCATGACGGTGCGCCAGACGCTGTCGCACATGCTCATGGGCGGCGCGGAGGCCTCGTTGACGCCGGCCTCTACGTCCAAGTCCGGGCCGGGCGCATCGGCGGCTGATGGCGGCGCGCCGGTCGCGGCGACAGTGGTGACCGAAGGGGCGGCACAGGCCCAGGCGGTGGGAACCGATGCTGCCCCCGCCGGCGGCGGGCAGCGGCACAACGGTTCGTGGCTGGTGTGGGACGATTCGGCACTGCCGTACCAGGTCGGCGCGCTGCGCCTTTCGGCGCACGGCTGGGAGGGCTGGATCCTGGACGGTGCGGAGGGCTGGCTGGCGCGCCACCGCCCCGGCGTGGTGCTGCTGGAGTACTCGCCCGCGCTGGTGGAGCGCTCGGGCTACCCGGGCGGCGGCGTGCGGCTGTTGTACCGCCTGTACGAAATGGGGTACGTCCACGTGGCACACACTGGCTACGTGTGCGACGAGCGCTGGCTCAACATCAGCCGAGCGCTGCGCGCCGGCGGGATGCCCGTGGGGGGAGAGCAGCTCCCCGGCGGCCACGGCGGCGGTGGCCAGGGCAAGGGGCCCGGTGGCGGCGGCGGCCCGCCGCTGACGGCTTCGGGGATGACGCAGCTGCCGCGGCAGCCGACCTGGTGCAAGCTCAAGCCCGATGTGTTTGATCTGCTGACGGACCGGGTGCACCCCGAGGTGGCGGAGAACGTGCTGGTGAGTGGGAGGAGGAGGGGAGGGGAGGGAGGTCGCGAAAACGGGGGGCAGGGCGTTTGTGGGGAAGAAGGGAGGAGGGCGGGGACGATCGAGAGGACGGGGGCAGAGCGCGCGGGACGACGGATGGCTTGGCGCTGGGCGAGGATGCATTGAGTGCATGGTCGTCTCCATGGCTGCGACAGTCGATGGCCGCGGCCCCTCCATTCCTTGATGGTTGGGTGGCACCTGGCATGAAGCGCTTTGGTCCGCACCTGCAGCCGCTGGCCTGGGTAGGGCGGGACGGCAGGCGGCGTGTGGTCCTGGGCCCTGTGTGTCGTGTTTGTGTGTGAATGTGTGTGTCCCTCTCCTGCATGCTCTCTCCCCCCTACCCACCCATGTCGCGGCAGTTCATCCACACCACGCACCAAAGCGTGCGCGGCGAACAGCGCTCAGCGGAGCAGGGGGCGCCCGATGCACAAGCGCAGAGCTCGACAGCACCCGTGTCAGCGGCCGCCTCGTCGAGCCGGGGAGGTGCGGGCGCGGCGGATGCGGAGGCGGATGCGGATGGGGCCGAGCGCGCGGGTGGCGGCTCGCAGGCGACCGCTGGCGCCCTGTTGGGGTCGGCCGGGGCGCCCGGCTCCCATGTCGGTGCCAGGTCTGGTCAGGCCGCTGCCGAAGGTGGAGCGCCCGGCATGGGGACGACGTCGCGGACGATGATGAGGGGGGGTGCATCGAGTGTGCACTCCAGCGGCGAAACGAACGTCGGCGGTGGGCGGCGGTGGGCCGCCGGCAGCGCCCAGCGCACACGCGGGCACTGAATCGGGGCGCGGAGGGTGTTGGGGGCATCGGGCATTGCATCGAACGCACACACATTGGACAGAGCCTTTTTAAACCCAATATAGTTCGGGGGGCATTCGTTTCAATTATTTCGCCGGCAGAGGGTGTTGGGTGCGGCGGCGTTGTACACCAGCCAGGGAAGAGCGGGGTAGCACGTTGACGCGTTTATACGAGTGCCTGATTAGGAAGTTGGACACGCGGGGAGCCGATCACGTGTTCGCAACGGTTGGGTTGGGGCGGCACGCGCGCCGGCCCCTTACGCGTCCTGCGTTGACTTGCCCGCGCACCGGTACATATTTCAAGTTGCAGTTTTGACCATGCCTTGCGCGGTGTGTTATTCTTGTGGTGCATTCGATCTTGCACGCGGATGCGGGTGCCTCGCCGCGCCTCTTGGTAGTGTGCACCACTGATTTGCATCGGGAATCTGTCGCCGCTCTGGGGGCCGGATCGGGGCGAAGGGCCGGTAGGGGGGTGCAGCTCTCGCCGTTGGAAGATGGCTTCCAATGGCCTTTTACCGGTAGTTGGCCCTGAGTCAGATAGCGGAGGCGTGCGCGCATCGCTTGCTTGTTGCACGGTCATGGCATGGTCGGTCGCGGACTGGAATGGAATGGAGGTGAGGTGGCGATGGAGATGGAGGCGGCGGTGACCTGTTTTGCGTATGACTCGTTGCTCGACGTCCGTTGCTCGTGGTCTTCGTTTTTTGGGGGCGGATGTGCGGAACGCTTTTTGCGCGGAAGCTCTCTGCGTGGGGGGCTTGTGCACATGACATCTCGACATGACCTGACATTAATGACTATTCGGATGCGCCAACAACGCAGGGGGGGTATTGGGAGGGGGGGTAAACCGTCGTTGAAGTGACCTGTTATGTCGGTTGGGACTTGGGAGAGTTGACTGGGGCAGTTGACTAGGCGGTTGGTTTCTCTGCCTCGCGGCTCTGGCCCGATGTGTGTCGGCGGAGCCTCGAGTCGATCTCGGGGGGTCGGAACTGCAGCGTGCTCTCAATCGTCAATCGAACAACAATCGGATCGGACCGGACCGGACCTGATGTGACTCATGAGTCGGTGTGAACGCCATCGCCGTCATGGGTTGACGGACATGTGGCCATCATGGGCTGACGGACATGTCGTGCGAGGCGGCTGTGTGAGAAGCTGAGAACGGCTCGGAAAGAGGTGGTCGGACACGTGTGCGTGTGTGTGTGAGACGACCCTCGACGACATGTAAGCAGAAGCTTTTAGCTGCAACACGCTGCCCGTATCCGGCTGTCCACTTGTGGTGTTGTGTACCGGCGTGTGCGCACAGCCCAATGCAGTTACGGTAACTGGGGGGGGGGCATCGTCCCCCCGATCTCCGCTGGGGTGCAGCAGCTCGCTTCCACTCAGGGCTGACACGGAATACCGTAACGGTGTGTTTTGTCCCCTGCCGCACCGGTGGCATGAACCCAAGCAGGAGCCAAAGCACGGCAACTCGAACAACAACAACCAAAGGAGCAGCCAATGCACTGCCGGTAGTACCGCTAGCGTACTGGAAATCTGGAATATTGCGTGATGGAGGGGCGATGGATCCCAGCCATGTGCGGCACATGCATGGGGATGGGCGGCCGCCCGCGCCCCGACCTGCTGTCCAACTTTCCGTGCAATGTGCGGGTGGTGCTGATGCAGTGTGCGTGCCGCCGGCGTAGCAAAGGGGGCGTTGTTGTACGGTAGCGTTGTGGAGGAACCTGTGTTCGCTGGCGGGGTGTCGTACCAAGGCCGCCCTGATATTGCTCAGGGGAGGAGCGGACCGGACGTCGCTCGCCATGCTTCCCTCATCATACGAACCGTAGCCGGTTACGACCGGGAGTGATGGCGAAGAAAATGTCAGGGTGTGCCTGGGAATTGGATGGAGGCCTGGGTGTAGGATCCGGGCCCATGCAATTCTAACAGCTTCCTCGCAACGGCCTGAATTTATAATTTCGATACAGAAATGCTGGTTATAAGCACGAATATAACGCGAACCGACATTGTTACCAAGCCTCTTTCGCAGTTACCGTTGCAACATCCTGTCGAGCGTTACTGACCCCTTGCACTTTTGACCAGCCCATACAGCCTCTCTGCAAATGTCAGAAAGTTTATTTTTCTGCCACGAGGATTCCGATGGCGGCGGGGACTGGGAAGCCCTCCTCGCCCGACACGTCTCGGTAGGTGGAGTGGGGCGCCTTCCCGCGGCTTCTTCGCCCCACTGCCCCAAAGCAAGCCCACACCACACCACACCCCAACACACCACCACACCGCCCTCCTCAGCAAGGGAAACGGCCCTCACACGCCGCCGACGCTAGGCTACGCCCTCCCCGCGCCCTCCCGCCCCCGTCTCCGACCGCCCCGGTTCCCTGCCCGTTGACTCCCGGCAGGATCTCCGCCCGACGCTCACCCCCCAAGACGCGCTGCGCCTGCGCCTGGTCAGCCGCCTCCTCCGCCGCGCCTTCTCAACCCTGGTGGACATCGTCCACATCCCCTGGCCGCCGCCACCTCCGGCCCCGCCCCCCGAACCCCGCAACACCGTCGCGCCAGCCCCGGCGCCCCCCGCCCACGTCGCCTCCGCCTCCGCCACCGCCGCCGCCGGCCCTCCAATCCCGCCCCTGGAGCTGTCCCGCGGCGCCTTCCCCCTGGCCTCCCAGATCCACCTGCATCTGGATCTCCTGGCTCTGGTTTCGGAGCCGCCGCCGCCGCCGCCGCTGCGGCCGCTGCGGCCGGCGCAGCCACGGTCCCCGCCACCGCCCTTCCCGCCTCCGGAAACCCCGTCAGGGACCCCCCGCCACGCGCCCTCAGATGCAGCAGCATCAGCACCAGCAGCAGTAGCGCCAGGCGCTGCGGCCACAGCCGAGATCGCGGCTGCGGGGTCAGCTGGAGCCGGTATCACTGGGAGCAGCGGCAGCCGGAGGGGCGCTGCGGGTGGAGGGGGTGGCGGTGGCGAGGCTTACGGTTACGGCGGGGCGGCTCAAGAGGTCCATGGGGGCGGGGCCATGGCGGGCGGCGGGCGGCTGGCGACGGACGGTGTGCGGCTCACGGCAGGGCTGCCGCTGCGGCTGCAGTTCGGTGGGCGGGTGCTGTCGGCGGCTCAGCAGCGGCAGCTGGAGGCGCGAGCGAGCGAGTGAGTCAATGGAGGGATGCTGAATGGGTGAGGCGGGGCTGCTGAGACGGGGTGCGGTAGGGGCGCCGTGTTATGCGGTGCCGTACGGTACGACACGGCCTTACGGTAGCTGCCAACCTGGCAGGCTGCCCTGCCGACACTGGCACCCAGCGGGTGCGGATCGCACTGCAGCCCCCCACACCCCCTGCATGTTGCATGTGGACCCCTCCCTGGCCCCTCTCTGCCGCTGCTGCCTCCGCGGGGTCCTTCCGTTGACCAACGCCGTCTCCGTTCCACCGCTGCGGTATCCTCCCCCTCCCTAATGTCCATCGCCCCTCCACAGGCTCACCAAGCACCTGCTGCTGCTGCGCCACGTCGGTCCGCCACCGCCCGCGTCGGACCCGCCAGAGACCAGCGGTGCCGCCACTCTGTCCGGCAGCCCCTCCCCCTCCCCCTCCCTCTCCACTGACCCTGACCCATCTCAGGACGGTGACGGTGACGGGGCGGTGGTGCATCCGCCTCCCGCCACCTCAACAGCGCCTCACACGGGAAGCCCCGGGCGGGACCTCCTCCCCCTCCTCCTCCACGTCCGCCACCAACCCAGCGGCGCCCTGGCGCTACTTCCCAGTCTCACCCGGCTTCATCTGGAACTACTTCCGCCGGGAGGAGGCGGGGGCGGAGGCGGGGGCGGGGGTGGCGGCGGGGAGGAGCTGCGCTGCCTTACGCCGCCGCCGGCTGTCCTGGCGGCTGTGCTGCTGCGGCTGAGGGCGCTCCGGGAGCTGTCGCTGTCTTGGCACCGGATTGAGGGGGCGCACCTGGCGGCTGTGGTGGCGATGCCGGGGATAAGGTGGGGTCAGGTGGGGTCAGGTGGGACCAGGTGGGGTCAGGTGGTGTAAGCCGGGCTCCTGAGCATCCGCGGGATAAGCCTTTGCTGCTTACAGGTGGGAGCTCGGTCGCACACGGGGCGCTCCCAGGCGGGGTGGCAGGGAGCTCGGCGCCGCGCCGCCAGACTGAATGCCATCCACCCATCCACCCATCCACCCATCCACCCATCCACCCATCCACCCATCCACCCATCCACCCATCCACCCATCCACCCATCCACCCATCCACCCATCCACCCATCCACCCATCCACCCATCCACCCATCCACCCATCCACCCATCCACCCATCCACCCATCCACCCATCCACCCATCCACCCATCCACCCATCCACCCATCCACCCATCCACCCATCCACCCATCCACCCATCCACCCATCCACCCATCCACCCATCCACCCATCCACCCATCCACCCATCCACCCATCCACCCATCCACCCATCCACCCATCCACCCATCCACCCATCCACCCATCCACCCATCCACCCATCCACCCAATCACCCATCTCCAGTCTACCGTCTGTCTGTTGAGGGGTGCAAAGGGGGCCGATGGCGCAAAGCAGCAGCTGCCCCAAAGTCACCCCCTCCTTCCCACCACTCCACTCCATTCGCAGATCGCTGTCCCTGACAGACCAGTACGACGGATCTGATGCCTGGCTGGCAGCAGCCTGCCGAGCCGCTGAGCTGCTCGCGCAGGAGACGGCGCGGGCCGACGCAGCCCGTGAAGAGGTCGAGCGGGAGTTGGGGCGGCTGGATGTAGACGCAACCAGCGGCGCCGCCGCGGATACCGCTGCCGCCGCCGCCGCCAGACGCTTCGCAGCCGCCTTCCCGCTCCCTCCCCTGGAGCTCCTGCCGCCCGGCTGGCACCCCCAGCTGCTCGCGTCGCCGCGGTGGCTGCCTGTCGTACAGCAGCTCCGGCTGACGAGCCCCTCCCTCTCCGCGCTTGGCCCGCCGCCCTGGCTGGGACCACCACCGCCGCCGCAAACCCCTCCCCGCAATACCACCACCACCACCACCATCACCATCACCAGCAGCAGCAGCAACCCCAGCGCCGCCGCCGCCAGCCACACGCTTCATCCTTCTCCACCGCCGCCGCCGCTCTCCCCGCCCGCTGCGTTGCCGTTGGCCTGCCTGACCCATTTGGAGATTGGCTGCATGGCAGCCCCCCCCAGGCGGCGGCGCCTCGTGGGTCAGCACCCCGGTCTACAGGACCACAGCCAGGCGCACATTGGCGGCTTGCTCGCGAGCCTCGTGGAACACGCTCGGCGGGCCGCAGCCGCCGCCGCCGGCGCTAACGTCGCCGCTACCGCCGCCGCGGCCTCGATCGGACCACGCAGGGAGGGTACGACTGCTACTGCTGCTGCTGCTGCTACCGGCGACGGCGGCGGCTGCAAGCAGCTGCAGGACAGATTTCGGCCGACCCACGAGTTGCCTCCGTCGCTTCCGTCCGTCCGTTGTGGTATTAACTCTATGACCCACGGGTCGGTGCCGCCGCCGCCGCCGCCACTGGCGTCGCAGCCTGCATTGCCCTGGGGCTGCTGCCTGGCGGTGCTGTCCTTCCAGGCGCAGCGTCTGCGCGGCGCCGACTGGGTTGCGTTGCGGGCGCTGGCGAGTCTGCGGGAGCTGAGGATCAATGGCTGGCGGCTGGGGGCGGCGCTGGCGTCGGCGATGGTGCTGGAAGAGGTTGTGGAGGGCGGTGGCGATGAGGGCGAGGCGGAGGGTGAAGAGGCGGAGGAGGAGAGGCGGCGGACGGGGTTCGACGTCTGGGCGGGTGCGGCCGGCGGCGGGGGAGGCGGGCGGCTTTGCCTGCCGAACCTTCGACTGCTGATGTTGTCGCTACGGCGCGCGGCCCAGCTGCGGCAGGTGGTGGGGTGGCTGCCGCGGCTGGAGGCGGTGCACCTGGCGATCAGAGGGGAGGAAGGGGGCGACGACGGGGGGGACCTGGCGGCGGCGGAGGCGGCGGCACCCTCGGGCCCTCCGGCGGATAGGCCGGGACCATCAGCACCGGTGCTGGGCCAGCCGGGTGAAGATGCCGCCCCTGGGACCGGCGAGACCGCCAGAATCGCCGCTCCCAAAGCCGCCGCTGCCGCCGCCGCCCTGTCCGCCTGGCAGCCGCTGCTGCACTGCCGGCGACTGACGGAGCTGAACCTCCAGTTGAGCCGCGCGGCCGATATGCCGCTGGTGGACGCAGCAGCCGGCAGCGGTCCGGCGGTGGCGGTGGCGGTGGGGGTGGGGGTGGCGGAGCGCCTGGCCGCGGCGTGGCCGCGCCTGGCTGCGTTGCAGTACAGCGCCGGCGGCTGGACCGGCCTGGGGGCTGACGGCATGGCAACGCTCGGGGGCCGCGTGGATGGCAGTCCCCCTCCTCCTTTGCCGCCACCGCCCGCATCCTCATCCCCATCGACATCAGCATCCTCACCGCCATTATCACCATCTTCATCGTCGTCTTCTGGGGCGAGGGGCAGCAGCCCCGATCAGCGGCTGCCGCCTCTCAGCGCGGTGCCCCCACCGAGTCGCCCCCTGTGTCGCCCGCTGGCGCCCGCAGGCAGCAGCCGCTGGTGGGGGCTGCAGGTGCTGTCGCTGGGCAGTACCCCACCCCGCGACCGCGACCGGGGGCGGCAGCAGCAACAGCAGCGCAACTGGGTGGCGCCCACGCCGCTGTTCCTGAATGAGCTGCCTCCCCGCCTGAGGGCGCTGTCGCTGATGGGTTTGCAGCTGAGGGAGGCGCGCGGCGAGCAGCCGGGGAGGGCGGCCGGCGCAGCGCCGCTGTTGCAACAGGAGAAAGTTCGAGAGCAGGCTCAGGGGCAGGGGCAGGGCCAGGATCGGACTTGGGGAGGCGGTTGGGTGTGCGGCGTGCCGAGGTGTCGTAGCCCCTCCGGCTCCTCCGAGCCGCTGCCGCAGCTGCTGCCTCCCGGGCTGGCGCTGCTGTCTGTCAAGTTTTGCAGCTGGCAGGTGGCGGGGCTCAGGTGAGGGGTGAGGGGCATCAACTCGCGATTTCAACGGAAACGGGTGAGGGCGGGGCGGGAGGGATGGGAGGGGGGGAGTGAACTGGCGGCGCGGCTGGCGTTGGCTGTGTGGGCCCTGGGCGGGGCGGGGTGGGGTAGATACTGTGCGACGGGGGCGGGTTCGTGGGGGGAGGTGGAGGTACTGGAGCTGCGGCGGAGGTTCGGTTGGAGGCGTCACAGGCGGGTCAGCTGCGGGATGGGGTTGACTGCGGAGGGGTGCCGGCGCCGCAGCCCCGCATGTGTGCACGTCATCTCAGTAATAATCACGACTTTACCCACCCTATCACAACAAGTTGTTGACTTGGCTGTTCACCGCCCCCCACCCCCCACCCCCACCCGCCCCGCCCCCGACCTCAAGCCTGCTTGAGGCCGCGGCCGCCTGCAGGGGCCTGCTGGAGCTGCGGCTTGCGTGGCCCGCGGACGACCCGCCGCACGCCGTACATGTACGACAAGACCACCGCCGCCAGTCCCCCGGGCCCGCTGGCCGCCAGCGGGGCAGCTGCCCGCCGCAGGCTGGCTCTGAGGACGCGCCTGCGGAGACCTCGGACGACCGCGACCTCGACCCCGACCCCGGCCTCGGAAACGGAAACGGAAATGGATCGGGCTGCAGCGCCGCCGCCGCGGAGGAGAAGGAGGAGGAGGAGGACGGGGAGGAGGAGGAGGGAGAGGAGCGGCAGTGGGCTCAGCTGGCTGCCCGGCTGGTGTGGCTGGAGAGGCTGGAGCTCAGCTGCTGGCCGCCGGTGCTGCGGGAGGGTCGGGAGGAGGGACCGGAGGCGGGACGGAGGGAGCGCGGGGTCAACGCGGCCGCTGCTGTGGTTTCGGACGAGAGCGCGGTGGTGCCGGCGGCGGCGGCAGCGGCACCAGCGGCTGCTGCTGCCGGCGGCCGGGGGGGGCTGGCGCCGCTGGTTCGGGGGCTGAGTGAGCTGCGGCTGCTGCAGTCGCTGCAGCTGGGGGCGCAGGTGCCGGGCGGCTGGGGAGACGAGGTGAGGCACGCTGGCGGGGCGGCTGGAGGAGCGAGGGTCAGGGAACGGCGGTTGTTGTACCTCAGTACCAGTGCCCGGTGGTGGTGGGGAGGGCTGTCGTAGGGTTGGTTGGTTGGTGGGTGGTTTGCGGGGTGATGCAGCGCGGTGCCGTACAGGCTCTCGTCCCCTCCCTGTGGACTGCTGGTCGTTCGGGGGCACGCAGCTGTCCAGATCCGCCCCTCTCCTTCATTGGGAGATCAGTGGGAGCAGAGCCAACCTCACCGTGGGAAGTAGCCAACCGCGAGCAGCAGGAGGAGGGGGAGGAGGAGGGGGAGGGCAGGGAGAGATGCCCAGCACGATGTAATGATTGGGAGGGGAAGGCCAAGTTGCGTTCCAACCCCTCTCCTCCCCTCGCCTCTCCTTCCCTCTCCTTTCCTCTCCTCCCTCTTCGCGTCGGCAGGTGGATTGGTCCGGCCTGTCGCGCATGACGGGGCTGGTGAAGTTGGCGCTGCACGGAGTGACCCATGGGACGGCCACTCGGGTCTTGCAGGTGGTGCGCTCGACGCTGCCGCTGTGCAGGTAGGCAGGGGACTACTGACCCACGGGTCAAGGGGGGAGGGCATGCGGGCAGGGTAAGGTGCAAGGAGCCCGCCTTGAGAGGGGGGGAGGTACCGGTGAGTGGAGGATCCGGCGCGCGGCGTGTTGCTCTGGTGGGCGCCTTCCCACCCTCGCCGCCGCCACTGCCTGCCTGCCTGCCCGCCTGTCTGCCTGCCTGCCTGCCCGCCTGTCTGCCTGTCTGCCTGCCTGCCTGTCTAGCTTTCTGTCTGGTGTGATTGCAGCAAATCTCTGAGCTTTCGGTGTCAGGGAAGCTGGCCCGGGTTGTGACGCCCGTGTTTTGGTTTCTCCGCCTGTTGGGATTCGGCCCGTGCCGCTCATCGCCGCACGTCTCCCGACCACAAGCTTGGCTGAGCTGCATCGGCACGTCGTACGGCCATGAGGCCTTTGCCTCTGCACGCACTCGCCCCTTGCACTGCCGCCGTGATGTGCTCATGCTGCGTTGCTCCCCCCGGCGCGTGCAGGCCCCAGGTGCACGTGGACAACACGGAGGACTCGCTGCGGGAGTTGCACCGCGTGGATCTACTGCTGCAGGCACTTGGAGACACCGCGCCAGCGTCATCAGCGGCTTCATCATCGCTTTCGACATCTTTGGCTTCGGCTTCGGCGGCAGCGGCAGCGGCAGCGGCAGCAGCGCAGCCGGCAGATAATGCTGGCGGAAGGAATGCCGATGGCAGCTCGGTCAGCGGCGCAGCCGGTGTGCCGTATCTAGAAGAAGAGGATGATGGGGGAGAAGGCGGGGAAGAGGAGGAGGAGGAAGCGGACGCGGAGCTGCTGGACGAGCTGCAGCAGCTTGAGATGATGCTGGAAGCGGAGGAAGCCGCGGGGGAGGCGCAGGGGGAGGCGGGGTAGAAAAGAGGGAGAGCAATGCAGGCCTAGGCGGCGTCGGATGGCGAGGATCTGCTGGTTGAGGCAGGCTCTGTATGAATCGGTGGCGCGATGGACAGTGGGGTCTTGTGGGGCGAAAGTGTGGCGCTAATATAGTCGGGGGTGCGTCATACGGCGTACGGCACTGTAACGAAAGCCGCTACGGAAAGCCGCTTGACTTACCGTAATGCAGGTTGCTAGGTCAACACAATATGCCACATTTACAGTTCCACGAAACACTACTTTAATTTTGCTTAGAGCAGCAAAATGACCAACCTGCTCGGGTCCTCGTCAGTCCACCTTTCTGGGCGATTCTCGGTATGACCATGTGAACTTTAAACTCATGATGTTCTCATGGGGAAGTTTTAATCTTGTAACTGCAAATAATCACAGGCGCAAGGACTTGGCGGTACTCAAAATCGGCAGAACGCAAGGTGTGAGCTGCAATACGATGCTTTGTCATCGTCAATTAATCGTATAGTATTCATACCGTTGATTTTCAGCTGCAAGATAGTCCTGTTCTCTGGACAGTAGTTGAAATCCAATGTGTGCCTGCCAGGTGTCAACGGTGTCTTCAGCTAGGGCACTGGACATACGAATGCAAGAACGAGCCGGCATACGCGGCGCGTCCGTCCCGTACACAGCAGCTCAAACAACCAAAGGTAATGGCCGTTGGTTCAGGCGGGTGCACAGCGCGGTATCCGCCTGCGCTTCATTCCGCGTTCCTGGGGCCGTCAATCAGGGAGTTGCCTGGGGCAACTGCGGGGGAAGCGGCTTGGCCCGAAGCATGACGGACGCGGTCCCGGGGCGGGCGGGTTTGGCGGAGCAAGTATTTTCGTGGGCAACGCGTTTTCGGCGTGTTACCGGTATTCGTTGACGGCACGCCAGTGCGCTTGCCATGCCGCATCTCACTCCGCATTCTGGCTTTCTCAATCACCGAAACTGTCTGATGGTGCCGTTGGTCAACCTGCTCCGCGTTCGTAGGCAAAGCAGCGCTTCCTGTCCCCGGATGAGATTCCGCCGGAGTTTCGGGCACGGGAGGACGACAACAAACAGCAAGCGGCTGGCGACAGGTCGCGAGGCAAGGGCCGCGATGGCGACGAGCGGCGAAAGAAGCGGCGCCGGCGCTCACCCTCGCCATCGTCGTCGTCATCCTCCGAGGACACGTCCTCCTCAGACACCAGCAGCGACACCAGCTCCGATTCGTCCGACTCCTCGAGCTCCTCCGAAGACTCGCGCCGGCGCCGCTCCAGCAGCGGGAGCAGCACCAGCAGCGGCAGCAGCGGCAGCAGCAGTAGCGACGACTCGAGTAGCAGCAGCAGTAGCGACGACTCGAGCAGCAGCAGTAGCAGCAGCGACTCGGACAGCGACTCGGATAGGGACGGCAAGCGGAGGCGGAGGAGCGGGGGGAAGCGTGACAAGAAGAGACGGTAGCCGGGGTTTACAGCCGGGAGCCGGGGCCGGGTTTAGATGGTGGGGTTATGCCGTATGCGTCTATGTTACGTCTCGCACTTTAAGTGAACTTGGGTGAGGGCTGAGGGCACCAGAAGTCGTGATGTACTGCAACGAGTACGGCATGCTCAGTGGGAGGATGGCTCGGGCTGGTTCTGTTTCGGACTCTGCGTCGGCCGTCGGGCTGACGGGATGTGACGGAAGGCGCAAGGGCGCCAGAGCCGACGAGATCACTGCAGTTCAGGTCGTATTGGCCACATGTTGGGGCTGGAGTGTAGGCCCTGATGGCCTCAAAACCCCCCGGAAGCCAATGGGCCGGTTGTCGTTGAAGCCCAGGCTATGGAAGCAGAATTGCATGTGTAGTTGTCACCCCGATTTCCAAGCTGTCGATGGGCGACCATGTGACTCTGAGACAGTTACCGTTACAGTGGGCGCGTGTCCACGTCATGTATGTACTCCCCGCGAACTTCATGTTTTTGGCGCAAGCCCCACCATCGGCATCAGCAGCATGGATGCTGCCATGGACACTAGTGCCTTGCATATACATCAGGAACCTTGTAAACCTATATCCAGTCCGTGTTCGATGAATGCATTACGAAGGGATCATGCATCAAGTTCGTTCCAGGGGGTGAACTTGGTATACGGCTCTGCTCTCACAGTGCCGTATTTTCGCGCCGTATTTCTACTTGCCGATTGGGAATGCCCATGGACACGCGAAACTCGGCCGGCACCACGGCCCCGCCCCTACACACGCCACTCCGCACGCGTCTCCGCGCATCTCCGATCGCCAATTAGAGGAGGTTGCTCACGAACCTTGCGCACCCGCTAAGCGGGTCGTTACGGGTGACTGGGAATCACGATCGGAGCAAATCTTTTGACACAACTCACTTTGCCCTTGACGCAAACTGTCTACAGCGTCCATGTTTCTGTTTCCTATGCTATACTACGCTATAAGTAAATCCCTGTAACGATAAGGAGCATCGGCCGTAATGCTGGCTAGGCCGTAAGACTGCCGCCCCTAGGGCCCTGGGGCACCGCCCGGTGTTGGGCTCATCTGAACCTGACCACCACGCAGCTGATGTTGTCGGCGCTGCCGCGCTGGTACGCCTCCTGGGGAGTAAGAATGAAGATACCGCAGCGGAGGGACGGAGAGGACGTTACCGAACGGACCCGAAGCCAGGGAAGGGGGTGAGGCCCGGGCGGAGGCCCAGGGACACTTTGTGGGGCTCGCGACGCAGGCCGTTGGCAACTGCAACACCAGACGTGGGAGCGGCGACAACGCCCCTAGTTTCGCACCCGCAAGGCACGCTGGTGCGGCGCGCGAGTTGTACGTGGGCCCTAGTGCACACGGCAGCGCCCACCAATGGCCACTGGCGAATCCCGATAGTACCAACGCGCAAGCACTGGACGGCTGCTGAACAGGGCCCCCTGTCCAGCACTGCCCCGCCTCCTTTATCCTTCCCATGCGTCTCTAGGTGGGCTGCCAAACCACGGCCCGCCACGGCAGCCCGTCCTCACCTCGGTCACGCGCTTGGCGGCCTGCTCCGCGTCCTTAATCTCCAGTACGAGCGCGACGGCTTCCTGCGGGCGGGGGGGGGATGTCAACCGCCGGACTTCGATCACAAAAAGCATTTTCACGGCCATATACCGTACTCGTGCGGGCAACACAGCAGGAGCTTGGTTGCCCCACGAACCCTGGCCCCACTGCCCCTTGCACTCCCGCACCGCCTACACCGGGCACTCCCCCTTGTCGTGTGACCACCAGCACCGCACCTGGTTGGTCATGACGTCCCACAGCCCGTCGCTGGCCAGTATGAGGAACTCGTCCTCGCTGGTGAGGCTCTCCTCCGCCATGGCGGGCGTGGGTATGACGTAGCGCTTAAGCGGCCGGTCGCCAAACGCCCGCGACACCGCCAGCACGCCACCCACGCGCCAGGTGCCCGCCCACACCACCACGCCCCCGGCGCTCTCGATCCGTGACCGCTCCTCCTTCAAGTTGGGCTTGTGGTCCACCGACAGAGCGACCGCTGCACAAGGGGGCAGGCGGGCGGGCGGGAAATGGCGGCACTCGAACAGCGCACGGGGACATTTCACCTTGGTGAAGAGCACCAGACATCAATTTATGGCGTCCAGACCCATCTATCGCGCGAAATAGAATAATCTTATTCCCCATAATAGATAAGGGTATTAAACAAGGGTAGTCGTTGTCGCTCTGAGCTCCAGATCCGTATGCAGAGCCGGTGGGGCGGCCTTTGCATCGGGCGACGGCAAACATCGACCGTCAGCGCCCTCTGTACAGCCCAGCCACTGTACAAAGCGCTTGCCCCTTGCCCCCGCCGTACCTTTCCCTCCGCGGCAGAGTACGGCTCGAGAGTCGCCCACGTTCGCCACGAGCAGCCGCTGGCCCACCACGACAGCCGTGACTGCCGTACACCCATCCTCGCGGCCGCTCGAGCTCTCCTGACGCAGGTACTGGTTGTCCGTAGTCTCGTACGCCTCAGCTGCAAAACATGAAGACAGCATACACCAGCACGCCGCATCTTCTATACCCAGGCGCGATTTCCTGAAATCGCCTGTGCGCGACCACATTACCACCTGGGGTTGAGGTGCGAGCGCGAGACGCGGTGCACATGTGCTCGTTTGCCCACCATCGGGAGCGCTTCTGGTGTGGCGGCGCCGGCATGCGATAGCCCTCGCTGATGGGGTGCCGGCCCGCCCTTTCTCCATGGCCACTCGGGCCCCCCAAGGGCCCCCAACTCCCCCTTCACACTCACACACACACGCACACACACAGTGCAAGGCAGGCCCCGAGGTGGTCAGAGACTAGGGGCCACCCAGCTCACCCCTCGAAACGCCGGCCAGTGCCCCGCTCACCTACCTACGCACGCCGAAAGGTCGCTGATGAACTTGTTGCTTCACATTTTGGCGGGTGGCGGGCAAAGGGATGAATAAGGCAGCGAGAGCGGTTAAGGACTTTGCCCGGCCGTCATGCATCACTTTGGTATGTGGTGGCATGCCCTTCAGAAGCCGTGTCCCTTATGAAAGGAATGCCCAACTGTTCGGACTGCTTGGTGGCTTCCCATGTGGCTAAGCGGTCACGGCTACACGATTCACACACGTGCCTCAGCACCCAGTACAAGTACACTGTGACTACCTTTGCATCATGTTCACGAAGAGGTTGCTGCGCACGTAGTCAGCTGCGTGGGGACCGCCATGCCCTGCGTCAGGGGAACTCGAACTTTCTTAACTCGTCACGTCGGGGATCGCACGACATAATGTCAACTCCTGGCATCCTCGCTCAATTCGTTGAGAAATGGGCCAGTCCCGCACCACTGCCTACAACACGCATTAAGCTTGAAACGTCCTTACCATCAAAAATGCCGAAGAGGCCGTACCACTGCCCAGAACGTGGATCCTTCTTGTACTACGAGCGTGTATGGGGTTTTGTGGGGGGATGGGGTGTTTGGTGGGGGACGTGTCGGGCGGGGTGCACGCAAGCTCAACGGCCTGTGCATACCGTTGCAACGTGAAAGTCCTCCATTGCGGGGCGCTTGCCGCGCAAAAGTGAAAACCCATAGCTCCCTCGCCCGTCGTCTCTGAAAAGCATGACAGCGCAGTTGTCAACTGCATGTTACCGGGGGGTGTACCTGTTACCAACATGCGTCGGCCCACCTCGCAGAGCCGCCCGACAGAGACGTCGCGTTGCCAAGGGCGAGTGCTGTAGCTGTTGCGTCCATAGACGGTGAAAGAACTGACGAAACGAAATCCATTCTGAGCGATTTCCAACGGATTAAGGCAACCCGCAGCGTCACACGACACAACGTCGACAAAAGGTCATCCTGATGAAACTGTGCTGGACTAGATAGAAGATATTGGTAACTTAAAGCTAATGCTGACGAAAATACAACACTGGAACTTCAGCCTCAGATACAGTGGCTGTTACTAAGTACAGGATTAAGCTGGAAATGCATTTCGCAACCAACTGCCCACAGCATAAAGAGGAAGCTGCAAGAGTTATGAGAAATAGTGAAGCTGGGCAGTTGGGAGTACGCGAGTAGCCTTGTCACGGGGTTCCAACATGCAATAACCCGATGTATACCAGTCGCCAGCGATGCAAACTGCCTATGTTATAGAAGCTGGTAACCCATCTGTTTTCAGACGGGTACGACGATGAACTTGGTTTCAGAGAGCGGTTGTCCGTTATTTCGTTGCTAGGGTTGGAATACAACGGATTTGGTTTGGCCGTCTACACTTTACAGCAAGCCACATGTGCTATTTCAGCTGCGTAGATTTTCCCTACTTGAAGAGCCCTGCACGAGGCGTGAAAGAGTCGCAACTAGAATTGCCGTTCCATATCCGATTATTAGAGGAGCAAGGGCTGCTGCGTGCTGCCACACACGCCGTCACGCGCCATTCGCACCCACAGAGTCGCCATTACACCATGCAACCCGAGAAATGCGTATGTAATCCATCATTGAGCGCCCCGCGTTGCAGCCCCATCATCCGCGCAACGATTTACACCTCGGCAAGGACTAGCGCTCACCCCGAAGGGAATTCGCCTGCTGCTCCGAAAACACCCCGATGTAACGGTTGCACCTCAGGAGGAACCCCCGCTCAACCCGAGGGGACATCGCCCGCTCATCTCAAAACACCCATTCTTCTAGTTTACTGCAATCAAATCCAATGGCACCGTGCTTGCGTTTGCTGAACCGAACCCACACGAAAAAAGTCGCATTATGGATTTGTCAGGCCACTACACCCCTTAAACCCACCACGCCACTCGGCAAGCCAAGCACACGCCCTCATTCCTCCTTCCACTTCACACCTCCAGACATGATGATGCCAATGATCACACCGAACAACCCCAGGGCACTGCCGAAAATCTCCACGACCAGAATCTTGACGAACAGCGTGCTGTTCTGAGCATCCGAAAGGGCGCAGCTGCTTCCAACGATGCCCACGCACATCCTGTGGCGGCAGCATGGAACCCTGTTAGTGTGAACAGCAGCGGCAGCAATTACCTACACCGCACGCATTGCCCCGGCCTCCACACCCAACCAAACCCACACGCAGCGCCCCGCCGCGCAACCCCAAGACCCGCCGTAAGACGAGCTACGGTCAACCCGGAACAGGCCCCTCCCCTTTCAAACCCAAGCGCTCACCCGCACACCAGGTTGGCGAAGCCGCAGGTGACGCCCGCGCCAAAGATCGAGTAGCCTGACGCCATCGCCCACTTGTCATACATCCCGTCCGTGGGCGTCGCTATATCGATCTTCGTTTGGAGGATGATGGCCACAATGACGCCATAGATGGCCGTAGCCTCACAGAAAATGATACTGTTTTTACAGGGATAGAGGGAAATCAGCGCCCCTGTGCAGTCCGGGCAACGCATTTCGCCCCTTTCAGTGCACCTACCTGATCAGGTTCTTTGAAGTGATCCGCGGCACCCGAATTGCCGCGCCGACCAGCGAGGACCCGGTTATGAAGATGCCCCTAGTAAAAGGGCACGCGAAAGTTCAGCCCTAATACATCGGGCAGTATCATGCCTGCAAATAGATCCTAATGAACGCATAGCGGCCCAGCCGTGGAACGACTCCGTCGTTCTCTTACCAAGCAGCACCCAGAATGGACATCCCCACTGCCAGCGCCACACCCATGGCTGACCAGAAGTATGGCGACATGCTACGGAATAGGAGCCATAGCCAGTCATAGTCAATGAACCGGTCCGGGGAGCCGACGCTAATCAGAAAGCAAATCCAGGTTATCGTGACTGGTATGTAGAACCAGACAACGGGATGTGTGAGGTCGGTCATTGTAACTGAAGAAGCCTTCGAGCCTAGAGCTGCTGAACTGTGGTGTTAGGCTTGCCAGAACTACAAAGCTGCCAGGACCACTCAGAGGCCCGTCCACAACAGACCTAAGCAGCGACCACGGCTGCTCATTACGGCAAGTTCATATCTTCCTCTATCTCAATGCAGCAAAACACTACGTTCGCGCTGCCGTACACACTTCTGCATAACTCGGGCTGAACAGCTGGAGGGCTCACCATCGCACTGCAGGGGCAACTAAATTTTACATCTCATTAAAGTTGGAACAAGCTTTGGAGCGCCACGCCATGCCCAAAAAAGGCAACTTACACACGCCCGTGTGTCGCCTTGCCGTGTAATGTCGTTGTCGCGCCTAACGAACGAAGTAGAAGGTTAGGGGGCTATCGCGGGGGGCGGGGTACTTTCCGCCAAGGACCAAGGCAGACGGTGCAGCACTCCGGGTGTGACAGCTCGGATAGGGTTTGGAACCCCGCAGCTCCCCCGTGCAACCGTAAGGGAATACGGTGCCCTAGCTGTTCCTGGGTTGCTTACAGTGCTTGGCCCAAGCAGGCCGGGCCCCGACCAAAGGTCAATCCTCTTCACGTCCATGCTTCGTGTTAGCCCTGAGCAGAGTGGGCGAGTGACGGCCGGGAGGTCATCGACGCCTGGATATCGGAAGTGCCCCCGGGCCTGAAATATGAAGACCTGATTACTGGCATTCGCACCTGTAAGGATACATGCCTCAGGCTAGGCCCGTCTCGGCCGATACCCACACACGCCTTCTCACATGCAGGTACCGAAGCATTAGTAAACCGTACCTGCCCAGCAGTGCCCAATCCCGCAGCCTCGCGCCTATAGGCGCCCGGCCTGTGCTTACAGGGGACGCCCAATCACGGTTACCGCGAGCGTCCAGCGTCAACCCTCGTCTAACCAAGTCACTTCTGTCACAATATGTGAAACGCACCAGAACGCGCCTTTGCGGAAAAGCTGAACGGGCAGATCCAGGGATGCACATACATGGTCCAGGATGGCCGTACAAATATGAGCGTAACGAGCAATCTCCTCCGCGTTCGCCGTCCGTCAGGGGCGACAGCAGCACGCATCTCTGCTAGCGTCACGATGAGCAGCAACGTGTGCGAGAGAGTAAAACGGGGACCATGCTGACCTACGCCGCAGACACACAGTAGCCCGCCCTGCCTGTTCCAAGCAAGATCCGCAAAACACAATCATTTTTTCATGTACTGAATTACAGCCATCCAGCAGGCACAAGCCGCTCACACGGAATCGGTTCGTGTAAACTATGCCCTGGCTAGGTTAGGCAGGGCTCGTACCGTCAGCGCACATCCGGGGTTGCAGCCAATGCCAGCGCCCCAACCGCAGGGCAGGGGGCACGTGCGGGAACCCAAACGTGGAACCCACGGTTTTCTGGCAGGGAGAGCGGATACATACCCCAGAAGGGTATCTACTTGAGCAAGTATGCGGCGGAAGGCCCCACGGGCACTACCAAATCGACATCATGACCGGTGTCGTAGTCAGGAACTGGGCACAATTGCCCCGTTGAAGGCAATCTACCCTCGTGTCAAGGCGAGTGATGTCTCAACTCGCAGGCGCATGGACGCGCGCGGCCTCAGCACATTTCTCTGTCATTCCATTGCAAAATGATCGACGGGCGCGTCTCGTAGCCGGGGCCCCCCCATGCGTTCCGTTGCTCAAAGCGGAGCCGGAATCCGCCGCCCATAACCGTCTGAACCCCGGCCCCCCCCGATGCCCATGCCCATGACGCCCCTTGCTGCCCCGCCTGGGCCCACCCCAGCAGCCTGGCAGCCGTGCCCCGTCAGTTGTCACCCAGCAGCCCCGAGCCCCGGTGCAGCCCCTCAAACAGGTCCTCCGGTGTTGCCTCCATCGGCGCGAACGGCAAGCCCACGGCCAAGAAGCGCTTGAACGAGTCGCTCTCGCAGCGCTTCAGCTCCCGGTTGGCCTGGTTGAACAGCGTGCCGCCCGAGTCCATGTGCTGCAGCGTGCGGCCCGGGGGCAAGCCCGACCCCGAACCCCCCGCGCCTCCGCCTCCGCCTCCAAAGCCCATGCCGTAGCCCGAGTGCTGGTGCTGCTGCTGCGTTTGTTGCTGATGCTGGTGGAGCTGGTCGTGGCTGTGCTGGTGGCCGAGCCCCTGCTGATGGGCCTCCAGGCCCAGCAGACCGGAGGGACCGGCCACGGGTCCGCCGCCGCCCATGCGCGTGACTGCGTCGTTCAGGATGAGTGTGTGCTGCATCTGCCCCGTCAGCGAGTCCGAGCCATGCATGCTCATCTGCATGAGCGGCGCCGAGATGCCGGTTGGACTGGTGGCACCCGTGCCCAGGCCCAGCCCACCGCCGCCGCTGCCCGATGGCACCAGAGGGGCCAGCCCGCGCACATCGCCGCCGCCGCCGCCGCCGGAGAAGGTGAGCTCGCCGGGGGTCACGAAGCTGAAGTTCTGCGCCAGGTAGCCCTCGATGTCCGACGCGTCCAGCACGCCGCTGAGCGCAGCCGCTGCCACCGTGTCGCTGACGTCTGCACTCAGCCGGCTGCGGGGCGTGTGGCGGCCGCGGCCTGCAAACGCGCGTGTTTGTGCGTGCCGGCGAGGCCAGCAGGGGAGGTGGGCGGCTGGGTAAGCCTCACGCCGTCGTTCGGCATCAGGCACGCGGCCGGGGCGTGGCCGGCAAGCGACTGATGCGCGACCAGGCAAGGAAGCGCGCGCGCTTAATGCTGCGGTAAGTAAACAACCGAGGCCACAAGAGATTCTGCACTGTGCGGTTCTCGCAACCGAGATCGTAATAACACGCAAGTGGTGCGACGCTGTGGCATTCGCGCTGTTTGCAACGCTTGCACGCGCCTCGCCTCCACCGCCTCCGCGCCAAAGGCAAGGGACGCCGCGCCCGCAGCGAGGGAACGGACGGGACGCGCAAGAATTCAAGCAGGGAAGCGGGCAACTCACTCTCGAAGTGGTACAGCGCGTGGCGGTTGTTGGTGGTGACCTGGACGTCCAGCGCCGCGTTGATGCCCAGCTGCTGCTGCTGCTGTTGCTGGTGCTGCAGCTGCAGCTCCTCCAGCATCTGGTGCCCCGGGGCAGAGACGCGCGACCGCTTGCCCGTCTGCGCGGCGCGGCGGCGCAAGCGACGTGCAGCAGAGTCAAGAGGCAGGGCCCCGAACGAGGTGGAAAAAAAACAGGCGGCGGCGGAGGCATGTTGGCAAGGGAGAGTTGGGAGGGCGGCTGTGGCTTCACGGAAGGAGCTGCCGTGCAGGCCTAAGGCGGCGCTACAGACGTGCTCGTCTGCCACTGCCGGCTTGAAGCCAGCTGCAGTGGGCAAGCCGGACATCGGCAAGTGTAACACTAGAGACGAAAACTTCAGCCGCTGGCACGAAAAAGGCACGGGCTGCTGGAATGCTGGTGGGCTGCGGTGACGCGCCTGGCCAAAGACGCGTCTAAAGGCGTGACACTCCCGCCGCGCCACTTCACGACCCACGTTCCAACCCCGCCCTCTCTCCGTCCCATCAACAGCCCTAGCAGTACCCTCGCCGAGCACCGAGCACGACCGCTTCCCCTGCCCGGCCCCTTGGAGAGTCGGTCCCCGACGCACCATATCGATGGACAGCTCGACGGGCGGCTGCGGTACCCCCGCCGCCTGCATCATCGCAAATTGCCGCACCGCCCCCGCGTCCGCAGAGAGCCGGCGGTATCGGGTGGAGCGTGCCGGCGGCGGCGCCAGGATGACCTCGGGCGGCCCGCCCAGGCCGCCCATTATCGCACAGGGCCCGCTGGCTGCACCCACCAGGCAGCTGCCGCCGCCGGGGCTGTCCGCGCCGTTGTGCGAGAACAGCGGCGAGGACGTCGCTGCGGCGAGCAAGGAAGATATGCCCCCGGTACCAGCAAGAGGGCGCGAATGCGGGCCGTAGGTGAGCAGACCCTAGATGATGTGCAGCAGACCAAGGGAACATAATCTAGCATTATGTTAAAGTAACGATACCGATTAGCAGGGAAGAGCAGCAGGACGACGTTCACGATCGAATCCGCGCAGCACTCACCCATGTTGGGAGGACTGGCCGTCCGGTACACGTCTGGGGGCAGCAGTTCCGATGCCGCCAGCCCCGCACTATACACGTTCTGCGCTGCAAACAACTGCGCACCTGTAAAGTGGAACGCTGCCTGCTGCCCCTGCTGCTGGGCGCCTACCGTTGGCTGCTGCGGCTGCGGCTGCAAGCCCCCGTCCGTGTACCCGCTGCTGGTCTGCTGGAACATGCCCTGCGTCGCCCTGTCGGGCGAATTGGGCCCCCCCTGGTGGTAGCTCACGGCCGAGGAGCGGCGGCTGCGTGCCGAGTCGGGGTGCATCATGCCGGGGGTCATGCTCACGCTGCCGCGCCGGCCCAGCGGGCCCATCTGCGGAGGAGGTAACAAAAATGCCCAAAGCGGGCGGGTGGCGGCGGCAGGCTCGGCTCGGCTCAACCCAGCTCGCGGCCTTGTTAATGCCACATCAGATGTAGTCGCGAAGCAGCCGTGCGCGCGCGCACGCACGCTGCACGGCTCCATCACACATATTGTGAGCCAACCCGTTCGGAGGCTCTGCTGCAGCATTCCGGCATACACCGCGGCGATCCCAGCCAAACCCAAGTCGGTGACTCGGTATAGGCTCTACAACTGTCTGACAAAAGACGACCCACAAACCTGGGTTGCGGGGCGGCTCCGTGGCCACCTCCCCCTGCCCATCTGCCCACCTGGCTGCTCTCGATTCCGTCCGCCATGGAGATGCTGGCGGCGGGGGCCATGCCCATGCTGGGGCCGGCCCCGATCAAAATCGAGGTCCCACCCGCGCCCGCGTTGGCCATCTCCTACAGCGCGCCAAAGGGGATGTGCCGCGCCACGGGCAGGACGCGGAGCGGAGCGGACGGGGCGTCTCCCGGGTGCCCTTGCACCATACATACCGTATACGGCCGGAACCGACCATGTAGGGTAAGCAGGCTAAGTTCAGGCAGCATCCATCTGGGCCCTCAGATCTGCCCATACAGCCAGATACAGCAGGCCTTTTCACCATGCTGTGGACTGTTTCCCTCTCCTTGCAATACTCGAAAAGAAGCAGACAGCAGAGCAGGAAAGTTGGGCACCTCCTGAGCTCTTAGGTTTACCCAATCCGTAGCTCAGCCCCAAGTGACGCCCGGCCCCCAGACCGCCCTCCCCTTCCAGGTCACCCCCAACCGCCCCACCAGCTGCTCCTGCACCATCGTCCAGCCGCGGTGCGCCGGCGTGTGCCAGGCGCTCTCCGCCAGGGAGCGCCACCGCTTCAACGTCTCCGCGTCCTGGCCGGCCGGGTTGCTGGACACCACCAGCCGCCCGTTGGACGCGCGCTGCACCAGGCCTACGGGCGTAGGGGTGGGCGCGAAGGGCACGCAGGCAGAGCACGCAGGGTGGGCACGCAGGGCTGAGACACATGGAAAGCCCGGCAGCCCGCCGGCCACCAGGGAAATCCGCTTGAGGCTCGGGGCCCGGAGAGGAGAAGCTGAACTGGCGCGAGTGCTTGCAGGCCCGCCGGTCCCGGAATGCTCCGCCTTCCGGCCCCACGCGCAAGCGGAAAGATTGCGTCACCCTTTTGTGACTGCCAGCGAGTACGAACTAGCGGCAGCGCCGCATCTGTCTGCGGCTCATTCTGGGCGGTCCAGGCGGCTGGCGCACCCGCGCCCCCCTGCGGCATGGCGAGGCTCCTCACACAGCACGACACGGCGACACGGCATGGCGAGGCGCACCTATGGGCCTGTCCATGTTGACCTGGCCCTGCTTGCACGCGAAGATGATTCCCTGGCTCATCGAGTCGTCCGTGTACCAGAGGCGGTGCAGCATGTCGTCGTACACCACCCGCTCCGCCAGCACCTCCCGCAGGTAGTCCCACTTGTGCTTGTGCTTGCCCTTCATGTTGAGCAGCTCAAGCATCTGTGAGGGCCAGGCGCGTGTGGAGGACAGGCCTGGAGAGTCGTGGAATGGCTCGCATGGTGGAGAGGGAGATTGGGGTCGGCGAGCGCGCGTGTGCTGGGAAGCGGGTTGCAGGCCCCACGCGGACCACCAAAAGGAGTTCGCGCCTCGCTCGGCTCGCGACACCGCGTCTGGCAATGCCCTCGCGTTTCTGCGCAGCGGCGACTCCCCGTTGGCGGTGCTGGAGGACTGGCTGAGCGAAGGCGGGTGAGGTGGCTGCATATACTTGGTGGTGGTGGCCGGCTGTGCAGCCCCGCGCATGGAGAAGGAATGGACATGTTCGTGTCAGCAAGCGGCTGCCAGGGTCGCGCCGTGCGCTCACCTTGTTCTCCACCTGCCGGTTCTGGTCCGCGTACTGCATCAGCTGCTTGAGCTGCTCCACTGCATTCACGGAGATCGGGACAAGCGTCAGGAAAATGCCTCTATTAAGTTTCAGACCCGAAGGCGCGCGCGCCGCAGGAAATGACTCCTTATCTCGACCAACGCAACCATGCCACGGGGCCTTTGTATGGTCCCCGCCGTCATCTGACAGCCACGGAGCAGGGCCCAGTACTCCACCCCATTCCAAAGCCCGAGCCGGGCGCTCCCCGCTCCCACCCGTCTCGATGGAGGTGTACGGGCAGTCCAGGTGCTGGTGGAT
Organism: Pleodorina starrii; assembly: GCA_030267565.1. Classification (NCBI taxonomy): domain Eukaryota; kingdom Viridiplantae; phylum Chlorophyta; class Chlorophyceae; order Chlamydomonadales; family Volvocaceae; genus Pleodorina; species Pleodorina starrii. The sequence continues at coordinate 1,160,068 of BRXU01000027.1, forward strand.
TTCCCGCAGGCGCTGCGCCGTGATGCTGCCGATGAATTTGAGCTTTGTGAGCTCATCCTTGAAGTGCGGGTACTCCGACTTGCGGTAGTCGTTGAGGGCGCGCTGCGTCTTGACCTGCGGGTCACAGACGCGCGGAGTGGGGCGGCACGGCACGGCACGGCGCGGCGCGGGGAGGTACCCCGGAAAGGAGGCTCTCCTTGGTCCGAGACACACGACGAAGACCGCTCCATGCTTTCCTGGCCAGCGCATGTAACGCGCATGCACATGCACACGATGCGGCGCACCGCACGCTGGCGCCAGACCGCCGCAGAAGCGGCAGCACCTGACCCGTACGGCAGCACTTGGCGCCCAGAAGGGCATCTCATCACACGCGCAGCTCGCCCGTGTGCCCCAGGGCGAACCCAGGGCGACCATGCATCCAGCCCTTCCGCCCGTTGCCTCGCAGCTCCGCCCCTTCTCCAGCCCCTTTCCCCAGCCCGCCACTCACGATGAAGCGGCCAGACACCGCCTGCCGGATGTTGTCGAGCGGCGTCAGCACGCCGTAGCCCTCCCGGCGGACGGCTCGCGCCATGAGGCGAAACGTCCCGAACGTCTCGTTGTTGAGGTGAAACGTGTCGTTCTTGTCCGTGACGCACAGGTCCGGCAGCTTCACCTGGCCCTCGTTCATGCGCAGATACACGCGGCCGTCCGACTCCGCCTTGGTGCCCGCCTGGTAAGCCCCCAGGAGGATACTCTCCTGTGCGGATTCAAACATGTTCCGTCCCGGAACGGGGACAGTAAGAAAGCGGCAGAACGTGAGCGGCTCGCCGGGTGCTGGGCGTGCGCCTTTTACTCCGGCGGTTGAAACGCCTCCGACGAACAGGTCGACAGCAAGGTCCAGAGCCCGCACAGAAGCCCGCAAACCCGCTACGCACACAGGGTTCATGGATCAGATCATAGATGGTCGAGAGCCGCGCGCCTGTGCTCTGGTTCTTGCCACGTGATGACTCCACCACGCGCACGTTGGCGGTTTCACCGGCTATGGTGGCCGGCGCCGATGCTAGCCGATCAATTAGCGTCGGTTGGCGTCGATCAATTAGCGTCGATTCGCTAGCCGGTGCATGCACGCCGGCGCCAGCATTGGGGACTGGCCACCGGCGCTGCAGGCACGCCTGAGTCCCAGATCCCAGCCATACGGGCCTCATTCGCAAATGCAAGTGGACTATTGCATGTTGGGGCAACAGCGCGAGATAGGGTGCTGTCCTGGAGCAGTGTGGGAGGGCCTTTGCTCGGTTTCATCTGAACCTTTTTTCGAGTTGTGGACAGCGGGTCCTCGTCGGAAGCCGTCCACACTGTAAGCACTAAGCAGTAGGGGCTGGATGCTAGGCTCCGCTCCACCGGCTTGTGCATTGGGCCCGGCGAGTGCTTTGGTTGGGTGCAGGAGCCAGGGCGCAGACTATGCGCCGGACGTGCCAATAATCCCAGATTGCAGGTGCGTGCAAGGTGCCAAGCGCCTGCGCTCCGCCAGGTCACCCGTGCGGAACATCCCAGCTTCGAACCCTCCGACGCCCAACACCCGTCCTCCTCACATCGTCATTCTTCAGCAGCTCCTTGATGCGATTGTAATTGCCGGCAGCGGCTTCGTTGTAGGACTCACCGTCCACCACCGACACCTGCGATAAATAACACAGGCGGCGCGGGATCATAAATGCCTTCCCCCAAACCTGAAAGAGGGGCACTCCCTCTAGACCCCCGCATTCCCTCGACGCACTCGCCTACCGCAATGTCCACCCCCGGCAGCGCCTCCGCGGCCCCGGTGCGAAGGTTTATGAGCTCCAGGTACACGTCCGCTTCGCACTTTGATTTGAGCACCTGACCATCGGCGTAGCACTCATCGAAGTTATCGTCCTCGCTGCACTTCTTATTTGGGTTATTTTTGCACAGCGGGCATTCCTTCCGCATACAACCCAAAAACCTGCGGGATGGCGCGAGGGCAGGCCGTCCGCTGAGCAGCTGAGGGGCTGGCGGGGCCCAGCATGCTGAGCACTACTTGCCTGCACCGGTGTGTGAAGCGTAGCGCGTACGAATCCGTTAATTGCGCCTCCTGTGCTGAGCTGCCCAGCAGCTGCAGCGTGCGCGTGTACGCGAAGTCATACGCCTGTTCTGTTACTCCGGGCAGAAGCACGCCGGCAAACACCCTGCTGAACTGCTTCACGCGGGCGCCCACGTACTCCTGCGTTAAAGGGCATATTTTCTGCTTACGATGCCATTGACCAACTGCTGCAAATTGTAGACAAGCACCAACCTCGAGCACGGCACGAGATACCGTCCTCAGCTCATCCCGCAAAGGAACTGGTTGCATTTGCGTCTTTCGTCCAGAATAACGCTGCTACATAGCCGGCTTATTAAGCGTGCGCGCGAAAGGACATGATTTCCAAGCTCGCTAAGCGCTGGATGATACTGAGGAAGGAGTAGCAATTGAGAATGACGTGATGTCATCAAGATAACTTTGGATGGCTAGCTGTTCGAGTTCTGTCTCCCTCCCGATGTGCCGTACGATGTGTTTTTTTAGCCAAACTGCCATGAAAGACAGGCGCTCGCTTGCTTAAAAAGGCCGAGCAGTTTACTATAACTTCATGTCATGCACCGTTTGAACCCTTTGTAAGTTCGGCACTCACACCTGGGCGACTTCCAGGTAGGGGACAAACCACGGGGCAAGCTTCAAGCGTCGTGCCAAGGCCGCTCTCCGTTAAGATCAAACTTTATGGACTACTCCTAACTGCTTGAGTGATGTCAATGAACGCCATGGGATGCATTTGGATCAGAAACTAGGAGGGCGGCAGCGGTTGAGGAGCGGTTGCGGGGCAAGTGACTAAGGATGAGCCGTGGTGAGCGGGGTCAGGCTGGAACGGCCGACATCGCCCACAAAGTGATTTGCCGCAATCCACCTCCGGACGCCCCCACCCGCTGTCCATGATCATTCCGCATGTGCGCGGGTGCGGTACTGGCATAACAGTTGGGCTGCAAGCTGAACCACGGGTCGGTGCACGCGTTTTATCCGTTTTCAGGGATGGGGGACGGCGTGCGGCACGTGCATGGCCATCTCTCAACTCGCGCGCATGGTCATCCAGCCCCACTGGCGTCGACATCTAACAGCTGCTAAACCAAGAAAGCTTATAAACCGTTACACAGTGGACCCAAAAGAACTACCGGTGCGTATCGCACCTGACACTGCCGCATCCGAAGCCCAAACCGCGTTGGACGGTCCCAAGCGACAAGGCGCACGACCACGAACAGCCACACTTGGTGGCAACATCCAGGCCTCAAGCACGCACAGCAGAGGGGTGAAGATCGCTCAGGGGGAAAGGAACCCATCAGTGCACCCTTATCGGCCGTCTACCCCCAACAGGCTGCACGGCACCCTACGGGGGCAAGCTCCCAAGACACAAGCGCTCGCGGGCGGCTCATGACTTCGGCGGCCACGCCCACCACGGACAGGAACAACGTCAACAGTCTGTTGGTGCCGAGCGATAGCGACCTTTTGCAAGGCGGCATCCTGACACGAAACAGCCGGCAGGGGCTTCTGGATCGTAATTAAAAAGGCGCTCCATGGCGAACGATGTGCGCAAATGTTCGTCGGCGCGCCGTCGGCAGCAGCATGCGCACGAGGGTCCAACGGGCCCCGTAGACCCCATTGCCATGCGTGCCTTGGGTCGGCATCATGGACTGTGAACAAGCCGCTCCGGCCAACAAGCCCCTCCAGGCGCTTCGCGACATCGTGTAGCGCCCTAACCGAGTAATAGTTACATCACCGACAATGACAAAGCCAGCCGCGTGTCAGACCATTTGGCAGTCTCGAGCTCCAACCCAGCACACCCCATCCAGGCCTCTTCCTGATCCTTACCTGCGGGTGCTCACTGATGCCATGGCATGTCCGCAGTGTTAAGGAGCATTCAGGCTTTGCAGCACTCACGCCCTCCGGGACCTAGGGGAAGCGACCAGCGCGCATCCACCCGCTCACTCACCAACCTCACCGTGCAAGCATCCACCTGCCAATAGCACGGCGTTGCCATCCGCCCATCCCCCATACTTATATTACATGGCAAAGGACAAAACCCTGCCTGCCCGCCACTCAATCCACAGGCCCATCCAAACTGATCCTCCTTGCCTCCCACATGCCCCCCGCCTGCCCCACCCACTTTCCCAGCCACGACACGCACACCGAACGACCCCGCGCGAACCCCAGGCCTCTTCGCTACAGTACGAAAAGGCCCTCGAAACCACATTGCCCGAATGTTCCAAACCATCCGAAAGCCAAGGTAGGGGACAGAGACGATCCGTCCAGCCCCGCCTCTTGCGCCGCGCCAGCCCCTCCAGGCGCCAGAAGCTATCGCCTGTAAGGTATCACAAAGTCAAACGCCTTGCCCGGCTTGGCGCACTCGTAGGCGCAGTTTCTCGAGCAGCTCCTTGCCATGCGCGCCTTGTCGGTCGGCAGCAGCGCAAAGCCGCTCTCCTGCGTCACCTGCTGACTGTACGAGTCGAGCGCGTCGTTACACGCGGCCTCGCACGCCGACCGGCACGTCTCCTTCAGGTCCTGACCCTCCGACTTCCTGCGCGATTGCGTGGCGCGGCACAGCGCGGCACCAACGCGACGCGGCACAGCACGGCACGTAGCGCGGCCGGAGTGGGGGAGGGGGGAGCGTCGGGCAAAGGCAAAGGGCAGGCGGGGCTCGTGTGCCAAGAGGGCGGGTGCGGTCAAGGGGGGGGGTCAGGCAGGTAACCGCCTGCAAAGAGCAGTCTGGCAGATGCTGTGCCTCCCGAAGCAGCCGCCGATGCAGACGTCCGGTGGTGCATCCAGGAAGCGAGGCCAGGTCGGGGCCACGCAGGAGCGCAGGTGCAGACGGGGCTGAGGGGCGCGCAGGCCAAGCTCGCAAGTCGCCAGGGCGGGGGGGGGATCGTTTCGGTCCGCGGAAGCGGCGGCGGGCAGGGACCGCACGCCTCGTGCCGCCCAGACACACGGCCTGGCTGCGCCTCACCTGCACACCCGGTCCTTGGCGTACAATGCCTGCGGGCACGCAGAGGCATCCCGGGGATGGGGCGATGAGGCCGCGTGAGGAGACGAGGGAAGGTAGGCTCAGCAGATGGCGTGTCGCGCGAGTAGGTGGGAGGCGGATAAAGGCCTGTGTCCGAGCTCCGCAGCTGCTTTAACGGCATGCGCACGCCACAAACCCCGTTTCACAACGCTGTCCGACCTGGTCGGTTGAAAGGGGCCCCAGAAGCCGCGCCAGCACAACGACCAGCCGCCAGGCGCGCCTTGCCATCCCGGGGGGCCGCCGTGCACTGCCCAGCACGATCCCAACACCGGTTGAGCACCACCTCACGCCCCCCCAGCCCCCGGAATTTCCCTTCCCCACCTTGTCCCCCGTTGGCAGCCCCTGGAACTGGGGTGTTTCCTGCGTCACCTCCACAGCGCCAACGCATGCATCCACGGTGAAGCCCTTCTTCCGGGCTACGACTTTCTCTCCTTGGAGCTGCTCGATTAGGTACTTTTTCTGGCGCCGGGCACATACAGCAGGGACCGCCAATGGACATTTTTATTGCAGGGTGTGGGAGTTGAGGGGAATAGACCCTTCAGGGTTTGGGGAGCTGCCCCGAGCGGGTCCGCGGTACCCAGAACGGTCACATGGTGTTTTGGTGGTATTGGTGCTTGCGCTGCAGTCCCGGCCTCCAAATGACTTTGAGGCAGCACCCAGTCGGTCGAGGCGTGCCCAGGCTGGCACTTACGAAGCTTGTGCCGTAGAGGGTGAAAGGCGTGATGGGGTCGCGCTCATCTGGGACGTCGTCGCTGCCGCCAAAGAGACTGGCGCTCAGCTCCGCCAGCGGGACGGGCGCTCCACACGCCTGGCAGCAGGTCCCCAATACGACGTCGAAAAGCGATTCTTTTCGTTACGCGTATAGACGATGATTGGTTGCTCACCTGACGCTGTGCGAGTTCCATTGGTGGCTGTTTGCTTGCATCGCTCGCCTCGCTAAGCGCGTACGCCGACGGGGCAATCGAAAGCACCCCGATGGCAACTATGGCCGCCGCTGCATGCGTTAGCTGCTTTGTTGGGAGCCAGAGCCCTTGATCGGTGGGGCGGAGCGCGGACGGACGCGGCAAGGCGAGGAAAGGGCGAGCGCGTTTTACGTGCGCCGCGCCCGAGGACACGTGCGTAGTCTGCTTCAGCATTGCCTCGATCGCATTCGGCGACCCACATGCTCGTCATGTTTTCGTTGGTCTACACAGCGTCCCGAAGTCGTCGTACATTTTGGTTTCATTTAACCGCGAGGCAGAGGCCAAATACTCAATTCCTGCCATCGGCCCAAAGCTTTTATTGTCATAGGTTAAGGTGGTCGTAATGTCGCCAACTGAGCCTTGACAGTCAAGAAAAAGCTTGTCCCGAACATTTGGAAACGAGACGACCAGCAAGCACAAGCATGGCGAAGCCTGGCAAATCTTCGCAACCGGCAAATGCAGCGAAAGCAGGCAAGCCGTCGATGAAGTCCGGCAACAAACGGAAAGGTGACGGGCCATCGCCGGCGGCGCCGCCCGCTAAGCGAGCCCGAGAGGAAAACGGCAAGCGTTCAGGCGATGGAGATCGGAAGCAGACGAGCTCGTAAGCTGGTTGCAGGGGGACCCTAGTCCATCCTCAAAGTTCCAGCTCGCCAACTTTTGGTGTCGCTTGGCTCTGCAGGAAGGACAAGCGAGCCGTCATTCGTGAGAAGAAGCTTCTCCACAAGAAGAACTGGAACGTCATACAGGTGAGCGCGTCACAGGGGCTGGCCTCGGGCGCCGCCACCCGCCGCCGGAACTCCCTTCACCTGGGTTCCGGAATGGCAGGCATCTCGCGAACGCAAGATTCCCCTGCGCCAATCATTTGCACGCCTAAGGTGGATGGGTTGGATACGGTGGGATTGTCACGGGGTGAATCTGTGACAGGGTTTTGGGTTTCGGCGCCTTACCTTGGCAGCCAGCTCCGGAATGCGGAAACGGTTGATTTCTGGTACATCGCACATGAGGCGGTGCGTCCCAGCCTTCCCGCTTTCTTTACCCAACTTGCTACTATCTGCGGCTTTTGGCGAGGAGCGGAGCGGACCCTCGTCACGCCGACCCTAGATAGCTGTACCTCGTCGGTTACATCGTATACTGTATGACCCGACACCAGCGGTTAGGTAAGAGACGTTAATCTCAATGGAGTTTGCCTGTGGCCTCCGTGACGCTTTGTGCGCAGGATTCGGTGTACCTCTGGGAGAAGCTCCGACCAAAGGAGACTTCGGAGGAGGAGCGCAAGGAGCTTGTGTCGAGCATTCTGAAGAAGGTACGAAAGAGAGGATGAAACAGGCGGGCGGTGGGTCTTGGAGCTAGCTCCAGCTAACGGGAGGAGTTGTACAGTCGCCGTTTGTTCACGTCGCCGTTTTTAAAGTTTTTTGGACCCGCGAATCAATTGTATCTGCACAGGTGAAGGGCAAGCTCTTGGAGCTGTCCAGCCATCATACCGCCAGCCGTGTCATTCAGTTTTGCGTCAAGTACGGCGGCGAGGCCGAGCGCCGTACGGTGATGGACGAGGTCCGGGCAAACGTGGTGGAGCTTTCCAAGAGCAAGTACGGCCACTTTTTGGTCCGCAAGCTGGTTAACGCGGCGAAGAAGGACGAGGTGCCCGGTGAGGCGAGAGGCGGGTGAGGGAGGGAAGGAAAAGGGGAGGCGGGTGAGGCTGGGTATGGGCGGCAGCTACGTAAGCCTACTCGCAGGTTGTGAAAACCGCGACGCCCTCTCTTTATCCATGGCGTCGTGGTTCATGAACCTGCGGACAACAAGGGCCTGGAGTGCCCGAGCTATGTCACACTGACGGATGTCCCTGTGGTCCGTACGGTCCTCTTAATGCTCGACAGTCCTTTCCCATGTACTGCACACGTACATACCTGCAAAATTATGGGTCATTCCGCATAATTGCCGCGCCACTGTGGCACGAGCCTGCTCTTTTGGTCCCCACAAACGTACCTGTCGCACGAAACCTACCTGGAATCCTAGATTTTCCTGACATCTATCCGTTTTGAACACCTCTTGCTCGCACTCGCGTTTATCTTGCTGTCCAGGCCTCGTCAAACTGTTTCGCGGCCACGTCGCCCAGCTACTGCGCCAGCCGTACGGCGCCGACGTGATTACGGACCTGTACGATGTGGCCAGTACGGCGGACCGCAACGCGCTCTGCTCGGAGTTTTACGGCAAGGAGTTTGTGCTGTTTGACGGCATTTCCGGCGAGGCGGGCCGCCTGTACAGCCTGAAGCAGCTCATGGCTAGCTCGCCGGCTGCCAAACAGCGCGCCATCATCCAGCACATGACCAAGGCGCTGACTCCAATTATGGAGAAGGCGCTCCTGCACCCGCCCATTACGCACAGGTAAGGAACAGGGCGCCGAGGGTACAGGGCGTTTGCTGCGTTGCGCGTTGCGCGTTGCGCGTTGGATTGAATCCGGCACATACTCATGCACACGCACATGCACGCACACGCGCACGTGCACGGAGGCGGTCCGCGCGCCGTACAAGCAGCACACACAGCATCCCTCCTTTGCGGCTCTCGGTGATGACATCAATTTCCAACCTATCTGAGGGGACTTTGGTCGGTACCTTTTTCGGATGAATATTTAATATCATCTTTCGGGGCTGAGAGACAGGCCGCAGGAGGCGCTTGCACCCGCACCCAACATTTCCACACCCGCCATTCGCACTCTGCCCCCGCACCCGCATTCGCGCTCCCGCAGCCTCGCACCTTGAGCCCGCGTGCTGAGCCTTTGGATTCGGTGATGACAATTTTGTGTCCCAACAGTCTGAGGGGACTTTGGTCGGTACCCTTTTCTGATGAACCTTCGAATATCATCTTTCGGGGCTGAGAATCCAGTTGGCTTCCGTGGCGCTGCACATAGAACCGCTTCCTCTTTCCCTTGCTCACCACCACCACCACCGCCAGCACCATCACCTCGATGCGCACTCTTCGTCTGCAATCCGGATTCCTAACCTGTTGACGTTCGGTGATGACAAATTTTGTGTCCCAACAGTCTGAGGGGACTTTGGTCGGTACCCTTTCTTGATGAACCTTCGAATATCATCTTTCGGGGCTGAGAACGTACAGGACAGGAATGCACTACGCATCGCATCGCAGACAGCATCACAACCAATCCCTGTTCATCTTTCCTGCTCCTCTGCACATCCTTGCTCGCTGCATGCCCACCCTGCCTTCCACCGCCTGGTCCGTCCTCCCTCGTTCAGGCTGGTGAAGGAGTATCTGGAGTGCGCAACGGGCCTCTCGGTGGAGGAGGCGGTGGAGACGCTGTCGCAAACGGGCGAGGCGGTGCTGCGCATGGTGCACACGCATGACGGCGCGGCGGCGGCGTGCATGGTGCTGGCGTACGGCACCCCACGTGACCGCAAGCGCGTGGTTCGCGCCATGAAGGGCCACGTGGCTGCGATGGCTGCGGAGGAGTGGGGGCACACGGTGCTGTGTATGGTGCTGGCGTGTGTGGACGACACGGCGATGATCAGCAAGGTCGTGATTCCGGAATTCAAGGTACGATATGGGCGGGCAGGGTACGGCAGGGTTGGGGCAGGCACGCCGGGGGAGGCGGGGCAGTGACGTCGAGGGCCTTGCTGCCGCTGCACGGGTTTGGCTGTTCGCTGATGACACAATTTGTCGACGGGCGGTCTGAAACCCCTGATGAATGTCGACATAGAGCGCTCGCAAGGGCGTGTCTGAGAGCAGCTTCACTGGCATTCAGTGGCTTTTGGCGATGCCGTTGGGGGGGTGCTGGCATTGGGGAAGGGCTTGTAGTGAGGATGAGCGTTGATGAGCTTGCGGGTGTACTGTTGGAAGGCGGTCGCTGATGACACAATTTGTCGACGGGCGGTCTGACCCACTTGATGAATGTCGACATGAGAGCGCTCGCAAGGGCGTGTCTGAGACCCGGATTCTCTTGTCTACAAATAAACCTGCCAAAGGCCGATAAGAGTGGCCGAGTGCCTTCTTTCCATCCGCACGATTTTGTTCCTGGGACGCACGGGCGGCACCCCTCACACGCTCCATGCTCCATTCCGTCTCAGGGCATGCGAGTGCGCTGCGTCTTGGGCCGGCATCACCGCAACTGCTGCTGCAACTCCTGTCGCTGCTGCCGCTGCTGTGCTTGTTGCCGCAGGAGCTGCTGGCTGAGGGGGTGCACCGGGCGACCGCCGTGCGGATTCTGCACCAGCTGCTGTCGCCCGACTGCCGCCGCCACTTTCCCCCTGCCATCTACGAGCTCCTACACCCGCCGCAGCGCGTCGTGCGGGGCTCGTCGGGCAAGTCGGTCACTGATGTGGATGCTGAGGTGGGTGATTGGCGGCGGCGGCGTTTAGGGTGCCCCGCGTGATTCGCGATGTGATCAGCATCTTCAAAGTGAGCGGCTATGGGGCCGCGCGCTCTACCTACGCTCAAGGGCTGGCCCGGCGGCTGCCTGCGGGCGCAACCAAATTAAGGAGTTCATAGCATTTGAATGTTCGAAACGCGGCACATGACAAACAGTTGGCGTCACTCGTGTGTTCTCGTCGGGTCTGTGCGGGGCCTTGAGGTGTCTCGACCCGGTGCCACCCGCACTGCAGGACGCGGAGATGGACTTCGGCGCCGGGGACGCGGAGGAGGACGACGGCGACGAGCTCTTCACCGAAAAGAAAAAAGCGAAGAAGGACAAGGGGACCGACAAGGGAGGCAAGGCGGCTGGCAAGAAGGGCCAAGCGGCGGAGGACGACGACGCCATCGAGGTCATGGATGACGCGCCCTCGAAAGCTGGTGAGCCAGGATGGAGGCTTGGTTGAGCGGCGGCGTTGCAATTTGAACATTAGCAGTCGAAGCCGGGCTGCGTGCGGAATGTATCCGAAGTTGTATCATGGCGCCTTGGGGAGCGTGCTAATGGTAGGTGGCTGATACGGCCTAGACTCCACGATCGGTTACCCTAAGCACGGCGCCCCATGCTCTGCTCAACAGATGAGGGCGACGCGGACGCGGCAGGCGGCGAGGGCCTTGAGCGGGTTCTGGGCGCCAGCAAGAAGGACCCACGGGTCAGGCGGAGAGAGCTGCTGGGCAGCGGGCCCAAGAGCCTCTCGGCCAAGCTGACGCAGGTGGTGGGGGCGGAGGCGATGGCGCTGTTGCGTTCGCCGCACAGCTGCGAACTCGTGGTGGAGGTGGCGCGAGGCGGCGAGTCAGGTGAGGGGTGAGGACGTTTCCGCGCGGAGTACCGTGTCAAAGCCTGCAGGAGCAAGAGCAAGGGGACATCTTTGGGGCTGTTTAGCCAGCCGGGTGCCTGAATCAACAGCTGGAACAGTCCCATGCGGTTGGTTGCAGCAAATCATGCACACTCCTGTCCTCTCATTAGGCGCCACGGCCTTCCAAGAGTCTGACCGTGTGGCCGTAACCCACAATCCGCAGGCTTGCTGTACGAGCTGGATCCCGAGGGCGTCCGCGCAGTGCACGCAGCGATTGTGGACGACGCCGCCCAAACTCAAGAGGATGTCGCCGCCGTGGACGGCGATGGCGACGACGACGCGGGGCCCTCGACGTCTGGACGCGAGCACGTGCTGCTGTCGTACTACTCTAGCCGCGCATTGCGACGGCTGCTGCTGCTGGCGTCGGAGGACGCGGAGCAGCAGCAGCAGCCGGAAGGCGGCGGCGCCGCGGCGGCCTTTGCCTCGGAACTGTGGACTCGCGCGCTCAAGGGCCGCTGTGCGCAGTGGGTGGGAACGCACGCGGAGAAGGTCCTGGCGGCGCTGCTGCATTGCGGCGTGCCGTCGGTGGTGGCGGCGGCGTCCAAAGAGCTCAAGCCGCTGGTGAAAGAGCCGCTTGAGGAGTGGGCGGGGCGGTTTTTGAACCAGAAGGGCAAGGAGGGGCACGGGCCCGCTGGCGGGAAGGCGGCCAAGGTTGGGAAGGCCGCTGGGGCTGATGGGCAGGAGAGCAAGGGCGGCGGACGCCCCTTGCCGCAGGCGGGCACCGGGCCAAAGGAGGATGGGGACGGGAAAGTGCGCGATGTGGCGGCGGGGGCCAAGGCGAAGCGGGGGGCTGGGGGTGCAGCGGCGGCGGTTGAGAAGGGCAAGGGCAAGAAGGCGAAGCGGTAAGGCCGAGTGCACTTGTCGGAAGTTAGCATGTGCAGCGCTGTGAGGATAACCTGTACCATTAGCGGTGATTTTGGCGGGTTCGTACTCTTTCGGTAGGTCCTAGGTGGGCAGGCAGTCCCTGCATCAGATAGTGTTTGGATAACCTGAGCGCGAGTTGGGGCCCGTGGCCTCGGCAGACCCCGCGATCATACAATGACATTGTTTTAACACGTCCTGCTGGCTTTGTATCCGCGACCTGCAGTCCGACTGGGTTGGTTCACCGACATCACTGATGTGCTAGCTCGTATTACAGCAGCCCATGGCTCCAGCCATCAGGTCAGGACTACGCCAAAAGAAAATACCCAAAGTACCTCTTCCTCCGAGGGCGACAAACTTTTGGACTATAGTTGCGGCTGCCTGTTGGAAAAAAGCACCGTCGCATTGGGCCACCATCACTTGGGGCCATTACAAGGGCCACCATCACTTGCAGCTGTTTGAAAACGATACCGGGATCCACGCGGCGAAAACCACCACTGCATCTCCCATGGGACAAACGAAGGCGCACGGCCCCGACCTTGATACGTTTATAGCCGTTCCGCTGCACGCACTCAGGCACGTCGGAAGCAGGCGCCACGAAGCAGCGCAGCAAGTCCCCCGTTACCCATAAGGCACCGACCGCGTGTTCCGCGATGGGTTCCCACCGGTTTCCACATAGCTCGCGAAAACGTACGAGCATCGTGCCAACCACCGCACGGCCCGGATGCGCCTCTCTCACACGAGACCGGCGATACAGCTCATGAGCTTCGGGCCGAGCTGCTGAAGATCTGTTAATGTCATTCGTACATCAAGCTGTTGCGGCCCACGAGACACCGCAAACGTTCGATCGTCTTCTCACCGCCGCAAGTCCGGCCCCGCGCACGCGCCCAAGTCTGTGGGCGACCCGAGGCATTCAAAATTATCATCGGCAACCCACACCCACGCAACCATAGCGCCTGGCGCCCATGTCCTTTACGACATAAAGAACCCTGATGACCCGCGCGCACGCCTCCCGCGCCGTTCGGAGAAGCGCCATTAAGCAGCGCCTATCGCGCCCAGGCGCGCTGGCAGCAGCACGAACAAGGGACACAGATCCATCCATCTGTCGAATTCCGCATCCCGTAGCGGATCCCAAACCCTGTACCGATATCCGCGCACGATGTGACCCACGCGCCCCTGCGCTCAGTGCAGCAGTTGGCAGGCTGCATTTCCCACGTCGCACGTCGGCGGACCACGCCGCGATTGCCACACCTGCAACCGGACTGCGCGCCCGGTCTTGCCGTGACGCGCCGTGTCCTGCCCTGGCAGCCCGGTATGATCTATATTACCGCAAGCTCTGCCCGGCTGCTTTAGCCGGAAGCCCCGGGAACCATGCTGCAATCCGCAAGCGCTCGTCTCGGGCCTCACAGCTCGTCCTCGGCGCGAAGGAACTCGCCTGCGTGCACGGAGCGGCCAGGGAAGGGCGGGGTGATCAGTGTCCCGTGAATCCCATGCTGGCGTCACAGCAGCACGGGCAGAAGGCTGCAGATGAAACGCTCTCACGCACGCACACGCGCGCGCGTATCAAGGTCGGCGTAGGTCGTTGCCAGAATGCCAGTTATGATCGGACAAGACGGTCTCACACCGGAGACGCCCATCCGCACCCGCGGTGCAGTGCCCCTGCCCTTGCCCGCCCTCCATCAGCGCCTGTGTCAGTGTCCAGAAAAATTCAAACCCCACTTCCCGCCAGGGCCTACCGGAACTCCTCGCGCACCCCTCCCCACCCAACCCCCAAACGACCCGTTGGAAAGGCCGTCTCCCAGCTTCCTCACTCCACACTGCATGAAAGGCTCCAAACCCGCAGCGTCGCGCTCCATGTATCCGTTCTTGCTTGCCTCGGAATCGCGCTTTCCCTAATTGCCCCTCGGGATCCGCTTACGTCGCCTCCGTCCCAACACGCTGCGGCATCAGCATTACCATTGCCCCTCCGACTCCCGCTCCCGCACCCACTCCCGCTTCCACTCCCGCTCACCGCAGTCCGCCTGGTGGAATGCGACCACCGCGTTGGGGTCCAGGCTGCGGCACTCGTTGGTCGACTTGGCGCTGACCCCGAAGCCCAGCGGGATGTCGGCCATGTTGTAAATGACGGCGCCCGTGTAGCTGGGCGTGTTCTCGGTGATTCGCGCCAGGCCGCTCTTCAGCACGTTGTTGCCGTATAGGAACTGCATCTCCGCCGACGGCTTGACCCAGATCTGCATTGGGGATATCAGGCCGTACAAGATCGGGCGGCGCGGCAGGCGGCGTGGCGCGAGGGGGTGGGGGCGCCGACGCGTGACCCAGCCGGAACGGGAGTACGGCATGACGTCAGCAGGCCGAGTGTTGAGACAGACGGTGGTCGGCTGATTGTGAGCGTGGCCGTGTAGAGTGCAGCCGTCGATGCCGGGCGTGCGGGTGCCAGAGCGAAACCAATTAGCCGTCTGGCTAATGTCATTGCGCGCCGGGGCCGTTGGATGCCAAAGGGCTAGTTGGATTCGTACGTAAGGGCGGGAAGCATGCCTACGCTCTCACACACCGCTGGCCCAAAGCGGCGGCTCGAGCGGACTGAGGAAAGCCCTGCTGGGTCCTGACAGGTCAGGACTCTTCCCACATCCGCCGTCGCTGGACCCAATACTTTAAACAGATTGGCTGTACCAGGCAAACCCAGCCCAACCCCCGGCCCTTGCAGCCCTACGCAAGATCTTGGATGCCTGCGCGGCAAGCTAGCGGCTGTTCCCGCGCGACGGCGCAACCGAAATCTGGCAAAGACGCCCATGGCCGCACGAGCGGATTCCGGCACCCGTCATGCGCCAAGGCCCCTTAGCACGCACCTTATACTTGGCATACTGAGATATGACGTCCAGCGCCCCAATTGTGAGGCGAAATTTCCCTGTGTGCGTGAGCTTCCCTATGCACGTGCCCAGCGCAACCAGCTTGTCCCGCGCAATCTGCGTACGACACGTGTACAAGCAGAGAATGTATGCAGTCAGCGCAGCCACGACCACGGGTCCACCCGACATGCACTGCGACCTCCATCACACTGGAGTGGATTTGCTTGCGGGAATCACTCTCCCTGACCCATGCAGAATGGGTGACCTCGGCGGCGGTGCACGGCAGTGCTCCACCGGGGCTTCCCGCCCCCACACCGCCCTTACGTTGGTGGCCTTCTTCATTAGCTTCTCTTTAACATAGAAGACCTTGTTCTTGTGCAAGCGAAAGCAGTACGGCTCGTTGGGCCGGTCGATAAGGTTCTTGATATTCTTGCCAATGAATTTATACAGTTTCTCAAAAACCGCTTTTGTCTCCTACAGTTGTGGATATCATAACGTGAGGCCAAACAAGTGTGCAGGCGACGGGCCCATGGTCCCAACTGTCGGCGGCGTTTCCAAAGATGCTAAAATCGTGCATATATATCTGTAACTGGTCTCACCTCTTCCGTCAGGGGCCGCATCTTCGGTATTAAGTTCAAGCCGTCGGTCTAACTGAAAACGTTTGTCCCTAAGAACAAAGAGGAGAAATACTTATCTTGGCTCTATTTGCAAGCTGAAGATAGTCCGTGAATTATGATAATGGCAGTGAGATGAGGAGCAGCCCACCTGCCAAAAAACAAAAAACCAACAAAGGAACCGCCGTACGGCGAATTGCGTTCTCTAGGCAAAAGCGTGTCTACCCTACATCCTAACGAATACTACACATACTAGCTAATCTTTGTCGAGCAACCTGTGATTAGCTGATGCACCTTACATTGGCCGCTTAAATTTTGACTTGAGACAACTTTACGAGGATGACTGCATTGCTTCCACCCATACAATACCACATCGATACCGATGCAGAGCTTGAGGCAAAGTTGGCCGGCAAGGGATTGAAAGGTGTGTAGGCATGTCAGCATGGCCCATCGAAGCCCTGCTTTACCACGCGGCTTATAAGTACCCTGCTCATGGCAGTTGTCGAGATCTTCTCTGAGTGGTGTGGTCCATGCAAGAGCGTCTTGCCCACCTTCCGCCGTATCCGCCTGGACAGAGACGACGAGAACGCCCTGCTGTTCCTCACGGTAAACTCACCCTTGCAACCAGAGTGCCAGCTTGCAGGTGGTCACGGTTCCTCCCCCCTCTCCTTACAGGTGTGCGCAGAGAAATGCAATTTCCTTGAAGCGGCCAAAGAGCATCGGGGGAAGTCGGAACCCCTATTCCTTCTCTACCGGGTATGGCGTCGTGTGAGCCCCGTGACCCTGATTTACACACCAACATGCTCAAGCTGAGGATGCACATCTGGGTGTCGGGCATCATCCCGTGGCTGTGGGTTTGGGCTCCACCAGCCACCCCACGGGCCACGCCGGGCCACGAGGGACGCACCAATCGCAATGTTGCACTACTCCGAATAAAGGTTGCAAGACCTGAGGGGTAATGTTCTCCGTTCCCGGTGCTGTGAGACTTCCTTTCGACCAACACCCGGTGACCAGTGCTGGAGCTGCTGGTTTACAATCCGTCCTGTTCATTGCCCCGCACCGCTCCTGAACAGAACGGGCAACTTAAAGCCAGGATAGAGGGGGCCAACACGCCTGCGCTCAACCAGCAGGTGCTCACGCTCACACCGGCAAACGCGGACGTGGATGACCTGGAGGTATGGCTGACGGACCGGGTGGAGGCATGTGGGTTGGCGATGCGGTGGTGAAGCAGTCGCAGGCCAATGCGCGCCCTTGGTGCCTGCACATGCAGGAAGGAGGACATGCCCAACGCTACATTCGTTGGCACCCGTCCGGAGCTGCCCTAAGCGTTTGTTCACGCCCTGTCCCGCCATGCCTCAGGAAAACCCGATCTACCTCGCAAAGATGGAGCGCGAGCGGATTGCGCGTGGAGAGACGGTGAAGGACTCGAAGGGTGGCAAGAAGGGCAAGAAATAAGCGCGCCAGGGTCTCAAGGACGCGGGCCGCGATGGGGTTTTGGTGTGTGTCGACGCGCGTATGTTGACCGACCCTCTTCACTTGACCTGGGGAATGACTGGCTCCAGGACAACGTTACACGTCCGCCTGATGTCGTGTCAGGTACCGCTGGTTGTCCATTTGCCATGGCGCTGGTTGGCTCTGTTGGCTGCCCACACAAGTCCAAGCATGCAGTTTGCTAGCAGCCTGTTTCTACGGCTCGGACTTCCACGAGAGCGACTTCTTTATCTGGTTGTGATGCGATCTGGTTGTGATGCAAACCGCGGTGTGCTGCTCTGCAGCGATGCCAATTACCTTGACTTTGTACTTGTGGTTCCGCCGCTAGTGTTCCACTTTGTGGGCTGTACGCATGCCGGGGCAGTCACCGGTTCCCGCGGATGCCCCGGTCCCGCGCTGACGGCCGGTATGATCTCTGCACTCCTGTATTTACGAACGCAAGGGTGTGTGTACCGTGAGCCGTGAACCTGAAGGTGTGTGCTTTGGTAAGGTAAGATCGCGGCACGCCAGGCGTTGCGTCGCGCTGGGATGGAGGCTCAGAACGTTGGGTGCGGAAATGCGGGCATGCCATCTACTGCCCGGGTTGCGACAAGTGCAGCAAGACTGGACTGATTGGCTTTACCGTGTCTTAAGAGTCAGAAATCCCACCATAGGCCCGCTCCGTGCAAGCGTGCACCGTGTGTTGCCTAATGTAAGCTGTTGTGAGACTCCGCGGCCTTTCACTCCGCCTTTAGTTTGTGAGATACAGCATCACGCCTGCGATGTGAGAATCCATTGAGCTGGTACTCAAAGGCAAGAAGATGCCCGGGGTTGTCTGGACACGGCACGGGCCCGTGCAGCTGGAGATACGGTAATTACGCGTGCTGTGGGGTGGGACCCTGGGCGGCAGACGGCTCTGAGCCATCTCATGGCGCTTGCAATTCTTGCCGCACAGGGAGGGGTTTAGTTGTAAAGCATAGGGTTTGGTCGGCAAACACGGTGGTAGCTCCTACTGGGGCCAACAACGCGAAAAGGTAACGAACTCGCTCCCGCGGAGCCCCAAACGCCGCAAGAAGGTACCGAGGTAATTGACGGGTCGTTTCGGTAAACTCATGTAGGTTGATTAACGTTGCGAACCTAAGCGTCTCGTCTTGCTCGCCCGTCGCCCGAAATCGGCTTGCGATAACAGAGCAGATTCGCAAAATCGCGTACCGGGGATGAGGAAGCGCGTCAGACGTTCAGCTCCATCACATGAGGTGGCAAATAGTTTTTGGCCAAGATGAGGCTCACAAGGCTTACGCGAGTTTGGTACAGAAGGGTCATAACTGTTTCGGCAGGTACGGCAAACCGCTTCAGGCGACAGCTATGTGTTGAGGGCCGTCGCCTCTCTTACAAAAATGGATACATGCATATACACAATAGCTTAAAGTGCTGAACTATAGTATTTTGTATTTGGTGGCTACTTTTATAGAGTTTTAAAGTCGTTGTCCATTCTAAAGTACCTTACCGCGCAAGTTATTGGCATAACACAACAGCAGTTTCTTATATACTACAGTCCAGAGATTCTTTCTACCCCTCAGGTTTAGGCTTCGCAAGCTGCGCTTGACTTGCACGGTCGCGGCTCTCCAGTTCGTTTTGTTATCAGCTCGTTTTGTCACCCGATACAGTCATATTGGACCGTTCAAGAATGGCTGACTCTCCTAAGGGTACGTGGCATCATCGCTACGCCTTCCTGATGCAGCCAGCGAATTCCAGAGTATTGTACCTACCTTCTGCCCGTTCCACTCCCTCTTCCCCACAGCCGCTGCAAGTGCAATTGGTCAGCGCCCCAACGATCGCTCAACGAACCACATAGAATTATGCCGGCGGCCTCTTCGCCGCAAGACGGTGGCAGTACCTGGGGAAGCAGTAGGTAGGTGCTTTGCGGAACAGCAGCAATGGCCACGTGCACACGAGCCTGACCGCTTTGAACCGTGCGAAATGCAGGCAGGGCCCCTAGGCTGTCTCGCGGAAAGGGCAACCCGCCACCCAGCGACCAGGAGTGGCAGTACCACCCCTCAAAGCAATTCGTGCCCGGAAAGTCGTGGGCATCATCGCTGTAAGTGCGCGCACTGCATGTCACCGGCTGTGCCCTGCGCGTAAGCGCAGTACGTGCTGGCAGCTCGGTAACACAGAATGTCCAGCCATCAGGCTGTTGCGAGGACTGTGCTGTCTGATACAATCGGGCCCAGTCACTGGCCGAGCTCTGCTCAATTGCGGCAGTGCTGCGCCTCTCGTCCACTCAAATCGTTGTATGCGCCATTTCCCACCCAGGTCCACGGTGATCAATCAGACGCGCGACTGCCCCTCTGGGCAGTCCGCCCCTTCCGCACGACCGCGCACCTCGATCCGCGTGTCGGAGCGGGCTTACGAAGCGCACCTGGCGGGCGGAGCCGTCGCGGTGGTGTCGCCGGTAAGCCTGGGATGCAGCAGTCAGGGCGCCAAACCATCCCGGCCGGAGCCCTCTTTGCCCACGTGGCGGGAAATCTCATTCCACCTTTGTCCTGACGTGATGTGCAGCCGAATCCTGCCAAGCCGCTGCGGCGGAAGTCGGAGATGGTGAGGCCCCGCACCACGCGGGTCATGGGGATACAGTCTGAGGAGCAGGAGCTTGCAGGGTTGGTACCGCCGCTCATGTACGCTCTCGTGTCGACCACTAGCCAAGGTACGCTTTCACAGCAATGGCGTGTCAGGGAGCGTGGGGCTTACGACACCCACACGAAAACGGTGGCTTACCTTGCTTGGCCCTGCGCATGTGCCCATACTGCGCGTATGGATGCAGATGTGTCCATCACTTCCCGGCCCACAACCGCGCCGCCGTGCGGTGTCGTCAACAAGAGACAGACATGCGCGGGATACGAGCTGGCACGCAGCGCGCGCGACGATGTGCAGTACCGCTACTCAGTGAGCATCGGCCAGTCGGAGCGCAAGGTAAGGTTCAACCACGCGTCAGGAAACCCGCGAGCAGGGACGCGACCCATCTGTCCAGGTAGCGCATTTACCAATGGCCGCTGCGTGCAGCGATCTGTGGCGCCTCTTTCATGTGCTCAATTTAGCAACATCGAAACTGAGGCTTGCGGCGATGCAGGGTCTGCGTGTATCGGACATGTGCGGGATTGGAACGATGTGCGCACCGCTTCGGTGGGCGGCACGCGCCCGCTTGCGCTTTAGCCTGAGACCTTACGCCGCTGAACGTTTGCTCGCAGCTGGCGACGGAGCGCTTCGCCGCGCCGCAGCTGACGGCGCCCGCGAAGAACCAGGCCCGCAACACCTTCTTCGACAACCGCAGCGACTATGAGATCAACAGGGCGCGCAGCCGGTTATCCACCATCATGTAATGCAGCCGGAGCTGGCTCCGCGCGCTCAAGAAATAATGGCTGGCTTCGCGCGCTGACACGGAGCAATTTACAAGTGCACTGCCAATCCCAAAACGCAATGCCGTATATGTCGTACGTTAGAACCCGGCTTTCGGAATGCAACCCTTTCCGAAGCCGTGTTGTGGCGTCGTTTGGAGCGGGCTTGCCGCAATCACATGTGTTTTTTGACAAGGTGTTGGGAGGTGGTTCTTAGTGTGGTGTGCAGCGTGGACCCCGACTGTGTACGGTATATACTTGTCTACTTGTTGCAGGACGGCTTTACACGGGGCATAATGCAGTGATCGACGCGCAGTGACGGAGTGTGACTATACCTAGAGACAGTTTACACCATGACTATACAAAATACGTTATTCCCTCGCCGGGTCCGTCCGGATTGGGTTCTATAGTGAAGGCATATGCATTCATATGCTGCTGAACTGAGGCACCGTGGTGATAAAATGTAAATCCAGTGAGAACGACGACAGCCTCTCGCTAGTGGTGCTTTTCGCTGATTGGAAATGTCCAGTGGGGATGTCAGTAGGGCCACGACGGCTTTAGCGCCCAGAGACAGGTTTCCCTCGATGCAAAACCACATCCCACGCCATTCGCGACCCATCCTCTGGCGAATAAAGCTGTTGTTCCCATCCATCTGTGCGATTTGAACATTGCCCACTGGGGTTGCGTCGTCGCCGCCAGACACCCCAAGAAGTAGATAGGAGAAAAGAGTCGGGCCGCAATTTCCGTGCACACACGTTACAGAGTTGCGGCTCCGTGATTGGAAACCCAAGCGCCTGCCCGTCGCTTAGGCGTCCGGCACCTCGATGCTGCCCTCGCTGATCTGCTCGGAAGCAAGGCAGAAGGCACAGAAAGGGGGCATGGGGTTAGAACAATGTAGAACCTGTAATCAGCAGTGAAGTAGGCAGGCACTTTTCTGATTCAAGGTCGTCAACAATCGGGAAGTTAATTTCAAGGCGTGCCGTACTATCGAAAGGGGCGGAGCGCGAAGAGTTTCTCCGCGACTGCAACCACCGCACGGGAGCCCTCCAGGACATTCGGGCCAACCCCGGCTTCGCCTACAGCACTAGTCCTGCGTCCGCAGTGCCCCCTTTGCATTCGAGCTACGCGACAGGATGTCAATCCACACCACCGCGCTCACATCTCCTGACCTGCACCAGCATGCTTGGTCGCTTCGCGCGCGTATGCGCCCTGGTACCCGCCCCCTGGGGCCCGAACACATCGATAGCCACTGACCATGTACCATCCCCGTGCTGCGCCCCGAGCTTTCAGGTTAACCGGCGCATCGGGCGCACCGTCCTTCCCCTCCTCTCCATTAACCCTCTGCAGGCAACCCCTCCACGCGATCCCACAAAACGGAAACTAGACAGCACAGAAACCACCCAACAGCGCCTCGTATCCACTCCGCATATTGCGCAATTGTGGAGACGTGTTATTGACTCCCGCCATGCGAACGACGTGAAGCCTCCCCTTTCTGACCCTAACCCGGCTAGGTGTCGTTCAGGCTCCTGCTGATAGCCGGAAGGTGATTCAGGTGCAAGGCGGGTATGCACAAGTCGCACATTCGGACTAATCCTCTTTCCGAACGCTGCCGACGCAATGACATATCCCCGGGAGCATTCCCGTCAAAACCCACAGATGCTCAATCCGCAAGGGGCCTTGGTCAAATCCAAATCACAGGCACAACTGAGCTCCAGCACCCTGGCCGTTGAAGCCGCCATTCGATTTCCCCCCGTGTGTCCGTTTTTATCAAAAGCTGCGGACCATCGCTAGGTCGTCAACAGGCCTGGACGCGATAAGAGTCTTTGATTGCTTGCCACGATCCGGAGCAGCGCGTACTTTCCGGTGCAACAGCCCCCTCCATGTACCCGAGCCACAAACCCACCCCACTTAGCCCCGACCCGACCCCTCCCCCGGATCCAGCTCCGCGCGTCTCCCGGCGACCCACCGCAGCAATGACGTCGCGCGGGTCCTTGCCGTCCACCTTGCAGCCCACGGACACGGCTGTCCCAAGAATCTCCTTGCAGCCGTTCGCCAGGTCCTTTGCGCAGCTGCGTGGCCGCATGACACGGGCAATCTCGATGATGTCCGACATCGAGACGCTGCCAGTGTGCTTGATGTTCTTCTCCTGCGCGGCACAAGAGGCCAGCGACGGTGGTTGGCGTGCGGACCTCAACGCCGATGCACCGCGCCAACTTGTCCCAGGCGGGGACTCTGCATTCTGTGCCGATAAGTAACATGCTGCCAAAATTTATATTCCATATTATTCGCTGCGCAGCTGGTGTCGCTGGCGACCATAGGTGCCGGCGGACGAAGCCATTCCTCATGCGCCGGCGGCTGCACTGCTGTATATAAGCAATTGCTCCAGCGACTGAGCCCACCTTCTTGCGATCCCGGGCAGGCTCCTTGAGGGCCTTAATGACCAGCGCGGCCGCCGAGGGAATGACCGAAATCTTCGCCTGGCGGTTCTGGACCGTCAGCTTGACGGTGATGCGCAGGCCCTTCCAGTCCTTGGCCGTCTCCTTGGCGATATCCTCACCAATCTTCTTGGGCGACAGACCCAGAGGACCGATTTTAGGAGCCAGCGAGGAGGCGGCACCGACCTCGCCACCCGTCACACGCACGCACACCTCCACCACATCATTGGGGTCGAACTTGGGCGGCATGGTGACTAAAGTTTGCCCCTACGGTGAGGAAAGAGAGAGTCCTGAGGGCACAGTCCAACTTTTACAGGGAGCCGCTCCAGGGTAGGCGCGCGGGCACTTCTTCGGTTTTGTTCTGCACAGCAGCAAGTGCACTGTATACTATTAATAAAAGACACAACGCAAAGGCGCAAGTAAACCTAGCTCGCCGTTACAGGCACGCGCGAAGTCTCTTTCTAAACGGAGCTCAGCTTTACAGCCACGTCGTTGCGCACAGGCGGTTACACTGTATTTCCTTTCAACATGTTTTATTGTGCTTGGATATTTATTTGATGACCTAATGCATATACTGCAAACGTGGGTTGCAACCGATGAGCCCCTGGCTCGGACACGCAGCAAGAAACACATGTCCTGCCTTCCAGAACGGCGCCAATATCTGCAGCTTCTTGACCTGGTTGAAGGGTCCTGTAATGGGGGCTGTGCTTGTGTGGTCAACACGCTGGGCTGTTTGGGCACCTGTTGGGCACCGGTAAGACAGTTGACCGTTAATCGTGCGGGCCGTTCAGCGCCGATCGTAGCCGACCATTATAGATCAATGGCGCTGCTTCGTTGAGGAGTTACTGAGCATTATTGAAATTTCAGTTGCAACGAGGCGACGAACTTGTGCAGAAGGCTGTACTCGTTCCATGCTTGGGCGACCGTGGACCAGGTTGCTGTTCCCTCGATTACTTTTCACCCGCCTCAGACTTGGGTAGAGTGCCTCTAGTTTCCCTCGCCGGCAGCGCATGAGGCGTCGAAGTAGCACATTTGCAGTCGGTTTTGGCATACTAGACTCCCAAAGGGCAGGCGCTTGGGATGGGATCTGTGATGACTTCAGGCCGAGCAACGTAACAGCTGCGAAGGGGCTGAACGCACCCTGATTGAGCAGGCGTGGTAGTTCGGGTGGTGCCCCACCAACCAACTGGGACTTGTACACACGGAGTCCCGAAGGTCTGGTCTGACGCTGTCGTGAAAGGGATGCCGTACATGCCAAGTGGCATGTCTTCACATGTCGTACGTGCATTTACCGCCCATTCGGAGAAACGTGTGGGGGGACTTTCACGAGTCTGGCAAACAGAGGGTTTGCATGCATGACACCTTGAGTTGGGCCGCTGGCGAACCTATCCTCGTAGCCTGCTGCCCACCCCGTGGCCAGTGGTCACAGGCCACTGTCACCTCGTCCAGAGGGCTGCACCCGGACATCCCGAATTGCTGGGGAAGGGGCATGCTGCGTGCCATGGGGCGGTCAATCGGCTCAGCTCTCTATCCGCTGTACCATCCAGTGAGCCACCACGGCACCCGAGTGCAAGCGCCGTACACGGTGTTTCGTGCAATGGCAGGTACAGCTTGACATACCGTACGACATTACAGTGGCCACCCTGACCATAGCGGCCGTATACCGATAGAGAATCGCCCTAAACGAATACCGTTGCACGTTTCGCAGCTGTCCATTAAATCCACACAGCCAACGATCTGCCGCGCGCCTTTCATATTCCGGTCGCCACCGCATTGCCTTTGCGCTCGGCTGTCTCGGAGCAGGGCTACAAAAGAAACCATTATTGTATAAACGCCGAACCCCGAACGCGAGGCGTGTCAGCCGGATGCGAAATTGGGTAAATGGCTCAGAGCGCTCTGCCCGTTGTCTCGTCCCCGAGAACAGCCACTATGCCTGCCAAACCTAATAGACACCCCCCGGCTGCCGGTGTGACATGCCGGTCGCACGCATTGTCGGCAGCAGCAGCTCAGGGTACGGCTGCCCGCAGGCTCCGTGCGAGTGCCTCCATCGCTTGGAGACCCTCAGCCTGTGAAAGGGGGGGACGCAGGGCATCGGGTCAGGTACCCACATCAGGGGTTCTGGGGAGGACAGACCAACGATGGGCTACCGGTAGTTCAGTAGCTGGCATCTGGAAGGCCGTCGCCGGGATCGAAGCGGACACCAACGATCTCAAACCGCGATCTGAAACCAGCTCGATCTGCGATTGCTTCGAGAGATCAAGACCGATGTTCCGCATCGGTGCATCGGTGTCGGCCGCAAGGAGGGCGTGCCTTCCGCACGCCCTCCTTGAGGCACGCCCTCCTTGCGGCCGACAGCGAACCAAGCACCAGAGCAAGACGCCAGTGCAGCAGACAATGCCGCCCAGCGACCACGCACAGCAAACCGGCCAACAGACGAGGCAATCAGCATCCGGCGCTAGAGCGGCACCCCTCCCTCTTGGTCCCATCTTACCGGGGAGGGAGCTTCGCCCAGGGCTTTCACCAGGGCGCTTCCGCAAATGACGCCATCAGCTCCCCACTCCACGATCTGCTTTGCTTGCTCCGCGCGCGACACGCCGAAACCCACGCAGATCTGCAGGGGACACACACCGACGGGCGGGCTCAGCAGGCACGCGCCGGCGGAATCCTTGCTGAGGGCGCATCACGACCGCATTGAGCGCAACCAGAAGCCCGTGCAGCCCAAGCCCCAACCCAACCGAGATGGGGAACAAGGCCAGACCGCAGCCAGGGACAGGCTGCATGCGCGCAGGCGCCAATGCCTGAACGCTGACAATGTCATCCCCCCCTTTCGCCTACCGCCCCTTTCCCAAGCCACAGCGTCCAAGGCGGTGTCAAGCGACAAAGTCGCCATGCATGATGCATCACCACCCAGAAAGACAAGAGTTTCCAAACAGCCCGTTTTCCACGCCAAGCTTCCCTAAACTTCTTTCCCGCGTTTCAGGCACCAGGTCTGACCAGACCCTGCCCTGCACGCAATCACTCCCCCGCAGGGAAGGACGGCCCCCCATCCCACCCTCCTGACACCGCCCCGCCCCGCCCTGCCCGCCCAACCACCCACCCCGTCGCCCAGCCACCCACCGGTTTGTCCGTGACCGCCTTGAGGTTCCTCACGAGCCCCTCCACCCGGTTCGACACCGTCTCCTTCATCCCCGTCACGCCCGTGACAGACACCAGATACACGAAGCCCTGGCTGGCCTGAGCGATGGCGCTCATGCGCGCCTGGGGCGTCGTGGGCGTCGCGAGCAGCACCAGCTCAATGCCGGCGGCCTCGCAGGCAGCGCGCACCGACACCGTCTCCTCGAGCGGCAGATCCGGCACTAGGAGGCCTGCGTGCGGGTGGGTGCGTGCGTGCGGGTGAGTGGGTGGGTGGGTGTGAGGCGTGTGCAGCGGGGTGAAAAGGCGTTTGGATGGCAGTCGTGCGACCGCGGCGGAGGGAAGCGTGGTTGCCAAGAGGCCCGCGTGCTGGCCTGCACGTAAGGGCGTGGCTCTACGGCGGAGGAGGCCGTCATGGCGTGGCGGTGCGGCCCAGCTGCGTCGCTGCGCCGATGTCCGCGCGCGGGTGCTCCGGTGCAGTGCCGGCTCCCGCCCCAAAACTCGGTACGCCGATCGGTCTTAGGCCCTTTGCCTGCCTGGACGTGAGGCCGCCCCGACCTACCCACCATAACCAGCAAGCCCGTCCCAGTTGAATCCTGGTCTTGGCAGCAGGCTGCGCCCCAACACAACTCCATGGACCCCAATCAGACAATCACAAACAGCGACGTCGGAGTGTCGCCACACTCCGGCGAAGCTCACAGCAGCCACGAATTCAGGGCAGTTCCCCTGATACGGGGACCAGTGTGCGCCTCGCTGCAGTTCACCACACCGTTAAGCCACCCCTGGCCCTGGGGCCACCTCCGGGAGCTCGGCCCTCTCTGAAGTGCTTCACAGGATCACAGCCCAACCCCACGCGGCTAAACCTGAAGGCCTTCACCCCCGTCTTTCCCACAGCAAGATATTTGGTCCCGTGGGAACCCCACAAGTGCAACCCACACGGGCAACCCAACAATTAGCCCGCACGAGTACACGCACGAGTGCGCTGTGCGCCCGGGCGGTCCTCTCCACCGCGGCAGCCGGGGACCCGGCCCTGCGCCCGGAGGTCCGCCCCTGCGCCCGCCGCCGACACGGATGGCTCCCACCTGACGCGCCCGCCTCCTTAATGGTCCGGCAGAAGTTGTCGAGGCCCTTCCGCATGATCGGGTTGTAGTACGTGAACATGACCAGCGGCGCCTTCATGGCCGGCGCGGTCCGGCGCACCATCTCAATCACGCGGTCCAGCGTCGTTTGCTTCTCCAGGGCACGGGTGGCCGCGCCCTGAATCACGGGGCCGTCCGCGAGCGGGTCCTGTGGCGGATGCGAGGCCGCACCATTTGCGTCAAAAACCTGACGGCGGGTACGCGGGCCCTGCCGGACCGGGCCTGTGCTGCTGTGTAAACGTTGGTGGCTTGTCAGTTGAGCACGTGGTGCCGTTTCATCCCCTGACATCTGCAAGGCGGGACGCCGTGCCACCAGCCAATCGGCCGCGAGCGGCTCCCACTGGCCCGCATGGCAGGCAGCTGGGCTCACCACTGAGCGAGCATACAAACCACCGGGTTGCCCTGTGAGCCTGCCAACCCGTTTGTCCGGTCCAGCTCGCTGAATCATGGCCGCAACAGTTGTTTTCACAGGTACTGTGGCTGCTGGCCGCTGGTCTGGGCTGCGGCCTTGCCAGGGCCCCAACACCCAGACCCCGACGGAGTCTCCCGTCGCGTACCGAGTACGGCACGCCCAGCTCAATGACATCCGCGCCGATCTCATCCAGCTTGCGGAGAGCCGCGGAGGTCGTGTCGAGATCGGGGTCCCCGGCGCAAATGAAGGGGATGAAGGCCACCCTGCAGAGTCACGCAACGCCGCCGAGCCACGCTGCTGGTTACAAATTGCGAGTCGTGGTGCGCAGCTGCTCTTGTATACAATGGAGTAGGAATTTTATGGATGCTGACACAGGACCTACTTTCCCTTCGATTTAAGCTCGCTCATCGTCCCAGAGACGGACTTGGTGTGCACCGCAGCAGCCGAGCATACAGTAACAGGTCGCCGATGACGTCCTACAGACCTAGCTGCAGGGATCTGAGCGCCCTTCAGGCAGCGCTGCATCATCATTTTGATTCACGCTCGGCAGCCGTGAAACGGCGACTTCTGATCGTTTGGGCCTCACGCGATGCTTGCTAACCAACGATGTCCTATCAATTGTGTACGTCTACGAGGATGTCGACCCAAATTGAGCCGAGTACATGGAATTGCCGATCGCGTACGGCGGCTGCGCTTTCGTCAAGTGGTCAAGTGGGCGTTCAGGCGCTTGTGACATGTCAAACACCGACTGATCCTATGAATTGACGCAAATGCTAACCATAACTAGCGCAATTGGGTTATGCGAGGGCGATGCCTTGCCAGGGTTGCATCGTCAGCAGCGCAACGCGCTCAAACGTGTGCAAATATAGAATAACACACCAAACAAATCATCGAGTGGGAGTTTTGGCATGGATAGAGGTTTCGGCCGTCGTTATATGTGTTCAGACGTGGCAGCTGGCACGACGGTCGCAGTGTCTGGAGGTCAGAAAGAATCTGGGGGAGATGTACCTCCTGCATAAGCTTGTGTCACTGGCGATTCGGCCAGCTTGCACTCATGGAAAGGCCATGTACGGCTTGAGCGACTTGGCACGACCTCGGTCCCTTGCAACCCCTACCCCTAGCGCTACCCCACCATTCTTGACGCTCTCAGGGCCTTTGCTGACCGCCCACAAACATCTGGGATGCGATGGTTACAAGGGAGACCAGCTTTCACAGCGACCGTTTGCCGTACCTGCTGAACAGTTCACCCTACCCCAGGGACCTGCCCTCCACAGCGGGGAGCCATGCCATGAAACCACGAGTCGGAAACGGAAAGGGGGGGTTCGCCAACCACAAACCGCCCGAGACAGTGTCCAAAGTTGCCTTCAGCATTACGCCAGCCCCCACGGGATATGTTACAGTGGCAGGGAACCATCCCGGCGTCACGAGGGCGCTGAGGGGGGCCGAGGCGTTTGGTGTCCGGTGATCCACAACACAGAATTCGGTCCGACCGGTGGGAGATGCTGGAGTGGGCGGCCGAAACCATGCCCAAGTCTTCGAGGGGAATACCCCAGAGCGGCCAAGGGGGCAAGATGCGCCCAGAAATCTGCCACCACCTGCACATCGATCGATCCCCACGAGCGTCGCCGCGGACAGCAGCGCGAGGGTCCCATCTCCGGAAGAAAGCGTTGCGCCGTTGCCCTTCACCCGCCAAAGGGACAAGACCGACGCCCGTGAACACCCAGCCCGCATCCGCTTCAGACGCGTCCATCGAAGCCATCGAAGAAGCCCGTCCATTTGCCTGTGGAGCGTGGTGCAGCGTGGTGCATCCCGCGCAGGGGTAAAGAGACGGTGCGAGGCGGAACAAGCCATGGAACGTTGTCAGGTCATCGACCCATGCAGGCGCAAAAGAGGAGGCGGCAAAAACATTAACACGGCCACGCTGTCAGCAAGGAGGCCTGGGTATTCAAACCCGCGGACGCTTGGCAGCAGCAGTAGAGGGCAGTGCAGTGCAGTGAACCCCTATCGCACCAGCGTCTTTAAATTCCACCGCCGCCGCCCCAAGGTTCACTCCATCCTCTGTTCCCATCAGGAGCCCCACTGCCGCTTCGCCTCTCTCTCCTCCGCCGACATTGCCCCAACCGCGCCCCAGCCACTGCCCTCAGCTGCCCCTGACAAGAGCTGAGGGGGCCACCGACGCTCACGGTCAGGGTCCGGGGCCTTTCCCGCCCCCATCCGGTCCTGGCCCGCCCCTGCTGCGCTCACCGTCGCCCTCCAGAGGCGCCAGCTCCAGCGCGTACCGACGCCATGGCGGCACACCGCTGCCGCTGGAACGCACTCGCCCATCCAATCGGAGACCCACGAACAACCTGCGACCAGCCAGAGGGCAGTGCCGCCGCCGCGGCGGATGGCGTACGAGTTGCGGCGGTGTCGCACCGACGTCGGCCGGCGGTGGTGGCGGGCGGCAGTGCAGAACGGGAAAAGAGCGGAAACGCGCCCGGCTACCGACGTGCTGCGTCCACGGGATGGTAGTAACTTCGGTGGACTGTGTTTGTGCGCGTGAAGTTCATAATCGTGCGCCCGTTGGGCCGCTGGTGCGGAGGGAGGTGCACACCCATCCGTCCCTCACGTTTCTATAGCCCAACCAGCTTTCTCACGTATCGATACCGATAACATCGAACCAGGACCCACCAACCCACCCCGTTCCAACCCACCCGTTCTCCGGCTTCGCCTTGGCGCTGAACTTGAGCTGCTGCTGGAACCAGGACCGCCACTCGTCCAGCCGCTTGGGCTCAGCGCGCCAGCGCTGGTCAGCGGGGGCCAGCGGCGGCAGCTCCGCCGTGGGCCCCGAAGCCGCCGCCGCCGCCGCCGCGTCTGTGGGTCCAGGGGTGACCCGTGGGTCGCGAGGGCCCTCAGGACACGTTTCTCGCGGCGGGATGGCCTCGCGGTCGGCGCAGGAGGCAGCCAGAAAGTCGAGAAAGCGGAAGACAAACTGCTCGCGCCGGCCTCGTCAGCGCCTTCCCTCATGCGCCGAACTGCCGCTGCCTGGCGACCACCACTCGGAGAGTCGGAGCGGAAACGATATCCGCGAAAAGCGACTGCAGCCCCCTCCCCAAATTGCAATGGCACCAAAGCACGCCCTGGGGGCCGTTTCTCGCCCTCGCCAGGTGCTCCGCAGTGTTCCGCAGGCGCGAACTGCAAGGATGAACTGAGACTCCCCTGGCGCTGGCGATACGGCCCAGAGACCCACCCGCGTGGAAGCACTGCCGGTCCGGCCAGGGTCCGCACAAGCACCATCCGTTCGCAAACCGCCCGCAACCGCCCGCCCCGCCATATGCACACCCACCCACCCACCTGCCCACCCACCCACCCACCCACCCACCCGCCCACCCACATCTATGCCCGCACCCACCCTCCTCGAATATGGGCAGCGGCACCACCAGCACGCCCCGCTTGACCAGCTCCTCACGGAACGGCTCCGCCGCCGCCAGCGCCGCCGCCACCTGAGTCCGGCTGCCCGCCGCCAGCACCACCCGGGCACTGCCCCGCAGCTCCGTGAGGCGCAGCACCTTGCCGCTGGCCAGACGGATGGGCAGGGCCCCCAGCGTCTCCTCGCGCTGCAGCCGGGCGAGTTGCTTCTCGCGGGCCTGGCGGCGGAGGAGGAGTGGGGAGGAGAGGAGAGGAGGTTTATGGTGCGTTGCGGCATAGGTACTGATTGCAGCAACCAGCCCCCGAGATTTCCAAAACATCCATTTATGGCCGAGACCAGTGGGAAGTGGGGGCGTGGTGGGAGGCAGGAGGCATCACCGATGCGGACATGGGTAGGGACGGGTAACGGGGAACAGGGAAAGAGAGGGGAGGGGAAGGGAAGGGGAGGAGCGGAGTGAAGTGGGCCGTGCGGAACGCCGAGTGGGAGCGGCCTGGTCGGTTCACGAGGGGGCCGGGAAGGGCGAGGGGAGGTCAGACAATCGCAAGGCGGGGCGAAGCGAGGCGGGGGCCCGTGCCCCCGGTTGGGTCGGCTCAGCGCTTTTCAAGCCAGGGGGGAAGGGCGTGCTGGCGCCCCGAGGTACTGCGGCCCCCCGCGCCTGGGTGCGCATGCGCGTGTACCACGGCCCAATCGGCCCACAGCGCCCGCCCAACCGAGGAAAGCGCCACGTAAGCGCCCGACCGCTCACACACCCCACCTGCCAATCCAGGTTGAACAGGTACGCGAAAAGGGCGACGGCGCCGGCATCGATGGCCAGGTTCTGAGGGGTGGCGCGGCACGGGAGGGAGCGAGAGAGGGATTACACCGGCAACAAACAGAAGCGCACATGAAATTACGAAATATAACGATCCCGGCGCACTTCGGCGGCCCCAGCAACCAGCAATGCGGCCAGGGTACGCCCTCCGAGTCGAGGGCGCCAACGTGACCCGACCCGACCGACGGGTCGAGCTCCGCCGGGTCAGGTCAGGTCAGGTCAGGCAGCCCCGACCGACCCGCGGGTCGCTTCCTGCGCTGACCCTCCACCGGAAGCTGAACCTCCTGCTGCCGGCCTTCAAAGACGCCGGGGCTCCGGAACTGCGGCCCGGGCTCCCTAGAGCCAGCCGCTGCCCCCGAGGACCGCACCCCAACTCACGAACACGCCGTCAGTGCATTCGGTGCCCGTCTGTCGGTCCGCCCCTGTCCCAGCCCCAGCGGCCGCGGCCATCGCCGTGCCGTGTAGTCACGGTACCTGCTGCACTTGTTCCAGCGGCAGGGCACTGGGGGCTCCCCCGAGGGCCCCGATCAGCTGCGGAATGCTGATCAGGAAACCCAGCCCCGCGGACACCACCGAGAAGCCGCAGAACACCAGGCGGAGCGACCTGGAGCCACAGCGGAGACAGGAGAGGGCGGCTGGGCCCGGGTACTTAGCAGGTGAGGTGAAGGGGAACGAGGGGAGATGGAAACTGTGTGTGAGGGTTGACCTGATCGCGAGGGATGGTGCTGGGTTTCGGGAGGGCGGCTGATGCCGCATGGCGCGGGCGCCGAGGGTACGCACGGCGCCAGACGGGGGACAGCGTGACTCGAACCCGGGCCTGGGGTACCCAGTACCCGAGGGCGGGAGGCGCTGCCTGTGCCACCGGGCGGCGATTTGGTTATTCCGCAAAAGGTGACGGTAGTAAGGTCGACGGGCCTCCCTTTGGGTGGGTGCACGTTGTGTGGGGGGGCTGGTGGGCCGAGGCGCCGGGTAGGGCACCCTCGGGGAACCCGGAACGCCGTGGCGTTTGACTGTTGAAGGTGCGGGGGACAGTTTTATGACGCTGCCGCGCCCACCTGAAAGGCGCCTCAGCTTCGGCGCGCATTTGGACGGCATCCTCCTTGCCCCTGTCACCATGCAGTCGCGTGGGAGGGTCACCTTCAGCGCCCCTGGTGGTTTGCTGCCAGCAGGCCGTTCTGACCAGCTCTCACCTGATGTTGAAGGCTGGGGCCTTTGAGCCTTCCCCTTCTTTGCTGCCTGACGCGCGGCAGGGTTGCCAGCCTCTCAATCTACTGGCTTCAAAGGGGCGAACCCGATATTGGGTCCCGTTTGATGAACGCGCAAGTAATTTCTGTGCTTTCATGCTTGTTTATCCTTAACTAAGAGGAGAGTGTGTCAACAATGCCTGTGTTGCTGTGCCTTGCAGCGAGCTTGCATGCCTTGGCCTACACTGAAGCTAGATGTACCCGAGTGTGCTTCAATAAGCTTAGGGCTTGGGCTTTTGGACTTTTGGACTGGATGGATGGATGGTTACAAGCCTCAAGCGAGTTTGTACGGCCCAGACGAGCCAAGAGGTTCACGAGCCGTCGCGCTGGAAACCGACCTATCATAAAGAACGAAATTGTAAATGAAATCCTGTATATTATCTAATGCTTCAAGCCTTACGCACAACTCACAACCGTGCTCATTCACGTACTGCAACATCCGCTTACGAATGGTTTCGAAGCAGTCGGGGCTGTCATTTCTTGACTGGACACAGAAGTACTCCAGTGTAACTTGTAAGTCCACTGTAGCCAATCCTGAGTCAACTTCAGATGCAATCTGTTACAAGGGGTCAGCGCTTTCTGGCGCTTTTCACGGCAGGCAGCGGCTGATTGGTTGGATCCTAGTGGATACATGTTGGAAGGCACACCTGACCAGACAGCGCAAGTCACCCGTAAGGAACGAGAGAGCCCGGAGGGAACAAACTCTGCGGCCGCGGGAGTACGGCGCTAGCCATGAGGCGACCCGGCCCCGGTAGCCCACCTTGAGCCTCCACCCTTGGGCCGCCCTGGCCGCCCCCCCCCTTTGCTGGATCTGAAGTCGTGGAAGCTCACTCCCACCCTTCCTGAGACATCCCTTTCACATGCATACCTTCTCCTACACGTGCTATTACTCTAGCTGATACATCACGCCCGCGCCCTGTAGCCTTCCTCTGCATTACAGGCGCCCGCCCTCGCCGGCGTACCCCCGCCCGCCTGCATTTTAAACATTTACGTACCCTCGCTTTTTACGACGTATATACTTACTGAGACCTTCGCTTTATACTATTTACCTGGTGGTTTAAAAATATTTTAGGTAAATGCTTCGTACTAACGTTTCTTTGGCAGCCCCCGTCAGCTGCCCAGCGCAGACAGCACTCACAGTGGGGGCCCCTTCAGCCCTGCTGCCTGTACTGCCGTCTATCCCTCGTAATACCTTTCTATCACATTCCCATGTCTATTACTGTATTACCCCCTTTTCTTAGGCGGGTCAGGCTGAAAGAATCGGGAAGACAGGGCTCTTCTACACAGTTATGCACTTCTGCACTCAGTGTAGCAGGGTCCTTCCACTCTCCGTGCAGACGGTTTAGCGATGGGCGTATGGGAACATCGTTGCAATGCCCCAAACCATACTCCTTTTGTTTTTATTTTAGGAGGAATGCGCTTTTGGGCAGTGCGCCCCAGAACCTTGTGAGGAGGTGAGGTGAGGGCTGGGGCACGCACGGGGGGTAAGAAGAAGATACCGCAGCGAAGGGACTGAGACGGCGTTGGCGAACGCACCCGGAACCCAGCAATACTTACCGAGCATACATGTAACCTGACCAACGCGAGAAACGTAGCGACCGCGTCGCCGCCAAGCCTTGCGAGCCTGCTAGCGCACCTCGGCCAGCCCAGTGAAATGCGCAATTACCACTCAGGAGCCCATCAGTTGGTGGGAGCAAAACGGCCTGATAAGGATGGTGGAGCTGTCATAACTACATCGGCTCAGCGACTGTACGACCAAGTGTATGAGAAAGAATCCCGCCACCTTATTCGTCTGATTCGTCTGGGTTCCGCTACCTTGTTCGTCTGGGTCCCGCTACCTTATTCGTCTGATTCGTCTGGGTTTAACCGCAATAACCATTGCGGACGATACGGTCGAGAAGCTTAACGGCTCTGGCGCGTTGCATCGAGTGCTTGCGCACCGTTTAGCTTGTCAACCTGGGGAGGGAAAGTTGTTGTGGTTGTTACAGTGGGAGTGCGGGGGCGTGCGGGGAGAAGTACGTGGGCCTTGGACGTGCATGACCCTTCTTTCAGGAAATGCCAGTTCCGGCAATTTCATCATGCAAATTTTGCTTGGCCTATTCGGCCTCAATTCGTCAAAGACTCATTAGTATGCGAATGTTGCAAAGGGAGGTTTCTGATCGTGCTTAACGGTCTCTGGACGGTTACCCGAGAATATCTCAATGCAGGCCGTTCCCACGCGTAATTTCATTAAAGGCTGGTTCCAGCCAGGATGGTGCATATCAGCGGGTCTTTCGGCCGGCGAGTGCGTCCCTGTAGCGCCAAGCGCCACAGTTGGTGGGTTGAGGGTTCCGAGGTGTGAAAAACTTACGAACATGCTGCCGCCTTGGCTTGCCTTCATGTACGTCTCCTTGATAGCTCAGCAGGCTTCGGGAAATACGTGTCTAAAGTTTTTCGTTTGAGATATCTAGGTGAGCTGCGCTGTTCGGATGAGTGAAAAAATGAATGCCAAAGGTCCACAGCGGGTCCACTGGTGGGCGTTGACCGCACCTCGGTCTCCTGCAGCCCCTACCCCTATGCCTACCCCAACCCTTCCTTTCATACCGATTCCTGCCCATCGAAAGTCCCGCTGCAAGATATCTTGCAAAGTTCTATGATTTCACCAGTTAAAAACGTTAATTAGCCGGTCAGACTGCATTAACCTCCCCACGATCGACGCATTGCACGGCGATGCGCTTTGTACATACTTTTGAGTGTGGGCAGCTAGAAAGGCCCGTCGCTAAATATCGTGTATGGACAACGGCTGGAACTGCTTTATAGCTACCTGGGCTGCAAACTCATCAACTCACCATCCTTCTTCTAAAGTAGCCACTTGCGGCTTTACCTCCGTTTGGTGTTACAAATCATTTGGTTGATGGAACGTACAATGTTTGAGAGGCGCTGTCCTGCCAAGCTTCTCCTGGCTGGCGAAACGTAGCAATACAGCGACGTGGTTGGCGCGCCCATAGCTCTTCCTGCTTCGTTTTCAATATCTAAATACGCCTCTCTTGCGCCGGCTGTCTATGGCGCAAGATATCCGGAGCAGCAAGTCGTTCGGAGCCGCGGATGCGGACCGCGCCATCGCTGCCCTTAAGTTCCATGTGGGTATTTCGTCAATGCCGTCCCTCAACTTACGATGCTGTTTGCGTTCAAATTATTTTTAGCCGGGGGCTGTGACGCCTAGTCCCAAGCTGACGTGTGAGGCTGACGGTGGTCCCCTAAGCCATCCCCGTAATGCTCTGAAGGGCGCCACCCTAATGACCGTTCCCCACAATGTGCACCGGGGGGCCTCTCTACACTGCGTGCAAGGCGCATCCAAGCATCCCAGCTGCTGTGTCTCAACTTGTGCGCGGCCCCGGGCGTCCGTGTTGGGTTTTGGGTGCCTATCGCCCCACCCAGCCACTAAGCGCTTCACGTTGTCCGCCTCCCGGTGGCAAGGCTGGAGGGATGAGTTCGGGAGGACAGGAGTTTGATACCCGTTTGTGCCTCGCACCTGTGTACGCAGGAACGGGTGCGGCGAAAGGCTGGCGATGCCCCGGTCGTGCGCGACCACAACAAGATCCTAGGCAACATGGTGGACCTGCACCATCGGGTGAGCCCCCCAGTCCGCCAGTCCCACTCCGCGAGACACCATCCTCACTCAGCTTGTCCGCCGGGAGACAGGACGGCTATGACGGCTGTGTGGACTGCTGAGGCCCATGTCCCCGCGCTAGTCTAGGCCCTGGGACAACGGCCGCGGGCCTTTTCGTCCCGGAGTGCCTAAGGGAAGGGGGGTTGCAGCGCACCGGGAGCGCGCTGCAGAGTACGGCAGCTGAGACGCAGACCCGAGGGTTGCAACGTACCTTGCGTAGTACCATCACCGGTACCTTTCCCGTCACACCCCTCTCATCCTGGATGGGCGCGCGTCCGTTGGCACGCTCCCTGCAGAACATGAGCATGGTCCGAGCCAGCCTCCTCAAGTACGAGCCTACCGAGCCACGCATTTCCAGCACGACAATCGACGATGTGGAGGAGGTGGAGGACGAGAGCCAAGACGAGGAGGAGTGTCCGGCGGTCCGGACGGGCAGCCAGTCCGCGACATCCACGTCGGATAGACCGGACTACGACGCGTCGAAGACGGGGGTGGTTTCGTTGGCCGCCAAAAAGGCGGTCCAGGCCCAGGGCGTGGACCCGGCCGCCTTCATCCGCCAGATGCGGCAGGGGACCATGAGCCGCACCGCCTCCCAGCACCTGCCGAGCAGCATCAAGGGCGCATATGCGTTCCTGCAGCCGCCTGAGGACACGGAGCTGGAAGACGTCGAAGGTGCGTGGATGGCTGTGGGTGGCTGCGGCCGGGGCCGCCTACCTGGGGGCGGGCGTGGGCGGGTGCCTGTCTGATGCAGCAGCAGGAGCCAAAACGGAGCGAATGGACAGGCTGAGGATTTGGAGTAGGAATTGGTGCAGAGGCCAGCGCGCCACTCCGAAGCCCCAAAGGCCCAACGGATGACACCTGCCCCCACGAAATGCCTCGCTCGCAGATTTGAAGGTGGACCTGTCCAAGCTGCGCGGCAGGTCGTTTCTCTCGCGCCCGGATGATCAGGCCGGCGCCACGTGTGAGTGGTGGGGCTGGGGCTGCGGCGCTGCGGCGCATCGGGCCGCGTGGGTCTGCTGGCCGTGACCCAGGCGGCGTACTGGGCCTGCAGAGGGCAGCTCTGCTCGCTAGGCAGCGCAGCACGAGCGGCGTTCCCTGTCAGAGTCAGTGTCAGTCACCGCTGAGCAGCCAACGCAGTAACCAGTGTGACCAGTGTGCGAGCGATGTGTGAGCAAATATGCTCGAGGGGAGTGGAGGGACGCACCCACCCGCTGCAGCCGCAGCCGAAGAGCCGGTGCATGGTCGCAACGTATGGCCTACCCCACGGCCTCCCAGTGTAGCCCCCGCCCGCCCGCCGCTCGCTTCGGTTCACGAAGGCTGAGAGCTCCTGTGGCTCGTCCATGTGGGCTGGGTGCTGGGGCCTCTGCCGCCACGTCTCTCTCTTGCACCAAGCTGCACTTGCTCGTGCGCCCCACCTGGAGCACAAGTGCAGCGGTTACGCAGCGGTGCCCTGTGACTGCTGCTCAGAAGTCCGTCCTCGGTGGTCCGTCCTCCTCAAAAGTCCGTCCTCCTGCCTGTGGTCCTTGCGCCTGCGAGCAGATGACATGCTGGCGCAAATCCGCGGACGGAAGTGGGACGCGGACGAGGCCCCGATCAAGGTGGGCCTCGGGCGCTTCACGGCGGCGCCCCTTGTGTTTGCTGTCCGTTGCCACCGGATGTCCATCTGAGGCTCAACGTGTCCGGCCATGCATGCACCCATGCACGCAGGGGGCGAAGTCGCTGCCGGCGATTTCGAAGGTCTCGGAGTCCTTTGTGGTTGCGAAGAGCTCCTCGTCAGGTGGGTGGGGTTGCGCTGCGTACCGGGTGGGTGATGTTGCCACATTCCGCTACTGCGTCTGGAAACGGCGTTCAGGAGCGAGAAACGCCGTACTTGCATGGGAGCCTGTGCGGCGCCGTCTCAGGGATCGTTGAAGCGGCCTAGCAGGCAACATCTGTCCGCATCTGTCCTTTTGCCGGGCACATTGAGGAGGCAGGGCAATAGGGTTGCCGCCTGCGGCCAGCGCCGTGCCGCAGGGCATTCTGCTTTGCTTTCCAGGCCAGGCAGGTTTGTACAGGCAGCCGATCTAAACAGAAGCGTTGACCTGTGCTGCAGTTACCGCTGGCGGCAGGTCACTCGGCGCTCTCCCGCGCGTCAGCGTCGACTCGTCGCCCTCGCTGTCCGACGTTGACCGGACGCTGGCCGGACATCGGCACGGGGGCATGGGCTCGGCCTCTGGAGGCTTTTTGTCCAGGCTGAAGGATATGATGAAACGCTGATATGTCTCAGTTTCAGTCTTGGGGGCGGGGTTTGCATTCAGTGCTTCAGTGGCATGTGCATATCGAAAAGGATTACGCATCTGCTCGAGTTTTCGTTACCAAGGGGCTGTGTTGGGTGTCTTTTACTTAAGGAGGATTTGTTAGTTACAGGCCGCTGAAACGTGGTTCCCGTGCATTTTTTTCTCTGCGTTGTGGGGTTTGAAGAACGCAGGGGAACTATAAACTGCACTGTGGCTCTGGTCGGACGCGCGCGCTGCCGGGTTCGCTGTCGCGTTCGCTGCTGCGCCGCGCAGCAGGCAGGCGGGTAACGTGCATGCTTCGTGCGGCGGCGCCGACATTCAGGATAGGGGAGTTGGCTGTACAATCGTGATCACCTTGGCACGTAAATTTCCTATGTATTGCAATATTGCTACTGCTACTGCTGCTGTAAAGGCTTTTCGGCGTCAAAGCCGTGCGGGTTGGTGGTGTCCTTGTGGCATTGAAGGAGTACGGCATTTACTTTAATTGACGTCAAGTAATGATGTCGAACTGATGGTCGTTACGCCCACGACTCACTTGAGCGCGCGCCGCGCTTGTAACAGCGGCGCTGTCCCGCCCAGGGGGGGCGCAGCTGGCATTGAGTTGCCCCTGGTGTGCGTTTCGTTGTCGGTGACACAAATAAGATTGGTGTGGCTGGTTGACGTTACGAGCGGACGGGTTCAGGCTTTTAGGGGTGTCGCGGGGGCAATATGGTTTTCGATCTTTGGTGCGATAAACCCTAAACGTGAGATGTGTGATGTGTGTGAGCTGTTTCCGCATTTTGAGCGTACTCCTTGGGCGATTTCCCAGCCGTGTGTGCGAAAATGCCGTACTTTATACGGCCCGTTGTGGCCTTGCGCGCCGCCAGTGCTGCCGGCGGCAACTGCTCCCGCATGTGACGATCCACCCTGGACGGTGGGGACTACGGTACTGTTTGTTGTCGGCATTGCCGGCATCTGACCGATTCTCCGCCGGTCAGCCTTCTTGGGTTTTCTCATTCATTTGGTCTGCGTGTGCGGCTGTTCTGCGTGTGAGTTTCTGGGACAGACCACAGAGGCGGCTGCTCCAATTTGCTGTCAACGCGTTTTGCTGTCAACGCGTTTTGCTGTCAACGTGTTTTGCTGCCAACGCGTCAGGTGTATCAGTTTGCCTATATTTTTGGGCGGGGCCCCAGCGCGAAGCGCCCAGGGGGGCCCCGCCCTGTAGGATTGCCCATGTCCGTGCCCGCACTGTCTAATGTCTAATGTCTAATGTCTAATGTTAAAGGGCAAGTGCAGACTTTCGGCCGTCGGAAAGGCTGCATAAGTAAAATATTACATTCTTTATTGCACGGTAAATTTATTATAGGAACCCAACCTCGTATGAGTAAAAGCCAGGTTGGCAGTCTCCATGGACCGAGGCCGAGGTCAAACCAACACCTCTCGGCCTATAATTAATTCCAGAAGATTCATCGTTCCTTAAAGTGGATTTCTGACATGACGGCGTGAAATGAATCTTCGTTTCGGCGACCAACTAAGTTTGCATTGCGAACATTCTTCCCGCGACCACACCACAGCAGCTCTGCTAGCCGGTCCGACCGACTTGACGCACACTTATATTACAAAGGTTGCAAGGAGCAAACCATGAGGGGCAAACTGCTGGTTGTTAGACGCCAAGCCGCAAATGCACGCATGATGCAGCGGTCTTCTGCGGGCCGCCCAACAAGTCCAGTCGGCAACCTAGGGGATCCCTGTCCTAGTGTTAAAGCATTCAAGCCTCCTCTACGGCGAATACCTCAGTAGCGAATACCTCGTCGGCAACTGCACGTCGTCGCAATCAACCCTCGCAAACAGTTCCGCTGTCCTTCTATTGGCAAGTCAGCCTGCGTGATGTGTAAATGATACACTCCATGTCTACTGTCAAGTAACTTCAGCCAATGCGCTGGCCGGAAGAGTTGCACAGTGCCGAGACGGCGCGCGATGCTAAACATGGGTCGGATTGCTGAAGCCGCAGGCATTTCAGATATAAAGCTCTGGCTGCCTATCAGCAGGAATGTCGACACTCTCACAGTTGACGCCCTCGCCGCTCGCTTTGGAAATGCCGTATTTCGGTCGATGCGCACATGCGCTCATGCACCCGGCGGGATGACGCGCTTCGCGCGGCGCCGGCAGGCCTTGCTAACAACTCGGCTAGCAGGCATTTCGGGAAAAAGCTCTGGCTGTCTATCAGCAGGAATGTCGACACTCTCACATTTCACGCCCTCGCCGCCCTAGCACTCAACTTAACCCGTACGGA
This sequence comes from Pleodorina starrii, assembly GCA_030267565.1. NCBI lineage: Eukaryota > Viridiplantae > Chlorophyta > Chlorophyceae > Chlamydomonadales > Volvocaceae > Pleodorina > Pleodorina starrii. Next base: position 1,201,334 of record BRXU01000027.1, read on the forward strand.
TTTAGTGGGGCCCCGCCCTTTTTCCGGCTTCAAGGAAGCCGACACCAACCCCTTGTTGTGGCCGGGGCGAAGATCCGCGAGTACGGGGGGAAAGCGTCATGAGCTCGCCGACATGGGGAGCCTCATGCGCTTGCGGGTCGTTGTGCGTTCCCCCCTTCAGGTTTCGCTCGTGCCTGTCTGTGTGGCTCGTGATGTCTGGCCTGATTGGACCTGCCTTCCCCGCGGTCATATCCGCTGCAGTGCACGGCCAGCTGGCCGGCCCGCTGACCCGTTAGGTACCCTCCTAGCTCCGACCGACCCTTCACGGGGTCTGGAGCCCATAGTAAGAACTACAGACGGCACATTCGGTACTACCGGTACCGGTACTAGGTGCCAAACCGAACTTACGGTAAAAACCCGGTGGACGACCCGGTGCATCCGCGCGGGTCAGTCATTCTCTTTTTTTGGGCGGGGCCCCAGCGCGAAGCGCCCAGGGGGGCCCCGCCCTGTAGGATTGCCCATGTCCGTGTCTGGGTTCTGGGTTCTGGGATCTGGGATGGAAGTAATTGGACCAGTGCAGACTTTCGGCCAACGGAAAGGCTGCATAAGTAAAAGATTACATTCTTTATTGCACGGTAAATTTATTATTGGAACCCAACATCGCATGAGTACAAACCAGTTTGGCAGTCTCCATGGACCGAGGCCGAGGTCAAACCAACACCTCTCGGCCTATAATTAATTCCAGAAGATTCATCGTTCCTTAAAGTGGAATTCTGACATGACGGCGTGAAATGAATCTTCGTTTCGGCAAGCAACCAACTATGTTTGTATTGCGAACATTCTTCCCGCGACCACACCACAGCAGCTCTGCTAGCCGGTCCGATCGTCTTGACGCATATTACTATTACAAAGGTTGCAAGGAGCAAACCATGAGGGGCAAACTGCTGGCTGTTGGACGCCAAGCCGCCAATGCACGCACGATGCAGTCGGCAACCCAGGGGACTTCCACAGTCCCGGTCATAATGTTAAAGTTGTCAAGCCTGCTCTACGATACGGCGAATACCTCGGTAGCGAAGCCTGTGCACTCTCGCCGGCAAGTACATGTCGTCGCGGCCCTCGCAAACTAACAGTTCCGCTGTCCTTCTATTTGCAAGTCAGCCTGCGTAATATGTGAATGATACGCTCCATGTCTACTGCCAAATAACTTAAGCCAATGCGCTTGCCGGAAGTAGAGTTACACAGTAGTGCCGAGACGGCGAGCGATGCTAAACATGGGGCGGATTGCTGAAGCCGCAGGCATTTCAGATATAAAGCTCTGGCTGTCTATCAGCAGGAATGTCGACACTCTCACACTTGACGCCCTCGCCGCTCGCTTTGGAAATGATGCCGTATTTCGGTCGATGCGCTCATCAGGGCAGACTCTGCCCTGGCGCTCATGCACCCGGCGGGATGACGCGCTTCGCAGGGCGCCGGCAGGCCTTGCTAACGACTCGGCTAGCAGGCATTTCGGGAATAAAGCACATTCTCACACTTCACGCCCTCACCGCCCTAGCACTCAACTTAACCCGTACGGATTGAACGGGGCCCCGCCCTTTTTCCGGCTTCAAGGAAGCCGACACCAACCCCTTGTTGCCATTGCTATTACGTACGCTGGTGGTTTTGGAAAGTGCCGGCTGCGCACGTGAACCCGGTTGTAAGCGCCCGCCGGCCAGGTCTGTGTCTGTGTCCGTGTCTGCTGCGGGGCCTGAACCGACGAGGCTTCCGCGGGGCGTTGTCCCCCCTGGGGCAGTTGTGGCAGAGTCCGTAACGCATTCCCAGGTGCGGCACTGGCGCTCCCGAATGAGGCCTCACATCTTACTTGACTTGACTTGACTTCACATCTCACTCGGCGCCGTTCGAGTCCCTGAGACGCCGAGGCGTGGGGCCACATAGGGGCGTTCGAGCGCGGCACCTGCAGCGTGCGGCCCCGTCCCCCCCAGGAGGCACATCGTCGTCGTACCATGTGTTGCAGTGATGTGCAGATCCAGTCGGCGGGCGAAGAAGCCAACCACGGGCGCAGCAGCCCACCCGGCAGCGCCACCCCAACGCCCCAACCGCCCACATGCAGTACCAACGAACAACCACCTGCCAACTTCCGAGCGACTCTTGCGCGAGGGCAAGGCCAACGCCACCGGGTGAGTGACATCGTGGCCGGGGAGTGGCCGGGGAGTGGGTTTACTTCAGTGCCGCACCCCTGCTCAAGCTTACTGCAGCCAGGGCCGCCCGGAGCACGAACCACGAAGCTGCGACACAGGGCAGCCAGCAGTATCGCCGTCCCATGTTACGCAATCGTACGAGCACACCACGCGTGGGAAGGGAGCTCTATGAGGCTCCAGGAACCCATGAGGGCGGCCGCACTGCCACATTGCAACATTGCCCGTTGGCGGACAGCGCCGTCAATTGCGGCTGGTGCTGCCGCCAGGGGCCCGGCCGGAGACAGTGCCTCATCACGCATCGCGCGCCCGGGCAACTTGGGGGGCCAGGCGGCGGTCGCCTTCAGCGGGACGGGTCAACAGGAGCCCCTTAAGTTACCCCCCAGCAGCAGCACCAGAAGCACCAGAAGCAGAAGCAGAAGAAGCAGAAGCAGCAGCACTACACGCCACACTACCGGCCACGCTGCCTGCCACCAGCCAATGTGCATGATGTACGGCATGAGGCAATGGCCCCTCCCCTCCTCTCCCCACCAGCACAGCCGCTACCACAGGAAGGGCAGCACGGCCCGCCGCCGGGAGGGGTACTCCCCCTTGAACTTGTCCAGGTACCACCTGTGGTGGTGGTGGCCGCGCGGCGCCAGGTTGCAGAACGTGAAGAGCGCAAAGGCGAAGGCGGGAAGGGTGCCAGCAGCCAGTGCGAAGCCGCTCCACTCGCACATCTCGGACGCGTAGTTGGCCGCCGAGACAAACTCAAACATGCCTCCGCGCCTGCAGCCGAGGGGTGAGAAGGTGCTATCAGACCAGATGGGCGTGGGCAAGGCAGGTATGGCAGATACAGGCCGACGAACTCGAAGTTGTAAACCGCAAATCGGAAAGTCGCTCAAAATGCGACAAACACGCACGCCGGGGCAGGCAAGGCGCACGTCCAACAGATGCTGCTGCGTTCCCCCTAAGTCCCCAACCCCGCGCGGGTGCGCGCTGCGTGCCTGGACGGCAGCTTCACCCGCCTCGCACCAAAAAGGGGCAGCTCGCGGCCGCCACCCTTTTCACTCCGGGGGACTGGGCTTCCCTCGGAAGCCGGAACGGATGGCATGCATGCCAATATGTCGTACCATACCGTACTGCACTGTACCGTCCGCGACCTCTGCAGCAGTACGGTTCGTCCCGCGTGTGTTTTCGTTGCCCTGTTCGCCCGCCCGCCCGCCCGCCCGCCTGACGCGCTCGTGCGGTGCTCACGGGATCTTGTAGCCGGTCTCCCCGGGTTTGCGCAGGCGGATGAGGGTGAGGTCCGAGCGCATCACGTTGAGCCAGCCAAACAGCCACAGCGCCAGGCCGGCGACCACACGCGGAGCCCACACGGGCGTGTCCGCGGGCATGTGCCGCGCGAAGGACCAGCCCTGATGGAAGAAAACACGCAGCCGAGGGGTGTTGAGGGTGACGGTGGTGGTGTGAATGATGTCCGCATGATGCTGCTCCCACGCACCCAACCTCAAACGCACCCAAGCACCCCAACCCGCCCCCGTTGATTCGCAGGACCCCAAACCCGTCAACCCCTTCCCGCCCCCGGCCCCCACATGCACAGGCGCCGAGGAGGAGCCCCGCCTCACCTGCAGGAAGCCGTTCCACACGCAGAAGATGAAGCTCATCGCCCAGACGCTCACGGGAGTTGGCTTACCGCCTCGGATGATTAACGGGAAAATGAAAACGCGGTAGACGTAGTGGGCGCAGAACGCGGCCGCGAGCACAGTGCGGGAGTTTAGCGGGTGCTGCAGAATCGCCGCGCCGCCGCCATACAGGAACAGTAAGCAGATGAAGACCGTCGGGGAAGGCAGCTCCTGGGTCTGCGAGGGGGCGGGTGGATTGTGGCGGGGCGCCCCCGACGGCAGGGTGTTTGAATCGAGTTACGACACGCAAATGAGTTGCAACAAGAGCGACTTGACCTACCAACCACGCAAAGCGTGCGTTCATGAAGAGGCCCCAGCCAGCTCGCGAATATCGCCCATATGGCGCAGAAATTCCGGTCATTAGGGCGATGAAGACGGGCAACGCAGTCAGCAGCATGGTCCACGTCGCGACCTGGTGCCAGGCGTCCACCGCGGCTTCAAAGCCATTTTGGCCGCGAAGAACGTTTTTCAGGTTCGGATCTGTAAAGAATTTCCACTCTGAAGCAAGAAAGTCCATCGTGCGTTCCGTGAGTGGCCGACTCGTGTGCTTACAAGGTATACAGGTAGGCTGTGTTGAAAATGCACCTGCTGTATGTTTTCCCTTTACATTTTTGTCCCTTGCTTCAATTTGTGTTTTCGTCGGAGCTTGGCCCGACCGGTCCCAACTGCTCCTGTCACTCTTCCGAGAGTCCTTTTTGGCGCCACGTCACTTATCGGCCAGCAGAGCCGCAGCCACGATCAAGATCCCGCCACACGTTGTCAAAGACACAGGGTGGTGCCACCGTGAAGCCATGACGCCGCCGTGGCGCAGGTGCAACTTTGGGGTAGCGCTGGGGTAGTCTGTCGAACAGTTCGGCGGGGAGGGGGAGGCGCATGGGGGGACGTGACGCAGGGCCGGATCGAAGTGGGCGACTGCTTCCCTGCTGCCGCCAGTGCAGCTCGCACACGCAAAGGCGACGACGCTTCAAATACACTTCGTCGAACAGGTCGATCGAACTCAGAGCAGAGCCCAAGCTTTTGCGGCGTCAATGCCATTCACTGCCTCTGAACTGTGCTCGCCTCACATGCCCTTACCTTATCGTGATACCTTGACGGCCTCGCAGCCGTGTGCGGGTTGGTGGCCACTGGTGGCAACAGCAGCCCGACCATCAGGCGGGATCCCCCAATCCCGACCCAACCAAACAAATGCCCCCAGGACAGGTTGCCGTACTTGGCGGACTTGGCCCCACTCACCGACTAGCTTCTGCCCTCCTGGCTTCTGCGCTTCTGGCTTCAGCACCTCTGCGCTGGTTGTGCATCTCCGCTGGCAATCTAGAGGAGCAGCGGTCCTGTAGTACCCCGCCGGGCCTAATGGCCTTTCTCTGGCAGCACCTCCCATCCGGGGGTGAGCCCGTGAGTGCGTCCTCACCCATCCGCAATAAGGGGTGGTTGGGACCCATCTGATACCGGTAATCCCACCCAAGCTCTCGATGAGCCCCCAGGGCCTACAGCACCCTGCGACCGCTTGTGCGACGAGGCGCTGTAGTGCCGCAGCAGCACGGTACCGGTATGGCAGGCATGTGGTTGTCCTTGCTGCGGTCTCTGCCGCGGAGCATGGCCGGCGATTCATGGATGCGGTCATGGAGGCAGGTTCTGCCCTTCCTCCTGGTCCCACTCGTGCGGAGACGGGCATCAACCGTGCGGTACCCTCCGGGACCCTGGGGCTCCCACAGAAGGGGTGCAGGGGGGTTATCAGGAGGGATTCAGTGGGTCCGGCCACCTGTGTTTGCGAAGCTGACGTGGCACACGAGTAGCTTTCCGCGCATTCCGTTGTCTAGGTCTCGGGCCCTCGGCCTGTTTAATTGGGGTGTCTGGGACGAAGGGCTCCATCAGATATAGCCCACGAGTCAGACAGTTGGCGCAAGTTTATGCGCCTATTTGTGGAGGGATGAGGCTCTATCTGTTACTTTCTGGCCCTTCAGAACAACACGCTTGAGCCGGTAGCTGCTGGCCCCAGCATCCTCCCTCGCCCGAGTGGCGATACTGAAATGATCCACGGGCAATGTCACGAACTGAACCGCCAGGTTTAGGCCATGCGCCTACGCAAGTAGCCCGTCGCGGAGTCAAGGTAGTATGCGATAGCAGACGCCCATGGGTGCGCTTTGAGCAGCCCGTCATCTCGCGACAGCCGCGACAGCTGGGCGAGCGCTCCGTAAGCGACCGTCCAGGACAGCTGTGTGTGCTACAACATGCTTCCCGCAAAACTGGGTCCGCAGACCACAATATGATTTAGTTCCCAGACGACGGCTAGGCCGTCGCCGAAACGCACAGTCGTTTCAAGTTCAAATAAGGAGTACGGCGCCGCTATACCGTTGTGCTGAGAGTGGCAGACCGGGAGAATTGCCGCTATACTGCGCTCTGCCATGCTGTAATCTCCTGCGTCAGTGCACCTAGTTAGCTGTGCCCTCGGGAAGCCCACTGAGACTGCATATTTTCTGCCCTCAAGGCTTACTGTGCACACGCATACATAGAATCTGTGTTGGGGAATTCCTGTGACAGCTTTCGCGCATCACGCTTTCCTTAGAAGCATGGAGAGTTGTACAGATTGGGCCGTACAGGCCGTGCAGCAGAACGGCACTGCATCGGAATTTGTGGCGAAGATCCTAACTTCAGGGATGAAGCGTAAGCTGCTTACGGTGCGTTATGAACCGGACCCAGGGCCGGCGCAAAGCTGTCGGGCGGGCGGGGAATTTTCTCCTTGCGGAAAAGCATGTACGTAAGGGGGTGAAGGTGTTGCCTCCGCAGGCAGGCCCTGCCCTAACGCGCGCTTGCGAATCCGTTCCTGGTGCCTCCCCCTTCAGCTTGTGATGATCAACGACGGGTCGCGGGTACTGCTAGGCTACAAGAAACGCGGTTTCGGCGCCGGCTACTACAATGGTTTCGGAGGCAAGGTGGAGCCGGGAGAGACCGTTCGAGAAGCGGCGCAACGGGAGGTCAGTCGTGCGCACACACGTGTCGCTCCGCCGATCTTGCCCAAGCAAGCACTCAAACGAAAGGACTGGGGGCTTCTTTCAGCGTGTCCGTGCCCTCGTTCCCCCCGCAGCTCGTGGAGGAGGCCTGCATCTCGGCGCAGGACCTACAGGAGGCGGGTAAGTGCGTGCGTGTTGCACGTTAGCTCGATAGGCGGTCATGGACTCCCTACGCCACAGCAACGCCCCGCTTGTGTGCGCGCGCGGCGCTGCCCGCCCGCGGCAATGAGTGGCCACGCACCAGCCACGCGCTTGGTCGTAGAGTTGTGGTTGGCACGAGCAGCTGCACTGTTGCGATGCCTGCGATGCACGCAACGTCCACAGAACCTCGTTGGGACCTGCTGGGGCTTCACCTTCTCCCTGGACTGACTGACTGACTGACTGGCCAATCGACCCTTCTGCCCTGGCATTGGACCGCAGGGGTACTTGTGTTTGCCTTCGATGACCAGCCGCAGCCCTGGGAGGTCCATGGTAGGAGCGGGGCTGCGTGCAGGTGTTGCGGAACAAATGCTGAGAAGTGTCCCCAAGTGGAGTGGAGTGGACCCACAAGGAGCGGCGCGAAAGGCCTCGAGTGCATTGCGGATGGACCGATGTGGGGCCCAATAAGCATGCTCCAGGCACCGGTCCACCGTTTCCCGGCCATGTGTGAGCCAACCTACCTACCTACCTACCTACCTGTGGCAGCACGTGTGCCAACCCGCACACACCACACACGCTCAATTCCCCGCATCCATTGAGGCCCCATCATCGTGCGCTGTCCCTGTGCCAGCTGCTGCCAATGCTGCTGCACGCCTGCACCTTGACACTCTGCCGCAGTGTTCGCTGCGAGCTCCTATGTGGGCGAGCCCGCTGAGACGGACGAGATGCGGCCCGTGTGGTTTGCACACGAGGAGGTGCCCTTCGACTCCATGTGGGTTCGTCAGAGTGCTTAGCCTACGGCTCATGCAGTGGTCTAGGCGGTCTCGGCAAATGGCTGTGGCAGGGATGAGGGCCAGTGGAGGACGGTACTGGCATAGTCCTTGCCTTCTTGCCGTCTTCTTACACGTCTTGGATGCCTGACGGGCAGATGCCCTTGGCCTGTCATGATAGATTACGGATGGTTTATCCACTGGCGCTCGGGACCGTAACCGCGCGGGTCCCTGGCAACAAAACGCTTAGAATCTGTGTGTCCCCGTCCGCACAGGTGGGCCGACGACCCGATCTGGTACCCCTACCTGCTGCGCCAGGAGCACTTTCGAGGCGTGTTTGCGTTCCAACAGACGACAAAGCTGGTGTGGAATACGATGGTATAAGGCTTACATGGCGGCGGTTCCGCGGTTCCTTGTCCGTTGCCAGCCCCGCCGCCCTCTCGGAGAGGTGCGGGACAGCCTCAGGAGGCGCTGGGTCCGTGCGGATGCCCCGCTGGAGGAGCTGCAGGGTGGCAGGGCCCGGATGCGCTGGTCGTGGTCGTGGTGGTGATGCATCGCCTTCTGGTTGCCTCCTAAGGCTTTCCCCTTAAGCAGCCAATGAGTTTTGGCGATTGGGACATACGGCTGTCTACAGCGTCGGACGCCCGTGCTGGGTTTTCTCCCACCGAAGCGGTTTGCAAGGATTGCACGCCCTTGGACTGTGCGAAGGAAAAGGAAGGGGACCGCACTACGGCCAGGGAATAGCTCATGAGTGCCTTCTTTCTCCCGAAGAGTGTCGACGCCGCGCGCGCAGGCCCCGGCAGCCGTTCAACTGAGGGGTCATGCCTACTGTGGGCAGCCTGCCTGGGGCCGACGGCAGACTGCCTGGGGCCGTCTGGGGCCGACGGACCTCCGAAAGCCACTCGCACATACATCTTAGCACCCGCGGAAACATGCTGGCTGGCTGCAACCCAGCAGCCATGGCTCCGTGCAACCGGAGTATGGGCAACTGTGCCTTATCCGCAGTCTGCGACGGCAACTGCATTGGCAGCGGCTAATACCACCATAGCGAGGCCCCTGCGGTTTACACGGTGCGATTTTATTTTTCAGGCCTGCCTGTCCTGATTTCAGCCCAACCACCGGGGGGTCAGCCGTAAGGCCGCGGGCCTGAAGCCCGCTTCGTCCGGGTCCGCACTGGTCAGGGATGGCAGTAGCGGCATTAATTGTACAGGAGGGCAACATTTGCGATATGGCGGTTTAGTACGCCGCTGAGTGAGGAAACGTGTGGTTACGGTGTGACGCACGCCTGCAACCGTAGACGAATGATTTGCATCGAGGCGCCAAAACCCAAGGGCGTTTTGACTGTTTTCTCAGAGCCGCAAAATTGAGCAGCAAAGTGCAAAGCGGTTCGTTTCACCGGGCTGCACCTTCTGTACGGATGAAGGTACAGAAATGGATTAGGGCTCAGTCCATGATCCTCTCAGTTTCGACATCAACCTGATCAGTGACACACGGTAACGCCGAGGCGCTGCAAGTCAATGCAACAAGCGCGGCGGACGGAACTTTCGACGCTCGGCGTCCGTGTCTTTGCAATATGTCAAACAGAAATGGAAAGTATTGGGCTCAGGTTGGAGTTTTAATGCTCAACGCAGGTACACAATTGAACAGTGCCAGACATGCATGCATTCTGAATTACGCATGGTACGACTAGCGAAATCGCGCAGGTGGAAGCTTCGCCAATGATTATCAATAATCTATTAGGACTCAGACTTGTAAGCAAGCGGGTGTGATACAAGGCTGTCGATCAAAAAGCGAGAGTCACATCGTCATGCCGTACCCATTATGGGCCGTTAAATAGCCCGACTCGGCCCGTCTCCCTATTTCGTAACATAAGCCTTTGGCCAGTAACCTCGAGACACTCAGTTATGATTACATCAACTCCCTCTGCTTAGCCGCCGTTAAATCATGAACGTAAGTCGCCGCGATTCCGTCCCATTGCGTCGCGAGGCTCTCAACGTTGCATTCTTTCCGCCTCCGCAGGTTCGTGGTCTGTCTCGCCGACTGTGGGTCTTTAACAAGAAGTGGCCAGTTCAGCTGCACGTCGCGTGAGCCTTCCCCGGTGTCGAGGGCTTCAATCAAGCTTCCCAACAGGCTTCCTTTCGTAACCGACTAGTTACCTAGGCTTCTAGAATCATGCTTCAAGTTCGAAGCTTTCCATCATGCTCAACGCGCGTGCGGACGGCTTCCGTGCCTCCGTCGTGCGGCCTGGTGCGCAGCACCATCGACCGGCTACCTGCCTGCCCCGCCTCGACGCGCCCCGGTCGCGCGTTGCTGGCGGTGCGCGCCGACGTCAACTCCGACGCCTTTAGGCCGCGCCCTGCAGCACCTGCCTCTGGCTCAGCCAGGACTCAGCTGTCGCCGCCGTTGATACAGCACGACTACCTGGTGATTGGCAGCGGCATTGCCGGGCTGACCTACGCCTTGAAGGTCGCCGAGTACGGGACCGTCGCCATCATCACCAAAGACAACGCCAATGAGGGCTGCACGCGCTACGCGCAGGGCGGCGTATGCGCCGTTCTGGACAAGAGCGACAGCGTCGCCGATCACGTTCGGGATACAGTTGTCGCTGGCGCCTTTCTAAACGATTTGCAGTAAGTAAATGTTGTTCAGAAGGAAATTGCCTTCGTGCGCTGTCCTGGGTAGGAGCTGTAGAGCAGTTGTTTTTTCTGATTAATCAAGCGTCCTGTTGCGTTTTTCTAGACCAGTCTTTGTGTTGCTAAGCGATTTCTGATGTAGTATATTTGCTTTTCTATAATTACAAGGAATCCTTGACGCAGGCTGTTTGGGTTGCCCTGCCCTTTGAAACGGACACGTCGGTTGACCCCTCCGTCCCTCTCCTCTCCTCAGGGCTGTGGAGGTGGTGTGCCGTGAGGGTCCCGCGCGTGTTCTGGAGCTGGTGGAGATGGGTGCTCAGTTTTCGCGCAACGCGGACGGCACCTTGCACCTCACCAAGGAGGGAGGCCACAGCAACCGGCGTATCGTGCACGCCGCTGACCTGACCGGCGCGGAGATCGAGCGCGCTCTGTTGGAGAACGCGCGGGCCCACAAGAACATCCACTTCTATGAGCACCACATGGTTGTGGACTTGGTTGTCGACGAGTACGGTGGCACCCTGCACTGCTTTGGTGCTGATGTGCTGGACCAGCGGGCGAACACGATGACGCGGTGAGCGGCCATGTGCGAGGTGCCTACCGGTAGTAGAGTCCAAAGGCGGGGCATGGGCATGCGGCCATGCAAAGGGAGTGCGGCGCAGCGAGTCGCGATGGGTCAGGGGTGCAGCCACCTTACGGCTAGGGTCAGCTGTGCAATTTGCGTAGCTGTGCAAACAGCACAGCTCGCAGACAGACAAACGCGAGGAACTTCGATGCAGAATGTCTTAGGGTTCTTAGGGTTTCAAAACCCTAAAAACCCTAAAACAACCCAAAACCCTAAGTTAATTTCGGTTGTTTGCCACGCAGGTTCCTGGGCCTGGCTACGATGCTGGCCAGTGGCGGTGCGGGCCAGGTGTATCCGAACACCACCAACCCTCACGTGGCCACCGGCGACGGCATCGCCATGGCCTACCGCGCGCACGCCAACGTGAGCAACATGGAGTTCGTGCAGTTTCATCCCACCGGGCTGTACAACCCCGCCGGCACCGGCAGCACCTTCCTCATCACCGAGGCCGTGCGCGGGGAGGGCGGCATGCTGTTCAACAAGGCCGGCGAGCGCTTCATGGAGCGCTACGATGAGCGACTGGAGCTGGCGCCCCGCGACGTCGTCGCTCGCTCCATCCACGACCAGCTGCTCCGTCACGGCGACTCGCATGTGCTGCTGGACATTAGCCACAAGCCCCGCCAAGAGGTGCTGCACCACTTTCCCAACATCGCCGCCAAGTGCCTGGATCTGGGAATCGACATTACACGCGACCCCATCCCCGTGGTGCCGGTCCAGCACTACACATGCGGCGGCGTGAGCACTGGTCTGCTTGGCGAGACCAACGTGCAGGGCCTGTATGCTTGCGGCGAGGTGGCATGCTCTGGTCTGCACGGCGCCAACCGCCTGGCCTCGAACTCTCTGCTGGAGGGCCTGGTCTTTGCGGAGCGAGCAGTCAATCCCAGCGTGGCGCACGCGGAGCACGCGGCGCGGAACTGCAGCCGCCAGCTGCACTACGCGGCGGCCAGCGCGGACTTCGGCGGGCCGCGCGGTGCACGGGAGCTGAACAGCGCGCTGGCGGACTGGGTGACCACGCGCCGTCAGGAGCTGCGGGACGTCATGTGGCGGTGCTGCGGCATTGTGCGGCGGTGAGTTGGCAAGGCGGAGCTCGAGTTACGGGTGCTAGGCGGGACTGGTGCGCGGGGGAGGCGGGTCGTGCGAGTGCAGGCTGGGGCGGCCGCGAGCGGCCCTTTCGCGGAGGGTCAGTGGTATAGGCATTTGGGACTCCAGTGCTGAGCAGTCGAAGGAAATGCGTATCTTGACACCTCTAGAGAGCCCCTGGGAATCCTGGAGTCGTGCAGCCAGCACGTGTTCCATCGTAATCCTTTGCGCGTCACGGGCAGGCAGCGGACTCGATACTGGTGTTTTTTTACCGTAGCGGTTTCGGCGGTTTGGGCTACCTAGGCGCACGACGGGCTTACCGGGTTGCAATGCCTTATGCACGTGGCGCGGGCGTATAGGGTTCTGTCAAGCTCTGCATTGCACAGTTGTGTAGTACGGCTCCGCCCATTGAGACGAGTTTCCCTTTTCTCGATGCGTGCAGGTCAAAGGAGCTGCTGCAAGCGCGCGACTACGTGGTTTCCTTGTACATCGAAACCAAAGCGATCTACAAGAACTATGGCGTTAACACGGAACTGGTCGAGCTGCTGAACATGGCCACGGTGGCGGAGCTGATGGTTTCGTGCGCGCTGCAGCGCAAGGAGAGCCGTGGACTGCACTACAGCGCCGACTACCCCCACCTTGACGAGGCGCAGCGCCGGCCGAGCGTCATCAGCACCTCGCTCAAGTCACGCTACGACCTGTCACCGTATATGCGCAACGTGCCGTCCGTCCTGAAGGGCGCGGGCGGGCCGGCCAGCGCAGCCCAGCCCAAGCGCGTGACGCGCAAGCCGGTGCAGCGGGACCGTGAGCTCGCGGTGCGCTCCACACCGCAGGACCTGTGACGGATTTCTGGGGAAATGAGGGTCTCTGAATATTTACCCTGATGTGATTTGTGTCGTTTTACGGATTGTGCCGTCTTGAACGTTGACTCGGCCGGGGAAAGGGTCGTCCCGATGACTGTGACATGGTTAATGTAGGCATAAGCCAGATTGCTGTGACGGTGGGCATGAGGATCGACGCGTGGGCAAGGGAATCGTTCGGTTGCGCTGCGGTATGTACAGTATGCAACGGTGTTGACTTGATTTGCATGGATTGTCGTGGTAAAGATGTGGCCTGGGTACTACAGATTTGAGTTGGGGCGCGGCAAGGTAGAAGTGGGTGGAAGGGGACGTCTGCGGCCAATGGTGGTTATGTGACTGCGTTGGAGAACGTGACGATCTGTTACGATCCGAGCTTGTAAGAATTGGAGGTATGGCACTATGGCTGCATCACCACTATGCTCGGAGCCCGTACACATTCGTACCAAGGACAGCTGTACCTTGTGATCAGCCTGCAGCAAAAGCATAACTTATACCAGAGCAGCATTGCTGAAGATCTCGTCAGAAGCCCAACTTATCGAGCCTATATAGGCAATGCGATGGCAGTGTATGACCATGTACAGTTAGGGTGCGGGCAAGCCGCTGGCATAGCCTGCTGTGCTGATATGTGGTGTGACCAGTGGGCTCCAGCCCCGTGAAGTAGAGCCAACGAGCCAGCTGGCCGCGCATTATACCGGAGGTGACCGGGGCACGCAATCGAGATGCGCACCCAGAACAGACAGCACAAGCCACCCGGACAGGAACGAGCGAGCCTGGGGGGAAGGCTGGCAAACCCGCGACCATGGGGAAAGTGGCCGTAAGGCTGCCCAACTGACGACGGGCCCCGGCCCCCAGCAGACCTGACGGCAACTCGCGGGCAGCAACTGAATGAGGCCTGCGCCTGAATGGCCTTCACCTCCTCATTAGGAGGGTGGAGCCAGCGGTCCAGATGGCCCGGCATTGCCGTGGAAACGACGAGGGTGTCAGGGTAAAAAGCGACAGCAGGCAGGGCCTGACACACATCCCGAAACGCGACGGAACCGGGAACTGTGAGTGTCGCGAACGAGGCGGCCCACTCATGCCAGGTGCGACGGCAGAACGGAAGGAGCAACTGAAGGGGCACGGACGAAGGTTGGCGTGGGATCACAGTGACCTCTCTGACGGCGACGATAATGTGCACAGCAGTATTGAGGCGTCCCCCAGCAGCCAGCACCACTGTAAATGCGAGTCGGCCGTGCAGAACAGACGAAGAGCCCACAGGAGCAGGAGCAGGCGGAAGAGTTTTAAAATGAGCAGCAAAGCTGACCGACTGCCAATTTCATGGCGGTACCTCATGTCTGTATTCTACATCCGAAACAGCAAGGGACCGGGCCAGATGCCGAAGGAAAGAAGCGCTTCATAGCTACGCATTTACGCATTGCAAAGGCCATGGGGGCCGCTCTGCCCTAAGGCGTCACGAGGTGTCTGCTACTGCCACAAGAGCTTGTGGTGAACGTTGGCAGTGTGAGATAAGCCCTCAAGGTCTCGACGTGCGCCTCCCTTTTTACGTGTCCGTTTCATCGGCATTAGACCAGGCACGCTGCGCTCAAGCATTCAAGGGAGGGCGAAAACGCGCCCGTTCGGCACCATACTTAAATCAAAGGTCACCCGATCTTAGGCCCCAAGCTATGCCGGTTGTCCCCGCCCTTGCGCGGAAAATCCCCGCACACCGCTGTGCTAATCGAAAGCTTCTCGTGAACCGTTTTACAGCGTCCATGATCCTAAAGGATCACCGGTGCTGCGGTGCATACCGCATCTGACCTGTCGCGGCGCTGCGTAAGGCCGGCCCAAACAAAAAAACTACTGTTGCTATCACCAAGGCTGGAGGGTACACCCCTCGTCACCTTTTTGCGCGGGCTGTATAAAATCAGCACCTTGTAACGGTTGGTTACGGATGGCTGCACGGCACGCCTCTCTCCGAAAAGCCCCTTTTCCCACGGCAAGCCAGAGAGCCCTCCCTCCCCGCACGGCAAGCCTAAGAGCCCTTCCATCGCGCACGGCAAGCCAAAGAGCTTAAGCACTCGGTACTGGCCAGGGTTTCGACAGCTCTGACCGTTAAAACCGCTGGCAGTGCACACATCCACACCCTGTCTATCTCGCAAATGAGTCTACACCATGAATCGACCACCCCTCGGGAGTTCTGGACTATCCCTAACGATACGGCTCTAGAAAGCCCCGCCACAGAAGTAATGGACAGGCTTTCAACAAGCAGGATGCATCTTAGGACGCGCATGCGAACCCTCACTATGTGCAGTTTGCATTTATCAGAGCAGCGAACTATGTCCGGGTAATAGCGCCCGTCATTTCAGACGGGAATCGTGCTTCTTGAGCATTCAGATACCCCTAGCTACGCCACCACACGTATACACCAAACCAAACCCGCTCATGCGCGGGTGCAAGACCGTGCATAACATTTGATCACTTGCACTGCCGTAAATCACGCTGAATTACTTGTCCTATAAGAATCACGAGGAACACGCAAGCATTGCGACTTGTTTATCCCGTCTAAACTACATGAAGTGCCACGCATCCGCCATGCGCTGCCGCTTGACCTCGGGCTCCACGGGCCGCACCACGGGGAGGCTGCGCTTGCTGCGCCGCAAGGTCTTCTCGGGGTGAACAACCTTGAAGGCTCGCAACGCGGTCGGCTTCCACTTGGCCTTCTCGTCCCCAAGGCCTAGCTGTCCGCTGTCGCCGCGGCCCCACATGTAGAGCACGCCACGGCCGGTAATTGCGGCGGAGTGCTCGTCGCCACACTGCACGGCCACGACGCCTGGCATCTGCACAACCGTCCGTGCGAAGCGGCAACGCTCCTTGCGGTCACCTTGCCCCAGTTGTCCCCACGTGTTTGCACCTGCGTGAGTCAAGGTATTCGGCAATCAGCATGCGGGTCACCACAGCGGTCACCAACAATATACACATGCACACTGAACCAGCAAACGAGTCGAAAAGCATATTGCGAATTGCGTTATCTGTGAGCCACATCTACACACCTGTGGTCCGAACCTCCATGCGACCGTGGTTGAGAACAAGCACCAGCGTGTGCGAAGCGCCACACGACACTTGAACGGCGCGCCTGCTCTTGCCATCCTCCGGGTCTTCTCCGTTCAAATCAACCCGGGTTGGCGTCCACCGATCCACGCGGTCGCCTGTGCCTAGGGCGCCCTGGTCGTTGCGGCCGAACGCCAGCAACGCGCCGCCAACCGTAAGGGCCATGGAGTGGTATGCCCCAGCGGCGATAGCGGTCACCCTGCATTCATTGCATCGAAAATTCAGAATCATCAAACCGGGAAAGTCTGCATGGCATTGCATGCCAGACGAACGTAATAATTATTCTGCCCGTGTCGACCAATCCTGTGCCCATCGTCCCCAGCGCACCCGCCACGCCTCACAATTTCGCGCCCCACCATTGGCTAGAGAACGCACCTTGCGTCTGGCGACAATGGGGCCGGATCAAGCTCAGCAATCTTGCGGGGTTGCGCCACCACCGTCAGCGTTGGCTGCAGAGTCCGATGGCCAAGCTGCCCGTACCGCCCGTCGCCCCAGGTGTAGAGCGATCCGTCCGCAGCCAGCGCCATGGAGTGCATGACGCCGGCGCTCGCCGAAACCACTCGCACGCCCCTAGTCACAGCAGCCAAACATAGTCACTTGAGTCAGTCGACAGGCCAGACGTACATATGACATGCGCAAAGTTATCACGGAGCTTGCCTAACCTTGCCATGGCCTAACCTTGCCATGAATAGAGACGCAAGCAAATAAGGCCGAGTCAAAGCGGTTTACTGCAATGCCGTTGCAATATCCATCACTCCCAGATAGCGAAGAGAGTCAGTGCCACTGAGCCACTGGCCAAGACAACATCACTAAATGCCCCCACGAAAAGAAAACGCAGATCCGCCAGGACGTTATGGACTCACTCGAGCGTTGGGATGCGTGTAAGGCGAGGGTTATCCACCATGCCGCCCAGTCCCAGCTGGCCGTTCCTCCCGCGTCCGCAGCTCCACAGCGCGCCAGTCTCGGCAATTGCTAGCGTGTGATGGGCGCCAGCTGCGATCGATACGATGCGCGTCTGGACGAGGCATTGCCGTGGCACTGGCAACTCAAGCGGAGACCACTGTCCAAGTCCGAGCTCGCCGCTACTGCCCAGGCCCCACATGAAGAGCTCTCCGCGGCGGCTGATTGATGCTGTGTGGCTGCTGCCGCAAGCAACGACGGCGGGCATGGTCTCCTCCTCCATGTCAGGGTTGTCCTGTCAGTGCAAACAGGCTAGCCTTAGCAATGTCGACTTAACATTCCAGCCGCCTGTGGCCTGGCGACAGCCTGCAGCAGTAAACTTACCGAGCAAACCCGGAAACCTAGCGACGCTAGCCTTGGCAGGGAGCTGTTCTCGTGGCTGCCGATGCCGAGCTGTCCATGGAAACCTGTGTGCATTGCAGTTTGGAGACATGGCATTCATGTCAAATGTCGAACAGCTACGCGTGCGGCTGGCGCAAAACCAAACCTCCGGACGCGCGTTGCCGAGGGTTACAAGGGGGCCCTCATGAGTAAGCACTCACCTCGCCCGAAGGTGAACAGCGAGTGCTTGCAGTCGCGGCTCGCGCTCGTGCTCGGGTCGTCGGCGATCTCCGCTGGCACCAGCAACGCGGCGGTGTGGTACGCGCCGCAGGACACCGCTGTTGCCTGCAGTGTAAGTGCAGCGCGTTGGCCAAAGCCCCTCATCAACCGTAACTGTTGCCCTTCCCTCCGAAGGAGGACTTCCAACAAGCCCACCTGCGCCGCTGCCACGCTCTGACTGTTGACGAAGTGAAGCAGTGACAGCGTATGCTCGCCCTCCCTGCGGAAGTCGAAGACACACGACACATGAGCTTGTGGCGTGTCGCCAACAGCCAGCAACACGCTACTTACTTGCGGTTGGGCTTCAGACCCCGAGCCCGTGGAACTGCTTTGAGTCGCTGCTTGGCGATGCGGTCGATGAAGCTCGAGCGGCGGAAGTATGTGCAGGTCGTTTCGAGCATACCGAGCTGGTGGGTCGTGCACAAGTTCAGGATGTTCTCGACGAGCTGCGCAACGCAAGGAAACAACAAATGAAAATTCATTGCTGTAAAATCTATCAGGAAAAGACGCAGGGACAAGAACCGGCGGCTGGACCCAACGGCCAGCGGATGAACGTGCATGCCCCCTTTTTGCCCTTCCCAGACCCCTTACCTCGTCCGGTAGAAGAGACCACAGCCCGCACTGCAAGTTGGCATCAGCGAAACCCTCTGGCTCGCCGACGGCTGCAGGCTCAAGCGTGCTGTTCTGTGGGGCTAGCAAATAACAGGTAGGCCGCTCCTGAACCGAAGTCGGGGCCTGCTCGTTCTGCCAGTCCTGAGAAGCTGCGAGGGGTTTGTTGCTCTCTTGCTGCCTCTTGGCAAACCGCTGTGACCGGCGCAAGGGTGGAGCGTTGCCCGTGTTGGCGTCCATGATTGTGAAGAGTTCTGGGTCGCAAAGGAGGGCGGTATGGTGTCTTCTTAGCAAGGTGCACAAGGTTATTCGGAACATAAGTTTAGGTCTTAACAAACGCTTGCGAACCGGTGCCAGAAAGGAAGCGTCGTGGGACCCGAAATAGCCCAATACAACAGTATGCTTGCCGTTGCACCGACAAGCTATTAAAGACACGCTCACCTGCTCAGCGCTTTAAGGGATGCACCCAAGACGGTAGTCGCTTAAGAGTGCGCCTGAACGAAAATGAGTCTGTGGGACCCCGGTATCGAACAGCAGCTCGCAAGTGCCTTCCTAGTGTATCCCTAATTCAAGACTTCTGCCGTTGACAATCTGGACATTTCGGGGTTAAACGTTAAGAAGGCTCTGATTGCCTCGGGGGTTGCCGTATTTGTACGAGGTGCTGGTTGTTGTTTGCTAGCAGCCACTGAAGTTGAAGTAGTTTGCATATAATTTTATCCTGGTTCTGCAAAGCTTGTTCATGGTTCCAGCCTGTTGCGCAGGGCCGTTTCTGTCTTGCGGGAACCCGATAGCTATACACGCCAAGCCGACGGCTTTTGACATGCATAGGCCGCAGGTGAACTGAAAACTGCATGTAGTACGTATAAGTGATAAAACAAATCAGGGGCGATAAAAGTTTCGAGGGTACCAGCGAATGCAAGTGAACTGTTGGGAATGAGGGATCGACGTCGTGATGGAGCCCGGACAACGTGGCTCGGGGCTTGCGTACATCTGTTTCTCTTCACGGCAGCGGGCCACTGGGTTCCCAAGGCCGTCTCGGGGCAGCGGGACAACCTGGTTGTGTACAGCTTCGCACCAACCGACACCGAGTTCGTGCGCAACTTGGGGTACTTCGTAAGGGAGGCCGTCCAAGATGATACCCGCAGTGACTACGTCATCATAGTGCAGGAGTCCACTGATATGCACGTAGGTGCAGGAGAGTTGCAGTCTTCCGTGCTCTGCCTTGACGTACCCTTCGTGTACGGTGTCCGCGGAAGCGGATGACCTGCTCATAAAAAAATCTATACCCGCGGAAAAGAATGTGTTTGTTGAGAGGTGATTGTAAGCCCTCTGGGCCTGTAGTGATTGTGGCTCCACCTTGTTCTGGGCACAGGCGCAAACAAGTCGCTGGTTCACATGGGCTGCTTGAAGCCCATCTTCCCCAACCCTCCGTTGGCCCGGCTACCCTGTACCGGCGCTTTGCCTGGGGTTGGTTGCTTGTCTGCAACGCGATTAGGCCAGCATCATGAAATGCACGTTGGGTCGTGTGTGCCCTCCTGCAGCCGGTTGATGCACCGTGTTCATGATTGTATGCTTTGCGCCGTCTGCTCTCTGCAGAAGGTCAAGCTACCGGAATTGCCCCGTCATGCTCGCTACGTTCGGCATACCAACCGGTGCTACGATTGGGGCTCGTACGGCTGGCTGCTCTTCACTGGTCGCGTGGATCCGACGCGCTATAAGTACTTCTTCTTCATTAACTGCAGTGTCAGGGGCCCGTTCTTGCCGGCGTACGCTCGGGTACGTGGCTACACGATTGCGTCAGTAAACGTTTAATCTGTCTCCGTCGGTGACGTGAAATGGTGGCAAGACACGAACGCGCATGGGGCCTAACAGGTCGCTGCACTGGCGGCATGCAGGCCGACCCCGGCGCACGCACCAAATGCAGCTCAACCCGGCCATTTGCCGCAGGGGCGCGTGCACTGGACCGATCCCTTTATTTCCCGCCTAGTTGGAGACGTCAAGATGGTAGGCCCCACGATCAGCTGTGAGGGCAGTGCGCTGAACGGCGACTTCCGCGGCAAATGGCGTTACAATCCACATGTGCAGTCCTACGCGGTGGCAACTGACAGGGTGAGGACATCGGGGCACGACAAATGGATATATGTCAGTTGCATCCTTGCATGCAGGACATCTCTCCCCTCGATGGAGAGAATGGACAAGCTCTTTCATGGCAGCATGGGTTGGCTCGTGACAAGCACATCGCAGTGGCATGAAGTACCAGCGCTCCGGCCGGACGCCCGGGACGCGCGGGCCATTTCGCCTCGCTCGCCTCACTTTCCTGCCCGTGCTGAACACCCCGCCTGGGATTCGTTCCCGCTGTTGCACTCGACTGCGCAAGGTGGGCTTGCAAGTCCTGCTGGACGACGGTCGCGTCTTTCACTGCCACAACAACCGTTGGAACACGATCTACTACAGCGAGCTGGGCTCCTCAACGGCCATCCTCAAGGCGGGGTACAACATCGACTGTCTCATGACCAAGTACCAGGGGATCGACTGGCGGAACAAGTCAAACTGGGGCTGCAACGCAAGGTGGGTGGCCGCGGCTTGCCCCGTGCTAGCACTGGGGACTGGAGCGCTTTCTGATGTATGCACGGTTGGAGTGGACCCAAAGCGTCCTCAGTGCGTGCCGGCGAACCCGGCGGCAGCCGGCGGCACGCCACCGCACATTAATCAGTTACAACCGGCCGGCCGGCGCCTCAAGGCTACGTGGCCTGTCCGGTGCTTGTTGACCGCAGGTCCACCCCGCAGTCCGAGCTAACGTACGACGGGATTACGCTGGACCCCCTGGAGGTGATGTTCGTGAAGGTCAAGGAGTTCCTGCTGCAGCGCAACGTTAGTTACGCCCTGAAGGCGGCGCAGTACGACACGTGGCTGGTGAGGATGTGTTAGGTGGAGGGGATGGGTGACGGCGCTGTCCTTTGACTGGCGTTCTCCACTTATTCCTACTAGGACTGCCGTTCCCTGTGTCGGATGTTTTCTAAGCCGCAGGAAGTTGCCTCCTGTACGATGAACATAAGCTTGCAAGGTTTGAAAGCAAGCGATCGACAACTGATGCGCCTGTGCTGCAGTTAGCAAGCGCGCCGACGCCCCGCCGGCTTTTGGCGACTTTGGTACTTCACTGCTTCAACCGCTTACGGCCGCGCACGCCTTCTCACCTCTCCACAGGAGCAGGGGCCGTCGAATCTTTCTACTGTGGTGTCGAACAAGTACGCGAGCGACGAGTTCTCATATAAGGCGCCTCGCATCCTTGTTGCGAAAGCGCGCGGCTCAAGCTGCTTCGACGCGGACTTTTACCGCCGACGAAACCCGGACCTCACGGACATCAGCTCGGAGGCGTCCGCCTGGAGGCATTACACGTTCTATGGGCAGTTCGAGCGGCGGCCCCGCAGGTACGCACGGCCACAAGATACCGGGGTGGACGGAGCAGTGACCCCTTCCATGCCCCGTTGTGGCCCGTGGTTGAAGCCTCCAGTTAGCTGAGGTTAAACCCAATAGGAGGCCCTTTGGGGCCCGTCCACGTTGCTGGTGTGCTCGGGTGCGTGCGGCTTGATGTATAAGGCCAGCTACCTTCGGCTTCTCAGAATTCGTTTTAAGAGCACACAAAACATCAGTCCCTCGACATTTGGTGTGGGTTTCACCTCTGTGCAGGTTCACTTGCCCTATGGACTACTCGAAGTACTTCAAGACCTGAGACTGCGTGCCACGCAAACTGGTTTGGCCCAAGATAGAAAGGGCTTGAGGGTTGTACGTTAAAGTGGAGTCAGGAGTGGAGTTGATGACGGTTGCCCTGACCGTACATGTACGGCGCTTCGCGTGTAGACGTTAGCTCTGGCGTGGTCTGATGGTAACCTACTTTGCGCATGTAAAGCGTTAACATCATCGCGTTCAAGATGGCGATGAACGATGACTTGTGCTTGGTGTGCGCGGATCCTTTAGAGTTTACCGCTTTCGGGTCCTGCGGACATAAGGAAGTTTGTTCAAGATGCGTCGCACGCATGCGCTTCGTGCTCAAGGACCGAGGATGCGTCTTCTGCCGCCAGGACAACGCGCAGGTCTACTTCACCCGGTTTATGGGAGATTACACGGCACGCCTTGGGCCGGAGGACTTTGATAAATTGCAGGTGCGGTGCACATATATTATAATTGTCAGTGACGCATTCCATGCGACCAGGGTTGGCCTGACTGTGCTTGAAATTCCCCGCCGCAGGCACGCGCGGACCGGCGCGAGCTCTTCACGCTGCCAGAAATTAACGGCTACTTCGATGATGAGAAGCATTTTCAAGGAATACGGTATGAGCGACAAATGTCACACACCTAGGCCGCAGGGCACGGGTCTTGAAACTGTTTTTTCCCCTCGCAGAGCCTTGTGCGGCTTTACGCACCCAGTTTTGGAATCCGGACCCGCGAAGGCCGCCCCAAAGTTCAACAACTTCAATGCTCTCAAGAAGCACATTGAGAGCACACTCGGCCAGTTCTTCTGTGACGTGTGCGTGAAGGGGAGAAAGGTGCGTGTTTTGCGCCGCGCGCATGGCAGGCGACACGGCGGGCGGCCGATGGCAAGCGCAGCTCTGATTACTGCAGACCATGTGGTGGGACACGAGAGATCTCTGGGATGCAAGGCGCATAGATGAGGCCTTGTAACCAATACTGGCCGAGCCAGTTGCACGTCACCAGTGTCTCCCGGCTTGGATTGAGAGGCACGGCAGACAGCAGGACAGGGCATTCTGCTCATGGCCCACTTTACCCGTGCCCAGCGCTCCTAACCGGAGAATCCATCCGATGCCACTTAGTAAGTGACCGCCCACATCCCACCTGTGGACGCCAGGTCTTCCTCAGCGAGCAGCTCGTGTACAGCAAGGATGCGCTGCGCAGACACCAGGAGACGGGGGATGAGTCCGGGCCGCTCGCGGAGAGCGGGTTCAAGGGGCACCCGCCGTGCAAATTTTGCCGCACGCGCTTTTACGACTCCAACGACCTGTACCGGCACATGGAGGGCTCCCACGAGCACTGCTTTCTGTGCAGGCGAGCAGCGCCGGACAAGTACGTCTACTTTCGGCATTACAAGGTGGGTCAGACCCGCGCCACGACCCGGGCCGCAGAGCCCACAGTTCGCTTGACGTGGGTTTCACATCCAGCGCCGTCTGTGTGCACTCGCTTGTGAGGGTTGACGACCTCTACCTTGAGACAATCCTATGAAACCGGAGGTTGCCTTGTGAGACAGTCCGTGGCCTCTGGTTTGCACCCATGTTTCTGTGATGGACACCGGACGGCCCGTTAGCAGCGTTCCTGACACTTGTCCCTCCCCGCGTTCCCTTCCTCGTATCGCTGATGGGACGCGCATCTATCTTCCGACGGGGCCAGGAGCTCGAGGGTAAGCGGCATCGGGTCGTAGGGCGGGGTCTGTTCCGTACCGCTTATGATGGCGTACCTTGACGGGATCAAGGTGCCTGTTTTGTTGGCGGTTGGTGTCGTGGATGTGCAAGGGGTTGTCACGCACCGCTGCCGGACAGCACCTTTCTGCTGAGCAGCAGACCGTCATCCTATCGGCGAGGACCGTGTTGCTCCGCTTGACTGCTACCCCTGCAGACCATTTCACGAAGGATCACCACCCGTGCCCGCACCCCACCTGCCTGGAGCGCAAGTTTGTGGTGTTCAACACGGACTACGAGCTGAAGGCGCACTTCGCGGCGGAGCACGGCGACGAGGTGAAGATGTCGGCTGCCCAGCGGCGCCAGGCGCTCACGATCCCGCTGCAGCTGCAGTACCGCTCGCGGGATGACGAGGAGACGGAGCCGGGGCCCAGCGCGCGGCTGGAGCGGGCCGGTAAGCGCCGGGCCGCACTGGCGGGTGGCGGCTATGTCTGCCTCTGCTGGGGTGCCTGCCTGCCTGCCCGTCTTGCATACGGCAGCACGCGAAGAGAGTGGGGCATGGTTGCCTGTGTGCCGCGCTGGGTGTGTAAGAGGCTTTAATGTACATTCGTACGCGTAGCCGGTGAAAGGCCTCACCGCGGGGCAAGGGTTGGGTCAGAGAGAGGCTACATGCTAACATGCAAATCCCTGCCGCTATGCCTCCCCGCATCGATTCCATCTCCCAAAGCCATTGTGATTGGCGGTGGACACAACATCGGCAGCCGTGCGGCGCGCAGCGGCCGTGGTGCGGCGGGGGGGATGCACCACAGCCGGTCGGAGCCCCAGATCGCTCAGCCGACGAGCACATCAGGGCAGGACGGCCCTACAGAGGTAAGAAAATTTTGACGCGGATGGCGGCCGATGCCTGTCGCTCAAACTTTAGACACTCCATAGCCAGGCAGCGATGGCCCATAGCCAGGCAGCGACGGCCCATAGCCAGGCAGCGACGGTCCATAGCCAGGCAGCGACGGCCCATAGCCGGTCAACGGGGTTAAGGAAGGACGGTCCGCCGGGTATGCGGGTGTCTACATTTTGCGTGACTCGTCCGTTCCGTACTGGTACGTGAATAGAAAACATGTTGAAGCACGTGCGCTCGAGCCGCGCAGATTCTCGCTGACTTGACACCGGTGGTCGCTGCATTGCATCGATGATACCTTCCCCCCGTGCAGTTGACCTTCAACGCGGAGGATTTCCCAGCGCCGTCCAGCTCTCAGCAGGCCGGAGCAGGGCCCCTGGGGCGATGGGCTGCGTTTGCGGGCACACAGGCCAGCGCCGGAAATCTGTCTGGAGAGGACTTTCCGGCGCTTCCGACGATGTCGAAGAACCAGCGGCGCAGGATCAAGGAGCAGCAGCGAACGCTGGCGGAGCGCCTCAGCGCAGCCGCGCAGCCGCCGCGCGTGCTCAACCGCGCAGGGCCTGGGCCCGCCGGTGGTGGCGCAGCCGCCGCAGGCGCGTCGAGCGGTGCAGGCCAGGTCCTTCCGGGGTCCGCCGACTTCCCGGCGCTCCGGGCGGCGGCACCGCAGGCGGCGCCGCCTCCGGCGCCAGCGGCGCCTCCGGCCTCGGTCTCCAGCAGCTCCTTCGTTGCTGCGCGCGCGGCGGACGTCGTTGCGCCTGTGCCCGCCAACCGCCGCCCGCCCGGCTTTGGGCAGGAGGAGTTTCCCGCCCTTGGGGGTCGCGCAAAGGCGCGGCAGGCGCCGCCGCCACCCTTGCCGACGGCCGTGTCAGGTTACTCGGATGCCGCCGCTCCGTCGTCGTCTTCGTCTTTGGCCACATCGACGTCCCTCTCTCAGACGGACGTGCTGCACAGCCTCTTTATGCGCCCGGGATCAGCCGCAGCAATCGCGTCGGCGGGAGCTTCGGACGCCTCTGCCTCCGCGGCGGCGGCCGACGCTGCACCGCAGCTCAACGCCGAGGACTTCCCGTCGTTGCCGGGTGGCAGGGCCAAGGGGCGCGGCGCGAAGGTCCAGCTCAGCAAGGCCTCGCCAGCCAAGGCGCAGGTCGCTGCCGTGCCCGATCCGGCCCCCGCGGCATCTTCAGCTGGCGGTGGTGGCGGCGGCGGGGTCTCGGACAGCTTGAAAGCCGCCAACAAGGCGCTCGTGGAGCGGATCAAGCGCCAGCTCAGCGGTGCGGCGTTCGACACGTTCAAGCAGCAGAGCATGCTGTTCATGCGCGGCGAGCTGGCGGCGGACGAGTACCACGACTACATGGTAGGCGGTGCGGTCTCGGGATGGATTGGGAAGTGGTGGGCCGCGTGGGAAGATGGAAAGAAGGGGCTTCTGCTTGGTTGAGTTTTGTCGAATACGTGCGTCGCGTATGGAACTTGCGCTACCGACGTCCCGGGCCCAGGGCCACCTGTTGCTTTTCCCGTTAGTGGTATCCGTAACAGCTGGGTCACAGCGCTGAAAGTGAAGAGGGACTGGGATCAAGAAGGACTGGGCACCGCGTCTGGATAGCCCTAAGTTGCGCGGCCGTGTTGTCAGATGTGTCCTAAGCCCAGCGGCTCCGGTGGGTTGGCTTTCCACACTGGGAAATGGCTGGCTTTCATCTGTCGCTTGACCGCCTGCACCTGTTCTGCATGCCGTCTTCATGTGGCCAGGTGAGCCTGGGTCTGCTGTCCTTGGTGGCGGAGCTGGTGTCCCTGTGTCCGGACACAACCAAGCGGCGCCTGCTGCTGGACGTGCACCGTGTCTTCATCTGCTCCCCCGCGGCGCAAGATCCGGCGCTGGTGGGCGCCGGCTGGATGCCGCCGGAGGCAGCGGTGGCCAAGGCCAACCGCGTTGCGCAGCACTCGTCCTGGACTTGCCAGCGCTGCGGACTCTGCAACGCGCCGGACGACGGCAGGTGCGAGTCGTGCCGGGGCCCGCGGCCGAGCGACGAGGAGCAGCTTGCGGCGGCAGCGGCGGCCGTTGCATTGGGGCCGGGGTCGGGTGCGTCGGCGGCTACGGCCGCTTCCCGAGGCGTATCGCAGCTGGCGGCGTTTATGGCGGCGGGGCCGAGCGGGTATGGAAGCGGGACCGCACCCGAAGCAGCGAGGCCGGTGCAGAACCCGCCGGCCGCGGACGACTTCCCGCCACTTTTCAGCGGCGGCGGGCGGCGGGGCGCAGCGGCGGCGGGCGGCGGGAGCCGCGGGGAGGCCGTAATGCACGACGCCGGCGGCGGTGGCGAGGCGGCAGCGGCGGCCTCTCCGTCGGGTGCCAAGGGAAAAAAGGGCAAGGGTACCACGATCAAGATCGGCTTGCCGACGTCTGGTGGGGCTGGCGGCAGCGGTGGCTCGCGGCCGCACCCCCAGAACGTCTGGACGCAGCCGGCGTTCAAGGCGAAGGCCGGCAACTCGTGGTCCGGACAGGGCGCCGGCAAGCTTAACAAGTTGCACGGGGCGATTAACGACGCCTGGGGGGAATAGAATGCATGGAAGGGGCCTGCGGCGACCGTGAGGGTGGGAGGGATGGAGAGCAGGGCTTGGGGCGGTTGCTCCGCGCGGTTGGACTGTCTGTACGATCGAAAGGGCGCGCCGGTTAAGGCTGTTGGGTTGCACCGGGGCGGGGGACTGGAGACGTTTCTGTTGGTCGGGTGGACAGATGCACTCGTTTGAAAACTAACCTGGCTTTGCGCACACGCAACTCAATTGGTTGATGTTCGCTGTTCAGGATAGTTCATGTAGATCGATCCTGGGCTTGGGCGGAGTGGTTTGCAAGCGCGAGCACGATGTATGTTATTCGTGTAAGCGGCGACACGACACAAGGGGCCCAGCCGCGAAGGCTGTAGTACATCGCTGTACTGCCGATGCAGCAGCAGTTGATCATTCTGTCCCGGACGTTGCTGCATCTGGCCGGCTGAACTGACAGTGGGGACGTGTCTCGTGCCGAATGTAACGTCTTGACAGAGGGTCCGCGCAACGATGAGCTGGTGCTCCGTGAAAGTTGTTATGCAGCGAAGGGGCCAAATGTCAGGAGCATGGGGAGCCCGGGGCCGGTGCTCCAGCGGACATTTCAGGGCTCCATTTTGGCCGGCTGGCCGGGAAATGGTTGCGTCTCTGCAAAATCACTGGCTCCCTGGTTCGATACAAAAGCCCTGGTTCACTTTTGCATTCCTTGCCCTACCGCTCATCCACGCTGCGGTTCCTTCACCCCTACCCTGGAGGTGAGGCACACCTCTCTCCCGCTGTGACTTATCAATGCTGCTACAGCTGCATGGTGTGTGAGGTGAGGCGGGCAACGAGGTCCTGCCCAAGCGAAGCGAACAACGCCTGGAACGCGCAGAAGTCCCGCACTGCGCTGCGACAGTGTGAGGACGGAGAAGAGAGCAACGCCGACGATGAGCACAACAGATGGAGCTGTAAGCGGCCTGTACGGCTTTGGCGGCTGAATGGCTGCCTTCTTGACGGTGTTTTCCTTTCCAACGCCACCTCTTCAAACCTGCATCGAGAGTAGGGCATCTGTGGGTGCTGTATGTGAGCGTGGCTGCACAGGACCTCACGGGCCTTATGCTCGCAGCCGTGTGCCTTGAAGCACAGTGAGGCAGTGTACGGCTGTGCGGGGATAGGACATTCGAGGTCACAGGTTCGATCCCTGTGGAGACCCCCGGCTACCGCTGGGTGTGAGATTATGGCTAGCTGCTATGAGTGGAGTTGGTGGCCGAGTTGATTGGCCAGGATTCACACGTTTGAGTGGTGGCGATCGCTGAACCCTCTGTCTCGGTGGTAGATTGGGTGAATGGATGAGGTCCGCCCTAGAAGGCAGAGCTATCCCAGTTGTCCAATGAGGATCGTCTGGAAGGTTCTGTGGTGCGGATGGTGCCCAGAGGAGAATGGGGCCATACCGTACAACTGTAACAATCTCTCTCTCTCTCTATCGGACGGCGCGGGCCGTTATGTGCGCGATATGACACTAGGGCCCGCGTGTGGCCTTGGCGGGTACGGCAGTACGGTGGTGCTGCAACTGAAATGACTCGCAGCAGCGGAACGGATGGGCTTGCGGCTGCTGCGGCAAGGGGGGTGCGAGCGTTGCGTTAAGGGAGCTCTGTGTCGGGGTCTTGAGCTAGCGCAAACCGAAACTGAACCCCAAGGCCCTCAGGCCGATGCCTCCATGACTGCCCAGCCAAGGAGAACACAAGTGCCAGCACAGTGGGATCTATATTGCTGCAGTGCGTGAAGTCACGGTGACCATCAAACTTCGCTGCTGCTTTCGGGGTGGTGCAGTACGGGTTGCCCTGCTCACTTCCCGCATCCTAGCTAAATCATATCCCTAATGTGTTAAGTGAATTGCTCCCATTTCATGCTGACAGAAGAATACATACAAAGCGCAGTGTGGCAGCTGCCTGCGCCCTTGCCTGCTGAAGTTAACCTCCATGAGCTCGGACCCGCATGAGTACAGTACAGACAAGCGTGTCATGTCGTCATTGCGTTATTGAGTCTCAATGGGAAACGGTACTAGTATTCACGAGCAGCCCGGGGATAAGTTCGCCTGGGTGGAGTACTGCAGGAGCGAATGGAGAAGCCAGCGCAGCCGGCAGCTTGATGAGGTGCTAGGTGAGCAGATTAAAGCTGCAGGCTGCGCCGATGACAGCTTCCGGGTACCGGGCACACGGTGCACAGCCCGCACATGTCAACCGCTGTCCTTGGGGCTGCGCTGAGCCGTGAAAATGGAAACAATTTATTGCGCATTTGGTGCTGTTTTTTGGCAAGGGTACCTGCGTACATGCCAAAGTAACAACTCTGTCGGGCGAGCTGTTGGGATACGCGTGGCGGCCCTCCTGGCGCCCTGTGAAAACGATAATGCTCGTTCATTACGGTTTGGCTCGCGAGATGCGTGCTCGCACGAACTGCATCCTTGGGCCCAGCCTGCAGTCGTACTGCAGGTCGCCGGAACCCCGGTCTGTCCCTCGTCTTGGGTATTGTGCCATCCTTCCGTTCGGCATCTGCATCCCACACCACCCGCCCGGGCGCTGATTACACATTCTTTTCGGGGGACGGCACTGCGCGCCTAGCGGCAAGGGCGCGGAAGAAAGCCCCGGTTTGTGGCGGAATTACATCTTCGCTTGCAACCCTGCAGCCCATCCACCTCTTAGAGGGGCGCTGCTCCACGGCCCGTGCCGTGTATCACGCCCCACCACCCACCACTGCCTGGCCCCTGCCCCCGCCCGCCGCCCGCCGCCCGCCGCTGGCCCGCCCCCAGGGCTGCAACGCCCTGCCCTGCGGCGGGGCCAGTCGTTTGGCAGCCTGGATGAAGTGGTTCGGAAGCTCACGCAGGTGCGCACTCAGGACACACGCGCGCATACACACACACACACACAAGCACGCAAAAGCATACACACTCCTCAACCCCTCTCCCCTTCAGACCCCCCTAACCGACATTGAGAGTCCGAGACCGACCGCCCTCCCCCCTGGACTGCTCCAACCAGCACCCCACGACGCAGCGCACCCAGTACGGCATCCCCTCCCTCTCCCCCTCCCCCTTCCCCTTCCGCCCCCAGGAGCCCCTCCCGCTCCTGCCCGACAGCGATGTGGACGGCAACGACCTCAAAGCCGCCATCGCCAAACTCAGCAGCGGCTCCATCCTGCACACCGAGAAGAGGGCCATCGAGCGACTGCTGGCTCAGCGCTACGAGGACGCACTCGCGATCGCCACCGCAGCAGCCGGCGAGCAGGCGGGCGGCGAGGCGGGGCTGGGGGGCGCATCCGATGTGCTGCGACAGGTAGGGGGGGTAGGGGGAGGCGGGGAAGGCGGGGAGGCGGGGCCACCGGGCGGGGCGGGGCGCAAAGGGCACGCACGAGGGAGGGTGGCGTTCCAGCGTACTGCTGGCAGCTGGGGTGTGAAAGCGGGTGCGCGGAGGGTGCCGTAGCGGGAGGGAGCGGTGTATGTAAGTGTGCGTGCATATGTGTGTGTGTGTGTTGTCCCGCAGGTGCTTGTGGTGTTCCGTCAGAACGGGCTGCCCACTGAGCTGGACCGCAGCGGCCTGGGGCAGCCGGCAGAGTGGCGGGTGCGGCTGCACGCGCAGCGGCGCAAGGTGTTCCTGGTGGTTCGGTCGCTGGTGCGGCTGAAGCGCGAGGTGCGGCGCCTCTCCGCGCCCATCCCCGACCTGGGCTGGCTGCTGCCGGTGGCGGCTCAGGAGCGGTGGGGGGAGCTCAAGGCTCTGGCGGCGAGGTACCGGCAACTGGGGGAGGCGCTGCAGGACATCGAGGTGGGGCGGAGGGGGCGGAGGCGGAAGCGGCTGACGGGGGAGGGAAGGGGAGGGGGGAGGACGGAGGAGAGTGATACAGTCCTGGGCTGGGCTGGGCTGGGCTGGGCTGGGCTGGGCTGGGCTGGGCTGGGCTGGGCTGGGCTGGGCTGGGCTGGGCTGGGTGGGCCGCCCCGCCTAACCCGCCCTCGCCCCGCCGAACCGGTACCCTAACCTCTTGGCCTGCGCCCCGCGTCTCTCGCTGCTGCGTCTGCTGCCGCTGCGGCCCCGCAGGTGGCGGTGTCCCAGCTGACCCAGCTTCGTGACACGCAGGGCAAGGTGCCCACCCCCCGCACCTCCATGGCGGGCCGCGCCTCCCCGCAGCGCACCCCCCGCAGCGGCCCGGGCCGCATGACCTACGGCCAGGGCTCGGCGGGGCGCGCAGTGAGCGAGTCCGGGGCCATCAACTCGCGGACCAAGCCGCGAACGTCACTGACCGCAGATCCGCCGCCGCCGCCGGTGGCGGGAGTGCGCGGCGGTCGCCGCAATGGCTCCGGAACCGAACCGACGGTGCTGCGGCTGCCGTCCCCGGGCGGCGGCGGCGCCGCCGCCGCGATCTTGGCGGCGACGGCAGCCGCCACCGTCACTACCGGCGCCCGGACGCCGCTGAGCGCCAAGAAGGCCGGCGCGGGCGCGGGCGGGCCGGATGGGGTCGCCGCCGCCGCGGCGGGGCCGCTGGTCCCCACCATCTCGGCGCAGCGCTCGGGCTCCGGATTGGTCCCGGGCGGTGTCGGTGCTGGCGCAGCCGCCGGCGGCGGCTCGGCGCTGAGCGGCTTGTACAACATGCGCTTGTCTGTCAGCGGCGGCAGCATCGGCACCGGGGGTGCACTGGCAGCACTCGTGTCGGCCGGCGGCGCGGGGGGAGGAGGAGGAGGAGGAGGAGGAGGAGGAGGAGGGGGAGGAGGAGGCATCCTGGCGGCCGCGCCCTCGCTTACGCCGCCCGCCGGTGCGGTGGGTTTGTCAGTGACCCACATGCGCATGTCCGCACCCGGCATGTCGCCCGGGTCGGGGTCGGGGCCGGGGCCGGCGGGGGCCGCACCGACGGTGTCTCCTCGGCTGTGGGTGCGGGAGTCGACGATGACGAGGACGGCGACCGGGATGGGGCCGGGGGCGCCGGGCGGCGGCTTCACAAACCCGAGTGAGTGACGGGGGAGGGGGAGGGGGTGGGGGGTAATGAAGAGGATGGAGCAGGGATGGGGGGAGGGGGAGGGAGGGGCAAGGGGTTCAGGAGGCGGCCACTTCCTGCGGGGGAGGTGGGTGAGGGAGGGAGGCTGGTGGAGATGCGGGCGCGCGCGGTGGGGCGAGGTGGGAATGGGCACGTGGGTACGGTCGCTCGCCTCAGTTCCATCGCTGCGGTTCCTACCTTCCTAACCTCCGTACCTCCGTACTCGTACTGCCTCTCCTGCCCCCGCAGTTCGACAGCCCTTCCTCACGACCGACGGCAGCCCTCCCGCTCCGCAGCCGCAGCCGCCCTCGTCGTCCCCGCCGCCGCCGCACACCCCCCTGCCCCGCGTGGCCCAGTTCCTGGACCTCACCACCTTCAACCCCAACGCCCCCCACAACTACTCACTGCCCTTCGAACCCCCCGAGCTCAACAACCACCACCACGGCGGCGGCGGCGGCGGCGGCGGCACAAGTGGCAGCGTCAGCGCCCCCGTAAGCACCCTCTTGACGCCGGGGCCCCCGGACAGCGCAACCTCCGCCGCCACCAGCCCCGCCGCCGCCAGGGCGGCGGCGAACGGCGGCGGCGCGCTGCGCAGCAGCGGCGCCACCGCCGCCGCCACGTCCCCGACGCCGCCGTCGGCGCCGCCGCCGACCTCCGCCGCGCGGCGGCCGCTGGGGCCGCTCTCCCACACCTCGCCGGCGGCGGCGGCGGCGGCGGGAGCCGCCGCCGCCACCCCCACCGGCGGCATGCTGTCGCCCTTGGCGGCGGCAGCGGCGGCAGCGGCGGCGGCGGCCGCGCAGCGGCCGTCCGGCGCCGGAGGCGCCGCCGGCGCTGCCGCTGCCGGCGGTGAGCCCCCTGTGCTGATCGCGGATGGCGAATCGGTGGATGCTGCCCTGGCTCGGTTCAAGTTGGCAGCTGAGGACACTCGCAATGCGTTGGTGGACACGGCCCGGCAGTTCCGGGGGGTGCTGGACCTGTGCAACAGCGCCTGGCCCGATCAACGCTGGTGGTTGGCGGCACACACGCAGGAGGAGGCGGCGCTGGATGACTGGACGGGTGGGTGGGTGGGGATGGGGGAGGGGGGGGCGGGATGGCGGGTGGCTCCTTGGGGTGGGTTCAGAAGAAGTACGAGGCGCAATAATGCCCTCTTTCCCCTTCTGGGGGGAAAGAGGGCATTAGGCAGGCCAGGCGGCGGCGGAGGCCGCGACGGGGGCGCGTGTCCTGGTTTTCTACACACAGACGAACGAGGATGATGACGACGATGACAAGGGCACGAGCCGCTCTCCGCTGCCGCCCTTCCGCCACCCCCACAAGAGCTAATCGCCCGCCCGCCCTCCCGCCCTCCCTCCCGCCCGCCGCCCGCCCTCCCGGCCGGCCGCAGTGTCTGACGAGTACGTGGTCCACCGGGCCGATATCGTCCGCTGCCTCAAGGCGGGGGCGGTGGCCTTTCAGTTCATGTGCGCCTCCGCCGCCGATGAGCCGCTGGTGGGGCCCACGGGCAACCGGTTCGACATGTGGACGAGCGACCCCTGGGAGGTGGCGGCGGACCTGGCGCCGGAGCGGGTGCGGGGAAAGGGGGGGCGGGGGAAGGGGGGTTGCGGGGGGCGGTGGAATCGTGGGGTACGGGGGTTATGGGTGGGGGTTGGAGGCGCGTGATAAACCATGAGGGCAATAAGGGCAACATGGGGCTCGATGGGGTCGAGGTCGGAGCTGAAGCCGTTGGGGCCGTTGGGGCCGTATCTCGCCTGCCGGCCTGCCTGCCTGCCAAGTAGGAAGCATCCACCGCTGTGTGGGTCGCCCTCCCGGGGACCCGGTGTTCCCACCTCGCCCCTGCTGCCCCGCCCCGCCCCGCCAAATCCTACCTGCCCCCCCACACACCCACACACACCCGCTGCCTCCCTCCCTTCTCACCCGTCCTTGCAAGCTCGCAGTTGGCGGAGGTTCAGGCCGCCTCTCAGGGCCCCCCGGGGGCTGGGGTTGGGGGTGGGGGCGGGGGTGCGGCTGAACGGCGGGTGGGTCTGCCTCTGGGTGTGCGGGTGCTGCAGCAGCTGGCTAACAGTGTGGCGGAGGCGGCGGGGCCCGCGGCTCTGGACTGTCTGCCCGTCATCCTGCACATCAGCGAGCGGCAGCGGGAGGCGATTGCGGCGGACATGCTGCAGTACGGCATCTACAGGTACGGCAAGGGCAGGGGCTGGCTGGGCGGTGGAAGGGCAGGGGCTAGGTTTGTGCGGGTGGGTGGTTTGACGGGCGGCGCTGAGATCTCTGCCCCTCCACCCTCGACCGGGTTGCGGTGCACCCGTCCAAACCCCGAAGGTTATCTTCACCCACTCCGGCCTAGGCGTGGATGCCCCGGCCCCCCGCCCCCGCCCCACCAAGCATCCCTCCCCCCCTACACGCACACACACACCCTCCCCCCTCCCCCCCCTCCCCCCCCCGCAGACGTCTGCGCAAGAATCTGTATCTGGTGGTTCAACGCAGTCAACCCGTGATGCGGTACAGTGCGGGGGAGCACGCCTACCTGCCCGCACCCGACCAACCCGAGTATACACCGGGAACCGGATACTCCATGTTGCAGGTGGGGGGGTGGGGGGGGAGGCCTTGGGGGTGGTGGAGGGGGCGAGGCAGGTACCTGCGGCCGCGGTGGGGCGGGGGCGGAGGCAGGTGGGCGGTGGGTGTGGTTGGGCGTTCGGCCTGCCCTTGACGCCGTACTTGGTCCTGGGGGGTTTAGCCTGAAATGACGCCCCACCCTCTCTCTCTCTCTCCCTCTCTCCGCCTCTCTCCACCGGCCTGCCCTGCCCTGCCACTCAGCTGCTGTGGCCGGGTCACGCCCTGTTCATGAATGAGTCGGGGGAGGTGGAGCGACTGCCGCACAGTCTGATGCAGCAGCTGAGGAGCAGGAACACGGAGTGAGGGGGGAGGGGGAGGGGGAGGGGCCGGGGTGGGGTAAAAAGAAAATATCGCAGCGGAGAAGGAGACGGCGTTAGCGGGGTGGGGTGGGGCCCAGTGTCCGGGGGTTGGAGGGAGGGTCAGGCGGGTGCCGCAACGTCAGCGTGTGTGTGTGGGGGAGGGGGAGGGGTCAATATGTTTTGGCTGGACCTGCGCCCCCCGGCGGCTATCTCTCATCGCCCTCCCCCACCTTCTTTATTGGCCTCTGCCCCCCATCCCCCCCACCCCCCCAACCCCCAACCCCCACCCCCCGGGGTTCCAGGTGGTTTGTGAGCCGCACGTGTACGGATCTGTCGCTGCTGCAAGGGGACGGAGCACTGGACATGCGCAGCATGGCACACATCTCGTACATGGTACGGCAGACCCCAGGCCCTACATGGCTGTACATGGCGCGGCGGTCCGTCTGTAGGGGGGGAGGCGGGGGGAGGGGGGCCGGGCAGGGGCCCGACGAACCAGCCTTCTCCCCGCCCTCGCCCCTCGGCCCCTGCCGGTTGCTGCGACCAGTACCAGTACCAGTACCAGTACCAACCGACTCGTTGCACTTAACGCCCACCCTCCCCCTCTCCCTCCCCCTCCTGGGCCCTGGGTCCGTTCGCCCGCGTCACCTCCTCCGTCCCTCCACTGTCGTACCTCCTTGACTTCCTGGTACTTAAAGCCTCACCCAATCCCCACCCCTCCCCTCCCTCCCCCCCCTCAGTGGAACACCCCCCACATGCGCTACAGTGTCGTGGTGGAGGCCGCCTCCACCTACGTAAAGCACCGGGACATGATCCAGCAACACGGCTCCGTACTGCTGTGCCGCAAACCCAAGGTGTCGGGCATGGTGCTGGGGAGGCTGGACGGGGCGGTGAGGGTCGACCGGTACGGCGGACCCAGCGGCGGCGGTGGCGGCGGCGGTGGCGGCGGCGGTGGTGGCGGTGTGGGTGGTCGGCCTCAGCTTCCTGTGGTTGAGCTGTTGGCGTGTGAGCTCAACTCGGGGCACATGCAGGGGGAGCTGGCGCAGATCGCTGCCGCCAGGGCGAGCGCCACCTCGGTGGGGATAGGCAGGTGGGTGGGGGGGGGTTGTGGGTGTGTTTGGGGGTGGGTGGGTTGGGTGTTTGGGGGTGGGTGGGTTGGGTGTTTGGGGGGTGGGTGGGTTTGTTTGGGTGTGGGAGGGGGAGATATTCATTGGGCAGGCGGATGAGGCGGATAAGAGGGCGCTGGAGGAAGGAAGGAAGGAAGGAAGGAATGTGGAGTTGGGTGGAAAGAGGGAATGGGGGCGCGAGCAGCCTGGCAGGTAACGCCCGCCCCCGCCAACTTGCCCTCCCCCCTCCCTCTCCCGCCATAACGCCCCGCCCCCATTGCCCTCTCGAATCTCACCCCCCCTCCCCCTTCCCCCCACCCCCCCCCGCAGGTACGTGTTCCGCTTCGAGGTGCTGTCCGGCCTCCTCACCGGCCCCACCGTCCTCAGACCCAAACTGCTGCCAGTCGCCGAGCTCCGGGCCCAACAAGCGGTGGCGCACCCCCCCACCCGACCCACCCGCCGCCGCTCCTCCCTGCTCCTACACCCGGACGATACCGCCAACGCCATCGCGGCGGCGGCGGGCTGGGGGGCGCTGGCCGGCGCATCAGGCGGTGGCGGTGGTGGAGGCGGTGGCGGCGGTGGTGCGCCCGCCATGTTCCCCTTTCCCACCCCCGGCAGCGGCAGTCTGAGTGAGAGCCAGTTGGCCTTCGCCGCGAGTCAGGGTCTGGACACGTTGATGTTGCGGCTGCATCTGTCCATGAGCGACCTCACAATGCACCATGTGGCCAAGGTGGTGGCGCTCAAGGCGCACCGCCCGCCAGTATGGGTGCGGGGACCGCAGGTGGGGGGTGTGGGGAGGGTTTGGGGGGGTGGGGGTGGAGGGGGTGGGGTGGGGGGGATGGTCCGGCGCTTGCTCACTTGCTTGCGGAGGGAAATGGGGGGATGGGGGGCGGGGTGTGTTGCAAAAAGTAGTGGGGCATGGGAGGGTGGGAGGGGGCCAGAGGG
Organism: Pleodorina starrii; assembly: GCA_030267565.1. Classification (NCBI taxonomy): domain Eukaryota; kingdom Viridiplantae; phylum Chlorophyta; class Chlorophyceae; order Chlamydomonadales; family Volvocaceae; genus Pleodorina; species Pleodorina starrii. Next base: position 1,238,317 of record BRXU01000027.1, read on the forward strand.
CGGACGCGGGCGGGGGGGGCTGGGTGAGTGGGTGGAGGACAGACGGGGGTTGGGCGGGAAGGGCAGGAGGGGAAGGGGTGGAGGGCGAGGCAAAGTGCGCTCCTGACCCCAGGGCAATGGACGTTCCCTCTCCTTCCCCGACCCCCCACCCCCACCCCCCACCCCCGCCCACACACACACACCCTCAGGACGGCCCCCAGCTGGTGGAGCTGCTGGTGGCCTCCGATGCGAATCTGGGCGGTGCGGCGGAGCGACTGGCGGCCAAGATGCCCTCATTCGCTCGGCAGCAGAAGCCCGGACAGAACATACTGGTGTTTGTACAGGTAGGGGAGGGGAGGGGAGGGGAGGGGAGGGGAGCCGGCGCGTGCGAGCGGGTGTGGGCGGGTGAGAGTGAGACGAGGCACGTTGCGGCTCGACACGACACGACCTGACACTACACGACCTGACACGACCTGACACGACACGACCCCTCACGGCCCGGCCCGGCACCCCACCTCTCCTGGTCGGCGCGTCAGGTCGCCGCCGAGCAGTAGGGGCAACACGACCGGCCGCTTGCGGGGCTCCGGGCACCCCGCGGCACTCCGTTGTGCCTTGCCCTGCCCTGCCCTGCCCGGTGCCCTCGCGCCCGCGCGTCTCCTCCCTAATGCCCCGCGACGTCTCGCGCCCTCCCGCGCACACATCGACTTCCCCCCCCGGGCCCTGGTCCCCCGCCCCTCTCCCTTTGCTGCGGTGTCGTCCTTACCTCCCTCCCTCTCCCCCTCACCCCCCCTCACCCCCCCTCACCCCCCCTCACCCCCCCTCACCCCCCCTCACCCCCCCTCACCCCCCCTCACCCCGCCTCACCCCCCCTCACCCCCCCACACCACCCCACACCCCCCCACACCCCACCCCACCCCCCCTCACCCCCCCTCACCCCCCCTCACCCCCCCTCACCCCCCCTCACCTCAGGACAACAGCGTCAGCCTCACCGCCACCAATGTGGCTGCCGGCCTGGTCCGCCGCGAGAGGGGTGACCGCATCCACTTGCTCACGGTGGTGCCCTCTGAGGCGCAGCGGGGCGAGGGGGCGGCCCTCCTGGAGCGGCTGATGAAGGCATTCAGAACACATGTAGACGTGGTGACGCACGTCATGGTGGGGACTGGGAGGGGAGGTGGGATGGGGGGGGAGGTGGGGAGGTGAGGGCTGGGGGTGGGGTGGGGGATGGACAACCTTTGGCCGCATGCTCGTGGGTTGGTTTCTGGTTCGCCCCTGGTTGGTGTTGCCATCAGTCGGGGGTGCAAGGCAGCGAAAACGCAGCACAGCGCGGCGGGTGGGATGGGCAGGGGCATGGGCAGGGCGCCGCGCTTGAAGGGGTGGGGCGCTTCGGGGGTTGGGAGTATTAGGGGCCCTGGCCGAGGTGAAGGGACGCGTGCTGTGGGGCACTGGCGCTGGAGCGGGAGCGGGAGGTGGGACAGGGGGGCTGGCGGCTGGCGGGATGCGTTGGGGGGACGGAGGGAGGTGGGTGAGGTGTGGTGCCCCAAGGGGGGGGGGGGACGGCGCAGGGGCCTGCAGCCCAGTGGCACCGCCTCACACACAAACCCACACCCACACACCCGCGTCACACCGCCCCCTCACAGAGCCAGGACGGCCGCGGTCTGCTCGAGTGCCTCTCCGACCTGGTGGCCCAGCAGCGCTGCGGACTGCTGGTGGTGGGCTCCACTTCCATCACCGCTGTGGCGGCAGTGGCACCGCGCAATGTGCCGCTGCTGCTGCCCGGCATGGCGGCCGGAGGAGGCGGTGGTGGAGGAGGGCGGGCGGGTGGTGGAGGAGGCGGTGGTGGAGGAAGGGCGGGTGGCGGCGGCGGCCTGGGGGCCGGCGGCGGCAGCTTCGGTGGTGGTGGCGGTGGTGGTGACGACTCGCCTTCTGAGCTGCTGCTCTCCTCCGTGGCTCTGTCCATCTTGCGAACCTTTTCTCTGCCGGTGGTGCTGGTGACTGCGAACACCCGGACATACCTCAAGGTAAGAGGGGTGGCGGGGTGGGGTCGGGGCGGGGCGTGTGGAGTGGGCGGCAATGGTGGGAGAGCGCCCCCAGCGGGCGACGTTTCTGCAGCTGCCTGGCGGCATGTGTCGGCATTTCGGTGTCTCCTCCTGGGGGGGGGGGCGCCGCTGGGCCACCGATCGCGCATCCCCCCCCCCCCGCCTCCGGCAACCCTCCCCCGCAACCTTCCCTCCCTCCTGCTGCTGTTGATCGGTGTGCCTCACCCGTCCCCCTACCCCCTCCCCGCACACACACACACTCTCAAACCTCCCACTCACCCACCCACCCAACTACACAGCGCCACTCGGACGCGGTGGCCAACGGCGGCCGCCCCGCCCGTCACCCGGTGGGCGGTGTGGGGGGCGCCAGCAGCGGGCGGCTGGCGGCCATGGCGGTGGTGGAGCGGCACAGTCGGCCCATGTTGCACCACCTCACACGATATCTGCTGGAGCCGTCGCTGAGGCAGGACGCACTCACTCTCACACAGGTGGGTGTGGGGGGGGTGTGCGTGTGGGGGGTTGGTTGGTTGGTTGGTTGGTTGGTTATTCCCACACAAGGAGGGGGGCACAGAGCAAGAGCAAAAGGGGAGGTTCGTTCCCTGTTGGAGAGAGTGGAGCGATTGGGCAAGGCTCCTCGGCAGATGATGCCCAACCCAACCACCCGCCCGCCCGCCCAGCGATACAGGAGCAGAAAGACGGGTGTGAAAGTGCGGCTGAGAGGTGTGGGGTTTGCTTTTGTCGAGGACTGATCCGCTGGGGGGGGGCTGGCTGCCCAGTAGCCCCAGAGCGCACCCACTCACGCCACGATGCTGTGCATGTGTGCGAGTAAACGCGACGGCGACGAGACCCAGGTGTGTGCGTGTGCGTTGTCATCCACCCATACACCGAGGCCGTCAAGTCTCCCCCCTGTCCCCGCCCCCGTCCCCGTCCCCCCGGGCACCCACCGCATGGGCGGCTGCCCCCACCCGCCACCCGCCCTCACCCCGCCACCCACCCACCCTCGCCCCTGCAGGTGCTGCCCCCCGGTCTGGCCCCCGGCAACGCCGGATACGACCCCGCCTCCATTCAGTGCGTCGCGCTCAAAACGTTGATGGCCAACTTTGAGGGCATCGCAGCGGGTAGGGCGTAGGGCGCTGGGGGCGGGAGGGAAAGAAGAGCCGAATACCGGAAGGCGCCCCTCGCTGCGGCTCTCGTCTTTTTCACCCTCCCTCCCTCCCTCACTCCCTTCAACTCCCTAATGCCTTACCCTCCCCTGTCCCTGTCCCTGTCGCTTCCGCTCCCGCTGCCGCTGTCGCTCACCCCGCCCCCTGCCTGCCTGCCCTCTCCGCCTGCCCGCAGCCAACGACTTCCACACGCCGTCCAAGCTCCTCATGCAGGGCGACTGGCACAACGCGCTGTGTGCCGCCGCTCGCGACCACGGCGCGCAGCTTCTGTCCCTGCAGCTGGCCCCCGGCTCCACCAAGTCACTGCCGCCGGCGCTGCTGCAGCTGATCCGCTCGGCGCCCTGCCCCGTGCTGGTGTACCCGGAGAAGGGGGTCGTGCCCGGGGCCTCGGAACTGCTGGGCAGGGAGGACGGAGAGTGAGCGAGCGAGTGGGTGGGTGGGTGGGTGAGTTAGTGCAGGGAGGTTGGGGGGGAGGAGAGGAGGTGGTGTCCGCTCTTGCGTTGGCGGCGGTGTGTGTCGGGGGTGGGGGAGGGGGGGAGGACACGCGGCGGCGGCAGGGCACGCACGATGACCCATCATGGTGCTTTCACTTGCTGCAGGCAGCTGTGTTATTTTGAGTTTCGTTTTCGGAGCAGCTGTTGCCGCTTTTTTTATAAGATTTTGTTTGGGTGAAGGGCCCCCCGCGGGTGTCGATAATGAGGCGGGTGGGGGGCGGAGGGCGGAGGGTGGGGTGCCGGGTTGGAAATGCGGGCGTGCGCGATGACCCGATGACTCGTATGTACGCATGCACGCTCGCTCTCGTCTTCTGCGCACAACACACGTTTCCAGTTACGGACTGGTGGAGGGGGAGGCGCCGGACGGAATGCGGGGGCGGGGGCGGGGGGTTGCGTGAGGGCGGTGCCGCACTGCACCGCACTGCACATTGCGAGAATGTGCCGAGACCTCCAAACCTCCGTGACCCCCAAACCTCCGTGACCCCAAGCCTCAGGACCACGGCTGAGTGCAGCGAAGTGCGCAACGAACGAAAGAGGTGCACATGGAAGGGCAGCAAGGTGATCGAAGCCCCGGGTGTGTGTTTTCTCATGCCTGCCTGCCAGCCCTCCCACACCGCCATTTTGTTTTGCACGTGTACGTGTATGTATTGCACCGTTTACCGTCTTGCAGCGTTGTTGGCCTTCTGGCCTTCTGGCTGACCTTCGGATTCGGTTGGGGACAGGGCATACGAGGCAGGTTGGCTACATGGCTGGACGGACGTGGCGACGTTTCTCTTTGCGGCGGCGGCACACGCCCGGGTGCCATATATACGCAGTCGCGGCGACGCGGTGCTCGTTCTTAAAAAGTCCCCTCGTGGGGGGCCGTTGTGGTGCATACAATGAGTGCCTTTCGGGGCATTCGGTGCTGTACTGCTGTTGGGCCGTCCGTGCGCTGAACATGACAGCACTCATCTCCTTGACGTGACTCTCGCTGAACGCATCGGGAGGTTCCGGCGCCACACACCCAAATATGTCCCGGCGCCATTTAACCGATGTGTGTAAAGTGTGGTTTCGCATCGTGAGGACGGGAGCGTGTCGTCCCGAGGTTCCGGCGCCACTTGAACGCGTGTGTGTGTGTAAGTAGTGTGGTTTCGCAGATGGACTTCAAACTGATGTTGTTACAGGGGCCTGCAGACCTTCCGCACAGTCGTTACGAGATGTGGAGCCAGCGGACCAACGGACCCACAGCAGCCGGCCGTGGATTGCACAGCGGATACGACCCACCCACCCACCGGGGGGGGGGGGGGGAAAGGCAGAAGTCCAATCAGACCCAGACAGCATGAGCCACACACAGAGCCGCAGGGCAGCCGCAGAGGAAGCCGCGACCCGACCCGGGGGGCATTGGGCCATGCAGCTTCCCACCCCACCCGGCGACGGACCCCGGACCCGGCCACCAAAAAATGTTCACACCGCTTTCGATCTGTGCGATTACTAACGACAGTGTGTGGCTGTAAGGATGCGGGCGGAAGCGCTTCTCCTTACACGTGCCATGCTATGTGTATGCGGCACACTTGCGCGGCTGTCAGTGCTCTTTGTAAGAGCACTGACAGCCGCGCAAGTGTGGATAGCGTCATCCTGAGATAAAAAGTCGCTCGCGCGACGACTCCTGCAGAACCCGGTTCACGATACGGAGCGACGGCTCCCAACTACATTTCCCCCAACTACCGGTATCTCGCCCCGCCATCAGAGATCAGACCCACGTGCTGTCCACGCCCCTTCAACTCCCGCGCACCCGCCTCCTGCAGACCCCGATTGCTGACTGACGCATCGGCCAACTTGCCCAACCCCCCATGTTGCTAGCAACGTCACACACACACATGGGGAGAGGCAGATGAGACCCCATTGGAATTGGAATCTGTTCCCATCCCCCCACCATCTATCGCACCACCTCAGGACCTCCGCTCCGGGCTTGTCCACCCTTCCCCTTCGCTCACACACACGAACGCAGCCGCGTGCTGCACACACAAACACACACACCACGCACTTCCAAATCAAACGCTGCCACCCTATCTAGACCGTTTCTCCCTAATATGGCAACCCAGCCCGGCTCCACGCGGACCCACACATCACCGCGCTCCGGTCGCCGCCGCCGCCGCCGCCGGTGACGCTGCAGCCCCCGGCCCCAACCGCGCTGCCGGCGACATCACCCCCGCCGCCGGCGACGTCACCCCCGCAACCGGCGCCGCGGCGGGCAGCTGCGGCAGCTCCGCCAGACAGTCCGCGGGCAGCCGCTGCACCCAGCCCTTGTGCCGCAGCAGTCTCAGCATGTCCTCCAGCAGCGGTATGGAGCCCAGTGTGGCGGCAGAGCCCACCAACACCAGCTTGGTGCGCGACCGAGTGATGGCCACATTGAGCCGCTGCCAGTCCGCCAGCAGCCGCCCGGCACTGCGGGAGGCGTTGCAGCGCACGAAGGACAGCAGGATGGCGGCCTTGTCGCGACCCTGGTACTTGTCCACAGTAAGCACCTCCACGGACCCGCCGCAGACCCCGGCCCCGCACCCGCCGCCTTCGGCGGCGGCGGGCGGCGGCTCCGCCGCCGCCAGCCCCGCCAGCGCCTGCTGCAGCGCCGCCACTTGGGCCTTGTACGGCGACGCGACGCCGATTTCGCTCGGCGGCAGGCCCCCCGCCACCAGCGCGCATGCGACGGCGTGCACCAGGCCCACCTCCCCCCGGTTGACCATGCCCTCCTGGAGCGCCACCTCCCGACAACCCGCCGCGCCGTCCGTGTCCAGAAACACCACCCGGCACTCGGGCCGCAGCAGCGCCAGCAGCCAGCCGGGGAGCGCCAGGCCGCGAGGCCAACACGACGCGGTCGCGGTGGTGGTGGAGGGGGAGGTGGAGGTAGAGGGGGGCCGTGGAGGCGAGATCGAGGCCCGGGAGGAGGCAGTGCCGTACTGCGCGAGGGCGGCGAGGTACGGCAGGTGCAGCGCGGCGCCTGCGACGGCGTCGTTGCCACAGAGCATGCGGCCGTTGTAGACGAGGCTGTTGCTGAGGGCCATGATGTCGGCGGCCATGCGGTACTGGCTGCGAAGGGTGACCACGGCCTGTGCCGCAGACAGACAGACAGGGGGGTGGGTGGGCGGGTGGGCAGATATGCAGGCGGACGGTGGGTGGGTCGGACAGCAGGCAGCGCCACGGGGAGAAGGGAAGGGGAGAAGCACACACACACGTGTCAGCAGAGCACACGAGCAGCCCCCCCGTTCATGCGCTGTCCACACACCGCCGAATCAGCCGTCGGCGCAAGCACGAGGCCTCCACGACCTGCGGTGGCGAGAGCACAGGTGGCATAGGCGCCAGACGCTCCACATACCCCATACAGGTGCTGCGGTGCGACCCGAACCGAACCCATCCCCAAACAAGCTGCAGTCCGGAAGCCGGGCTGGAATGCGGGGTAGGGTAGGGTAGGGTAGGGGCGGAGTGGTGGCAGAGTGAGGGCCTCGGCGCGGCTGCGCCATTCATCGCACCCGCACCGCACCCCACCGGAGCTCGGACCCTGGGCTGCATCCGCCCCCCCAGCCCCTACCCAACCCACCTGCGGGTGCGCCTCAGACAGGCGGCGGAAGAGGCTGACCCCCAGTCCTCCCTGCGCCGCCTCCCTGCTCACCACCAGCGGACTGAGCTGGTAGTGGTCGCCCACCAGCAGGAAGGAGCGGGCCAGCGCCAGGGCCCCCAGGGAGGCGGGCAGGGTCACCTGGCTGGCCTCATCCAGGATACACACTCCGAATGTGCGGCCAGCCAGCAGAGGGTGGTGCACGGACAGGCAGGTGCAGCCCACCTGGGGGTGTGTGTGGGGGGGGGGGCCGGGGGGGGGACAAGGGCGTGCGTGCGTGTGTTTGGGGAGGGGAGACAGAGGAAGGAGGAGGTGCAGAGGAGCGGGACAAGTCGGCGGTACCGGCGGTACGTTGGGAAGGGCGCAGCCCGAGGGGACGGCGGGCACGCGCGCGCAGACGCAAGCTGCTGCGATGCACCACCTCCACCACAGCACCACCACCAGCACCACTACATGGGTGGATGGGGGCAATGGGTGGATTGACCCACCGCGTCCCACCGCTGGCTGGGCAGAGCGAACAAGCTGGGTCGTGTCTGCTACTGCGTGCAGCAGCTACCGTACACAGCAGCATTCCCGGGTACAAGCCACGAAAGCCCTGCACTGGTGGTCCTCGCGTCGCTTGCTGGTGTCGCTTCGCTTCGCATCCTGCCGTGTGTCCACCCACCACGTTGACTCGGCCCATCAGCTCATGCAGCCCCGCCACGGAGGTGTCCGGGTGCACAGAGCCGCCCGGCATGTGGGGCCGCACCGCGGGGTGCACCGACTGCGCCGAGCCCAGCCGCACAAACGACACGGGGGTGCCCATGAGCTTGAGCAGGATGTTGTCCACGGCGCTGTTGGTGTACGACGCCACCAGGATGCTCGTCCGAGTCTCAACCAGGGCCTGGAGAGCGCCCGGCGAGGAGGGGAGCCGGGAGGGAGGGAGGGGCGGGAAGGAGGGGAGGGGAGGGGAGGGGTACAGCCGCAGCAGCAGCAGCCGTGTTATCAACACAGGGAGAGCTGGGAGAGGTGATGGTGGTGGTGTGTGTGTGGTGGGGCGGCGGTGGTGGTGTGTGGTGTGTGTGTGTGTGGTGGGGGAACGAATCTTGGGGTTTCTCGGCAGTGTAAGAAGGGCCTGGTGGGGGCCTGGTGGTGGTCGGGCGGCCCTACCCGGATGATGTGCACGATGGTGGTGGTCTTTCCGGTTCCCGGCATGCCCAGCAGCAGTGCATAGTCCTGCATGGCCAGCACCCGCTGCACCGCCTCCAGCTGCTCGCCATTCATGCGGCAGGCGGCCTCACGCAGGTAGGCGTTGGACTGCAGCTGCTGGCTGCTGGCGGAGGAGGCGGAGGAGGCTGCGGGGTGGGGGGAGGGGGGGGGTGGGGGGCACATCACAGCATATCACATACGGGGAGCCACATCCGGTCAGAGCCGACACAGGCCACAGAACCAAGGCCAAGGCGGCGGCGGAGGGAAAGAAACCGACCAACGGGCTGGGAAGGGGGCGGGAGGTAAGCGCGGGAGCTCCCTTGTGGGGGCCGCGGACCAAGGGACGGGTGTTGCTGCGGCCCAGCCCCTCATACAGGCCGCGTGAACACAGCGCAATACAACACGACACGCATCGTCCCATCATACACCATTAACATACCCTGTGTCCAATAATGTCACTGTCACTGCCCCCACACGATGCCCCCCACCCCACCCCACTGCTCTCCTCACCGGACAGCTGCGAGGCTGCTGCGATGCTGCCCGGTCCCAGTCCCTGCTGCGGGGCCTCCAGCTCAATGACCAGCTTGCGCAGCTGCATCAGGATGCCCTCCCGCCGAGCAGCGGCAACGCCGTGGCCGCCGCCTCCGCCGTTGCGGCCACCACCACCACCACCACCACCACCACCGCCAGACCACCCAGACCCCGCGCCGGGTACTCCCAGCAGCGCCAGATTGAGACGCAGCTGCGCAAAGAGGGAAGCGGCCTCATCGCGGTCGAGGCGCCAAGTGACCCGCGGGTCGCTGCTGCCGCAGCCGCAGCCGCACGAGCCGCAGCGGCCGGCAGAGGCGGAGGCACCACACCCGGCGGCAGCGCCTCCGGCGCCTCCACCGACGCACATGCATGCCGGGCGCGGTCCGTCTCCGAGCTTGACGTACTTGAGCTCCTTGCGGCTGGCCAGTGTCAGTGTGTCCTGAGAGGGTTGCGTGGAGGGTTGCGTGGCAACATGGCATCGAGGGCGCATGATGCCCCAGCGCGAGGCGGGAGACACGGTTCTCCAGCACAGCTGTGAGCTAGCCAGCGCTGTGTGTGTGCCGAGTTCTTCTGCGGCCGATGCCCCAGGGGAGAGGGCAGACCGCCTTGCGGCTCGCAGCACATCGCATCTGCACATCCATCCTCACATCGGCTCGGTCCTCACGCATCGCACCGCATCGCAGCCGCAAGCAAGCCAGGGTCTCCCACGCCCCCTCCCCCCACTGGGGATCGGGGAATGGGGTGGCGGTGGTTGGAGAGCAGGGCCTGCAGCAGTAGCCCGGTCCGTAGCTCCGTACTCACCCACCGCACCCACCGCCCCACCCACCTTGGTAACCTCCACCACGGTGACGCGCGCGACCGCCGCGTGGCGGCCCTCCACCCCCAGCAGTCCGCAGTCCCCGGGCGCAAAGCCGCAGCTCAGCAGGCCGCCCCCGGCGCCGCTGTCGGGGTCCGTGGAGCCCTCCAGGGGGGGCTCAGGCGGCGGTGGTGGCGGGGCAGGCCCGACGGCATCCGGATGGCGCCTGAACACGTACACGAAGCGCTGCTCCGCGGCCCCCTCCCCGGGCGGCACCTCCCTCTCCAGCAGCAGCTGCGCCACACAGCCGCCCAACTGCTCCCGCTGGGGCCCACTGAGGGCCCACACCTGGGGGGGTTATCCACGTATAGGCCGGAGCCCGTGAACGGTATGAAATCAGAAAAGTCCTTCCTGTCTGCAAAAGAAAAACGAGGTAAACTTGCAAGCAGCAAGGGCGTTAGATACAAACCGAGAAATTGTAGCGAGTCCGAGTTGAGCCGCCACGTGACGAGGACGAGACGAGACGTAATGGGTGGAAGCTGAAAATTCGCTGAGGCTGTGAAGTGACACGTTGCTGAACTGGTCGAGAAAATGCGGCTGGGATGCAAGGAACGCCCCAATCCCCGAAGCCCGCGAGGACCCAACTCACCTACAGCAGGCAAAAAAGGACGCAGAGCAAGGAAAGGGCGACGTCAACAGACCGGAAGAACAGACGCAGGGACAGCGTTACCGGCGAGACCCCCATGCGAATGCGGCTGGAGCTGCGGCTGATAATGTCGAGCTGGCTGATCGAGAGATGTTAGTGGGTGGGGGGGGAGCGGGGGGGGGGGCAGGGGAGCATCATTTCGGGAGGTAGAAAATGATACCGCAGCGGAGACGAGGACGGCGTTAGCGAACGGACCCTGAACCCAGTAATACTTACCGAACATACCTGTAACCTTACCGAGCTGAAAAGACGCTGCGACCGCGTCGCCGCCAGACCAACCCGGACGGACGATTACGCGCGACAGCACAAGAACGGCACGAACGCCCGGACAAAACAACCCGACAAATTGTAGACTCACCTGCGCTCAATGGAGGAGGCGAAGCGGGAAGATACGAAGGAAAAAGGGCGTGAGTAATGGCAATGGGCAACGGCATTGGCAGCGAAGGAAGGAGCGAGAAGGCAAGCAATCAAGGCAGGACACACAGAAACCCACGAACGAGCTGGGGCGGCGACGCGGTGCAAAAGAGGGCAAGAAGGGGCAGCAGGGCATAGAAGAAAGGGATACGGAAGGGCAAAATGTACGACGGGCAGGGGGCGGAAGGCAGAGGAGATGGGGCAGAGGAAAAGAGAAAGGCAAGGCGAATGGCAGTGGGAAAGACAAGGGCAGAAGGCAGACGAGTGTGGAAGGACGTAAGGGCAGGGGGAGGGGTACGAGGCAAGGGCAGGGACGAGGAGAAGGGAAGAACGACGGCAGGAAGGGGAAGGGCAGAGGCAGCGGGGCGCGGGGAGACGATGCGCAGGAGGGGCCGGGTGGCGGACCGTGAAGAGTCGGCTCCCCACCACACCGGCCGAGCGCGCAGGCCACCATGCATGAGGGGCCTGGGTCAGGGGCAATGCGGCCCAGGGGGTGGGAGGGCTGGGGTGGGCTGGGGGCGTGCTGGGGTGGGGGGGTGGGGGTGGGGGTGGGGGGGGGGTGTGTGTGTGGGGGGGGGGGGTTGGGTGGGTTGGTGTGGGGTGTGGGGCGTGGGGTGTGAGGGTGAGAGGGGGAAAAAAAGGGGGGCCGGTAGGGGAGGGAAGGCGGGCGAGCAGACAAGGGGGCGGGCAGGGGGGAGGAGTTCGGGAGGGAGGGGGCGTGTGCGCAGGCTTGGACCTACCGCGCAACCACAGAAACACAGGACCGGGGGGGGGCGCTCAACGCCCCCCTCGGGGACCCACACACGGAACCCGCCCCTCAGCGCCTGCCCGGCAGCCCCCTGGACCGTGCAGGACCCGAAGCCCCCCTGGACCGTGCCGCGGGCGGGTCAGTACGGCATCTTGCGCACTGCACATGGCCCCCCTCATCAGGTAATATCCCAGGTAACTGCGTTGCGTTCCCTCGCCCCGGGCCGTTCTAATTACCCCACACCCCGAGGTGGCTGGTTAGACTGGGTCCAAGCAGTGCCCGCAAGCAGGCGGGCGGGCTGCAGCCCACGATAGCACCAGCAGCATCAGCAGCATCACCGCCCGGGAAAGAGCAAGGGGCAAGGGGCAAAGGGGACGTCCCCGCGTCCACTCACGTCTGCCCTGCTCGCTCGGAGCGCCTGCTCCTCCAGGTCCACCAGCCGCACCCATTGCGCGAAGAACGCGGCGGCGGAGGGGGAGATGCCACTCAGCCGCTCACGCAGCGACGGATGAAGCTCCACCTCCTCCACCGGCCCCGACCCCGACGCCCCCGCCCGCCCCCGCCCGTCGGCGGCGACGCCGTCCGGCCCCCCCGCCTGCGCCGCCGCTGCGGCGATGTACAGCGCGCAGGTGGCTGCCACCCCGCAGTAGTTGCACTTCCGGTCGGCCTCGTGGGCGTGCAGCGGCGGCGGCGGCTCCCTGGCTGCCCCCACCAGGTGGGTGGCCAGGCGGTTTCGGTGCATGATGAGCGCCGCCAGCTCGTGGTGGGCGTACCGCACCGCCTGCATGGTGGGCTTGTTGCTGTTCCACAGCAGGCCGGTGCGCACGGCGGTGGCGTAGCGGTCCTCCATCAGCAGAAGGTAGAGAAGCACCTGCAGGGTGGGGCGGGTGGGTGGGCGGAGGAAGGGAGGGAGGGAAGGGAGGGGGGAAGGGAGGGAGGGTAAGGAGGGAGGGTAAGGAAGGAGGGTAAGGAAGGAGGGTAAGGAAGGAGGGTAAGGAAGGAGGGTAAGGAAGGAGGGTAAGGAAGGAGGGTAAGGAGGGTAAAACATCCATGCCATGGCGGAGGGAGGGCGACGGCAGGGAGGAGGAAGGAGGGAGGAGGGGGAGAGGGGGTTAGAAGGCGGCACGTTGGCCTCGCGGCTGGTTTGGTCGATGCGGATGAAATTGTGTGTGGGGTGGGGGGTGGGGGTTGGATGGGCAGTGGTGTGTTGGGCGGCTGGCTGGCCAAGCAGGCGGTCGGAGGCCATCAGTGAGGTGTAGGGTTTCCTTGCCGGCCACTGCGTACCGTCCGCGGTTCTCAGCCCAGGCTGCCAGATACGGCACCATCACCGCCCTCGGCCCATTCCGCGCGCAAGCACTGTCCTGGCACCCCACCCCACCCCATCCCACCCCAACACACACCCCACCCCGCCCCGCCCACCTGCGCCCTGTGCTCGTGCCAGTCCTTGCCGGTCTTGAACTCAAACGGCACAATCACCCCACCGCCCGCCGCGACGTCCAGCGGCCCTGGAGGCCCCCCGCTCCGCTGCACCGCTGCGCCGGCGGGTGCGGGTGCGGGTGCAGCCTTTCCTACCGACCACTGGTGAGGCAGCTGCTGCTGGTGCTGCTTGGCCGCCGCCCCGCCGTGCAGCCCTGCGGCTGCGCCCGGCGGCAGTCTGCCCACTCCGGTGACGCCCGTCACGCCCTCGCCCGCCGCCGCCATCGGCGGCCCCTCCGACGCGCGCCGGTGGTTCCGGAGCCCGTGGAAGCGCGCAGCGGCTGACTCCTGCTGCTGGTGCTGCTGCGACCAGTACTGCTGCTGCTGTTGCTGTGCGGCTGAGGAGGCGCGCAGCGGTCCGTCCTGGGTGCTCAGCTGCACCCGCAGCGATGCGTCCAGCTGCCCCTTGAGGCCGTACTTGGGTGCCCAGATGCTCTCCTCAATGTCCAGGACTTCGGTGACGCGGCAGTAGGTGGCCGGCGCGTCGGACCTGCCGGGCTCAATGCGGCCGCCGAGCGGCGCCGCCGGGTTGGGTGTCACGTAGGAGTTGCACCAGGCAATGATGCCGTCCAGCTGCTGCGCAATGTGGGCCAGCACCTGCGCCTCGTCCTGCTGGCTCTCAAGCAGCTTGTCCGTGTTGGAGGAGAGGATGGAGCGAGCCTGGCGGGTTGGGTGGCCGGGGGGGGGGGTTAAAAGGAAGATACCGGGGGGTGATAGAAAGACATACCGTAGCGGAGGGACGTTGGGCGACCCAGGGGACATCGAGGGGGGGGTGAGGAAAGGGCACGCGGAAGGGCGGAGAGACGGGAACGGGGCCAGGGGGTCTGGGGTTATGTGAAGCGCGGCCAGGGGGTCGTGCGTCGTGGGTGGGCAAAGTGATGGCGCCACTCACGGCCACGCGCTGGCAGCGGCAAACCATCCCCCGGCGGGCGCATCTCGGGTGTGTGCGGTGTGCGGCTTGGGAGGGACGGCCCTCCTCGTCTACACCCCACGGCGGAAGCGCGCGCAGCTCGCATCTTAGGGTCGCCCTTCCTCACGCCCGTGTCCGGCAGCTGTCTTTCCCCCTCCCCCGCAGGTGCGTTGCCTCCCGGCCCGGCGTGCTAAGCGTCCCGCAGGCCAGGCCCTCGACCCCCGACCCTCGGCGCCCTGCCCTGCCCTGCCCTGCGGTGCCTCCCGCCTCACCTCCTCCATCAGCACGTTCCTGTCCAGCCGACCTGCCATGGCGGAACGCAGACTGCGCTGCAGCAGCTCGTGCAGCATGCTGCCAATGAGGGCCTTCTCACCGCCCGGGCCGCTCGCCACGCGCTCCTGCAGCCACGCCTGGCGCGCGCAGCGGATGGCCGTGCAGACGCTCGTGCCTGCGTGCGTGCATGCATGCGTGCACGCACGCATGCGCAAACAACGGGTACGCGTTCCGTCAAAGAGCCGGCGATGCCTGCTCTGCAAGAAGGGCTCCGGACGAGGAGAGTCATGGGCTAACGAGGTTGCCGAGCTCGGCAGGCTCATCGTCCCACTGGGGGCAGGCTTTTGCGCACCTCACCTAACCGCACCGCACCTCGGGGGTGACACAGCGAGTCGTAGCGCACGCGCACGATGTCCGGATGCAGGGAGGTAAAGGCGACTGCCTCATGCCGTTATGCGTGGTGCCGGTGGGGTCGGGCGAGACGGCCGTGCTCTCTGCCCGCCTACCCTACCCTACCCCACCTCTACTCGACTCGAGCCGACGCACCTGACAGCAGCACGTCGGGGTGCAGTATGAGCAGTCCCTCCGCGCCGCTGAGCTCCAGGGTGGTGCACGTGGGGCTGGCCACCACCCGGCCACCCACCACGTTGACAGTGTCCCCCGGCTGAACCTCCTGCTCGGCCCACATGTCCCGCAGACACACGCGCACCGGGGTGCCCTGCACCCGCAAGCCAAAACACGCCGGACCGGACCGGACCCGACCGGACATGGGAACAAGGTTTTACAGATTATCTACATCGCAGAAGCAGCTGTACTCGCTGCACTCGGATTACGTCTTCATAATATCGCAATACATCTCCGGGCGGGGGGAAGGTCCTTCGATGCGCCGCAGGCTCATCGATGCGCTGCCCGGTGGATGGCCCGAGCGATTGCGCATTCGGCCGCACCCACCCACCTACCTACCCACCTGCCTACGTACCCACCCACCCACCTACCTTGTATTCGTTGAAGCAGTGCAGCACCTTGTCGTGGCCGTTGGGCAGTGCCTCCACCTCGAGAACCACGAAGTGCACCTCCTCGCGATCCCCCAGCAGCGGCACCGAGGCAGCCGACGAAGGGACCGGGCCGCTGCCGCACCTCTGAGCCGCACCCTGACCCTGACCCCGCCCCGCGTCCTCCAGCCGGCCTTGCAGCGGCTGATGCACACCCGCCGGCCACTGCTGCTGCTGCTGCTGCGCCAGCGGCGCCGACATCGCGAGCTCTGACGGGTGCCGCCCCGGTTGCTGCTGCTGCTGCTGCGAGCAGGAATACTGCTGCTGTTGCTGCTGCTGCTGCTGCGAGCAGGAATACTGCTGCTGTTGCTGCTGCTGCTGCTGCGAGCAGGAATACTGCTGCTGCTGCTGCTCGCCCGGCCGGGCCAAGGCTGCCGGATGCGGCGGCAGCGCGGGTGGCTGCCCAGCGGCCGCACCCGGGTGAGCACTGCCTGCAGCACATCCCGCCATGACTGTCGCCGCCGTCATCGAGGCAGGATCTGGGCCCGTCGGGCTGGCTTGGCGGCCCGTGGCGTTCGCCACGAGCGCGTCGACGTCGACATCCCCCCAGAAGGCGTCGTCATCGTCGTCGTCGTCAGCCACGGCCGCGGCCGGTGTAACGCCCGGCGGCCTGGAACCGGAACCAGCCGGGGTCGGGGCCGGGGCCGCTGCGCCAGCTGCCACAAGCGGTTGCGGTGCAGCCGATGGAGGCCCGCCCGCGTGCGCCTGGTGGGGCGGACACGACAACAACGCGGCGCCCGTGAGCGGCCCCGCCATCACCCCGGGGGGGCCCAAGTGCTGCGGTGCGGGGGTGGCTGCCGCGGCGTGCATCCCCAGAGCAGGCCGGGTCGCCGGCGGCAGCATGGCCAGGCTGGGTGTGCCGCTCGCACCGGCCCGGGGTTCAGCCGCCGCGCAGGCAAAAGCTACAGCCACAGCGCCCGGACGGCTGTCGCCGACCGGCTGGGTGGGCGGGATGCAATCCAGCTCTGCCATGGGCCTCCGAAGGCCCCAACAAGCAGCGCCGTTCGTCGCGCTGCCGTCGCGGCTGGGGTGATCCACGCCGGCATGGTTGCTGCCCGACTGCCCGGCTGGCTGGAGCTGGCCTCCATCGGGCCGACGGGAGCCCCCAGGAGCGCCTAGTACGGGGTCTGCCGCCGGCGTGGCATGCGCTGCAGCGCCGCTGAAGGCATTCGCCGCATCCGCCGACCGCACCCCCGCGGTCCCGGCACCCAGCTGGTTGTGCGCCTGCTCGCTGCCACCGGCGGGCGGTGCGGGCCCCGCCCCATCCCGTGTGGGCTGCGTCGCCTGCGGCTGCTGCTGCTGCGAGGGGCGGTGCTTGACCATCAGCTCGACCTGCGGGCCCCACGTGGAGGTGCAGAGAGCCTCTTGGGTGCGGCTTGGGAAGGTGTGCTTGCATGACCGGCAGCAGTCATGCAGGCAGCCGCGGTGGTGCAACAGCAGCACACCTTGCGCAGCCCACCTCCAAAAGGGAGCACAGCCGCTCAAGAGACGATGAAGGCGCGCAGATGGCGCCATAACCGACCCATCCCCGGGACCGTTATCCCCCCCCGCTGGCGTTCCCCGCACCCACTCACCTGGTCGAGGAGGTCCAGCAAGGCGCGGCGCTTGTTGCTGCCCCCGGACGCGGCCTTCTTCCCCGAGGCTCCAAGCGGCCGCTTGCCGCCCAGCGTGAGCGCCGAGGGCGTGCACATCATCGAGGGGCGCGCGCACTCGCCACTGGCGGCCAAGGCGGCTGTGCGCGGGCGCCTGCGTGGGCTGCCCTCACACAAGTGGGGCGGGTGCGTCCAGGGAGGCGCATGCGTGTTAGTGAGCGCCCTGTCATTCCATTCATGCGCAGCCCTTGCAAGTGGTGGTAGAACGTACCCGCTGCCGCCTAAGCTAAACACCAGGGACGGCGGCCGCGTTGCGCCAGTCCCGACACGGCCCGTATGGCGTGCCGGCTCCGGGTGGAGAAGCGAGTCGCGGGAGGACAGCAGCCGCTTTACGCTCTGGCGACCGGCTCCGACTGAACAAAAGTCCGCCCTCCCGGCCTTTCTGTTTGCGCAACATACAACTGCACGCCCCTCGCGTTAAGACTCGAGTGAGCGCGAGTCCCGCGCGCGAGGCACGGGGCCGCGTGCGGGTGCCGGCTCCATGCATGCATCCATCCATCTCATGACCAAGGCGCCCGCCATGGTCCCAGGATTGATCTACCTGGCTGCTGCAGGCGTCTTGTAGGTGTCAGTGCCCGCCAGCACCTCCTGCATGATCAGGTCGTCGAGGCCAGGATCGATTCCAGCGCCGTACGGAACGCCCTCGGCGGCGCCGGCCCGGTGGCTGGGCGCCGGCCTCGGCCCGGGGCCGCGCTGCGCCTCGCGCGGCGGACGCAAGTCAAGCGGCTCCCCGCCGGGAGCGGAGGTCGACGCAGCCCTGCGGGGAGAACGTCAGCTGCCCAAGCTCAGGGCAACCCATGGAGCGGTATGTAGTTGTGGAGCCGACTGTGCGCCGGAAGCGGCCGTTACCTGTGACTGCTGCGCCTTGCGAGGAGTTGGTCCAGCAGGCCATCAACCGGCTGCTGCTGCTGTTGCAAGTGGCCGCCGCCCATGATGAGCTGCTCCGCGTCGGACGGCACGCGCTGCACCGCCTCGATGAGGGTCTTTCGGAATCCGTCCTTGCTCGCCTGGGAGTTCTCCGCCGGCTGCTGGGACGCGCTGGCAGCGTCCTGCGAGCCGCCTGGGCCCTGTTTCAGGCAAGCGGGTTGTGCGGGCGTGTGTGTGGCGCTGCGCGTGGCATTGCAATCGGATTATAACTGGCGGAGGCGCGTGGACCGGGGGGGGGGGAGATACCTTTTGCGGCGAGAAAGCGGCAGTTGGTGAGCTGGCCCACACAACCTGCATGCCGCCATCGTCCGCGTCCTGGCTTAGCAGCACCTGCAAAAACCGAAAGGTACTATCAGCAGCTTTCCGAGGACGTGGAATCGTCAACTCTCCTTACATTGTCCAGCAAGTGCTTGCCAGGCGTCGAGGCTCGGCCTCCTGGCGCCCGGACGCCGGCCACATAGCGGTCGTCCGCTGCAGCGCCCTCAACTTTGCGCGGCGCCTGCGACAAGGGCGCGGAGCTTCAGTGTTCATCAGAGAACCGTTTGGCGCCCCGTTCATGCTCGCACCTGGCCATTCTTTCGCTCAAGAAAGCGCGTAATGTCGCTCCCGGGTCTTTGCTTCGCTGCGCCCAACGGCTGCTTCTGCGAGTGTGCATGGTACTGTTCTTGTGAGAAGGTTTTCGCGCCAATGCCTGGTGGGTACAGCATGCCGACCTTCCCCATTTTCTTTTCCCGGGCGTTGCTCGTCGGGACGGCTTTAACGCATCTCAAGAAGCCCGAAGCCGCAGCATACCCCGAAGCTTTGGAATAAAGATATTTTGCATAATCACGTTCGCCTACATTAGAGCCGTCTTCTCTGAATCGACAGCTGAATACGGCAGGATCCATGCACTTGGGACCCAAACCCTGATCGGTCATGCTTCCGCAACGATGGCATCCGAGCCTGTGTCATTATGATTTCGGCACTTCACCCCTAAAGCCAGGAAGGCTTGATCGGGACGGAACAAGTTAACTGTTACACGGGCCACCCACTGGCAAATTATCATAGACGGGATTTATTATTTATCGAAGTTACGATATCATTCTTGATACAGCTTGTCGAAAGATAGTTTGACCGCATTTGCCCAGAAGATCACCTTGGCAGAATGGCCCGCTTGTCCTCGGTAGGTAGAAACCCCCATCGGTTATTTTGACGTTCGCAGACTTAGCTGGCTGTCCGTCATTACTGCTGCAGTTGGAGGAGCTCCGGCCCTCGGCCATGTTCATTTGCACCTTGGTGCTGGCCAGCTATTTTTTCGTTACGGCGGGTATCGCGTACGATATCATCAATGAGCCACCCGCTGTTGGAGGGCAAACGGATCCCGTGACGGGTGAGGGTGTAGTACGAATGTGTTTTGTGCCATGCAGCGCATGAAAACACTCGAGCGGCGTACTTTCCTTCTTGCAGGAGCGGTCAAGCCCATGACTTTCATGCCATACCGGCTGAACGGTCAGTTCATCCTTGAGGGGCTCAGTGGTGGATTCTTCTACACCCTCGGAGGTAAGCCAGCGTGGGGTAGCAACGTTATGTGGCGTGAACCATCTTTCCCAAGCCCTTACCCCTGGGATTTGTTTCACTTTGAAAGGTGTGGGCATCATCCTGCTGGATCTCAGCCGGGACAAGAACAAGAGCACGCTGTTCCGTAACTTCTACATGATGCTGTAAGTGGGATCCGGGGTACGGGTATGGTGGATTGCGCCGAAAACTGCGGTTGTCAGCACCAACAACTGCCCGGCAATGGCCTTGCAGGGGGTTCGCAACTACTATCCTCTCTTACATGGTCTGCATGGTATTTATCAGGTGAGGCGCCTCGGCAAGCAAAAGCACGGGAACGTCAGCTCCGGCGGTGGCCGGGAAGTACCACGATCAAACATGATGAAAAGATTGCCCCCACCCCATCCTCCGCGCGAATATTCATAGCTGGGACATGCGTATGCTAGAGAAAAGACTCAGGGCAGTTGCTTCGCCTAGAGGACAGACTCAGGACAGGTGCATTCAACGCCATCTGGTTGTCCCAGCCCCTCACCAGCCCCTTACGGCGCGCATCGGGTCATCTATACCGTAACACATTGTGGACATGGCCTTCCCCGTCCCCGTCCCCTCGCCGCAGGATCAAGATGCCTGGATACATGCGGTAGTCTCCTTCCTCTAAGAAACTTGTGAGCCGAGCGAGCAGCACGGCTGGTTGCCACATGGTTCTGGCTGCATGCGTACTGGCCGTATCTTAAAAACGCCACAAATGGACCCTAGGCTATATACAGTGATTGTAAAGACAAGTGTGAGTTGGTTCACAACGTTGCATCACCCTTGCCCCCTGACCCCGGAAGCGCATTACTGCTCAGCGCGCGCGTATTGCAGCGCGTGCGATCTACACATCCTCCGCCCTAGAGCCTACCGACATCGAGCAAGTCAGCGGTTCCTGCGGTTTGCGCTGGATGACCTCCCACCCAGGCTGAGCGCGGACCGGCTTTTCGCCGGGCCGGCTACCGCAATCTGGTCCGGCGTGATGAGCACAGCGCCGCCCGTGCCAGTCGAGCGGGGCAACATCAAATGCCGCGGGCCCATAGCGCCACCGGCCGCTAGAGCGGCTGCAGCGCCCGGCGAGGCTGCGGCGCTCGCAGCTGCGCCGCCCGACGTAGACGTCCGACGCGAGCTGCCCGCGGAAGGCGGGCGATGCCTGCTTGCGACGTTGACGTGGCCGAGGATCCCAGCCGGGGCCCGGGGCACCCCTTCACCAAAGCCTCCGCTACCCTCCATTCTGTCTGACGCCAGCGGAAACCTGAACTCGGTCACTCGGCCGGTGACACAGTACACGGCCGTGGCTTTGAAGCTCGGCTGCGGAGACTGCGGAGATGATCGCAGCGGAGATTCCAGGGTGCGGAACCTTGGCGCCAATGCCTGCGTGGACATGCGTAAAACACCGTGGGCGGGCAATACGCGACAAGCATTCTTGTTAACAGCGCGCTAAGCAACCGGCACAAAACGGTCGCCAGTCTGCTATCAATCGCCGGTACTGCATCCGCAGGAACTCGGGCCCGCGTTAAAGCATCTTCCACCCGATGCAGCTCCACTTACCCCTGCAGCTGACGAGCTCGACGCCGGTGACGCAGTCCGCATCGAGGCCTCGTCGTGGTCGTCGTCGCCGTCGCTGTCGCTGGGCCCCTCGGCGCACGGCGGCTCGGCGGCCGCATTGACCGCCGTTGCTGCCGCAGCAGCCGCAACGATGTCATCGCCCTCGTCGACCGTGGGGTCAGTCGCAACCTCCTTGACGCCCAGTGCGCTCCCGAGCGAGTACCGTGGCGAATGCGGGGCCACTCGCGGCGAGGTGCTCTTGACGGGCAGGCTGGTGCTCCTGGCCAGGCCGTCGCTGCTTCGCCTGTAGAGCGCCCCGGGCATGCCGCCGCGCCGCGCTGCCACGCCGGAAGCGCTGGTGGCGCCGCCCGTCGCATGCAACCCGTGCGGCGCGATGACCGGCAGCGAGCCATTCACGCGGCGGGAGGGCAGCGGTGCGGGCGGAAAGCGGCTCCGAATATTGGCACTGGTGCTGCCCACGCTGCGGCTGAACGCCACCGGGCTGGGGCCGACACCTGCGCTGCTGGCGCCGCCGTAACCTACCGCGCCGACAGGCCCAGCATCCCCGTTTGCATGCGGCGAGGGGCGTTGTCCTGCAGGGTAGTCATTCCACGCAAAGCCCAGCGAATGAATGCGCACAGGTGCTCACCACGCTACATCAGAACGTCACACTGACGGGTTGTGCAATTCGTAGTACCATAAGAGAAGTACGTGCGGCGTGCGATCCACGGCGGCTGTGCACGGGCTTGCAGCAGCAGGACTTCAGGAGGGACGGAGTCCCGGAACTTACGTGCGCGCCCAGCGGACGTGAAGGCCGGCGAGACCCGAAGCGCCCCCGACAGAATGAGGGCCCGCAGCCTCTCCACCATCACGTCGCTCATCGCCGGCAGGTGTGCGGCGCGCGTCTCGGGCGTCGCACGGAGCACCGTGAGGATCCAGCTGCGAACCCCCTCCAGGCTCCGGTGCTCGCTGTGCGGCAGGCGGCTCCAGGGGTTGGAGCCCTCCATGTCCAGCGCGGCAATCAGGATCGCCCGGCCGACGGCCTGTCATGCGATTCGGGGGTCGGCAAGGCGGCGGGCCGTCTGAAACTGCCATGCGCGAGACAGGCCAGTTGGTGTGGGTATAAGGAACACCGCAGCAACGTGCCGACAGATGCACCGAACGCCTGGACCCAGTCTCCAGGCCATCAGGCTGTCGCACTCGTAAGGACTTGCGGATGGCACTGGCACAGCAAAGCCACGAGTGCGAGGCCGGGCAGTGGGCCGAGGACTTCCGATTTTAGCAATTTAGAGGCTATAACCCGCAACGATCCTCGCCGCGGCTCGGGAGGCCGTACTCACGTGGAACGCCCCCACTGTAAACTTGGGCGGGAAGCGCTTGTTACACGGCGGCGAGGCGCGCCCGCCGTGGTCTCCAGAGGCCGGCGCCGTGACATTGAGCGTGCGGGCCGTGTTGTAGTTCGCTTCAATGGTGTACAGATGCGTTAGCCCGGTTTCCCTGGCGAGCGGGGGCCGCGAGCAACGAATAGTCAGGATCAGCACCCGATGTCCAGGGGGCCGCACAGCCCGCCCCCCTCGACAGTCGACACACAGGGAACAACAGCCACCGCAGCTCGGGAGTCACGGTACACTGGCTGGCAGTTTGGCGCGCAGCGCGAGTGCGAAGCGCCTCATGGGCGTGCGTCAGAAAGGTGGAGCCGCAGTGGTCGGTGTGGGGCGCCCTTGGGAGGTGCTCGGCCGTGCAGATTGGACACACCAGCGCGCCATGCAGAACCCCCCGGGGGCGCCCGGGGGTGACGCTGCCCGAGCACGGCAACGCCCGCGCCGAGGTGACGCCCGCGCCGTCGTCGGCCGCGCCCACCTGTACAGCGCCACCCGGCCCGCGCCCTCCTTGGATGCGCCGTCCTTGTCCGGTCGGACCATGTTCTTCTCCGTGTAGTTGCAGCCCACGAAGTCAAAGGCGGGGTTGTTGAGCGCCACCAGCTTGGCGTACATGAGGCTCTGCATGTGCGCGTCACAGTCCTCCAGCGTGTTGCCGTAAATGAAGACGCCTGAGGGGGCGTGCGGGGGCGTGCGGGGGCGTGCACGTTTGAAGGAGTCGGTTCGCGGGGGGAGATTGGCGTGGGGCATCTCAGCACAGCGCCGCAGCACAGCGCAGCAGAGGACAGCACAGCATGGAGCAGCAAACCCGCCCGGTCACAAGTCAGGCACCCTCCCACCAGCGCAGCCTTTCCTTCGCCGTCAAGCATGCTTTAAACGCAGGGCATTGAGACAAGGCCCGCTGGCCGGTATCGATGGATCCGCATGCCGGCCTGTACAGGGTATATTTGCGAAGAGTTCAAAACCTTTCTGGCACGTACGGTACCTTTTTTGTTGGCGTGCGCGTGCAAGTCGATGTAGTACTCCAGGGTGCCCTGCTGTGCGTAGTGCATGAGCAGCGTCTTGATGGCGTACACGCTCGGTTGCGTCATCTGCGAGGTCGCGACACACCAGCAAGCAAGCGAGGGAGGGATGGGGACGGAGGGAAGGGGACGGAGGGCGCGACGCCCGTCCCGCTCAACTGCCCATCCATGTGCGCATCAGCAACGCGCCGTGAGGCAAGACAGCTGCACCTTCACACACGCCAATGAGCTCGCCTTCCCGCGCGAGCACACATCCCGGCCTCCTTAGCCGCTCGGTGATGATGCCGGCACAGGAAGTCAGGCGCCGGGAGGGGCAATCCACGCGGCCCGGCGGGGCGGGGCGCACCTGGTCCGGCACGCCCGTGTAGAAGCGGTTCAGATTCTGGCCCAGCGTGTCCGTGCGGTAGTTCCCCACCGCCACGCCGTCCGGGTTCACGATCGGCACCAGCTTGAACACGAAGCGCCGCCGCAGCGCCGCGGCCCGCGGGTCGGAGCGCCGCAGCAGGAACGCCAGCATGCCGTTGAACATGTGCGTGGCGGGCGTCTCGCCCGGGTGCACGCGGCTGGACACGAAGAAGACCGTCTTGTCGCGGAACACCACCGCGGGCGGCCCCGGGTCGTGCTCGAAGACGCCCGGCAGCGGCGCCTCCGTCTCCGCGGTGGCGCCGCAGCAGTCCGTGATAGTGATCACCTCCACCCGCCGGCCCTCCAGCGACCGCGTCAGCAGCTGCCGCCGGTAGTAGAGGCGCGAGCTGCCGTGGACGCCGCTGCCGCCGCCGCTGCTGCCGCCGCTGCTGGCCTCGCTGGCGCACCTCGGCAGCTGGTGCGGTGGGCGCCCCGCCGACGCCCGGTCAGCGCCGCCGCTGCAGCAGCCGGGAGTGGTGCCGCCGAGGGGGAAGGTGGTCCGGGGCAGGTGTGAGGAGGTCGCTGGGCTGGGCAAGCTGATGACTTCGAGGGATGAGGAGCTGGAGTCGAGTGCGCCGCCGCCGTCGCGCGCGTCGGCGCCGGCAGAGGTGACGCCGTACTGCGGGAAGGGAAGCTGCTCGTCCAGGTGATGCAGCATGTCCTGCGGCGGCAGCGGCAATGGTGGCTGCCTACCTTCAGCAAGCGCCGCCTTGCAGGGCGGTAGTGACATGCGACCAAGTGCTGGCGCAACAACACGGACGGAACGCGGAACACGCACAGACGCAGCGTGAGGAACGCGCAATTACATGAGCATGCTCGCTTCGCGAGGGGCATAAAGAGAAATCCGCAGCGGAGAAGGAGGGGCATGACGCGGCCGCGAGGGGCATGACGCGGCCGCGAGGGGCATGGCGCGGCCACTAACGGCGCAGACGCATGCGCGGGTGGTTGTGTTGCCTGCCTGCCTGCCGGGGCGCAGTCACAAGGGGCCTTGCCTGCGTCTGCTGGTAGCTGAAGGGGATGGCGAACGCAAAGAGCGTCTCCTCGTCGCTCTCGAAGCGGTGGCAGAACCGCAGCTGGAAGTCATCGCCCTCCCGCCGGTACGTCACGCGCAGCCTGGCGGGGCGCGCAGCACGGGGCGGCCGACACACACCAGGGTGGTCAAGGGGCACGCGCCTGGTCAACGCGTCAGGTGTGGAACTGCTTTGGGACTGCTTTGGTACATCAGGATTTATGAACCTTCGGGAGTTTGGACCCTCGGACAGGCGCCGATTGACACGCCTGCAAGGCGCTGCACTGCACACGCGTTCAGCTGTGTTCAGCTGCGTATGGGCCCCCGGCTCGTAAGGGTGTAGACGTCCAGGTAAGGGTGAACGTACTCCCGAAACTTGCAACATACACACGCATATGCATACGGTACGCATTGGGCATTGCGCGCACGCGTGCATCCCCCCAAACACCCCAGTCTACAGTGACAGCTCCGCCGCCGGTCCTTACTTGAGCGGCTGCCACTCCGCTTGCGACGCGCACCAGAACACAGGCCGGTAGTCCTGCGAGTACAACCTGGAGCGCGGAGCCAGGGCGGGAAAAGGGGGCGTTGAAGACGAACGTGTCCGTGGCGTGAGCTGGGCTATGAAGGCGGGATTCATACGCGGACGGCACGATGGATGGGCGGCATCGGTGGGCACCAAGATGCTGCCATGCGCTGTGGCGAGCGGACCGCAGCTCTTGGAAGTTGCACAGGGGGCTCTGTCGACGAGTGAGTCCCGCTCCGTGGGTTGGCGGGAACGGGGCGCAAAGGCGTAGAGATATACCGTACACCCTTACCCTCGCCGTGAGGGCGGTGCGTCCGTCCGTCCACTGGGGCCCCGCGTGTTGACGGTTTCCCACCAGCTCACCTGCTCTGCTTATTCAAGTTCAGGACGGTGAGTATCACCAGATCACCTACAGCATGCCCCAGCATGCTGAAGTAGAACCAGGTCCTGCGGGGGCAGGATTCGGTGGCGGAACCTTTAAGAGTGACGGGCGCGGAGTGAGAGGCGGGATGTAAAGGGTGCGCTGGCGCCTCTATAACGTGGCATCAGGGGGGCATCGGCCGCGGAAACCCTCGTCAAGTGCGCGTCAACCCTCTGTACGGCATGTCTGAATTTAAGCCACACCCATTTACCCATCCTTCGCCGCAAACCATCAAAACCCAAGACAGCGCCTTATCGCACCGTGTGGCCTTTTCGTTCTCGGTGCCCCCGCAGTCGCGTCGCGTCTGCAGGAAGAACTCGTTTGAAGCAACACCCTGCTCCACGCTGTCCAGGTTTGCTGAGTCAAAGTCTGCCCGAAAGACATATTTGCCAAGCTGCAACAATAAATCGCCGTTAACGGAATGCTTTAGTTGGGCACGCCGTGACCCAAATTGTCACCCAAGTGCGCAACCTGCGAACCCACCCGCCAGATAGCATCCGCCTTATCATACGTCGACGGCGGTAATGTTGTCGGAAGCAGAACAGTGGCATCCTCAGGGTGCGGGCGCTCGATAGCAGCATGTGACTTCTCTACAGGGCTAGGTTGAGCACGGCGAGGCCCGAGCACAGTTGTCATAGAAGCACTCCAATCAACATTTGATTCTTAATCGATCACGGCTTCGACTCTTTACATAACTTGTGTAACTTGACGGTTGTCTTTAGACGATGCTTAGGAGCGTAGTTTCATGTACAAATGGTCGTGTTCAATGGTGGTGCTCATTCTCTGACAATTACAGGACATTTCTGGGACGGTAACGAAACGCCAATGACAAACGTCGTACGTCCGTTGACCGTTGCTAGTTGTTCACGGGCTGGCCGCGCTCCCGGGTCCCGGCTCTCCCACAAGGCGCCCGATTGTGGCTGACTACAGATCCCCGACATTTCATAGATAACGCCTTACAAGTCCACGTTCCAAAACACCTAAAACACCCATAAGTGTCGAGGTAATTTGCCCTGGACCTGTGGACCATGTTATCCTTGTGAGCGCCTCCAACACCTGAGAATACGACATGGCATTTCCGTGCGTCTGTGCGACTGCATCAGCCTGCGTCCCAGAAGGACAGGCACTGAGCCCTTGGTACGAGCAAATTGGAAATTACGCAACCTACCTTCGGCCAACGCGGCACACAATTCTTCGAGCCCTCGTCGGGAAAAAAACTGCGCCACTGCGCAAAATCCAAATGATGAAATGTCCCCGCTTGTTACGCAAACCCTACTTCAGCCGGCACCCACTCCTCGTGCAAATACCTGCAGCACCCACGCTTCAGGAGTACAACAGTCGGTATTTCCGTACTGTACAGGCCACCAGCCCGTGGCTGATAGCGATTCGTTTCGACCAGCCTCTCTTCGTCTCTTGTGCAAACGACATCATGTGTGTGTAGCGTCAGATGACCAAAGCGGAAACAAGACGACCGTGACCCACATTCTGACATTGAGCCGCTCGCTTACGCTCCTGCCGTTCCGTGTACTCATCTCCCCGTGGCCGCGTAGTTGACGTAGATGATGGCGCCCAGCAGGACCACCGCAAACGCCACACGTACGTACCACCGGTCAGGCAGCATCGCCAACGGATCTGGCGCGTCCAAAGACACGCGGTCCCTGCAGCAGGGCGAACCCACCATGGAAACGCCGGCAGTGAAGAAGGTTCCACGTGCAAACCACATGCTCGGCGCTTTCCAGTCACATTCCAGGGAACTACTGACGCGAGTTACGAGGGCAAGGCTTGAGCCGCCGCTTGCTAGCGGGGGGTTTGCGCAGGACTGCGCAGAGAGGCCGATCGGCTTTGAGGGCAGCGCACGTGCGCCATGGCGCCACTGACCACGGCACCGTCCGATTACCGTAAGTGGACACGGGCTCGTTTTGAGCGTTCCTCGCCAGCATGCCGCCTCCACTCCACTCTACGGGGTGGGCCCTAGTGCTAGCTAGGCGCAGGCGGCAACTTCTGCAAATGACATGGACGGTTCCCACTGCTCCCCGTTAGGCTTACCAGTACGTTTCGTTCTTTTTGGATGAAGCAGCGGGTCGACTGAGCTTCGGCGTGTACGATGTCCGCCTGGGGGCACCCAGTGACATCCACCAAAGGAAGAAACAGCGACCAAAGTGCCGCTCCTCAGTGCAAGAACAAAGTCACAAAGCTCCGGGTTTCTCATACCCGGCGATAGGAAAAGTGCCTATCGCCCCAACAATTCCGCATAGTCGTCCACTACAAGGAAACGGATGGAGCGCAGTCGGGCGCACACATTTGAGCCCCCACTCACTGCTTCTGCCTCCAACTGTCGCTCTGAATCAAGGGGATCTTGACTCGCTCGTCTTCCCGGAGCTCCAGCCGCGGTGCCTCCAAAATGTAGCGCAGCTCACCCGCCTGCTTCTTCACCTGCGGCGAGCATCCCCCGGCCGCGGATTAGGGTTCCGCAGAAGATGGAGGGCCTGGGAGGGGCTGCCGGCAGCCCCTCCCAACCTCCCGCCCATAAGCTACGCGGCGATTCGCGGGCGGGCACACCTTGCGGCTGGGATGGCTCGCCTCAATCTCCTTGTACACGGCGATTGCGTCCTGGTCTCTCCCGCATGCCTGTCGGCCAACGGCGCGAGGAAAGGGTAGGTCGGGCCAGCAACAGCACAAGGCACGCTCGTGTGTCAGGTCCTTGCCAATCCTAGTTTACAACGTCTAGCAGCCCCTGTCAGCCTCTTGCCTCATTGGACTGTCAAGCCCTGACCCCTGCACACCTCCAGATATCGGCTAATCCGGGGAACAATTTCCTCTTCCCCTTTTCCACTTGGCTGTGCCCTTTGTGCCCCATTTGGCCCCATTTCATCAGGACGCCCCACGTGCCTGCTACAAACGGTACTTTTGCGTACCTGGTACGCCAGCCCCAGCCACAGCTGCGCTTCGCCGCCCAGTACCGTGTCCGGCCCCACGTCCCGCACCGCCTGCTCCAGCAGCCGCACCGACGCCGGGTACTCGCCGCACTCATACGCCTTTTTCCCCAGCTCCAGGTTGCGCGCGAGCCGCTCCTTGACCGCATCCTCCTCCGCCTTCAGCTCCGCTGCACGCTGGGACCGTGACCAGCCCGGCCACCGCACATACCCGGCGTCAGCCCAAGATAGACGTCGCAAAACGCAGCACACGCCGGAAGCCCGACTTTGGGCGCACCCCGAGCAGCCGCGCACCTTCGCTAGCTTCTGCTGTATCTTATCCTTGTAGGCCTTCTGCGCCTCTGTCAGGCCAGAGATGCTGCTGACGCCAAGCTCCAGCGCCAGCAGCTCATCCTCTTCGAAGCCTTGTTCCAGGCCTGGGGACGGCCAAGCAGCGCACACAGCAACACGGGCGCGGAGTCAAGCTGTGAACGCGGAGAGGCGCTGGCAGGGTCGGGTCTATTGCTTGCAGACGGCGTCTGGGTGCCAAGAGCCAGGAGCTCCTCCCAAATCGAGGTGGGGCTGCCCCAGCCATGCGCCGAGGCCGACCGACGCGGGACTCCGCCGCCACCGGAAGCCCCGGATGAAGCGTTTTCGGAGCTCCCACATGGTTACGCGATACATGGCGAACCATGCTATTTGGGATATGTCC
This sequence comes from Pleodorina starrii, assembly GCA_030267565.1. NCBI lineage: Eukaryota > Viridiplantae > Chlorophyta > Chlorophyceae > Chlamydomonadales > Volvocaceae > Pleodorina > Pleodorina starrii. The sequence continues at coordinate 1,267,745 of BRXU01000027.1, forward strand.
GCACGGCGTGGACTGCAGCCACACCGCACACAACTGTAGGGGAAGTCTGTCATTGCCTCAGCCGGGTTTGCGGTTGTGGCAACTGCTCTGCGTGCTGACTAACTTCCGTGCCTCGTGCCTGTGCTGTTGAAATAGAGCGACGGGGGCCGTGCATGTACAGGACCGAGTAAACGCACCGAGGGCATAACTGTCCACCCCGCTCAGCGCGTGATAGGCGCTGCCGTGTGGCCTGGCTGGGCCAAGAGTTGGGAGCCCCCTGTCAAGTCTCCCTAACCCAGCGCACCTATCTGGTAGCGCCTCGCGGCTTGATCTAAAAGTCCAGGATTGGCATATTTGGTAGGGTCTGTAAAAAGGCCAGAGCTTGGGCTTCGCGTTGGCTCCGCTCGGCACACAGTGAGTGGCCTGTAGCCGCTGCTTGCGCGAGGTGTCGGACGGAGATAGCGTCCCCCGAGCATGTGAACGCAAGACGATAGCGCCAGCGCAAACGCCTTCTTACGAGTGTTAGCAACAGTTGCCCAGTCGTGTGTACACAACAAAAAGGCTATGAGGTATGTATGCACCTAAGAAGGGGTCATGCGAGAAATAAACCTAAGCCTTGCTTTGGGAAAAAAACAGGTCAGGAGGTTTTTGTGATTTCGGAGCTAAAGTGAGTGGGCAAGGCGTCAAAGCATCTATGATAAAGTCACAGAACTGGAACAAGTCTTATAACCTGCAAGGACTCAAAAATACACCAGAAACATCTGCACTTTTTATTGCGGAATCGGAATCGTACGCTGCCGTAAGCGGTCGCCTCGGATAAAGCGTCGGTTCGGACATTCTGTGTCACCTTGGCCCTTGATTTTTCCTTTCACAGCGTGTAGACGAATCTGTCCATTACAAGAATGAGCGTCGCGGCGTTGTTCGAGCCCATTCGCTCTTGGCTCTCGGCTGAGAGCCTGCAGTCGTTCGTCAACAGCCACCATCAGACGATCATCGCTCTCCAGAAGGATGCGCCTGTTGGACATGCTCTGCAGGTATGTGAGCGTCTTTGCCATCGTCCGGTACCGGTACTGGTACGCGGCGGCGCGCGATTGGAAGGAGAAGCTTCCGCTTTGCCACAGTGCGCCTGCATACGAAATGTGTTTCCTCAATACTCCGACTGTCACGTTTCGGGCGGTCGACACGGTGCACCGGGACCTGGGCGCCGATCTGAGAACGTGTTTGTTCGTTTGTCTGGCCTCGGTCTGAACGGGTGTTGCTGGCGCCCGCAGTTATGCTATGATATTCATAGTTGATGGGCCTGCCCAAATCGCCAGAATGCTGACCTACCGTGGGTCCTTCTAGACGCTGAGTTGTACCGCACGTGTCGTCCCTCAACAGGTCCTGGCCGAGAAGCAGATCCTGAGCGTTCCCGTCCTCGATGAGGAGGGCGAGTACCTGGGCGCTTTCAGCGTTGCCGATTCTCTGCGCGCGCTGATGCAGGGTACGTGGTCGCGCAAGCGTGTACCCCTAAAGTACCGTACTCTGCCTGGGGTGCATGCCGGAACTCTGCTGACCATCGCGCGGGAGTGTGGCATTGATCCCATTTCGCAAACACGCCTGGACTCCCGCAGAGCTCGAGGCGCAGCTGGGCCATGGCTGGTTCGACCGTCTCGGCCAGATCAAGGCCTCTGAGCTGGAGGCCGTGGGCAGCACCGTGTCCAGCAAGAAGGTGCACACCGTCACCCACCGTAAGTGCTGCAGGCTTCACCGAGCTGGATCTGATTCGCTGAGCTGGATTTGATGTCTGTCTTTGGACAACCCCTACCTACAATCCTGCTTTCGAAGTCGCGCGTTGGCACATCTGGCCGTTATTGAATGCCTTTTCCACGACCTTGCGTCCACCCGCGTGATTGCAGCTGGCGACCTGTGGCTGAAGGGTGACTCGAAGACCACGGTGCTGACCGTCATCAAGGAGGGCTTCCAGGTGCTCGAGCCCAAGGTGAGGCAGGGAGAGCCTCGGGGGCGGTACGGGCATTCATCTGCCCTGGGGAAATGCCGAGTTTACTCCCGCTGCTGCTTCGTACGGATCTGGCCCGACCCACTTTCGGCGCCGACGGATCCGACCCAGTTCACCGGTCGTCCAGCTTACTGAGATTTGGTCCAACTTTGCCTGGCTGCAGGGCCACCACCGCATCTTCGTGGTGGACCCCGCCAAGGCGCACACCGTGACCGTCAGCGGCAACACCGTGGTCATCAACATCAAGGTGGGTCTTTCTTCGTATCCCTGCAGCGGAATGACGTGCGCGTGCTTCCCAGCGAAGGCTCCAGAAGCTGATGTGGGTTTTTCCTCTTCCTTGTCCCTGCCCTATCTCCATTGACAGCCCGGCACGGAGAAGCCGGAGGCCAGTGGCCTGCGCCCGACGGACATCGTGTCCCAGCTGGATGTCGTCAAGCTGCTGTCGGAGCACAAGGACAAGCTGGAGCTGGTCATGGGCAAGACGCTCGATGAGCTGGAGATCTTCGAGGTGAGGACTTGGCTTGGTCCGGGTGGGCCCCCGCAAGTGAGGTTCTGGGTGCAGGGTTGAAAGGTCAGGCAGCTGGAAGACCGGCAACAAGATTGGCTGAGTGTGAATCAGGCACGGTACTGCCGTCCGTGTGTCGCGCACATAGTATCAGATGGAGACCCTTGCTTCGTCATGCGCTGAGTTGTTCCGTGACAACGACCCTGGTATGTTCCCACAGGGCTCGGTGTTCACGATCCACGCGTCCGCCACGGCGCTCGAGGCCTTCCACCACATGGCCCTGGACCACAAGTCGTGCCTGGGCATTGTGGACAACACCGGCAAGCTGATCGGCAACGTGTCGGTCAGCGACCTTCGCTTCCTCGGCCCCCAGAACTACGGCCTGCTGATGTCGACGGTGGCTGAGTTCAGCACCATCATTGCGGGCAAGGGCCCGTCGCAGGAGGAGGCCGTCAAGGGCGCCCGCGTTGCGGTACGTTTTGCCGGGATTGCCCCAGTTGTACAAGGGCTGGAACTGGTACTGCCGTTCCCCCATTGTGTGCAACGCATCCTTGAACGCCATGGCACTGAACCTTCTCGCACTGCTGCACGTCTTCACTCGTCAAGGCGTGCAGGTCCTCTTCCGGGTGGCTGAAGACATCGTGTTATGTCTCCCCCCTCCGTTGCCCATGGCCTTGCTCTTCAGGGTGCCGCCGACGGCAAGTGGTCCGATGTGCTGAAGGACCTGCAGCTGCCGACCCTGAAGCCCAGCAGCACCTTCGGCCAGCTGCTGGAGACGATGGCGTCGCAGGGCCTGCACCGCATCTACATTGTCGACGAGGACGGCAAGCCGGTCTCGATCGTGACGCTCACGGACGTGCTGCGCGAGATCATCAAGCCGGAGCCGCCGGTGCACAACTTCCAGCGCATGGGCACCAACGACCTGCCGGACGATGACGACGAGGACGAGGACGACGATGAGGACGAGGAGGAGGCGAAGTAAGCGGCACTATCGCAGCACAACGAACCCGGGATCATACGGCCTGCGGAAGGCGTCTGCAGCCAGCCAGGCGCCGGGCAGGCGTGTGATACAAATTTTACCAGTTTTACTGGAATGGCTACGATAAAACTTTTGACTTCATGAACCCTGACACGGCACGTCTTGGGGATGGCGGGCTTTGCGGCTCTTCGTCTTGACGCGTGTGGCATCTGCCTGCGGCGTGGCAGCACCCCTCCTGGGCCGCAGACCTCCGAAAAGCGTGCAACCAAACGAGTAGCCGCAAGGACGTGTGGTGCGCCGGGAGCTCTCCGCGGAGCCGTCTCGCATGGGGCGGTGGCAGTGATGTAACGATGTGTGGTTTGGTGGTGGTGGTTGTGGTGGTGATGATGGTGACAGGTAGTGTTTAAGGCTTCCATACGGGCAGCGAATCGCGGTTAGGGTTATCGTGCGCTCCATATAAAAGTACGGCATACATGCTGCGCGTCGGGGCTATGTGGATCGGCCCCTCTGCTGTCGAGACCCAATTGTCTGATCAGCGGGCCACCCCCCGGGTGGTTTTTGATTCTTTTGCGGCACGCTGTCGACTTCATACGTCCTCTTGATTGCTGACGCCGTTGCCAATCGTAGCCCTTGGCAACAAGTGGGGTATTTCGGCTGCCGCATGCATAACGACAATAAGAGACGGAACGGCCACGGTATGGCAGTTCTGAAAGCATGTGCGCGTCATCCCTGGCGTCGCCTTGCGCATGCAAGCTTTTACTAATTCACGTGGTGTAACGGGCTTGGTCAGGCATTTCTGGCAGTTATCTCGACCACTTATGCCATTCAGGCGGAATCTGGGGTGGATGTCGGCAGCAATTTCCATCCAGAACTCTGATATGGAAGGGCCTGCCAAACCAACCACACTTCCTAGCCGAATCGTACGGCAGAAGAGGTCCTTTCGGATACATCGTAACCATTGCAATACTCGCCCATGTCAACGGCCGGAAGCCTTGTCACTCACCGGTGCGTCACCCTTGACAGTTGGCTCCCTGATATGACCTGATGGCATCGCCACCCCCGGCGTGCGTGGTGGGCACAGACCCCGACCCACAAAGATTTCGCCGTAAAGGAGCGCCAAGTCCGCAAAGCCATCAGTGAAGAACATCAATCTACCTTCGTGGAAACCATCACAGCAACTTTTGAAGGGTCTGGGGAAGGGTGTCAGGACACCCCGCCCCACCCACCCACTGCCGTACACATTAATTTCTTGGCCAAGAACACTTGGACCTGGGCCAAATTTCACCCTTAGAGCAGGAGCAACCCTACCTTTCAATTCTTGTTGGGGGGGGGTGGTAAATGGGGTACTTATCCTCCGTTCCTAGCTTCCTACGAACCCCTGTCAGAGTCGTCCTACTTTGCCGAATGCTACCCTTCGAATATCCACGACAGGCACTTCAGGCACTAACCTAACACCTTGGCGCTTCCTTCTTCGGCGCTTCATTCTTCGGCAGGTCGGCAATGGCCGTGTCGCCGGGCAGTTGCCGTTGCACCTAACCGCCTAAACGAAAAACGCCCACCAAGTGCTGATGCCCTCATGCCCACCAAAGCTGCTGTGCGGGCACGCAATTAATCACTCTATTCGTTATTAGAGTGACAGTTAAACTTGTTAAGCATATGTTCACATCATAGTGGCACAGAATGTCAGCGCAAGTTACGAACACCGACATAATATTTGGAAGTAACACAAATGCGACCGCCAACGGCCCAGTACTAACGCTCATCGCAGAGCTTCGCAAACATAAGACACTCGCAAACATATTCTAGCGCCCGCAGGGCAGCGCGAATGCCAACCCGCCTTTGACCGGTTTACTGGGTCGGCTCGGTCGGCTGCCAACAATTACCCCGTCGCTGCGAGCGCGACGGTGGCTGCCGCACGACATGAACATCAATCCTCGGAGGTCCGCTCTGCGCGTCCTTAAGACGGCGGGAGCTGTCTACGCGGCTACGTTTGCGGCTGTACGGCTGCGCCGCTGCAGGCACGCCGGCCCAGTCGTGGCGTTTGCTGGCGGCGGCGCGGGCTGCCACGTCTTCCCCGCGATTGCGATCGCGGAGGAGCTGCGGAAGCACGCCGTGGAGGTACGTCTGCATCATCCCCGCTTGGGGGGGAGAGGTTGACCGGTCGGCTGAAGATACCGGATAGCGCAGACAGCGCAGACAGCGCAGCGGCTCAAGCGGTGCACGGGAGCTCTGGGCTCGACAGGCTGAGCCGCCGTTCCACCTAATCCATCCGCACAGGGAAAGAGGTTCCATTTCCGCCGCATTGAATTCAATAATTTTGCCGTACTGCGGAAGCGCCGTACACCGCTGACCACTACGGCATGAGGCATGGCCCAACCCAGACGAACCATCACACATACACGTGTTTGCAAGCCGCGGTCGGGCCCGTCCTGCGGGTCTGGTCCTTACCGTACTTCGGGGGTCGGCCACGCCGCCGCCCAACAGGGCGCCTCACCAACTACAGCTCGACATCGACCTGCACCGTGGAACCGGCGAACCAGCCCCATACACACTTTTCCGTGTCGTGTCCGGGTGCCGTATTTGCGGTTTCCATGTGTTGGTTCTGCGCCTGTCCGCCCATCTCCCCACCACCACCACCCACCCACCCCAATCCTCCTGTGTGGCTGCACGCACCCGCGCACCGGGGGGCACCCGGCAGGCGGTGTTTCTGGGCGAGTCGCGCGGCCTGGAGGTGCATGTCGTACCACAGTACGGCTTCACGCTGTACTGCATCTCGTCCGTGGGCCTGCAGCGCCCCCTCAAGAGCGTCGCCAACGCGCTGAACGTAATGAGGTGGGGCCGGGGGGTGAGACGGAAGACCCGCAGCGAAGGGTCCCGGCGGGGGTCTGGGGGGGCGGGGCTGTTCGCGCTCTCCACCGGGGTGTGGCAGCAGGCGGCAGGCGGCGTGTCTCCAGACAGCGCACCAACCCGCGGAGCAATCTGAAGTGTAGGAGGCAGGCGGGGGGGCAGGCGGGTGGCTTAAGGACTAGGGGACCCGCGGTGGTGGAAGGATCGCCCCCCCGGGGGGCGGGGGGTACGACAGATGATACCCCTCCCTCCCTCCCCCCACCCTCCCTCGAGTCGCAGGTTCCCCTTGTGTGTGGCTCACAGCGCGTGGGCTCTGCTCCAAGCGGCCCCCGACGTGGTGGTGGGGCTGGGGGGCAAGGTGTCCGTGCCCGCCTGCGTGGCGGCTGTAGCACTGGTGAGGGGGGCAGCTGGGGCAGCTGGGGCGGCAGCGGCAGCTGCGGGAGCTGATACGGCAGCGATGATGCGGCGCAGACGTCACAGGGGACGGGGACGGGGACGGGGAAGGAGGGTTTTCGCCAGTGACAGCGGCCCGGGTGCAAGGCGTTGATCCGCGCATTCGCGCTCAGCATTTGCCGTACTCCGTCCTTTTGCTGCGCTGTCCTGTTGCGGCGCTGCTTCTCAGTCCACGGACGGAAGGCTGCTGCGAGGCAGCGCAGCGCTTCACCTGACGCGCCCCGGACGGATGGAAGGACAGGACAGGACCATACGCATCCCTAGAATCTCTGTCCGACCGCTCGACCTCCTTGCCTCCCTGCCTCGCGATCCCCCGGTCTCCGGTCTTCGGTCTCCGGTTCGTGTTGAGCGACTCCCGCCCGCTCTCGCGCTGCCCACCCCCACCCCCACCCCCCCGCGGCCCAGGGCATTCCGCTCGTCCTGTACGAACCCAACGCGAAGGCGGGGGCAGCCAACCAGGCCCTCCACGGCTTGGCCCGCCAGACGCTGCTAGCGTACGACAGCGCGGCGGCCGGGCTGCGGCACCCGGCCAGGTGCGGTGCGGTGGGGTGCGGTGTGGTACGACACCCCCCCTCCCCCAACACACACATACACGGTGGTCCATCACTCAAACCCAAACCCGAAGCCCTCCTGCACTGGCCGGAGCGGGTTGGCACTCTTGACAGTTGACACATGTCACCTCGCCTCGCCCGGGAGCCGCTGCCCGGATACGGTACCTCGCCGCCCCAGAAACCTCGCATGGCATCGCCTTCCGGCGCCGCCACCGCAGGTGCAAGGTGGTGGGTCCCGCCGTGCGAGCGGAGGTGCTCCGCTGCGCCGCCGGCGGCCCGACGGCGGTGCGGCGGCGGCGTCGGGAGGCGCGTGAGGCGCTGGGCGTGACGGCGCGCGGCTCGCGGCTGCTGCTGGTGCTGGGCGGCTCGCGGGGCTGCGGATACCTCAACTGTGCGCTCAATAACGCGCTGCCGCAGCTGACTGCATTGCCGGGTGAGCGAGAAGGGGGGAGGGGGTGTGGGGGGGGTTGTTGCGGAGGACCGGGGGAAGGCCCCAGAGCGGCTTTCATCATCGCCATCAGTACAGTCATGCGTTGGAACACGCGCTGGGTGTGTTGGGTGCGCGGCGTGCTAGGGGCGGCTGCAGGCGCGCTGTCGATACGGAGGGGGAGGCGGCCGCTGCTGCTGGCTGCTGGTTGTGATGGGAAGGCTGGCTGGGTGCGGTGGCCGTCGGAAAGTGGGTGCGGCCAGCAGGCCTCACGCTTTAGCTGGAGGAAAGGGGGGAATGTGAGGACAGGGGGGAAAGGGGTGAAAGGGGGACGGCTGACGAAGCGGTGCGGGACAATGGGTGGGTGGGCCGTGGCCGCCGGCGCGGTCTGCAGCCCGCCCGCCGGCCTGCATACCCACCCCGAATGCCACACCGGCATTGCAATGCCGGGTCGGCGAGGAGCTTGCCGCGTCAAGCCCAGCGGCGCGAGGAGGGCCGGTGCAGCCGCCGAGTCCGTCAGTGGTGCTCCGTATCCCCCCGCGTGTGGGGGTGTGTGCTCCCGTGTGCTGTGTCTCCGTGTGTGTGGGGGGGGTCGTGTGAAGCCCGCCCGCCGGTTTCCTCTCTCCCCCCTCCCCGGCCCCCCCCCGCCCTGCTCTCATCTTCCCCCCCCCGGCACCCCCGGCAGGTCTGCACATCCTGTGGCAGACCGGCGCCAAGCAGTACGTGTCGTACTCGGCAGGGCATGCGGCCGACCTACCCAGGTGGGCGGGTAAACAGAAACGTGAACCGCAGCGACCCCAACCAGCCCGGGGCGAGGCTGCGAGAGGGCGAAGACCACACGGCCGTGTCACCGCATCACAACCAACAGTGCCGCAATAAGGGTGCTGGCGGCGGCTGATACGGCATGGGCCCATGGGTCGGTCATGGGCCCAGGGGTCAGTCATGGGCCCAGGGGTCGGTCATGGGCCCATGGGTCGGTCATGGGCCCAGGGGTTGGTCTTGGGCCCAGGGGTCGGTCATGGGCCCAGGGGTCGGCCGTGGGCCCAGGGGTCGGTCATGGGCCCAGGGGTCGGTCATGGGCCCAGGGGTCGGTCATGGGCCCAGGGGCTCGGTCATGGGCCCAGGGGTCGGTCTTGGGCCCAGGGGTCGGTCATGGGCCCAGGGGTCGGTCATGGGCCCAGGGGTCGGTCATGGGCCCAGGGGTCGGTCATGGGCCCAGGGGTCGGTCTCTCGGTCATGGGCCCAGGGGTCGGTCATGGGCCCAGGGGTCGGCCGTGGGCCCAGGGGTCGGTCATGGGCCCAGGGGTCGGTCATGGGCCCAGGGGTCGGTCGTGGGCCCAGGGGTCGGTCGTGGGCCCAGGGGTCGGTCTCTCGGTCATGGGCCCAGGGGTCGGTCATGGGCCCAGGGGTCGGTCATGGGCCCAGGGGTCGGCCGTGGGCCCAGGGGTCGGTCATGGGCCCAGGGGTCGGTCATGGGCCCAGGGGTCGGTCATGGGCCCAGGGGTCGGTCATGGGCCCAGGGGTCGGTCATGGGCCCAGGGGTCGGTCATGGGCCCAGGGGTCGGTCTCTCGGTCTTGGGCCCAGGGGTCGGTCATGGGCCCAGGGGTCGGTCTCTCGGTCATGGGCCCAGGGGTCGGCCGTGGGCCCAGGGGTCGGTCATGGGCCCAGGGGTCGGTCATGGGCCCAGGGGTCGGTCTCTCGGTCGTGGGCCCAGGGGTCGGTCTTGGGCCCAGGGGTCGGTCTCTCGGTCATGGGCCCAGGGGTCGGTCATGGGCCCAGGGGTCGGTCATGGGCCCAGGGGTCGGTCTCTCGGTCATGGGCCCAGGGGTCGGCCGTGGGCCCAGGGGTCGGTCATGGGCCCAGGGGTCGGTCATGGGCCCAGGGGTCGGTCATGGGCCCAGGGGTCGGTCATGGGCCCAGGGGTCGGTCTCTCGGTCGTGGGCCCAGGGGTCGGTCTTGGGCCCAGGGGTCGGTCTCTCGGTCATGGGCCCAGGGGTCGGCCGTGGGCCCAGGGGTCGGTCATGGGCCCAGGGGTCGGTCATGGGCCCAGGGGTCGGTCATGGGCCCAGGGGTCGGTCTCTCGGTCTTGGGCCCAGGGGTCGGTCATGGGCCCAGGGGTCGGTCTCTCGGTCATGGATCCAGGGGTCAGCCGTGGGCCCAGGGGTCGGTCATGGGCCCAGGGGTCGGTCATGGGCCCAGGGGTCGGTCTCTCGGTCATGGGCCCAGGGGTCGGCCGTGGGCCCAGAGGTCCACCCCACACCACACCAACTCACTTCTTCGCTTCACCTGTCCCACCCGCAGCGCACACCCGAACACACGTCCAAACGCATCGAGGCGCATCCAGGCACCCACCCACACCCCGGCCGCGCTTCGGCTGCTCTCCTCACACCTCCCACCTTGTTGGAACCTCACACGAACCTCACATGAACCGGAAACCGGAAACACACACGCACGTACCTCAGTCGTCTCCCCTGTCAGCTGCTGCTGCTGCTTTTTCGGACTGTCTCTTCCTGCCGCCCCTCGTTCTGCCCGCAGTGTCCGCTGCGTGCCGTACATACACGACATGGGCCGTGCGCTGTCCGCCGCCGACCTGGTGCTCAGCCGGGCGGGGGCGTCCACGGTTTCGGAGCTGGCGGCGGCGGGGGCTCCCGCGCTGCTGGTGCCCTCACCGGCGGTCAGTGAGGAGCAGCAGGCGGCCAACGCACGAGTGCTGGCAGACAGCGGTGGGTGGGTGGGGGGGTGGGGGGTGAGAGGGGGCGGGGCCCCGGATGGCCCGATCCTGGGGGCGAATGCCTACTGATATAGGCGGGGGCAGATCGGAGCGCGAGGACGTAACCCCCCCACCCCCCGAGCCCCACACGTCCCCAGCCCCATCACGCAACTCGGCACGGACCCGCACGCCGCTCCCTCCCCTCCCTCCCCCTTCCCGCCTCCTACTCCTTCCCCCCATTCGCTCGGCCGCCCGCGGGCGGCTCCGAGTCACCTGTTGCTGTGCGTGCCTCCGCCCCCCCCTCCCCCCGCGCGTCAGGCCGTGCGGCGGTGCTCCCCCAGCTCGAGGTGGACGAGCTAGGCCTGGCGCCCCGCCTGGTGCCGCTGCTGGCGCCGGACAGCAAGAGCCTGGCAGCGATGTGGTTGGCATCATGCAGCGGAGGAGGGGGTGGCGGGGGCGGGGGAGGAAGCTCGGCGGAGAGGGGTGGGGCAGCAGCCGGGGGCGGCGACGGCAACGGCAGCGGCGCGGCGCGGGCGCGGGCCGCCATTCTGCAGCACGTTCGACGGTGACCGCTGACTGGGGGGTAACATCGGAGCGCCGTTTGGCGGGCAAGCTTGTGCCAAAGGTGTACTGCGGCCTGAGGCGGGGGGGAGCGGCTTGAGGTGCGGCTGCCGCCACCCTTAGTCAAGAATGCAGCGCCCCTGGTTAGCCCTGGGGTTCGAGATTCAGATTCCGGTAGATTACAAGAGCACTTCCCCTCCAACAACACGCAACCTCTCGTGCTTTCCGGTGGTTGACAACCCAACAACTGCAACCTCGGGTTCGGCAGGGAGGCACACGGACTGGTCATTCCAGTCCATTTCATTCCAGTCCAGTCCATTCCTGCGGGACGACGAAAACCCAAAATCTCAATACACAGAAGGCCATCCCCACGCAACGAGGGTCTGGTCCGCCAAAAACACCCACAATCTTCCGCCCCTAAAGCCCACAATCCGCAGTGCAACCTGCCCCTCAGCCACCTTCAGCCAACCCCCGACAGTTCCAAAACCACCAAACAGAAAACGACGCATCAGCATCAGCAGTACGGTGATTCTTATCCGTGGCAATCGTCCAATCCGCGCCAACCAAAAAACAATCTTTACAAACGCTTCCAATCAAACAGCCCGGTCCTTGCCACAGACGAGAGCACCGGAACCGGCGAGTGAGCGACGACAGAGCAGAACGACGGTGAGAAACCCAGCAGACCCATAACCCAGCAGGACGGCGCCGGCGGACGGACAATTGGGGACATTCCGGTCCTGCCGTGCCGTGCCGCGCTGCCGCTCCAATTGCACGCCAAACCTGTCCCCCCAAAACACATCCCCCAGCTCCCCCCCGGGTGATCCGACACACGCACACATACACACACACCCAGGCAGTCTTCCACCTTCCCTTATTACCACCCCTCGACAGCACAAAAAGAGGCGCCCACAGCCTCCGAGTCGGTCCATATCGGCGAAGACAAAGTACCGCAGCACCGGGTAAAGAAAAATACATCTCATCTCGACATTGGCTACTTGTGGTGACGACGAAGTCTGTGCGCGGATACCATAACAGGCAGGGCCCCTCGCTCTTTTGAGGTTTTTTATTTTTGGCATACCGTATGCCACCTTGTTTATTGGTTCTGGAGGGAAGCCTCAGGCAGTGCCTCCGTGCATCCGTGCCTTGAAGAAAAGAGCGCCCCGGTACCTGTCCCGTAACCTATCCTGCGAGATCAACTGCCGTACTGCGTTAGACCATTTCATGCACGCATTGGCCATACAAACACAAACTCATAAGCATGCACAAACACATAAACATGCACAAACACACACATGCGCCCAATAAAACCAGCCCTCCTACGTCCTACCACCCACCCGATCAACCTCTTAAGCCCAGACGCACAACAGCCCTTCCCTGCGGGGGCGGCCGCCCATGTCGCCCCAAAGGGCGCGAGAAAGAGGAAAACGTGCAGCCCGAACATTTTCGAACCCCGCGGTGCTGCCAGCTCGCCCCTTCCCTTCCCTTCCCTCTGTTGGAGCAATCAGACTGCGCTGCACTGCACTGCATTGCACGTCGCCAGACGAGGTGACAAGTCTTGGCTGGGTAGGACTGGACTGGACTGAGCTGGGCTGGGTTAGGCACGTCCCCAGTCGGCGCCCTCGGCTCCCGCGTCCGACTCCTGTTCGTGCGCGGCTGCTTGGGGGTTGTGCTGTTCCATGGACCTGTGGGGGTGGAGGTGGAGGTGGGGGTGGAGGTGGAGGTGGAGGTGGAGGTGGAGGTGGAGGTGGGGTTGGAGGTGGGGGAGAACGGAGGTGGAGGGGCTGGTGGGGGCTGGAGGGGGCAGTGATTCGAGCCGAGCGGGGCGACGGCGGTGGAAAGCACCTGGTGGGGGGATTGAAGGGATTTCGTTGCCGGAGGGGGGAGGCAAGCCCTGAGGCAGCGCCGAGCCAACTAAGCAGGTGTAGCGAACATACACTTGCCGCCGCCTTCACATGCGGGCGTGTTCGCACCTCTGCGCCCCAGCAAACACACAGCTCGCCCAGTTCGCCCACAGCCCCCAACTCCCCACCCCGCGCCATGAGACATTCGGGACCGACCCCTGGGTCACTGACCAGAGGAAGTCGTTGAGCTTCTCCATAATGGCCGTGTCCAAAGACTCCACCTGCGGGTGACCCGGGCCGGGGACGTGTGCGGAAGAGGGGAGGGGAGGAGAGAGGGGAGGAGGGGAGGGGAGGGGAGGGGGGCGAGGTCTCCCTTTCGCAACTCGGGAAAAAGGGGAGGGCGCGACCGCGAGGTGCGTCTCGACGAAAAGATTGCAGGTGGACACCAACAAGGGTCCGCCCCGAGAAAAAGCGTCCGCGCGCACGAGCGGCCGGAACCCAAGCAGCAAGCAACCCCTCACCGAACCGCCACCCCCCTTTCCGCATTTTCCACAGCCTCACCCCCAAACCCCCCTCCCCAACCCCCCCCAAACCCCTCAAAACCCACGCACCGCATACACCACGTCTCGGACCAGCTTGTCTCTCTTTCCCTCGCCCCCTTGGTCGTCCACCCCCTCCAGACAGACGGGGTCCACCTCCACCGCCACATCCACCACATCGTGATGATCCTTACTGCACATCGTCACCCTGGGCAGCGAGCGGGGAGGGGCAGGGTGTTCGCATGCGTTGTCTTTGGCTCATCACGGAAGTTCCCCAAGGGTATCGTACATCCCCCGCGCCGGGGTTCGCACCCACTTTGCCAGGCCAGTGAAGGTCTTGCCCTCGGCCGCGGGGGATGTGGCCTCCCAGCCAAGATCCAGATCCAGTCGTTCACATCTGTCGGCATTGAGGGGTGGGGTGGGGAGGTAGGTGACAGGGAGAGGGGAAGCGTGGGGGGAAAGGGAGGGAGGAAGGGGGGGAGGGTGTTTACGTTGTAAAATCGAAGGCCGGGGGGAGCAAGCGAGGGGCCTGTATCGTACGATCGTACGGCCAGTGTGTCAGGGAGAAGACAATTGGGGGAAGGCGTCAGGGAGACACACAGGTCAAGGGTTTTAGGGGTTTTAGGGGTTTTAAGGTTGAGTAGGGTCCAGCCAGGCTGGAGAAGCGGTGAATGCGGATCGACGGACGACACGCCGCCGGGACGGAACAGTACCGACGCGTAGGGCCATCAAGCCCCGCAACCACACAAAACCACCGTTGATGACCTCACCTCAGCGACTTGTCTCCTTCGGACATGTCGCCGCGGTACGACAATAGTTGAGTTGTGCGGCAGGTGGCGCGCGGCGTGCGGTGCCGCAGCCCCACGAGTTTCTGCCCCAGCTCGTCCAGAACCCACGCCTGGCCGTCCTCCGACATCGTCTCGAGCGCGAAGCAGTGGTCGCCGCTTCCCGTGGGGGTGTGACCGTGGCCGGCGCTGCTGCGACACGCCATGCCATGCCTCTGCGCGAAGGCGGTACAAAGGACTGGCCTAATTGTCTTTGGCCGTGCATTAGGTTAAAACCGGGTTTAAGCTGTTGCTTCGATATATTGGAATCAAGTGAGAGTTTTGGCGTGCGCCGACAGACCACGCCGCACGAGATTGCATGGCGCGATATCGTTAACGCGCCCGGTGTGTGCGCTAGCACGGGGCAGCTGAAACACGAGTGAAGGTGTTTGTTGATTGCAATGACCTCACAATGGCACGAACTGACGCAACGCGCAGCGTGCCTACCGTGAATGTGAGTCGTCGACGGTTGAGCGCAGGCATTTGCGTGCATTGAGCCCGCTGGACAAGCGAAATATCTGTAACAAGACGCATTTTCTCGTTGCTAAGACGGAGTCCCTTACGCTTGGGACACTTCCCTTTTGATAAAACCTTGGCGCTTGGGCTCGAGCGGTTGGTAGCAGATTTTTCGGAAGCTCTAGAGGAGTAACGTAAACGACCTTACAACTTCATGTGTACAGAGATGGGTCTGTGTATTGAGAAGCCGCTTCTTATAGTGGCCGGGGGGGCTGGCCGGCCTCTCTCCGTTGGACGACACCAGATTTGGAACGATCACGTGGGCAGATTTGCCCGACGTCCCCAAGAAACCGCAGCTGCGAAGAGTAATCATCCAAAGATCGACCACGTAAATCGACCACATAAGAGCGATTGGTCGATTGCTGCCTCGAAAATCTTCCGTTCTGGGGCCTCAGCGCGCCGTTGCCGGTCGACCGGGTTTCCGCTGAAGTGCTCGCGCTGCCTTTAGAGTGGTGTGCCTCAACCGGTCGGGCTCTTGACTGCAGATGGGCTACGAACGAAAGCGAGGCAAAGTTTCGTCGTTAAATTTTGAGGCAACTGTGACCGCCAGTCTCCGCGTCATCGTCTTCAGCTCTAGCGATAGCCTCCCGAGCACTGGCCGAGCCAGTCGTGCGGCGTGCGTGAGACCAGCGTTCGCGGCATTGCCAACTTCCTTCTCCAGAGCCGCCATCCCCTCCCCCCCCCTTTTGGGAAGACAGGACACAAGCCACCGGTGGTACCAGTCCGGTCTGGTACCGCCCCCCGCCACCCCGATTCCGGAAACCCACAGACGCCGGCGCTGCGCATCTGGCTATGGCGCCCCACATCCGTCCCCGTCCCGCACATCCCGACACCCCCGACCGGCACAAACCCACCCCAGAATCACACGGCAGCACTTCCCGGGCAGGCACTCGCCCGGCCCCAATCCCAAGCTCCCGAACCTCCGGGCGGCCCACCTACGGAGTAAACGAGAGCCGTCCAAAGCTTCCCGCCCCCCGGGGGGTTGTGGTCGTGGTGGTGGTGGGTGGAAGGGACCCATCGCACCGGCTCTCATCGCCGTCCCCGCACCAACCCCCCCAAAGCACCAAACATCCTGCACGTGGGCGGGCAACGGCCTGAGTCGGAAGGGCGGGCAAGCCAGCTCGCCCCTCAACCCCACCACCACCACCACCACCTTTCCCAACCCCGGACAATCTTCTCCACCCTCCCGCAACTTTCTTTGCCTCCTCCTCCTTCTCCTCCTCCTCTACTTGGCCGCCTTCGCAATGATCTCCCGCGCCTTTACGAACGCCGCCACCAGCGCCCCCAGCTGCAGCCTCTCGCTGGTCGAGTAGGCCAGTCGGTGCTCCACATCCGCCAGCCGCTCCACCAAACCCACCTTGGCGTGAACCGGCATGCTGGTCTTCATGATCCACCTGCAGTACAGTACAGTACGGCAATAGTACGGCAAAGGGAAGGACTCGGGGGATTGCACTGTCGGAACCTTCTCGGCCGGAAAGGCCTGACCCTCTCACCCACACCCGGGTCGCCTCGGAGCCTGCGCCTCGATGCGGTTCTTCTTCAACCAACCACGATTATACGAAATGCCCGGCTCAGGAGCCTCCCCCCCTTGCCGCCTGAACACTTCCCCCCCCCCCACACACACCACCACCCCCCGCTACCAAATCCCCCGGTACCGGTACCGTTACCCTCCTCCTCCTCCCCCCCCCCGGTGCACTCACGGGTGCAGCTCCCGCACAATGTCCACCAGCGCCACCCCCTTGTCCACTTGCAGACCAACCACCTCTGCACCGCAAGAGGGGAGGGGGGAGGGAAGGGGAGGGAAGGGGGGGAGGGGGGAAGAGGTGTGTGTGTGCGTGTATGTGGTAAGGGGAAGGGAGGGACGTGAGCGGAGGGAAGGGGAGGGGGACGGATGACGGGTGCAAACACCCACACACACCCGGGCGCACAAACCCTGAACCCGTACGGCCCCTGTCCTGGTCCCGTTGCTGCTTCCCCACGCACCCCAACTCCCAGTCTGAGTGCCGGTCCGCTCACCCGCCCCACAGCCCCTGCCTCCCCATCCCTCCGGGCACTCCCACCCTAACCCTCCCCCTTCCCACCCCACCCCCGCCCCACCCGCCTTGTCCCTCCCCCTTCTCTCTCCCTCTCCTTCCGGCACTCACTCCTGAACACCTCCGCCACCGGTTCGTTGAGCAGCCAGTGCAGCACCTGGGCAATGTCCGCCGGCAGGGGGTTGCCCGTGCACAGATACACCGCCTGCTGGTCCACACAGTCGAAGGCCATGTGGCAGGACTGCGGGGAGGGGGAGGGGAGGGGAGGCCGGAGGGGAGACGGGGGAAGATGAGGCGGGGGAGAGAAGGGGTGTAGAGGGCGTGAGAGGAGGCGTGAGGAGTGGAGGGAGCCAACTTGTCGGCCCCCCTGCACCGCACCGCACTGCACTACACCGCACTGCACTGTACAGCACCGCCTCCCGCCTCCAGCCCAGCCCACCGCACCTGCCCGCGCATTCCACGCAACCGCTCGCTCACACACCCCAACACACCCCAACACGCCCAACCCCCCCCCCACACACACACAAACCCACCTGGAGGATGTTGAGCGATCGGCGCATGTCCCCGTTGCCCAGCTCCACCACCGCGTCAAGACCCCCCGGACCCAGGTTGACGCTGCGGAGGGGGAGGGGGGTCGAAGAGTGAATTTGCAACAATGAAAGGGTGGGAGGGAGGGAGGGACAGGCGGTGCGTGGGGTGTGTGGGGCCGAGGGGGGTTAGGGGGGTGGGCGGGGGAGCATCACGCGATGGCACGTCGTGTTTCCGTGTCGTTCGGGTCATCGGGGAACGTGGCGCAGCTAGCCCCCTCCGACCTCAACAACCCCTCCGCAACACATCCGCTCCCCCTCCCCCATTCCCCCACCCTTCCGGTCGCTGCAGTACACCGATGGACCTCCCACCCCTCCCTGTCGTGTCACTAGAAGGAGCGCATTGGTTCTGTTACTGGTACTGTAACACCCCCCCACCCCCACCCCCCCACCCACACACACAGCGGTAACACCCCCCCACTTGTTTTCCCTCCCCGCCCTGCCAGCCCACCCGCCCACCGACCCCCCCTCCCAGCCGCTCACCGCTCCGTGTCCGCCACGTACTGCAACCGCGTCCGTACGAACTGCGGATCCAGCGGCGCAAACCTGTGGACCCCCGAGCAACACCAACAACAGCCACCACCATCAACAACAACAACACCGTCACAGCGGCAGGCAGCAGGCAACAGGCAGCATCGGCAACAGCAGCAGTGTATCTGGTGTTTTTTCTTTTACGGCGTAGTCCGCCCCGTCCCCCGCGTCATCCGCCGCGCCGTGAGCCTTCCAACAGCCCCTCCCTCCCTCCCTCCTTATCAGGGGAGGGCAGCATAAGGTGTTCCCACGTCCCCGTCCCCCCCCCCGTGTGAGGCCACCGCTCCCGACCCGGGTGGCCCCCCCCGCCCCCCCCCCCCGGTCCCAGCCCCCCCCCCACCTGAACTTGGTGCATCGGGACTGCAGCGCGGGGATGACCTTGGATACGTAGTTGCAGATGAGGCAGAAGCGCGCATTGCGGGTGTACTTCTCAATAACTGCGATTGGGGGGTGGTGGGTGGGGCAGAAGGCAGAGAGGGAGGGAGGGAGAAGGAGAGGGAGAGAGGGAAAAGGGGGAGGGGCGAGGAGGGCGTGTTTTGGGACCACAGCGGATGTGCGGGCTTGGGGCTGGGGCTGGGGTGCAGTTGGGGCATCGCCGCGTCAGAGACAGAGCCCCCCCCCCGAACATCACCACCATCGAGTGGGACGAGGTGAGGCGGGATGAGGCGGGATGAAATCAGGCATTACGGCGCCCCCACCCTGAGGAACATCCACGGAGGCTGTACTGGGCTGAGCCTGAGCGCCGCCACCCGCCGCCGCCGGTGCCAGTACCCGCTGCCGAGGGCGCCTAACACACATACATACATACACACACCCCGGTACCATCGCAACCAACACCACCAACAAGACACACCAACCCGGTGCAGCGCCGCGCAGGCGGAAACACCTCGCTGCGCACCCCTTCCCCTTCCCTTCCCTTCCCGCTGCGGCTGCCACCTCTCCACCTCTCCGCCTGAGCAGTGACCCACCTCGCCTCAACGCAAACTGGGCGTCGTTGGTCATCGCATCGCACTCGTCCAGAATGATCAACTTGAACTTGTTGCTGGGGGTGGGGTGGGGTGGGTTGGGGTTGGGTTGGGGCAGGGGTGCGGGTTCGGGCGAGACGGGCGGCAGGGCGGGGCGAGAGGTCAGGACAGTCATGCAGCCGGGCGGGCAAGGCAGGCAGCCGGGCAAGAGCCAACCGACGCCCCCAAGAGCGCCCCCCCTCCCTCCCTCCCACGAGGCACGCCACCGCCGCCGCGTCCGATTGCGTCCCACTGCCGCGCAACACCCCCTCTCGCTCCCCCTTCCCCGCTCCCGCTTCAACGTGCGAGCACTGACCTGAAGATGGTCCGGGTGGACGCAAAGTCCTGGATCTCCTGCCGTACGACACTGATGCCGCGCTCGTCCGAGGCGTTGAGCTCCAGGGTCATGTTGGCCAACGAGTTGCCGTACATTTGTCGTGCAACCGCCAGGATGGTGGACGTCTTGCCGGTGCCGGGCGGGCCGTACAGCAGCAAGTGGGGCAGCCGGTTCTCGCCGGTCAGCCGCTTGACTGCCCGGGGAGGGGGGCGAGGGCGAGGGGCGAGGGGGGGATGACAAAGGGGAGATGACAATTTGACAAAGGGTAAGGGTGCAGGAGCAAGAGGGGGCGGGTCATGGGGGAGTGGGTGGGTGGGATGGATGGCTTGGCGTGTGTGGGAGGGCGAGGCGGAGGGAGAAGGGGGGGGGCGGCGCCAAGAGCTTCGGTTGGTGGTTGCGTGTTGAGGAGAGGCCGGACGGGCAGGCGGGCGGGAGGTGTGGAGGAGGGAGTTGCCAGGGGACAGACAGTGGAGGGCTGTGGGGTTGTGGAGGGTTTGGTTTTGCTCTCTCTTGCAGAACAAGAGAGCCCGTCACACCAGCGTGGGCGCACTCGGGCACGCGAGACCCCAGCAGTCATCCCAGCGTGCGCCCAGCTGATAACCCGGCGGGGGCAGCGACCTTGAACCTTCACCCTCCTCCGTCCCTCTTACTCGTATCGATGATTTGTTTATGCGCCGCCACCTCATCCAGATTTTTGGGGCGGAACTTCTCTACCCACGGTGCGTTGCGGCCATCAACCGTCCCGTCCGTCCGCAACCGCGAGCTGGGCGCGGCAAGAGCGTGGTCCAGGTCGG
Organism: Pleodorina starrii; assembly: GCA_030267565.1. Taxonomy (NCBI): domain Eukaryota; kingdom Viridiplantae; phylum Chlorophyta; class Chlorophyceae; order Chlamydomonadales; family Volvocaceae; genus Pleodorina; species Pleodorina starrii. Next base: position 1,287,763 of record BRXU01000027.1, read on the forward strand.
CCATGGCCGAGATGTCTTGTCGGGCGATCGCCATGGTCCCTGGTGCCCGAAGTTGCTAGCTGCTGTTCGCGCGTTAGGGCAGAAAAGGCGCGCTGCGGAGCCCCCGCACGCCGCAGGCACCTTTGCGAGCGCTTAGCGAATAATAATTTAAACTTGTGTTTTGTAGTGCTTGATGAGCATCATGAAGACCAAGCTTTTACAGCTAGCTGCCTTTGACACCGAATTCGCTGTTCCAATTCACTTCAGAACTCTGTGGTGAGGCAGGTTAAGGTGTGTGCCAGACAGCATGTAATCTCTTGTATTATATTATTATGAAGATCTACAAGTCTGAAGGATTGAGTGGCTGAGTGCTCTTGCATCGGGGTACACGAGCACCGTTTGTAAGCCGTCCCGCCAAATTCGTTTTCCGTGATCACACTCAGAAAAAACACTAAGGTGCCCAACTTTGTGTGCATACAATATAATATACCTGTTTATTCCTCGATCCTCGGCGCGCTACCCCCAAAAAGAATGAGCGCTGGGACGAGAGTAGTACCCGCTTTGGAACTGCTTCAGAAGCTTGCGGCCGGCAAGCGCCTGCTTGGAATAGCTGTTACGCAGCGCAGCGTTGAGGTCGCAGTCATTGGGCCGCCCTACGACTCCGCCAAGCTATTGCGGTGCGTACAGCACACCAATCCCCGCCGCACTCCCTTTCCGGCCAGGCCACCCCGCGGAAAAACGACAACACACGCCCTTAGCTGGGACGATGTCCTGGACGCAGGACGGGGAGCTTTCTTTCGCCCGAGGAGTTGAGCGCCGTGCTAGATGAGGCCAAGGTATGTGCGGCGGGGAAGGCGGTGGGAAACGCCGCGGTCAAGGGCCGGAATTTGAAATTCCCCCAATGCCGGGTGCGGATCCTGGGGTGGGCGAGGTGATAGGCGCCATCACGACTCTGCGAGCAGCAGAGGTCACAGCGATGGGAGGGCGGGGGTGGCCGTGGTAACGCAGACCTGCCTTCCCTCCCTCGCGCAGACGCAGACGCCGGCACGGTGGTCGCTGCAGCCGGGAAAACCCGACAGCGGTTGCCCCCCCCCCCCACACATACACACACGCGCCCGCAAACCCATCATGACACCCAGTGCCGCCGCGGACTGCTTACCGCCGTATCGTATTCGATGTCGTACGCGCCCGCAGCGCAGGCTGAGGCGGTGGTGCTGGGCGGCTCAGGCGCCTTCCGTACGGATGGATCCACGCAGCTGGGTGTACGGAAGCTGATCTCGGGGCTGCAGGGCCTTGTGTACGACAATGACTGGATGCCCAGCGCCGCGCCACGATCCGTCGCCGCGCAGGCGGCGGTGCCGATCTGGTTCTGGTGCGTAGCGGTTGGTTGGTTGGTTGGTTGGTTGGTCGGCTGGGTGGCGGTTGCGGCAGCTCCGACTGGGGCTTTAGCGGCCCGGGGTTGGGGTGGGTGGGTGGGTGGGTGGGTGGGTGCGTGGATGGGTGGAGGGGCGCACATCCGTGTCTCCTCTCTGTAAACGGCTACTGCTGGCCCGGCACCCACCATGCCACCACCTTGCCGAGCGCCATTCCCGACTGCGCCAACGATGCCAGCTGCCCTGCCCCCCACTACCTCCCACTGCCGCCCCCCCTGCCCCCCCCCCACTGGCCCCCTCCCTGCAGTCGTGGAGGGCAGGATGACGCGGCTCGTCTGGTGGTGGATCACGTGCAGGTGGGGCCGGGGGGGGCCGGGCAGCTCCAGGGAAGGGAAGGAGGGAGGGAGGGGGGGGCACCATGGCAGGGATTTCATGGCTGGGGGGACTCGGCGCCGGCTGCGGTGAAGGTCTGGTGCCGCGTTGAAGCGACCGGCTTGGACGTCGCGGCCGCCCTATCCCGTGGGAGGAAGGGGCGAAAGGGTGGGGTGGTAGGAAGTATGGGGGGGGCGGGTGGGGCGGATGGGGCGGGGCGGGGCTGCTTCCCGGCGGCGTCCGCTGCCCTCCTGCAGTGTGTGTGGTACTGTGGTTGTGGTTGTTGGGCGGCTGGCGGAATTAACATTATGTTGCGTTACGTCACAGCCGACACTCAGCAGCCAACGCGCCTGACTCCGCGGCTCCTGACTCCCGCCTCCCCCCCCACCCTAAACGCAGGCGCACACCACCCCCCAGCAGCGGCTGGTGCTGAGGGGCATGGCGGACACCACCTGACATCATCGCAGCGGCGGGGGAGGTGGGAGCGGTGCTGGGGGCAGGCGCTGGCGACGTGCCCCGTCCTGCCGGCCGGTCCGGTGCTGCGGGTTGGGGTGCAGATGCGGGTTGGGGTGCATGCGAGCGGGCGGTCCGGCTTGTGTACGTGTTTGTGTGCGGTGGGGGCGGTGGGGGTTGGTTGGTTGGTTGGTTGGGTTTCGGGGGGAAGAAGGGTGCATCAGGAGGCGAGATGCAGCGGGGATGTGGTGCGCGTGCGGGCGGCGGTCGCCTGATGCCTGTACGGCAACGTACGGCACGAGGATGTGGGAAAGATTACGAAACCGGGCATTGGATGGCAGCGTTGGGCGCATCCATGCACGTGTGTGCGGCTGTAGGGTGTGCGGTGTGCGGTGACGCCACTCCATGTGGGTCGATGATGGATAATGACTAAGAGCCCCGGACATGATTATTAGTAATGGTGGTTGCAGCGGACTCGCTCCAGCGGGCTCCCCTAGATTTTGTGCAGATTTGGTCCTAGGAGCAGGAGCAGCAGCAGCCGCAGGCGGACCGCGAGTTTTGTCTAATACTTTTGCTTTTGCGGACGTTTCGGCGGCGTTCACTGGAGCGCCGTGACGGGGGGCTGGCGAGGCTGTGTTACGGTAGATGGAATAGTGTTGCTCGACCCTCGCTGCATGACGAGATGAATGATGAGGGATGAGGAACCCCCGCGCCGCGATGCCGGCCCTGCAAGTTTGTGCAAGGCGGTTCAAAAGGCGCCGGGTCACCGTCGTTTCAGTGGACTATCTCCGGCCCCGCCGAAGGATTGTATCGGAGGGCAGAATCGGCGGGGCGTTGTGGCAGTGGCAGAAACCGGCCGGGGCCAAGGAAGTCGGGTGTGAGCGCCGGAAGCGTGTGTGTCAACCGGCTCCGATCCCACTGGCGGGGCTGGAGGTGAGGAAGCGGCGGTGACCCGGCGGACCTCCGCACATCTGCGAGGGGGGAAGGGGGGGTCGCAACCCGCCCCAGTGAGGCAAAGGATCGCAGTCGGGCCCCGAAGTCTGCGACCACAGCGACAGCGACACACGACGGGCATGGCCCAGCCCCCCACCCTGTTTTCACGAGGCTACGGTAAATTGGTGTCCCATGGGGTTGTGTGTCGGTGTAGCTGTGCAACTCGCGTGCCCGGCTGTCAACGGTTCTGTCATTCGTGGCCCTGTAGCCCCGTACTGTGGAGCAGTGGTACCAACCGCTCAAAAAACGGTATTAACGGCTTCGCAAAGGCCGTTCGTTCCAGCGCCCGAAACCGCGATTCCAGGCTGAGACTCTCGGTCTTTTTTCCGCCTCGCCCGCAGCCTGAGAATAAAACCAATATTTACGCAGAAAACCCGCAGGGATTTAGGGTGATCGCCCTGCGGCTCCATTTCCTCCTGAAATTCCGCACAGTTATCTTTCGTGAAGCCCAGCACAGCCTCTACCAAGTCAATCAACTCATATGGATTTGACGGGCATAACTATATAGTATTCGTTTCGGTCGAGTCGGCAAATAAGAGCCGGGAGCAAGCTGCCCTTTCCGTTACTGTGTTCAGCGACCTTCCACACGACTTTATCGGAGCCAATGGCACAACCGGCTCGCGTTTTGTTTCTCCTGGTGGACGGCATCGGCGATGTGTCGGTGCCGGAGTTTGGGGACCGGACGCCCCTCGAGGTCGCCCATGTCCCGCACATGGACGCAATCGCAGGTGCGCGGGGGAGGGAGAAGGAGGGCTGTCATCGCTCAGACCGCCGGAATGGGCCGCTGTTGCTCCGCTCTCCCCTCCCCCTCCGCCATCCGATATCTGCTGGGTCTGCCGTGCACCATGTCAACCCTACACCGCCCCCGCCCCCGCCAACCCGTCCCCCTCTCCGCTCCTCTGCCTCCTCCTCCCCCCCAACCCCCCGACCCACCCACACGCCCATTGGATCGCTCGCGTCCGGCTACTGCTTGTCGCTTCACTCCCCCTCCCTCCCCCTCCCCACCCCCCTCCCCCTCCCAGCCGGGGGCCTGACCGGTCTGCTGGACCCCGTGGAACCCGGCCTGGCTTGCGGCAGCGACACCGCCCACATGTCCCTCTTCGGATACGACCCGAGAATGTGGGGCGGGGGGGGGGCTGGGGCTGGGCTGGGGCTGGGGCTGGGGCTGGGGCTGGGGCTGGGGCTGGGGCTGGGGCTGGGGCTGGGGCTGGGGCTGGGGCTGGGGCTGGGGCTGGGGCTGGAGGGGAGGACGCGGTCGCGCGGGGTCGAGAGGCGGGGCCGGGGTGCTGGTGGGGGTAGGGGGCCTGGGCCCCCCAACCTCCACAGCCTCGACAGGTCGGGACCGGAGCTCGCGGACCTGCGGGGGGTCCATTCGGGGGGGGGGGGGGGCTGGAGTGGGTTTCCGGTAGGGGCTGCCAGTTGGGCGATCTCGGTTGGGCGGGCGTGCACCTCAGCTCTGAGACCGCTGCCTGCTGCTCTCCTTCCTCACGGAGCGTCCTGCTGAACGTTTTCGCGTTTCGGTTCGGCTCCCTCCCCCCCTCCCTCGCTGCCAAGCGCTTCGTCCTGCCGTCCACCGACCTACACACCACCCCCTTCCCTCTCTCCCTCCCTCCTCTCCCTCCCTCCATTCGCCCCCTCCCTCTCTCCCCCTCCGCGCGTCACAGCCACTACCGCGGTCGCGGTGCCTTTGAGAGCATGGGCGCCGGCATCCCCATGGCCCCCGGCGACATCGCCTTCAAGTGCAACTTCGCCACCCTGGACCCCGCCAGCGGCATTGTCACCTCACGCAGAGCCGACCGACACTTTGAGCACGTGGGGCCAACACTGTGCAGGGCGCTGGACGGTGAGGGGGCGGGGAAGGGCGTGTTGGGTGTTGGGTATGGCAGTTCCAGAGGGGCAGGCTGGGGGGAGGCCGGTGAAAAAGCGGATGAGGGCAGGAGGGCAATGGAGGGTGCTGGGGGGGCGGGAGGACTGGGGGGGCGGGAGGGCATTTGGAGGGGCGTAAGGAAAGAAACACACCGCAGGGAGGGGAGGTCGGGGGCAGGGAGGGTTGGGTGCATGGATGGGTGGGTGGCGGGGTGGGGAAGCAGTCCAACGCCCTGATGGAGCCATCCGGGGGAGGCCCATCGACCCTCCCCGCGACACCAACAATCACCGCCTTGCAACCACCTCCCCCGCAGTCGGTACCTCGACATCTCCGCCTCCGTTGTGTCGGCCTGCCAACCTGTGCCAGCCTATTCGGGCTGCTCCTGGCCCTGCCTTGCCTTGCGTGGCCCTGCCCCATTCGGAGCATTCCACCCGTGCCTCCCCCCGCCCCGCCCCGCCCCGCCCCGCCCCGCCCCGCCCCGCCCTCTCTTACAGGCCTGCGCCTGCCCGGCTACCCCGACCACTCGGTTGCCGTACAGTACGCCACCGAGCACCGGTGTGGTGTGGCGGTGCGGGGCCCGGGTCTGAGCGACTCTGTGGGGGATACCGACCCGCTCAAGGACCGGCTGCCACTCAGGAGGTCGGTGGCCACGGACGACACGCCCGAGGTGGGTGCCCGGGGGGGGGGTGAGGCGGCGGGAGAAGAACCCCTTACCCACCCTACCCGACTCCTCCGTTCCTTCCCTGCGGCTCACATCTCCATCCCTCTCCGATCCATGCAACCCCTACCACACGCACACACACTACCGTACGTCAATCCGCTTGCCAGCTCACCCTCTTTAACTGGACTGTCACACCATACTCTACCCCCTGCCCTCCCTAAAACCCTAAACCCTAAAACCCTAAAACCCTAAACCCTAAACCCTAAAACCCTAACCCTAAAACCCTAAAACCCTAAACCCTAAAACCCTAAAACCCTAAAACCCTCACCCTTCCCACCACACCCCTCCCCGTACCCACCCCTCGCCACCTCTCCCCCCTTCCCCCCCGCCAGGCCCACTTCACGGCCGGTCTGGTCAACGCACTTAGTGACGCCTTCCGCGCCGTATTGGAGTCCCACCCCATCAACTCCCAACGGGCGGCTGCCGGGCAGGGGGTGGCTAACGTGGTGCTGCTGAGGGGCTGCGGCAGCCGCATCCGGGTGCCCTCCTTCCAACAGAACCACGGCATGAGGCCCTGCCTGGTGGCACCCACCAAGATCATTGCGGGTGGGGGCTGGGGGGAGTGGTGGTGGTGATGGGGGTGCCGCTGCTGGTAGCAGTGCTGGAAGCAGTGTTGGTGCTGGTGCTATCGCTGATGCCGGTGTTGGTGTTGGTGGTGGTGCGGAGGAGGGGGGGGGAATGGGGGCGCAAGGCCGCGGGTGAGCGAGCGTGGATGGGGCCAGTGCCGCGCCGGCTGCCGCTGCCGCTGCTGCTCCCTCCCTCCCTCCCTCTCCCTCCCCCTCCCCCCTGCATATCCGTGGATAACCCCCACCCCCACCCCCACCCCCTGCAGGCCTCGGACTGTCCTTCGACATCGACTCGCTGGACGCCCCGGGGGCCACCGGATCGTACGACAGCCAGTTCCACGTCAAGGCTGAGACCATCTGCGACGCCCTCACCGGCGGCCACCGACCCAACACCACCACCACCACCACCACAACCGGTACCGGCACCAGCGGGGCAGCAGGGCAACCACAGCAGGAGCAGCAGCAGCAGGAGCAGCAGCGGGGGGGCGGTGGTGATGATGACGCGGCGGCGCGCGAGGGGTCGGGGGCTGACGGCGGGGCTCAAGACAAGCAGCAGCAACACGGCGGAGGCGGTAGCGGCGGCGGAGGCAGTGGCCGGGGCGGTGGTTACGAGTTTGGGTTTGTCCACGTCAAGGCGGTGGACGACACGGGGCACGACCGCATGGTGCAGAACAAGGTACGTGTGGGTGGAGGGGTGGGTGGAGGGGGTTGGGGGGGAGAGGGGGGAGGGGGGCAGAGGGGGGCAGCGAGGGGCATTGGTTTCGGTGCGGGTGGTGTGTTGGTGGGGCTGTGGTTGACAGCGGCATGAGGAGGGCCCGGCAGGCTGCGCACGCCCGGCTGGCGGTATGTAGGCTTCTTCCGGCGGTCCTAGCCCCGCTCTCTGCCCGGGTGGCAGGAACACGCCCCGGCCCCGGCCCCGGACACAGGCGCACCTCACATCCCCGCGGCCCTCTCGGTCACTGTTCCCAACAACCCACCTTCCCGCTCCTTCTGTCCCCCGTTTCCCCACCTCGCCCCGCCTCTGTGCCTCTACTCGTCCCGACCACCGCTCTGCTGACCCTGCCGCTGCTGCCGCTTCTTCTTCTTCTGCTGCTGCTGCTGCCGCTTGCGATGCTTTCTTGGCCTGTTGCCATGTCATGTCGCGGTGCTGTGCTGCCCCATGCCGCTGTCCCGTGCTGTGCTGCGCGGTGCGGTCATGTCGTACTACGTGTGTTACTCAGGTTCGTTTCCTTGAGGTGGTTGACCGGCTGGTGGGTCAGATGCTGCGGCGGCTGTGGGCGGCGGAGGCGGCGGGGTGTGGGCGCTACCTGCTGGTGCTGGCGGGGGACCACTCCACACCCGTGATGTTCGGGGACCACTCCAATGAGCCGGTGCCTTTCGCAATCGCCGGCGTCAGACACGCGGTCGAGGTGGGGCGGGGCCGCAGGGGTGGCAGGGCGGCAGGGGGAGCTGGTAGCGGGTGCTGGGCGGCAGCAGGGGTCCGGTGGGAGGCAGGGGGGCCGGCACGGGGGAGGGGCGGATGGCTGGGCGGCAGCAGGGGGCAGGGCAGCAGGGGCCCGGGCGGGAGGCGGGGGGACGACAGCGGGACAGGGACTGGCAGGACCAGGAGCCGGGCCGCTGCTGGCGGCGCGCGGCCGCATCTAAGGGCTTGGCGCATCGCAGGTACCGGGGCGGGGCCCCGCGGGCTGGGTTGGGTGGGACCGCAGGGTCTTTGTTGGGCGGTGCGATTTGGAGGGAACGAGCTGGAGGGGGCTGACGGGGGCCGTGCAGCGGCCGCGGGGCAGGCCCCAGGCTCCAGGCCCCGGCTGCATTTCGCACTGCGCGGCGCTGCAGCCCCCGGGGAGGAGCTGCATCCAGCCCTGCACTGCAGCTTGAGCCCCCACCTCAACGACGCCCCTCCCGCCTCCCCCCCGATGGCCACAGCAAATCACTGCACCCTGGCCCGACCTTCTGTGTCCTGCGACAATGACAATGAACGCACACCGTGCTTTTTCTGCCCCCGCCGGGCTCGCGCCTCCCTCCTCTCTCCCCCCCCCCGCCCCAGGCCCTGGGTGGCCCCGCCTACATTGAGAGCGTCCCGCTGGGCCCCATCCCACTGCCCGACATCAAGAACCCGCCCCCCTCTGCGGAGCTGTGCAAGCAGGTGGCTGGATGGCTGGCTGGCTGGGGGGGGAGATGTTAACTGAAAGAGCGTGCGTTTGGGGCGCGGGAGGCCATACCGTTATCGGGTGTGTGCTCCTGGACGACAGGGCCAGTTGCGGGTCAGTTTGTCCATCCTGCTCCATCCGGCCTCCGTTGCCCGCCCGATGCCGTCCTATCTTCCAACACTCTTCGGACGCTCGCTGTCTTCCGTCCTTTTCGCGTCCTTCGCACGCCGCCTCTTCTTGCGTGCTCTTGCACATCACGCATGCCCCCCCACTGCCCCGTCGCCCCCCCAGGCAGCCTTCAAGGACGCCCGCCGCAAGGCCGCCTGGGCGGGTCGGCCGTGGGACCCTGCCATGCCCGCCGAGCTGTTCGGCCCCTGGCGGGAGCCCTGGCCCCAGGCGGTGCGGGGCGACCCGGTGCGGGCGTATGATGAGGTGTCGGTGGCGCGCGGTGCGCTGGGCCGCTTCCCCGGCTCGCAGGTCATGCGGCTGGTCAAGCAGTTTGCGGGGGTGGCGGACGCGGAAGCGCCCGGCAGGTAGTGGGGTAGTGCAAAACGGTGCATGAGAGACCGCATGGGAGGGGTGTCCCTAAGAATTGGAGACCGTATCTCAGGGTTTGTGCCTGTAATATTTACCCGTGTGGGGCCGAGGATCGCCGACCGCTTGAGGGGACTCAGGTCCGCGGGAGCTGCGGCGGCGGCGGTGTGGTGCGACGCGGTTTGTACATGCGTCGGGAGGGCGCGACCTGTGAGCAACCGGAGAGTTATAAGGTAACCCCTGGTCTCAACTGCTGTGCTCTTCGTGGTGCGGAGCGGAGGCGCTGCAGGCAGCGCTGGGCTGGCTGAAATTCCCCAGCAGTCGAGGCGCCTCCCACACTTGCGAAATGTGGCGAGGGCCAGCGAGCTCTGCCGCTCGAACACCAGCCACTCCGTGATCGATCGAAACATACCGGTGTGGTGAAAATGGGATCGCGGATGCGTTATGCACTCCTACCCTCCGAGTCCATTGCAAACGGATTATGTGTCCAATTCGAGGACACGGCCCCATCCACGTGTCAGGTCGCTACCGGGGCCTAGTTGGACCTCATTACCCCCATAGTCGTTACCATACTAAGACAGCTGCCTCAACATCCATTACCTTACCACGGCCTCCTGCGTCAGTCACCGATTGCAACAGCAGGAGCAGCATCAATCGTGAAGGCAGCAAGGCAGCAAGACACACATCCCTTCCACAAACGCACACATACAAATCGGTACGAAGAAGCCCATCAGCAGTCACTGGGCAATACTGCAGCTACAAGTGAAAATAAAACATTCAAGCCCCGCGCAGAAGCAGCCAACGGCAACTGGCCTGGCGCTGGTTTGACATGGCGGGGGCAGGGAGCACTCGCACGCACGTGCGCAGCCGCGCGCACACCAAGAATCGTCTATTGCCAAAAGCACTGATCACCTCGAAAATCCGCGAAGGCGTACTTATTTCTGCCTAGCCCCAAACCACATCAGCCACATGCGAGGTACGATGGCCCGCCTTCAAGGACACCTCTAACCAGGTACAGGGGTGGAGTTCGTTGCGAGTTGGCAACCGCCGCGGCAAAAAGCGAGGGCGCCAAATTTATGATGCGCATAGGCCCCCGCGGCGCACTTCAAAAGGAGGCTCACACGCAAACCGGGCGCGGAGAAGAGCCGCAGCCCACCGTCTTGATTCCATCCCAATCCCCATGACCCCTTAGTCCCAAACCCTTATCCCGCGCGCGCGATCTCAGATGCATGACGAGCGAAAAGCCGTGCAGCTGCGATCTAGACATGCAACGTCCAAGAATGACGGACATTACGTTCCTCTTTCAGGTCTCAGGTCATCGAGTAAACGATCGGCACATGGCACCAAGCATTGATCAATTTTCGTGCGCGTGGCGTCGTGTACAGCCATGCAAACAGCCGTCCAAAAAGGACCCCGCATGCCATATGGAAAATCACTAGCAAAGCAAAAGTGAACGTCGGAAGTAAACGTCAGTAAACGCAAAAACGCCGGTTAAACATATTTACCTATTCTTCGCGCAAGCGAGCTCACTTAAGTGGACAGCGCTAAGGGGCGGCGGGGGCCTGATGGTCTCCGAATGCACGCGGAGGCTCAACGCAGTCAGCCACCGCGCGCATTCATCGCGAGCAGCAAGCGGTGGTACACCACCACACCGTTTGGCAGATCACGCAGCCTCTGCGCATTGCTTGCTATGCCCCTTTGCTTTAGGCGATTTGTACGGTTAAATGTACGACACCTTCATGAGCTGGATGAACTCCTGAAAGTTGATGGTCCCGTTCATGTTCTGCATTGGAGAGCGAGCAACGCAGAGGATGCGAGACAGCTGTTCGCGCAACACGGCAGGGGTATGCAGATGGACTCTTCTTACTGGACGGCTCACGCGTGCGCCCCAACGCAGCTGTCCCAGCATTTCCGCCGAAACTGCAGCACCATGTGCGGGGGGCCTCTGCTCTGCCCACCCCTCGGCCAAACGCACGCCGCAGCAACACAGTCACAACGCGGGGGCGGCCGGGTGCGAATGGGAGCGTGGGACGTACTGACGGACGTCCCCATGGCGTAGCTGTACACCCTCCCCGCGGCGTAGCCTCGCCCACAGCCATTGTGCCATGGCCGGCCAGTGCATGCGCCAGCAAAGCCGTGCCTCCGCCCCCATCACCCGCTTCAAAGCCGTAGTTCCGCCCCATCGCCATTGGTCGCCCAGCCCACGACGCCATGCACCTACCTTGTCCGTATTCTTAAACAGCTCCTCCACCTCGCACTCCTCGTAGCCGAACACAGCCGAGGCCGCCACCAGCTCCTGCCGGTGCGGGGGTATAAAGGAAAACGCGCAGCGGAGAAGGAGACGGCGTTCGCGAACGGACCCAGAACCCGGTGCGGGGGACATGATGATGCAGAAGGCAGCGTTCGGGTAAGAGCTGCAGTTTCTCAGCAACGAGCAGTGTCCCCAGCCAAGCCGGCCCGCCCGAACAGCAAATCAGGGCGCGCAGCCACAGAGCCCCCAGTGTTGCAGACGAGGCGTTGCTCCCGCACTCCTCAATTACGACCTTAACAGGGAAGGTCGCCGGTTCCGCCAAAGGACAGCCCCGCTCCCATCTCTCTTTTCCTCCGCTCATCGCATCCATAGACACCCCTTTCAACCGCCCACGCGCTCGTCTATGCTCCATGTGTCCCTAGCCCTGCCGCGTCCGGCAGTCCATCACGCCTCTGGAGTAAAAACACGTGCCCAGAACCCCATACCCCAACGCCATCGCCGCACCCGCATCCAAACCACCCAGCGCCAGCCGGCCGAGCGCTCACACCTGGATCTCAATGACGCCGTTCCGGTTGGAATCAAACCTGTCAAACATCTTGGCAATTTCCTTGAGCTGCTGCGTCGTGGGCTCGAACAGCAGCTCCTGGGGCTCCTCCGGGCTCGGCTTCACCCACGACAGCATCACCTGCGCAGAGCAAGACGAAGCGCAACGCAGCGCGGCCCAAGGCACCGCTGAAGCATTGCAAGCAGGGGCGCGCATCCGTGTCCGGGGCCCCGCGTCCGGCAGGGTCTGTCACGCACGCAAGTAACCTCGTCGAGCCCCGCATTGCGTCCGCTGACACTGGCGCCCACGGACGCCGTCCACCCCCCCGCCCCGCCATTGCGCGCCTACCTTGAACTCCCGATCATTGGCCAGCGGGTATATGCGGCGCAGGTACTCGTTGAAAGTGAGTACAAGGTTCTTGTTCATGTCAACGGACTGGCCAGGGAGTGGGGTCAGGGATTGCAAACAAGGCGAGGCGAGGTTAGGCGTGCGGGGGTTTCGACGTATGCAGCAGTGCTCAAGCGCCCGCTGGTAAGTTGGCCCGCTGGCTCCACTCTGGACCGCTCCGTCTTAGACCGCATGTACTGGGTACTGGGTACTGCCCGCCGTTATGCGAAGCATCTATGCCATGCGAATCAGCTTCAAGGCGATGCCCTGGACGCCAGGCATATCAGCGCCGGGGGGGTTGGCACGCGGCGAGCGCGAGGTCAGGCCGGGCGGCGACACATCTGCTCTTCGATGCAGAAGGGCAGATGGGCCAGGGCTCAGCGTAGCGGGGGTGAAAGATGCATGTGGGAGCGTGAGAGTCGGTAGGCAGGCGCCGGGCCAATGCGGGCCTTGGTGGGTCGCCACCACGAGGCCCACGCACGAGCCGGCATGTGCGTCGGGTGACTCTTGTTTTGCTGGCGACGCGGAAAGCTTTCCACCAGTGCTGTGCCATGCGGCCAGTCTTTTTATGCGATGTGGGGTTCCTCGTTGCGTTGGCGGGCAGCCACGCATGCGTCCTTACCCGAAAGGCGGAGAGCGCCTGCTGCCGAAGCGGGCTGTCCTCACTGAGCGCCTTCATCAGCTCTTGTATAGTAACACGCCCATTGTTATCCTGCAAGGATGCGGGGGTGTTTAAATGTAATCGCCCACACACAGGGGGCTGCAACCCTTCGCCCATACGCCAAGAACGGCGTTTGAAGCCGTAAACAGGGGAATGACAGACGGAGACGGTCCGCGGCCGGCTCCTTGCCCTCACCCTGTGTGATATCCATTCACCTACCAAATCATGGGAATCGAACAACTCCTTGAGCTTCAGGACCTCAGATCGACTGTACATTTAAAACATCAAAACAGAAAGTGTGTCAAGACTCGCCCTTTCAGGAGCAAAGTGTACCCAGGCTGTTTCTAGTGATGTAGTGCTTGTCGTGTACAACTGCACATGCCTGTACTTTGCGCCCTCGCCAAGGCGTTTCTTGGGAACGACCTGCGCCAAACGCCATCAAGCTCAGTTTCTTATGCGGCTGTATATTGCTTACACTAATACACAACGGAAATACTGTAAAATCCTGGATTCGCTCACCGCCGCTGTCATCCTTGTGTCGTGACCAAATGGTAAGACGCCTAGACAGCCTGTTTTTACTCGTTACGGTCTTTGATTGGTCCAAGAGCGAAATAGCATAATCTTCAAGGCAAGTAGTCGTCAGCGTGATAATTATTGGAAAGGTCAAAACCTGTGCCGTACGTCTGTCGTATTTCCTTGCGAGCCCAGTAACGCCTTTCTTGAGCCCTTGTAGCATCGGCTCCAGCTATACCCGTGGGCGCGAGGCGGTTGACTAGTACGTTAGAACACGGCTGATTCGCTTAACGTTGGGACTCCTGGCGGCCCTGACAACCGTTAAGAAAGCCCTTGCGAACATCCCAAGAATTGTTGGCTCCAAGTTGAAAGCCTCTCGCATGGTACAAGAGCCCCTGCGGCCTGCGCCGGAGCTTGCGCCAGCATGAGCTCCTTTTCCTTGACAAGCGACGTCGTCAACTATCTAATATACCGCTACTTGCAAGAGGCTGGTGCGTGCGTACATCGTTGTCGTCTTGTTACCTGGAAACTTGCGACGTAACCAACACCCTGCTGTCTGGTATGTGCAGGTTTCACCCACTCGGCCTTCACCTTTGCCAGCGAGAGCCTAGTCACCCGCACCAACATCGACCCCAACAATGTCCCGCCGGGCTCCCTCGTCACTTTCATCCAAAAGGGCTTGCAGTACCTGGAGATAGAGGCGAACCTGGATGCGACGGTGCGTGCGCTGGGAGCCCGGCGGAGCCAGAGCACAGCCGGGGGTTACTTGCGGCGTAAGCCGCTGAGCATCCCAATTACCCTCATGACCACCGCCGCCAGCAGCATCCCCTTGCCTCGCCCTCCCAACACCTCCCCTCCCGACAGGATGGAGAAGTGGATGGCGACTACAAGCTCCTCACCCCGGAGGAGCTCCTGTCCAATGACGTGGACCAGCTGCGCGCTATAGTAGCCGAGCGGAAGGAGGAAGACAGCCGGCCCAAGGCCCCCCCGGTTGACAGGTCAAAGGCGGACAAGGAGCGCGCCAGGGAGAGGGACAGGCCCTCAGCCGACAGGCCGGACAGGACCGCCGCAGACAAGCCGGACAGGGCGGACCGGGAGAGGCCCCAGGGCGCGGCAGCGGCGCCCGGAGCAGCGCAAGCGGCGGCTCAGGCAGCTGCACAAGCGGCGGCGCAGGCGGCAGCACAGGCGGCGGTGCAGGCAGCGGCGCAGGCGGCAGCCGCAGCGGCGGCGGCGGCGGCAGCAGCCCCCGGCGGCGCAGCCGCGCCAGCGCCGGCACCAGCAGCAGCTGTCGTCCCAGCGCAGCCGCCGGCCGGCGCAGCCGCCGGGGAAGCCCGCGCCGCAGTTCTCCCGCCGGCGCCGCCCCCGGCGCCGCCACCCGTCGCCGCTGCCGCGCCGCCAGCCGCCGCGCCCCCGCCGCCGCCGGCGCCACAGCCGCCACCACAGCCCCCTGCAGTCAAGCTGGAATCCCGGCCGTCCTCGGGTCCCACACCCATGGAGGAGGACACGCCAAGTGCGGCACCGACCGTCACCGGGCCGGCCCCCCTCGTTGAGGTGTCGCCCAGCTCCGTCATCACCCTCAACGGTCATGACTCGGAGGTGTACATCTGCGCATGGAGCCCCATGGAGTCGCTGCTGGCGTCAGGGTAGGTGAGGATCGTGGGATTCGAACCCGCGAGCAAACCGGAACAATTGAGGCGTCGGAACAAGCGGGAGATAGGAGGAGGAAAACAGGTCCAAACGAGCAGCAAATGGGAGATGCAGGACTGAATGTTACGGGCAGAGGGCCGGGGGCAGGTTAGGGTTGGGAACGACCGGACGAGACGGCGAGGGAGGTAGGGTGGCGCACGACGGGTGTGGCGGAGCGTTACGGGAGCAGCCCCTTGCCGGATTTTAGCTGCCCCGGTCACTGACACGCCGCCATCACCTGGTCCTGGGCGGCCGGGAGGGCAGCGCGGGGAGGGTGCGGGGGGCCGGTGGCAAAGGCAGGACGGGCGGAAGGGCGGGAGGGTGGCCTCTCGCGACGTGGCGCAGGCGCGCCGGGGATATCGGATTTGTCTGCGATCTGTGATGAGAGAGGCAGCGGCATCGCGTGGCTGGCTGCTTGGTTTGCCTGGGTTACCGGGTGGGAACAGCGTTCCCTCAGGCCCCCTCAACCAGAGTCCGCCTCGTGGTCCTTCCTGGCTGGCGGAACGGGGGCGTGGGCAGATGAGTGGGTCAGTTGGTTTGCGTCGGGGCAGGTGCGGGATAGCCGGGACTCGCGGGGCTTCCTCTGCGCTTGGCCAATGGATCGGTGGCGTGTCCTCGTCCTCCTCACGCGCGTGCTGCCCCTCCTATACCCATTACCTTCCTTCCCAAAGTCGACCAGGTAGGCCCAGTAGGGTGCCCCTGTCGAACCGCGCGCGAGGCGTGACGATCGGCTCGGCCGCCGCTCACGCACGCCCACGCACACTCTGCAAGGCTCGCAAGCAGTCGGACCAAGAGCACGCGGCCGCGCACGCCCACTAGCCCATTCGCCCACCTCCCTGCCGTGCCCCCCTCTCGTCATGGAGCATGTCACTCCCTGACCCCCCTCTCGTCGCCTTCTGCAGCCCTGTCCTCCCCTGCCCGCCGGACCGTCCTCCTATCTTTTGCTGCCCTGCCCTCCCCTTCGTTTTGCGTGTTCAGCGCAGCCCGTTGATTCACGACTTCCGGTACCCCTTCGCCTCCGGCGCGTGGGTTGCCCTCCCTCACCGCCCGTGCTTTCTTTTCCTCGTCTGGCAGCGGCTCAGCACTGCTCACGCTCGGGATGCAGCCCGCCTATCACCGGTCGCGGGATCCTACCCTGCCTCTCGCACTTCACGCCCTTCTCCCCCTGACCCCTGCCTCTTGCCCCTTTCCGCGCTCCACTGGTGGCGGCGGCCTCCCTCCCCCCCCCAGGTCGGGTGACTCCACGGCGCGCATCTGGAACCTGTCCGGCGGCGGCGGCACCACCCGGTCCGTGGTTCTCAACCACGAGGCCAAGCAGGTGACCGGGCTGCCTGCCAAGATAGTACCTCGATTTGGTACATGCCTCTCTCCAGTTCGACCGAAGGACTTCACCTCCCAGGACTGAAGTCCCGATGTCCGCCCCCCCCCCCCCGATGCTGCGTGCTGCGTGCAGGACAAGAGCCAGGGCAAGGACGTGACGACGCTCGACTGGAACGCCGATGGATCGCTGCTGGCAACTGGGTCGTACGACGGACTGGCGAGGATCTGGTCCAAAGACGGTGCGTCTTGGAGGGAGGAGGAGGAGGCGGAGGAGACGGCCCCGCGAGAGCCGGGCCGAGCGCATGCATTGGGCTGCGGCATCATGCGTGTGATCCGCCCCTTGCCTCCCGCCAATTCGCACACCACTATGCACACCAATACGCCCACAAATACGCGCCCGCATGCAGGCAAGCTGCGTCAGACGCTGGACAAGCACCAGGGCCCCATCTTTGCTCTCAAGTGGAACAAGCGGGGCGACCTGCTGCTGAGCGGCAGTGTGGACAAGACGGCCATCGTGTGGGATGCCAAGAGCGGGGAGGCCAAGCAGGTGTTCGACCTGCACACGGGTGAGCAGCGGCGGGGGAGGGCAGGGCAGGGGAGAGGGGGAGGGGCGGTTCTGAGCGGGATGGGGGAAGGGGAAGCAAGCATCGCTGGGGTGCAGCGAGAACCGCTCTATGCTTGCGGTGCTTGCTTGCTGGGCGCCTCGAGTGGCTGTAGTGGCTGAGGACGGTGGCTTCAATGACCTCACACACCCTACCCCACGCTACTCTTATTGCATACCGCATGCCCTGTATCGCACACCTGCCACCACGGCAGATGGGCCGTCACCCGCAGATGCTCCCGCAGTTCCCTTGCAAAGCCCCCTTGTGGAGCCTCTCCCACGGGGGGTGAGCCCAGCCCAGCCCGCCCCTCCTCCGAGTGCGCCCGCCCCTTCCCACCTGATGTCCCGGCGAACCCCCTTACCCGCTGCTGCCCTCCCCACCGTCCGCCTTGACCCAGTCTCACCTATATGCCGAGGTGTTATCTCTGTTACCGCCCTCCTTTCCCCTTCCCTCCCTCCCACCGTCCGTTCCCCAACGACCTCGCCCATGCCCTCATGCCCCCTCTCCCCTGCCCCGCATTCCGTCCCTCCTGCATCCGGTCGCTGTCCCTTTGCCGTTCTTCTTGCCGTTCTCTTTCCCTTTGCCCTTTCTTGTCTGCCTTTTCGCCGCCCTGCCGTCGTACATTTTGCCTCCGTATCCCTTTCTTCTCTGCCCCGCTCTCCCACCACGCCCTCTTTTGCGCCGCGTCGCCGCCCCAGCTCGTTCGTGGGTTTTCGTGTGTCTTGCCTTGCTTGCCTGCCTGCTCGCTCCTTGCTTCGCTGACATTGCCGTTGCCCATTGCTGTTACTCACGCCCTTTCCTTCGCCTCTTTCCGATTCCTTTCCTCCACTGAGCGCAGGTGAGTAAGCCATCGTTCCTTTTGTGCTGTCCGGGCTGTGTGTCTATGTTGGTCTTGTGCTGTCGTGTGCCAGTCCGTTTGGGGTTGGTTGGCGGCGACGCGGCCGCGCGCTTTTTCTGCTGGAGATCTCAGGTAATCATCAGGTAATATTCCAGGTAACTGCGTTGCATTCCCTCGCCCCGGGCCGTTCTAATTACTCCCCAACGCCTTCTCCGTCTCCGCTGCGGTGTCTTCTTTTTAATCTCCCTCCCTCCCTTGTCGCAGCCCCCACCCTGGACGTGGACTGGCGCAACAGCAACTCGTTCGCCACCTGCTCCACCGACAAGCTCATCCACGTGTGCAAGCTGGGCGAGGCCAAGGCGGTGCGCACGTACGCGGGCCACGACGACGAGGTCAACGCAATCAAGTGGGACCCCAGCGGCCGCCTGCTGGCGTCCTGCTCGGACGACAGGACGGCAAAGGTAACGGAGGAACGGCTTGTGTGCGTGAGTCCGTGCGTGAGTCCGTGCGTGAGTCTGGGGCACTGTGGCAGTGTGCGGCAGGAGGAGGGGCGCGGCGTGGCGAGGGGGGAGGGGAGGGGGTGTGGTGGCGGCGCAACAGCGCGGGGCAGGGCGCAGCTTGGAGGGTTTCGTAAGGGCGGATTGGCGGGCGGCGATCTTCCCTCGCCTGGGCTGTGTGGGGGAAAGGGCAGAGGACATCCCTGGATGACATCCCTCCTTCCTCAGCGCTGCCGAACATTTTATCCCGCCCTCTATCTCACTCCCTCTCCCTCTCCCCCCGCTTCCCCTCCCTCTCCTCCCGCTTCCTCTCCCTCCCTCTCCCGTCCCCCGTTCCCTCCCGGCCACCAGGTCTGGTCCCTGACCAGCGACAAGCCCGTGCAGGACTTCCGCGACCACCAGCGCGAGATCTACACCATCCGCTGGAGCCCCACCGGCCCCGGCTCGCCCAACCCCTCCATGCCGCTGCTGCTCGCCTCCGCCTCCTTCGACACCACCGTGCGCCTGTGGGACATCGAGGCGGGCCGCGCCGTGCAGTGCCTGGCGCGCCACAGCGAGCCCGTCTACTCGGTCGCCTTCTCGCCCAACGGCAAGTTCGTGGCCACCGGCTCCTTTGACAAGAGCGTCTACGTGTGGAGCGTGGAGGACGGCTGCCCCGTGCGCAGCTTCAAGGGGGATGCGGGCATATACGAGGTGTGCTGGAACCGGGAGGGCAACCGGGTGGCGGCCTGCTTTGCCAACCGCACCATTTGCGTCATGGACATGAACATGTAGGCGAAGGAGCACAGGGGAAGGATCAGGAGGAGAGGGAGGAGGAGGAGAGCTGGGTGGAAGGAGGTGGAAAAGGAGGAGCAGGGAGGTTTTGTGGGCTGGGGATTTTTGGGGGAAAGGGGAGGCGCTGAGGGCGAAAACCGGCGGGCGAGAAGGTGCATCGAGGGGGAGGGAGGGAAGTTTGTTGCGGGGCAGGGGCCCGGGGGGTCCGCCGCTTGCTAGTGCGCGGGTGTGGCGGAGGATGGGGGGTCCCCCGGGGAAGGGGCGCGGGCTTGCGGGGCTGCGCATGGGGCTGTTTAGCGCCGGCATAGAGGCATTTGCTGAAGCATGGTGGGGCGTGGGTGGGATTGGAGGACGGATGAAGAGGGAGGTTTGCTTGGTGGGCGGGAGAGGCACCGTGGCGCCTGGGTCTCCGCCCAAGCGGTTGTCACCGGCTTGGCAGCAACGATTACTGATGAGTCGGCAGCAACGATTACTGATGAGTCTTGGACTTTGGCGTCCAAGGCGGCGGTGGCGACGCAAAAGGATATCGTATATATGGCGGGGGGGGTTGACATGGTGCGGCCGCCACTGTGCCAGGCCCAGCTCATGTGGTGGTGCCGGCCTGGCGGCCCGGTCTGGCGGCTGCCGTGTCCCCGGGCTGCGTGTCCTCCAGCGCTGTACGTCTGCAAGCGTGTGTCAGATGCTTGTGTTAGATGCGTGTGTCGAGGCGTCGCTGTGGCGCGTGTGCTCCTGCTGCTGGTGGATTGGAACGCTGTGCCAGTGAAGCGTGTTACAGTGGACTCTTGAGCCACCCACCTGCGTGCGAAGCGCTCTGGGGACAGCGCTTGCCGGTTTTGGGTGGAGGGGGGGGTCATCATACTACTCGTCTGGAAGCAGCTCGTGCATAGATACATACCCAGATTGGGAGTGTGGGGTGAGCTGCCACGCGCCGTGGAACGTGTGTGCGTGTATGTGTGTGTGCGTGTGGCTCGGTGGGCGCCGTCTGCGCTCTCTGCGGAACGCCGCCAGCGGCGCGAGCTACACCGGGATGTTTGCTGGCTGTTTGGAAGCTTTGGCACGACACTCAACTTGTGCGTTTTGTCGCATCGTGTCGTGTTGTGTGGTGTCGTGGTACTATTTTTTTCACTTGTGTTTCGTACCTGATACGTTATCTCCTAAAACAGTTCGTGCGGAGCGTCAAGCTGATTGCCCCACCCGATGCGCGGAGGCGTCTCCAAAGCAGGCACGGCGTCCCAGGCATGCGTCCTGCGTCCCGTCTCACCCGTCGGACTTTGTCACACATCTGCAACTTGATTGTTCAGTGGGCTCCAGACCTTCCATTGGGTCGTTCAAAAGGTGGCGCCAGCGGGTTAGGGAATTTGTCGTGCTCCTCAGTGGCCTCTTGCGAGCCATGCATATGACTTTCCTGCGACGCACTGCGAGACTCGAGCGAAACAAACACACACCCACACCATCGGCACGCTCCACATCGGTCAGACGATGATGCTCCGCAGACGTTTCCCGTCCCGCACCCGGAGACCGCATCGGCAGCACTGCAACACGCGAGTCGCTGACGTACCGCGCCTTCTCTCTAGCGAGACGTAGAGGGGCTCACTGCATGCGTGTCGTGGCATGTTTTGGGCTGACAGCTTGCTTCGTTGCAGACCTTCGCAGTCCCATGCCTGCCATTCGCCACTGACGCCGGTTTGTTGTCCCCACCGCACGGCCGCACGACGCCCGGCGACGTTGCGCCTCAAAGTGGCCGCGGGTTTGCCCCCGGACCAGACAGACCAGACCGTACCTGAAATGCACACGGCACCACTGAGAGCGTCCGTCACACTCTGGACGGTGTCCAGCCATTGCCTGAGATGGATCCGGGGGTTTGTGATCCGCCCAAACGCTTCCGGGCACCCCCCTGGATGCCTGAAAGCTGCGGGCGCCGATTGGCCCCCACAGGGGGTATCGTGCAAGAACCGTCTTACAGTGAAGGGACCCAGAAGGATGACCCGGTACATACCGCACCTGACACTGCCGCAGCCGAAGCCCAAACCGCGGGGTATCGTGCAGGTGCGCTTCTAGCCCTCAGCGCATCCGTCCAGGTCAAGATACAAGACATTGAAGAGACACACCCGCCCCGGTTCCTGCCAACTAGCAAAACTGGCAGCCGTCGGGATGTTACCCCTCTTTCCCCCCTCCCCCCGGAAAAACACACATAACGACACGCGCCCATTCAGCGCATTCATGCCTTGGCAGGCGGCAGAGGCCTGTGCGCCCGCGAGGCCTCAACCACAAGAGAAAAAGCGGCCCTCCACCTTACGCCGAAACTTTGGCTGCTGCTCAGCTATTGCGCTTCGGCCGTTCACACCTGTCACGGTGCACATCAGCAGCCATGTTCTCCTTTCGCCAATTCTGTGGACGCACAGCCCCGCCAACCGTGCGACTCCCACTAGCGTGGCACGGGGATCCGGCGCCTGCCCCGCCCAACACCCTGCACATATCCCCCCCTCTTCCACAACGCCCTCAGCCGCGCCCCCAACGCCGCGCAGCCATGCCGCCCCGCTCCATCCCCCCCTGCTCTACTCCTTGGCAGCAGCTGCCTCCAGCTCCTCCTCCACCTTGGGCTGCGGCCGCGGAATCCGACGTGGCCCCTTATAGGGGTTGACGATGGGGTTGTCGTGCCCCGGCAGCGTGCGCGTCCAGCTGTAGATGTTGTTGTTGACGAAGCCCTTCCACCGCCTGTAGCCCGCGCAGAACTCGGCCGCGCGGCGCTCGTTGGGCAGCAGCTGGGACGGCTCTCTCCCGAACATCTCCAAGGAGGCTGACTCTACCTGCATGGGGAGATTGGCGGCGCGGGGAGGGTTGGGGGGCCGCCGGGGGTGAGGGGGGTGCGCATGGAGGGTGGTGAGCCGCGAGGGCTACGAGGGAGGACGGCAGTGGCTGGGGAACATGGCCTCCAGTCGACAGCCGGAATTGCATGAGATCCCACCGACCTGCTTGCCGTTCGGCACCACGATGGCCGCTCCTGCCGCAACTGTCCCCGCAATGCCGAGCGTCACTTTCACGCCGATGTCATTTAGGGCACCCAGGATTTTTGAGGGGTCAGGGTTCATCCTTCACCCGGTGTGATACGTGCGGTGGATCTTGTAAATAAAGGGCTGGGATACGAACTCGCGTATCGCTAGTCGCGGCGGCGCAAATTCGAGGCCTATCAAGTATCCTGTAGATCCCCCTTTTTAAAGGGAATGCAATGCAAAAGCCGTCGTGTGTCCAATTGGAATTCGCGTGAAAGGGCACCTTTCCTCAAATGAGGCCAACCGTATTGTGCCGTATTTCAACCTCTTCGCTATGCGCTACTCACGCTCGGGAGTTCCCACCTGTTAGGTCCGCAGCATGGTGCACGTACTCATTACCTAGTACCATTTGAAAAATGGAGGGCGTTGGTCGTGGTCGAGGAGCGGTAATCCCGGCATGGTTGCAGCAGCAGCAACAACAACAACTGCAGCTGCAGCATAATGGAATAGGACATGATGCCGCTGCCTCAGCATCCGGTCAACCTACTGACGCGCAGCTGTCGGAGCGCTATGGGGACGCTCTCGGCGGGCTGGATGAGGCGAGCCAAAGGGCGCTCATGCAGCAGCAGGAGGAGGAGGTCCGGCAGGCGGCCCTCAGGTACGCGCTGCCCTGGCCAGGCAGCCTCCTCGCGCTCACGCCTGCGGAGCGGCACGGGCCCCCAGGCCTCCGTCCGAGGCCCAGGACCCCCCTTTCCGACCTGCTGCTGCTGCTGCTGCTGCGTGGTTGCTGCCCTTGCCCCCTCCAAACCGCCCCCACGCAGGTCCAACAAGCGGCCCGAGCGGGACGAGGACTCGGCCTCTGAGCCGCGCGACGCCGCACAACTGAAGGCACGTGCGGAACGGCGCCCTTGTCGTGCCTTGGCATTTACGGCCCCGGGGAGCCGGCTGGGCTGCCTTCCGTGCAGTCCTTTCGGTTGCCTGGTTGTGGGGGCACAGGCACAGCCCCGACCCGAACCACTCGCCTTGCTCGGGCGCCTCCACTCCTCGATCCAGCCTGCCTGCCTGCCCCGGGCCCGGGTCGCTAGGCTTCGTGCGGGTACCAGGCTAAAGTCCCTGCCCGGGGGGCGCGCAGCCGCCCTCTTCCCAACCTCCCCGCCCGTTCCCGCCCGTTCCTCCTCCACCCAACCTCGCCGCCGGATCCCAACCTCCCCGCCCGTTCCTCCGCTGCAGCACCAACTTGATATTGCCTCCTCGCCCGCCCAACGTTGCGTGCCCCACCTCCCCTCAGGACAAGCTCCTGAAGCTCTCACACGATTTCCATAACCACCAGCAGCAGGCGGGCGGCAGCAGCAACAGCAGCAGCGGCCAGGGACAGGGACAGGGACAGGGCGGAGTGGCCGCCGGCGCCGCGCCCTCCGCGCCGGTGCCCTCCGCGCCGCAGCGCGGCACCGGTGACTGGACCAACTACCAACCGCCCAGTGCCGTACTGGCGGCCATCGCCGCAAAGTCGGCGGCGCCGCCGCCGGGACCGCCGCCGGGGCCGCCGAGGCCTCCTGGTGAGAGCGAGTCGCGCTGCTGGAAAGGCTGTAGAGGGGCAGCGGATGGGCTGGAAAGGGGCAGCGGGCAGAGGCCGGTGTGGGAGGGAGGGAGGGTGGGGGCTGGTGGGGGCGGGTGGGGTGGCAGACTTGGCTCATACGTCCCTCCTCATGTCTCCTTTGTTTAAAATGCACCTCTTGTGTCCCCTCCCCCCCTCCCCTCCCCTGGCTGCTCCACCGTGACTGAACAACCTTGCCCTACCCTCCCTGGCGCCGCAGGGCCACCGCCGCCGCCGCGGCCGCCCGGCCCGCCGCCGCCGCCGCGGCCACCGGGGCCGCCAGGCCCGCCGCCCGGCCCGCCGAGACCCCCGGGACCCCCGCCGCCGCAGCAGCAGCACCTCCCACCTGGTCCCCGGCCCCCTCCTGGCCCTCCTCCGCCCAGCGCCGCGGCTGCAGCCCCCCTGGCGCCTGCAGTCCATCCGTCAGCACCACCACCCGCTGCGCCGCCTGCGATACCCGGACCCGGCTCCGGACACGTACCTCCCCCGGGGCCGCCTGGCACCTTCCCCCCTGAGGCGCCGCCTCCCGGCACGGAGTACGACAACGATGACGAGGCGCCGCCGGGCACCACCCTGCCGCCGCCGCCGCGCCCGCCGCCGCCACAGCAGCAGCAGGCGCCTGCCGAGCCGCCCAAGCCCGACCTGCCGCCGGCGCTGAAGGCGCGGCTCATGGCTCGTGGGCTGCTGCCGAGTCAGGCGGGGGAGCAGGGAGCCGGTGCGGCGGCGGAGGGGCGGCAGGCGGCGGCGGCCGCGGCGGTCGCGCACCACTACGCCTCTGCCCCGCAGCCCCCCACTCCGTCGCTGCAGGACGAGCCGCTGATGCCCGGCTGGTACGAGGCGGTGGATCCGCGGCACGGCCGGCCCTACTACTACAACCCACTGACAGGTGGGGCCGGCGGGGGCGGGGAGGGGAGGGGAGGGGGGCGGGGACGGGGGCGGGGAGGGGCGCGGTGAGGGGCGCGGTGAGGGGGGCGGGGTTTGCTACACGGCACCTGACACGTGATGTTCTGGGGGTGATGTGGTTTGGTGTGGCTGAGCTGGCTTTGGGGGAAAGCAACGCGGGCGTCTCGCGGAGGGGTTGGGCGGGAAAAGGGGTTGGAGCCGCGGCGGGCGGGTGGGCGAGTGGCAGGTGCAAAGGCCCCCAAGGGCACCGGCGGGGGGGACGGAGCTGCCATGCGCGATGCGCCGTTTCTTCCCCTGCCTGGACTCACCTGGATAGCACATTCTTGCCGCCCTGTCTTGTCTCCCCCTCCCCCGTCTTCCCGATTCATGCTGTGGTTTGTTGCTGCTGCTGTTGTGGCTAAGTTGTGGGTGAATCCGGTTTGCGTCAGTGGAGCTACCGTACCCACCCGGAGGATCGCCAGCTGGCGCATACATCGGTACAGACCGCACACACCCGACGCCCAGGCTGCTGACTGACTGACTGTCTGACGCGGTGTCGTGGTGGCTTCTCCCTCCCGTCGGCAGGCGAGCGGCTGTGGCTGCGCCCCATCAGGTCCCTGCCCCGCGGTTGGGCCTGGGCGGCGGACCCCTCCACCGGGGTAACCTACTTTTACTGCCCGGCCACCGGTGAGGGGGAGGGGGGCTGGGCCTGGGGCGCTGGTTGGGGCTGGGTGGGGAGCTCAGTGGGGGGTCGAAAAGGGGCGTTCGGGAGGGCGGGCCGGTGCTGCTGGTGTGGGGTCGGGGACGCCCCGCGGGTAGGAGGTTGGGCCCTACACGGTGCGCCTCCACCCCCCTTTCCCTCTTCACTCTTCAAACCCCCCCTTTCTCTCCCCCCCTTTCCCCCCTAGTGAAGTGGGGACTGAAGCGGTGGCTGGCCAACTGAAGAGCCCCCGTCGTGTCCCGTCCCTCATACCCTGGAGAGCCCCGCAACCAAAACAAAACCCCCAGCGCCATGCAGTGCACCTCCTCCCCCCTCGTCAACCCCCTTTGGGAGCGCACTTCCCCCTCGACAGCGCCCCTTGCCGCCTTGGCCCCCTGGGGGCGACGTGAGCGCGCTCCTCTGCGCCAACTGAGAGCAGCGACGCATCCTGCACAGCCCCCGCTGCCCCTACTGCCCCTCCCCTCGCCCCGCCTGACCTCATGTCTCTCGCGCGTTCCGCCCTCCCTCCCTTCCCCGTGTATCCCGCCTCTCCCTCCCTCCCTCCCTCCCGCCTTCCGCCTTTTCCCCCCCCCCCACTTTTTATATAAAGGAGCATATCACTCCCTGACCCCCCCTCCCCCCGCCCCGCAGGTGAGCGCACCTGGGTCAAGCCCGTGAACCGGGACTTCATACCCTCACCTTCCTTCCTGGGGGCCCGGCCGGGATACGTGTTCAAGAAGGGGTCGCAGGTGGGGGGGACGGAGGGACGGAGGGAGGTGGGGGGGTGGACGGGTCCGCACATAAACAGGTTACAGATATACAGGAACGTCCGGTAAGTATTTCTGGGTTCAGGGTCCGCTCCTCGCTAACGCCGTCTCCGTGCCTTCGCTGCGGAAACGGTTTCCTAAACACCCCTCCCCCCCGGGCTCCCCCCTCCCCCCCCGCTTGCATCCCAGGGTCTGGGGTACTACGCGGACGACCCGGTCCGTGCGCTGGCGGAGGCGCGGGAGGAGGGGGCGGGGGCGGCCGCTGGTGGCCTCATCGGCCCCAGCCCCCGCGGCGGGGAGGAGGGCGAGGAGGGCGCTGCCCCGGGTGGCTCCCGGAAGAGCCGTCTGGAGGCCATTCAGGAGCAGCAGCGGCTGAGGAACGAGGCGCGGGGGCGGGGGGCCAAGCGGGGCCCGGGGCAGGAGGAGGAGCTGGACCCCATGGACCCGGTGAGGGGGGGGGGGAGGGAGGGAGGGAGGGAGGGGGGCTGTGGGCTGTTGTTTCCTGCGAGGGCGCAGACTCTCTGCGGGCCTCTCTCCAGTCGGCGCAGCGCTCCGAAACTTTCACCCGCTCATCCCAGCCAGCCAGCCAGCCAGCGTCCGGAGCCCCCGGCACCGGTTTCAGCGCCCCTCCCCCCTTAACTCTCATTGCGGTTCGTTTTCACCTCTTTAACCGCTTCCTTCCTGCGCCCGCCTCCGCCGCACCCCCCTCCACCTCCACCTCCCCTATTCCACCCCTCCGCTCCCTCCTCTCCCTCCCTGCCTCAGGCCGCCTACTCGGATGCCCCCCGCGGCTCCTGGTCCACGGGTCTGGAGGGTGTGCAGCCCACCGCCGCCGACACCACCGCCGGGGGCCCCCTCTTCCAGTCGCGACCCTACCCCGCACCCGGCTCCGTGCTGAGGGCCAACAAGAAGGCGCTGGCGGGCGGGCCGCCAAAGTAGCCGTAGCGGGCAGAGAGGCGGTGCAGTGGCGCAAGAAGGCAGGCAGGGACCCGCAGCCAAAGTGACCGAGAGAGGCGAGCCGGGGGAGGGGGGGTGGGCGGCGCGGGCGCGTGCTGAGTCCTGCAGCCCGAAAGCCCCTTAGCCCTTGGGCCCCGCCCCCCTGCCGCTGTCCTTGCTCTTGCCGCGCTGCTGGCGCACCGCTGTCGCTGCCCCGCTCCCGGTGCTGAGGCGGTGTCGGGGAGGCGGCGTGTGTGGGCCATTGTGTCCCTAAACCCTCCATTCACCCGCTTCCGTTCGGGGGGTTAGGGTTCTAGGGGGGTCGGGACCAGGGTTTGGTTGGGAAGTTGGTTGGCAGTTCTCCTCCCCGCGTTGGGTCGTCGGCTGGGTTGCATTGGTCGGGGGCGGAGTGGATGGGCCCGGAGGAAGGAGCCCGACTGAGAGGCAGGCGCCGTGAGGCCGGCAGCGCCATGGTTAGGGTTGTTCAGGGGGGCGGGGGTTGTGTGGACGTACTGCCCCCCGCACCCTGCCCGAACAACGGGGAGGTGGGGAGGGGGGAGGGAGGGGGCACAGCGCAGCACCAGACACGACGTGTCTGTCAGGAGGAGGAGGAGGAGGAAGAGGAGGAGGAGGAGGAGGAGGAGCAGTGAGCGAGGGGGTCGGCCCTATTGAAGGTGATGTGGCGCCGCTTTGACACACGTATGTGCGGCGGGTTGGGCGGCGGGCGGGGGGGCGGGGGTGGCTTTTGCCTTGCTACCGCTGGAGCTGGGGAGCTGGGCACACGACCTCGCGGCTGATGACACACGCCTTGACAGATACGGTGATGCTGTCTTGGAAGGCTGGATACCGGTAGGCCTCTGCAACCGCCTTTACAACAACAACCTGGCTTGGCCGCACCGCGTCTCTCCGGCGCCCTAGAAAGTTGAGGGTGTCAGTGATCGTGCCGTCCATTCATCCGCCTCCCCGCGCCCGCGGAAAATCAAAACTGCTAAAACTGCACGTCGCAGCAGTACGGAACAGGCATCCAGGTGGCACGACAGCGCTAGCGCCTCTCGGCCTTGCCCTTATGCATAACCCTGCACAGCGCCACGATGCGTCGGGCGAAAGCCCCAACAGGGAAGGGCGCTCTCCCCCTCTTGATGGCGGCGAATGCAGCATGCACGGCTCGCCAGTGACCACGGCACAGCGTGCGAGTACTACGACAACAACCAGGAGCTCAAGCACCAGGACTACTACGGTAACCCAAACCCACTCCCCCTTCTCCAGAGCGCCGAACACCAACATCTGCTTTTGCGTCCTCCCTCTGTCGCTCGTCTGTCCTCTAAATGAGCGGAACCCAAGGGGCCCTCGGGGGAAGAGGGGGAGGTGGGGGCCGGGCGGATATCTCACGCCTCCCCCTCGCCGACATCGCCTGCCGCCGCCACCTCGGGATCCTGCGCGGGTGGGGTCGTGTCGTATCGTGTCGGGTCGGGTTCGTTCGGGGAGGGGGGGGCGGCTAGAAGGGCGGGCGGGGCGGCGCTGGGCGAACGTGTGTGTGTGTGGGGGGGGGGGCAGGGGAGAAGGGAGAGGGCGGGGTGAGAAAGCCAGCAACCGAGAGGAGGTTTCGGAGCGGGGTGGCGGGCCACCCCGGCCATCTAACGGGACCTCACGGTACAGGGCACCCGCAATGCCGCCCGCGCGGGACACGACGCCTCGCGACCGGCAACCCACTCTGCGGTCGAGGCCAGTTGACGAACCCATCAGCGGTCCCGGTACCCTCCCCCCCATGTAGCCTTCCCCCCCATTCCCCTCCCCTTCCCTCGGCCCTCGCCCCCGACGCGCCCCCGCCCTTCAAAACCCACCATCGCCGCCGCCTCGCTATGGACCTTGAGCCCCATCGCCTCCGTGAGGGCCAACTCGTACAGCGTGCTCTGAAGGCGCGGGGGCGGGCGAGGTGGGGTGGGGGGTTGGGGGTAAAATAGAGATGGTTCCGCAGCGGGGGGAGGAGGGGCCGGCGAGGGAGCAGGGGGGGAAGGGCGAGGGGGAGAAGCAGGAGGGGAGAGGGCGTTACGGCTTGGGACGTAAGTAAGGGAGTGATGGGAGGGCATAGGCCCCTCGTTACCGCAAATTCATAAAGCCCCCCGCAAGTCCCCCCCACCGTATGTACGGTACCCACGCCCAGATTCTCCCCCCCTGAAAACACTCCCCCCCTGCACGCGCATACCTCCATCTTCTTGAGCGTGTATTTGAGACTGTCGTACTTCTTACGCAGCGACCCGTTGCGCAGATCGAACTGCAGGAGTTGAGTTGTTTGGGGGTTGTGATGCGATGTTGGTACTGATCCTGATACTGAATGGGGGGACCCTCCCCCCTTGCTTGCTTATTAAGGGGGCCCCGAAGGGCGGAGGGGTGGTGGGCCCGACGAGGCGGACGGGGTGGCGTGAGGTGGGAGCTCCGATTCCGTTTGGGGGCGAGGAACGGGGGGAAATGGGGAAAAGGGCAAAGGGGCACAAGGACGGGGAGGAGCACACAGCAGGCATCAGAGAGGGGGGGAGGGTTGACCTCCCCCTTCCCCCAAAATCGTCCAGGGAAAACACACCTGCGCCACACGGATACGAATTTGGGGTTCTTCTGTTACTTTCCCGGTTCTGTTACGGGCTCCGGCCTGTGCGTGGATAACCCCCCGCGGGGGCGAGAGTGATCACCTGCAGGAAGCGGCCCATGAGGGCATCCACCAGGTCCCGACAGCGTTGTACGGCAGCCTTATCCCGTACAGTGGCCCGGGCGATGGCGTAGCGGTTGAGCTCCCCCGTGAAATCCAACACTCCGCCCAGGAACCTGTCGGGGAGGGAGGGGGCGGGGGTCATGTGTGTGTGTATGCGTATATGCATGTGTGCTTGTGAGAGGTGATAACGATGAGGATGAGGCCGCAGCGGCGAACTGACAAAGTAAGCCCCCCGGCTTCCCTCCCCTATTGAGTGCACACACCCGCCTGTCCTTCCCCCCTCTCTCCACGTCCCGCCCCCCCTGGACGTAGGCCCCCCCTCCCTCCCCCTCCCTCCCTGGACCCCCCACTCACTCCTCAGGCTCCGCCAGCGGCAGTTCATCGGAGCGAATGAGGCGCCCCTCGGACAGAAAGCAGCCGAAGGCGCGAGCCTCCACGTACTGAGCAGGGGGAGGGGGAGGGGAGGGGGAAGGGGAGGGAGGGGGGATTGATAGTCGGCGAGGTGGGGGGGGCGGTGGGAGGTGGGGCCCCGGGATGCAAGATGTGTATCGGGTGGCGGTGAAGGGGCAACTGGCGCTGTTCGCTAATCTTCGTTGCATCGCGCACTCGACCGACCGACCGACCAAACCGAACAGGCACTGCGATGACAACGGTGCGACCCGGGGACATCACAAGGATGTGCGCTCACGCGAGTAAGCGCTAGTAAGAGCGCGTGTAAGCGCGTGCGACCTAGGGTGTACGTGAATGCATGCACGCAAACACAGGCACATACACATGTGTGTGTACCGGTATGCGCGGCCGTTGTGCCCTCACGTGTACTTCCCTGCCCTCCCTGGGGCTGCCCTGCCCCCTCCCCTTCCCCCTCCCCCTCCCGTCTCGCTCGTCGCTCCGGAACCGGAACTGACCTCCTCGATGGCTGCCGAGTAGGACCCCGCCCTCAGTGCCGGGTGGCGACTGATGGTGGGCAGCATCTCACCGGCGAGGGACTCTGAGGCGGGTGTTTGTGTGTGTGGGGGGGGCGTGGGGGTTCAGTAGGGGCCCCAAAGCCCCGGGGCGAGGGCGGGTGCGAGGGCGGGGTGCGGGGGGCGGGTGCGGGGGTGGGTGGAATAGGACCAAGGACCCATTGCACTGCGCTCTGTCTCCCCCCTCTCCCCCTCACACACACATACACACACATACACACACGCCCTCCCTCCCCACCTGCTTTAGTCAGCTGCTTTGCGGCCCCCTCCACGTCCCCCCGGTGCAGCGAATACACAGCCTGCTTGGCCAACTTCTGGACATCTGGACATGTGGAGTTGGAGTGGAGGTCGGGGTTTGGCAGTTGAGACATGAATTTGGCTCTAAGGGGAGGGAGGGCTTATCTCACCAAAGTGGGGGGGGGAGCTTCAGGCGCACGCCTGGCTTGGGTACTTGGGTTGGGGGCCAGCGCGGCGCAAGTTCCCCCTACCCCCCAGCAATCACCATCCATCCATCCCTCCACCATGGGTGTCCAGGACCGCGCTGCTCCAACTCAAGTGTCTGCTGTTGTTACATTGGGCTCCCGACCCTCGGAGGGATAGGGGTGGGGCAAACTGTGCCTCCAACCTGGCAACCCCGGGTCGGCCCCCTCCCTCCCTGCTCCACACCCAACCCAACCCAACCCAGCTACCCTCCTCCACCCCCTCAGCCCCCAAAGCCCCCAAAGCCCTCCAAAGGGACCCCACCTCACCTCGGCACTTTTTGATGACGCCCTCCCGCATCTCGTCGTACGACGCCAGGTGCTGACCCAGCTTGTCCCAATCGCTGTCCCCAGCCAACCAGCCCATCCATCCAACCAGCCAGCACGTCAACCAGCCAGTCAGGCGGGACGTGGCACACGGGATGTGGGGCACAAGAGACGGGACAGCGGAGAGTGCAAGCCGGATACGGTAGGTGGACAGACGGACATCCACAATAAGTTTGGGGCGGGGCCGATAGGCAGGCGCTCCCCCATACCCGTCCCGCCCACCTCAGGGCCCGTGGGGGAAGGGGACGAATGTGCGGTTTCGTCTTTACTTCCAATCCCAGGGCCCCCGGCAACGGATGGGCCCTGTCCCCCGGGCGGTATCTTCTTTATACCCCGGGATGTGGTTAGAAAGTGAAGTGACCCTTCCGGAGGTGATGTGATGTGATGTGATGTGCGCCTCTCGGTGTGCGGCTCACCTGACCGTCAGCATGGCGGCCTCCGACATGGCCATATCGGCGATGGCGGTGAAGGCGGCGATGGTGGGTCCAACTGATGCCGCCGTTGCGCCGCCGCTGCTGCTGCTGCTGCCGCCGCTGCTGCTGCTGCTGCTGCTGCTGCCGCCGCTGCTGCTGCTGCTGCTGCTGCTGCTGCCGCCGCTGCTGCTGATGTTGGCGTCCTGTGGCGGCGAGGGGCAGCACGCATGTGGCGGCAACGTCTGAGCAGCGGCGGCGTTGGCGCGTGTGTCGCATACCGGTATTTAGGTATGCGTTGCAGGCTTTGGCTTAGGCGAATAGGCGATTAATGAGGGCGTAGGAGGCGGTGGGTGAGATGTGTGGGGTGAGGGGTTCATGGCTGGAGCGGTGATGATACGCGCGCGTGCTGTGCTGTGCTGCGCTGAGCTGTCGTCACTGCCTCGCAGCCGGGCTGGTGCCGCCTGTGTGGGGCCGTCAGCTTACAACGCTGGGTATGCGGCACTCACAAGGGGTGAGGCCGGCGATGGCGAAGAAGACGCGGTGCAGCGCACGATGTGGTGGGCGGTGAGCTGTGGCCGCTTGGGTGAGGTGAGGACGAGCCAGCCGCCGCCCAGTGCCCGGACCTTGGTCCGACAGGTGAACTGCAAGTGAGAAGGTCATCCAAGCGGATAGCGTTTGGCCCATGGATGTGCCGAGGACGGTCAAGCCGAGTGGTGGCTTACTGTTCCGTGTCTGCACCAGACAGCGAACGTCGACCGTATGACAGAGCCGGCTAACAACATACTCCGTATCAGTCACTTATCTGCCGAGGCTTACGCACTCTGCCAGAATGCATCCACAACCATTTTGCATTCCGTGTCGGATGGACCGTTAGGTTCGTTGGCGCGCATACGGCACACTGAATTGAAGCAACATGCCCAGCGAAGGTTTGCGCACCACGCCTACAGATTATGTTTACGTGAATGTGCTAAGGCTCATGTCTCTTGGTTTTACAAAAGTAAAATTGTCTTGGACCTCGACGTTGACCGCGCAGGCAATTTGTCTTAGATAGACATTTACACTTCCATCTAACAAAGAAAAGAAGCTTTCATATGGGCGACTTGGGCTGGCTTTGACGACTTCTAAGGACTCCGCGTTCTGTGACTCGGGCGCCTAGCTGAACCCTACCCAAAGCTTGCGCTAGCCACTACAAAAATGGCGGAGCAACAATTTGAAGATATGGAGGCGTTCTTGCGAGTGGCGAAGGTAATGCTCGACCATTTCAGCTTGCTCCGAGCGGCGCGATTGCAACCATTTGCGGCTGTCACATACATAGGGGAAATGCTGATACCCGCCCATCCCATGTGCAGTACACCCTCGTCAAGTTCACGGACATGAACGTGGAGATGAAGGAGGAGGCCATGGACATCTGCATCACGGCCGTGGAGAAATACCCTAACGATGCGGAGAAGTGCACCCAGGCATGTTGGGGATGCATCAGTCGGAGCTAAGGCAGGCCCCCCCTGTACTATTGACGTGTGTCCCGTGTTACACTACACGCGGCCGAAACACACGCGTGCAGGGCTAGTCTTTTACGCGATCACGACGCGTCCTGAGCCGCAACCCTTTGATACACGCGTGCAGATGATCAAGGACCAGATGGATAAGAAATTCGGCGCACCTTGGCACGTGGTGGTGGGGAAAGGCTTCTCGTACGAGATCACATACGAGGTCAGCCGGGGTGCCGTGCAGTGCAGGGATGCAGCAAGGGAAAGTGGTGGCGTTCGTCTAGGGGGAGGTGGGCGGGGGCATTGGCGTGTTGCCAGCTCAGTTCCGTTAGGTTGCATAGGGGGCTTGCGTCGGCAGGACCGTCATTCGGGTGCAGCGTTGCGAAACCAGACGAACTTCGTGTGGTACAGGCACGCAGGCATGCACACACGCAGGTTCATCAGTCCGGTCTGCGCGTTGACGGCCTGGGTGGCTGGTGGCTTGGAAATTATTCCCTTCCTAACAGCCCTATGTGTGCTTTGCCCTTCACCGCAGGTTCGGAACCTGCTTTATATCTATGTCGGAGGGAGAACAGCGGTGCTCCTGTGGAAGATGTAGTGGGGTGGGTGGCAGCTTGGAGGTTTGGCATGCGGCGGAGTTGCTGCGCATAGCCTGAATGCAGGATGGTGCTGCCATGTGGCTTTGCTCCATTTGTATGGCAGATTGGATGTCAAAAGGAATCATGGTGATCTGGGCCCCTTGCCAACAGAGGGGTATGTGTGGAGGATGGAGAACGAAGGGAACACCGTGAGTGTGCAACTGGAAGGGTGCCCATGGGGATATGCCCCATCAGCCCGCTTGAGGTTGGCTGGGCCTTATGGGCTATCTGTCTTCTTTATGAGCGATAGCGCCCCAGGCGCTTCTGACTCTACCAAACCGTGTGCTACACCCGCTGCACGTAGTGTTTTATCGGTGGACACATGGGAAGCTGCTGAGCGTGACAACCCGTGCAGACCAGCGTGTGTGTAATTGTAAGATCCGGGACTGAGCTGAGAGCCACGTACCACTGTCCCTTCCGGAAGACAAGTACGGCAGTCGTTGCAGTACCGCCAAAGGAGTTAATCCTCGCAGCGATAGGAAGCTACAAACTTAATCTGCTTTTCAATGTATGCCAAGGCTGGTGCTATTATTTCTTCATGCTAGCTTTTAACCAACTGTCGAGCGGTCGCTAGTTCGAAGGTCTGACAGTCAAAGCCGCGACAAACGCGTAACTCTTTGTCATAACTTTTCATACGCACCAAATTGTTGTAATTTAAACCGCGACCATGGACGACTCAATGCCGTTCCAGTCCGGCGGCATTAAAGAGGTCGTCTATGAGAATACATACATCACAGACCCAGAAGGCTACGGCCCTAACACGAAGTTTGAGCGGCATAAAGTCCAAGCAGTACTAAAACAGGTGTTGAAGGA
This sequence comes from Pleodorina starrii, assembly GCA_030267565.1. Taxonomy (NCBI): domain Eukaryota; kingdom Viridiplantae; phylum Chlorophyta; class Chlorophyceae; order Chlamydomonadales; family Volvocaceae; genus Pleodorina; species Pleodorina starrii. Next base: position 1,322,533 of record BRXU01000027.1, read on the forward strand.
GCGCATCGAGAAGCAGAAGTATGACCCGGTGAAGGGAGCGCAGATTTCCAAGCAGCTATCGGACGATCTACGGGAAAAGGTTAAGGCATTGGGATACGACAGGTAAGGCGGAGGCTGTCGCTGCGGGTATGGACGTCGCCGGCCTGGGCCCTCGGGGCACCTGGGGTTTGCGCGCCAACGGCAAAAGGATAAGGGAAGCGACTTCGGATCAGGGAGCCCTCTTCCTGGCTTCATGTCGTGGCATCGAAGGCACGGGGGCATCCACTTATCCAGAAAGGGGCGTGCCTTTTGGATGAAGGTTGGGGGCCGGCAGGCGCGCCTAATCCTCATCCCACGGTCAATACCAATTGCAGCTGGCTAGTGCACGAGCCAGACTTGTCGTGCACGATCCGGAGACCGCGTGCGACCGCCGGGGCTAAGCGGTTCATGTTACATGGCTTCAAGGCCCTTCTGGCGCTAGGTTTGCAGGTCCCAGGTGCATCGTGGCACCGGCGGGCCACCAGGCCGCGGGCCAGCCGGAAACCCCCGAAGATTAGCGTCCTGGTAAACATAATGGTTCAGGCCATGACCAGCGGAAATGGCAAGGCCGCCTGCTGCACACAACGGCAGCCCCATTAGGAGCTGCAGTCGCACCACCGTTTGCGCACTGACGCGGACCAACCAACCCGTGGCCCCGTGGCGGCTGTCGTGCCGCAGGTACAAGCTGGTGATCCAGGTCACGGTGGGCCAGAAGCAGGGCCAAGCCATGCGCATCATCTCGCGGTGCCTGTGGGACACGCAGTCAGACAACTTCGCGTCGGAGTACTACGAGAACGAAAGCATGTACTGCGTCTGCCAGGTGTACGGGTTGTACTACGAGTAGAGCGGCGGCACGGAGGCCTGGGCGCTGGGGGCATCGGGGCCCTGGGTGTCGCACGGGCACACCTACGGGTACACCGGAGCATTAACCAGCGTGTGGATAAAGATGACGTGGGCGTTTGCGAAGGGGGGGGGGTGCGGGCACTGGGCGTATTCTGATAAGGGTAGGTGACCCGTGGTTCATGCGCGACAAATACTTGCGGCCGCGTGCGCTTGGACAAGCAGCCATATGTCACGTGCCTGTGCCATGGACAGGGCGTTGGATGCGGAAGGGCAGGCAGATTAAGCCATCGGCGGACCTAGGCTTGAGAGTTGGAACTGACTGACTGTATCGGTGGCGACTTGGCGTTTGATCTACTGCGGTTGCGCAACAGATGGGCATGAGCAAGCGCCGTGTCCCAAGCTCGCAACATGCGTGCTATGGCGCGCGTTCAGGATGCCCCACAGTGGTGTGGGGGTGTTCGTGGAGACCCCCCGCTGTGAGGCCTAGGGAACGCAGGATATTCGTGGCTGTCTTGACATGTTCGGACAGGCCTCTTGAGTTACGGGGTTAATCCTTCAACTTGAAATAGTCCACTCGCATGGCTGAGGGTAGCTGCGATGGTGCATGTGGTGTATGCTGGCGGGTGGCGGGGGGGGTATGACATGTCATACTGTTGCCGTACATGTCGTACTGTCATCCGCCTTGATGGGCATGAGCGCATGACGCAGTTAATGCGCCCCGCGCTTTTCCTTCGACAACTTGTGTGTTCCTTTGACGACTTGTGTGCTTCGTGCGATTATACATGCCAGAGCATTCCAAGCAAAAGGACGCGGACCTTCGCACTCCGAGCTCGGAGCTGCAGGGGCCGCGCCCTGTGCAAGACAGTGATGTTCAAGCAGTCATTGAAACATACAGTGCGTACACATATTCTCTTCTAACAGCAATATTGAAGAAAGCCCTCCTGACGCCATCCTCGCTGTGGATTCGAGCTTTACTACTACCTGCCTTCTCCTTTTACTTATCCTACGCACCTGGTAGCTTACGCCCGTGGGCTGTCGCACTAACAACGCTGGCAGTGATTCCTTTAATAGTCGCGGTGTTCATTTACATACAACTTTACATAATCATTCGCAAAGGGACCGAGACCGACCTGTCTGATAAGCTGACTGGATATTACAGTGAATCAGGATCGCGATTTTTCGTCATATCGTCATCAGCGGGACGCGTCCTGGGGTGCGTGGGCGTACGGAACCGGACGGGCGGCCAGGCGGAGCTGACGTACTTGGCCGTGAGGTGCGGACACCCATGCGCTCCCACCGGCAGCAAGGCTGTCGCAAGCGAGCGGTCATAGCTCCCTCCCTGGGATTTTTCGAACTACGCTGAAATTTCTGCACACCAGGCTGCCCGCATAACCAGCCCCCAAGCCTCGCCTAAACCGAGCTGCCGGACCACAGCCTCCAAACCTCCCCGAGAACTGAACTTGCCCTCCACGCGCGCAATGCGGTTGGCTGACTGTATTCCCCCCGTGCCTGCCTGGCTGCCCTGCCTTCCTGCCCGCCAGGCCCGTGCTGCCCGACCGGGACGAGCTGGCGGACGCGCTGCTGGCGGCGGCCGTGCCCCACGCTCGGCGGGCCGGGTTCGCGGAGCTGGTCGTGAAGCTCAACTCGGCGGAGGTGGCGCTCCTAGGGGCCGTCAGGCGGGCGGGCTTTGGCCGGGAGCAGCTCAGCCGCATCAACGCCTGGTTCCAGGCGCACCGGCTGACGATGAATCTCAAGAAGCAGCGGTGACACAGATACGCTGCGGCAGCTGGACGGCCCCTGGCTGGCCCTGGAGGTCCCGCGCTCCCAGCCCGGGGGAGGGGAAGGGCGGGAGGGGGGCGTACCCGTTTCCACACGGACAGCAAGTGACTGGAGGGTTGTTGTTGTGGTTGCGTTGGGTGTCGTGCACCGTTGGTGGCTGGGAAATATCTGGTCAAACTGACTGACAGTTGGAGCGTAGACGAACGCTCTGGGTTGGACACCCCCGATGTCGGGGACGCATGCGTGCCGTCCGCTGCACATGACATGGGCAACAGATGGGCCCGGGTTAGGCTGGAAGGCGAAGAGAGAGAGGATTGGGGAAGTGGGAGGTGCAGTGGGCGCGACGGAGCGACTAATGGCATTTGACTCGAGCGAATTTGGACACGGGCGTGCTGCGCATGCAAGATGGAGCCCTGGCCCCGGGAGCTGTCTGCGGCTGCCGTCGTGCATTCTAACACTTCTACGAGGGTCGAGTGTGCCAGTTTGGCGCATGGGAGTGAGCTTGATGGGGCGATGGGGTGCAATTGCCACAGCACGCGGGAACAACTTCTAGTGAGGGTTTAGGTTAAGGCTCCATAACCCTACCAGATAGGCAGGTCCGCAACGACGGATGTGTGTTGCTGCGGCAGAACGAGGGCAGAACCGATCGCCACGCCGCCGTTAGGCCTAACTGTTCCAACGAACCCTTTAAACGACCGATCCAATTCAATGTTACTGTGGAACGGTTTCTCATTTGGAACGGTAATTCATTCGAATTCGGAGCGAAGTTCGCGCTCGCTGACGTGTTATGCTCTCCGACCAGGGTTGTGCGTCGCCCGAAGAAGCCAAGACATGCAGTGTACACAGGAAAAATTTCAGTACACGAGAGGATACATGCCCTTAATGAAGAGACTGAACTGTTATCGCATGCGTGTTGCAGCATTTTCATTCGGGCGCTCTGTGCCTCACCCTTGCGACCAGTTGCGACTAGCAGTTTAGCGCGACGGTTTCCTGGCGTTTGAAGCGTTATTTCCGAAACACAGTCGCATGTCGCATGCAAAATCCACCGTAGACCACAGGCCGATTTATCACGCAGCTAACAGCAGGAGGGCAGTGAGGCGGTGGTCCAGATCTGGACGCCACAAGCCGCAAGTGGAGCCACGCCGTTTGAGCGTCCGTTTGAAGCTGGCTTCGCAAACGCTTGCCTTCCATCATAGTTTGTCTACATATATGTTACTCATAAGTTGTGGAGGTGTTATGTTGGGATACGCTGTGTTTATCGGCTTCAATTCGCCAGCTGCGGTGCCGTTTGGGAGCGCAAAGCAAAGTCGGCCAACAATTACCACTCACAATTCTAGCGACATTGCCATTTATATAAAGTCAGGACTGAGCTTGCGCCCATACGTGGCTGTCCCATCGCTTCAGCGCCGCGAAGGTTCACATGCCGACATGCTTCAGGGGAATAGCTCGCCGCCGTTAGCGGTTAAAAGTTATATGTGTAAGGCTATCGAGCTTTAAACCAATGCAAATTAAGGCAATATTTAGCTTTTAGAAGGGCGCGGGCGGCATCGCGCTGTTCCACTTCTGTCTAGTTATAACGTACGGCTGGTCTTTGCTATCCAAGAGCCCCCGGTCCTTCGTTTCGTGTTGAGGATGTGCATTACACCGGCGCCCTTCAGGATCAGGCCCCGTCTACAGCTGTTGCTATTAATTCACTTATTCATTATTTAAGTAAAGGCCACTGTTCAGCGGCTCTACAGACATGTACAAAGCTTCCAACGCCCTGGTCTTCGACCTCCTAAGTTTCCGGGGCCTCAGCTTGTGGCCATTTCAGTTCTAATGGTATCTACGTACTGTCAGGGTTGTTACCCAGAAGAGTTACTTCAAGGAAGTGAGGCTTGGGCGGTCACCTCGGCAATTGCCACCAACCTCGACCGCGAGCAGGATCCCGGGCACTTTCGTGTTCAGCTAGCACATAGAATGATATGGCCATAATTGGTTTGCTCTGCAGGCGAAGTTTCAGCGTCAGCGGATCCAGGCAACGACTTCGTACGCTAAGCGGAGCCAGGCGCCTCCGACGGACTTGCGGATCAGCAGCTGTCATTACGCTTGCAGCAGCCCACAGGCTCCGTTGCCAAACCACATAATAGGTTTACTAGCAGTCTTGATAAAATCATCACTGGGCAGAACATATGTATGAAGGGTGTCGACAGCTGGAACGATCCTACACCACCTACACCCACACGGAGGGCCACCCCGAGAGCTAAGGCAGCACGTCAAATCAAAGCCTGGTTCGCCACCATGTCGCCGTACTGCGCGAGGTGCGTCAGAAACTGGACTTTCGCCGCAGCTTGCTCGGTCAATTCGGCAGGTTCCAATTTGAACTCCTGAAGAGGCACATTCTCCACGTTGTTGAGGAGGACCTTGCGAAACTTGATGCATGCGCGCCAATAGCTGTACTCGGTCAGGAAGACTTGGAAGTTCTTGTACAGGTAGTCGATGTCCGACTCTGGCAGGACCTCTTTGAGCTGCCGCTGAAAGTTGTACGGAGTCACCACGAGCATGGTCGAGAAGAAATCCAGCTTCTTGTACTTGTTCTTGATGCCGTCGGCCTGCTGTGACCCAACGTAGACATCGAGAAGGACAGTTTTCTCCCGTTGCGCATTCTTCTTGATAACCAGGTCTGGCGTCAAGCCAGCCAGCAGCTTCTTGATGCTAGCATTGCCCCGGACGTCTTGCTCGGTGATGAACACCTCGCCGTTTTTGTCCAGCAAGTCCTCAATCGAGAAGACCAGGTAGTCGTGGATCATAGAATCGTTGTCCTCCATGTATCCCATCTTCTTCAGCGTTTCAGTAATATTTTGCAGGGCTGCGGTGCAATCCTCCGTTGCATACGAGTGATTCACCAGGTACGCAAAGTACTCGTTGTCCATCCACTTTGTAGGAACGTGGAATGTCTTTCGAAAGACACGATATAGAGGCTTTGGCATACTGTATAAACTCACTTGCAGGTCGTCCTAGCGTATGAAGCTGCAACAGAGTGTTCAAATACACAATGACCCTGTTTTTTCCATCTTAGATGTACATGATATATTTGAGGTATTAGATGTTTGAGGTCAAGTTTGTGCAAGCTAGGCAAGCAGGCCAGGACGGCCCGCAGATGGGCCGCTAGAATCCAAGCCGTACGTGGATCCACCGCGGCGACCGTTAGCGCAGAAACGTGCAAGAAACGTGTTCTTGAACACGCCCAATCGCCTTTGGTATACTGGGCTTGAACGCTGTGCTGCTGGGCAGACGTGAGGACCATCTTGCCCGCACGGGGCTGACAGAGCCTGTTCGCTTGCAAACTTTGACCATATGAGCTTGGTATTGTGTGTACAATAGTCGTTGCAATGAGCTAGCGCGGCTTAAGGTGCCTAGGGTAGGGCTCTGCCCTGGCTCAGGGCAATCGCGCCACGGGGCCGGCACGCAATGGCCGCCCGGGCCGGCCCCGGGCCCTGGCGCGCATCAAGGCACCACACGCCGCGAGAGCCAGGGACGCGACGCGCCCTGGTCCACGGTCAGCGCCTCCCGCACCTCGATGCTGCGCAACTCCCATTCGTATTTCTTGGCCGCGTTCCACGCTGTTGTTGCTGCTGATGTTTTTGTCTGGTGCTGCTCTTCCGCAAGGGGCGCAACCAATGCGCACATCCCCGTTGCGTCGTTCCATACAATCTCGCAAACGACGACCACCTGCGTGAGCCGCCCCTCGTCCTCCTCCTTCTCCTTCTCCTCCTGCTCCTGCTCTGCTTGGTCGTACTCATCCTCCTTCTTCTTCTGGTGTGCATCATCATCTATTGTCACAAGCAAGTGGCTTTCTTTTTGTTCGTACTAGCGATACCTGTTGCCCCCGCACCAGGATCCCGCATTGGACACTATGTGGTCGTCGTCCACTGTCGTTACCACCGCCCATACCATGCATCACCAGCATCTTGCTACGATCCGCGACGGCAGCAGTATTGGTAGTAGCAATAGCAGCGGCAGCGGCAGCCACCACGGCATCCACCACGCAATTTGGGGGGCTGGTGCGTGCACCAGCACCAAGCCTTCACGACGCACAAAGCGCAAGTCAACAGCCCCCCGGAACACGGAAGGGGTTGGTGATACAACACCCGCACAACGCCCGAAGCGGAAAGGCCCACGGGTGAGAAGAAGTTGGGGGCCAATGGCCAGCACGAGGCCCACGCAAGGGCAACACCGAACACAAGGCAGCACAGAGAAGCCACCCGTAAGTTCAAAAGGCCCACGAGGAACGGACCCAACCAGACAAGGGAGGAGACATCATAGCCACCAGCTCCAAGCCCGCAAGGGCGCCAGGCTCACCAACCACCGAGCCGGCGACGGATACACGCGCGCACACAGCATGCAAGGACACAACCCCGCACACCCGCCGACACAGTCACGGCGAGCCGGGGGGGGAGACAGTGTCCGGGGGACCGACAAACACAACACGGCCCGACAGGTTAGCAAGGAAGGGGTGGGTGGGCGGGACGGCCTCCCACCCGGCAGGCACGGCCCCAAGGGCCGCGAACGACGCGATGCGGGCCCAGAAGTCGGCAACAACCACAGCACCAATACCGACCAACTGAGCCCGAGCAAGGGGGGCGGCGGGGGCGCCCCCCCGGTACAAGCGTTGGCGGCCGCGCTCCATCGCCGCTAGGGCCGCCAGAGCGACAACGTCCCACACACAGGTATGGACCCCCGGAGGGGGCGCCACCAGCCACAGATGATAACGGTGCACCACCGAGACGCCTGAGACCCCCAACACGGCGTCTAACTCCTCACGCAGGGTACGCGCAACAAAGCAATCCCAGAACAGATGCCGACAGGACCCAACACCGCCCCTCCACCGCAACCGTCGCACCGCACGGGCAGCAGGCAACCCGCCCACGACCTGCCTGCCCACGCAACATCGGGAACCCCGTGATGCCATGCACTGCCAGCCGCCAGAGCGGCTCCTTGTGGTCGTTCTCCCACCGCAGCCGCCAGAGGCGGCGCAGTGTGTCACGGAAGGCCGCAAACGACAGCGGCGGGACCGGGCCGTCGTACGCGTCCGCAAGGAAGTCCTCGTGGCGCACGCGCAAATCGCGGTACTCCTCGGCAAGCTGCAGCTGGGTGCCACGCTTGACGGAGGTGCCCAGGACGGGCGTGAACGGCCCGCCAGCGGGGCCCCAGGCGAGCCCCTGCAGCAGTGCCGCCCAGGCGTCCCGGGCCGGGGGCACGGCCAGAGCGCCAGACGCGACGTGCCGGGCCGCCGCCACCCAGCTGCCGGGGATGAGGCCCAGCAAGGCGTCCAGCTGGTCCGACACGGAGGGCCCGCTGGCATCCTCTGCAGCGCCAAGCTCCCCGTAGCCGAGCACGCCCCGCAGGACCAGCTGCCGCAGCTGCAGCGTGCAGTGGCGGGCAATGCGAGGGGACACGCCCGCAGGCCGACGACGCGCCGCCGACAGAGCGGCGCGCACCGGCGCGAGCGCGTCCCAGCAGCGCACAGCGACTCCGAGGGTGGTGAGCCCGCGCAGGCCAAAGAGGAGCGGAAACGTAGCCTCCAGGCCCGCGCCGCCAGGGCCCAGGAGGGCCGGGTTGCTCCACAGCGGCACACGGCGCGCGCGGGTACCCAGATGTGATCTGAGTGAGACGGAGCCCAGTCACGGAGGGGTGGGAGAAGCAACCCATCTAAGTCAAAAACTGCGGTCACCGCGGTAGTGGACTGTACCCGCCGTAGAGGCATCAGTCTGGACGGCTGTTGCATCGGTCCGGCGCCCCCGTGCCCGCCTCCGCGCCTTACTGCCATCCCTGGAATCCCAATTAGCGGCTTCACCGCGTGGCCCACGCATGTTTGCAAGGAAACATCACCGAAGGGCACGAAGGGCACAAAGCCAGAGCCCAAGCTTATGCCATGACTTCTCACGCGGCTGGCTTCAAGGGCACCGCGGTCTCGTCTTCTATCTTCTGTGCAGGTAGAAACCCAGAGACCCAGAAGCTGAAGGACCACGTGCTCTGCCTCGAGAAGGCGCTTGAAGAAGCGCGTGGTCCTTCAGCTTCTGAATGTCGCAATTCTGGGTTTCTAGCTGCACAGAAGACAGAAGACGAGACCAGGACTGCAAACTGTTGTCCACCTTGATAAATTTAAAAGGATCAGAAGTGAAGTGCTCGGTCGGGGTGTGTGTAAGTCCCATTCAACGTGTTGAAAGTCTCTTCACACACGCACATGACAGAATCACCCCCCCGGCGAACGGGTTCCGCCGGCTCAGCCTCCGCCCACGCCCGCGGCCCTGCTGTTCCGTTCAGCCATGACGCACCTTGACCCCTACAGAAAATGGCCAGGACGGACCGCAACCAACGAACGGCCACCACGCTGCAACCATTGTGGCGGGGCGGCCGCGGCCGTACCTACCGCACAAGCAGCGTGGCGCAGCATATCACACGCGAGTTCCAAAGCCAAGCAAAACCAAGGAGTACACGGATCTGGTGCAGGCAACGCTACCTACCCGCACAACCCGAGACCCAGCAGCTGGCTATCCACCCACCCCGGGGCCACGCGTAGCCCCCCGCCTCGCGCTGATTAGAGACTGGCGGTTCCCAAGCCCAAGGCGCTGCGTCGCGCCTGGACACCACAGTCGGTCGCCACACAACACATGAAATGCAGCCACGCCTGCCGCAACAGGTGCATCCCACGGGCCCACCCGACCAGTGGGCCCGGCATCCAGGTGGCCAGATCAACAGACCCGAAACCCCGGCGCCGCCCCCGGGGCCTCGCCACGGTGCACGGCATCCCACAACCCAGATGCAACGCGCAACCGCCCAGTGCTGCCGATGCAGGCCGTTTAGAGCAAACTTCACGCCGGAAGAAGCGCCCGGCCGCAATATCCAGGCAGCCACAAATTGCCGTCATATTCCCCCCGCGATGAGCCACCTCCCAACTGGCACCCAGCCCAGATGCCCGCTTGATGCGCCCGGTCCCACAGCATCCTTGGCCCCGAGGCCCGGCCGCACCAGCCGGGCCACAAACGCCAAATGATGATGAATAAATATATTATTGCTAGTTTATGAGTAGGGAGTAAGCCCAGGTCTCCAGGCCTGCTCGACGGCGCACGAGCGTTGCAGTCCGATACCCAGGCGTATTTCGCAGCCAGTCCGTCATTACCTGGCGTCCGCGTCATGGCGTCACAAGAAAACGCAACCTGAGAAGGCCCCGCCACGCACCCGCTTGCAACGCGGTCCAGGAGCGGGCGGCAAGAGTTCGTCCAGGCGTACGGTAAACCGCCCCCCTTGGGGGTGGCTGACACGCACGCATGAACACCGAGGAGTGTGGTTGTAACAAAAAGGCGCCGACACGCCAAGCATGCAGCCGCTCCCTACGTGGGCAGGCGCGCTGCGGCCGCTGCCGGGCTGTGCAGCAAACGTTTTCAGCCAGGCAGTATGTTTTTGCGTTGCGGCCCAACTTGGTGCCGCTGTGGGTGGCCCAGCACCCGCCCTTGGAAACGCCAAACACGGGCTATGTACGACAGCTATACGACCTCTTTCTGTCAAGCGCGCTCGCGCGGGCTTGCTCGTGCATAACACCCCGCGCTCACCCACAAGACATCCACCCTCGCGGCTTGGGCCGCCGAATCCAACTAGCCGAGCCGCCCACCCACCCTCGCCCTACCGGGACACGCCGAGTCTGTTCACGCAAACTATCTGTGCGCGTATAACCCTTGGGGGTACAAGAGCCATCAGCGCTCGAGCTCCCAACCTTGGGTCGCTGGGACGCATCAGGTAAGGTTCCCCGCACGCCATTTCAGCGCGGCTGCCAGACGCGACGCCCCAGGCCCCAGCCGCCGCCCATTTAAACTCCCATGCTGCCTTCTATCGGTCGCAACATGCTGACCGGCACGGCGCGCTGCACAGGGCGTGGCTGGCTGGCCGGGCCGCCGGCATGGCCTCACATGATGGTGCAGCAGCCCTGCTTGGCGGCCTGCGCCGCCTGCTGCTGCAGCCGCGCCTGCCCCTCCTTGAGCGTCCGGATCTCCGCGGCCTGTGCCGCCGTCTGCGCCAACAGCACCTCCTGCGCGCCCAACAGCACGTCCAGCGCTTCCTCCACGACCTCCACCCGGTTCAACAGGCTGCCCTCGGGAGCCGACCGCACGCTCACCCCGTCGCGCGCCGTCTGCACCTGCATCCGCGCGGAGCAGATACAAAAACACAGGGAGCGCGGCCCCAGGCAGTCAGTTGCTGTTCGCTGGGGTGAGACGCCGCAGTTTGTGGGTTGGATACGAACCCGAACAAGTTTTTAAGCGGCGCCCGTGTGCGCGCTCTACTTCACCCACCGCCGCTGCTGCGAGGTGGAAGGTGTTCCACTGCCGACAAAGATTCCTTCAGTGTGCGTGCAGGCGCACGACTCAACTTGGCAGGGGTCGCCGAATCCGACAACCTTGCCGGCAATGGTTCCGCGTCCGACATTCCCATCCCACCGAAATTCAGCAATTTTCCCAACATCCACCTACCGGTGTCCGCTGTCTTTCCGGCGGCGACGGAAGCAACGCTTCGACAGCCTTTACGCGCTCAATCAGAGTGCGGCTGCGCGCCTCAGCAACGGCCGTGAACTGTGCAATCGCCACCTGGGCCGCGCCCGGCGAGGCGCCGTTGCCCGCCTCCGCGGGGTGGGTCATTACCCCGGATCCGCTGCGCAGAGAGGGAGGGAGGGAGGGACGACCAGCGCAAGCATTATGAGCAGAGAGCAGAGTACAGGGTAGCGGCACGTGGCCGATAGCTGGACTTGTCCTTGACGCACCTGCGCCGCATCGCGGCCCCCCCGGTGTTTGGGCATTACACACCGCGGACCCGGCACAGTCGAAACGCCGATGCACGCATACGACCCTCTGCCTTAGCTGCCCTCCAATCCCCCACCTTTGACCCGCTGCAAGCTGGCTCCGCCCGACCTCCATCCTTCCACGTCACTTATTTACATGGTCGTGGGCACGTGCCCGTAACCCACCTGGAGCGGCTCGCCACAAGGCTGCCCTGGGGCGTCAGGAAGCCGCCGTCCGCCGAGGGCCGCTCCAAAGACGCCGCGGGCGGCAGCGTAAGCTGCTGCTGCGCCGCGTGGTGGCCCAGCCGCAGCGCCGCCAAGTCGATGCCCACCCGCGCCATGAGCTCCGCGTCTGACCACGGCCCCACATCGTCGAGCAGCGTGCCCCTTGACTCGCCGCCCAGGAACGCAGGGATGGCATCGCGGTCCATGTGCTTAAGCAGCGCATCCATGTAATTGGGTCCAAGGATCTGGACGGGCGAGCGGGCGTGAGAGCGGTCTGATGAGAGGTGCGGAAGGGTGAACTGGTAAAAGTTTCAGGGAAGTCAGGGAAGTGGCAGGGGCCAACTAATGGCGGTGAAGGCAAAGCGAGCCCAGAGGGAGTGGGGGCGGAAGGATTCGGGCACGCAGGCCACCTGGAGGCTGGGCCGTGGCGCGAAGTGGGTCGCGTGCAACGGACCTGCTGGGTAGTGTCCAGGGTGTGGCAGCAGCTCAAGGGCGGTTCCGGGGCACATCCGTCCAGGCTCTCGTGAAGCACGCCAGCCCAGCCCGTGGTGGTAACCGCGGGTCATACATGTTGTGAAGGGCCTCCCACATGCAGACAGCCCCGGGATCCGGCCGCGCGCGTGCGCACACCTCAATTTTTTGCTGCGTGCGGACGTCGATCATGCCCTTGACCACTGTCCAGACCATTCGGAAGATGGCGGGGGCGTTGATAATGCAGATGTGCCCCAGCATCTCCGGGTAGTTGTCCTGGTCGGTCTTCGTGAACTTCATCAGCATGCGCTTAACCTCGCCCGTGAGAGCACTCAGTCCCACCCCTACAAGGCGGGCGCGAGCGAATGCAGTAAGTTGCAGGTGTGTTACGGGTTATGCCACTGGCGCTCCAGGAAGAGCGGCCCGCTGGGCGGCGCTGACCAGGCACGTGGAATCCTGTGTGCGTTCACTACAAGCCACTATGCCATGGAGTTTTCCAAGGATGACATGCGCACGGCAAAAACCCAATTCGCACCTCGCACGTCCATGATCCCGAACGTTTGGTCTATCTTGCGGTTGGCAAGCTTGCTGCACACGGGCATGATAACCTTCACACAGCGCTCGTACTCCTGCACATGGAACTTGAACATGCGTTCCTCGTCTGTGCACTCCATGATCGCTGGAACGTTGATCTTGCCGATAAGCTGGATGTACACGGGCCGACCCTGCACACAGACAGGTGCTATGGTGAACCCCAGCGACGTGTATGGCACGGCACAAACGGTGGAGTGGGTTGGTTGGCGGTTGCCCAAGGAGCGGGGAAGGGGACCGCACCTGCTTATCCAGCTTGTGATAGCCCTGCGGGTATGCCGCAAGGAACTTGTCCCGCTCGGTGAAGTAGAAGTCCTGAAGGATGGTATCGACATGATGGTCCTTGCGCCAGTGCATGTGGTCATGGAACATCTTCGTAGCCTTATCAATGTCGTATGTGCGTGCTCGCAAGAAGCGCCGCAGCATGTAGAAGTCTACAGGCACAACATGTGCAGGATGGGAGGGGCAAACGCCACATCTCGGCGGTGAGAGAGATACGTGTACGCATTTTTGCAGCTACAATGCGAACGGCTGCCGACAAATTATTTACGATCAAAGCCGGACTGGCCCTCAAGGTAGCCCTGTGCTGCTGCCAATCACTCGCCTTGGTCGTCCGGGTTCCATAGGTTCTCCACAGCCAGTCTTCGACGGAATAATTCGACATACGTCTCCTGCGCGCACGTTTTCATTTTTTCACACCCCTGCGACTGCTGTCAGTTACCAAAAACTTTACCTGTTGCTCAGGTGTCAGGCCCCAGTCGTCCACTTTCTGCTCAATAGGAAACTCTTTAGGGCCGTCAAATTTCAGAACCTCCGTGGGAGGTGGCACCCTCGGTGCCATAGCTACACAACAAGGATTAACACTGTCTTGTCTGTCGTCAAGGCGCTGATACCTAAAGTCTGTTGATTTGTGTCTTTTTGAGAGAAGCTTGCAGAAATGCGCCGTGTGATTCGGCCAGATAACGGCTTGTCCCGGAGCTGGCTGGTCGGCTCTGGGTGGGGTCTAAAATCGGAGATGCCAAGGTAACAAAAGAGAGCCCATGCACATTCGATGCGGTACCCAGCTAGTCAACAAGTGGATGGTCAACGCTGTACGTTTTGAAGTTTTGGTCGTTAATTGATGTACGGGGTACGACAAGGTAGCGAAGTAGAAAGTGTGATCGAAATGTACACATATACTCATCCATCGGCCCAATAATGTAGTGACTGCTGCAAACTGGTAGCTGCAATAGGTGGGCAATGTGACAGGTCACTGCGCTTGAAGTGGTCCATCCCAGCCTGGCTCGTTCCCACACCACCTCTGCCTTCCTGCGGCAACAGACGAGCCTGGCCTTATGTGCGCCAGGGGTAAAGTGCATTCCAGCCCGGCCTGCGAATGCTTACGTTCGGCAAGGATACTTGAGCAGTGGTACTCCGTACAGGTGTCCCTTACTAGTGCACATTCCACGCCAGTATCCTCCCCCCTTATGGGATTGAAACGCAGGAGTACCACCCCTTTCGTAGGTTTTGACAAAATGGGGGGGGGACATTTTATCGTTTGTAAATTGTGCACGTTTCTGAGCTGTAGACGGCGAATGGCCAACGGCTCGTAGGTCTCCAACTGCGCCTATTAGCACAGAACCTCGCAGGACAGACTTGACGGACGCCGAGTTACCAGCAGGTTACAAGGCCATCGCACCGGGGCGCAAGGTCGATTCTCTTCGTACGACCGTGGAAGTATCGGCCACTTTTTTCGCTCCGTCTCCGACGCAAATCTTCGTCATCGACTATCTTCACGTGCATACCACACATTAATGTGTGCCCTGGCGTGTGCAAACTCCTGTACAACTAGACATACTCTCCTCTTCCTGTGGGTCTTATGACAGCATCAGAGCCAATGTCCCTCCAAAGAGCCAAGATCCCGAACGCACCAAAGCGTGCGGGCAGCCCTAAAAAACGCGCAGCTCTCCGCAAACCGAACACAGCAACATGACAGCCGCAAATCATGCGGCAATGGAAATGGCGGCTTAAATCCTCATCAAACCAACAGAAGACGGGCGCCGATACTAAATATTCAACGGCTGGGCCTACTGAACTTCTCGCTTGCGTTTGTCGTACACATGCATCCACCGCCCCCGTGACAGTCCGCGCTTGTGGTGACATCGTTGCATTGCTAGGGAAATAACGCGGGACTCATACGGCGTCGGTTGCACGGAGCCAGCCTGCCAAAGCTTCCTCTCGGCTCGCCCAAAATGTGCAGTCCACCCCAATCCAGGCAAACCGCAACTCGGTGCAACACTCACTTCACACGTTCACAGCCTTCACGTCATACCACAGGAGGAGCCCTCCTGCGCTCATCCTCATACACACGGCGGCAAAACGGACGTGGCTGTGTCCGAACTATCGAAGCGGGGCTGACACACAACACCGCGATCAGCCGGCACCACCCACACGACGACAACCCATGCTTAAAACATGTCCGCC
The DNA here is from genome assembly GCA_030267565.1 of Pleodorina starrii. NCBI lineage: Eukaryota > Viridiplantae > Chlorophyta > Chlorophyceae > Chlamydomonadales > Volvocaceae > Pleodorina > Pleodorina starrii. The sequence continues at coordinate 1,337,732 of BRXU01000027.1, forward strand.
TACAAAAGAGCTACCGTAAAACATGTGCTCACACCTCTCCAAAAAAGCATGTTTTTTATAGCCTGCTGTCGCCTTGAGATCGTGTTCAAAATCGGTTCGCACGCAACGCCACGCATTGTGACCCCTGTTTTGCTGCGCGAACCGCACACCCCGCAAGCCCAGGCACATGCAATATACACCCAAAGGACACCGAATCTGCGCCTTTTGCAGATAACGGCTCTAAAAAAGAAATTTCACCATAACAAACCAGGCAAGCTTTTGCACTGACGAGGAAAGGCCTCCGCGACACGCAATGGAACGGAACCCCGGGGGTCAACTTGGCGGCATTTGACGCACAACCCAGCACAACTTGTGGCGCACAGGGAAGCGGGATGCCGAAAGCGCTCCCGGCATAGCGTCACAAGGCATCTGCACCACTCAGGCGCTGCTTGAAAGACTCTACTACACTCTCAACATACACGAGGCGCGCCATACATTCAGTCGCGCACACGCCAACGGGGCTGCCAGACAACTTGGAAACACACCTTGGCACCTAAAGCCCGACCCACATCCAGCAAAACACTCCACACCGCCCGCGCCTACTCGGCCACGGTGTCCAGGCGGTGCGCGGAGCCCTGCAGGGCCTTGAGGGCCACATTACGGTACAGGTTGCTGCCGTGCATGCGGCGGTCAAAATAGCCGCCCTGCCGGCCCAGGCCGTTTACCGTACCAGTCACTGCCCCCGCCGCCCCGGCGGCCTGCCCACCGGCGCCGCCAGTGGCAGCGGCAGCCGCCCCCGGCGACGCCGGCTCGGCCGCTGGCTCCGGGGGAGGAGCCCTGCCCGCGCCGACGACGTCGAAGCGCCAGACCGGCGCCTTGGGCTCCGGCGGCGGCGGCGGAGCCGCCCGGCCGCCCACGTCGAAGCGCCAGACCATGCCGCCGCTGACACCGGCGCCGGCAGACTGGCCGCCGGCCGCCACGCCTTGCACACCGCCACCTACGCCAGCGGCCCCGCCCGCTGGATTCGTTGCCTCCCTCGCAGCCGCCGCCGGCTGCCCCTTGGCGCTGTGGTCCACGTCGAAGCGGAAGACGATACCGCCGGGCGCGGGCTGCAGGACCCTGCCCTTGTCGCGATTGGAGCCATCCGGGCGGTCGCTGGACACCGAGTGCGTCGACGCATCCGCGCCGTGGCGGCTGCCGCCGTGGCGACTCCACTCGCCGCTGCGCAGTGACGCAGCCAGCATGCCGTTGAGGCGGTCCAGGGAGTTGAAGGAACTGCTGGAGCGCGTGCTGAGGCGATCGTCGTACAGGTCCAGGGTGTCCATCGAATTGACCTGCGCGAGCAAAGGCGCGTGCAAAGAAAGGCAGACGAGTCGTGTCACATGTGGGTCTCGCTTACTCGTAATTACATCAGAAAAGGGCTTGCAGAGACGGCGAGCACGTCCGGTGGAGGACTACAAGATGAACGTTCAAGCATTGGTGCGTGATGCCATGAGGTAGAGTCGTCCTTGGTGTTCGTACTGTACTGATAAAGCTGCCACCTCATTGCGTCGCCCTGGAACGCATGCATTATTCGTGGACTTCCGGACAGGCCTTTGCTGATTTACAACCACGAAGCCAGCCTTTAAATGCAACGTGGCGCCGTACCTTGAGCAGGTTGCAGAAGGCCTCGAAATCAATGCCCTGCATGCTGGCCGCTTCACCCCGCACAACCGAGTCGCGGCTCGCCTCCTCCAGGGCGAGCGACAGCGCCGACTGGACCTCGTCAGGCGGCAGCCGGTCGCGCAGCGCCGCCAGCAGCTCCTTCACCTCCAACACGCCGCTGCCATCAGTGTCCATCTCGCGGAAGGCCCTGCGCAACCAACGCAGCAGTTCGTCGGCCTTTTGCTAACGACAACACTGGACCAAGAAGAGAGCTTCGTAGGCCGCAACGTGGTACCGGTATTTGCACCCGGTGGTATTTGCAATTACACGTCATTTGCGCGCTGAGAACCTAAGGCCGCTCCCCCGCCCTGTGCTTTCCTTTTCCAACGGGCCGTTCCGCCATTCCAATTTTCAACTCGGGTGGCCCCATCCAATCAGGCTCTCCCTTAGCCCCTTCAGCGCTCGTAAGGCGCCTGCCTGCCTGTCCCTCATGGCAGCGCCCCACCGCGTGTCATGTACCGCCCCGCAAGAACCCCACATCCGCCCCGACCCCGCCGCTGCCACTCACTTGGCCGCCAGCTCCAGCCATAGCTCTGCGTGGTTCTTCTGCAGGTGACGCCAGTCCATCTGGCTGGCGGCGAACGCGGCCTGGTCGATGGCCCCCGAGCCCTCCAGGTCGACCTGTTCCATCAGCCGCGACACCTCGCTGGGAGCCAGCTTGAAGCCTGCGCCGGAGAAGAGGGGGACAGGACAACGGGTGCAACGAGCTATGGGAGAGTGCGGGTGATGGTTTGGCACGACCGCAAGGTGCGGTGCGTTTAACGGCGCCTGCGCCAGGGCCGACACAAACATGGCCTGAACACATGGGAAAGAGGCCCATGCGCTTCGAGATGCGACCGACGCCGCCCCTGCTAGGGGGAGGAATCAGTACGGCGAATACTGGGTATGAGACCGAACTGACTGATGAGCGGGTTACCGCATCTGGGTCGGCCTCCAAACCCTTCCTGGGAGGCCTGGGTACGCGCGTAGGTGGTCGCGCGCGCGGGACCGGGTCTCACCCATGCGCTCCAGCGCCTCTCCCAGCTGCGCCTCGTCCAGCACCGCGCCGCCCTTGTCCAGCCGCAGTTGCTCCAGCAGCGGCTGCAAGCACGCAGCATCGGGCGCCGAGACAATGGGCCGGCCATTCTCCGAGATAGCACAGCGGTCGCGTTCCGCATCGGCGAGCAGCTCGGGGTGGGTGAGCAGCTCCGCGGCAATCGACTGCAGCACGGTGCGCTTCAGCTGGCTGCCCGTGGCGAAGCGCTGGATGCGGGCAACCACGCTCTGATGCAGCTTGCGGCCTGAGGAAGGAGCCAGGTAGCGAGGGCGGGAGAGAGGGAGGGACAGTCCAGGTCGGGGGCACAAGGTATCACGACGGGCGAGAGAAACCCCATCCCAGGGCATACCAATGAGCATCCCCATCGGCGGCCTTCCGGCACGCACTGCAGCATATGCGCACGAAGCGGCGCCGCTGCAGTGTCGAGGCTCTAAGTATCGAGGAGGACCGGAGCCAGCTGCCTCCGAAACCCGCGAGGCCGTGGTGCGGTTGCTCACCCGTGGAGCGCTCCGCCGAATTGCCACTGAGCCAGGGGTGCTTCAGCACGTCCTTTGCGGTGGGCCGCGCCGCGACGTCGCGGTTGAGCAGCAGCTTGCAGAAGTCCTTGGCTTCCTCGCTGATACCCGACCACCAGCGCTGGTCAAAGTCCAGCGGGTCGTTCAGCACAGAGCGCCTGCGAAAGGCGGGGGGTTAAAGTTGGGTCCGAGGTTGGATCCGAGGACCGTGTTCGCGCGCGCCAACCCAGGAAGACCCGCATTGAGACCTTGTGAACACGGTGCCGATGCCAATCAATGATGCATAGCGCATGCGAATGCAGCGACCACACCGCTCCCAACAAGCACTTGTAAATACGGTAGCCTGCAGCCTCACGGGACGTTACTTACCAGACTGCAGTGATGGCGGGCGCGTACGAGTTTTTCCGGTCGTCGAAGGGGAAGCGGCCGCACAACAGCTGGAACGCCATGACGCCGGCAGCCCATATGTCGCTCGCGGGATACCACTCGCCACGGAGCGTTTCTGCAGGGCCAGATACCATGGCGCTTTTGAGTGTTTGGCGAAACGCAGGCCGCAGGACGAGTTCCTCTGGTAGCGGGTTGCGCCAGAAACGATGCAGGCAGGGAGCTCTGGAGTCCTCCCATCTAACCGGATGGCAGACTCCCAGGATAAGGAAAACGTAAATTGGGCTTCGAAGGACTTGGTCGCACAAATGCACGCGAATTGTTGCACAAATGCACGCGAGCCGTCAGCTCCGAAGGTACTCCATCGGTCGACAGCAACGCCCGTGCCTTGCAAACCCCTGCCTCACGACGCGTTTGCCGCGCCAATTTATTGCCGCAGTACGAATATGTTCACCCCACGCTGAACCCCAAGCCTCACAATGCGCTCACACCCCTACCTGGCGCCATGTACCACGGCGTCTAGCACCACAGCAAGCGGATTATCAGCGCAGAGCAGCAGGGTTTTCGTGAAGGAAGAAGCAGGAAGGGGAGAGGCAGGCAGGGGAAGCTCGTCAGTCGTTTGACCGACGGGAGACGACAGGCGGGTGGTTCGCCACCAATCCAATCGGCAGCTAACTTGCACATGGCAGATCAGCTAGGGCCTCGCGCGCCTTCCCGGCAGCAGTGTCTCGGTCCCTGACTTGTGCGAGAGCGCAACAGGACGAACCCCGGCCCAGCAAGGCAGGTCCTACATACGCGTTGGCGGTGGTAAGCGACCTCTCTCGTCCCCGATACCGGTAAGCTCACCCCCTCCAGGCCCAGGTCTGTTCGAGGTAGGTGCTCCGGGTCGAAAGGCGCCGCCAAGCCGAAGTCGATGGCCTTCAGGGGGGCGCGATCCTCGTCCGACAAGAGCATGAAGTTGCCTGTTGGGCAGGGACAACGGTGATGGATAGCGAATAGGCAACTGGCGTCAGCGGCGAGGGAGCACCATACTGGGGCAAAAGGATATAAGCTTCTGCGACCCTGCTGCAACGTTTACCCCACCTTCCCAACGAACCGCCCAGCCACGCGTTGGGCGCCAAACCCGCCGCGCAATGCCCGTACTGCTCCCGCACCTGGCTTGATGTCGCGATGGAGGATGTTCTGCGCGTGGCACTGCGCCAGAGTCCTCAGCACGGCGCGCATGAAGCTGGCCACCTATAGCGCAAGTCGTCAGATAATGTGATGGTAGGGGGGCAGGGGGGAAATGTGTTGGCCTTAAGCACAGTTAGCGCCCCGCGTGAACATCGAGGCCGCCCAAGTGCCCCGACACGCCCACGAGAACACGGCTCTCCGCCTCCGTCCAAGCTTGAACGACGCGCGCCATACATCGCAGCCCAGGTTTAAAACGTGACCGATATATCCCGCAGAAGGGGCCTGTCCGGAATGTATTGATCGATACGTCCCAGATGGGCTCCATCTGCGCAGTCGGACGATGGTGGATGCAGACGCACCGTGCGCTCGCTGTAATGCCGGTCCCCGATGCGGTGCCACAGCTCGCCGCCCTTGCACCATTCCATGACAATGTGCACACACTCGTCGTCTTCGTACACGTCCTCCAGTTTGACAATGTTGAGGCTGCCCCTCAGCTTCGCCATGACCTGGATCTCCCGACGAAGGCTGGGGGAAGGGGAGGGGAGAGGGTATTAGGTCCAAATACAGGTTGTGGGTGCGCGGCAGCGCCAACAAGAAGATATATTGCAGAGCGACTCACCTCTCTAGATGACCCTGCTTCTTCTTCTCCGACGCGTCGTCCGACAACACCTTACGGATCGACTTGCATGCGAACTCCTCTCCGGTCTCACGGTTGAGAACGACGCGGACGACGCCATTACCACCCTTGCCAAGCTCGCGGTCAAATTTGTACTTGTCCTCGAGGCCACTTGGGTAGCCCAGGTAAGGAGCGCTGCTACTTTCACTTTTCGAAACCGCCTGTGCCATCGACACCGTAGCGAGCGCCTGTGGCGCCGAACACGCCAGCGGTGAAGTAGCAGCTCCTATCCATGGGGAAACGCACGCCGAGCCCGCTCCTGGTCGAGGTGGTGCTGAGCTGGACCCCGCTCGCCGCCCAGTATGCAGGCCGCCAAGAAGGCGCGAGAGCAAGCCTTTTCCCTGACGCGTGGATTGATGCGACTGCTGCTGTTGTTGCTGCTGGTAGGACCCTAATGGCGTCATTTCTTCGCACGGCAGCTACCGGTAGTCTTTGTAAGTCAAACCAGAAACAGCTCTGAGAGTCTTCGGAGATGCTTGGAACAGGGCAAAAGCTCACTATGTATCGGCTCACAAGCGACTTGTTCTGAAGGAAAGCACACGAATCCACGTGGGTATCTGGTTACACTATGAAATCTGAGTTAGTTGTCGGTACTTTGCGAGGTATAATGTAAATGCAGGTATCTCTTTGTGTGAGCTCTCATCGGAAAAGTTCACCTTATGTGGCGCTGAAACCGTCCAACGTCGCCGAACACTTTTGCAGTACAATGCGTATGTAAGCCTACGTGGCCGGGAGCAGCATTACGGTCCTACAACACTGTCATAATAACAGGCGCGGAGCATGTTGGCGCGGGGTTGTGCAGTTAACCCAAATCTGGTTTCCAGTCGTTGCAGGCGTGACGATGGCTCTCCCTTTCGCAGTCTCCCAGCTCGGCTGCGTGCTGCCTCTGCCCTGTTTTTCACCTGTTATCCACAACCCATAAAATTAATACATACCCACCATGACCCACATTGTGTTTGCAAATCTACCCATGGGGGAAGCCTCCTCTTCCAGCCCATTTCAGCCCGTACGAATCGGCCCTTCTCTGTGCGCGTATGCCCTTCTGCCATTGCCCTACCTACCGTCGTACCGGCACGGCTTCCTTCGGCGTGTTGTCCCGTCGCAACACCAGGTAGGGCGCGTGCCGACGAGCGGGTGAGGCACCACACACGGCCCCTGGCCGCGCTCCCAGCATCCGCAGCCGCACACGGCAAACAGACAGGGACAAGAACCTAGCTAGGGAGGCGGCGCGAGATATTGGCGAAGAAACCGAGACGCAATTATCAGCCATCCGGCGGCCCGAACGACTATCACTGATGTATCTAGTACCTTATCGGCAAGCAGACAGAGCGTGGCCGCGTCGACGCCGGGCCATCTCCAGAGGCAGGGGGAGGCCAGTGTGCGGACGGGCGGCGAAGCGGCGAGGCACGTTGTGAGGGGTTCGCGGCCATCATCTGGCGTCCAGCCCACGCAGCTAGACGCCTCCACCCATCCAGGAATTGAGCTAGTTGCTTTGCAGTGGACCCATCGCATCACCGGTCCATGCAGCACCAGACACCGTCACGGCCGATAACCACACGACCGAGGGAGGCAGTAGGGCCCAAGCGACCAAAGACTTGATCCGGAACAGCCACATTGTGACATTGAGGGGCAAGTGCAGGACGGCGACCGCCTGCAGAAAAGCGTAAGGACACGTAAGGACCACAAAAGGGGAAGCACTGGAAGCCCATTCAGGAAGTGCCAGTGGTCCGCTTGGCCACGATGGTGAAAGCGTTGCAGAGCCGTCGGTGAGGAAAGGAAACCCCAACGTCTCGGAGGCGGCAAGGCCCTGCCGTTTGCCGAATCGGTTTCCGAGAGGCTCTTGTTGGGGTTGGGTGGCGAGCGAAGCGGGGTGGGCATCCGAGGGCCAACCGGTCGTCCACTCCGGATTGATGGTTCCGTCATTCGAATTGACGTGTGACCGCCTGTGTATCGGATACGCGACAGCGCCATTCCCGTGACACGGTAGAGTTAACAGATAACCGAGTCCCACCCCCGTGGGTAGCCTCAGCACCGACAATCCTTTGGGAGTATATTTTAACACAATAATCCATTCATGGTGCGACCCAGATGAGCAGTTTCCAGTCGTGACCCTAATAAATTGATTACGATACACGTAGTAAGCGCAGTCGCACCGCGCTCACCGCACAAACACAAGCTACCAACCTTGCCCCCAGCGCCGCGCCCTTGAGACACCACATGCGCAGGTGTGTGAGCGCCCATGTGTGCGTCGTGTGTCGGCCACCACAGTGGTGTGTACTTCGTGCCCATTGGCGCAAGCAGCCCCAAGGTTACAGGACAAGCGCTGACACGACAAGGCAACTTTTAGGCCTCTGTGGCCGGTGGCCACGATGAACGCTAGCCTTGGACAACATATTGTCACGCTGACTTGGCACGGCCCAGCGAATTGTGCGTCGGAAGCTTCGAACGCCGAAGGCAACGGTAGACGCCAACCGTCTTAACCGTCAGAAACGAACTCACCTGAACCCTTGGTCCCTTGCTGTGGACGCCCTCGTGCAGGTCAAGCACACTGTGAACAAAGAATGTATTGCACATGAACCTTGTCCACGTTCTCGTAGCGCTGACTGCCACTCTGACTGCCAAGCTTGGAACATTTTGCCTGGGCGGCCAGGCTCCTGGCTTAAATAGTATATTTACGTACAGATTTGCTATTGTGCCGTCAGCATTAGGTTAAAAGGTACCATGTTTTAGGACTTGGCGCGAGGGTCCCTCGGGGCACAAATGCGCGACGCGGATTGGGACCAGCTCTTCTTGCAATTTGTACGGAAGAGAGGGTAAGACCAGCTGATAGACGAGAAGCCGAAAGTCAGCCAAGCAGCGCGGGGGCGCTGAATGCGTGTGTCGGCACGCCTCTATGCAGTCTTCGCGATGTGGAAACTGCGTTCGCGCGCTACGTAAGAACGCAACCCCAGGAGCCGGAGGATAGCATGGCGGTGTCGCAGCAAGCCGAGGTGCAACAAAGCCTCATCGAGGAGCTGGCAACCTTTGCGGCGGAAAACGATGCCGGCGTGTACACGGACACCTATGAGAGCCTCGCGACATGGGTCGACAACTCGCTGGATATGTACAGGGTGGGTGCAGCGGCAGCGGCAGCCCGAGGCCTGGCCCGAAGCGCGGGAACGAGGCCAAGTACGGGAAAACGACGCGCGGGCCTCGCCACGTGTCCTCATACCGCCACCGGAGATCCAGCCGCGCAGCCGCACCCGGCAGCCCATGCCAGTACCCCGCAGTCCGCGCCGGCGATCTGTGAGGCCAAGCAACGGCAGGCGGGGGCCAGGGCTGGGGCGGCGCCTCAAGGCGTCCCTCAAACGACCCCCACCCCCCAGTAGTACCACTAGGTCGTGGTGTGGCGGCGTAGTGCCCGGGCCGGTCCGGGCCAGGCCCAGATATGCAGCACCGCGATGCGCCGGGCCACTCCTCGCTCGCGGCGGCGCAGCCTGCAAGCGCCCATAAGCTCCCCGAGCTGGGCCCGCAGCAGCGTGGGCGATCGCCGCAGCAAAAGCGGCGGCGGCGCGACGGCGGCAGCCCACTGATCACGCAGCAGCGGCAGACCGGCAAGCACAGCACAGCCGCTAGCCGCGCGGCCCTCGCAGCGCCGCGGCCTCCCGCCGCGCGCCCGCTTCTCGCCCCTCCTCCAACGCCCCTCGCTGCCGTCCCTTTCCCTCCCTCCCTCCCTCCCTCCCTCCCCGCAGCCGGAGCTCCGCAAGCTGCTTCACCCGGTCTTCGTGCGCTGCTATCTGCAGCTCGTAGAGCAGGACGCAACCGCAGCCGCAGCGGCGCTGCTGGCCAGGTGGGCAGCTGCGGAACGGTGTCGGAAAAAGAAACGCCGTCTCGGGCCCCCGGCCCCCGGCTTGTCGGCTCAGGGGGGCATTGGGGGCCGAGGCGGGCCCTTTGGGGGTCCTGGGGAACAGCACGTGGCCGCGCATGGCCGCAGGTGCCTTGCCCCGCGCCCCGCCCGTCTCCTCCCACGTCTTCGCTTGTTGCCCAGGAACGCCTGGCCAGCCTCTTGCCAACGCCCCTGCATGTTTGTCTCTCTACCTCACCTCCCCCTCTCTCGTAACGGCTTTCCTGCGCTTACCCCCCACCTGCACCCCCTCTTGCACCCCTTCCTTACCTCTCCCGCCTTACCTCTTCCCTGCGTGCCCTCCTCCGCACCTCCCTCCCTCCCCCCGGTATCTGTGCCAGGTACCGCTCCCGCGTGCTGAGCAGTCAGGGCGGCCTGCGGCGCAGCACCGCCGGCGACCTGCAGCAGCTTGCCGCCATCACCAGCCGCCAGCTGCTGCGATCCAGCCCCTGGGCGGCGCAGCTGGCGACCAGCCCGCGCACGCCGGTGGTGCTGTCGCCCTACGCGCACGACCTGCTGATGCGCTTCCTGCACAACGGCGGGGGCAGGATGCTGCCGCTGCTGGCGGTCGTGAACAGCCACATCGACCTGCAGGTAATGGGGGGGGAGTGGAGGGGGGTAAAGGGGGCGCCGGAGGTGGTGGTTGGGGGTTTGGGGGGGATATCCACGTATAGGCCGGAGCCCGGGTTTGGGGGGGGGTAGAGTACGCGAGCGAGCACGGCCAGGTTGGGTCGGGTCAGGTTAGGTGGGCGCTCTCGTCTTGCGCGCGAGCCCAGTCCAGAGCGACATTCCTAGGCGGCGAGCTGACAAGCTGACGGTTGGGGGTATCGGTAGTAAAGCCGAGAGACCGCGGCGATGGAGATTCGGGCCGGGCCGGGCCGGGCCGGGTATGAGTTTCGTGGCGTGGCGCACACTGCCACGTACGCAGGTGCTGGAGGGGCTGCCCAAGGGCGCGGTGGCGGCTGCTGCTGCTGCGGAGGAGGAGGCGGAGGAGGCGGACGGGGGCTGGGGGGCGGACGAGCCCATGGCGGACTCGGGGCCGGCCCCACCGGACGCAGCCACCGCGGTGCTGGTCAACCGGACGGAGGTCAAGCTGGGGCTGCTGCAGGTAGGTACGGCGTGGGGGTCGGTTATTGACGGAAAGTACGGCAGTACGGAAGAGGTTAGGTTGGGGATGCTGCTGCGAAGCCGCAAGCGGGAAGGCTTTGTTGCCAGCGGGGCACGGGTCCATACACATACACGTGGTGATGCAAGCGCTGGGGCCGGTGGAGTCAGGATGGGGCAGTGTGACGACACCGCCGCTACGCTTGGTGCCTGTTGCGCTGCGTTGGAGGGGGAGGTTGAGGGGAAGTGGGGCTCCCTTATGGGTTGTCGGGTCGTAAGTCGGGGTGTGGTGTGGTGAGGTGTGTGTGCTGCCCGGCTCACCCGCACTGCCGTACACAGGGCAACATCGAGGATCTATACCGGGAGCAGCAGGAGAAGCAGCGCGCGGAGGCGGCGACGACAGCAGTGGCCGGGGGGGCGGCTGGCGAGGGCGCGGGCGCGGCGGGGCAGCCACCGGGCGGCGCGGCGGCGGGTGAGACGGGCGCGGCGGCGGCGGCTAGGGAGGTGGCGGCTAGGGGAGGTGGCGGCGGCTATGGATGCGTGTGGGCGTTGTGGAGCCTCGTTGTGGAGCCAGGAACCAGGGAAAGGGAAAGGGGATGCGAGGGCAGAGCGGGTTGCGATGGCAATGGCGGTGGGCTTCCGCTGGGGCGGCCTCCGTGCGTTACGACGATGGCCGTTGTGGTGGCCCCGGTCTATGGTAGAGCGGGGCAGGGCAAGGCAAGGCAGGGCAGGAAAACACAGTCCTGGTCTTTAATGGACTGGGCCCCGCCTCCTGCCCCCCCCTCCTGCCCCTGCCTCCTGCCAACGCCGGCTGCTCCGGACAGGGCGGGCTCTCTTGCCCGCATACTGTGACGTGTGACCCATCCATGCGTTGTGACTCCCACGTTGCTGTAACCCGCTGCGGTGATTGCCACTGTAACCGTGCGCGCGCCGCAGACGGGCAGGAGCCCCCGACCAAGAAGGCTAAGAAGGCGGCGGAGAAGGCGGCGGCGGCGGCAGCAGCGGCGGCGGCGGCGGCCACTCGACCCGGCGCCGTGCGGGGGGAGCGGATCGAGCACCCGGTGGGTGGCTGGCTGGCTGGCTGGCTGGCTGGCTGGCTGGTTGGCTGGGTGGGTGGCCGGGTGTGTGGTGTCAGGCGGGCGTTCCGCATGCTGTCCAGGCAACGCCTGCCGCACCGCACCTCCCCCGCTGCCGCGTCCCCGCTTTGCGCTCGCCGCGCTGACACCCTCCCTCCCACGTCGCCTCCTTTCCCCTTCCTCTCATCCTCCTGTCCCGTGCCCCTGTCCCCTGTCCCGTGTCCGTTGTGTCGCCCCCCTGGTGCCCGGTCAGCCGTTCCTTCCCCGCCTGCCGGATGAGTTGGTGGCCGCTGGCCTGCGGGACATCGCCGCCCGCGCCGCCGTCAGCGCCGCCTGCCCGCCCTCGTGTGCCTTCTTCACCTTTGTCAACGCCAAGCAGACGCTCACCTGCTGCGCATTCAATCGCGACGGATCCAGGATCGTGGGTGCGTGCGGGTGTGTGCTGGGCGGGGCGGGGTGTCGGGGGGCCGGGGGAGGGGGGGGGCGGGCCAGGTTGGCAGTGCCGGAAGGACTGGAGATGGGCCGGGTTGTCGCTGGGCTCGGTCATGCCTGTGTGTCACACTGTGATTGCTTGATTGCTTGGCGGTGTTGCGTGGCGGTTCCTGCTGTGGCACGATGGGAGGGGGAGCACACTCGGGAAAGGGTCGCCGCGCCCCGGTGGATGACGTCGGACGATGCACCACCCATCCAAGCCCCCGACTAATCCGGCCTCTCTCCACCTCCCTCCCTCCACCGCGCCCCCTCCCCTCCTTGCAGCCGGCTTCACGGACTCGTCCGTACGGCTGTACGACATGCCAACCATCTCGGCGCACCACGCGCAGCTGCGCCGCTTCCGACCCCGATCCGGCGTCGCCGCCGCCAACGGCGGCGCCGCGACGCAAGATGGCGGCGGCGGCGGCGACGACGACGACGAGACCGAGCCGCCGGGCACCTCGCACCTGTGCGGCCACACGGCTGCCGTACATGCCGTAGACATGAGCGTTGACCAGCGCCTGGTGCTCAGCGGCTCCTCCGACGGCACGGTGCGGCTGTGGGGCGCGGAGTTTGGGTCCTGTCTGGCGGTGTACCCCGGCCACATGTTCCCCGTGTGGGACGTGGCCTGCTGTCCCGTGGGTCACTGGTTCGCCAGCAGCGGCGCCGACCGCGTGGCGCGGCTGTGGGTTTCGGAGCGCACGGCCCCGCTGCGGCTGCTGGTGGGTCACGGCGCGGATGTGGACCTGGTGCGGTGGCACCCCAACTGCAGCCTGCTGGCGACCGGCTCGGCGGACCGCACCGTGCGGCTGTGGGACGTGCGGGAGGGCAAGTGTGTCAGGTGCGGGAGGGAGGGAGGGAGGGACTGGGGGAGCGGGAGAGAGGGAGGAAATGCTGGTCTCCTCTCGCCGGTCACCTTTTTCCCGGTTGTTGGTTCCTTTGTCAGTTCGGTTTCGGAGCTATCTTGAGCATGACTAAGGGCGCAAGGAGAGGCCTTGACTGGGTTAGTGGGCTTGCGGGGCGGGGGTGCCGTGCGGCGCACGCAAGGACAGCTGGGGGGCCCAGGGGCGGCCCGGAAGGATGGATGCGAAAGCACGAATGCAGCAACAGCGATGCGTCGCCGTTGTTCGGCTCGCTGATTCGGATGCCAACCCACCCAGCAGCAGAGGGATACGGACCCGACCACCCCTTCACCTCCCCCCTCCCACCTCATGATCTGGTCTCGGCCCCCCATCACCCCCGCACAGGTACTTGTCGGGTGGGCTGTACGGCAGCCCCACCGCCATGGCCCTCTCCCCCGACGGCCTGCACCTGGCGGCCGGTACCGACGAGGGGCAGGTGGCGGTGTGGGACCTGGGGACCGCGCGCCGCCTCGCCGCCTCGCCGCCCGCCGCCTCCCACGCCGGCCCTGTCTGGTCGCTGTGCTACAGCCAGGGCGACGGCACGCTGCTGGCGTCTGGCGGTGCGGATGAGACCGTACGGCTATGGCGCAACGACTTGGCGGAGGCGGCGGCGGGGCTGGGTGACGGCGGCGCCGGCGGTGGCGGGCCGTCGTCGCCGGCGGCGGCGGCGGCGAGCAAGCCGGGGTCCGGAGCGGCGACGGGGGAAGGCGCGGCGGGAGGGAAGGGTCAAGGGGAGGCGCAAGGGCAGGGGCAGGGCGGGGAGGGAGCGGGGAAGGGGCCGGGCGGGCGGGGAGGGAGCGGGGGGCCTTACGGTGTGGTGGGGCGTTACCGGACAAAATCCTCCCCGGTGGTTGCGCTGCAGTTCAGCGCCCGAAATCTGTTGCTGGCGGCGGGGCCGTTCCACAGGCGCGGGCCGATCACCACGGCCGGGTGAGTGGACGGGGGTGGGGGCGGCCGCGGAGGGAGAGGGCGACGACGCGACGGTGGGGCTGGAAGGAGTAGGGCGAGGGAGGGGGCCGAGGGGCTGGATCCGGCGGCAGGCTGTGAGCGCTTTTGCTGGGTACGGAGAGCCTTGGGAGGGGAGTGGAGTGGTGTGTAGCGGGCTGGGAGCACGGCGGTGCGCGGCGCAGTTGTGCGCGAGGGGTCCTTTCCGCTCTCGTGTGTTGGGTTTGACTGACTGACGGACCCGAGGTAGGGACTGGGGAGAAAGAGGGACAGCGGTTGGGGAGCAGCAGGTTTGGGGAGCAGCAGGGTGCGGGGCGGGGCGGTGTTTACTGCGAGGGATCGCTTCTTTCCTCGACAGACCAGCCTCCCGGAGCTCGTACCCGCGCCACGGCCGATGGCTCCGATTTCCAGCACACATCGTCCAACAGAAAGAAACTGCTGCCGCTTCTTGTCCTTGATTCCGCGCCTTACCAACCATCTCGGCAGTGGGCATATAACGTCCTACGTCAGCAAATACGGCATGTCGCAGGCTCTGAAACCACAAAGCACCTTCGAATCAACCCAACGAAATCAAACGTGCGGCAGCAGGCTACGACCGCACACGCAATCAACGCGTACGTGCCTTCTCGGCAGTGCCGCACACGTACCACCACAACAAGATCAACAGCAACAACAAACACACAAGTCCCCAGAAGGCAGCTATCATACAACATTTATGGTACAGCCGGCACTGAAGCCGGGCCCCGCAACTCGGGCCCGCTACCTCGCACTCGCATGTCACATCCCTAGCGCGGGTCCGGCAGCCGCACGATCTTCACATAGTCCTTGGGCGGGACCGGCAGCCGCTCCTTCTCGCAAGTCCGCACAAGCGACTCGAACGCCTCCGTCAGCGTGGCCGTGTCCTGCGTCAAGATGAAGACGGGCGAAGCGGGGGGACGGGCAGGGCGGTGATGTGGAAGGCACGTGCCCCCATGGCGCGAACCGGCAAGCTGGACATCTGACAGAATTGACACACGCTAGGCTGAAACCGCTTGCCAGACCCGCCCTACCTGCCACATGCCACATTCCCACCCTATTCGATCGCTTCGCTTCATGACCTCCTCACACCTGCCCCGCTGCAGAAGTCGGGACCTGCCCCACCCCAGCCTTGCTCCCCTCACTCACTCGCTACACCTGCCCCCCCCGGCCGTCCTTACCTCTCCCCCCCCACCCCCCATCCCCTCTCCTCCTCCTCCCCCTCCTCCTCCTCCCGCGCTCGCCTCGCCCTCACCCATCCCGGGCCACACACCCCCCCATCCCCGCCACCCCTCCCCTCAGTGCCCCACCTGCGGGCTGAGCAGCACCAGCTGGCTGCCCGGGTTGCTCCTCCAGGCGAACTCCAGCAGCGCCATGGTGGCCAGCTTGCGCGCGCTGTTGTCCATGTACACGTCGTACTCGTCCATGGCACGGAAGGGCGTATCCAGTACCTCGCCCATTGCCAGCAGGAAGGCGGAGGTGGTGAAGGAGCGCTCGCCGCCTGGAGGGCGTGGCGGCACGGGGTTGCGGGGTTGCGGTTACGAGTGGGCTTTTATATTACGAGAGGGCTTTTATCGTCCTAAGCGAAATACTGGGGGTTTAGTTAAGGTTGGTAGAAAAAATAACGGAACTGCAGCGGAATGAACGGTAAGGTGAATGGATGCAGATGAACCGGGCGAATGAATGGAGAAGGTGGGGGTGACCGGGATGTGGGGTGTGCCGGTTACCGGTACGGCATCGCACGACACCAGTTGCGTTTCCGCACGAGGCGAGTGGTGAGTGGTGACTGGTGACTGGTGCCCCGTCCGCTTAGCTCCTCACCGCTCAGCTGCATGAGGCTGGTGGCCTGCTCCTCCTCGTGGTTCTTCCGCACAGTCAGGTCCAGCCGCTCCTCCACGTGGTCCAGCTCCAGGCGGGCGGTGATGTTGCGGCGCTGCATGTAGCGACTGAACTTGGAGTTGGAGACGTGCTCGATCTATTGGAGAAACGCGACCCAAAAAGCGAGAGAGAGAGAGAGAGGGCAAGCAAGAGAAGATACCGTGTGTGTGGGGGTGGGGTGGGGTGGGAGAGGCGGACGAGGGGGGTTCGTTTCGGAGGGCGACGCAGGGGAGGATGGGGCAGAGGACATGGCAGGCGGGGCTGGAGCCAAGGGGCCCCAGGGGAGCGCAGCGCGCAGGTCCGAATCAGCAGCCAACCGAGCCCACCCGCCCACCCAGTCAGCAGCCCAGGAGCCATACACACACACACGCACACACGCACGCAGGGCCTCCCCGCACCTGCTGCCGCAGCCACTTGTACTTGGCCTTGCGCCGCGCGGCCGCCTCGTGCATGACGCTGGCCTGCTTGGCCACAGCGTCCTGCGCCACGCGGGCGCGCTCCAGGTCGGCCCGCGCCGCCGCCAGCTGCAGGCTGATCTCGTCCAGGTGGCCCTCCGCCTGCCTCTCCGCCTGCTGGATCCTCCGTTCCGCCTCGGCCGCCCATTGCTGCAGGCCCTGCGACACGGGCGTGTGGGCGGATGGAGCGGGGCGCGGGACAGGTAGCAGAGGCGCCCGGTGCCGTCCCTTCCAGTTTCTCTGGGGTGGTGCCCTGCCCTGCCCTGCCGTGCCCTGCCCTGCCCGGCCCGGCCCTGCCTGGCCCTGCCCTGCCCGTCAGGCGGTACAGCCCATGAGCCTCTCCCTCCGCGCGGATGCCCCTCCGGAGTGTCAGACCAATTATTACCTACCGCATCCTACCCCCCCCCCGCTGCCCTTCCGCCGACTCGCCACGTGCGCCCTCTCACCCGCGGCGTCAGGGCCTGCGCCAGCAGCTCGTCTCGCTGCTGCTGGGTCTTGTTGGGGAAGCGCTCCTCTAGAGCCTGGCGCTTGGAATCGCGCAGCCGCTGCAGCGCCTTAACGCCCTCGTCGTACGTCCAGTGCTGGGCCAGGGCAAAGGGGAGGGCATAGGGCGAGGGAGCAAACCGCAAGCAGGTCGCGGAGCAAAACCTCAGGGAGGGGAGGGGAGCGGAGGCGCGCGGATTGCGCTGTAAGGCAACCCCCTCCGGTCCACCAGTGCCTCCGCTGCTTATTTGACACGGGCTGCTTCACACCGCCCGCGCTGCAGTACCCCCCCTCCCTTCCCTTCCGTGCGCCGTCTGTCTTCCCCGCGTGTGACCCCTCGTCCCATGCCTACCCTGGCCGCCTGGTGGTATGCCTGGTCCGTCCTCCGCTCGAACTCATCGATCCGGTCCTGCACGCCCCGCCAGCCCTCTTGCTCCGCCTGCAACCGCGCCCGCCAGTCCGCCAGCGCCTCGGCCGCCTCCTGCTTGCGCTGCGCCAGCTGGCTCAGCTGCTGCATCAGCTCCTCCCGCCGGGCCTTGTACTCCTCCGTCTGCTTGTGCAACTCCTCCAGTCTGAGGGGGAGGAGGGGGCGGAGGAGGTAGTGAAGGGGGAGGGGGCGGAGGAGGCGGGGGTAGTGAGGCGGGGGTGAGGGCAGCGACGTACCGGGAACGGCTACAGCGGTCGCCCATTGCGTCCTGGCAAACCGCGGTGAAGGCAACCCAAAGTGACCCGACCCGGATGTTCCGGACGCGCCCCCTTCCCCACGCGGGGCCTCCACCCCACCTCGCAACCTCCCTAGCAGCCCGCTACGAAGCACGAAGCGCCAACCATTGAAGCACAGACTACACCACAAACCACAAACCAAAAACAACAACGAAGCGAAATCAATTGAGGCGGTCGAACGCGGCGGACGCGGCGGACGGGCAAAGGGGGGTGGGGCCGCAGGGCCGCAGGGCCTCACCAGGCCTCTACCGCTACCGCTAATTCGCCACTCAGTACTCACTCTGCCGTCAGCGCCTGCGCCTCCGCCGCCGCGTTGTTTCGCTCCGTCTCCAGTCGGGTCTGGCTGGCTACCGCCTGCGTCAGGTCGCGCTGCGTGGCTGCCAGCTGGTTGAGCAGGTCGGTGGAGTGCGCCTCGCTCACCGCCGCGGGGGCCGCCTCCAGCAGGCTCTCCAACTGAGACTGGGCCAGCCGCTGCGGGGCCGAAGGGCGGGAGGGAGGGATCGGAGTGCGTGTGCTTTGCGGGGGTCAGGGAGTGATATGCTCTTGATATAAGAATGAGACACTGCGGACGTTGTTGATCAAGCTGCTGCGGCCTGACGAAGCTGCTTTTGAGGGCGGGGGGGGAAGGATGAGCGAGAGCGGGGGCGGGGCCACCGTGCGAGCGAGAGCGCGAGACTGTGCCGGCAGGGAGGCCCGCACCGCAAGCAGCACAGCAGGGAGGAGGCACCCGCTCCCCCGCTCCCCGCTCCCCCGCTCCCCCAGCCAACGTCGCCTCCTTTCAACGCTGCGGTTTGTCTTCCCTTCACCCCCCCACCCCTCCCTCCCTCCCTCCCCGAGCCCCACCTTCTGGCGGGCCAGTCCCTGCTGCCGCCGCTGCAGCTCCTGCAGCTCCCTGCGGGCAGCCGCCACCGCCGCCTGCGCATCCCGGGCCGCTGCCTCCGCCTGCTGCCGCTCCGCCTCCCGCGCCGCCACCTCCCGCTCGCTCTCCGCCAGCTGGGCCCGGTTGTTGGCAGCCAGGCGGCAGGTGCTGGAGGCGGAGGAGGGGGAGGAGGAGGAGGAGGAGGAGGGGGAGGAGGAGGAGGTTTGGCAGGAGGGAGGGGAGGCGGGCAAGTGGGAGGACGGAGGTGGCGGCGGTGGCAGCGGCGGAGCCGGGGGCGGAGGTATGGAAGCAGAGGGATGGGGCAGGGAAGGATGGGCACCTGAATCGCGACAGGAGCTCCCCACGCACACACGCACATCAACTCCTCCTCCTCCTCTTCCCTCTTCTGTGTCCTCTCGCCTCCCTTGTCCACCCGCCGGCAACCGCCGGAAAAGCCGCGGCCCAGGAGCAGCCCTTCCCAGCCGACCCCGAGGCACCCGCCCGCCTACGTCCCTGCCGCACCACCCCACCGCGCTGCCCTCTTACGCACTTGGCTCCTTGCCCGATCCCACCGCTCCTCCCCGCTTCCCCCCTTCCCAGCGGTACCTTAAAAAGAACCTCCCCCTCCCCTCCTCCCCTTCCCCCCCCCTCCCCTCCCCCCCCTCCCCTCCCCCCCACCTGGGCAAGGTGAAGGTCTCGGTGACCATGGCCCGGCCCCCCAGGGACGAGTAGCAGGCGCCCTGCGGGTCGTAGGCCTTGCGAATGCGGCGATCGACCAGCCCCCGGTCCAGGCCTCGCCCCACCAGCTGCCCCTCCTCCTGGCTCCCCACCAACACCACATTGGCGGCGGAGGACTGGTCCAACAGCGCATTGTTGATCAGCGTGGCGCGAAGCTGGGGGGCGGGGAGGAGGAGGAGGGGGGAGGGGGGACAGGGAGTGATATGCTCCTTTATGTAGAAAATGAGTCACTGCGGACGTTGTTGAGCAAGCTAGGGGGGGAGGAGGGGGGTGCGGGGTGAGGGGGGTTTGAAGAGTGAATTTGCAGAAGAATGGAACAGGAAGAAGGTCTGAAGGTCTGAAGGGGGAGGGGGGAGGAATGCACTTGTGTGGGAATCCACATGTGCGGGGGCGGGCGGGAGGGTGCCCACGGCCACATGGGAGGCTGCCCCACCTGCAGCGCAGCTGTGACGGGCCCACACCACAGCCTCCCCTCCTCCCTCCCTCCCTCCCCTCCTCTCCCTCTCCCTCCCCTTCCCCTTTCCCTCCTCGCCCCCTCCTCCCCCTCACCAGCGGCTCCAGCTCCTCCCGCGGCTCCACCAGGTCAATCAACCGCCGCCACACCCGCCCGCGCCCGTCCACCACCGGCTGCCACCCGAAGTCGTGCACCCGCTCTCTGAACGGCGACACCACCACCTGCGGCGCCGGCCGGCAGCCGACCCGCTCCGCCAGCCGCCGCAGCGCATCCCCGTCCTCGTGCCGGTCCACCAGCCACAGCCCCAGACAGCCTCGCAGCGCCAGCTCCAACACACGCCCCAGCGACGCGTCGCAGTCGGCGCGGCGGCGCAGGTACAGACCCACGGGTCCCAGCGGCGGCTGGCTGAAGGTGCCCCGCGGCGCGGCGCGCACCGCCGCCACGAGCGCCATGGGCCCATGGCCCCAGGCGCGCACGTTCACGAGGTGCATCTCCCGCTCGTTGCCGCCTGCGGCCGCCAGCAGCTCACCGTGCGCGTCGCTTGCTTCCTTGGCGGCGGCGCGCGCGGCCTCGGCCGCGGTGGCGGCCTCGCCGGCCGCCGCCTCCGCGTCCGTGAGGCGGGCGGAGCGGTCGTTGTGGTCGGCCTCCAGCGCCGAGATGGCGGCCTGCAGAGCCACCAGCTCCCCCTGCTTGGCATCCACCTGGGGGAAGTAAGGAAGGAAGGAAGGTGAGACCATAAGCCCATAATCCTATCAGAACTGCAACGCGGAATCGGGACTGGTTGCAGCAACCATGGATAGCACCATCCAGACAACCATAGATACCGTAGCCGCGAAGTCTCTACGTGAAGTCAGTGAAGTCCCACCTGCTGTTGGTGCTCCCGCACCCGCTGCATCAGCCCCTCGCCCTGCCGCTCCGCCTCCAGCGCCTCCAGCTCCTCCTCCAGGGAGGTCCGCCGGTCGGTCAGGTCGCGTGCGGCGGCCGCCGCCTCATCCAGCTGCCGGACCAGCTCCTGGCGGCGGCGCTTGGCGGCCTGGCGGCGGGCGCCCAGCTCCCGCATGCGGGCGGGCAGCTGGTCGGAGCGGGTGTGCTCCATCTCGTCGCGCTGGGGGAGGACGGGGAGGGAGGGCGGGAGGGAGGGAGGGAGAAGTATATGGGAGTCAGAAGAGGCAGGCAGTGGTGATGGTGGTGGTGATGGTGGTGGTAGTGGTGGGGTGGGAGGTTAAGTGTGAGATGCGTCATTGGACCTGGTCAGGGCGGAGGGGGGGAAAGAAGGAGTGGGCCGGGGATCGGGTGAGGAAGAGGGGGCGGGGGTAGAGGAGAACGGTATGGGAATCCGAAGAGGCAGGCGGTGGTGGTGGTGACGGTGGTGGGGGTGGTGTAGGAGGGGTTGAAGAGTAAATTTGCATGATGGTGAGGGGGAGCGGAGGTTAGGCGTGGGATGCATCATTGGACCTGGTCAGGGCTGGGGGGTGGGTGGGAGGAAGGAGTGGGCAGGGGACTCCTCACCGCAACCCCAACCGCAACCAGAACCCCTATCCCAACACCCGCAGCCCTCTCTCCACACACCCCATCAGACACCCCAAAACCCCAAAACCCAAGCCCTCCCACGCCCCGCAACCCACCAGCGCGGCCTCCCTGGACTGGAGCTCCTCCGCCGCCGTCTCCGCCGCCCTCACCGCCTCCTCCAGCTCCGCCACCCGCGCGGGGAAGGCGGCAGCCGCCGCCTTCTGCTCTCTGAGGCCCGCCCGCGCCTCCTCCACGATGGCCCACACCGTCGCCACTTCTAGATTGGCCAGATGCGACTTGAAGCTGCAGGCACGGGGGTGGGGGTGGGGGTGGGGGTGGGGAAAGGCAAGGTGGGAGGGGAGGGAGGCGGGTGGCGCGTGGGACGGCAATTTGGGAGGAGGTGGAGGAGGTTGCTGCAACAGTCATCCACGGACGCATTGCACTCTCGGGCCCTGGCCGGCTGGCCCTGCCCCGCAACCCCGCTCCTTTTCTTGTGTGTGAGGTTTTTAGCGTTTTTGGGGTTTTTAGGGTTTGATTTTAGAGGTTTTGCGATAAGTGAGGGCGAGGGCAGACCTTGAGAAAGCACCGACCCCATGGGCCCCCCGGCTCCCCGGCTCCCCGCCCCCGCCCCCCAGCTGAGACGCAGCAGCTGCCGCGGCGCTTCCGCGTTCCGCCCAACCCACATCTCCGCGTCCTGCAGCGTCTTGAGCCGCCTCTCCAGCTCCTTGACCTTGCTCTGCTTGGTCCGCAGCCGCTCGAGGTGCTCCAGCAGGTTCCGATGCGTCCGCGCCACATTGACGTGCGCCGCCGCCAGCGTGTCGCGAGTCTTGGCGAGGCAGGTGCCCGCCATGTACATCTCGTACTTCTTGCAGCGGGGGCCCTGGGTTGCTGCATTGGAAGGAGGGACAGGGAGGGAGGGAGGGGTTATCCAAGTACAGGGGGGGAAGGCGAGGGCCGTAGGATAGGAGGGCGTGCGGGGACGGGGTGCATACGCCCAAGGCACGGGTCTTCTTTTCCCTTGCATACCTTGCATACAGCGCACTCGCCCCAGCCCGCCGCCCAGCCTTCATATGTCCTCTTCAGCCGGTGTAAACTTTCTGCACAGACCCCAGTCTGCGCAAACCCAGCCCAAAAAGGCCCCCAGCAAACACATCCAGCCGGCCGCCCAGCCAGCCAATGTTTTAAGGGCTGACCTGAGCCCCAAACACGCGCGCCAGGTTCTGTGTGGGTGGGTGTGTCTCAACCGTCTTTCTCCTGACTCCGCGGGGGGTACCACGTACCGGTACTCCTACGAAGCTCCCACTTCACAGCCACACCGAGTCCCACGGCCACCCACCCACCCACCCACCCACCTACCCACCCAGCCACCCAGCCACCCAGCCACCCAGCCACCCAGCCACCCAGCCACCCAGCCACCCAGCCACCCAGCCACCCAGCCACCCAGCCACCTACCCACCCAGCCACCTACCCACCCAGCCACCTACCCACCCACCCAGCCACCCAGCCACCCAGCCACCCAGCCAGCCACCCACCCACCCAGCCACCCACCTACCCTGGTGGAACCTTGCGGCCATGTCCTGCGTAATCACTATCAACGGGTTGGACGCGTCGACGTTGAAGTGCTCCGCCAGCACCCCCACCTCCTTGGAGGCCGACTGGCGCATCACGGACGGCTTCACCTCGCTGCCATCCGCCGCAAAGAGCTGGTAGGAGGAGGCCGTGACGGTGCGGTTGCCGGCCGCGTCCGGCTCGCCGGCGGAGATCTTGCGCACGATGCGGATCATGGAGCCGTAGCTGCAGAGGCGGCGGAGACAGAGGCGGAGGCGGAGGCGGAGACGGAGGCGGAGAGGCGCATGTGGGCCGCAGTACTGGCATCCCGACAGGCCAACTGACATCACGGGTGGGGAACCACCCCGCTCACGGCCCCCAAGAGACTCGCGGCGCGGCCCCGGCCCGGCCCAACAAGAACCCGGTTAACCCCTCACTGCCACAGCCCCCCCATTCGAACACGTCCCTCCCCCCATCCGGCAGGCAGCAGCCACGCCGCCCAAACCCCGCCCCTCACGCCCTCCCCTCGCCTCCTCCCCCCTCCCCGCTCGCCGCTGCTTCCCGCCTCTCCGCCCCTCCGCTGCGCTTATCTTCTTTATCGCCGCCCGCGCCCCCCTCCCCCCTCCCCCCCCGCAATGACTCATTTTTTTGTATAAAGGAGCGTATCACTCCCTGTCCCCCCTCCCCTTTCCCCCTCCCCCGCCGCGCAGCTCAGCTCACAGCTCGTGCCGGAAGGGCGGCCACTTCTGCATCTCCACCTCCTCCTCCGTCGTGTTCCACATCTCCAGCGTCACAGTCGCGGTGCGGCGCTCCCTCCTGACCCAATTGCCCAGGCTGCTGCCGCGGCCCGTGTCGCGCGCGCTGGCGCCCAGACAGGCCTGCAGGCCCTGCAGCAGCGCCGACTTGCCGCTGCCGTTGAGACCCGCAACGAAGGTCACGTGCTTGCTGCGACGCGGGGGGTAAACAGAGAAAATCGCGGGGGGTAAAAAGGAGAACCCGCAGCGGAGACCGAGACGGCGACGTGGGGGGTGGGGGGTGGGGGCGGTGCGAGGATGGGGAAGCGGGGTAGCGGCATGGGCGGGCGGTCGCGAAGGCGGTTAAAAAAGGCTGGGGACGGGGAACGGCGCGCGCGAGGGCAGTGGCGAGCGGAGGTTTTCCGCCCCTGGCGGAAAGGGATGTGCCTGAAGTGGGGTCTGTGCAGTGGTGTGGGGCACTGGCTTAAAGGGTATGACCTTAACTTAGGCGGCTCCGAGCGACCCGCCGTCCGAGGATTTGATCCATGCGATCCAAGCCCCCCACGCACCATTCGCCAGTCACGCCAGCCCGCAGGCCGCCCCTCCAGCGGCCCCGTCCCCTTCCCTTAACCCCCCCTCGCCCCCCCCCGTCGCCTCTCCGTCCCTCCGCTGCGACATCTCCCTTCCCCACCCCTCGCCAGTCCGCAGGCCACTCACTTGAACAATACCTCCAAGTTCTCGTGGTTCATAAAGTTGACGAGCTGTATCCGGTGCAGGTGACCGGCGGCGAAGGGCTCCCGGCCGCCCAGCGTGCGCCGCGGCGGCGCCTTCGCGGCCACCCGCTCGTGCTGCGGCATCTGCTGGGGGGGCGGCTGGGGCGGCGGCTGTGGCTGCGGGTGCGGCTGGGCTCGAGGTGGCGCCTCCTGAGGGCGGCAGGGGAGCCCATAATTCAGAGGAGCGAGGGCAGCCCGGCCGATGGCTGCTGCGCGTTCCTAAGCCATACATGCACTCCCGGTCCCCTCGCACGTGAGGCGATGTCCATGGCTTGCTACGGTACGTAGCTCGGGATCCCTACGCCCAATTCTAGTCCCACCAGACGCCACCGGGCTCTAGCACCCCGCAATCACGCACCCCGCCCAAACCCATGCTGTTGATGCCCTCGCCCAGCCGGCCCAGCCTCACGTATGGCTCCAGGTTAAGGCGCCGCCGCGTCGCCGGCCGGCCCTGCTCGCTATCCGAATCCTCCAGCAGCTCGATACGATCCGGCTCCGGACCATCGGCGCCGGCGGCGTGGTCGGCAGCCTGCACGCACCCGGACAGCGATTGGCAACAGCGGGGCGTTCGGCAAAGCGGAGCGGAGCGCGGACTTTTCGCCGCTCGGCCAGGCGGTACCGACCATCGGCAGGAGCCGAGAGAGAGAGGGAGAGGACGAGAAGGGGAGAGGGCAGCTCGACTGCGGCGGCGGTGGTGGTGGATGTGCGGTGCCCGCCGAGAAGGCCGGATGTGAGGGTGCCCTCCCGGCACCCAGTCATCAACCCCGGCCGTCGCCGTCTGAGGCCCACCCCCCCTGCACGCGTTTCCGCTCCTGGGGTGCGTGCCCCCTGGACGAACCTGGCCGCGGGCGGGGTGTTGGGAGCCCGGATGCGTGACCTTGCTGCTGGGCGGCGCGACCGCCTTCCGCCTGCGCGGCTGGGAGCTGCCATTGGCTTGGCCACCGGATCCCGGCTCCAGTCCGTGGCGCTGCTCTCCCCCGGCGTCCGCAGCGCCGTAGCCGCCTCGCCCGCCGTACTGCTGTTGCTGGTGGGCCGGCGTCTGATGCCCCGCTGCGCCTGACTCATGCGGGCCGCCGGCATGGGGGCCTGGGTTTTGGAAAGAACGCGGGGAGTCGTTAATCCGGCGTCAAGAGCCAGCGACGGGCGGCGTGGAGATGGGGTGCTGGACGGCGCGGTGTGCGGGATGCATGGTTGCGTGGCGACGCATGTGGTGGTTGTTTACTGTAACAAGGTTCCTTCACGGTGCATGCGGGACGAACACGAAAGTGTGGGCGTGCGGCCGGGGTGGGCGAGTGGCCGCGAGTGGGGCCTGGGTCGTGCGGGCAGCATGCGGAGCGCACCTGCAGCCCTTTCAACCACAGCCCACTTCCGAAAGTCCTCCCACCACATCTCCTCTTCGTCGGCATCTGCTTCATACCATACCTGCGTAGCAATTTGCCCAAAAAAGCACGCTAAAAAACAACCCTGCATACCGTCTGCCGGGGCTCCATCTACATCAGTGTCTGGGCGCGGCTCCGGAACTTTTCTGGGTCCCCCAGGCAAACCGGATCTAGCCCAGCCGACCGAAATTGGCGTGTTAAGCCCCGTCGTAAGCAAGGAAAGCTTCCGCTGGAAGCCCACGTGCTCAACTATCGTTCCAGTAACACCCGCTGGACAGGGTATCGTACTCATCGACCAGCTCGTCATTATCGCGTCGGCGTGTCCCAACCCACCAACCTTCATGTATGCAATATTGTCATGGATGTCCACGCTAACTACAGTGCCTGTGTACCAATCTTGTCCGCCGAAAAGCCTGCAGACCCTTCGCCCCACATACTGACGGGCCTGCTCTGAATGCCCCAGCGACACTGGAAGCGAAAAATCGGGAGCCATATGCTGCGGGCGTACCGGGTACATATTCACGTCGCTGCAGGTTTATGGGCCCCCAGAGCAGGGTGGGCCCTTAAAGCTAGCAGTATGGCGCGTGAGGGTAGCCGGCTGGGTAAGGGTGCGTCATTGCACCTTGCAGTTTCAACAAATTGTAACGCTCGTGAGCAAATAAAATGGACTCATGCATGGTCCATGGTGTCACGGCGCCGTACAGCATTTTTGGGTTGTCACGCGCGCCGGGCATTTCACGCCGCGCGTCAGTAAGCTTTCCTGCTGACACTATTGAAAGGCTTATCGTTCGTATTGTAATATAGTCTGAAGGGGTCGATCTCCCTTGCCCTGCGACCTGTGCACGACACGGAAACTACCGTAACTCGCTTTACGCAACAACGCCGGCCCTGATAACTCTCCATGTTGGCTGTC
Organism: Pleodorina starrii; assembly: GCA_030267565.1. NCBI lineage: Eukaryota > Viridiplantae > Chlorophyta > Chlorophyceae > Chlamydomonadales > Volvocaceae > Pleodorina > Pleodorina starrii. The sequence continues at coordinate 1,364,041 of BRXU01000027.1, forward strand.
AAGCCGCAATATAGGAAAGACGCTAAGGTCTTCTGCGGCCGGAGAGTCCGGAAGTCGTTTTTTACAGGAGCCGGGAAAAAGAAAAAGGATTACTTCTTCGGCACCGTTGTTGAGTGCCCTATATTCCATGGCGAAGTGTGCTACAGTATACGTAAGTTGTGACGTTGACTTTGCGGTCTCACGCAGAGGAATGGGGGTCATAGCCAGATGTGTTGTTCGCTTCGCCCGGGTCAAACGCACCGTATCCATCAAATCGTCAGTGATGTCGCCCGTGGTGTCAAACATGACATGCAAACTGCACTTGCGGCGCTGGTAACCGCCGGCGATGGTCTGACTGCTTTTCCCGCCAATAGAGCCGGGAAGAACCCTTGGCGCTCCATGTTGCTATGCCAACCTGCAGAATACGACGACGGCGACACAGAAGACATTGCGTGGGAGGAGCTTGTAAAAATAATGCTCCCTGAGCACCAGCCTTCGACTTCGGGTGAGTCGGACGACTGGACGACGAAGATAGGCATCCTGTTCAGGTTATCGCTCGTGATGAGGAGGTAGGAAAGCCAACTAACGGACATTTTGCTGCCTGCTTCCTGCCTAAGGGCTCACCGATGCCACAAATGTCACTGACGCACACGGCAGGCACGGTGGTGAGTCGGGAAGGGGCAAGCCGACGCCGGCGGATGTGGGGTTAAAATTGGGTTCACCTTCGGGTTGTTACACATTTGACAAGCCCCAACTATTTAACAAGCCCCAACTGGAGTCGCAAGACGCGGATTTCTGGCCCCCTCAACCCTGCGTCTTATTGTCCAGTGTAGCGCAAAACCCTTCTCCCAACCGGGTCATTTGACCCCCTGCAACGCAGGTTAGCATCTATCCGCTTTCCAACAGCTAGGTTAGCAGCAACCCTTTGGTATAAGGATGAACCAAGCAATGGCCGTCCCGCGTGCCAACGCCAATGGCGTACGGAACATTGCCACGTGCTTCGTTCTAAGCCCTTTCACTTCTAGCATCTGTCCCTCTCATCGTCTCCGCTTTGGCTCAGGGAACGCGGCTTCACGTCAAACGTCGCGCAAACAGCCTAACGGGCTGGTGACCCCACCGACCCAGGACGAGGGCGCTGAGCCGTCTGAGGTCGGCACCGCCGGGCAGCAGCCGCGGGTGCAGCGGCAAGGCCGCACACGCAAACGGGACGTTGCGGAGAGAGACGCCGAGCCGCAGAGCCACCAGGCCGACTGCGCAGCAGGTGGACCGGGCAGCATCCGGGGCCGCGAGGCGATGCCTGACGGTGCTGAGGTGCAGGGCGCGGACGCGGAGGCGCAGGCAGAAGAGCGCCCAAGGAAGCGCCGGGCTGGAGCGCAAGCTGCTGCAGAAGCGGAGGAGGCGGCGGCGGCGGAGGCGGCGGAAGATGCGCACCAACAGGTTAGGAGGGCGCATGCGAGGAAAAGCGTGTGCGCGTTGTACCGGTATCGAATCATGACCTCCTCCAGCAGTGGGGTATGGAACATCAGGTGTTGTGTGTGTGTGTGTGGAGGGGTGGACGACATGCCATCGACCGCCTGCAGGATCTAGCACACCTGGGCGCACCTGCTCACTACCGTACATCCTGCGCCTTTCATGTGCCAGGCGGACCAGGTGCCGCTGCCGGTGCCGCCCGAGGGCGAGGGCGACGACGCGTCCGGCTTCGTTTCCCGCACGAGGGGGCTTGCCGGCCAGGTTGCAAAGATCCACGTGGAGAACTTCATGTGCCACCAACACTTTGAGCTGGAGTTCGGGTGAGCGAGTTCGGACCGCTGACGGATCACGTATCTTTGCCAGAGGCGCCGTGCAGCGGGAGGCGCACTGCAAGGGCGCGCCGCGCGCGCTTGCTGTGCGCTGGGCTTCGCGTTGCAGCCACAGGTCCTGCGCTGCGGTGCCCTGTGCTGTCAGACCTGGGCGTTTTCCAGTTTAACCCCAGTTTTCTGCCAGACGGACGCCGCTTCCCAACAACATGCCCTACTGCCCAACATTCTCGTATTGTGTCCAGGTCGCACGTGACGCTGGTGAGCGGTGCCAACGGCAGCGGCAAGAGCGCCGTGGTGCAGGCGCTGCAGGTTTGCCTGGGCGTCACCGCGCGCAACACGGGACGCGGAACTGGAATCGCCGACCTGATCCGCTCGGGTTGCCCCGATTCGAAGGTCCAGGTGACCTTGTGGAACACCGGCGAGGACGCGTTCATGCCATCCGTGTGAGTCCCCGCGTCCCGCACTGCACCCGGCGTCCGTGCACTCGAGGGGGGGGGGTAATGCAGGGCGTGGCATCCTGCGCGCCGTCTTTACGATCGACTGCCGGGCGATTGCGCTGGGCTCGAGTAGCACGCCGCCGTATGGCTGCACCGAGGGCTGTGTGAAACGCGAGGCCTTTGAGCCGCGAGCAGGCACTGACATCCAGTGCCGTAAACGTTTGGTCGCCGTGTCTACCCGTGGCTTCGCCTGTACATCGCATTAGCGCGGAGGTACCGTACTCGCCGACAACTGCTGAGGGTACCCTCCTGCCTTGCGTGCCCTTTGCGCCCGCCCTTCACACGCCACATGCTATGGCTTTAAATTATTATATACAACGGCAGTTTCGGCGACCGCATCACGGTGGAGCGCCACTTGAAGCGTGCTGGCGCTTCCACGTACGCGCTGCTGGACGCGCGTGGGCGCAAGGCTGCTCTGGACCGGGGTGAGCGGGTCAAGGACGTGCTGGACCGGATGCTGGACCACTTCACTGTGGACGCCAACAACCCGCTCACGATCATCACGCAGGACAAGTCGCGGAGCCTGCTGCAGGGTACGCTTGTTGTGTTGGGGGCCTCCTGAACGATGCAGCAGGCCGAGCGCTTGGGGGCGGCGCGCGAGGAGGTTCAAAGCTGCATGACAGACTTTCTCGTTGTGGGTCGGGGAAGGCGTTCGTTAGCACGCACAGACACACACACATACACATCCCACCAGGTGGGTCTCATCGCCGTCGCGTTTCGTCGCGTCGCACGCATAGTAGTGTGGAGTAAGCGAGCGTGCCGTGGCCAGGGTAGCCAACGCGCAGCGGATCAGCTCTCGAGACCAAACATACAACTCGGCCGCACTTCGCATCTGTCTCGCCGGGTGCGTGGGTTGGGTATCTGCCGGAGCTTCACCATGCTCCATTTCCCCAGGGACTCCCCTTGCTCTTATCCTGTGGCGCCTGGGAACAAGTAACACACACCCCTGCCTCATCAGCACCTACGCATACAATGGCTCGGCAGTTCAAGGCGCCCGCTAGTCCTCACCCCCATGCTAATCTTGACGACGCATGTGGACATGCTGCGATCTCAGCTGCGTTGTGGGCTGGTCCCCGCTGCGCATTGTGACTCGCTGCCAACAACAGACAAGTCGAACGCGAAGGACAAGTACGAGATGTTCATGGCCGGCACGCTGCTCGACAGGGTCCAGGCAAGAACACACCGGGTTCCCTCTGGGCGTGAGCTGTGCCTAGAAGCTGTTTTTTCTTTTTCTTCTTCTTCGGTATCCAACAGTCCAGCAGTCACAGCGGGGACGTGTACGTGTGCAAATACGCGCGGCAGCCAGGATAAGGGGGGGCGCTCAGCATGGAACGCTCGTGGTTGAGGATGCAGGGGTTCACCTGGGCCCATTGCGCGCGGGTAATTGTGGGTCCACCAGCCAGCGGCCCGCACAGGCCGCGCGCTGTGAATGAACCAAAGTCGAAACGGACGCGCTGTGGTCGTTTCCTGTGTTACATGATGTGGGTTGTTGGACGCGCTGTGGTCGTTGTTGCCCTGTGTCACAGGGGGACCTCAAGGCCGCAAATGCCCAGGTGGCTGCGATGATGAAGAACTTCGAGGAGACCAAGACCCGGTTCAACGCCGAGCAGCAGGAGGCCGCTCAGCTCAACAGCAAGGTCCAGAAGCTCCGGGACGCTGACAAGTAGGTTTCAGGTTTCACATCAGGAGACCCAGCACCGCAATGGCTGTCACGGCGCGGATGGGGGGGCGGGGCGGTCATTCACACTGCGGTACCGCCGCACGTCGTAATTGGTGCGGGGCCAGCTGCTCACGTTTACGTCACGGGGTTGCGGAAGTGAACACGGCTCTGGGTGGGCCGTTGCCTTAAACTTGAGCCCGCACACGGGTGCGCGTTGCAGGTTCCTGCAGGACCGGGAGATGCTCGAGCGGGCTATTGCCTGGCGGGCGGTGCAGCAGATGGAGGAGCGCGTGGTGGTTGCCAAGGACGCCGCGGAGACCCGCGGGCCGGAGCTGCTGGATGTGTACGACCGCCACATCGCGGCGGTTGCGCGCGCCAAGCAGGAGCTGATCGACCGCCAGGAGGAGCTGGTGAGGGAACAGCAGCCCTGGTTACGTATCCGGGTCACGGGGTAGCATGCGCTGAGCTAGATCGCAGCGCACGTCCGGTTCCTGCGTCTGGTCTTCCGACGTGCTTGTTCGTGGTTGGCGTTACAGGCGGCGGAGCTGGTGCAGCACGACGCGATCATGGCCAACCAGACCACGCACGCCGAGGCACTGCTCAAGGCGCAGAGGGATGCGCGCGCCGCCATGGACCGGGCGAAGCGGAGCAAAGCAAGCGCTCAGTCCAACTTGGACACGCTGCGAAACGAGCAGAAGGTGAGGCACGCGCGCCGCGCGAAGGTATCCCTGCCGGCCTGCCTTTGCGTTCTGGCGGCCCCCGGGGCGGGCCTGGGCTCGGCAGAACCACTGCGACCTTGGCCCCTCTTGTGGTGGAGTGGCCGAGCCGGCGGAAGGACGAGGTTTGAAAGCAGCGTTTCCTGGTGCCTTTCGTGACCCTTCGTGAGTGGGGGCCCGCGTCTTCCCCCGAACGCTGCCCCGACGTAGGCCCTGGATGAGCAGCTGGCCAAGGACAACAACGGGAAGGCCGCTGAGGCGCGCCGCCTGGTGGAGGAGCACCAGCAGCAGGTGGGGCGGGGCGGCAAAGGCAGCCGCGCTGCAGTGGGAAGTGCGGTGCGGACTGTGCTCTCAAAGGTGGAAGCACGCACACGTTGCGGGTCGGTTACTGGGTTCCGGACTGGACTTTGCTCGACGCAGGCAGCCGCGCACGCACACTGCCGGCACTGTTGTTTTGCTGTTGCTGACCGCCTCGCGACGCGGCCGTGTGCCCAGGTCACGGCCAAGCGAGCAGCCCTCAACGAAGCTGTCGAGGCGTTCAACGTCGCCACCCAAGCTCTCGAGTGAGTCGACGGCGGCACGGCCCTGGGCCACCAACACCTTTCGTACGTTGAGCTGCCGATAAGGGGGATCGGGTAAACAGAAGAACAGTCCAGACACTGCGTCCGTCCTCGTGCGTCGCGCGTCTTGCACACACAGGGCTGCGCGGAGCGAGTCGATGGAGCTGCAGAGGCAGGAGACCGCCGAGCGCGAGAGCGTCCAGCACTCAGCTAAACTGGTAAGCTGCCGGATGCCTCTTCTCCTTTTTCTGCGCCCGCATCGATGGCAGCGCGGTGCGATGCGCGGTGCCTGCGAGCGCGCGATCTGCGCTACGCTTGCGCAGGTAGCGGCAGAGCGTCCCAGGCGTAATAAAGGGAGTGGTTTTTTCCGCAATGTCCGCAGGTCGCCGAGTTCCAGAAGCAGCTGCATGAGCTCGATGCGGCCCAGGGCAACCGGCTGGGCATCTTCAACGCGGCGGGTCTGGACGACCTGATCAGCCGCAACGCTCACCGCTTCCACCAGCGGCCCATCGGGCCCATTGGCGCGTTGCTCACCGTCAACGAACCCAAGTGCGCAGGGGAGGGAGGGGACGGCCTAAGGCCAGGAAAGCACCTCGCGTCCGGGTCGCGCACCCGGCCAACCGGCTAACGCCCAGGCCGGCTTGTGAGCCGCGACCCGTGCGCAAGCATATGACGGCCATGCTGCTACCCCCATCCCTTTTGGGCTTGACAGGTGGCGGCTGGCGACCGAGGTGGCACTGGGCAACGTCTTCCGGGATTACCTGGTCAGCTGCACGACGGACGCCAACCTGCTGCGTGAGCTGATGCGGCAGGCGCGCTACCAGCGCGCGTCCGTGGTGACCTCCAACTTTGCTGCGCCGCTGCACAACATTCCTCCCGCGCGCCGCCCCGCCAACGGCTTCATGGCCCTGATGGACGTCTTGATGGTCCAGGATCCCGCGGCGCACAACCCCGTCATGAACTACCTGGTTGACAAGTAAGACCGCAAGGAAGCGTAGCTAGTGTAGCTGGTTTCGTATAACAAACCATTTTGAGTCTGGCTGTTGGATCAGGGCGCCGTAGTGAGGTTTGCCGCTGGAAAGGGGAGGGGTGCGGTCAGGACATGTAGGCGACGCGGGTGTGTGCTTGCATAATAGAGTAAGGCTCTCTGCTGCGCTTGAGTGCCGTCCACGATGCCCTCTGCTGTGCCAGGTTTCGCATCGAGGCCACTGCGCTGGCGGAGAACCAACAGCAGGGGCAGTCGGTCAACCACGGACAGGCCGCGGGGGCGCACATCTCCGCCGCCATTGACACGGGCGGGAACTGGTACAGGCGCAACAACGAGCTCAAGTGGACCGACCGAAATGAGCGAGTGTGAGTGTGCCGCAATTAAAGCAGGCTTGTGGTTGAGGCTGTCTTGCGCACGCGAGGCATGGCGTCTCGCACGAAGCAGCTGGGGAGGCGAGCAGATGACGACGTGTCTTGGCGTCTGCGGGTACGCAGGAAGGAGCAGCACTGCCGCCTGATTGCGGACGTGTCGAACTACAAGGCCGCGTTGGAGCGCGACCTGGAGCAGAGGGAGGCGCAGCTGGGTGCGCAACGCGAGGACCTGGCGGGCCTATCCAGTCGGCTGCGAGAGGCACGCGCGCGCGAGGCCCAGTGCGACCAGGAGGTCAAGCTAGCCTCCAATCGCAGGGTACGTTGCTGGAATCGTCTTTTTCTTGTGGTCTCCGCTTGTGGTCTCGGCTGATGCAAGTGATCACCCCCCATCTCAACCTGTAAGATTTGCTGGCCCTGGGGCTTTCCAACCTGCCCCTGGACGGCATCTTAAGGTTTGCATCCTGGTGAAAAGCGTGATTTCAGTGTTTCTTGGCCATATGTTTCTTCGTGGCCTGAGGATATAGGCGGCGTGCCAGCAGAGGTGTTGCGCTGTTCATCGGCCGCTGAACTGGGTGCCTTGCCTGTACACCGCAGATGCGCGCCAAAACCGACCTTAACCGGCTCACGGCGCAAGCGCCGGAGATGCCCAGCTTCGAGGACGACGAGGAGGCGGGAGCTGTGCTCACGCAGCTCGCTTCCATCCAGAACGAGCTCGCCGGCTCGCAGATCCAGCTGCAGACCGCGGAGGAGGGGCTGGCTCTGGCGGAGCAGGTACATCCAAGGGCCTTGATTTGGATCATGCCGAGCGGAGCAATTCCCTTCGGAATGTGGGCCGTGTCTGCAGATGCCGACCTCTTATGTGGGAGAACATCTGATTCAGAAAGCCTCTGGTGTACGATTAAGCGCCCCCCTGATTCTCCTTGGAAACTTATTTGTTCCCTTCTCCCGCGAAACCCGCAGGCACACCGGCAAGCGGTTCAGCAGGCGAGGGAGGCGCAGGCGCGCTACGAGGAGCGGGTTGGGGACGGCAATCGGCTGCGGCAGCAGCAGTCGGAAGTCGCGGCGCAGATGGCGGACCTCGACGGGATGCGCAATGTTGCGATGCAGAACCGGGATACAATCAGGGTGAGCCTTGAGAAGCTGCGCAGCCGCGTGGAGGCGGCCGACGCGCAGCTGCAGCGAGCACTCGCTGCCGCCGATCAGGTACGTACTGCCGTGCTTGTGGGATGGGTCATGATGCCCGCCCCGCCCTTGTTGCCGGTGGGATCGGCTGGAGGTGCTGCTGCTGACCGGTCGCACAGGGACTAGCACTACTGCTCTATTACGGACTTCGGGCAACCAACATCTCCTCACCCCCCTTACAACTAAGGGGTCGGCCAGAAAATTGGGACCCGGAACTTTCCGGGGGCTTCAGTCATGCCTTCACTTCTGCCTGCTTGCCTGCCTGCCTTTGCCATACATACATACATGCACACACATACCGCTTACATTCATGTTGACCCCTCGCAGCAACTCGGCGGACTTCCACGGCACACGCGCACCGTTGGGGGCACCGTGACGCCCTCTTTCATGCAGCATTCGTCAGGCTGTCTGGAGGGTACAGAGTCCGTTCCATTCGTGCCGCACGCAGGTCTGCAGCCGTGCCGAGGGCGAGGACGCCATTCGGAAGGCGCGCGTGCTCGTCTCTGCAGTGGTGAACAAACAGCTGGCCAGGAAGCCGCAGTGGGCGAGCATGGGGAGGGACGAGCAGCTCAAGACGCAGGAGCGCGCGCTGGAGGCGAGCATGGACTTCGCGGTAAACAGGGGGGTCAGGGAGTGATATGCTCCATTATGTAGCATGAGACACTGCGGGCGTTGTTGGTCAAGCTGCTAAACAGGGGAGTAAACGCGGGTAAAGGGGGGCAAAGCATGATCATCTCCACCTTGTAATCCAGCCAACATCCAGATGGGTTAGCATTTCTTTGGGGGTATTAACGACGATTCCGCAGCGGAGGGACGTAGGCGGCCGAGAACCCATTTTACCATTACCCATTTCTGGGGCTGCTGCTTTCGGCCATTGCACCCGCTAACATGCTTGGTCGAACTTCCTGGCGCACACCCCTCTGCGTTGCGTTCCCTCGCCCCGGGCCGTCTTAATTACCCCTCTGCAGGGCCTTGAGAGACATCTGGTCAACGTGAACAAGGACATCTCCAAGGCGGAGGCGGAGGCCGGGTGCAGCGACCTGAGGGAACTGGAGATCCGACTCGAGGCGCAGAAGAAGACGGTGGGTCACGCAGAGAAGGCATACGGTTGGACGGGTGTACAGAGGGCATCGCTCTTACACTTCGATCAATCGCCAGTCGACGCCGGCTCGCACGCCATGGTCACATCCCACGGCCGCGTGCTGCCTTTGCGCCGTCTGTGTCATTCCTGTAGGTGGAGACGCGGCGGCGCGCCTGCAACCGCATGTGGGAGATGTTGCAGCGGTTTCAGTCCAGCTACGCCAACCAGGTGCAGTCGTTCGAGCGGCTGCGCACCAGCCTCATGGACATCACGCAGGCTAAGTTTGCCAAGTACCTGCGCCGCCGCGACCACGACGGCAGGCTGGAGTTCAACCACGCCGAGCGAACGCTCAAGCTCCTGGTCAAGCCCAAGGGCAAGAACAACCGGGACGCGCAGGCGGTGGAGGACCTCAAGCAGCTGTCTGGTGCGTTGTGTTTTGTGGTCGTGAGCCATTTGTCCCTCTGTGTGCTCGCTGTGAAACTAGGGCATCTAAGATTTGCGTGGTTCAGAAAGTGCATATCTACCCTTGGGGTTTGGTCATTTTAGTGGAGCTTTATGTCCCCCGGTTCCTGCGTGCTGGTTGAGCATGTGGGTCTTGCCTTGCCCTAGCCCCGTTATGCATGGCGCTCGGCCAGCTGGGCCGCAGCCCCTCCTCTCTCTCCTGAAGGTCTGAAGCCCACTGGAACAACTGCCCACTACCCACTGTGCTGCCCGCCGTCCGCGACTTGCCTAGGTGGTGAGCGGTCCTTCACGACCGTCGCGCTGCTGCTGGCCATTGGCGAGAACACGGAGAGCCCCTTCCGCTGCAACGACGAGTTCGACGTCTTCATGGATGACGTCAACCGCCGTGTGGCCACGGAGACGCTCCTGGAGTTTGCCATGGAGAACTCGGCCTTCCAATACATCTTCCTGACCCCGCAGGAGATCACGACGGTGGAGGACGCGCGGCAGCAGCTGATGAAGCGGCGCCGGGTGCAGCTGCCGCCCACGTTCCTGCGGACGGTCAAGATGCACCCGCCGCGCGAGAACGCCAACCACGCATGATCAGGCAACTGGAGGGGGGGTTGGGTGGGGGAGCGGAGTCCGCCTAGGCGCCTGTAGGGCGGTGGGCTGATGACCCACGTGCAGGGAGGCGTCGGTGCAGGAGGCAGAGGGAGGGACAGTGCCGGGCTGAGCCCGGATGCTGCGAGGTAATTGCCAAATCTAAACCCGCATCGCATTGCCCGGTTCATACTAGGTGCTAGGTTCATGGGCTGGTGATGTCATCGGGGGCGTGAAGAGCAGGCGTTGTCAGCTTTTGTGGTCGCACAGCACGACTGCCCAGGTAATGCTGATGTTACAGTGGGCTCCAATACCCTTCGGCAGGTGGTTCGAGGGTAGAGCCAGCGGACTAGTAGTCCGCGTGTATTGGGATGAGGTAGGGAGATGCTTTGTGGAGGTGCTTTAGGGGCCGTGGCTTGGGGTGCCGCAGGTGGACAACCTCGCGCAGGTTCACCTTCAGATGACCAGGGGCATTTGCAAGGCTCGCATAAACACGTAATAGGTGAATATGATAGGCGTATCGTTCCGCCACCAGGGCAAGGCATCGTGAACTTCGTTTCGTGTCTTCATTCGGCCACCATGCTTGGGGTAACGTTAGTTAAGGTTAGTTTCGTGGGGTGTCGGCGGGGCCAGCGTGCGGCGTAAGGATTTCGTCACTCTCTACCAAAGCAGACCTGCAGCGTTCGTCGTTACCCTTCGCGCTGCCTTGGGAGAACTAGGAGCGTGCGCTGTTGCGTTTATTTTCTCATGCATTGCTAATGGAGATGTGGCGATGGACGTTTGCTAGTTATCACATCGTTACAGTCGCTCTGAAAGGTGCACACTCGGATGGTCGGTATGGGTCGCAGATGAGATATCTGTAGTCAAAAGCACGGCGCCGTAGGCATGACCCTTGCTGCGTTGCTGGTAACATCCGACGCTGTAATGGGCCTGCGCTGTCTCCTGTCACAACATGCCCTGTTTAATGGCCGCCAAGCGGCCGCTCTTTTCGAACGCTATCCGCAGCCCAGCCATGAAGTTGAGCATCTCGCCGCGGCCCAGGCCCTTGGCGGCCGAGGTGAGGATTGAGGGCGGCAGGAAGGCGAGGTCGCGCAGCAAGGCGCGCTTGAAGGCAGTGACGTGCGAGTCTTTCGCAGACGCTGGGACGCCCTTCCGCCGTTTGTCGGCCTTGGTAAACACCTGAGGCGGGCACAGGCAGCAAAAGGGCATTGCGCACAATGTCAAGACGAAGGCTCGCAAAACCAATGACAAGACGCATGACTTGACTGCCAGGCAATACACGTGCGTCCGACCCTTCAGGGAGTCTGAAGCTCACTGTAACCACTCCTTCCTGCTACACACCGATCTGCCGGCATCCTATCAGGGATTACGTGCTCCCGCGCTGCCGCCAATCCTCACCAACGTGAAGGGCACCTCGTTGTCGGTCAGCCAGTTGGCGTACTCGACGTCGATCTTCTGCGGCGGGATGGACGCGTCCACCAGCATGAACACCATCGCCAGGTTGGGCCGCGTCTTGAAGTACTCCCGCGTGAAGGCGTCGAACTGCTGCCGGCCCTGCAGCCCCACCTGCGACACAGGCGGACGGTCCGGTCCGTGCCGTCAGCGCGGGGGGGTGGCGGCGGTGCTGCTGCATCAGGCGCAAGGGGCGGTGCCGTGCCGGTTACCCCGATGACGGTGCCAGGCTGCCAGCTTGCAACTGCTACCGGTACCTAGCTGGCACACGGCGTACGATGTGGTGACCACACAGCCCATTCCCCGCCTACCAGCTGGTCTCCGGTATCGGGTAGGGAACAGGCATGCTGGTCATTGTTGCTGGGGGCCCGTTTTCCTGCGGTATCATCTCTATTACCAAAAACCACCCTCCCCACCATGCCAGATGTACCCGGAAGGAGGAGCGTGCGCCGCGGGCGGGTGTGCTCCTTCCGTGGTATCCCGGCAGCCGCAAGCTCGCACTCATCCCCGAATGCAGAGCGCGAAGAGCAGACAGAAGGCAACTGTACCCGCAATCCGATGCTCGCCTGCATACGCGCTATGCCGTGGCCGTGCCCCAGCCCTCATCCCCCCCGCCTGGGCTCGCGAACCCCTACCGTACCTTCGCGAAGCCGTAGCCCGGTAGGTCCACCAGGTACCACGAGCCGTTGATCAGAAAGTGGTTGATGCACTTGGTCTTGCCTGCGTGTGTGGGTGCGTGGGTTGTAGCGGGAATCGGGAACGCGTCTTACACAGCGTGTGCAGAGGAGGGCGCGGGCGCAGCGCGGCAAAGGGCGGTGCTGAGCCTCCTCCACACCGGAAGCGCACATCAGAACACCCCGGTGGTCGGTCAGAGGCTGTACTGAATCCGAAACCAAGCCGCAAGCAGGGGGTACAGAAAAAAGGTGGCTACAGTGCGAACCCCTGGTGCGTACGGTAATGCAGTCGGAAGGCCCCCCGCGGAGTGTAACGCAGTCCTAGGGCCAGGGCCATGCGCGGGGCCGCCCCCAGCAGCCCTCAGTCTGCTGTGGACCCGTGGTGGCTGCCGAGGCTACGTCAGACCGGCCGCTGCCTACCCCGTCCTCCCCTTGACCAGTACTATCACCGTATTTTTCTCTCAACCCCCCGACAACTCGCTCCTCCGGCAAGGCTCGGCATCCGCATCCAACGAGCGCCTGACCCGCGTTCAGACCATCACAGCCCCGACGCTTCGGCGACCCCCTCAATGACAGGACACCACCACCACCACCCAGCTCGATCGACCAACGGGCCGCACGGCAGGTTCCGCCTGGTCCGGTCCGGTCTGGTCTGGTCTGCCCGTCAAGCGTCCCCAAAGACGTCATTCACAAACACGAGCTCCGTCATTCATTCCGGCTCTGAGCCGACCCTCCGTGTGCGCAACCTCACCCGGCTGCTTGGACACCAGCGCCAGGTCCTTGCGTCCCGTGAGCATGTTGATGAGCGACGACTTGCCCACGTTGCTGCGCCCGATCACCGCAAACTCCGCGAAGCGTGGCGGCGGGCAGTCGGCCACGGCCACGGAGCTCTGTGGCGCAGGGAGGCCGGGGAAACGAACGGTAGTCGTCAGGCAGAGCGTTTGGCAACGAAAGGACTGGCAGACGCATTGTTTTTTTGTAATGGCCTGGCCGACCGACCCGTTAGCTGAATCGAGGGGCGCGGGCGCGGGGCGCGGACCACTGGCCCGGCGGAAGTCGGCTGCGCGCCCGCCTGCCTTGTCCCCGCGCCCGGGTTGCATCCCCGGGTGCTCTCAGCCCTGTCCTGCCCACGGCGAAGCGCCGAGCACCAGCACCACAACGACCTCGCACCTTCAGGTACTCTGCGGTTTTGACTTTGACGTTCGTTGCGTTGGGCAGGCTGAACTGAATCTCCGGGAACGCCTCCTCGTCATCATCATCATCCCCTGCGTCTTCGCCGCCGGCCTCGACCCGGCCACCCTCCTCGCTGTCATCGCCGCCATCATCGACGAGGAAGCCATCACCGTCGTCATCGCCACCCACGTCATCGTTGTGATCTGGGTCGCGGGCTGCTGGAGTCGCCACGGCGGCCTGGGGCGGGAGCGTAACTTGCGGCGCCGGGCTTCCCTGTGGTGCCGGATCGCAGGGGTGGCTGTCGCTGACGGCTGCAGCTCCCAAAGATGCTGCTGATGATGATGTAGCTGCGCTGACGGCCGTCAGCTTGGGCTGGGAGCCGGCTGGGAGGACCGGCGTGGAGGGGCCCGCGTGGGTGGCTGGCCGGGGCAGCTTTGGGGATGCACCAGCAGACGTCGGTTTACGAGCAGGCTTGACGGTGGCCTGGCCAGGCTTGCTTGGTCGTTGTGGCTTTGGCGAAGGTGGTGACGCCTTGGCGAGCTGCTTCCCCTTGGTGTTTGATCCTGACTTCTTGCTGCCCTGCCCCGGTCGGTCGGTCCGGCCCTTTCCTGACCGTGACGGCACCGATGCAGCCACGACCACGGCGGCGGCACGCTGCTTTGAGGCCGTGCAACGCGACAACTGTAATTGCGATACATGCGAGCCCGTAATTGAAGTGCTGCAGCACGCGCTGCGCCCGCTGAGGGCCCGCTCCAGAAGTGCTTGCATAACGAAGTGTAGGATTGACCCGTGTCACTTGTTGTCGCCGAGTCTGGCGTAATATTGATTAAATACGTGTGACGCTAGAAGGAAGGAAGGCAAGTTGTAACCTTACTGCACCAAGTACCAGAAAGACTTTATGATGACAGTTGGGGGCAACGTATCAGGATGAGCATAATATGGCTATAAAATCACTCGAATATGCAACAATAAGGGCTTGTGGGTGGATTAGGGATAATTTACGGTTGGCATCATGGCGACCGTTAGAGAAACCGTTAAGCGCACCTAGCGCACTTACCTTGACACTTCCACAGTGCTCCGTCTAGCCCAAGCACCGCATTCAATACAAGCATCGATGTGCACGTTACAACTATGTCGCTTTCTGTAACGGCCCATCAGGTTGCCCTCGCCGTTAACCTACCAGACCTTCCCGACGCGCTGCTTCAGCGCATCATCGGCCACTTGCTCCACCTGAACGCTGTACGCTCCGTGTGCCTCGTGGCCTGCGTGTGCACGGCCCTGCAGCGCGCAGCGCACGCCTGCCTGGCCATGAGCAGGCACCTGCGGCCCCCCGCCGCGAACTGCAAGGCTGCGCTGGTCGCCCTCCTCCCCAGACTGCAAAGCCTGACCGAACTCGACCTGAGTGGCAGCTTTCGCGACGTGGATGACGACGTGCTGGCTGCGGTGGCGGCGAGCAGCGCCCTCACGTCCCTTTCGCTGCGGTCGTGCACGCGCATCACCGCCGCCGGGATAGCGGTGAGTCAGGGACGGCTAGCAGAGGAGTGCCGTGCATGAGCGATGTGCGTGCCCTTGGTTTGATCCCTATCTCTCCGTTTCGTTCTTGCAGGCGCTGGGCGGGGGCGGGCTGCGTAACCTCCAGGTGGGGAGCCAAGCCACAGGAGTGCACCCCAGCGTAGCGACCCCGGCCCCTACGCGGTCGTCCTAGTGGTAAAACTACACCGTAGCGAACTAGCGATTGCTTGCGGCGTGCACCGCGGCACACTGGCGCTGGTCGGGGTTTGCGTCTTAATTGGCGCTGATTGAGCCGGGGCAGCTCCCGCGCCTTTCCCAATCTTTTCTCTCTCCCCCTTTTCAATCTGTCGTCGTCGTCGTCGCGGCGGCTGCTATTCGGTGCCAACCGGTCTCCAGGTGCTGTCTCTGCACAGCGTGAGGCACATCGATGACCTGGCGGCTCTCGCGGGGCTGCCCTCCCTGCGGGACCTGGACCTGTCCTGGTGCCTCCACGTGCGAACACATGCGGTGGGTGCGGGGGCAGCGGCGGAGGCGGCGAATACATGGATACAAGGGGCGTCGCACAGCTGCTTAGTCCGCTTCCCTGTTTGTGAGGCCCCTGATTGTACAACCTGCCCCTTGCCCCGCCACCCATGCTCTCGCAGCTTCCCCCGCTACACCGGCTGCACCGACTGCTGCTGCGGGGCTGCGAGCTGGTGGATGACAGCCTGTGCGCCGGTGGGTGGCTGGCTGGGTGGGGTAGGTGGCTAGGTGAGCGGGTCGCGGCCTCGGCCTCTACCCGCCCCTCGTATAACCCTCGCCTCGCGACCTTGGGTTTCTTCCATTCAGCCCCTTCCCCGTCGTGATCCCCTCGCCCCGGGCCGTTCTTATTGCCCCCCACGCCGCAGGCTTTGACAGCGACGGCTCCGGCCCCCTGCCGGAGCTGGTTGATCTGGACCTGGCTTACACGCGGCTGGGGGACGGGGGCCTGCTGGCGCTGGCTGCTAGCTGCCCCCGGCTGCGGCGGCTGGCGGTGGCCCAGAGCGAGGCGAACCTCTGGTCAACTGGCATGTGGACGGAGGCGGGGCTGCGAGAATTCGCGAGACGGCGGCCGGAGGTGCGGCTAGAGTTGGTGTGCTGAGCCGAGCTGAGCTGGGCTGGGGGCCCGCGCCACGGCACAGCGCGCCACGGCCCGGTTGCATGTTGGTGGTGGTGGCGGTCCAGGGAGGAGCTTGCTAGTGGCGCCGGGGGCCCTGCGCACATGGGCATAAAGTATTGGTCAGCGATGCGGGGTGTGCTGCGTGCAGTATGGGTCTCCTGGGTTTTCGGCTGGCATGGGGTCGAGGGGAAGGTACGTTAGGTTCCTCGTGCAAGAGCGTATGATTGGTCTAGTGGCCTTGTGTTTGCTTTCATCTACCGGTATCGTGGTGGCGGTGTTGACACTCCTGTGGACCCAGACGAACTTGCTCAGGCACATGTAGGGGAGTGACCTTGTTTTCCTTTGCGGCACACATTGCCGCTGATGAAGCTGCACCAACGCCTCAAGTGCGCCCCCACGGCGCCACCATCAAACATGCCCGAGCACCAAACGAACCCAAGCAGCGATACTGAACACGTGTGTTTTGAACATACGAGAACGCCATCGCTAGTTGCCACCCCTCGCCGTTGCCCTCCTCCGCTCCTCGTTGTTCCTCTCTGCCAAAAACATTCCTCAAGGCCAGATCCTGTAGTACATAGTGACGTCTACAAGCCCGAACACTAGGCCTGACAGCCCGACACGCCCAGCCCGTATAGTGCATGCCGTACAGAAGGCACCGGAACCAAACCAACATCCCCGCTACTTCTCCTGGCGTGACCATGGCATAGCCTGCAGCCGCAGGCCTCGACGAAAGCCGCACCAATCCGTCCGGACGAGCTCACCTGGTGCGGCCTCTACTCGGGTCCACATCTAGTCAGACAGCCCAGCCCAGTCGAGCTAAGCTACGTAAAACGTAATGCCCGGGGTCCAAAGTTAACCACGCACCCTGCCATCAACCGACGGAACCTGTCCTCCGCGCTACTGCGCCGCTTAACAGAATGGCTTTGTATGATCTAACAGCTTGGAAGTAAAGTACCCGCACCTGCAAGCCGGTGGTTGCTAGCAATGGCCTGCAAGCGGAACCGGGCCGTTCGTAACCCGGTGCCTTCACACAGCCCCGGCTCAAACCCGCTGCATACGTCATCATCATCATCACCATCATCATCATCACATCATGCGGCTCTAACCCTCACCCCTTGGCCCGGCAACCTCTCTAGGCTCTTCTCAGAGAAGACACCGCGTCACTGCCCCATACTGTCAGAGAGGTCATCAAATAACGCCAAAGCCCCAAATAACACCAAAAGCCTTAAAGCAAAGAAGAAAGTAGCAGCGCGAGCGACGTGGCCGCAGAGCGTGGTGCGCCCAAAACAGCGCGCGTCATGCAGTTGCAGTCACCGCACCCCACACCCACACGCGGCGGGCATCTTCCTCCTGTGCCCGGGTCCCTCCGGCCCCGTTCCCGGAGCGGAGTCACCTGGATGATGACTACAAACATAACCGCCAAACGCAAAAGTTACGACACATACAGGCGCGCGAGCGCTCCGGCCTCGCCCCAGTCCGAAAGAGCGGCACGAGACCGGCCGTTGCACGCATGTGATTTGCAGTAGGACGAATGACTCCTGGAACTTGCGGTAGAAAGCATTTCCCTGGAAACGTGAAAAGCATTTCCGCGACCCTCCGCGCAATTGCAACGCGTCCCGCACTCGAACGCGTCGCCGCCCGCGCGCCGCTGGTCGACCGTAATCAGGATGGGGCCTCGCGGCCGTCCTTGCGTGCAGCGGATTGATGCAGCCAGGCGCATCCATCGCCTGGCGGGCAAAAGAAGAGACATTCCCTGCCCGCAGCCCAAGCCTGGGCGCCCCCGGCGCTGGCATGGTCGAGAAAATGCACGACAGCAGCAATAGGCTGCTGGGCGATTGTGCCACCCGCCATGGGAATGCGCTGCTCCACTCTGCAGTGCGGGCTTGTCACGGGTCGATCCCGCAAATGCATTTCCCCCGCGTGTCAAGGCATGTGCCGCATGTGCGGCCCTGCAGCCAGAAAGCCAAGCCAGGCCAAACCAAATGCGCGAACCCACACTTGCGCGGGGGTCGAAGCAGTGCGGCCGCGCCTCTTCGGCGCTTCCGGGCCAGCAAGCAAAGCCGCCAAGCCTGGCGGCTTTGCTTGGCGCCAGGCTTGGCGGCGATTTCCACGCCCCCGGCCGCCAGTTCCCAGTTCTCAAACAGCCCACCCTAACCCTATCCAAGCGCCAAACCACCTACCCCACCAGCCCACTGAACCCCCGTCCTCAGATGTCCGCGGAACCATCGTCAAACGGCCCCGCCAGCCCCGTCCCATTGGCGCCGGCCCGCGCTGCCGCCGTCGGCGTGCCCGCCGCCGCCGCGCCCCCGCCGCTCGACGGGGCCGCCGCGGCTGACGCGCCGGACGGCGCGGCGCGCCCACCGCCGCTCCCCAGTCCCGCCGCAGCCATCATGACGTCCAGGGACGCCGCCCCCGCCACGCCGCTCTTCTTGGGCCCCATGCGCGTCTGAACGTTGTCGATCTGGCGCAACATCGAGTCCAGGTCGATCTCCGTGAGGCTGGATAGCTGCTCCTGCAGCAGCGCCAACATCTCGTCCTTGCGCCGCAGCTCCCCGCGCAGCCGTCCGTGCTCGTCCTTGAGCGCCTGGTAGTCGGTCAGCAGCTGGGTGGCTATCGCGGTGTTGGAGTCGGACAGCACGCCGTGGGACAGCACCTCGGAGCGAAGCTGCGCGGAGAGAGAAAGGGAGAGGGCAGGGCCAGGGCGGGGCGAGGTAGTAAGGACGACAGCTCAGCGATCGGACGGGGCGGAAGAGCGAGGAGAGGTTGGGAGGGCAAAAACTGCGGGCCAGGGTGCGGCTCCGGAGCGGGGCTGACCCTCCCTCCCTCCTAGCTCACCGACCTCGCTGCTTCCCTCCCTAGCCGCCCCGCCCCCCCGCCCCCGCCCAAGCACCTTGGCCTGCTCCACCTGCAGGTCCGCATTGGCGGTCACCAGCTCCACCGCCCGCATCTGCGCCTCCTTGAGCTGCTGCTGCAGCTTATGAAGCTCCGCCTGGGCCTCCTCCTCGCGGCTCCGCAGCGAGGCACGCTCCTGGAAGCGCGGGAGCGGGAGAACAAGAGGCGCCAGGTCAGGCGCGCTCGGCAGTGCTGGACAGAGCACTTGGCCGCGAGGCGCTGCGCTGAGCCTACAACTCTTCGGGCTCGGGCCCCGGCTCGCGTTGACAATTTGACACCGGATACCGGCCCGTCACCAAAGATGCTACGCGATGCCAGGCGGCGGCGTTGCAAAGCAGGTCCGTCCCTGACCTGACGGGGGGCTTCCCAGACGAGTCGCACGCCCACCCAAATCCGCTCGTGCCTCCAGCGCCGGCGCCCCCTGACCGTGCACATCCCCCTCGCCATGCCGTCCCCGCACCCACCAGCTCGAGCCCCACGATCTCCTGCCTCAGCGCCTCCACGCTGCTGCGGGCCTCCTCCAGCGCGTACTGCGTGCTTCCCAGCTGGGCACTCAGCTGGTCCTTCAACGCCTGCGGGAATCGCACAACACGTTCAGCAGGCTACCAAACCGATGCAACTGCTCATTGCTGAGGACAACGGTGGCGGCCGAGCGACAGACGGCCGAGCCAAGCACAGTGCCGATGCGCAACCGAACCCACACCATCACCACCACTGCAACGAACCACTACTGGACGTCTGGACCTCGAAGCAAAGCCCTCCCACGTCTGCCGCAGGACCGTATCCCCCTCCGTGCAGAGCGCCGCGGCTTGGCACCAACGTCCACGCAGCCAACCGCCCGACCCACTGCCCCCCGCACGGCGCACCTGCGCAATTTCCAGCTCGCTGATCCTGCCCTGGGCCGCTGCGACCTCCTCCGTGAGCTCCTCCAGCTTGGCCTTGAGCTCCTCGTTCTCCGCCGCAATCGTCTCCTCCTCCTCCGCGTGCCCCACGATGGTCCGCTCCAGCTCCCGGCGCAGGTCCCGCGCCTCCTCCCGCGCCGCCACCAGCTGCGCCACCAGCGCCTTAGCACCCAGCGCCTCCAGCCGCGCCGGGTCGTCCTCCCCACCGCCGCCGCCGCCACTGGCGGACCGCGACGCGGCGGCTACAGCCGCCGCGTCCGCGTCCTGCAGCGGCTCACCGGCGACGCTGCGCGCCGTCGCGTCGCCTGCCGATGCCGCCGCCGCTTCCGCGGCGTCTTCGGGGGCGGCGGATGACGTCATGGCGGCGGCGGTGACGGCGTCCATCAGGTTGGCCTCCAGCTCCTGCACCTGCGTCTCCAGCCGTGCGCGGTCGGCGGTGAGCTGCTCCATCTGCTCCGCCAGCATCAGCCGCTCCGCCTCCAGGCTCTGCCGCACCAGGTTGGCGTCCTCCAGCTCCTTCTGACACTCCCCCAGCCGCTCCGACAGGTCGCCGCGCAGCTCCTTCACCGACGCCAGCTCCGCCAGCGCCGCCGCGAGCTGCTGCTGCGTATCCTGCTGCTGCCGGCGAAGCGCCGTGGCCTCGCTGGCCGCCTGTTCCGCGGCCCCCAGCTTGGCCTTCTGGGCCGCGAGCTCAACCTTCAGCGCCTCGAGCTGCTGCCGGTTAGCGGCCGCCGACTTTTCGGCCATCTCGTTGGCAGCGGCGACCGTCGTTGCGGCCGCCTCCTGCGCCACGGCCGCGGCGCGCTCCTCCGCGTCCGCGATAGCCTTGGACTGCTCCGCGAGGGCCCTGCTGAGCTGCTCGCGCACGCTAGCGGCCTCCTCGCGCGCGAGGGTGGCCTCATGGGTCGCCGCGACGGCATCCTTGCGCGCGACAGCTAGGTCCTGGGCAAGCGCTTGGTTGAGCGCTTGGATGTCTTGAAGCTGCTTCTCGTGCTCTGCGCTCCGCGCCTGCGCCTGCGCTGCGGCAGCTGCCGCCTGAGCTTGGTCAGTTGACCGGGCTACAGCCTGCGCATCCTCCAGCTGTTGCTTAACGCCCGCAGCTTCCGTCAGTGCCGCTTTAAGCTTGTCAGATGCCTCCGCTGCTTCCTGCTCCTTCGCCTGCAGCGCCCTCGTCAGCTCCTCGACTTGCTGTCGCAGCAAACTTGCGTTGCGCGCCGCATCCTCTGCTCCAGCACTGCGTTGAATCTGCTGTGCAGTGGCTTCTGTATTTCGTCTCTTGAGCTCCGCAACTTCCTGCTGTTTGGACGCAAGCTCTGCTTTCACTTGATCAAGGTCATGCTGTAAATGCTCCTCTGCCGACGAGGGCCCAAAGCATCCAAACGGCATCGTGTGCTCCGCTAAAAGTAGGAGCCTACAAACTATAAAGAAAAAAGCGAAGGCCAAGCGACGCCCACTTCCGTCATGAATTTGTAATTCAAGGTTAGGAAAAGAAGAACAGTTTTTAAAGTGCGCTCATCAGAGCCTTACCACTACCTTGTCTGTTGCAGCGTACCCTCATCAGCTTGCTTGCTAAACTGTACGAGATCGTACATGTCGTTACCCGTCGAACTGCTTTTTGTGAAATATGCAACAAAGATGCTCATTTGTTTGCGGGCTTTGTGAAGTGACTGAAAGTGGAGGGACTTCATATTTACCGAGTGTCTCACGCCGGAATAGTTTCCGCACTTACTTGCTGCCATTAAATTTAGCTGCCTTGTGGACCAAGGCCGGACTTGGAACGCCCTCTAAGTCCAGCCGACACAATGGTGAGTGCAGCCGCCGGGGTCTTGGCAGGCGGAGCTCTCTCGGTGGCCAGCTAACGGCGGCGCTCCTTGTTTCACGAAGGCCACGTTCGTGCTATACGAGTCGGCGGTGGGCTATGGCCTGTTTGAGGTCACCGAGTTCGACGAGATTGGGCAGGCTGTCGACAAGGTGCAGGAGGCGGTCAGGTAAGCCTAAAACATGAATGCCCTTTTCGTTGTGAAGTGGCTTGTAACTGGTGTCACTTGATACACTTGTTATGGCTTTCGCAGCGACCTTGCCCGCTTTGGGCGCATCGTCAAGCTCACCGCGTTCAAGCCGTTCCCGTCCGCGGCGGACTCTTTGGAGCAAATAAATGCCATATCTGAAGCGCAGCTCACTGACGAGCTGAAGAACTTCCTTGAGCTGAACCTGCCGAAGGTGGGAAGTCCCGAAGTCGGCACTCTGGCGGCTGGTACTGTGTTTCGGCGGGGCGCTGCGCGAGGACGGCTTAGGGCTGAGCGGTAATTTCGCGTGGTTTTACAGGTAAAGGAGGGCAAGAAGGCCAAGTACAAGCTCGGTGTTTTCGAGCCCAAGCTCGGCAGCATCATCCAGGAGACGACCAGCATTCCCTGCATCAGCAACGATGTCGTGGGCGAGGTCATCCGCGGCATCCGCGCCAATATCGCGCGCTTCGTCTCGGTGTCTGACGCCGACATGAAGCGCGCGCAGCTGGGTCTGGCACACTCGTACTCGCGCGCAAAGGTCAAGTTCAACGTGAACAAGGTGGATAACATGATCATCCAGGCCATTGCGCTCCTGGACACCCTCGACAAGGACGTTAACACGTTCGTGATGCGCGTGCGCGAGTGGTACTCCTGGCACTTCCCGGAGCTCGTCAAGATCGTGAACGATAACTACCAGTACGCGCGTCTGGCGCTGGTCATCAAGGACAAGTCCTCTCTGAGCGAGGAGCAGCTGCCCGCGATGACGGAGATTGTGGGCGAGGAGGCCAAGTCGAAGGAGGTCAGGCGGGCGGGAGCGATTGGGTTTGGGCAGTTGTACGACAGCAGCGAGCACTGGCACGTGGGTTGGGCCATGACACGGGTGTGCGGACCGGCCGGAAGGCACGGACGCGCGCATAATGGCTGAATCCCTTTTGACGAACGCGGCCTACCAGTGTCGCAGAAGGGTTGTTGCTCAGCGCCGACCCGTGGGCCGTCCACAGGGGTGGCCCACCGAGCCACCGTCGTCGTCATCCGGCTGTGCTAGGCGGGCAAAAATGCTGATGCACGTGCACCCATTCGACGGCCCTAGCGGCATCCACTCTCTTAACACGTGCTCCTCCACTTCCACTTCCCTTGTTTCTTCATCAACCCAGATTCTGGACGCGGCCCGGTCGTCCATGGGCCAGGATATCTCGCCCATTGACCTGCTGAACATCGAGGTGTTCGCTGCGCGCGTCATTAAGCTGGCGGAATACCGCCAGAAGCTGCACACATACCTGATGGACAAGATGCACGCCGTGGCGCCCAACCTGTCGGCGCTGATTGGCGAGGTGGTGGGCGCGCGCCTCATCAGCCACGCGGGCAGCCTCACGAACCTGGCGAAGTACCCAGCTTCCACGGTCCAGATCTTGGGAGCCGAAAAGGCGCTCTTCAGGTGGGGACTGGGCAGTGCTTGCAAGACGAGGTTGTGGCACTGGGGAACGCGGGCAGGGAGCGGAGACGCTGGGGAACGTGTGAAAGGGGGGGCCCTTCAGAGGCCAGTCCAGGCCCCGCCTTGACGTCGGGTGAAGGGGCCGGAGCCTGACGCCAACGGATGGAGCTTTGCCGGGGGAGTTCTGGAGGGACCTTGGTAGACGGGTGATGCCCTGCTAGCGGAAAGAATCGCGCGGCATGCGGGCGTAGGTGCAAAGGGCGGGATGGGCGCACAGTGTCTGTTTCTCGTCTGCTTTGCACGGATGGAATTCCGCTGTCGATGACAGCGGGACTCGCCTCTCGTGCCCACAAGGCGAAATCCATGGGGGACCGCTACTGCATACCGTAATCCTGGCTCGAGGATGACATCAATTTCCAACCTATCTGAGGGGACTTTGGTCGGTACCTCTTTCGGATGAATGTTTAATATCATCTTTCGGGGCTGAGAGCCAGGAATAGCATGAGATTACGGCGGGAATGCAACCAGGCAGGGTGCGACCCCAAAGCGGGCCACCCGGCACGAGTGCCAGGCATTACCTACACCACGCCCTAATTCGCCGGCCAGGCCCTAAGTCGCCGGCCAGGGGCTTCAGCCCTGATCATTATTTCCACTTATAGTTCTTAAATATACGGAAACCAGCAAAAACTTGAACGCCAAACGGCTGTGGACGGCGTTGTATCCCCGTTCAGGGCGCTCAAGACCAAGGGTAACACGCCCAAGTACGGCCTCATTTTCCACTCGTCCTTCATCGGCCGCGCCAAGCAGCGCAACAAGGGCCGCATCTCCCGCTACCTGGCCAACAAGTGCTCGATCGCCTCGCGCATTGACTGCTTCATGGACACGGCCACCAGCGTCTTCGGGGAGAAGATGCGGGAGCAGGTGGGCAGGGCCAGCGTCGGCCGGCCGGGGGGGATGGCGTGTTGGCGCCGTGTCTGTTCGGGAGAGCTGCAACCACGGCAAGGGGTCCGGAGCTGTGGGGCGCAGGGGCTGCCCGCGGTCGTGACATGAAACACTTTCGGCATCGATAATGGGCATGGGACTCGATGCGGCTTGATTTTGTGTGCCTGTGCGCGGCTGGCCTGGCAGGTGGAGGAGCGGCTTCGGTTCTACGAGGAGGGCGTGGCCCCCCGCAAGAACTCGAACGTGATGGGCGAGGCGATGGACGCGTTGCAATCGCAGCTGACGACGGAGGACAAGGAGGACGGAGCGGACAAGAAGAAGAAGAAGGACAAGGTAAGAGGGGCAAGATGAAGAAGCGACGCTTGTGAAGGGTTTACTCGAGCACCTCTTCACCTCCTCTGCAAACGGTAGCATAGCCCATGGCGGATTCGGCGTGACCCGTAACATTGATATCAACACGCAGTACATTGCCTTATGCGCGTTTCAACTGACTTGTCTGCTCGCGTTTCCGTGCAGAAGGACAAGCGGAAGCGCGACGAGGCGGCGCCAGAGGCCGAGGAGCCTGCCGCCGCCGCGGAGGAGGGCGCCAAGAAGGAGAAGAAGAAGAAGGCCAAGGCGGCTGCCGCGGCAGAGCCGGAGGCGGAGGACGGCGGAAAGAAGAAGAAGAAGAAGGTCAAGGAGTGATTGGGGTTGCGCTGTCGCGCCTCCGTGTACTTCTTGGTGTACCGCATGACCTGACTTGACATGACCTGACTGCACAAACAACACTGACTGCGGCGGGGGTCTTCGCGCCATTGTGTGGGCGCTGTGAACGGATCCCCTACGCGCCGCACGTACGTTTGTACTGGTGTAGCGCGCCTCCGGACCGTACTCGTTACTTTCCAGTTGTGGATTGACACAAGTTAGAGGGTAGTTGTCCTATGCGCGCCACGTCTCGGCAGGATAGGCGTAACCGGGTGTAGAGGGTTGAACATGGTTTCGATGGTGATTGCGCGGCTTCCACGCCGTTTTTCAGCGGATTCTGTAGTTCGATTGTGGTCTCGGACTGCAGGCGAGTGCCAAAGAACTTAGATGCATTTAGGGTGGGGCCGGAAGCGGACGGCGGACCAGATGTGTGCCCATCACGTCTTGGGGTACGGATTTGGAGTATGCGCAGGCAGGCAGGGCTAAGCCGCTGGAGATAACCGCTTGATTGGGCATGACAGTATGACAAGCTCAGCTTGAATTGGACCGGGAGAGGGTAATGTGCCCGGTAAGGGCGGGTCTCGAGATGTCGGGCCTTCGTACTGCCCATACATTTTTATATGAGGCGACTAGGTATACCGTACTCGGCGATGTAATGCCCAGTGTAAGCTTCGCTGCGAAACGACAGCACAGAGGGTTAGGGCCTGAAAGCTAATGTCGTGACCCAAGTCGCGGCACGAGGACCCAAATCGTCTCATGCTGGAGCATGGTACAGTACAATGCCCGGCAACCGCGCGTCCTCTCGGATGACCTGGGCAGCGTACCTCACGAAAGGCGCTCGTCGACAACATTCGGCAACGGAGGAAATGAAATCACCCCATGCCTCGGCGTGTAAGCTGCACGGCACATCTACTAAAGCCGCTACACAGGCATGCGGGTAGCGAACGGTGCGGGGGAACGCCACGGATCGCCGGTACGGGCATCGCAGACGTTGCACTTGAACAGGCTTGAACGGATCTTGTGGAACCTAAAACCTTCAACCATACATCACCTCAAGCCAACCCAACAAAGTCGCTTGTATAACTATTGACATTTCTGCAGTGTATAGCCATTTAGGTCGCCCAGTTTAATACGGTAATCGTATGGCGTTTTCATGTCCTTTGCGATCGCCTGTCGTGCGCTCAAACCGAGGCACTACTCGCAAAAACGTTAAGCCTGCCGCAATGCCGGCAGCCATTGTCATAGCTGTGTCGGCAGCAAAGCTGGCCTTCCTCCCGTGGAATGGATGCGAGGTTCCTGGATCACCCTACTCGACAGGCGTAAAGGGCGTACCCGGCAAGGACTGTCAAGAGGTATATCAACCCGCAGCTGCAGCGGAGGCAAGGGCTGTGGAAAGGCTGCGGCAGCAACAGGTCAGATACGGCACCTGTTGCACGGTCGAGGCCTCGAAGGCGCTGCTGCTTGCGTTCATAGGATGGCGAGGGATGACGTCTTCTCACGCGTGTTGCCAACCTCCGTTTGCAGATGCCAGACTTCACGCAGGCGGAGAGGATAGCCCCGCAAAGTCAAGGACAAAGGCCTGAAGCCCCAGTTGAGCAGGTCAAGCCGGCTCCAGTTGAGGCCTTGAACCAGGCGCAGCGGCAGCAGGGCAAGGCACTGGTTGACAGCCAGGGGGCATTGCTGGAATAAGCTGTCGTGGAACTGTTCAACCGGGATGGTTGTCACTGTGGAGGTGACGGGCCGAGGTGGTGCGCTGGGGCGCTCAACTCCCGCCGGACTGCAGGCTTGGGAAGCCCATGACACGCTACATTCAGTACCGTCTCCCTTGGATTGATGCGCGTTTGGGTTTACAGCCTCTCCGCCTATGTGTTCTCTTCTCGATGTCGTCGCGGTCACGAAGGGTGTTACGAACCCGCGGGTACTGGTGAGAAGGCCGGCCGTGTGTGCATCATGATGACGCAGCGCAGCGGTATCACTGGTGCCAGACCTTCCAAAGAGCATCCAACCATCCAACACACTATACGAACCGGGCTTTTAGAAAAGACCATATCCCTTGCAAAGAGCCCCATGCCCGCACTGCCACGGGTACCGACACCAGCCTTGCCATTGTCACCCCGGCCCTGCACAAGCTATGCCGCCCGCGCAAGAACAGAACAGAACCTCGACTGGAAGAAACATCCTGCGCCGCACACGGCAGCTCCTCGTATGCCCTTTTGCATGCCTATTTGCGTCAATCCACCGCGCGAGCAGAACCTCCCCGAAGCTCACTGGCGCCCAACGAGCTCGGCCAGCACGGCACCCAGCGTGCCGGCCGCCGGCCGACCAAAGTCCAGCCTGTCCGCGAGGTTCTGCAGCGCCTCCAGGTCCCAGCCGCCCGATTCCGTCGACTCCGAAGGCAGTCCGCCGGCCAGGAGGCTGCCGCCGGCGCTAAGGCTGCCCGCCATGGCCGCATTGCCGGTCATGAGCCCCTCATAGTGGTCCCGCACCGACGCCACCAGCGCCTGGATCTGTGCCGATGCCTCGCCCATGAGGCGCTGCAGGTCGTCAAGCGCGGCCGCCAGCTGCGCGGCGCGCTGCTGCTCCGCGACGATGTCCGCGGCGGCCACCTGAGCGCAGCGCCAGGCACGAGGGAAAGAGGCGTGAGGATGCGCTCACTTCACATTTGGGAGTGACTCCGACAACTCCGGTCGGCCCCCGTTGGCATGTCAGACAGCGGTATCGCTCGGCCCTGGTGGCGAATGCACGCACGCGCATACGTGTATGCTACGGCACGCGCTCATACCTGCGTTGCCTTGGATGAGGTCTCCAGGCCCGCCTGCAGGCGGTCCCACAGCGCCGTGATGTGGCGCGCGAAGCCCGCGGCGCTCTGCTGCAGCGTGGTCATGCAGCGCAGGGCACGCGGCTGGTCCAGCAGCAGGCCGGCGGCGGCGCGGCGCAGGAAGTCGCGGTGCATCTCTATGACCTGGTCCACGTCCGCCGCGCGCTGCTGCACGCCCTCCTCCAGGCAGTTCCACAGCGGCTCCAGCACGTCCTGCGTACCGTAGCTGCGCAGAGAATGGCAAACAGCAAGACAGCAACCGCCTTCAGCAAGCGATGCCAAGGCTTGCACAGTGCCCCAAGCAGGTCTGATGGGTAAATCGACCGGCTCCAGGCAACTGCACACCCGCGCAGATGGTATCGGAAATGCCGGGGTTGTGAAGATCCCATACGGAACGCAAAGGCGTGCAACCCAGGAATTGCGCAAGCCCAACCAGCCACATACCGCAACTACGAAGGCGTTCCGAATGCATGCTACGGGTCTCACGCAGACATTGCAAGGGAACCTTTCGGATTGCAATTGCAAGCACCTCAGCGCAAAAACCGCACAGGTCCCACGTCCCTCATCCTTACCGGAGCAGCTCCTGGATTGTGAAGTGCAGTTGGTGGCACAACGCGTGGGCCACGGCCATCTGCTTCCGGCGGCGGCTCGCCGCTTGCGGCGGAAGCGAGGTGCCTGCAGCGGGTCGGGATTGGCCATGATCAGATGCCGCAACACTTCGAACCCATAAGTAAAACCACATCCCTTACGCTATCGCCATCGTCCCTCTGACACCGATCGTGGATGCTTGACGACATCACATCATGCGCCCCACCTACGACCTCCCGCCCAATATCCAGCGTTCCGCGACGCACCCATTCTCTCCAGGCGCTTTGTGCCCTGAAGCAGCAGCCACGTGGCCTCTAGCTGCCGCTCCGCGCGCTTCAGGCCCCACAGGTGCTTGAACAGCAGCTGGTACTGCAGGAGCTCCTCAGCGCCCACCACCAGCGTGGCCGGCCAGCCCAACTTGAGGGTCGGCAGGAAGAGCTCCCAGCCGGGTAGGTCCTGGTCGCGCGGGCCCAGCAGGCGGCTGCCGCCCGGGGTCCGCGGCAGCGGCAGTGGCCGCCCGCCAGTGCCTTGTCCCCACGCCCCGGAGTGCGGGCCAGGCGTGCCGAACGGCGAGTCGGGGCCCTGGCGTGGTCGTCAAAGGGTCAAGCTGATGATTTGATCGTTGATCTACCCCCAATAGGCTACTGCATGAGGGGCTTTTACCACCTTCAGCACTTCAAGCAATCACGTGGCTGAGACAGTCCGTAGAGAGTTGTGATATGTGGTTGGACGCGAGGTGCGCTTATGGCACAGCTGTGCAGATTCTCGTCAACCCAGACACACGCTGTGCTGTCCCCTGCACACTTACCCCAGAGACTGACGCCGTCCTGCTCATGTCCGATCCCGCAGCCGATCCCACAGCTGCAACGATTGCGGCCGCCTTGGCCAGGGACTCCAGCGACCGGGGATCCATCTCGAAGCCCAGACTGTCAGCGTGTGGGTCGGACGCCGCCGAAGACATCTTGACCGCTGTGGATGGCGCATGGCGTTGGGGGATGAGGCAGGCTCATATGCGTCAGGCACGCAACAACTGCACCTCCATTGCCCAACAGGGGAGCGCACACAGCCGGAGCTGCCTGATTGATTGCCCGAATAACGTACATCCCGCCGGGTCCCTACGCAGCGCCCCGGCCGTGCGGTCGCTCACCCATCTCCAGCAGCGATTGCAGCCGGGTGCGGCTGATGGCCTTGGCGGGCTTGCACAGCTCCTCGTCCGCCACTTCCATGATGCTAACCAGCACGTCGCCCTGCACCCGAACACACAAACCTGGTTACATTGCTGGGGTGTGGGCTATTAGGCTACACGTCAACGTGATATGCGCGTGAACCAACATAAACGTCATCACACACTTTGCACGACACCCACATCCATCGCCGCGACGGACGTTCGAAGATACGGGCTTCACAGCATGCGCACTGGTGACAAGCGCAACAACGAGCCGGAAAGCCCTGGGTTGCTTTTCCACTTCAATCCCATCCCCTAGAAGCCCACCTGGTCCAACAGGAAGAAGTGCTTGATGGAGCGCAGCACAGCGAGCAAACCCGCCCCGCCGCCGCGGCCACCCGCGCCGCCGCCGCGGCCACCCGCGCCGACGCCGCGCAGCAGGAAACCCAGCAGCGCCGAGCTGGCGGCCCCGTGAGCGGCGCGGACGTGCTGTTGTAGGCCACCGGGGTTGGTCGGGTCGTACGTTAGCGGCGGCAGCGGGGCTGGCGGGGCCCCGACGGCCGCCGCGCTGGTCGATTGCGGAACGACGAGCTGTGCCACGGGCTGGCCGCACTCGCGTAGCACGTTTTGGTACTTGCCTGGGGATAGACGACAGGCAGGACACAGCCAAGATGATGTGTCTCATGCGAAGAATAAGGTTGCATGTGCCAAGTTAGATGGGTGACATTGCGTCGTCCTACAACTGGACAGTTGCGCGGGCGAGCAATGGCCAAGGACGCTTGGAAGCAACGCACATGCGGAACAACGACCAGGCGAGCGCATTGCGCTGGGGAGGCCGATGAGGCCCAAAAGAGAGGAAAGTTGCTGACGCTGGTGACGTCAGAAGACAGGGCATTCGGTGCGGAATGCGCTGCTGCTCGAGCGGACGCATTCAAAGCGCTTTGGGGCTGACCGCAGAGCCAGATCAATAGTCAGATCCAGCGCAATGCTCACAGGCAGCTTTCCTGGAGCTATACACCGCCAAACAGCATCTGTGTGCGCATCCCTACATTCGCCAAACCCACCAGTTCGTAGAATGAGCTCCTTGAGCGGCAGCATGAAGATGGGCACATCCAGCAATGGCGGTACGGAGACAGGGCCCGAAGCGTTGGCCGCCCCTCCGTTGGGACCCGGCGTCGACATGCCCACCTCGGTTTGGGTGCGAGCCTCCGATGGGGGCAGGTACCGCAGCGTATAGCGCCCCCGCCAGTACGACGAGGCGCGGCTGGCTGCGCCCGAATGGCTAGAGCCCCCCGCCAGCGCGTCGCGGCGCAGCGCCTGCACGACGGACCGAGCGGACATTCACACTGAGGCTTGACCGACTCGGTTTGGACAAATTAGACAGACAGGCAATACAGCCAACTGTGGTGGCAGCCGAATGATGCAAGAGCCCCACCAAACCGCAACCCGGAAAAGGAGCCCGACGAGGAGGGGCTGCGCATGCGAGAGCTGCCTCCACGACGCCTAAGGTCCAGGACCTCAATGCCTCACCGCGTCCTCTTGCACCATGAACTCGTGGTAAGGGTCGTCCAGAATGCCGTGCCGGAGCCAGCGCTCCAAACAGGCGCAGTAGGGCGCCGCCGCGGCGGTGAGCAGGTGGTGCAGCAGCGAGCGCCCCGGGCCGTTGCCCGCGCAGGCATTGTACCGCGTGTGAAGCAGGTTGAGAAGGCCTGAATAGGCAGGTGACAGGCCGAAGGGTCTGAGGGTTCGTGTTCTTGCCGACAGCGTGCTTAACGAGGTGCTGAGGGAGCTGAATCGGGGGATCTGTTACTGTGGGCCTGCCACCCGCGCCCTTTAGGCACGCCGCGGGGCCATCGCCCGGTCGCCTTCCCCTTCTGTCTGAGTGGAATACAGAAGCCGAGACACCCATTATATCCGTCCTCGGTAAACGTCCACTCCATAAAACCGCCACTAGCAGCACTGGCATACCGCTGCTGCAGCGGTACTCGGCAAATCCCAGGCGCAGACTTGCCCATGTGGGCCGAGCTCTAATGCCATCGCCTCCGCCAAAAGAGACGCAGGGCCGCACGCCGAAGCCGCGTCCGACGCATCGTCGAAACCCGTTGATTCACCTGCGGACGTCCGTTCCACGTTTGCGGCCTGCGCCGCGACGTCGGCCAGCACCGCGAGCGCCGCGGCGGGCTGCTGGCAGTAGAAGGTCAGCCGCGTCAGGTCCAGCGCGCCGCGGAGCATCTGGTTCTCCATCATCGCCACCATGACCTGGACAACAGATCAACGGGACACGTAGATGCCGAGAGGCAATGCGACATTAAACCACCGTGAAGCAGAAAAGGCGGCCAAGTCATAGCGTAGCTGTTTGTGCCAGAGCAAGGCCGCGTGGCAGCTGTCCTGAGGTGCTTGCCTGCACATGGCGCAGTTACTCTATGGCCAGGGACACCCCTGCGGTAACTTCTTTATTACCCCCAGCATTCTCTCCAAATGGGAGCTCAGCAGTTATAGCGCTGCCGCACCTGCCAGTCTTCCAGGTAGCTCCGCAAGGCGGCAGCCAATGCGTGGGTGACCGTCCTGCGTGCGCCAGCGTGCGGGCGAAGCCGGCGGCATGGTAACGGATCAGGGTGGAACAATCTGACTGAGGAAAATCCCGTATCAGAAGCCAAACGAGAAAGCGGCAGCATGTTTCCTGGCTTGACACCCGTCTCCCGGACGGCACCTCACCCGTAGCAGTGCGCCGACCGCGTCTCCACGAAGCGCTGCAGCGCCGCCACGTAGTCGCTGCGGGATGGCAACGCAGGGCACACATATTCAAGTCGCTGGAATTCAGACGCAGCAGCAGAATCCGGGCACTCGCCATACCTGGTACGCTGTGCTCACACCATTTTCCATACAATGCGCGCACGTAGCCCGAACGATATGCGCACACGTGGCCCCGACCAGAGTCTGGTCCGCACCCCTGACCCACCAGATGGGCAGCAGCGGCGCCACCCGCTCCCGGAGCGTCTCGTGCACCAGGTCCTCCCGAACCGCGAATTTGAGGCAGGGGCCCATGGGCGGCGACGCACCCGCGGCCGCAGGTGGCACCAGCCGCGGCCGGATGAGCTGGCTCGTTAGTCCAAGGAAGGCTTGGAGCAGGTCCGAGACCACTGCAGGGGAGGCATGCCAACATGGTTTCCATTATTGCCTTTTCCGACATGAGCACAACACGCGATTGCATCGAGAAAGTGGAATGAGGAAAGCCGGTATGGGCATGTGATTCGTGCATTAGCTTCCCTGCCTTCCACGCTTCCTTCGTCGCTTCCCTGCCCCGAACAAATGCATCCGTGCCTGGATCAAATGCACCAGATGATCTCAGTCCACGATGTCACAATGCGCGCCAGTCTGCGTTGAGTGATCACCTACCAGCGCGTTCCGAAAGCATCAGCTCCTGCGGTGTCACGTCGGCAGGATCGGGCCCCGCAGCTCCGCCCGGCATCGTCGCACCCCCGGATGCCGCGGCCTGCAGAGCAAGGCGTACCGTGCCGGACGGCAACGGCGTTACACCACTGCATTTTGATGCGCTGCAGATGGCCGCTACGCACTCCCGAGTTTGCTACCCCCAAGCACTGCGCCAAACGCACCACACGCCTGTACACTTACGGGTTGAGACAACGCTGAAGCATAGACACTGCACTGCACCCATCGCTGTGCGCTCGACGCTCGACCCAACTAGCGCAGCGGCCCTACACGCACTAGGACCGCGCAACGCAGAATCCAGCGCGCGACCGCGTGCTCTAAAAGAGCGCGCTGAACCCGGATGCTCCCTGGGGTTATGCGTGCCCCTGAGCAACGTAAAAGCTGGCTACGAATGGGCGCTCTCACGGCGAACGGAGCGAACTCTGCTAACACCCAAGCAGGCCACACGCCTCTCATGCCGAGCACATCAACGTCCCAGGGCGCCCGCCAAATGTTGCGCACCGTGATGAGGTCCAATCCTGAGAGGCTGGACCGCTGGTACGTCCAAGACGACAGCTCGCACAGGTAAATCAGCTCGGTCGGCCGCCTAGCCAGCGCCATCGCAACCGCGTTGGGGCTGAACAAGTCCCCGGGCTGCGGAACGGCTGGAACGGGGTGGTTGTAGCTGCTGCTGGCGGCGGTGCCGAGAGGCGTCCCCGACAGTCTCGGTGGCCCCAAGCCCACGCCGCGCTGCTGGGCTTGCTGTTGCTGCTGCTGGTGTTTCAGGCGCGCGGCCATGGTATCTGTCATGGCGGGGGTGTATGACTCCTTCTTCGCCAAAGCCAAAGGAGACATGGGCGACATGCTGACGTCCTGCATCATTGCAAAGGGTTTGGGGGAGTAGGACCTCATATTGAGGGAATGTTGCAGGGCCGTCAAGATAAGTTGCTGCTGCAATGAGAATGCCACTGCGTTAGCGTTGGCACACGCAAACACGATTTGCGTACCTGTGTGCCATAAATTGGATTGACAGCGGCCGTCGGGAAGGCAGCGGGCGGCTGCTGGTGCTGCATCCCCAACGCCTGCAGCTGTTGCGAGCTGGCCGGCACAGGTGTCTGCATCTGCGATGCATTCCATGGCTGGTTTGCGGGCGCCGGCTGCGACGCCGACGCTGGCCTCTGCTGCTGTGCCAGCGACTGCGCGCCTTGCGCAGTCCCGGCGCCAGACTGACGCGGTGCTGACGTCGGTCGCGTGGCTCCCGTCACAAGTGTCGACGCCGGGCCTTGCCCCGCACCGCCAGGCGCCGCAGCATTTGCACGTGGCCCGCCCTGCGAAGCGTTGCCCACTTGCCCGCCGCCCGAGAGCTTCGAAACGATCGAAGCGTGCCCATCGCGTGCGGCAGGCGGCGCAGCAGCGGCAGCACCGCCGGACTTGGCTAGTATTACGGTCGACGGGGCGCCATTGCTGCCGGGCCCGGTGTGCCACGGCGCTGCGCCGGGATGAGGCCCCGATGCAGACGGCGCCCCACCCGACGGCGTGCTGCTGGTGCTCACACCGGCACCCCGCGGCGTAGTGCTCGCTGATGCCGGTAGCGACGATGACTGGCCAGATGTACGAGGGGGGACGAGAATAGAGGGCGGGGCCCGCTGTGCGCTTGCAGGAGGAGCTGAAAAGTTCTGCGGCACGCCTCCTGTCTTCGCTGCCCCCGACGGCTGCTGGCCAGTGCCCTGGGTCGCGGCCACAGCGGAGCCCAGTGCTCTGCTTGCCAGCCCGGTTGCGCCCGGCGTTCCCTGGTTCCATAACCGGAGTCCCGCCACGAGCTCCTTGTGCCTACCTCTGCATATCTCCGGGAATACATTAAAAGTTATAATTCTAGAGCGTTGTAGTTGCAGAGGCAGACTCAAGGCACTCGCACAGAATTCTCGTCACCAACGAAACATTCCCGCGCAACGCACCCTGACTGCGGCCCCGCATCAGAGCCGGACGCAGGCGCATTTGCGCCTGCGTTAGCATCCTGAGCTAGTTGATCTCGCATCTGTTTGGGAGTTTAGCAGCCCGACAGTGCTTTGCGTCAGGTCAAGTTCAAATTGAAAGCAGCGCAGAGCGACATAACTAACCCACCCTTACAGCGCTGTCTATAACATCCGATTGCATATGACCCAGCTGCTTTGCGGCAGCCTCTCCTCCCGGCTTTGCGCTGCGATAGTTTGGAGCTGCACCTACACCCAGAAGGTCATCCTTCCCGTCTGGCCGGTGCATGACCACAGGAGTGCCATCTACGTCTGTAACCTAGTTCACTGGGAACCTGAGAGATACACAAACGCCAATTCCGATTTACCGGCAGTACGGTAAAACTTCATGCATGCTAAGGAAAAGAGTCAACGAAAAGAGATTCATGCAGAACAGTCAAGGCATCAGCAGTATCAGCCAAGAATGCGAACCGAGTTCCGCCTGATCCGCCTTAATAATTGTACGGCGAACTTTGACCGTCTTTGACTTTGGGCCGTGACGCTGTCGTGAAGACCACATGGCAAAGAGCTTGCGATCGATGCTTCCCGCCTATCCAGCTGAAGCTACTCCTGCGCTGGCTTACATGCACAGATGTCACGAAACTCTACGTGCGTGAACCACGTTGCCGGCGCTGCGCAGAGGGGTGCTGCGGGCGCTCCTTGGGTGCTGCGGTGCATTGCGTCGTGAGGCAGAGATGCGAAGCCAGGGCACAGACTAGTTCATCTCCCAAGGTTAACTCCATGAAACCCTTCGGCAACCGCAAGAACTCCCCTGAACCCCGCCGAAGTCCCGTGTGTCACATCCGCAGCCCCACGCCATTACACAACTGTACGAGTTAGTTCCTGTCCGTGTGTGTTCATAATATATGGGCTCCCTGGCACTTCCCGTTTACTCCTATTTCGGCCTGTGGTCTGCCCTTCCGAATTTTTTATGTGCGATTGCAGTCCGCGGCTTGCGATTGCAGTCCGCGGCTTGCTGCCAGTCCGCGGCTTGCTGCCAGATCCGTTAGTTGGTGCGCCATTTATGTGGGAGGCCAGCTGCCCGCTGCCATTGGGCGCCCCCGTAGCTGCTTCACCCTGGTCGCAGGCCCTTGTGTTTTTCCGCCACCAGTCGCGCTCATTCCTTTCTGGGTCGTCCGAAAGACAGCGGCCTGCGGCGCTGGTAGGGATTTCCGCGCCCTGCTCGCTTCCGGCACCCGGCACAGTGATCCGGACAGTTGGCCACCTGGCTCCATCTGTCAGAAGCTATGCGGCCCCCACACGCCCACTACAACTGGCAACCAACTGTTGCAGAGCACATCTCAATGATGATGCTGCAGCAGAGTGTGATGGCCGATGGCCCGGAAGAGCCCGGATGCCAGCTTTATTCCTGGCTCGGCGAAACCTTGCGTCGAGGCACTCGATTGCTTGCACTGCGTAAAATGAACGACGGAGTTTCACAAGCCCCGCTGACATGCCTACCGCCAGAATACTTGCCGTAAATCACTCGGGAGTGCTCCTGGTGGTGCTGCGCAGGGAAGGAAGGAACGAGGCACGGCGGCACGTCCGAGACCGGACATACGGTTACAGCCGTCCACGACCCCGCCGCCCCTCGATCTGCTCGCCACCACGGCCTAGCCTCGCAGGAATGTAGACGCGAACAGGCGCCGTCTCTTAACTCGTTTGCTTTGGTACTGTTTCGAGTCCGCTGAACTTTAATTTCTCTCTACCTTCCGCACCCAAACGAACCGTACCAAAGGCCAGCGCCAAGTCCACACCGACGTCGCTTCTTGGTCCGGCCGTTGGTACGCCAGCTACGCGGCGCCCGCGCATCTACTTGACTTAGTCGTCGGAACTAACCGTTCGCAGCACCCAACACTTCCGCGTTTTCCGCCGGCGCGTGCACGAGTGCTCGTCTCACAGCGGTAGTCAGCTTTAGTCGCAGCGCAGAGGCCTGGCTGCCTTGCCCCAGCGGCGCTTGCTCCTCAGTAACTGAGGCCGCGCAAGCTGCTGCCTCGATGGCTATCGACCGCGACCCGCCCGCGGCGTCCGAGCTGCCACTGCCGTTCATATCCCCACAGCTGCATTCGGGCCTCCCCGCCGCGCACTGCCTCCAGTCCACGGAGCTCCGGTAGGCATGGTGCCAGGCGCGGAACCCCGCCCCGGGGTCGTGGGCCCTCCGTCCCCAGGCTGCATAGCGTCCCTTCGGCGCCAGTCCTGTCCCTGCAAGTTGTTGCATGTATTGTGTTAAACGGCGATCGCTGTTGCTCTCAACATATCCTGCGGGTCGCGAGCCACTCCTTCTCGCGTACCCGCAGGATCCGTGCGTGCGTGCTCTGTGTGTGTGGATCTGCGTGCATACGTGCGTGCTGTGCGTGCTGTGCGTGCTGTGCGTGCTGTGCGTGCTGTGCGTGCTGTGCGTGCTGTGCGTGCTGTGCGTGCTGTGCGTGCTGTGCGTGCTGTGCGTGCTGTGCGTGCTGTGCGTGCTGTGCGTATCTGCGTAAGTCGCCCCGTCGCCGGCCGCACGCTGCCTGCCTAGTGCCTACCTGCCTACCTGCCTGCCCGCCCGGCCGCTCCCGCACAGCCGCCTCAAGGCCGAGTACCTCAAGCTGCGAGGCGACACCGCCCTCTCGGACGGCAACGCCCGCGATGCGCGCGCCTGGTATGGCGCGGCGCTGCGCGCGGTGCCGCCGTGCGCCGCCGCGGGCCTGCTGCGCCGGGCGCTGCGCGCCAACCGCTCCCTGGCGGCCATTCGCTCTGGTCGGGCTGCGGAGGCGCTGGCGGACGCTGCGGTGCTGACTTCGGAGCACCCTGGCTGGGCCAAGGGACACTACAGGGCGGGGCAAGCGCTGCTGGCGCTGCGGCGGCCGGAGGAGGCGGTGGCGGAGCTGGCGGCGGCGGCGCGCGTCGAGCCAGGTAGTGATATCTCATGGCCGTGTAGAGGTGGTGGTGGATTTATGAATTGATGAAGGGTTGGCGGAGAGGCGCTGGTATGGTGTGTCGCGCCGGGATGGCACGCGGGGGCGGGGGGCGGCGTGGGGGATGGCCGGCGGGGTTCGAGGGTGTGTGTGTGTGTGGAGAGGGGGTAGGGGTTGCTGCGTGTGTGCCTGAGGGTAATGCGTGGGGATGGGTGGGGGCCTTTGAGCAAGCCACGGCAGCAGACTGCCGGGGCAACCACGCACGCTGGCCGGACCCGCCATTTCTGTCGAGAACTCCACGTATGTATATGTGTTTATGTATGGAGTTCACGACCCACGGGAGATGGAGACCCGTGGCACTTGGTGCTGGACACGACCCCGTGTGTGCTTTGGGACCGTCCAGACCGCCTCGCCCTCACTGACCCACCCACCTTCTCGGCCCACCCCCCTTCCCGGCCCACCGGCCCACACACTAACCCACGCACTGACCCACGCACCGACACTGACCCGCGCACTGACCCACGCACTGACCCGCGCACTGACCCGCGCACTGACCCGCGCACTGACCCGCGCACTGACCCACGCACTGACCCGCCGGCTCCCTCACGTATCGTGTCACTCGCTGCAGGGAACCCGGAGGTCGAGCGGCTGTTGGAAGAGGCCGTTGGCGGTCTGACGCGGCCGCAGCTGGCGGAGGCGCTGCTCGCGCTGGCGCTGGAGCAGCCCCGGCCGCCGCCGCTGGCGGGATCGGTGCCGCAGCAGGGGCTGCTGGCGGAGGCGCCGACGCAGCCGCCGACTGCCGCGGTGGCATCTGCGGATGGGAGCTGTGGCGGGGGCGCTGTGCCGGCCGATGTACTGCAGGAGCTGCGAGAAGCTGCGTTCCTGGTGGTTCGGGACGCGGAGGAGGGCGGCCCGGGCTCCGGGGTGCTGCCGCCGATTGGTGAGCTGCATCTGCCGTACTGCCGTCGTACTGGTGGCGTGGGCGGGGCACAGTCGCTTGCTGCGTTCGCTGCAAGCCTGGCATGCCCGGCCGCGGCCCCGCCCCGTAGAGTTTTTCTCCTGGCTTGCTGGCCTGCTTCCAGGAGGCCCCAACGGCCCATCCAGCTAGCTTCCAGTACTGCTGCGGGTGCTGCCAGCCTGACAGTTCGCATATGTGTGCGGTTCCTTGGTAAGGTGCCCCTGTGTGTGCGTGCGTTGGGGTGGTGGTGTAACGCGGTCACGCACGGACCGACGCCGCCGGGGCGCACCGTATAACGTCGCAAGCGACACCCTACACACTACGCTTCCCGCGCCGCGCTTCGCAGCCCGCTTCCGTCCGCGAGCGCTGTATCGGCGCTGGGCCTCACGTCCGGCGGCCCCGGGATCCGCCAACCCCAAGTCCGGTGGCGGCGATGGCACGCCGTGCACCAGCAGCGGCAGCAGCAGCAGCGGCGGCAGCAGCGAGGGCGGAATGGAGAGACGGGTGGAGGGTTGGCTGCTGCTGGCGGCGCTGCTGCTGCGGGCGGGGCACTACGGGCCGTCGTTGACGCACGCGGCCGCAGCAGCCGCGGCGTTGCGGCGGGAGCTGTCTCAGCTGGCGGAGGGAAAGGTGAGACGCCGGGGGCGGGGGCGGGGGTGGGGGCGGGGGCGGGGGCGGGGGCTAGGAATGTATGAAGGCACCTCGCACCGCAGCGAGGGGAGAGGGAGAGCGGGCAGGCAGGGCATGGCGAAGACGAAGGAAGCGGGCCGCGCCCCCTCTCTAAAGGATCGGGGCGCCGTGCCCGTCGCTCTGGGGGCTGCGCTCACACCTCGTCTCGTCTCGTTGGCCGCGCGTGCAGGAGCAGCGCGGCGCGAGAGCCGCCCAGGCGGCAGCGGCACCGCAGCAGCGGCAGCAGCTCGGCGGGGATACGCCGAACCCCGAGGAGGTGTTGGATGCGATGGCCTGGTGCTGCTGCGTCTGCGGCGACGCCCTGCTGGCCAAGCCCCTTCCGCCGCCGCCGCAGCAGCAGCACCAGCAGCAGCGCAGCAGCGGCGGTGGCTTGCAGGATCTGGCGGCGGCGCTGGCCTGCTTTCAGGGCGCGCAGCGGCTGTGCCCCACCAGCCGAACCTACGTGGACCGCGTCAGGTGCGATCAACCCTGCGG
This sequence comes from Pleodorina starrii, assembly GCA_030267565.1. Lineage (NCBI taxonomy): Eukaryota > Viridiplantae > Chlorophyta > Chlorophyceae > Chlamydomonadales > Volvocaceae > Pleodorina > Pleodorina starrii. The sequence continues at coordinate 1,403,750 of BRXU01000027.1, forward strand.
ACACGCAACGAACCATCTAACACGACCCGCCAGCTGCGCGGGCACGCGGTGCCGTTACCCGTCCGTCCGACCTCCCGGGCGGCGCGGGCCCGGGCCCGGGCCGGGCCGGGCCGCGGGGGCCCACGGCAGGCTGACGGGGCGGTGTTCGATAGCCCCATGAGCGCGCGGACGCTCTTTGTACCTAACCGAGGGAATACACGCCGCGCGGCCTCGCATGCGCCCCCCTTGCCGCTGCCGCCGCTCCACCCCCCCACCTCCGCCTCCGCCCCCACCGCTGCGGATTCACATTTCTTACCCCTTTCCGCCCCCCCTCCGCCGCCGCGCGTGTGATGGTGTGCACACTCAGGTCCGCATGCGCCCGACTGGATGCCGACGCGTCCGCCCCCCGCCAGCCGGGTCCCCGCAGCCTGGCGGCGCTGCGGGCCCTTGGGCTGCTGCCCGACAGCCCCTCGGAGCGCCAGGTGGGGGTTGTGGGCGAGGAAACGAGCCGCAGCGGAGGAACCGAGGCGGTGGTGCGGGACGTGGCTTTAGGCAGGCGGGCGGGCGGGTGGGCGGGTGCCCGGGTGAAGGCACTGCAAGGATGCTGTGGGGAGGCGGTCCGCGGTTCGCGGTGGGCATGTCGGGGGGCCTATTCTATTGCCGGTTGGGCCTTGGGTGCTTGCTTGCCGGCATCGCTTCCGGGCTGGTGCGCAAAGGGTGCGCTGGCCAATGGACGTGTGGGGGGCATGCAGCTACGGGGTGGGGGATCGGGAGCCGGTCGAGGGGTTTTCGGCCCCCAGGTGGGAAGGACGAGTGTGGCCTGCGGTGTGCGAGGCGACTTGTTGCGCACATGTGTCCAGGGCCCAGCCCGCGCGTCTGCACACCAGGCTCCCTCTGTCCATGCCACCGGCGGTACCTCTGCCCACTATATTGACCGGCCATACCGTATGAGAAACACGCCTACGCGCGACATGTGAGCAGGTGTCGTACGAGGTAGAAGCGGTTCTGGTCTTCGTCCCCGGCGCCGTCACCTCCACCGCCACTGATGGCTCCCAGCTCCCGGACCACGGCACTCTGGCGCCGCCTGCCCCGGCGCCATCAGCAACCCAACCAGCCACCACCCAAATCACCACCGCCACCATCACCGCCACCGCCGCCGCCAACACCGCCGCCTGCCAACTGACCGGCCCCTCGCGGACGGCCTTCCGTGCGGCGGTGGCCAAGGCGGCGGGGGTGGCCCCGGGCGCAGTCCTGATCGAGCGGGTCCGGGCGCTCCCGCAACACCAACACCAATATCAACAGCAGCAGCCGCTACTGCAGCAACAGCAGCAACAGCAGCAGCAGCTGCAGCAGCGTCGGGAGGGTGGGCGCTTAGCAGCGCACCTCGCCGAGGTCGCCTCGGCGGGCGGCGGGCGCGGCGCAGAGGGGGCGTCATGCGGCGGCCTGGAGGTGTGGCTGACGGTGCGCCGGACGGCGGCCGCTGGGGTTATGGCGGGGCAGGGCCAGCAGGCGATGGCGAGGGATATGGTGGCTGCAGCGGGCGCCGGAGGCGCCACGTCGGCGGCGGAAGGAGCGGGAGGAGGGCACGGCGGCGGGGCGGCGGGCGCGGAGGCGGTGGCGCGAATGCTGCAGGTCGGCTGGGGTCACACGTGTGTGTATGTATGTATGCGTGTGTATGTGTGTTGCATGGTTGGGTATGTGTGTGTTACATGGTACGTTTCTGAACAACTGCGCATAGGTGGGGTTGTATAAAAAGGCCTACAAGCGGGCACAGTAGTGCTCGATTTGGTGGGGGTACGGGTCACGAGTAGAGCCTCGTAGAGGCACGACGCAATCAGGCTCTTGCCCTCTCAGATGGCCTCATGCGAATCTTGGACCCAGTCATGCCGCCTGCACACAACCGCCACGCCAGCCACACGTGGCGATTTCCCGAAATTACCATCTTACCCGGGCTGGTCACCCAGGCTCACAGTCGAGTCCCTTCACTCGGTGCCTGACACACTCCCGCTTGTTGGTCGGCATTGCTGGGCCTCGTTCGCCCACGTCGCCTCCGTTCCAGCGCTGCGGTACCCACCCCTACCCCGGTACCTCCCCACCGCAGGACCCGCAGGGGCCCCTCGTCCAGGAGCTACAGTCCCTGGTGGGGGCCTCCCTGGACGTCCGCCGCAGCGCCACACGAGTGCGGGCCACCGCCACCCGCACGGGCCCCGCTGGACCCACCGCTGCTGCCGGCGCTGCAGGGGCCGCGGCGCAGGAGGTGGCGACAGCCGGGGGCCGCGACCGCGCCGACGGAGTGGCCGGACCGGACAGGGACCAGGACCGGGAGGTGTTGGAGCAGCGCGGCGGCGGGATCGCTGTGCTGCCGGTGCGTCGGACGTCCGTGTGTGCCTGTGTGTGTATGTGTGTTGGTGGTGGGGGGCGCCGGGCTCTGCAGTCTGCGTTGGCTGGACCAGCCCCCAATACCGGATTACCGGTACCCACAAGCGTCGCACCTTCACCATCGGGGATGCATCGTCATGTTCATCCGGCGTGGATTGCCCCGGACCAACGGCCTCCCCGCAATCCCTGGAGTGCTCCGACACGCCGCGCCTTGTTAGGTCCATTTTCGCACCACCCCCGCGCGTGCCCGGACGGCACCACCCGACCACGCCCCCCGCGGCCCCCCGCCACCTCGTCTCACCTCGCCCGCCACTACACCTCCCCCGCAACTGACTCAATGCCGAGTGCACCCGCGCTCCGCACGCTCCGCCGCCGCTCCCGCACATATCAAAATCACCGTTCAAGGGCTCCGGCCCACTGCCCATCCTTGCTGCACTCCCCCCGCAGACCGGTAAGTATTGCTGGATTCCGGGTCCGTTCGCTAACGCCGTCTCCGTCCCTTCGCTGCGGTATCTTTTTTCCCCCGCAGACCGCCCCCGCCGGGCTGCTGGCGCTGCCCTTCCAGCGCTACCGACTGGTCAACGCGTGGGGGCGGCCCGTGGAGCGGCGCCGGCGGCATCCCTTCGGCCTCACTCGGGCCCTGTACGACGCTTCGGAGCTGCCGCCCAGCCTGGCGGGCGACAGTGCGGTGTGGGCGGAGCCTGTGGGCCCCCCCCTGGAGTTGGGTTCCTTCCGGTGGCGACAGAGCGCGGGGGAGGTGCACATTATGGCGACGCGGGTGAGGCTGCGAGGCGGTGGCTTGTGAGGTCTCTGAGCCCCTCTGCTGCGCGCAGTGGTGCCTGCACGAGGGAGGGCTGAAGGGATGAAGGGGTGGATGGGTGGCAGGGTGGCAGGGAGAGGTGCGGAAGAGCGTGGCACGCACAGGGCCCCCCGGGGTCCGCTTCGCTGCGCAATCTGAGCTCTCCCATTAGCCCTCCTCACGTTGACGTTAACTGTGGAGCAGTACTTTGTTGAAACCTTTCGTAAGCACTGAAAGCAAGCACCCCGACCGAGCGACCGTGCTGCCGCCCACCGCCCCTTCCCCCCCCCCTGCAGGTCCCCCCCGGCCTGGCCACCCAAGATCTGCTGGTGGAGGTGCGGCCGCGCAGCCTGCGGATCGCGAACCGTTCCTCGGGTGAGGTGTACCTGTACGGCACCCTCGAGGCCGTCATACTCACGGACCAAACCACGTGGACCCACCACCGGGACGCGCCGCGGCCGCTGCCGTCGCTGCCGCCGGGCTCGGAATCGGGCTCGGAATCGGGCGGCGGTGGCAGCGGCGGTGGCGGCGGCGGCCCGAGCGGGGAGGAGGGCTGTGTGGCGGCGGTGGTGGTGACGCTGGTCAAGATGCGGCCTGCAGAGGGTGCGGCCAGTGAGGGATGGTGGTCGCGCTGCCTGGAGGGGGCGCCGGCGGTGGCGTGGGAGGAGGTTTCGGAGCGAGACTACAGCACGCTGCCGGCGGAGCAGCTGCAGGAGCTGAGGCGGCAGCAGGCGAGGATGGACGCGCAGGCTCGAGAGGGCGCGGCGTCGGAGGCGGAGGCGGAGGCGGGGGCGGGGGCGGGAGAGGAGGGTTCGGGTGATGAGGAGGAAAGCTGAGCTGGATGGCGGTGGGGGGGACTGAGTGCGATTTCCGCAGTGTCAGGTGCGATATGCACCGTAGCGGGCTTCGGACCTTTCAAAGGCGGTAGAGCCTGCGGGGTAATGTGTGTGTTTGTGTGTGTGTGGGGGGGGGAGGAGATAGTTAGGTGAAGGGCTACAGATGGGAGAGGTCAGGTCGGCGGCTGTGCGCTCTTCGCGGCATCTTTTGGGGTGCGAGCTGGAGGAGCTCGTGGGCAGCTACTGGGTATGTTGAAGGGTACTAGGGTATGGTGGGGTTTCTTGGTGGAGATCTTGGGGAGACGGACTTTGCGACAAACACGAAGTCCCAAGCGGCAGCTGGCTTCCTTCCTCGTCGCGCAAGGAAACGTCCGTCACGACATCCGTGTCCGCGGTGCCCGTTGCGAAGCACTGCTGAGCTGTTCCGACAGGGACGCATGCGCGTGGGTGTGTCGGAGCGGGACAACAGTGCACGGGTGGACACAGCCGGATGCCTCCTGTTAGGGCAACTGGTATTGTTGTCGTACCGGCTCCACCTGTTTTGTCGTATATTACGGCATCCGTTGGGCGTTCGGGAAGGATACGTGTATGCACGCTGAGGGCGGCCAGCGCATCCAGATATGCATTACGGCACACGAGTGTGTGTCCAGGCGCACGGCAATGAAGTACTTAGCCGTACACGCGTTACCCGAGAAGCGAGCTAATCGTACGCACCTGCGGGCCTCACCCATCGCTCCCAAGCCCCTCCCCTGGAGTTCGCAGTGTCAGCCTCCCGCGCAATATAAATGAATCGATTTACAGTCGAGCCACAATATCGCCGCAGTATCTATTTATCTACCTATCTATCAAGTATCTACTTCCCTGACTATCTATTCGAATGCACCCATGCGCGGTATGATCCCCTGTGTGCCTGTGGCCGCCAGTCTCCCCCTTCACGCCCTCCCAGAGCATTATGTACTCGGGGGAGCCGTAACACCGCCCCCTTCCCTGCCCGGGTGCGAAAGGCGAAAATGTGGTGGGGGCGATCCAAGGGTGTGGGGGAATGTGGAGGTGGTTTGCCACACCGGTCGGCGACACCGGCACTCAGACACGACGCGCCTAGGCAAAAGAGCCAGGGAGGGGCAGGGTGAGAGGGTGGGGGTGACAGGCGAGGTGGGGGGATCAACCAGCTGGGCGAGGCAACCAGCTGGGGGAGGTGCAGTGAACCGGACACCGGAGGAGCGTGCGGCACTGGCCGGCGTGCATGGAAGTGGCCTGGGTCGCTGGGTGCACGGACCGGTGCGTCGCACAGCGGTCGGTGGGGGGGAGGGTGATGGAGCCTGTAGTGCGTCGAGTGGATGAGCGTTGATCGGGCCTTATAACGGGCGTCGGCATTAGCGTTAGCGTCAGCGCGGATGGTGCGCTGCGGTGAGCCGCGGACGACCCCCAGCCCCGAGGCTGTCCCGTGGGAGCGGCCGGGAGCTATTCACGGAACGGCTACAGCTTCGCAGTGCAAAAGCACGTGCGTCCACGGCCCGCTGTTGCAGTGAGGTATCACACGTGGACTTTCATTTAATATAACCATGTCTTATTGCGCTGGAGTGAATTTCTTGCAGCGTTGTTAAGGTAGGACAGCAGTTAGGGCTGTCAGGAACGGGTACGGCGCTGCATTTGCGCCTGTCCAGTTCTGCTAGCTGAGGACGTCGAACGTTCGCTGCCCGACATGAAGTTCCTTGACAACCTGCGCAACCTATTGATGTTCACCACGCCAAGACTGCACACAAACCTCATAACATCGACTACGCCGAAAGCTTACCTAACCACCGTCTTGCACCCTATCGTGGTGCCATGGAACTTGCACAGAGAACCAGATCCACATTATACATGTCGACTGCGTAGTCTAAGTAGTATTAATATTCTCCTTGATCGTGGAAGGCGGCTTTGGCCATCATGGCCGCATTGCAACTTCCTCAGGAGACGGCTTCCCTTGATGTCTCCAAGGGACTCACACCACATTATTACTTTAACTTTGGGTAAGCACCTGGCCTAGCTGCTGCAGACCTGGGGATTTCACGGCCCGTGATGTTCCAAGTGATGGAAGATGAAAGGGACACTCTGCTCCTGCGCCGCAGCGAGCAAGTTCCTAAGACGTAACACTCATATACTATATACTATGAATGATTGCTTAAATCGCCGGCTACTCTCTTTTAACCGGGTCACAGTCGCTTGCGGGTTGCCTTTCGAGACTCGATCCAGATCAGAATCGAAAACGAAATTGTGTATAACGTTTACGTTTTATATTTATTTTACACGCTGCCCTGCAGAGTGTACCTACAGGTGGTCGGCGAACGACGCAGCACGCGTGCAGAGGAGCGAGTGCTGCATTTTGACTTCAATTTTGCCGCATTAAAACTGCTCCTTAAAGAGAGCCTCAAGCTCACAATAAAATTAGATATTATAAATCAGATTATCTTCGATGAAAGCGAACCCCGGACCGTGCTCATATCCTGCCATGACGACCGCCGATACCTGCTGGATTTCCAGAATGCTGAAGAAAACCTGTTGTTCCGGTGAGCAGCTACATATGGAAATGTTTATCTAATATCTTGCCTGCAAATGACCCACGGGACCATGCACGTAGATAGCTGCAATCCGTACCGTGCCGCTTACTGACTTTTTCCTGTGGAACAATTTTTCAGGACCGCCTATGCAGCTTTCCTTGAAAGCTCGTTCGACGTTAGCAAGTAAGTGTCGGATTGTGCGCAATCTGAACAGCCTGAGCCGAACCCGAACACCAAAGGGGGCCGCCCGCCATGCACTCACCCCCGCCGGCCACACTCGCCGGCTCCACGCATAGGCGCATTAGCCGCCTGTAGCTGAAATTCAAGCTATTCAAGTTTTCCCCATCTGGCAAGGGGCAAGATACTGCTACTGCGGGGATGTACGGAAGAATCTGGGGGCACAAGCCTACAGTACTTCCTACGCCGGCTTTTGCGAACTGCCCGCGCCCGCCCGCCATTGTCTGGACCGCCCACAAACGGCCATTTCCCTGATCGCCCGCGTGACATCACCCTCCTCCTCTCCCTCCTCCTCCTCCTCTTCCTCCTCCCTTCAGGTTTAACCGCACCCTGCTCCTGAAAGGGTCCGTGAGCAAGAAGAGCATCTCCAAGTATAAGGACAGATACCTGGTGAGTGGCAGGAGTGCGGGCTGTGACCGGAATGGGCCCACACACGGGCACATGGGCACTTACAAGCCTATAGAACTGCGCCGAGAACGGAACACGAGACAGCTGAGAACCCCCGGTGTCCCTCGTTGGACCGTGCGCCTGTCTGCCGCCTGTGGCCGCAGATCCTGGTGCCCCGCAAGCTCTTCATCCTCTCCTCCAAAACTTCCGTCTACCCGCGATCTGTCCTGTCTCTGCTGGATGCAAATCCCCGGTAAGCAAGGCTCGGGCTGGCCAGGTAGCGTGTGCTGCCATGCAGCCAGGGGGTCTGGGACCCCGGCATGGCGAAGATGCGACCGCCTCCACACCCGTGTGCGTCCCCTCGCCGCCGCATGTGGTGCCGATCACCCCTAGAAGCCGCGCATCTGTCCATGCATGATACCGGTACACCCTATTATCATTATTATTATTATTATTATTATTATTATTATTATTATTATTATTATTATTATTATTATTATTATTATTATTATTATTATTATTATTATTATTATTATTATTATTATTATTATTATTATTATTATTATTATTATTATTATTATTATTATTATTATTATTATTATTATTATTATTATTATTATTATTATTATTATTATTATTATTATTATTATTATTATTATTATTATTATTATTATTATTATCATTATTATTATTATTATTATTATTATTATTATTATTATTATTATTATTATTATTATTATTATTATTATTATTATTATTATTATTATTATTATCATTATTATTATTATTATTATTATTATCATTATTATTATTATTATTATTGTCATTATTATTATTATTGTTATTATTATTATTATTATTATTATTATTACTTATTATTATTACTTATTTTCGCCGACCGCGCTATGAAACGATGCGTGAGTAGTGGAGAGGCACTCGGCGGCACGTCAGGTCAGCATCGGCGTCAGATGTGCGGATAGGTGGCCCTTTTGGGTCCCATCACAGTAAAACTGGTCCCGTCGCGCATGCGCGGCGAGCGTGGCAGATCCTGGCAGACTCATCGTTGCGGACAGCGGCTTTTTGCCCTGTTGTGATCTTTGGATTGGCTGCGGCAGCTTGCAGCGGCCGGGGAGGAAGGGCCTGGCCGCGGGGGTGGGGGGGTTGCCGTGTCGGCGGGCGCCGGCCCAACACAAACACACTGTGCCACCGAGCCACGCTCGCTGCCCCGACGAACGGCAGGTACGACGAGGCCCGCGGCACCGTACACCTTGACGTACTCGGCAAGGAGTACGTGTTCAAGGGGGGCGGCAAGGAGGAGTCCCACGAGTGGTTCGTAATGCTGGCGCACGCCTGCGGACTCCCGTAAGTACGGCATGTACGGCTTAGTATGGGCTCTTAAGTATGGGCTCCTTTCACAACGCCTCGTATCCGAGCTCTGTGAAGCTTTGCCCCTTCCGCCGGGGGCCGCTGCGGAGTCCTTCCTGATTGTGGTCCAGTCACATGAAGACAGGGACACAGCGGCTGCAGCGACCCAATGGGTCACCACTCACCAGTGACGAAAAGTGGGTGTGCTTGCAGTCAAATGTACGGCATCATGGACGCGTGCGTGCATGTGGCTCCGCAACCCAGCACAGAGCAGCGCCCCCCTTCTAGCTGCGGTCCGCCTAGGCCTCCGCTAACAGCAGCGAGGATTACGCCACGACCGCTTCGGCGACCTGTTACCATATACCATGTACCATGCCCACAAACACGCAGTACTAAAGATGGCTGCTGGCTGGGAGCCGTCGTCCGTATCGCGGGGTCCGTATCACCCGCCACCGTTGCCTCCCTCCGTTCCGTAGCCGTGCCTCGAAATTTTGTTTGTCCTCTTGATTGGATATTGAATGACCTGACGAATCTGACGGCCGCCGGATAGGCTTCGCCGCTTGTTCCGCCGTTGACGGCAGGCACCGAGCCGCATATCCGCAGTTGAGCGCTCAGACGCATGCCCCATGGCCCCTGTGCCGCCCCTTGCCGCCCCCATCGCGCGCCCGCAGGCCCTTGTTTCTGGAGGAGGACTTCGGCGAGGGAGGCGGAGGCAGCTTCGGCGGCCTGGCGTCGCCCGGGATGCTGTCGGGCCTGACACCCGCCGCCAGCGTGCAGCCGGACGCGGCGCAGGCAGCGTTCCCCGAGCAGCCGTCCCTCCCTCAGGCCCGCCCCCACCCGCGCATGTCCGTTCAGCAACATCAACAACAGCACCAGCACCAACAGCAGCAACATGACCTCCAACAGCAACAACAACAGCTTCCTAATCCACAGCAGGACAGCCACAGCCACGCCGGCGGCGGCGGCGGCAACAGCGGTGCCTATGACCCACGGGTCGGTGGGCACGCCGACGGCACCGCGTCGGACACCGGCTCAGCACGGACGGGCTACAGTCGCTACACCTCCGCCGGCTCGGGCGCGGTCGCCAACGCCAACGGCAGCGGCGGCGGCGGCAGCGGCACCGTCGGCGGCAGCGGCAGCGGAGGCACCGCCGGCGGCAGCGGCGGGACGGGCAGCCCCTACGCGGCAGCGCCCAGCGCCAGGACGACCCGGGTGCAGAGCACGCCGGTGACGACGCAGCGGCCCACGGGGTCCGTTCCGCTGCCGTCGGGCTCGGCCGCGGAAGAGCCGGAGGCCCTTCGACAGCGGGGCGCGAGGTCCCAAAGCGCCGCAACCTGGCTCCCGCCCGGCGGCGCCGCAGGTGAGGTGCAGGGCACGGCGGCAGCGGCGGCGGCAGCGGCAGGCGTGTTTGGCAGCGGCGGCGGCGGCGGCGCCGCCGCCGCGCCGCCACCGCACCTGCGCAACCCCAGCGCGTCGCCTGGCCGCAGCGTGCGGAGCGGCAGTTTGCCGGGGCCGCTGGCGGCGCGCGCGGGGCTGGCCCGGGGCGCCCGCAGCGGCAGCCTGCCGGGGCCCTTGAACTTCCGACATCCGGCAGTGGACGTGACCTACCGCTTCGAGGTGAGAGGGGAGGGGGGGTGGAGGGACAGGTGAGGGGGGTCGGAGGTGGAAGGACAGGGGAAGCCGGGGGGGCAAGGGGTGGCGCGTGCCGCACTAGCACCACTCCCCCCCACCACAACAACAACAAAATTAAACGCAATCCCTTCCTCCGTTGTTCCTCCACCCAACCCACCCTGATCTGCAACCAGGGCGTAGACAGCAGCCAGGCCCCGGCCGCCGCGAGCCGGATGAAGCCCACGCAAACGACGGCCCAGAACGTCTTCCGCACCAATCGGTCCGACTCAGCCTCCTGGCTCACAGACACCTCGCCCGCGGCCGCCGCCATGCCACCCACCCATCAGCTCCCTCCACCTCCACCAGGCCATCCCCAGCAGCCAGCCGCCGACCCGACACTGTACTACAACGGTGTCGGCGGCGACGAGCTGTCAGGCCGGGCGTTCGACGGCGGCGCGCACCCGCCCGACGGCGACGGCGGCCCTGCGGGGCATTACCCAGAGGGGGACCTGGGAGGCGAGGAGATCCAGGAGGAGCCGTTTGAGGAGGAGGGTGACGGCGACGGGGAGGAGGACGAGGAGGAGTACGGCGGCGGCGGGAGGCGGGAGTGGCCGCGGGCGGCGGCCGACAGGGAGGCACCGCAGCGAGGTGGTGGCGGCGGTGGCGGCGGCGGGGCTGCGTCCCGGGGGGCCGGACGCAGGGAGATGGCGAGGAGCAGGCCGCCGCGCCGGCAGGCGGGTAAGTGCGTGAGTGCGTTAGTGCGTGTGTGCCTGCGTGTGTGTATGTGTGTGTGTTTTGGGGGGAGGGGTATGAGATGACACCGCAGCGGAGGGACGGGGTTCGGGGGAGGGCTGACGTGCCGGCGGTGGTGGCGCCGGGCCTGCTAGCAGTGCACATTTGCGCTGGGACTGAGGCTGAGGCCCCTCCAGCACTGCCAGCGCAGTCTTTCATCCAGCCCTTGTGAGGATAGGTGGCCGGTTGGGGGGCGGGGGAGGGGGCCGGGGGAGGGAGGCGGGCCGCGTGGACGCCGAAAGGGTTTCCCGAAAGGGGTTGCAGGGTTACGAGGGCGGCCGGGTGTGTGTGGTGACGGGGATAGGAGCATACGGGGTACGGGCGACCAGAGCTAGCGTCTCCGATCCCCTGCCTTGCCGCCCCGCCCTTCACACACCCACCATTCCCTGCGACCTCGCAGTAGGTGTGTACAACGACGGCGAGTACGGCAGCCCCCCCAGCTCTCCGTCAAGCACGCCGCCCCGGCACAGGCGGGGCAGCCGTCCTACGCCCGCGTCTGTGCCCGCCTTACAGCCGCCGCCGCCGCCAGAACGTTCCAATTTCACGGTCAACGGCAACGGTAACGGTAACGGTAACATTAACGGTCTGACGCGACATGCCAGCCCCGCCATGCCACGACATCACCATAAGCTCTCCCTGCCGACCGTGTACGAGGCCGAAAGCGCTGACGGCGAGATGCCCGCTGCCGCCGCCGCCGCTGTCGCCGGCGGCGGCGGCGGCGGCGCCGGGATCGGCAGATTCGGCGGCAGCATAGCCGCCTGGCAGTCTCCGCAGTCACTTCAAAACCCGCCGCAGCCACCGGCGGCGGCGCCGCCGCCTCCGCCGCCCGCCCTTAAGGGGCCCTCAGCCTCCCTGACGTCATTTCCATCATCTTCATCCGCCGCGGAAGCAGCCTCAGCGGCATCAGCGGCGGCAGCGCCAGCGCCAGAGGCGGCAGCGCGTGTTGCAGAACCTGGCCGGCGGCGGATGCACTCCGCGCCCGCGGCGGCGGCGACGGCGGCGGCGCAGCCGCCGGCGTCGTTGCTACAGACGCCGGACGCTTATGCCCTGCTTGCCGATATCCAGGCGAGGCTTCGGAGCCTGTCGGCGGATTCTCAGCCGGTTTCGGAGGCGATGGCGACGCCGTTCGTGGGTGACGTGGCGGCGCGCAGCGCCGCGAGCCGCGGCGGCCCTCCCGCCGCAGCCGGCGGCGGCGGCGGCGGCCAGTCAGTCCTGCGGCCGCCGCCGCAACACCTGCAGCAGCAGCGGCAGCAGGCGATGGCGATGGCGGCGGACGGGAGGACGCCGTTCTTGCACAGGAATGCGTCCGCCGCGGCGGCGGCGGCGGCGGCGGCGCCGTACCAGTACCTCAACCCGACGGGCGTGGCGGGCGCCAATGATTGGCTGCAGGGGCGAGATGTGCTGCCACCATCGCCGCTGCTGACAGCTACCCCCCACGCGGAGGAGGAGGAGGGCGACGGGGGTCGGCACGGCGTGTCGTGGCAGCCGCCGGGCGTGTATGTACGGGAGCCGAGCCGCGGCCAGGCGTCACGGGCTCGGTGTGAGGTGAACGGCACGCCGTGCATGCGCCCGTCGGTGATCCAGAGCCACACCAGGTGAGTACGGTAATGCTTTGTGGGTGGGTGTGGGTATGGGTGGTGTGGGTATGGGTGGGTGGGTGTGGGTGGGTGGGTGTGGGTCGGTGTGGATAGGGGCTGGACGGCACTGGGGGCCACTTGCGCTCCAGAGCTCCAGCCACCCTAATGCCGCCACCGTCCAAGGCCCCCCACGCCTCACTCCTCACTCCCTGCCGCCCTCGCCCTCCTTTGCCCCTTCGCCCCTTCAGGTACCTTCGGAGCCGCACCGAAACCACCAGCACCACCAGCACCACCCCCCAGCAGACTCCACCGCCGCAGCAGCCCCAGCAGCAGCAGCAGCAGCAGCAGCAGCAGCGGCAGCAGCGGCCACTCCCCGCCGCCGCCTCCAGCCACGCCCCCGCCTCCGAGCCGCTTCAGGCCCACCGCCGCTCGCTGCAGCTGCTGCAATGGACCCAAGCCAACTACGAATCCCTGCTGCGCGACCCTCGAAACATGGAGCCCCAGATCCTGTTCCTCGCATCGGCGGCGCCAGCGGCGGGGCAGGAGCCCGACAGGGCCGGGGCCAGGGGCACGAAAGGAGGGCCGCGGGAAAGCAGGCGAGGCGAGCAGGGGGGCAGGGCCGGGGCCGGCGGTGGCGGCGGCGGCGGCGGCGCCTGGGCTCATCAACACGGGAAAAGCAAGGCGGAGGCGCTGCAGGAGCGCGTCGCGGCCGCGCAGCGGGAGTGGCTGCAGGCACGGGCCGGGGAGCCGTCCCTGCGTTGGACTCCGGCCGCCCAGCCGCGCCGGCAGGCGGAGCTTGATGAGGTGGCGCAGCAGAGGGAGCGGCGGCAGGGGCGGCAGCGCATGGAGTACGGAGTACGGGAGTACGGAGTACGGGATTCGGGCGCTGCGGAGGCCAGGGAGGGGGGCCGGGTGGCTAAGGACGGGGCGCGGAGAGGCGAGGGCGAGGGCGGGGGGGCGGGGGGCGGGGGCGGGGTGTACAAACCCGGCACGCCTAGCAGGCCGGCAGGCAGCTGGCGCCGGCGCGGCGGGGATGGCAGCGACGGAAGTAACGGTGAGGATTATGACGGCGGCAGCGGCGATGGGGATGGCGGGTACGGGGATGGCGGCGGCGGCGGACGCGGTCGCGTGCGGCCGCAGGCGGGTTCACGGCCGCAGCGGCTGCATGGGGCGGAGGGAGGACGTCGTCGCGGGCAGGGTGGCCGGGGACGGGACGACACCGAGGGTGACTGGGACAGCGACGACGACGGCGGCGGCGGCGGCGGTGGTGAGGAGGCCGACGACGAGTCACAGCGGCATTGGGAGTCGGAGGGCGAGGCGCGGATCGCCGGACAAGGGCGGGTACGTGGGGGGCGTCCGCGATCGGCAGCAGCGCCCAACACCAAGGCGGCGGCGGCGGCGACGGCGAGGCGCAGCGGCGGCTGCCGGCGGCGCCGACGCAGCTCCGCAACCGCCTCGTCTGGGCTCTCCGAAACCGCCTCTGAGCTGTCTGAGCCGTGCGGCGACGCCGCCGCGGTGTCGTACCGGGACCCTGCAGGGACGGGTCGCCGCCGCTTCGTCTCGCCATCACCGCCGACGCGACGCGACGGGGCGGCAGTCGTTACCGCAGCCCGCGGCCAGCGAGGGGAGCGGCGCCTGGACGAGCGCGGCGCCAGGACGTACGGCAGACGTGCGCGCGGCGACTCCTCACCGCCTTCGGGTGACGACGAAGACCACTACGATGAGGACGACGAGTACGACGTTGACGACGGTGCGGTACGGGGTGGTGCCCGAGGCCGTGGACGTTGGACGAGCCGACTGGACGAGCAGGACGTGTCGGACGACGCCACCATCCCGCGGACAGAGCGGCGGCGGCCTGCGGCGCGGTCCGGCGGCAATCACCATAACTGCAATGAGCGGTACGACAGTCCTCCCTCCCGCGGCGGGCCAAGTACGGCAATGGAGGACGGCGACCTCCATGGGGACCGCAGGGCAGCGGTGCAGCGGCAGCGGCAGCGGGAGCCGCCACCCTCCACGCCGTCGCCGCGGAGCGGCGCCCGGCGACAGCACAGCCCGAGCCCGCTTGCTGGCGGCGGTCTGTCGGTTGCTGCTGCTGCTGCTGCTGCTGCTGCTGCTGCTGCTGCTGCTGCTGCTGCTGCTGCTGCAACTCCAGCCTCCGCGAATGCCGCCGCCGTGGAGGGTGGCCGGGGGCGCGGCAGCAGCGGCCGTGCCGTCGCCGCATCCGTCAGCAGCCGCCACACGCCGCTCCCCCAGAATCGCACGACCACCACCGTCGCCGCTGACCGCGCCGCCGCCGGCGCCGCCGCCGGCGCCGCCGCCGGCCGCGTCAGCGGCGGCGACAGGCCGCGCCAGCGCCACCAGCACCCGCCGCGCCGCTCTCTGTCCGGCTCAAGCGAATGCGACTCCATCGCCATCTCCGCTTGCTCCGGAACCACCACCGCCGCCGCCTCCCGGACCGTCGGCTCCAGCGGCGGCCAGGCCGGCAGCCTCCGGGCCCGTGCTAGCGGAGACGGCGACGAGGAGCCGGGGGAAGAGGGCTGCGGCTACAGCCCTCGGACGCCCCTGGCGCACCGCCAAAGCGAGCAGCGGCAGCAGCAACAGCAGCGGCAGCAGCAACAGCAGCGGCAGCAGCAACAGCAGGGCGAGCCGTCGCAGCGGCATCGACAGGCGTACCAGCAGCCGCAGCAGCGCGAGCAACGCCGGGGCTTTGGGGGAGGGGGAGGAGGGGGAGGAGGAGGGGGCCCGGCAGGGGGTGGGGCTGAGCTGCCGGTCGGCGGCGGCAGCGGACGGCGCGGTGGCGGAGGTGGTGGTAGCGGAGGTGGTGGTAGCGGAGGTGGTGGCGGAGGCGGAGGCGGGGAGGCGCTCCATTCGCATGCCTCGCTCAGCGGCTTTTCCTGGTTGGCGCCGCCGCCGCATTCGGACACGGGGCCCGCGACGAGGACGCCGGTGGCGGTGGCGGCGGCGGTGGTGGCGTCTGGCGGCGAGCTGGTGCCGGCGGGCGCCGGGTGAGGCACGCCGCGAATGAGCACAGCCGCCAAGGGTTCTGTGTGTGTGTGTGCGCAGCTTTGTGCGCGGAAAGACTTGCATGCATGCATGCATTAATGCATGCATGTGTGGAGGAGGCGCCAAGAGGTCGCTGTCGAGGGGCACTGCATTCCGCGCTCCTGCCCATGGGTGTCCTCTGACCTCCTACACTCCTAGGCCCGGGCAAGGCCACCTGCCCCCACACTTCACTTTGCTTCTTCATCTGCATCCCCTGCGCCACCCACCCCACCCCGTTCCGCCCCGCCCCATCCCCCGCTCCCCTTCGCTGCATCACCGCCCCCGCCCCCGCAGACGCCAGGGCTACCCGGGCCACGCCGCACCGCTGCCCGCCCCCCGGCGTGGCGGCGCCGTTGACGACCCGGCCGTGTTGGAGCTCAGGCCGGACATCTCCTCCCTGCTGCCCGGCATGTCCCTCACACTGCGACTCAAGCGGCCCTCGGGCACCTTGCAGGAGCGGCAGCACCAGCACCAGCCGCAGCGGCAGTCGCCGCCGCCGCAGCGGCAGCAGCAGCAGCAGCAGCACCAGCCGCTGCCGCAGCAGCAGCAGCCTCAGCGGCAGCCGCCGCCGCCTCAACAGCAGCAGCCGCAGCCCTGGCAGCCACACCGCGACAGCACCGCCCGAAGCATTATCACAATGCAACTGGAAAAAGAGAGTGCGGAGGCGGTGGTGGGCGGGGACGACTCGTTCGCCTTTCCCGCGCCCGCGGCAGCGACGACACCGCGCAGCCGCACGGCTGTCGGGCGCACTGCGCCAGCAGCCGCCACCGCCACCGCAGCCACCGCCGCCGCTGCAGCGGCAGCGGCGGCGACTTCGCCGCCACCGACGCCGCCGACGCCCCAGCCCGCCGCTGCTGGCGGCGCCGCCGCCGGAGAGCCCGTCATCACTCTGTCGCAGCTACACGCCATCCTGCAGGAGTACCTGTACGGCAGGCACGGCGGCGGCGCCGGCGGCTCAGCCGCTGCAGCGGTGCTAAGAGGGCCGACGGCGGCTGCGGGGACTCTCCCAGGGGCCGGGGACGGAGACGGAGCCCGGGACGCACCACCCGTTTCGCCGCACGGAGAGACCTACCGGCCCATTCACAATCCGCTCTTCAACTCGTCACCCCCCAGTGACGACGAGCTGACGGCGCGCGTGTTGGGCGCGCCCGGTGGCCCTGTTGCAGCCAGTCAGCAGAAGCCGCAGGTGACGCCGCACCCGCAGAAACCGCAGCACCACCACCACTACCACCACTACCACCACCAGCAGCAGACGCTCCCACAGCAAGCGCACCCGCGGCCGCACCCTCAACTGCCGCACTCTCAGCAGTCGCACCCTCAACTGCCGCACTCTCAGCAGTCGCATCCGCAGCGGCAGCGGCAGCCGCAGCCCGACATTCCGGATGGCGGCGGTGAACTACCCGGGCCGATATCCCCCCCACCGCCGCCGCAGCAGCAGCAGCCCGACATGCAGCAGCCGCCGCAGTCGCAGCAGCTGCAGCAGCAGCCCCATCATCAACAGCAGCTGCTGGAAGACCACCGCCGGCAGCACCTAAGGCAGCCGCAGCAGCAGCCCTGGGTGCCGCAACAGCCACAGCCGCAAATACAGCCACAGCCACAGCCACAGCCACAGCCGCAGCAGCGGCAGCAGGAGCGGCAAGTGACGCCAGCGACCCGCAGCAGCAGCAGCGGCGGCGGCGGTCCAGACGGCGGCGCCGCCGCCGGCCCTGCCGGCAGCCGCGGTGGCGGCGGCGGCCAGTCGATGTCTGTGGCGGCCGCCTTGGGTGCGGCGGCGCGCGGGGAGGGTGATGTGGTGGGGCTGCTTCAGATTCTTCTTCAGGCGGGACTTCAACTGCCAATGGAGCAGGTGGCGGAGGCGGCGGCCGCTCTGTGAGTGTGTCCAGGAGGCTGGGGGCTCGCTGGCTTAGCTCCACAACCCCCTTTGTACGTTTGTAGTTTTCCCCCGGCTGGCATGTCGGGGCCGAGGCGCCGAGCACAGCCCGACGATGCACGGGATCGACTCCCTTGACCCCCAAGGGAAGGGAAGGGAAGGAGAGGGAAGGAAAGGGAAGGGGTAGGTGCCTGTGGGCGGCAGGACCGCGGGTTTGGCCCGTGGGGCCGTTCGGAAGATCCCGTGCGGGGTCCCTCACTGTAAGACATAGGCTTCCTGACAAGACTTAAGATGCGTGTTTCTGGCGAGTGCACTCGCACGCGTACTGTTTGCCTTGTGTACAGAGCGCGCCAGGCGCGCCGCTGGGCGGGCCTCGTGCCCTGACGCCTGCGCGGGCCTTGACCCTGGTGCCTTGGCACCATCGTTACGGCGGCGGTTGAAAAGGCACGTATCGGCAGCGCGTCAGCGCAAGCCACCGATCCGCCTCCCTGCCCCCCGCACTTCCCGCCATCCCCGCAAAGCCTCCGCGCAAACCAAAACCACCGCCAACCCCCAGGGAGCGAGCGCGCTTCCTAGAATACCCCGCAAAAACCACCAGCCCCATAAGAAACGGTCAATGCCGCAAACCCGGCCGCGGCCCTCACCCCTCCCGCGTGCCGAACCCCCTCCCCCCCATCCGCTTCCCGGCAGGTTCCCCATGCTCCCAACACAGCCCGCCCCCAACGCGCCTCCCGCCGCCGCCCCCCGCCGCCCCTCCATCAGCCCCATGACGGTGGAGTCCTCCCGCTGCATACAGCACGCGGCCATCGTTGCCGCCGACGCCGCCACCAGCGCGGTGTCTGAGGCCATGTTCGCGCTCAGCTGCATCGGCCTCCAAGCCGCGCCCGGGCGAGCCCCGGACGGGGCCGCGGCCGCGGCCGCGGCCGGCGGGCCCCGCAGGGCCCACCGGCACCGGTACTCCAGCGATGGTTCCGAGTACGGCAGCGAGTACGGCAGCAGCGATGAAGACAGTACGGCGGGTGACTACCGTCAGGAGGAGCTGTGGAATGTGGGCAGTGACGGCGGCCGCTGTGAGGGTGAGGTCGTGGCGCCGGTGGGGCGGTCGGGCAGGGACGGACCCGGGGGTGTGACGTTGGGTGCCGTCGTGCAAAGCGGTGCTTCAGCCGGCTGTGTTGGTGGTGCTGTCACTGGTGGTGGTGGTGGTGCTGTCACTGGTGGTGGTGGTGGTGGTGGTGGTGGTGGTGGTGGTGGTGGTGGTGGTGGCTTCGATACCGATGAGGAGGCGCACGCAGGCACGCAGGCACACACCAGCGAGGGCGCTGGTGGGGATCTGGGGGCCGGCCCTCAGGCTAGGCCTGAGGCAGCCCTGTCGGGAGGCCAAGGGGGGAAAGGAAGCGGCCGCGACGGCGGCAGCGCCATCGGCGGCAGCGGCGGTGGCGGCGACGTTGATGGTGTGGGTCGAAGCGGCGCGGGTGGTGGCGAGTGGGGTGACGTGGGGGGCGGCGGTGGCGGCGGTTCAGGCGGTGGCGGCGGCGGTGGTGGTGCAGGGCCGGCTGCCGTCTACGGCGCCGGGTCGCTCCGGCCTTCTCTGGTGCGGCTGATGGGTCCAAACCCGGGCGACTCACAGACGGAGGAGCTGCTGAGGAGCTTGACCCGCGGCGGGATGCACCCCGCGGTGTGGCAGCAGCACCTCCTTCCGCAGCAGACACAGCAGCCGCAGCGGCCACAGCCGCTACAGGCGCCACAGCCGCTGCAGATGCCACAGCCGCTACAGGCGCCGCCGTCGCCGCCACTTCCGCAACACTCACAGCAGCAGCAGCAGCAGCAGCAGAGGTTTCAGGCGCAGCAGCAGCAGCAGCGCCAGCAGCCCTTTCAACAGCAACCGCAACAGCAGGGACAGCAGCGGCAACAGCAACGACAACAACATATCAAGGGTTACGGCTACTGAAGGCTACGTGGATTGACGGCCCGCCGGGCGTGTTCGGCGGACGATGTTCGGAATAACCTAACTGCAGCTCACAGCGTGTGTTTGGCAGGGGGTGGTGGATGTCGTGGAGGATAACAATAAAATATACGGCCGATAGTTGCGATGACGGCAGCTGACCGGCGGTAAGTGCTGCAACCTGCAAGCTGGGTGCGCCAACAGTTGTTTCAACCCGCTTTGTTGGACCTACCGTTAATCGGCGCGCCTCGGCGGTGGGCCGTACAGCAACGTACGCTCCAGGCACAACAGCGTGACGCGGAATGACGCAACGGACGCCGCGCCGCTGTGGAAGTGTGCGCGCGCGCGACTTTGCACGCAGCAACTTGCGGAGCCGTGTGTGTGTGCGCGCACACACACACGCGCAAACACACGCACACGTGTCATGCTGACATCCCGTTTGCGTTTTCCCATGATCCCACGACTCCCGAGCGAGGACCCGCGGGCGAGGTACCAGGAGGCCGTGCCAGGGGTGCCAAGGGTTGCCATGGCGCTGAAACCCATTTGGCTCCCGCCGCCGCCGGCGGCGCCATCTTGAACACATGAAGAGCATACCAGCAGTATGCTGAGCGTGTGCGCGTCGTGCATGGTGCGGTGAGGTGCGGTGCTGGTTGGTCGGTTGGTTGGTTGGTCGGTTGATCCGCCCTCTTACTACGTTCAGCGCCCAGGAGCAGACGAACAAACAAATGATCGGAACGTTCCCACGACGACGACGGACAACAACCCGCCAACCTGCATGATGCGACCATGATGGCTTTTGGGGGCGCTCCTGCGGACCCCGGGGGCTCACGCCGCGCGGTCCCTGTGCGGCCCATGTGGTCGGTGCAGCGCCAATGCGCCGGCTCGGCAGAAAGCTACCCCTCTCCCCAAAAAATGCGTGCCGGGTGCGGACCGCGAGGCAGGGCCACAATGCAGGTCGGTATCGGGGCGCCACGTGGGTGAAGCCCCCCGAGATGGACGCACGCTGAGGCCCACATCATACCACCTTGGATTGGCTTGAAGCACGGCGTAGCACATGTACACACGTGGCGCTGATGGATGTTGAAAAGCACCGCCGGGCGCGGGCGGCACCACCACCACCACCACCACCACCATGCGAGCGGGCGCCCAAAGGAACGGGCTACAAGAGACCCCAGCGGACATGAACACCCGAGTTTGGTCGTTTGGTCATGGCATTTAGTACGTAAGCACCAGCAGCCCCGGCAAAGCCGCCCACGCCGGGCCCAGAGAATCCCGAGATGCACTGTAGCTTGGACTGCCGTCAAAAGTCCACAGGAAAATACGCCAAATGCTCAAATCACACGGTGACATGCGCACTGAAAAACACATATACACACAGACACGGGTGCAGACACGGGTGCAGTCTACGCGCAGAGCAGTAGCGGGCAGAGCGACGTCGCCACCAGGGCGTCTTAACCAGCCTGAAAACTATGTATGGAGGGACCCGCCCGCGCAGGGCCAGCCTCTTGACGCGCACACACACTTTATAAAAGCGCTTTGGTCATTTCCCATTTTGCGATGCCATCATCTCCCCATGCCCCAATGCCTTTCCTGCGTTCAAAACACTTTTTCTGCGGCGATCAAACAGAACCCACTGCACAACCAAGGACAAAAACCCACGCAAACAAAACACGTGCACGCGCAGTCTCTGTTCCTACGCGCGCGCGCACGCGGACGCCCTCACACACAAACGCACACACTCGCGCTCACACTCCCACACTACACTCCCGCCCCGAATCCGCCAGCAGCAGCAGCAGCAGCAGCAGCAGCAGCGTGCACTCGCAGCCTCCACATTCGCGGGCAGCGGACCTCCGCAAATTAAAACCGCAAACCAAAACCGAAGCCGAACCCAGCCCCCCGTTCCGGGCCCAACACCTGCGCGGCGTTTCCAGCTTTCCTACATAAAGCGGCGCTGCCGCAGGCGCTGCAAATCAAAAACAGGGCGCAGCGCCGTAGCCCCGGCCACTCACGCCTGTTGTTGTTGTTGCTGCTGCTGCTGCCGCCCCTGCTGCTGCTCCGCCACCGCTCCCGAGTGGCCGGTGATGGGGCAGGGTAGACCCCACTCCGCGAACTTCAAATAGATGTTCATCTTCACACGGTCAAGCGCCGAATCAAACGAGTCCAGGGCGGGCCGCGCCACAATCTCGAATGCCTACCGGGGACCGCGACACATAAGCAGCATCGATGTCTTCTGCGCAAAAAACAGCATTACTGCACCCCGCCGGAACGTACCGTATGGGCGCAACTGCGCGTGGGGTTATAACCCGCAGCGACCGGGTCCGGTAACTGCAGCACAGCATGCTGGCACACCACCAGCAGCAGGACTAGTGCCAGGGGGTGGTGCTCTCGCCCGTCCCGCCCCGTCCCGCCCCGCCGTCGCGCGTCCCCAGTGCCCTCACTTCCATCCACGGCCCTAACAACAGCCACCCACCTGCGGCGTGCCCGCTTTGTCGTCGTAAAAGTAAAAGTCGATGATGTAGCGCACCTCCCGGCCGCAGCGGTCCACGATCCAGTCGTGGCGGTCGAAGGGCGCGGGGCCGCCCAGCACGTTCCGGATCCAGGCCAGCGGGCTGTAGCAAAGTGGATCCACAGGGCCAGTCGGGATTTGAATTTCAAATTTCAGAGCTGGGCTGGGTCCCAGGTGGGGGGCACTTGGCAGCGGGGGATGAGGTGGGATCCCGTGGCAGAGGGGGGTGACTGGTGAGCCTGACGGGCTGACGGGCTGACGGGCAAGCAAGGCCACAGCACCCAGGACCCCGCCAGGCCCCAAAGGTACTTTTCAGCACCGCGGACCTAGCTTGGCCCCATCGACCCGTAATCGCCATGCACGAGGTACTTGTCAGCCGCCGCCCGCCCACACCGCATCGCATATGGCGATCAATCCGCATGCTCGTTACCACCCCTGTCGCTTGCTACGCACGTGGCCTCCAAATCCCAACCCACCTCAGGTCGTGTGGTTTCCCCTGGAAGCGCAGCAGCGTCGGGTAGTCGCACTCCTGCCTGTGGAGCGTCTCCCACAACATCACCCGCTGCCACGTCGCCTCGTTCATGCCTTGCGGTGGGGGCGAGGAACGAGCGAACAAAAACACCAATCAGCTAGTTGCTATGTTGTGAACCTGGGAAGCGCCACGGGCCTCAGACTGGTTGTTGTTATGTGGTGTGCGAGGTCCGGGAAGCTGGGCTGTTAGCATCGCTCGAGCCAGCAGCAGGTTTCTGGGTCGGTTCCCTTCCACAAATCCCAACCCAAATCCCAACCCATGTGATGATGCCGTCCCAGGCCTCTCATGACGTCATGAGGCGCACCGCACCGTGCCAGTTGCGGTCGCTGCGGTGGCGCAGCTTCCCACCCCCGCTCCCCAACCCCCTCAGGGGCCGTGCCGCCTCCAGGTCCCGCTGCGGAGGCGACGCGCTCTGCCCCGCTAAAAAGCAGACTCACTGTTGTGCGCTGCTATGAAGCCGTCCATGTCGTCCTCGGTGACATCGTCGCCCTTGCCTTTGCGCCTGAGGGCTGCGTAGGGCGGCACGCGGCGTGGGCAGGGGTGGGTGTTGCGATGTGGGTTCACGCAGTCTCTTGGCACAGCCGCTGGTCGACACCGTGCCGACAGTTACCAATGCCTCCTCCGCATGCCCCAACAGCCACAGCCGTCGACCCATATTGGCCCTTAACATGTCGCTACATGTGTTGGCGCTTGCGCGAACGACCGCGCGAGAGCTGCCGGCCACGGCGCTGACCCAAATCCGGGTAGGTTTCCTCCCCCAGCCCGTCGCACCGTTGAACACCATCTGAGGCGAGGGAAACAGCCACGTGGCGTCCGTGCCTCCCTTGGGGATGTTGGAAGCGACGCGCTCCGTGGACAGGGGTTTGCGCTGCCCCGGGCAAGGCAGCTGGTTGGGCTCCAGGGGCATGTTGTTCTTGGGGTCCAGCATGTCAGCGCCCTGTATGGACTGCAGCGGGCTCTGGGGCGGAGCGCTGCTGGGGTCGTTGATGCGCTGGCCATAGACGTTGTAGACCGCAGGATTGCGATATTTTTGATTCACGGGGCACGAGGGCGCCTCCCCTGCGCCTTGCTGGCCTTCAGCGCTCGCTGCGCATGCTGCCGGGACTGCCGGCGGGGGACTGGGCACCGAGGGCGAACTCTGCTGGTTTCCCATGATTTGTCGCTATCGCCCGATGGGAACGGCTCAACAGCCGGTTGTCGCTGATCACGTAAGAACACAGTTAGTCGAGTGTGTAATCAAGATTATGACAGTGTGTACGCCTGTCCCTGGACTCCGACAGCGGCCTAATAAGGGGAGGTTGATAGTCACATGTATGATAAACAGGCGGCAATTGAGGAAAGCGCAATACTTCTTTCTCAGTCGACGCCCGTACGGCATTCCGTTCCGCGATTTGGAAGGCAAGCCCGGAAAACTCACATCACAAGTCATTCCCTTTCCGCACAACATACTCTCAACCGGCCACATCTCGCTTTTACCTGTAACTTGCGCAAATGCGTTCGCTTAGCCAGACTCAGTCGCTCCCTGCGTCAACGTCAGGCCGGCACGTCTCTTTTGCACCGGTCATCGGCATGCGAAGATCCTTAATCAATAGAAGCTGGCGTGCCATGAAGCGTGCGGCAGTAGCGGTGAGTGCGAGCAGCTGCGTGCCTGAAAGCGAGTGGCCTGGTGGTCTCACCCGGCCGGCGTAGACGATGGTTGCGATGCGGCATTACCCTGAAATTAAACAGTATGGACCAGCAATTGGAGTCTGAATATGCGCCGACGGAAAACCACCGACAGCCATCTCCTTACGACGGACTTTGCTGCCATCTCCTTACACGCTGACCGCACCTGTATGTAGGACGTGGATACGGCCTCGCCTGCACCAGCGCCGTCACAGGTCGCGCTGGGCGCACCCTTGCGGTCCGAGTTCCCCATCCTGGACCAGGAGGTGAACGGCAGGCCGCTGGTGTACCTGGACAACGCCGCGACCAGCCAGAAACCTCGCGTGGTGCTGGATGCGCTGTCGCGCTGCTACACCGAGTACAACGCCAACGTGCATCGCGGCGTGCACGCGCTCAGCGCCAGGGCGACCAACGAGTACGAGGAGGCGCGCGCCAAGGTGGCGACCTTCATCAACGCCCCCAGCAGCCGCGAGGTGGTCATTGTGCGCAACGCAACCGAGGCCATCAACCTGGTCGCCAACACGTGGGGCTCCGCCAACATCAAGCAAGGCGACGAGGTGCGTGCCAGGCGGGAAGGCGCCGGCGGCCGGCCATACTCGAGCTCCAGCCCAACCACACCTCGTATTGGCGAATGCTGCTGGGCGGGGGGCTGCCCCCGAATCTCACAGCCTGCTCCAAAACCCAAACTCCCTACGCCCGCCAATCTAGCCACGCCCTTCATACTGTCGCCGCAAGCCTGATGCCAGTCCTCCCGGTCCAGTCGTGCCTCCCGGCTTCCTCTCATGCCTCTTCTGCCTTGCGGGCGTCCCATTCCCACTCCCTCCCGCTTCACCTCTCTCCCCGCCCAATCCCCCCACCATGACTGGGTCGGCCTCGCCTTGCATCCCCTTCCCCTTCCCCAGTGACTCATTGTTATATCCTTTATATAAAGGAGCATGCCACTCCCTGACGCCCCCTTCCCCTCCCCCAGATCATCCTCTCCGTCGCCGAGCACCACGCCAACTTGGTGCCCTGGCAGCTGCTGGCCGCCCGCACCGGCGCCGTGCTGCGCCACGTCCGCCTCACGCCCGACAAGACCCAACTCGACATGGACCACTTCCGCTCGCTGCTCTCGCCGCGCACGCGCCTCGTCTCCCTCGTCCACGTCTCGAACGTGCTGGGCTGCGTCCTGGACGCCGCCTACGTGGCCGAGCAGGCGCGCGCCGTGGGCGCCAAGCTGCTGCTCGACTGCTGTCAGTCCGTGCCGCACATGCCCGTGGACGTGACCTCGCTCGGTGCCGACTGGATCGTGGCCTCCAGCCACAAGTTCTGCGGCCCCTCGGGCGTGGGCTTCCTGTGGGGCCGTTACGAGCTGTTGGAATCCATGGAGCCCTGGATGGGCGGCGGCGAGATGATCGCCGACGTGTACCTGGACGCCTCAACCTACGCGCCGCCGCCGATGCGCTTCGAGGCCGGCACGCCGGCGATCGCGGAGGCGATCGGCATGGGTGCCGCTGCGGAGTGGCTGCGCGGGCTGGGCATGGACCGCGTGCATGCGTATGAGGAGGAGATCGGGACGTACCTGTACGAGCGCCTGGCGGCGGTGTCGCCGCGCGTGAGCGTCTACGGGCCGCGCCCCGGCAGCTGCCCGCGCGGGCGGGCCTCCCTGGCGGCGTTCAACGTGGCGGGGCTGCATGCCACGGACGTGTCGACGCTTCTGGACATGGCCGGCGTGGCGGTGCGCAGCGGGCACCACTGCGCGCAGCCGCTGCACCGGGAGTTGGGGGTGCCGGCGTCGGCGCGCGCCTCGGCTTACATCTACAACACGGCGGGCGAGGTGGACGTGTTTGTGGAGGCGCTTGCGGACACGATCAAGTTCTTCGATGACGTGCACAGCGGGTCGGCGGCGTGAGGGAGGGAGGATTTGAGGGGGAGGAGGAGGAGGAGGCATGGAAGGGGAGGAGCTCTGGGGAGGAGGTGGGTGTTTGTGGGGCGTGGGCGTGTGCTGAGGTGGGATGAGACCGGGTCGCGAAAGAGAGCTGGTGGTGTTTTGGTGTTTGACCGAGGGACCGAGAGAGCTGAGGGTTTGTAAGGGTTTGGTTTCTGAGCGTTTGGGTGCGGCGGTGGCCCTGTGCCGGTTATCGAGTGTTAGGCATGGAGGATAAATTAGAGTTGGAGATGCGATGGGCGGATGGGGTGGATTACGGTACCACGGTGGCACGGGTTACTGTATGATGCCAGCAGGGCATTGGTATGTGTCGTGGGTGAGCGGCTTTGGGGTGAGAGGGGTCCTGCCTTGGGTGAGAGGGGTCGTGCTGCAGCGACCGAGAGCGATTTACCCCGTGTGCTCAGTTGCTGTTGCTAGCGACGTTGGACACATTGAAACGAGATCGCGACAGCGTTTTAGAGGCGGTTGGTTGACAGGTGGTTGTGTCCGTGGCATCGTGTCTTCGTGTGACACGTTTCCTGACAGTTGTTGCTGGGAGGTGAGGGGTGCGGTGCCGAGGGGTTGTTGCAGGCGGCCGGAATCTGAGGTCGGGACATCATTCTTTACTATTCCACGAGGGGATGCTCGCATGTGATACGGTATGTCTGGACGGGCGCCGCACCGATGGAGCGGGCAGGGGCCGCCGTGCGCTGTTCACGCCTCGAGTGGGTGCTAGTAAAAAAAGGGTCAGCAGCGCTCAGCTGCTGTTTGTAGCATTATAACTGGATGACACGGGCCTATTGTTACACCGTTATGTTGATGTATGCGGTATGAGCAGTATATCCAGCTGCACGTCGCCACATTTCTGAGGGCACATTCCTCGGGCAGGGGCTGTGCCCGCGCGTAGCTGCACAACCGAGTCCCTCGTGTGCGTCCACCGTTATCAACAAACCCTCAAAACACCTTTCACGCCATATCGGCCAATGTAAACCTCCCCTGCATGACGACGTCCGGGAAATGAAGACACACGCACACACCCCAGGACGGCGTGTGCCGCCAACCGCGAGGACACACAGGTGTCAAAGGCAGGGCTCGCGACTCGTCAGGCGGTCAGCCGCACCAACTCCAAACCCCAAACCGCGGCAGCTCCGCCGGCAGGGCGCCCAGCCCAGCCCGCCATCGGCACGCCCAGAATTTGTAGCAAACCTGCAGTCTTATCCCCGCTGCATTCAGGTGGCCGATTGGGAACGTAAAACGCGCACAGAGGCACTGCAAGCCCAGCAGCAGCAGCAGGCCGCGCTGATACCGTAATTCTGCCGCGGTGAGCGCCACGTATACGCCTACGTGTAAATTTCAGCCGCCAACCGGGATACCTCCTGCAAGCCAATCAACTTGATGCAAACCCCACTCACGTGTCACGTCCGACCCTTCTCCCCGCAGCGCCCGCAATGCGGCCACACAAACGAATGTGGCTGGGCCCCCCCTCCCTCCGGGCGTCGATGATTGTGTTGTTTGCGCCCAATGGCCGCAATGGCGGACCTCACATGCTCGGCCAAAAAGGCCGCCGTACAGATGGAATGTGCTACAGGAAAACAGATGGCGCCTCGCCCACCACATGGGGTTGGGTTTGGGGGCGAGGTAGTCGACATTGTACACGGCGGTGAGGCGAGCCGGCGGCACAACGACAGACGTCCATGCCGTGACGTCCGTGCACAAATGCTCACAGACCAGACAAGACAGACCGAGAAGACCGACAAGACAGACAAGACAGACACGCATGCATGCATGCATGCATGCAAAGAACTAGGCAAGGCCGGCAGCGTGACAGGGCAGACCGTCGTCGATGCTCATCCGGTCAGGCCTCTCGGCCAAAAGCATTTTTCGCGCAAGTGACGCGCGCCCGCCCCCCTCCCAAAACCAAAACGCCTTAGCGCCCGCCGAAAGGGAAAGCGAACGGCGCTTTAGGGTGATGCCATCCGCGGACTGTGCGGACAACCCCCCCCCCCCCATGCCCCATCCCTCCCTCTTTCCCTCCATCCTGCGAAGACATGCACACCCGCGTCTCTCTCACGACCTTCTCGCCCCCATTCCGACCCCAAAGCGCCCCCTTCATGACCGCATCACAGCATACCGCCCCTCACCCTGACCCTCACCCTCACCCTGTAACCCTCTCCGCTTTCAGCTGTCCGACCCGCTCAGTATCCTCCGGTTGCGGCGGCCACACACGCAGCAGTCCGCGCCGCATGCCAGCACCGTCGCGCCGCGGGGCAGCAGCCACCAGGGCTGCTCCCGTGCCGCCCGCAGCGCCGCGGCGCTGACCACCGCCCCGTCCCCCGCTCCCCCCGCCTCCCCAACCGCACTCCCCCGGGCCGTTCTAATGACCCCCCAAGCCACCACATCCAACATAGCATCCACTCCCGCTCCCGCCGCCGCCGCCGCCGCCTCCGGCACCTCTGCGGCGCCGCCGGTCCCGGACGCCCCGCTGCCGCCCGCGCCCGGGTCGACATCGCCCTCGGCGGCGGCCGACATCACCGCCGCCGCCGCCAGCGTCGCCGCCACCGCCTCCCCGAACCCCCCCGCGTGCTGCGCGTCCAGTAGCGCCAGCCCAGAGCCAGCGCCGCCTCCGTTGCCGCCCAGTGCGGCCAGCAGCGTGGGCCACAGCTCCCCTGGCAGCGAGCAGCAGGCCTGCAGGTGCAGCTCTGAGAGGGCGGGGCAGCGCAGCTCCAGCAGGCGGAGGGCGCTGCAGCCGTTGAGGTCCAGGTGGGTGAGGTGGGGCAGGGCCAGAGCCACCACCTGTGCGATCAGGGGGAGGGGGGGGCAGGGGGGCAGGGAGGAGAAGGGTTTGAGGAGTGTAATGCAAGAACGAAAACGGGAACCCGGGAAGGAGGAGGGGGAGGGCAGCTCCCGGAGGAGAGGGGAGGGAGGTGAGGGGAAGGAGGGGGTGAGTGCGGGGAAGTGAGATGAGGTGAGGTGAGGTCTAAGGTGAGGTCTTAGGTGAGGTCTAAGGTGAGAGGGGGGACTTCACAGGGCCACAAGGCAGCCAGGCGAGCAGCACAGCGGCGGTTATGGAAAGGAGCAGCATGCGCCCCCAAAGACAGCTAGCAGTTGCAGTGCCGGCACCGCCACGAGGCACGCGCATACGCCGCTCCCACGCCTTGACTCCCCCCACGCCCACCGCTCCGCTCTCCCCTCTCTCTCTTTAGTCTCTACCTCCCACTCTCTCCCTCTGCCCTTCCCACGACCCGCAACACGACGACCCACCTGCACGCCGCTCAGCCCCAACCTCAGGCTGCGCAGCCCCGACAGAACGCAGCCAGCCGACCTCCAGGGAGGGCCCGCCGTCGACCGCAGCGGCGGACCGCCACCTGCCCATCCCCAGCTGCTGACGGCGCCGCTGCCGCCACCATCACCACCGCTGGCATCACGCGCGTCTGTCCGCGCCTTCGCCTTCGCCTTCGCCTTCGCTCCACCGCCGCCACCACCCTCCCTGCTGCCGTCCTGCTCCGGAACCAGTCCCAGGCACAGGGACGTCAGGCCGCTGCAGCGCACCAGGCTGAGCTTCTCCAGCGCCGACACGACGCCGGAATGCGCCTCAGCGGCCGCCGCCGCCGCCGCGTCTGCCGGCGTCTGCGCCGGCGGACTGCCCGCGGCCGCGCCATCGGGCAGCTGCGGAATGGCGGTCTCGCGCCAGATGCGCTCGTCGACCCCGGTGCATCCGTTCATGTCCAGGCGGGTGAGGCGGGTGAGGCCCCGAGCCAGTGCCGTCACCACGCGGGGCGACAGCGGACAGTACGACACGTCCAGACACGTCAGGTGCGGCAGGGCGTTGCCCTGGGGAGAAGGGGAGGAGGCGCAGGAGGACCGCGGGGGGGGGGGGGTTGTGAAGAGATGGCGGCACTACCTGGACCATCACATACCGGTACTTTGCGGCCCCCCTCCTCCTCCCCCGCCCCGCCCCGCCCCCTCCCTTCCCGGGGCTTTCATCTCCCTCCCCTCCCCTCCCCTCCCCTCCCCTCCCCTCCCCTCCCCTCCCCTCCCCTCCCCTCCCCTCCCCTCCCCTCCCCTCCCCTCCCCTCCCCTCCCCTCCCCTCCCCTCCCCTCCCCTCCCCTCCCCTCCCCTCCCCTCCCCTCCCCTCCCCTCCCCTCCCCTCCCCTCCCCTCCCCTCCCCTCCCCTCCCCTCCCCTCCCCTCCCCTCCCCTCCCCTCCCCTCCCCTCCCCTCCCCTCCCCTCCCCTCCCCTCCCCTCCCCTCCCCTCCCCTCCCCTCCCCTCCCCTCCCCTCCCCTCCCCTCCCCTCCCCTCCCCTCCCCTCCCCTCCCCTCCCCTCCCCTCCCCACCCTCCCCTCCGCCCCCTCACCTTGTCCGGCAACAGCTCCAGCAGCTCCTCCCCCTCCCCCTCCAGCTCCCGACATGTGGCCACACACAGGCTCGTGAGGCCGGTGCAGCCCGCCAGCAGGGGAGCCAGACGCGTCACGCAGCTGTACGACAGATCCAGGTGCGTCAGCCGCCCGAGCGCCGCCAGCGCCTCCGGCAACCCGGGGCCCAGAGAGCCGCACACGGACAGGACCAGGGAGGACAGCGGGGGGCGGGAGGACAGCGCCGAAGCCAGGACTGCGGAGGGGTGGGTGGGGGGGTGGGGGAAGAGGAGGAGGGGTTGGTGTGAGGCGCCGGTGCGGGAGTTTGGTCGGGGGCAATGGGTGGGTGGATCTGGTCGGTCGGGTTGGTGGGTTATCCACGGCGAGGCCGGAGCCCGTGAACGGCGGGTTGGTGGGGGGGCGGGGGAGGGACAGAGGGACGAAGGGGCTGGGCAAGTGGCGAGGGGCTAGGGGGCGGCTGAGGGGCGGCGCAGAGGACGCCGGTGAAGCGGCGGTGGAGGGCACACCAGCGGTGGAAGGAGGCAGCAGTGCAGTGCAGTGCAGTGCGCAGCCCGCCCCCCTCAAGTTCGCCAGCACCACCCACCACGGCCAAGGGCGCCCTCGCAACCCACCCACCCAGCCAGCCATCCACCCACCCTCGTCCGTTATCTCCCCGCAGAAGGTCGCGTCCAGCTCCCTCAGTCGGGGGCAGTCCAGCGCCACAGAGCTCAGGCTGCCGCAGCCCTTGAGACTGAGCTGCTCCAGGGAGGGACACGTCAGCGCCACATCACGCAGCGCGCAGCAGGCACCTGGAGGTGGGAGGGGGAGGGGGGGGGGGAACATGGAAAGCGATGGGGGCAGAAGGTGTGAAGCGATGCGCGGAAAGGGAGAGGATGGGGCGGGCATGGAAAGGCGTCGTGTCAAAAGATGCAAGAGATGGCGGCACGGGTTCAGCCACCGCCCAGCCGACCCACTCAGCAAGCCCACTGGCTCATCGTTCCCAGCCCCCCCAGCCTCCCAGCGCCCCCCAGCCGCGCGGCGGCTCCACTCACCCAGCGACAGGATGCCCAGCCCCGCCGGCGCCAGCGCCACACTCGCCAGCTCCCCGCACTCCTCCAGCTGCAGGCAGCCCAGCGCGGGGCAGCCCAGCCGCAGCGACACCAGCCCCCGGCAGCCGCGCAGGCTCAGAGTCGCCAGGCGGCCGTGACGCAGCCGCGCGTGGCGCAGCCCCTCACACCCTTCCAGCCTAAGCTCCTGCAGCCGGGGGCAGCCGCCCATCTTGGCGTGGTGCACCACCTGCCCCTGCTGACCCGGCCGCAGTCCCAGCGCCGCCTCCTGGCCCTCGCCCTGGGGCTGCGGCGCCGGGGCCGGGGCCGCCAGCTGCGCCGCCGCCTGCGGCTGCTGCTGCTGCTGCTGCTCCCCCATCGGCGGCATTTCCACGAGCGCCTGCTGCGGCTGCTGCTGCGGCAGCGGCTGCGGTTCCGGAGCCGCCTGGGGCATCGGCACCGGTTGGACCTGCCTCCGCTGCAGCCGCTGCTGCTGCCGCAGCTCCTGCCGCTGCCGCCGCCTCGCAAGGAGCGCTGCTGCCCTGGCGGCTTCGGCGGCTGCGAAGCGGCGGCGGCGGTGCGGCGGCGGAACGTCATCCTCCTCCTCCAGCCCCTCCTCCGGCTCCGCCTGCGCCTCCGGCTGCGGCAGCAGGCGACGAAGCCGCAGCACCGCGGGCTGTTGGGGCGCGGGCTGCTGGGGCTGTGCCTGCGTCTGCGTCTGCGTCAGCCAGAGGGAGACTCCACGAGGAGAAGACTGCTGCTGTGGAGGCGGCGGCAGCGGCTCGGCGCGGGAGTCCGTGGCGCGACGCCCGCCGCTGCGGCTTGGACTGCCCGGGATGGCCGCCACCGCAGCCAGTTGCTGCTGCTGCGGCCGCTGCTGCTGCTGTAGGGGCTGCTGGGCGCCTGGTGGTGGGGACATGACGTAGTGGCGGGGGCCCGCCAGGCCGCAAGCCGGACTGCCCGCTGCCAGGCCGCCGGCGACGCCGCCGCTGGGCCCGGCGCCGCTGCCTCCCGCACCGCCGCTGCCTCCCGCACCGCCGCTGCCTCCCGCGCCGCCGCTGCGCCCGGCGCCGCTGCCTCTCGCGCCACCCCCCGCGGCGGCCGCCCCACGCCGTAAGGCCACCAGCTCCCCCGGGGTCCAATCCCCAGGAGACCCGCGGCCGGCCAAGTCGCCCAAATCGCCCCAGTCGTCGTCGTCGTCACTCATCCAGTCGTACAGGGTGAGGCGTTCCACCTGGCGCGGCGCCCAGTCGGCGGGGGCCCTGCGCCAGGCGGCAGGGGGCAAGCCTCCCGCGGCGCCTCCGGGCCCCGCGGCGCCTGCCGGTGCGTACCGCGCGTAGGGGTTCGCCGCCGCCCCCCACGGACCCAGCTCCGCCAGCGCCTCCGCCCTCAGCCTCTCTATCGCCATGTCCCACTCCGTCTCCGCCCTCTGCCTCTCTACCTCCATCTCCATCTCCATCCGGTCACGCTCCCGGTCGCGAAGCAGCAGCCCCATCCCCACGTCGTGGTCGTGGTCGTGGTGGCGGGAAGCGGGGGGCGCACTCTGCTGCTGCTGCTGCTGCTGCTGCTGGGGGCCCTGCGGGAGGATGGGGAGGGAGAGGGAGGGAGCGGAGTGCGAGGGGGGTGATTTAGAGGGCGGGCCTCCGCATGTCGACTGGCCAACGCCTGCTCCGGAGTCCGGCGATCACGCCAACAGACGGACAAGAGGCAGCAGCGCAGCGCAGCGCACGAAGCAATCACGTCGCAGCGACCTTACCTTAACCTCCCTCCTTCCCTCTCTGCCTTCCCTCCACGTCCCTTCCCTCCACCCCCCCCTCCACACTCAACCTCCCACCCGCCCACAAACACACTTCGACCCTCCCCCCAAGACGCGCGGGTGGGGGCAGTGCTGCCGCAATGGAGCCTCACCGGCGGGTCCCGCCACCCGGCACCCTCCAGCCTGGCCAACCGGGTATCCGGAAGTGCCAGCGGCACTGGCACCGCCCGAACCTCCTGCATCGTCCCCACCAGCGGCATCAGCACCAGCGTAGCCATGGGCTGCGGCTGCGGCTGCGGCTGTGGCAGCTGCTGCGGCTGCGGCGGCTGCGGCTGTGGCAGCTGCGGCGGCTGCTGCTGCGGCTGTGGCAGCTGCTGCGGTTGCGGCTGTGGCAGCTGCTGCGGCTGCTGCTGCGGCTGTGGCAGCTGCTGCGGCTGCGGCTGTGGCAGCTGCTGCGGCAGCTGCGGCGGCTGTGGCGGCTGCGGCTGTGGCTGTGACGGCTGTGGCAGCTGCTGCGGTTGCGGCTGTGGCAGCTGCTGCTGATGATGAGGCTGCGGCTGTGGCAGCTGCTGCGGCTGCTGCTGCTGCTGTGGCTGTGGCAGCTGCTGCGGCTGTTGCGGCTGCGGCTGCGGCTTCACCCGCAGCAGCGGCTGCGGCAGCTGCAGCTGCTGTGACGGCTGTGGCTGCGGCTGCTGCTGCTGCTGAGGCGGCTGCGGCTGATCCTGCTCCAGAGGCGGCTGCCGCACCTGCTGCTGCTGTGGCGGTGGCGGCACCAGAATCGGCACCGGCTCAGCCACCTCCACCACAAGCGCCCTCCCTCCGCTTCTGCCTCCTCCTCCGCCGCCCTGCCTCCTGCCGGTGGCTCTGGCCGCGGGTGGTGGTGGTGGTGGCGCCAGGTTGACCTCCTGCACGTCCGTCAGCATGTCGAAGATCTGCGGGAGGGAGACCAGCACCCGGGGGGGAAGGGGGAGGAGGGGTTGCGACTAGGCGTGCAACGAACTGGTTGCAGCAAACCACTGCAGTAACAAGCGAGTGCTACGTGGGTGGCTGGGTGGGTGGAGTTCAGGATTGTAGTGGAGGGGAGTGTGGCGCTACGTCTGTTAGCCCCTAACAGCTCAATTGTCGCTCTGGACTGTGCTACCCTTCTCTCCCTCCCTCCCCCTGCCCCCCGCTCCCTCCCTCCCTGCTCCTCCCCCTGCCCCCCCCTGATCCCCTCCCCGCATTACACTCTTCAACCCCCCCCCCTTCCCCCCTCCCCCGGCCCCACCTGGTCCGTGAGACTGTCGCAGTCCGTGAGGCTGAGGTGGGTGAGGCCGGGGCAGTCCAGTGTGAGATCCTCCAGGGAGGGCAGGTGGCGCCAGCAGATGGAGCGCAGGCTGTCACTGGCGACCAGCACGCGACGCAGTACGGCACCACCGGGGCCGCCGGGCGTCAGGGCGCCCAGTTTCAGCTCCTCCAGCCGCCTGAGGGGGGTGGAGTGGAGGGTTTTGCAGAGTGAATTTGCAAGAATGAAACTGGGGGGGGGTTGGAGGGGTGGAGGGGGGCAGGCGCCAATGAGGAGAGGGAGACGAGGCAGGGAGGGGCAGGGGAAGGACCGTTTGCGGGAGCGCGAACACAAGCCCCCGGATTCATCATTACATACACCCGCCACTCCACAGCCGTCGCTGTACACAACCCTTCCGCCTACCTCCCCCCTCCTGTCATGACCCTGTTCCCCTCCCTCACCATTACCCCGCGCCCCGGTTCTATGTGAGAAAAATGCCAGACCCGTCCGTGGTAATTGGCAAAAAGCAACCACCCGTCCGTGCCCTCTAACCCTCCCTACCTCCCCCCTTCCTCCCTTCACTTCCCACCCCCCAAAACCCCCCTTCCCTCCCAGCCCCAGGCACCTCCCCCCACCCCTCCCCCTCCTGACCTGCACCTCAGCTCCAGGCTCGCCAGCAGCCTGCAGCCCCGCAGCGACACGCTCCGCAGCCCCGGCAGCGCCGCCGCCAGCGCCCCCACCTGCTCACACCCCTCCACCACAAGCTCCTCCAACCCGCCGCACCCCTCCACCAACAAACCCACGCCGGAGCTCGACAGCGAGTCGCAGCGCCGCACCACCAGCCGCCGCAGCGCGCGAAACACGGGCGCGCCGCGCGCGGGCGTCAGCGACGACAGGCCGCCGCAGGCCTCCAGCTCCAAGGTCACGAGCCCCTCCAGGGCGCGCGCTGCGCCTCGGAGGAGCTCCTCCGGTACCGTTACGTCGGAGAGGGTCAGGCGGGTGAGGGCGGAGAGGGAGGTGATGGTGGTGACGAGGCCCATCTCGGGCAGGCGGGGCATGGAGGCGACGGTGAGGTGAGTGAGGCGGGGGAGGGTGGCGCCGGAGGCGGAGAGGGCGAGGTTGATGGCGACGAGGGAGAGGCGGGCGAGGTGGGGGCAGGCGAGGGCGAGGCGGCCGGATCTGCAGTGGGCGAGGTCCAGGGAGGTGAGGCCGGGGTGGGCGATGGAGGCGTCGGACTGCGGGGGAGGGGAGGGGGGGGGGAGGGGGCGGGGAGGGAGGTTGAGAGTGGAATGGGGGGCAGGGGGTTGAGTGCAATGCGGCTGCAGACCTGGTCGCCAGATCGCCACCGGGAGGAGTGACGCCACCGGGGTCGACCAAAGCGAAGGCGGAGGCAAGGAAGACGGCACCCAACAGCGGGGATGGATGGATGGATGGATGGATGGAGCGCGGCGAGGGCCCACCCAATCGACCCACCCCATGGACCCACTTTGGAGCCGCAGGGCCGCCGCCATCACCCACGACATGACCCGCCCCCCAGGCCCCGCATACCTCCCTCCCCTCCCTTCCCCTCCCCTCCCCTCAGCTCCGCCCACTCGGCCTGATCGTCTCTACCCTCCCTCCCCCGCTCTTCCCTACCGGTGCCCGCCCTCTGTCCTCCCTCCTCTGCATCCCACCCCCCCCCTCCCCCCTTTCCTCCGCCCCTCCTCCTCCCCCCTCCACCTGCGCACTGCCCGGTGTCCCCCTGATGTTGGCCTTCTCCAGCCTCAGCTCCCTCAGTGCGGGCAGACCCTCCAACAGCTGGGTGACGGAGCGGTCGGTGAGCACCCAGTTGTGGAGCTCCAGGGTCACCAGCCTGGGGGGGGGGTCAGGGAGTGATAAGGGGGGGGGAAAGAGGGGGGTTTGAAGAGTGGGGGGGGAGAGGGGGGTTTGAAGAGTGGGGGGGAGAGGGGGGTTTGAAGAGTGGGGGGGTGAGAGTGGGTTTGCAGAAACGAAACAAGAAAGGTGGGTGGGAAGAGGGGAGGGGAACACATCACACCACATGACGCCACATGGCAGGATGTAAGTGTGACATGATGTGGACCCGTGGCGGCGGGTCGGGGGTTGGAGGCGAGGGGCAATTAAAACGGCCCGGGACGAGGAAGCGTTGCTTCGTGAGGGCTGGGAGCGGGGGGTGCGGGTGGGGAGGGGGTTTGAAGAGTTAATTTGCAACAACGAAACAAGAAGCCCTGCGGACGTTGTAGTCTGAAGGTCGACTGGGTCCCTGTCAAGCTGGGGAGGGGAGGGGGGGGTAAAGGGCCTGGGGTCCGGCGAAAAAACCACACACACGCGCGCCGTTGCCTCACCTGTCCAGGTTGGGCACCAGTCTCGCCACCAGGCTGGGGTCTGCCAGGGCACTGACGAGTCCGCCCATCCGCAGCTCCTCAATGACACCCCGCTGCCGCCGACACAGCCGCACCACCTGGGGGGGCAGAGCGGAGGGGAGCGGAGGGGGAAGCGGAAGGGGGAAGCGGAAGGGGGAAGCGGAAGGGGAAGCGGAAGCGGAAGGGAGCAAGGGTGACAGTGGACAGAGAGAGTGAGAGAGAGAGAGAGAGAGACAAGAGTGAGAGAGTGACAGGCTGACAGGCGTGGAGGGAGAGAGGGCCTGTCGGACGTGGGTGGGTGGGTGGGTGGGTGGGTGAGGATGGTTGGGTTGGGTCATTGATTGCGATGCGTCGACGGCACTGTTTGCAGAAACTCGGGGCCCCCCCCTTGGATGATAACCAGCAAGTCCGCATACAGCCGAATCGTCCAGGTGTACCTTACAACCCAAATCGCAAGATACCACAAACTGAGCCCCCGCTACGGACCGAGCAGGCAAGTCCAGCACAAGATGCCCAGCGAGCACAACAGCAGCTCAAGCCACTCAAGGAACGGTAGAGCTGAATGGCAGCCATCCGCCCCCAGCCCCGCCCCCGCCCCTCTTTCCCCCCCCCCTTGCCCCCCGCCCCTCCTCCCCCCGCCGGCCCGCACCTGCTCCGCGGTGACCCGTCGGCCCAGCAGGTTGACGCTGCGCCAAAAGTCCCGGTCGTCCACCACCCGGCGCCACAGCCGACTGACGCCGGCCGCCCGGCACAGCTCCACCACCGGCAGCTCCCGCAGGATGGTCTTAAGCAGATCCGCGTTCTCCATCACACCCGCCACCGGCTCTGCGGGCACCGCATCCTCCAGCGCCACGTCCAGGTCGGGCAGCGGGTAGTGGGGCAGCGGGTCGGGAGGGGGGGAGGGCGGCGGCGAAGCCGCCGCCGCGGCCGCGTCAGCGGCCGCGTCGGCGGCTGCGTCAGCGGCAGTTAAGCCGTGGCGGCCGTAGCGCTCCCACGCGCGCTGCTGCGCTTCCATCTCGTGGTGTCGCAATAGGCGGAAGGCCATCTGGGGGTCGGCGTCGATGAACTCGTCGTCGTCGTCGTCATCGGGGTCGGGGTAGAACAAGTCGCGGTTGCGGTCGCGGCGGTGCATGAAGCGGAGGGGCGGGGGGCGGCCGGCGCGCAGGGCGGCGAGGTCGAGGAAAGGGTCGGGGTCCATGCCGGCGGCGCCGTCGCCGAGGCGGGCCGCCGGCGGTGGCCAGGCGCGGCGATTGGCGAGGGGCGGCGGCGGGCCGCCGGCGGCGGGCGGGCCGCAAGCGTACATGCGTGGCTCCACACGCGCCGGGCGCTGGTCGTCGGGTTGCGGACGTCGTAGTACAGCTACCTCCAGACGTTGGGGCGCCGGCTGGGGCTGCTGCAGCGGCTGCAGTGGCTGCAGTGGCTGCAGCGCCAGCCGTGGCTGCAATGGCTGCAGCGCCAGCCGTGGCTGCAGTGGCTGCAGCGCCAGCCGTGGCTGCAGTGGCTGCGGCTGTGTGCGTGGCTGTTGTTGCTGTGGCTGCTGGCTGCTCTGCGCTGCGGTTTGCGCCAGCCGTGGCTGCTGCAGCTGCATCTCGCCCTCTTCATCGTCAACGACACCTACACGCGGGTCTACTACGTCCATTTCCTGGCGCGGCTCGTGAAGCGGCACTGGCACGCCGCCCGGCCGGTTGCGCCATTCCATGTCGTCGTCGTCGTCACCGTCAGTTGTTTGGTCGTCCGCGGCCCGGCGCCATGAGCGCCGCCTGCGATGCATCTCCTCGTCGTCCGACCCGTACTCTCGGCCTTGTTTGCGGAAGCATAAGAGCAGGGCACCAAGCGCAATGTCGGCAAAGCCTACGTAGCGTTAGGGCTTGGCGCTTCACGAATTCGATTCGCATGAATGACAACGGGTCTGCACAATTTTCAGCTGCTCTCTTAAAGCTGACCACTTGAAGCTGACCAGCGAAGGAGGGCGATTTTTGAGCGTGGGCCCTGCTGCCCCGGGCCCCCTGTTGCCCAACAACGCCCGTCCTCGCAAACTGTTGCCTTTTTCTTGCGAGCACTCCGAGCGCATGCAATTAGGCTTAAGTCATAGGCAGCTCTCTTTGCAGAGTTGTGAACCATCTACCGGAGATTCACAACCCAGAAGGTCCGAACAGCAAGGAGACGGCACAACTCCATTACTCTTACCACGTCGATGGCCAACACGTTCTCTCGGCAAAGCTTGGCTGCTGGCAGGCCTCCTGCCGTCCATAGTCTGTTGATTTCGCTTTCTAGACACTCGACGTCTACACGATTAGAAACTCTTGCGCATACTTGTATCCATTTTGAAAGTAATTTAAAAACAGGCATGCGCGAGTGCCTGTGCTCTCATGGTGCGGTCCTGGTCTCCTGGAGTGCAACCGCTTGTACGGCTGACGTTGTTGTTCTGGTTGCCCCCGGAAGATGCCTCCAACGCATCGCCGTACCCTAACCACGACGACAACCTCCCAATCCGACTGTCGAGTCTATAGCCGCGCCCACATGTGTAAGATATGTCCCGTCGTGCCCGTTGGCGACCGTCACGGGCCCGCTTAACTTCCTGCCGATCTGTGCTTCTCTGTCCCTTTGCCTGCTCTAGATGGCTTCCCTGTGTTGCCGAGTTGCGGATCCTGCTGGACTAAGAGCTGACTGTCGCGTAAAGGGACGCCTGTGTGGCAACTGGCAAGAGGACTCGGGGCTTGAAGCACCCGCACATCCCCCAGGCACCAAAACCATCGCTGTAGCAGTTGCATCTCGCGCGCCTCCCCGCCTCCCTTGCATTGGAAGTTTGGAACCAGGCTGAAGAGTGCCGACCCAGAACCCAGATAGCGGAGTGCGTCCTCAGCTGTGGCTATGGCCCTCCATCGCTCTATGGCTGGCACGAAAGCGACACAAACGAAGCGCGTTTCTTTCCCCTCCTCCAAACGCCTAACTCGCCTAATCTGCCAGAAACGTCAGCACACAGCCTCTGAAAACGTTTTTTCAGCAGCGCTGGCAGCTTGGGGACAGCGCAGCCTTGATCGGACTGGGCCTTTGCATTTCTCATGGGGCTCGCTAACGCGTGTTGACATTCCGGGGCAGTTTGCGATTGTTACAGTGGACCCCGATCGGGTCGAGTGCAGCGCTCCAAGAAACGCTTCCAGCACAACACGGGGCAGAGTGGCCACAGTGCAGGCAGCACGGGACGGTGATGCCCCCCGGGGCATTCGGAACACTGTGGCCATGCACGTAGGCGGGAGGCGGGAGCGATGCAGCTCACGACGACATGCCCCACGTCGGGTAGGCTAATGCTTAGATTTGAGGGAATGCAAAACGGACTTTTTTGAGTTTTTCGTGAAGCATACGCGTGGTGGTTCGCGTACAGATTCGCGGGATCCCTCCAGCGTCCGGGCCTTCCGGGCTACTTTTAACATACTCTGTCTCGACGCATAGGACTTCGGGACCCGTGTAATTCCCTCATCATACAGTGATTACTTGCACCGTCTGTAGCCCTGCGCAATCGGCGCCCCGGCGTCCCCAACTACGCGACTAGGGTTCGATAAATCGCCGTACATGGCGGTTGGGAAAAATAGACGGTCAGGCAGGCGGCCGTAAGCGCCAGTGGCGTCGGTGGTGCAGAATTGTGTAGCCGCTAACAGAGGTTTAACGGCGTAGCCCCATTGCCATGACTTGTACACATGTTGACTTGTCGAAAAAGGCTTCAACTTGTAACTCGACATAACGTTAATACATGCGGCCCATTCCTTTGATCACGTTCGCCTTATAACCTTTAGCGATCACTCCGAATAAAAATGTCCAAATGGCTCTCACGGACCGTGTCTGTGGTGGTGGGCACGCTCTTTGTAATCGTTGCCCTGTGCCTTGCCACGGAGCGCCGTCGTGCAGAGCAGCTAGGCATAAGGCTTCCAACGAGCACAATTGTAAGGCTCGACAGCGCAGCCCGCGGCGGCAACAGCGACAGCAGCAGCAGCGGCAGCAGCAGCAGCAGCATGGTGCAGGCCGTGGGCTCCGCAAAGAGCTCCGCCCAGGGCGCCGTCGCTGCGGCCCTTCCCGCTGCGTTTCCGAAGGTCGGCCGGCGCCCCAGCCTCACCGTAGTCTGCGTGTCAGACACGCACAGCCTGTACCTGGAGGAAGGGCTCATCAAGGTGCCGGAAGGTGAATCTACGACATGACGAACATCCGGGCATCCGGAAGTAACGATATGACACGGAAAGCCGGCTTGCGGCCGCATCCCCCGCAGCCCACCCGGCGCACCGCCCTGGGTCTTTCCGCCCTGCCCTTTCACCCCCCCCCCCCCACCCGCTGGGCCCCGCCCCGCCCTGCCCCCCCCCCGGCCCGCCCCTTCCCGCCCTGACCTCAGCGGGTTTCCCTCCCTCCTCCCTCCTCCCGCCCCTTCCTCCCCTTCCTCCCCGCCTAGGTGACATGCTGTTGTTCCCGGGCGATGTGGAGGTTGGGACGGCTGCCGAGGGTCTCGCGTTCTCCCACTGGCTGGCGGGTCTGCCGGTGCGGGGACCCAGAGTGCTGACCTGGGGCAACATGGACACCGCCACACCGGGTGAGGGAGGGAGGGAGGGAGAGGGAGGGGACTGAGGGGACTGAGGGAGGGAGGGAGAGGGAGGGAGGGAGGGAGGGGGAGGGAGAGGGAGGGGAGGGAGGGAGGGGAGGGAGGGAGAGGGAGGGAGGCAGAGAGCGAGAAAAGGAGATGAAGGGAGAGATGGGAGAAAGGGTTGAGCCGCCGTGCCGCTTGACTGCTCGGGACCGCGCCGTGCAGGGGCCCCTCAGATGGGGGTAGGGTCGTTACCCGACTGTTAATAACGCCAACCCTTGCCCGCTTGCCGCCCCTCCTGGCAATACTGCCTACACCCTCGGGATTGCACAACCCAGTCGCTGGGGGCGAGGCGGAAATCCATTTTTGACGGAAATCCACTTATGACAGGCTGCCCGTGGGTGGGCTTCCTTTCCCCCCAATCATTACGTCTCCAGCACGTCACCAGCACGCGTTTCGCGATGCCCTAAAAAGTGGTCCCCCTTCCCCCCTCCCTCCCTCCCTCCCTCCCTCCCTCCCTCCCTCCCTCCCTCCCTCCCTCCCTCCCTCCCTCCCTCCCTCCCTCCCTCCCTCCCCCCCGCCCGCCCTCCCTCCCTCCCTCCCTCCCTCCCTCCCTCCCTCCCTCCCTCCGTGGTTAATTCCCCTCCCTGCCTTCAGGCCTGACCGACCCGGTGCCGGGCGCCACCATCATCGTGAACGCAATCGTGGAAGTCAACGGGTGGGTGGGGGTTGGATGGGGGGGGGGTTAAAGGCGGAGGCGGAGGCGAAACGGCCACTGGCGGGGGCTGGGCCCGGGCTTGGAAGAGCTGGGTTGGATGAAGTTGGGTGGTGGTGGTGTTGGAGTGGGGCAAAGGGCATCGAGGAGTGCTGCCGCCCGCTATGGAGCCGGGGGCTGCGTCCCGCATCCTCAGTAAGTCGGAGACCCGCGGGTCTGCAGCCCCTGGGGCGCCAAGGGGTTGTGAAGCGCGGGCCGGTTGCTACGGCCCCATGGCCCCATGCACACGGACGTCTGGATCCTCCTCCTCCTCCTCCTCCTCCTCCTTCCGCTATCTCCCATGATCTCTCAGGTCAGGTCAGGTCAGGTCAGTCTCGCGTCAGCGACCCAAGACGTGGGCCAGAGACCCACGGGTCGGAATGCTACTTCACTACCGGCACCCCACACCCGCTCTTCGGCCCCGGGGCCCCTGCATGTCCACCCGCCACACACCACCCACCCCGCCACCAGGTACCGCATCTTTGCGTCCCCCTGGACCCCCCGATTCGCCGGGGCCTACCAGGTGGGCGAATGACTGGCTGGGTGGGTGGGTGGATGGGTGGGTGGATGGCTGGGTGGGTGGGTGGCTGGGTGGCTGGGTGGCTGGGTGGCTGGGCTGAACTTCACTCGCGCCGCCGCCACAACCATTGCCGCGATGCCGCCCCTCAGTCCCTCCCCGGGCCGCCGCCGGCCTCTCGCGGCCCCGTCTCCCATCGCTGCGGTATCACCAGGATTGCCTCCCCTCCCTCCCTCCCCTCTCCAGGGAGGCCGCCTGCACCTCCCCTGCTGATGACCCCACTCGCTGGCCAGGCGCCCGCCCCTCACCCTGCCTGCCTGCCTGCCTCCCTCGCTCCCGCCCACCCCACCCCACCCTCGCCCGGCTGTCGACACACGCCCCACACGCCAACCCCCCCCAACCCCCCCCCCAGATCTCCTCGATCATCCCTATTTACTACCGTCCCATTGACGAACCCCAACGCGCAACACTATTGCACAGCCTCAACGCCCAATTGCACCACTATGGCCTGGCTTTCGACGCCGGCCTTCTTGATGCCTATTACGCCGGCACAACCAAACTTCATAAAGACCCCCCTTCCATGCGTTATCTGGCATGCTCCCAAAACTGCCCCACCACCTATGTCTCGGGAGTTCTCACAGCCATTCTCCGGGTCACGGCCGATTTATTCCGGTCCGTCTGGAAACTTAACCTGCCTGACTTCCCCATGTGGTGGTGTGATAACTCAGCCGAGGTTATTGGAATGCTGCATCGCTTTAACGCACAACAATACCCCGTCTCGGTTCCCCCTCCTAACGCGGACACCCCTCGCCAACCACACCCGGATTTTGCTCACGCAGAAGCACGGGCCTTCACACGCCTTTACACCAACATTCCGCATGCACTCATTGACGACACAATGCAGAACATCCTTGATTTGGTCTTCAGGGCCAATCGCTCTACACATTTCATCGTTACTGTCACAGATGCCGACCCCAACAAACCCTCCTCCAAACCTTACTTCCTTCCGGGCAAAGCTCTC
Source organism: Pleodorina starrii (assembly GCA_030267565.1). Taxonomy (NCBI): domain Eukaryota; kingdom Viridiplantae; phylum Chlorophyta; class Chlorophyceae; order Chlamydomonadales; family Volvocaceae; genus Pleodorina; species Pleodorina starrii. The sequence continues at coordinate 1,447,351 of BRXU01000027.1, forward strand.
CCAGGGACGGATCCCTATCCGGAAGCACCAACGCAACACCGACTCCCGTACTACTACACACTACCTTAACCTGCGAGACACGCTGCTGGTGCTTCGGTGCCTCCTCCAAGCCATATGCATTGTTCTGGGTCCCCATCGAGTGCAGCAAATTTGTGGCATTCCCATGGGCATTTCCCCTGCACCCTTCATTGCTAACCTCTTCCTCGCCTGGTACGAATATGTTTTCCTCATGCAGTACCATACGGCCTCGGCCGCAGGTAAGTTGGTACTGGAAGCCTTCAAGTGGACCAAACGCTACCTCGACGATCTCTGCTCCCTGCGGAACCGCTTCCTTGCGTCCCTGCTCTTTCGCTGGAACGGCCCTCACGTCCATCACGAGCACGGACTGCACGGCATATACCCCCCGGAGCTCGACATACCCACTCAGCACCATCCCCACTTACCAGACGGCCAACTCCCTTTCCTCGACTTCCTTTTGGTGCATCAGGAGCACGACCACTGCAGTCGCTATAGCACATACCTGTATGATGAACGAGTCCAACCCGCATTTGCCGCAGTTCGCCTGTCGCGCTTTGTGCATGCCTCTTCGTGTGTCAACGAGGGCGCCAAACGCAACATTTTGTTAGCCAATTCCGGCGCCTGCAACGCATCATTCTTGACGCCGAAGCATTCATCACAGAAACTGCCATGCTCATGTTTTGCCTCTTTCAACAAGATTACCCACGTTTACGCCTCGAGGCCCAGTGTGCGCAGCAGGTCATCCTATGGCCGGACCTCTTCCATGTCCAACGCAAAAACGGTCTCAAGCTCACCGACCGCATTCTTGCCGCATTTCGCGCCCTCCGGACACGCCAGCCCCCACCCCCACCGCACCCCTTCTCGCAGCGCGTCCCCCGTTAACCCCCCCTAACCATCCCACACCGCAGGGGTCAGCATGCATCGGCCCCTCCGGTGCGCGGTATGGCGGGAACCTCCTCAGGCCCCGTGCCGCACCGTGTTTTGTGCGTATGCACGTCGCCCAACTGTAAGGCGCCGTACTTCGGTACGGCCCGTTACAGCTGGGTGCTCAAATACTCAGCTTAGTTTATGCTTCTTTCTTTCTTTTAGTCATTCCCGTAGGCACTTTGTTTAGGATCGCACCGCATATCATACCATGCTCCCTCAGCAAAAGCTTCCACGTTGCTCACAAAGCCGCCACGTTGCCCTTGCCCCTTACGCATCGACAAATCGCAACGCTACCGCGCTGGTCTGCCGCTCAGGTAAGCATCCTCAGTTCCGATAGATGTTGCTGTTGCCAGTTCTGACAGCTTAGAGGGTGGGATTTTCGGGATTTTTTAGAGCAAGCACGCGCATACCAGCTTTTCAGTCAGCTTTTGGACACTTCTACGTCGCAACACTTCCGACACCGACAAGATGCTGGGACGGTTCAACCGCGGATCAAGCAGCAATGTCGGTAACGTTTGGGAATGGGTGGGATAACTTTAACAGTTCCGGAGGTTCAGCGGCTGTCGCAGCTTGACCATCAACGTCCGCAGTGACTCATTATTTTATAAAGGAGCATATCACTCCCTGACTCCCCCCCCCCCCCCCACACACACACACAAACACACACGCCCCCCACGCAGCTGGACATGGGTCCGGACGCGTCGTACGAGTACTGGTCCAAGCTGCTGCCATCCAACGCCGATGTGGACATCGTACTGACGCACGGCCCGCCGTACGGCATCGCAGACAAGACCAACGGCCGGCACCGCGGCGATATGGGGCTGCTGCGGGCGGTGCAGGTGAGTCGAGGGAGGGAGTCCAGGCTCCAGGGGTGGGAGGGCGGGGCTCCTGGGGATTGGCGGCCTGGGGGAGGGGGTTCGAGGGTTTTAGGGGGGAGGGGGTTCGAGGGTTTCGCAGGCCGTCTTGACCTGGGTGGTACAGGGATGGACCTAGGTCGTTTAACGGACGGCCGGCGACCAACTGAGTCGCGGCGTAGGTAGTACAGTAGGTGGCACAGGGTTAGGACCGGCGGGTCGGGGCTGTCCGGGGTGGTTTGGTGAGGGGTGTGGACACAGTCCTGGGGGTGCGGTCTGCGGTGCACTTTTCTTATCTCCGCCCGCCCGCTCCCGGCGCCCCCGCCCGCCCCAGCGCCCCTTCCCCCTGCCCGCTGCCTCCCCGCCCCGCCCAGGCCCTGCAGAAGCCCCCGCTGCTGTGGGTGTGCGGCCACATCCACGAACAGTACGGCATACACAGGGTGCCCCACGCGCGCGCCCCGGGGGGCCACATCCTGCTGGTCAACAGCGCCGTGTTCTACGCGCAGCGGCCGGGGCACGCGCGCACGGCACAGCCCCGCGCGGTGCGGCTGCCGCAAGTGGAGATACTGCCGAGGAACCACAACGGCTGATTGCCCAGCAGTTGCTAGGGCTGCTGCTGCTGTGGCTGCTGCTGCTGCTGCTGCTGCTGGTAATGCTTAGTATATCTTTATTATCAGCAGCAGCAGCAACATAAGATATGGTGGCATGTGCGCATCGCCACACGCTACGACCCGTGCGCTAGGGGGAACCCGTGCGCCACTGCAGGCTCAGCACCCAAACGGTGTCATTTGCTGCAGTTGCCGGGTTGGGCGGTCTCTCCTCGGAGTCGAAACCAGACAGGCGGGGCAGGGATATACAGGTGCCTCCGCAGCGGTGGAGCGGGGACGACACGCCAGGGAAAGGGGGAAGGTGGGGAGCGCTGCCTGAGTTTCTCTCGGCCTCCCCACCCGCCGGTGGCAGCGTGTTGTTGGCATAGGGATGGACGGTCATAATGGGGGCGTAGTAAGTGTGTGCGCGTACTTTACGGTACCGTATCCTTCGAAGATGGTGGTACCCGTACGCCGCGGCGCTCGTATCATGTGCTCGTATCATGTGCTAGGATATCCATTTACGGCGCTGCCGTACCAACGACCAACGACCGTGAACTGGGGCAATTCTGTTGCCGCGGGTGCAGCTCAGTGCTGCCGCAACAACCGTCTCAACAGTGCACACTCTACACAGATGACCGGAGATGACAACGCCAAAGAGATGACCACGCCAAACGAAACACATCGCAGACTCGCACACAGCACATCACATCACGCCAAGGCGCCCCAAACACACGGCCCAGGCACCTGGCCTCGTTGCCCCTCCCAATCCCAGCCGAATTCTGCACGCAGGTCGTTGTCCTGTGCACGAGAAGATTGCGCCCCCCCCGGGTCGCACTGCGGGTACTCAGGGAGCCCTGTTGTTGTTAAGACCCAGTGCGCGCACAGCTGTCGAGCACGGCATTCAAAATGGTTCGTCAAGAAGATAGAATGGACAACGAAGAAGGTCCGACGCCGCCGCGACGCTTGCGCCATTCTGCGGCGCAGCACAGCGCCACAGCAAGTGGCTGGGGCCCCGGACGCCCGGAGTAGCCGCAGTCGGGTGCACGCACCGCACCGCACCGCTGCGCTCTGTTCTGTTTCATGTGTGTATTTCTGTGTGGAGGTCCTGACAGTCAGATGTCAGGGCCGAACACGCCCGTCGGCCGCGAACCCGAAGGGCCCACCCGCCGAACATCTAAGAAAAAGAAGGCTGCCACCCAGAAGGTCCAACCACCACAGAACAGTCCACAGCTACCAGGCCATCAACAGCGCAACCACCCACCTAATCCATCCAGCTTGTCAACCGCAATGTCGAAATTGCAAGCATGCAAACAATACGGCGATTCTACCCCACCACCCCAACCTACCCAGCGTCAAGGAGAGGTCCTGGATGCCCCTGCCCTCCCGCCCAGAGCTTCGACCCGCCCCGCGACCCCACCAATCCCATCCAACCACCCACCCCTCCTCCCGTCAAATCTCCATGACGCCCTCCTCGCCTCTCTCACCCGAACCATACGGTCGTTTACAAGATCATAACCAATCCTTAGCGCCGACATCCCGACTCCCAACCACTGCCGCCGGATCCACTCCCGGATTGATCCATGCCACCCACCACCCCCAATCCCCCGCCGCCTCGCTGCCCTCCAAAACGCCGCATACCACCCCAGGCCCTACCAATACCCAGCCAGCTGCGCCAAGCACAGGAGGGGAGGGAAGGAGCACACAAGCTTTAGGGACCTCGTCGCGGACACATCACATAAGCAGCGGTCGCTGCGCCGGCCGGCCGCCGCCCAGCGCCGAAGACACCGCCTCGGTCGCCTGGGCCGCAGTGCGCGCCACCGTCTCGCGCGTCGTGCGCAGCACGTCGGTCGCACCCCCCAGCGCCGAGCGCGCGAGCTCCACCGGGCCGTGAAACAGGCCGCCGCCGCCGCCGCCGTTGTTGAGGCTGTGCGTGGGGCCGGGGCCGGGGTTGGGGTTGGCGCCGTAAACCAGCTGCTGCTGAGGGGGAAAAGGAGGAGGAGGGCGTAGCCCCGGCGGATGAGGCGGCAGCGGCGTCGGCGGCGTCACGCCTGTCGGAATCGCGGGGTAGTATCCAGGCGTCAGCACGACGGGGACGCCGATGCACACGCCTTGCGGCGGCGACGGCGGCGGCGGCGGCGCCGCAGGCGGCGGCGGCGCGGCGAAGGGCGCTGAGGCGCTCGCGCCGAGTTTGGCGTCTGCTGCTGCGGGCGCCGCGGCAGGTCCGGGGGCGGTGGCAGCGGCGGGGCTGGGGGCGGAGGCGGTGGCGGAGGCGGAGGCGGGGGCTAGGTCCAGGGGCGTGCCGGTGGGGGTGTGGAGCCGCTGGTGGTGTACGGTGCCTGGGGGCCAGTAGGTGAGGGCCAGGCGTACGACGCCCTTTTGGTCCCGACTGAGGCCGCGCTGGACGAACAGGGGCAGATCCAGGCTCTGGCTGCCGGTCGCGCGGATGCTGGCGAGGGGGAGAGTGGCGTGGCGGGCGTGGAGGTGGCCCCGCCGGGAGTGGGCGTCCTGGGGGTGGGTTGACGGGTCAGGTGGGGGGCGGCGGCGGGGAAGGGGACGAGAGGAGAGGGAAAGACTCAAAAAGGTTTCAGATCCATAGCGCAGCTTTTGGCGGGGCATTATCCGGGGCTATGTGACCAGGGGAGCCTGGCGGCTGGCGGTTTGTTTGTGCTGGATGGCTCGACAGGCTGGGCGCCTTGAGGTGGGTGCCCGCCGTGCCCTTGCCCTTGCCCTTGCCGGGAGGTCGGCGTCGGCGTACCTTGACCTCGACCTCCAGATAGTCCTCATCTGCGAGTTGGCACTGGAAGGTCTGATTCCACATCGGGCTGCTGCCGGCGTCCATGGCGACCTGCGTGGTAGCCACCTGGGAGCCAACGCGGACGACGCAGTAGACATCGTGCCTGCAAGCGGGAGAGGGAGGGCAAGGATTCGGAAACGGTGGGGAACGAGGCAGGCAAAGACAGTGATGTTTATATTTTGTGTGGATTTGGTGTTGGAAACGGAGGGGCTGCGGGAAGAGGCGCCGCAAGCGGAACGCGAGAGAGTCTGGAGAAGTGTGGCTTGTTCCTCAGAACTTTGAGTACTGCAGCTGTTTCTTAAAGGCAAATCTTTATGTCAGGGCTTAAAATTTGGTAGCGAGGCCATAAGCCGATGCGAGCTTTGCAACTATTGATCGGCGCCTACTTGCGGTGCGGGTGACGGAATTGAAGGTCTCTGGCGCCCTCGACGCCTATAACTAGTATGCCGGCTGCCGTCGTCATCTATAAATTAATATTCTCAGGGGAACGTTTAGTTGATGTGTGTTTGTAGCTAGTGCGTCGATCGTGAGCGTTGCGTGCGTCGCTGAATCGACCAACGAATTGCTGCTTCAGTGTCGTCCAACAATTTAGTATGCGTCTTAGGATGTATTCATTAAAGCTAACAATATCGATCGATGAATAATCGAGGCTGTGCTCTCCACTGTTGCCCATCGTACAGTTTCGTGCGTCTCCGGAGTCCGAGGGGTCTGCAATCGCGGCGGTTGGCGATTGGCGAAAGGTGGTTGGGACTCGAACTTCAAGTGCGGAAGTATGGGGAAATACAGGAACTTTCCTATCTGCAATTACGAGCAGGCCTGCCAATTTCAAGGTCGAGACAAGGTTGAAAACTTCGGACAATGTCTGTTGGCAGCCGCTGGCTCGCACCCATACTCCGCAACCAGGTTGCACAGTTACAGAACCGCAGCGCCACATCTTCTTCCGATTGAGATTACGCGAATTTTCCAAGCAAGATATTTTATATTATTGAAAGTCCGCCGCCGGAAGCGGCGTGCCTGGACACCAGCCACGTGCCATCGCCGGCAATGAACGATGACTTTGGAATCAGACCACGCCTGGTCAAGCAGTTTAAAGTACACAGACATGGGTGAGGCCCGCACCAGTTCCACTCCTGTCAATCCCAAATGTCACTCCCAAGTGTCAAGCCCAAGTGTGTCCCGGGCGGAGTTCAGGGCAATAGGAGCGCTGCCAAGTCACGGGTGCATTGGACCGTTGGGCTCAGTCACGGGGGGAGCTCAGGTCCCTCGCATACCGCCCTCTACAGCTTCCATATACAAGATACAAAGATACAACACAGGATAGCCCTCACCGCTCTTTGGCGTGTGGGCTGTGGGAGCGTGTTGTCTCACGTGCTCAGGACGGATTGTGCGTCCGGATTCTCGATGTCCAAAATTAGTTATTTACCAGTGCACGTGCGTGCTGGTAGTCCAGGCCCCTCGAGTTGATCGGCGGCGGCATACTCCAGGTAACAAGAGCCGCAATGATGATGATGATCTGTCGTACAGACGTACGACTACACATCGTCACAGTAGAGGTGCGCCATGGGTAACTCGTCGGTCGTGTGCCGTGTCGCGCAGTCCCGCGGTGCGCTTTGCGCTGCTGGCCTGCTGCCCGATCGGCCTGCGAATGATGGCACATGGCAGCCCCGCTGTCGGTCACGTAGTCGCGAGGCGGTGCTTGCTCGTACCTCACAAATTTTCAGCGCTTATCGCGGAGGACGACAAGGGAGGACAACATTTTGCACCGCTCGCCCTCAGACCTCAGCCCGGCTCGACCCAAACACACCCAAATCAGCCCCGCCCGTTCGCTCCCCGAAGGGGCCCTTCAAGCCTTCGGATCCGCCGCATGGCGAACATCTTGGAACACTTGCGGGCAGGATGCTGCTGGGGCCTGGGGGTAGACCCGAACCGAATAGTAATTTCGAAAACCGTTATCCCACCGGGTGGGGCCACCAGGGGCTGAATGCCCGGGAGCTGGTGACTGACACGGCGGGATGAGGGCCCTTTGAAAACCTCCTTTGACGGTGCCAGAGCGGCGGCCCTCGCCGGACGGCGGTGGAAAGCGCCTGAAAGCGCCCGTAGGTAGGTCGCGGAGGTTGGTAGGTGCTGGATGGCAGCAGCGGCTGGGAAAGGTGTATGACCAGGTGTGTGTGTGTGCGATTGCTGAGCATTCTCGGTCGATGCTGACGGGGCAAAGACGCGGACGGGCCAAAGCTGCGATGACAGCTGCCGCGCGGCTGAAGGGATCCTTGGCGCGCTTTGGCAAAGCGACAGTTTGGGTGTTGTTATTTACCAAGGAAGGATAAAGCTGGGATGAGAAGGGACGACTGCACCGAAATGGATCGAAATAAGCGTGGCGACTCTGGCGAACGGGCCCCGCAATACGCGCGCCGCCGCCGGACCAGACCAGCCCCAGCGGACAGAGTCGCGCGATCGCAAACAGAAAGCTTCACAAATAACGACTCCAGCGCTCACCAGGCATGATCGCCGCACTTTGCAGCACGATCCGGCACATGGGTTTGCCGCTTGCGTTCAGGAGAACAGGAGAAGGATATGGGCGAGATCGAAGAAAGGGCGTGCGTAGCGGCACTGGCGAAGAAAGGAGAAGGACGGGAGCGCGAGCAGGCAGGCAGGCAGGCACGGTGGGCCCACTTTCGAAGAGCACAAAGCCAAACTAACCTGTCGGGTCATAAACCAGCCGAAGAGCCACAAACGTGCGAATATGAGTCACAGAAAGGTTCAGAGCCCGGAAAAGGAAAGAATGGAGCATCCTCATCATCCTCATCAGAACTCAACAAACCCAAGGTCCACACATCTCACAGCCCTCAGCAGCCCTCGTGGCAAGGGGCGCAGGCAGGAAGCGGGCGATCGTGCATTGGCATCCCACTCTGGTTATTTGTTGTGTGAAGTGTGAAAAAAGAGTCGCTGAGGAAACATAATGGACTATTAAGAGCGGCCCCATGATCCAGCAGGCTGCTTCCCTGCCTTCCACCACCGACCGCCGGGCGCGCACACATATCCACCGCAACATCAATGCGACCCCGAAATCCATTCGCGAGCGCTCTTGTGATACCGTAGGTGCATCGGAGCGTGGGACGCTGGCGCAAGACCGACGAACCTTGGCAGTCACGTTTTGTAAAAGAAATGCACCCATGACGCGGACGTGACCTGGAACCCCGAAACCGTTAGTTACGGAACCGTTGGTTGCAAAACCGTTGGTTGCGCAACGGTGGCGCAACCTTGCACGCACGCCCATTCGGACCGCACGGCAGTTCTCTCCCGCCGGTATAAAAGGCCACAGCGCCTCCATCCGAAGTACCACAAGTTGGGCCCGACAGCCAACCCTAACACAGCACCCCACCTACCCGCCTGATACGGTTCTTGGCTGCCTCGTCCGCCGTAAAACTCGCCGTTCAAGGTTTGGTCGTCCCCTCCCTCCGGCGCGTGCGCAACCGCCTGCCAAGATGGCCCGCGCCTCGCTGCTGGCTGCGGCGCTGCTGCTGTGCTGCGTTGCCGCGCCCTTCGCGGCCGCCATGCGTTCCCCTTCGGCGCTGGAGCGCTCGCTGCGCCGCAACACCGACAGCGGCGACAATATGAAGGCCCTGGAGGTGAGGCAGAGCTGCACGACGGAACGTCGTCGGCCGCTTGCGGCCGCGCGCTGGGCCGCTGCATTCCTGGCCTCTTACCGGCTAAACGAAGCCTGCTGTCGGTGTCGTTACGACGTTCTACTGACGTTTTTTTGTCGATTGCTGGGTGCTGTTTGTTGAGCTTGGCAAATACGCTACAGCGCGCGGTGGGTTGCGTTTGTCGTTGTCGGCGCTCAACCTCGACGCCTGATGAGTTGGTGGTGCCGTCACAGTCAGACAGAGAGAGAATGCGCGTCGCGCGCGGTAACCGGTGGGCGCTTGCGCCGCAAGGGGCGGTAGTTAGACGCTGGCCCGGCTCCCAAGCCAAGCAAAATCAAGCCAATCGCAAGACTTGACGCTGCTGGCGACCCGCGCCTGCACGCCCTTCAACCTCGAGCCGGCACACTCCCCCGCCCCCGGCACCACCTCGCCACTCCCTCTTCACCCCATCTCTCATGTCCCTCCCTTTCATGTCCCTCCCTCTCTCTCTCCCTCTCCCTCTCTCTCCCCGCAGTGGCTTATGGGTCTGGGTCGCGAGGAGATGAGGGACCGCCCCGGCTTCATGCTCGTCAAGTACGACGTCCCGCCCACACTGCACGACAAGTTCATTGAGAAGTGGTGAGTGGAACCGAGGGGCGGGGGCTTTGCACCCCCCTGCTCCGCACCACGTGTACTTTCTCCACTCTCTTTCACGGTCATCGGGAGCGGTGTGGTGCGTAGCTCGCCACAAGTCGGCCCCCCAGGCGGCCGACCACGAGGGGTCGGTCCTTGGTCGGTCGCAGCTGGCCCGTGGGTCAGCCCAGAGCCCACCCTCGGCACCCCACCCGGCCCCAGCCCCCGACCCTGCCCCGCCACCCCTCCACCTGCGCCGCCCTACCAAACCCGTCCGCTCCCTGCCCTGCCCCCCCTCCCTCCAGGGGCCGCCACGACAAGGACCTCCGCGATGTCCGGGGCCTGGACTTCTACCAGCTATCCAAGGACGTGACCGACAACACCTTCTTCTGGTCGTACACCGAGTGGGACACGTGCTCCGACATGATCAAGCACTGGCAGTGAGTCGGGATCTCGGGATGAGGCTGCGCGCGCTGTGGCTTGTGTCCGTGTGTGTCCTCGTGGCTTGTAGCCGATGTGGACACACAGCGGCGGAAAAATAGGAAAAAGACGGTCGGAAGTGTGACCGGTGGGTGCGGAATAATGCAAGTGTATCCGTCCCAAATAACAGTGAAGATCAGAAAATGATCGGCGTGCGTGCCCCCTGCCGTGCACCTTATTGTCGTACAATGCTACCCGTACGGCAGGTCGAAGGAGTACCAGGACTTCCACGACTGGGTCGACGAGAACGACATCATGTGCGAGGCATTCCCGCTGGAGGCGTACGGAGATGCCAAGCGGGTGAGTACGGCAAAAGTACAAGGGTCACGGTAAGGAGAGAAGCCGCATGCGAGGCGTGATGCCCCCACGTCCTGCCACGTCATGTCATGCCATGATGGGAGTCCGCAGCTCCGCCGCCTGCGCAAATGGGAAACAGCACTTTGCTGCGACAATTTGCTTGCTCGGGAAATGCGTGCTGGATTTAATCCCTTTACCTGATCAGCCCTGACCAGGTAACAACACCTAAGATTGAAACCACAAAAGGGCGTGTTGGGCCCCGTGCTTTCAAATGTGACGCCGTTGGCTCTTCGAGTGGAAACGTTGCTCCCCCTGCTGCTACGGACTGCTGACTGCAGGAGTACCGCTACGACCGCGAGGGTGAGGCCGCCGCCGCCGCCTCCCGCGCCGCCGCCGCCAAGGACGCGGACCGTCTCCGCCGCCGCGGCAGCAAGGGCTTCGAGGACTGGGACCCGCGCGAGGAGCCGCACCACATCGCCACTCGCTTCCACGTCATGCCCTCCATGGTGGGGTGGGGTGGGGTGGGGGCTGGGGGGATGGGGTGGGTGGTGGCTGGGGGGTACCGGCAATATAGAGATGGGTGGATGGGGTTGGGGTTGGGGAGTGGGGTTGGGTGGATTTCCTTGTATCACTACTGCCGGGGATGTCGTTCGTGAAGGGGCTACGTGAAGGGGGCTACGTGTTGGATTATATTAGGAGGCGCAGTTTGTTTTGGTCCGCTCCCGCAGTCCCGCTGCTCGCTCTTTTGTCTGTCAGCTGCCGCCTTGCTGCCAGCCCTGAACAGACGCTTTCGTCGTGAATATTTACCCCGTTAATGCGCTTTCTCCGTTTGAGCGCTTTTCTCTTGCCCTGACCTCCCGCCCTACCCACCCCCCCCACCGCCCTGCCCTTCCCCCCTTTTGACGCTGTCGTACAGCGCAACGAGTTCCTGGACGCCTTCGACAAGATCCAGAAGCGCGTGGCGGAGGACGAGGACGAGAACCGCTTCTTCGTGTAAGTGCCGTACTGTACGTCGCAGCATCTGGCATGTCTAGACGCTTCTCTACAACAAACGAGATGCTCGACCTGCCCCGGTGCGATGGTCCTCTCTAGTGTCCTCTGTCCTCTTGTGTTGGCGAATGGGAACGAGTGGCATGCGACTACGATATGAGGAGAGGGGAGGTAAAAGAGAAGCAGCGGAGCTGGGGGGGGCCGGCTCCAGCGGGGAAAATGGACGTGTGGGTTGTGTTGGCCGAGAGGCCGGGAGCCCGCATCTTTGCACATGACAGCGGGTTGTTGCCAGCCCACCCGCTTCTTGTTGCGGCCGCCCCGCCCCGCTGCCCCCTGGCCCCTGGCCCCTTCGCCCTCTCCTCGGCCTCACGGTACTTGCCCTCAAAACCCTCAAAACCAGTCTACGCAAGTGCGCCACCCTGAACCACCACTACCTGGTCCGCGGCGGCTGGGACTCCATGGATGGCTTCATGGACCACATGACCTCCAAGAAGATGATCAACCTGCGCGAGTGAGTACGACTGTACGGAAACGTGCGTGGTGTTTGACAGCGGTGTTGTGTACCAAAAAACGATTGTCGATATCTTGCTTGGCACATTTGTTGGAAAACCGCTTTTGTTGTTTTGGAGTTTTGGAGTACGATGCACGATTGACCTGCCCGCCTTCTCACGTCCGCCCCCCCCCCCCCCAAGGTTCGCCAAGGACAACGACATCGAGTGGTACGCCAACCACTTCCGGGTGCTCTACACCAGCGAGCGCAAGGAGTAGGCTGCAGATGAGGAGATGGATTGACATGGGCGGATGGATTTGGAGGCTCGGGAGAGGCCTTAGGGCTGCGCGTTGGGAGTAGGGAGGCGGCAGTGCAGTGGCAGTGCTGTGGACCGTAGGAAGGGCTATTAGGCATCGTTGTAGGCGATGGCAGTGGCAGTCGTTCTCATTCATTTTCCCACACCACCACAGATACATGTTTACATTCACCCGAGGTAGGCAGGTAGGTAGGTAGGCCAGGCGGCTTCCTAGAGGGGTGCAGCGCGGTCGGGACCTTCGGCTGTTTTTGACATCGTCGTGTGTTTACACACATGCACGCACGCACGCACGCCTTAAGCGGTGCCCTACCCTATTTTACACCGTTGTACGGCATAGCAGGACCAATAACACTACCTAGAAACGGCTCAATTTTCCGCCGCGTGCTTCGCATCCCCGGGGGGAGAGCATCGCATCGTTGAAAGCGGCAATCGTCGCGGTGTTGGGTGTTGGGTGTTGCTGCTGTCGGGTGTTAGGTGTTGCTGCACGATTTTTGCGCTGTTGGGTCCTACGGATCTTAAGTGTTGTCGGTGAAGGGCTGTGGGGCCGCTACGAACGGAACGTTGGTTTGACCGACTGAACGTTGGTTTGACCGACTGAACGTTGGTTTGACCGACTGAACGTTGGTTTGACCGACTGAACGTTGGTTTGACCGACTGAACGTTGGTTTGACCGACTGAACGTTGGTTTGACCGACTGAACATTGGTTTGACCGACTGAACGTTGGTTTGACCGACTGAACGTTGGTTTGACCGACTGAACGTTGGTTTGACCGACTGAACGTTGGTTTGACCGACTGACCGACCGACCGACCGATCGTCGGTGGGGAGCTGTCGGCAGAACGCGTCTACTCCAGGCCGCCACCGTACAGGTGGATGGGTCTGTTTTGTAACTACACTGGAGATCAACGATACAAATCTGCGCACGAGCACCATCTTCGCACCTGCCAGTGCTTGGAACTTGGCCATCGCTGCAATACCGCGCCTCGCCGCGCCAGAGCATGAAGCAAGAAAATCCCGCAACGCTGACTAACCACGGGGTAGGATATACAGTCCGTCTAGCCTGTACGGACAGCAACCGGTATGAAAACCGGTTCTCCTTGTAATCACCGAATTCTAAACACGGTACGACAACAGCGGCGGCGTACGATACGCAGTCAGCGGCCGCCGCCAGTCACATGCAATGCGTCAAATCTTTCACGGTATCGTCTCGGAGGCGAGGGTGGCACATAATGTTCCTCTATCTGGGCGTATTTTCTGGCGCTCAGGACTCTTTTTGCTCCGGACTGTGGACGACGTCGCCGTGCCAATTTGGGACTTTGCTGTGGTGCCTCGCTCCCGACCCACGGGTCACTCACTACCCGCACGCCTGCGCGCCTGCGCCCTTCCTGGCTCTCCGGGAGTGCAGCCCCGGAACCATCGGTTACCGGATCCGATTCGATCCGAGGCTTCCGACAGTTTTGGCGCCCATCTACCCATCAACGGAACTACTAAACATGGCGTCAAAAAAACGTCTTTTTCCGGGTCCCGTATCTCGTACCCCGCAAGACCAGCCGGCTGTGTACCTTCTGAGGAGCCTTCCGATGGACCAAGGTAATCTCACGCAACGTTCAGTTAGTTAATTTGAGAGGAGGGACCTAAAGTCATATTCACACACACGACCTCTCCCTACATCTCGAAAGGAGCTGATTGCGCATATGCTTAACCGTTAAACAGCGGTTGCCCAAAGTTACGGATCCATTTTGCCGACTTCCGAACCTGAGACGTTTGACCAAGGCACTACCGACAGGCCGAACAATTCCCTTCACGCGTTCTGTGTCGTCAAAGAGACCACAGGCAAGCGCCCCGATATGCCCTGGTAAGCTGTAAATGCCTCATTGTTTTGGCGGTGGCAACTTTCGGGTGTCGGGTTGGCTTTGCCGGGAGGGAGGGTTGGCGCTTTTGGGGGGCCGGGCGCTTCGATTTGGAGGGAACCCACAGCCCCCGAAACGACTGTGCAGCGCGCAGCGCACAGCCCCAATTCGAGCCACCAGGAGCCACCATCATCCCGCCGCCAAAGTTTCGTTCGTTTCGGACCGCCCCGCTCGTGCACTCGGCCGCAGGGCACGTACCTTTTGGGACCTACACGCGGCGCAAGCTGCCTGGCACAACGATGGACGTGAGTACCGCACAGTCCCATGTGTGTGAGTGTGTGAGTGGACCGGGAGTCCCCCGGGTCGCAACCACCACCGTCGATGGCACGCAACCAGCCTGATGAGCATCGCGCCGTGTATTCCTGGTGTGCGGGAGGGCGAGGGTGCGGAAAGCAAGGTCGGTGTACGGCCGCCGCCGCCACCGCCGCGCTGTGGTCGCTTCCGGATGCACCATCGGATGCGCCGCCGGTGATTCTCCCTCGGAACTTCGGGACACGCCCACCGCGCACACACGGACTTCATAGCCACAATTTGACTTCCCAATTTGTGTCCGCCGCAGCGTTGCTGCAAGAAAGCTAGGGGCATGAAGGGCTCTCGCCGACAGTTCCAACACCAGCACCACTGCACCAGCGCCCTTGGCGCACCACAGGCCGCGGAATTGCGACCCCCAGAAGGGCGGACCTCCCGCGGCACTGTTGCCCGCGGCTCCCTCCCCTCTGTGCAAGTGACCTCAGTGACCCAACCTCCTCCCGCCGGTGCCGCCGTCCCCTCGCTTTCCCTGCCCGCCCAGTCCCAGCCCCGAGCCGCAAACAACACCAGCAATGCGGCTGGCGGAGCCAGCAGCGGCGGCGGCTGCGGCGACGCGGCCGCAGCCGCCAAATGCTGCCAGCAAGGCCAGCTCTACCCGCCCGTCCAGGCCGCAACCAAAGCGGTGGGCGGCCTCACCGAAGACGACGCCCTCCGCCTGGTGTGTGGGCCGCTACTCCTCCCGAACTACGACGATGACCACGACCCAAAGCAGCAGCAGCAGCAGCAGAAGCGGAAGCGGAAGCGGAAGCAGCAGTGCCCGGGGCTCCTCGCCGATCTCGACTGCGGCCCCCTAGCGCTGTCGCCTTGGCCGGCCCTGAAGGCGCTAGCGCTCGTCTTGTTGGCCGCCGTCAATTGGTCGATGTTCCTGTGCCGCCTGCGCACCGCCCTCCTCCTACATGTCGCCGCCGCCGCCGCCCCCAGCCGCGAAGGGCAACCCCGGGAGGCCGGGATGGCGCTTGCCGTGCTGGAGGTCGTTGAGGCAGTCGCCTGCGGGGCGGTGTGGGCGGCCGCCTCGTGGGTTGTGCTCCGGCGGCGTGTGGGTGGCCAGGCGCAGAGGCGGGGCGGCGTTCTGCTGATTCCCTGGTGCGCTCGGCTGAGCGGCTGAGCGGCTGAGCGTTTGCGTGTGGGGGCGGAGGTCGGTGCAGAGGGAAGGCAGTCAGGACGGGCCGCGAGGCGCCTGGAAACAATTGTGACTTACAGTGTTGTGTGTTGGCGGCTGCACACGCCCGCAGGAGCTGCGCCGGGCTGCATGCGGTGTGCAGGTGTGTGTACGTGTGTGTGCGTGTGCGTGTGCGTGTATGTATGCATGTGTGGTGGGGGGGGGAGGATGAAGACGGGCGACAGCGCAGCGCGGCGTGCATGGGGCCCTCCGGGCGGGTTGGCGGCGGCGGTGGTTGGCGGCTGCAAGTGTGTGGGCTGTGGGGTTGCAAGAGGCCGTGGCTGGGGGCGTCAATCCCCGGAAGCCCGGACGTGTACATAGATCCTCGAAGAATGGAGGGAGGGAGGGGGGCGTCGCGACCGCCGCAGCCACGGCCAATAAGAGGAACGCATTGCGGCACTGCTCGCGACGTGCCGGGTGGGGCTACGGGCGTTCCCAGGGGTCCTCCAGGGGCCCCCGGGGTCCTCCAGGGGCCTTTCGCGTGCACCACATACGGTAGTATCGCAGGCAGGCGGTTTATACGACAGTTGTACTGTTGACAGTTTTTGCTGCGGCCTGCGTCGGGTGTCTCGCGGTCCTCCCTTTCGGAGGGAGGAAGGGAAACATGTGGGAATGCCAATTTTGATGTCAATGATCGCATAAACCTGCGCATAAAAATCATAAACCGCGTTACAAATGTCGTACTACGTAGGGACCGACGACCCTAAACTGACCCCCCAATTTTCGTCGTGGTTGGGTTGCCGTTGTTCGTTGAGGTTCGTTGGTATTGCTGTGCAGGTGGCATTTCCTTTCATTTGCCGACGCAGGGCGCCATTTCTTTTTCTTTCCGAGCCCAATGATCTCCGCTGCGGATCAAGGGCCGCGCCGCTGCGAAAGGGTTCCTTACCCCCCGGGGGTTACTTTCGGGGGTTGCGCTCCGCCTGGGGGGTAATTAGAACGGCCTGGGGGGGGCCTGGTGACCACACTGCGCACCGCGCAGTACGGCATTGGCATAGCAGTAGTGGCAGTAGTGGTTACAGCGGACCCTCCGAACGGCCTCCGAGGGGTCGTTGGAGGGTTCGACTTTGCGCTTCGTTGCAGGTCGCAAAGCCGAACAATATGTGTCGAGGGGGGGGTCGTTGTAGGATGCCATACATTGACAAGCTGTTTTTTTGGGGCCCCCGGAAAACCCTCAAACCCGAAAGCTCGAAACCCGGCTACTGTAACTACCCGTCGGCCGAACCCCTGGCTTTTCTTCTACGGTAGTTCGTCAGAGACCCACCGGGCCAGACCGTGGCATGTCGGAATGTTCTGTCGGGGTGACGTGTGGTGTCCACGGACTGCGCTAACATTCCGTCGGGGTGACGTGTGGTGTCCACGGGCTGCGCTAACTGACTGGAAGTCAAACTGCGTGTGTGCGGCTCGCGAGCTCCCCCGAGCTGTCTGGGCAGTGCTCAGGCTCCCGGCCGTTGTCTGGTGTGTGAATATGTGAGTATATGTGTGTGTGTGTGGGTGGTGGTGGTGGTGGGGTATCCACGTACAGGCACGAGCCCACAGGGGGAGGGTGTCAGCCGCAGTGTGCGCGGACGGACTGCCTAGGGTGCCTTCCTCGTACCGTGTAGTTAATACCGGTACCGGCATTCCGCAGCCCCGGGTGCGGACCGCCTCCCTCCAACCCAGCAGAGCAATCAAGCCACGGAAGCCACGGACACGTCGGTCGGCCGGACATCCGCGCGCCCGCTCATCAACTTGCACACGGCCCGCCAGCCAGCCAGCCAGCCAGCCAGCCAAGAGGGTCGCTTCGCAAACCCACCCACCCGAAGCAACGCTCGCCCGCCAGCCGAGCAACGTCAGTCAGTCAGAAAGGCACAACAGCCTTCAGCTTCACGACGGCCTCCTTCCGCTCAAGTTCTGATCCCGATCGCCCTTTGCCTCTCCCCCCCCCTGGAGCTGCCGCCACAGCCGCCGCACTTCACCCCAGTGCTATCCTTCCGCCACGGCTAAGGCTAGTATAGAGAGGAGCCCCTCGGCCCCCCCCCGCCTGGAGCGCCACACCGCTGAGACCGCTGAACAGAAACAGCAGCGCCAGGGCCGGCACCGCTGAGACCTGTGCACACTGGGCAGCCCCCCCCCCACACACACGCACTGGCGAATCAAAGCCTCCTCCGCAGCACCACCCGCCCTAATTTCCCACCATGACGGCGCGGGAGCAAACCAAAGCGCTCACCAACCCGCAACCCGCCCCCACCACCTGTCCGCCAACCTCACTCCACCCCCGCCCTCCCCATCGTCTGTAACCCAAAGAGCTCAACAACCCGTTCCCGTTCCCCCCACCATCACCACACACACACACATACACACGTGTGCGCCCGTTCCCCCCCTCCCTTCCTTCCCGCCCAACCCGCCTCCTTCCTTCCTTCCTCCTCCCCCCCATTGCTTTCACCGCCGCCGCTTGCGCACATTGAACTTGGGCACCGGCGGCGGCCCCTCCATCTTGGCTCGCTTCTTGGCCTCCTTCTTCGCCGCCGCCATCGCCGCCTTCTCCATCTCCGTCAGCTCCTCATTCAAATGACTGGCGCCCTTCTTGGGGGCGCGAACAAACACGCTGGCGCCAGACGTGCCGTCTCCGCCTCCGGCACCGCCGCCGCCGCCTCCGGCGGCCTTGAGCGGGTCCCCCCCTGGGCCCTTGGCCATCCCGGCCGCCAGACGTCGGCGCTTGGCGGCGGGCAGGCTGCCCTTGTGGCCCCGGTGGCCGGTTTCGGAGCGCTCTGTGATGAGGGCGGGGTCCTTCAGGTAGGCGGGCAGGTGCTTCAGGTGTGTGGCGGCGGGGGCGGCGGCCAGGGGCTTGTCGTGGCGCAGGAGGACCTTCTCGGCGGCGTGATCCTCAAAGTACTCCTTCAGCCGCTCACTGGGGGGGGGGGGCAGGGAGGGGTGGGGCGAGGGTTAGAGGAGTAGAGGGGGAAGGGGGAGGTGGTTTAGGTGGTTGGCTCCGCGGGGGGCATCAGGGGAGTGGGGTAAGAGGGGGCTGGGCGGGCGCAGCCCCCTGAGTGGAGGGAGGCGGGGGGGGTGGGGGGTTGCGAATGGTGGGCGGGTTAGTTCGCCGAGTGACACGCGACAACGGAACGGAGCAGAGCAGAGCAGCAGCGGAACCCAGCGGAGCGGAGCAGCCGAAGGCCTTTGCAAAACGAAAGACAGAGCAGCGGCGAAGGGAGCGGCAGAGGCCACTACCACCACCCCCACCACTCACCCCCCACTCCGCCACCCCGACCACCCGCATCCCCCCTCCCCCACCAATCCCCTACTCTCCCTCTCCACCCCACCCCACACATCCCCACACGCTGGCTGCTGCACCCCCTCCCCTCACTCTCAAATCCTTCCTCAAAACACCCCCTCCTCCCCTCCCCCCTTCCCCCTCAACCCCTCCTCCCCCCCCACCCCCAACCCTCCAGGCGCCTTCCCACCTGTTGAGCAGCTCGTTCTTGAGCTCCTTGGCCCTCGCCTCCCTCACCACACTCTTGGTGATGCCCCCCGCCACATCCTCCCCCCGGTACCGCAGAGCCTCCACCTGCGCACGACTCAGCCGACCAAACGGCCGCAGCGCCGCCGCCGCCTCCCCTCGCCGCCGCCGCCGCCTCTGCCACGCCTTGCCCTCCTCCTCGGCCTCCGCATCCCCGCCCTCGCCGCCATCATCCTCCACGCCGTTGCCATCGTCGGCACCGTCATCCTCATCCTCCTCGTCATCGTCGTCATCCTCTTCGAGGTCGTCCGGTCGGAATCCCGGCTCGCGCACCGCCGCCTCCGCGGCCGCCGCGTGCTGCTGCCGCTGCGTCTGCGCCTGCTGCAGCGCCTCAGCAAGCTGCTGCCGAAAGTCCTCATCGGCGGGGGTGAAGAGGGAGATGGCGGTGCCGCTCTCACCCGCGCGACCTGAGAGGGGAGGTGGAGGTGGGGGGGGGGGCACCGAGGGTCGGAAGGGTGGTGGTGGTGGCGGGGGGTGGGGGGGGAGGTAAGGTAAACGATACCGCAGCGGAGGGAGGTGGGTGGTGGTGGGGAGAGCGCGGACGGGTGCGGGTGTTGCCTCTAGGATCCGGATCCTGGAAGGTCCCTTTCCGCGCAGAGGGGCCCAAACCGTGTACCGTAACGGCCCCCGGAGGAGGAGGCGACGGCGAGGGGTGGGGTGGGGTGGGGCCAGGCAGTCCAGGGAGGGGCTGTGCACTCCGGCGTGATTTGGCTGGTTCTCCCAACCTTGCTTCCTTCCTTCCTCCCAACCCCACGTTAGCAAGTCAGCTCATCTTGCCTTTTCGGACCGTCCTTCCTTACCCACCCACCCACCCGCCCACCACCCTCCATGCCCCGCCCCCACCTGTCCTGCCCACTCGGTGCACGTAGCCCTGCAGGCTGGACGGCGGGTCGTAGTTGATCACCGTGCGCACGCCCTTGAAGTCGATGCCGCGCGTCACACCAAACTCCGCGTCCTTCCGCGCGCCGCCCCCCTCCCCCCCCGCTCCCCCCCTCGCCGCCCCCGACTTGCCCAACAACTTCCTCTTCCCCTTCTTCCCCTCCTCCTTCCCCTGCCCCTTCCCCTCCTTCCCGCTCCCGCCGTCGTGCGCTGGCGCATACACGTCGTCGGTCGCGATAAGGTAGTCGAAGAGACCCTTGTTGAATGACGCCAGGATGTGGGAGCGCGAGTTGAGGGGCAGCTCTGCGTTCAGCAGCGCGGGTCGCACTCCGAATGCCTCCAGGAAGAGCCGCAGTCGCACGCCCTCCTCCACGCTGTTGACGAAGAGGAGCGCCTTCTTGCGAACCAGGCCCAGACGCAGCAGCGCCAACACGTGGAGCAGCTTGTCGGGGCGGGGACACTGGCGGGGTGGGATGTTGGGAGGGGGGCGGGGTCGGGGAGGGGAGGGGCGTGTGTGTGTGTGTGTGTGTGGAGGTGGTGTAATGTTGCATGGGTGGAAGGGAGCCCGGGGTCCATCAATGGGCTGCCGGCGAGCGAGCGAGGTGAGGTGAGGTGGTTGTGAGGTGGTTGTGAGGTGGTTGTGAGGTGGTTGTGAGGTGATGAGGTGGTGATGGGGGTTGGCTGGTTGGCTGGTTGGGTGTCACATGGCCTGGCTTGGCTCCGGCTGTTGCCCACCCCCACCCCCACTCCCCCGCTGCTCGGTGCTCAGCTGCATGTGCCCTCAGTGCAGTGCAAACATCTGTCCGCCCGGGTGGCGACCCCGGAGGGTTGGCCCCCCCCCATAGGAATAGCGTATATACAGGAACATCACAGGGCTTTGGTTGGTATCACTGCAAGGCAGACGGCGTTGTCGCTGTCGCTGTCATCGCCCGTCATCTCAAACCACCCCTGCCCATCCTCCCCCCACACACACCACCACCCAACCCCACCGCCGCCCGATTCCCTCTGCCCCTCACCCCCCCGCACCCGGCCCCCCCTCCACCTGCCTGCATGTAAAAGTGCTGGATGTCCGCCGACACACCCGACCCGGAGGCCAGGCTGGTGCCGTCGCGGCCCTCGCCACCAACACCACCCGCCGCTGCGTCCGCCTTCCCCGCCTTCCCCGCCCCGGCTGCGGTGAGGTTGAGGTTGATGGGGTTGTGCAGTACGAGCTTCTGCAGTCGCTCCACGTCAGCGCTGACGGTGGCGGACATGAGGATGCACTGACAGGAGCGGGGGACCTGGGGGGCGGAGGGAGGGGGGAGGGGGAGAGTAAGGCTTATCCACGTATAGGTGGGAATGGCTGGCGGGCCAGGCTTCTGGTTGCAGAAACCAACCCGCAGGGGTACCGTGAGCGACAACGGCACGCGGGGTGATGCTGCTCCGCCGCGCCGCGTCACGCGCAGAGCGCACACACATGCTCTACCTCAGAGGTCTCCGGGTCCTCAAGGGCTGTCTGCTGCTGCCGGTCAGTCAGTCAGTCAATCCAGCGGCGGCCCCGTACCTGCCCACGACCACCTGCACCTCGCCTGCGTCCACATACCCCGACCCCTCCCCCCTTCCCTTCCCTTCATCCCCGTTCCTCAGCCCCCTTGTCCGCCCCTTGTCCCGAGTTGGACTGACGCTCTCGGTACCGCCCTCGGTACAACCATCTCCCACCCCGGGGTAAAAAGTAGATACCGCCGGTAAACCCATTTCCCCCCTCCCCCCCTCCCCTCCCCCCCCTTGGTGGGGGTGATGTGTGTTGTTCCCTGCCTGCGGCGCCAGCAGCTGTAGGTCCTCCTCGTATCCGTACGACAGCAGCAGATCCGCCTCATCCAGCACCAGTACCGCCAGACGGGAGGACAGCAGAGAGGGGGGCAGCAAACCCGCACTGAGGGCGGCAGCGATCTTGCCTGGAGGGAGGGTTGGGGAGGGGAGGGTTGGGGAGGGGAGGGTGGGGGAAGGAAGGGCAGGTGGGTGGGGATGGAGGGTGCAGGGCTGGGCAGTTCGGTGGCGGTGGCGGTGGCGGTGGCGGCGTCAGGTTGTTCTTACTCCCACCCCCCCGCCCTTCTTCCCTTCAAGTGCGGGATCAGCCGTGGCCTCCCCCCCCCCCGGGGCACCCGGCCCCCACGCGGGGTTGCTGCTGCCGCTGTCCAGTGCCCAGTGCGAAGTGTGGCGATGTGGCGAGGGCGCAGGCCTGCCAAGCGCCTCCTCTCCCACTGCCCTCCCCCCCCCAGTGCCCCCCACGCGCCTACCCGGTGTGGCCACCACGATCTGTCCGGCACTGGCCACTGCGCGCTTCAGCTGCGGACCGCCCTCCGCCACCAGGGCGGTGGCCTGCAGGGCCGGAGGGGGGGAGGGAGGGGAGGGAGGGAGGGAGGGGGGCGGCCAATGGAGGGCGCGGAAGGTAATGGAGGGCGGAAGGTCACGATGTGGGGGCGGCCACCTGGCTGACAGGGCTGACAGGGCTGACAACCCGGTGCGTAGGGTTGAGGGTGGGTGGGGATGGGTGGGTGGGGGTAGGGTGGGGGTAGTGTTCAAGCCGGCAAGCTGACAAACGCAGCGTACTGGGGGAGGGGGGGTTTAGTTGATTGAAGCAGAGCTGAGCAGCAGTCCGGAACCCCGAATTAGGGACTGGGCGGAGTGTAGGTGGGGCCGGGGAACGAGGCGTTGCGGGGGCAGCCACACACACACACACCCGGGGGGGAAGGAGGTTACGCCGCATTGGGGTGAGCAAGGGGGTGCGGGGTGTGTGCGTGTGGGAGGAGGGTTTGGGGATGGCGGTTGCCACCCAATCCAGGGGCCCTGCAGTGCAGTGCGGTGCAGTGCGGTGCCGTACCTACCGTGATGTCGGCACCGCAGTGCTGCGCAGTGGCGGCGGCCTCCTGGGCCACCTGGCGGAGGGGGGAAGGGGGGAGGGGGAGGGAGCGGCACGCGGCAAAGGGAGGAAGCGGTGTCATCACCCGGGTGGGGAGCCGAGCACCGTGTCCGCCGCGGCCGACAGCACGAACACGCCCAGAGGGAAGAGTGGCGGCGGAGTGAGGGCCGACGGCGGGGAAGGAAGGAGGAGGTTCGCGAGCCCTGTTCGCGAGGTGTGTCGTTGCCGTTGCCTGGTACCGTTGGTAGTTGGCGGCGCTTGGCGGCTGGCTGGCTTTGTGTTGAGGCGACTCACCTGCTGGCACAATTCCCGCGTTGGCACAAGCACAATTGCCCTAAAGCTTCCTCGCGTGTTGTCCGTCGACAGGAGTTTGTGGAGCAATGGCAGCAGGTACGCAAGCGTCTTGCCGCTCCCCGTGTGTGCGCGGGCCACCACATCCTTGCCCTCCAGCGTCTTCGGAATTGCTTCGAGTTGCACTGGCGTGGGCTTTGTAAACCCTCGTTTGCCCAGCGCCCTCAGAAGCCTTGGGTCAAGCCCAAGGTCCTGAAATGACATATTTGCTAAATTGGTTTATTACTTAATTGATAGCAAAGCTAGAGCCTTTTGGAGTTGGCAAAGACACTTCCTTTACAGTGAGCTTTCATAAATGCATTTCGTTTGTATTCAAGAGCTTTATATGATGTGGACCTTTGTATTATAATGTTATTACTTCGAAACTAATTACCGAAGCTTATGAAGTTGCGGTTCTTGTTGAACACTGCGGTGGGTTCAACTTATCATAACTCAATGAAATTCAACCCCTCGTTATGGACCAGACGCGATGAGCCACAGCATCATCAAATGGCATGTCACCCTAATGGTAGTTAAGAAGGCAAACATGTAGGGCGTGGTGTTGCAAGAGTCTCGGAAAGATGTCGTCGACACATGTTGTCGACACGCTGCTTGGAGTCCAACCCAAGTGCAATGAACTCTTTGCTGCCATGTGACCCAGCGAAAGCCGCCCTTGTTAAGTCGTGCAAGGGCGGTGGCTTGGGGAACTGGGGTCAGAGATGTGTTCCTCGACAGGACTGATCTGCTTCATTGCGTGAATCGCCTGTTGCACATTACCGTTGGGGCACTTAGGGTTGATTTGGCACCCTTCAGATGGCAGTCAATTGGATTGCGCCTTTCCATCCTGGGGCCGCTCCGCCGTACTTCCGCGATTCTGCGCTCTACCAGCGCGGTCAGGCTCATTAAAGCAGTGATGCGGACTCATTTGACCTGTTAAAGTGGTAGACGAAGACCTGACGACCGTCCACGGCTCCTGCAGAACCACCGACGTGCTGATTGGTCACGAAAACCCTCAAAATGAATTCTCACGCGCTCAGGAGCAGCAAGCTGCATGGGACAGCTGGTCGTGTTCGTGAGGTCCCGCCTATCACAACGGCGTTCCGATGTGCGGCGCCGCTCCACGCCCCTTGGAGCGCCGTCCCTCCCGTGCTGCTCCCATCGAGACCAGCCCCTTCCGCTCGCCGGATGGCTCCTTACGCCGCATCTACAGCAGAGGCCCCTCGTGCCAGGTATAATACAAACATATCTACAAACAAATTCACATAACAGACGCCTTCCGCAATTAACTCAATCATAATTACCTCCAGCGACAAGGGTGCGCCCATGGCGGTGTCCGAGATCGGCCTGGTTGGCCTCGCGGTGATGGGCCAGGTAATTTAAAATGTTGACGCACAGCTTGCTCCTTCTGGAGTGATAGCAGTGTCGGTCCTGCGGTGTGTTTGCAGAACATGGCGCTCAACATCGCCGAGAAGGGGTTCCCGATTTCGGTATACAACCGTAGCCACGACAAGACTGAGGCCGCGGTCAAGCGTGCCCAGAAGGAGGGTGGGTGCGGCCATGCGAGCGAGCTTTGTGTCGGTCGGGGCTGTCGGCAACACACCGCGTGCCCATCGCGCAGGTCTCGGCGACAAGCTGCGTGGCTACGAGACGGTGAAAGATTTCGTCGCGAGCCTGCAGAAGCCCAGGTAAGGACGCAACGCTGCTGCACTAGTAATCTGTTAGTACCCTGAGCGTCATCGGCCCCCACAGGCGCGTCATCATCCTCGTTAAGGCCGGCGCGCCGGTGGACCAGACCATTGACGCGCTGTGCGAATATATGGAGCCCGGTGATATCATTATTGACGGCGGCAACGAGTGGTAAGCACAGGCTGCGGAAGCGGGAAGTCTGGGAGTCGGGATGTCTCCCGTCTCGGTGTCCATCTGGGAGCCGGGGGAGTGGGGCACCAACAGCCAGTCGTGGCCAAACCACGCCGCGTCGGTTTGCTACCACCACAGCTTTCTCCGTTGTGCTTCTAGGCGTCGGGCCCAAACGCCCACTTCCCGCTCCGCTTCCCCCGCCGGGCATCAGCGCCCACATCCTCACTTTAGGAGTGACTCCCAAAGGGGGGGGGGGGGGGTTCTCGAGCCCACTGGAACAATTACAGTGCCCAGACGTGGGGGCGCCCCACCTCCAGCCTCCCAGACTCCCAGCCTGCAGCTCCTGTGTCCCGGTCGCACACACTGACCCAGGGGGGCTGGGTCTTCTGTCCTCCCTCTTCCCGGAGAGACATCTCGGGCGGCAACTCGAAGCGCAGCCGGGCCGTGATTACTCGATGATTACCCGAGCCGCCTGTGTCCTGGCCACTTAGGGTTCACGGCTGTCCGGTCGAGCGCCGCACCGCACCGCGCCGCACCGCACCGGGTGACCCTGAGGGGCCCCGTCCGCCCGGGGGTTGCCATGGCGCGGGGAGTCGGAGCGGTCGCGCCTCTCCGGTGGCCTCGCGTCGCTCACGTTTGTCCCCTCCCCACCCGGTTTCGGAGCTTGGAACTCGCCCGGAAAGCTGCTGCTGCTGCTACTGCTACTTCTGGGTGGCTATGGCTGTGGTGGTGGTGGTGGTGGTGGTGGTGGCTGCAGCGGGGCTGGAGTGCCCCCGGGACCACCCCCCTTGCTGCTGCCGCTGCCGCTGCTGCTGCCCCATTCCCGCTTGCCCGCTCCGAGGGCGCTGCCACGCTGCCTGGCGTACAGGCTCCACGCCCTCCCCCCCCTTGGGCCCCTTGGTCCCCCTCTCCACTCGCGCGCGCACTTGTGACCGCTGCCTTCCTTTCTGGCGTCCTCTGCGTCCTCTGTGTGTTCTGTCTGTGTGTGCTGTGTATGCTGTGTGTGCTGTGCGCTGTGCTGTGTGCAGGTATGAGAACACGGAGAAGCGCATGGCCAAGGTGGCTCAGAAGGGGCTGCTGTACATGGGCATGGGCGTGTCGGGCGGCGAGGAGGGGGCGCGCAGGGGTAGGTCGCGGGGAGGGAGGGGGGTGTGGGGGCAGGTCGGGGGGTGGGGGTTGGGACATACACACACCAGGACTTCTTGAATTTGTTATCTCGGTGAGTGGTGGGTGGAGGTGGGGTGTGGCGGGGTTGCTGCAATTGGTATCAATGACGCACTGCACTGCCAACCCCTCTACCCAAGCCCCTCACCCTAACCCCCACCCCGACCCCACCCCAACTCAACCCTGCAACCCCCCGCCCCTCCCCTCCCCGTCCAGGCCCCTCCATGATGCCGGGTGGCAGTCCCGAGGCCTACACCCACATCCAGTCCATTGTGGAGAAGGTGGCGGCGCAGGTGGGGGGGGGGTGGGGGGACGGCGCCGAAACCCCGGACCAGACCAGACCTGACCGGACCAGACCGGACCAGACCACCCGGGGAGTCTTGACATGAAGCAAGGGAGAGGCAAGGGAGAGGGAAGGGGGTTGGGGTGGTAGACAGAGGGCGGGAGGGAGGGAGCGCGTCTCCATGACACTTCAGCCCAGTGCCGAATGTGGTCTTAAGTGGGATGAAGTGTCATGTGATTGCGGGGGGATGCGGACTGCGTCACGAAGCCCTCCGGCGACGGGGCGCTTCCTGGGATGCATTCGTTGTTCGTTGTTCGTTGAGCAACCGTTATCGTTCTTCTCGCCCCTCCCCTTCCCTCTCCCTTATCCTCCCCCTTGTCCCCCCCCTTCCTCTGCCGCCGCCCCCCCCCCCGCCCCAGGTGGACGACGGCCCCTGCGTCACGTACATTGGCGGTGGTGGTGCGGGTAACTTCGTCAAGATGGTTCACAACGGTATCGAGTACGGAGATATGCAGCTCATCAGCGAGGTGGGGGCGGGGGGGGGTGAGGGTGGGGGGGCAGGGGGGGAAGTGGGACGGGGGAGGAGGGGGACGGGGGGGCGAGGGGAAGTTTGCGCTGGTTGAGGGGCGGGGAGGGGGATTGAGACCCGCAGGAGGCTGGGCCACACGGATGCCCCGAGGGGGGAAGGGAGGGGAGGGGAAGGGAGGGGAAGGGAGGGGAAGGGAGGGGAGGGGAGGGGAGCAGGACGCGTGCAAGATGCGCTCGGTGCGTTTCCCCTTCCCGGGCGTTGCGGGTAAACACGGGACGCTACAGGGAGGGTACGACGACGACACAGCGGCAGCGCCATTTCAAGTGAGGGGGCTCGCTGGGGGCGGAGGGGCGTTTTACCTTGACACCAGTCTCCTCGCCCCCTCCTCCCACCGCCCCCCGCTTGACGGTGGTGTTTGCGATGCACGCACGCAAACGTTGTCGTATACGTGTCGTACACGTGTGTGTGCTCCCAGGCGTACGACGTTCTGAAGACGCTGGGGGGTCTTGACAATGAGGAGCTGGCGGCGGTGTTCAAGGAGTGGAACCAGGTGGGGGGCGGGGGGGGAGTGGGGGAGTGGGGTGGGGGCCGCGTGTGTGGGGAGGTGGGGGGGTATGACATATGCGGCCCCGGGAGCCGGCGGACGAGGAGGAGGGGAG
Organism: Pleodorina starrii; assembly: GCA_030267565.1. Lineage (NCBI taxonomy): Eukaryota > Viridiplantae > Chlorophyta > Chlorophyceae > Chlamydomonadales > Volvocaceae > Pleodorina > Pleodorina starrii. Next base: position 1,474,837 of record BRXU01000027.1, read on the forward strand.
GGCGCAAAAGACCCTGGCAGGGGCCGCATTCAAGGGACGGCATGCGCTTGCCCCCCCCTTCCTGCACCGGCCCCTTGCCCCCCAACCCCACCCCCAACTGATCCCGGACCCGGGCCCTTCTATCCGTGTTTAACCTCCTCCTCCTCCCCCTCCCACCACCTCCGACCCCGCCCTCCCCGCCCTCCGCCTCCTAACCCCTCCCTCCCGCCTCCCTCCCCCCCTCCCCCTCCCCCCCAGGGTGAGCTCAAGTCCTTCCTGGTTGAGATCAGCGCCATCATTATGAACAAGCCGGACGACCAGGCGGCGGGCTACCTGGTGGACAAGATTGTGGACCAGACCGGGTCCAAGGGCACGGGTGCGGGGGTTGGGGGGGCGCCTGGGTGTGTATGTGTGTGAGGGGGGGGGGAGGGGGGCAGTGCGGCGCGTCGCGGGTTTTGCGGCGTTTGCGGCGTTTTGGGGGGTTGGGTGAAGGGAGGGGGATCACCCACATGTGCGCGTTCGTGTGTGTGTTTTGTTTGGGGGAGGGGGGGGTGAGGTACACCTGGGTGCGTGGACACTAAGGAGGGAGTGTGGGTGGGTGGGGGAGGAGTGGACGGGTGGGGGGTGAGGGGCGAGGGAGGACCGGAAAGGGGCGAAGGGGGCGCACGCGGGGGAGGGCCGGCTGGCCGCCAACAACATCTAAACTCTACCCTCCCCCTTCCCTTGCTCCTCTCGCTCTTCACTCATCGTCCCCCCTCTCCCTTTCCCCCCAAAATTCACTCTTCAACCCCCCCTTCCAGGTAAGTGGACGGTGCAGCAGGCGGCTGAGTTGGCTGTGGCGGCCCCCACCATGGCTTCCGCACTGGATGCCCGCTACATGAGCGCGATCAAGGGGGAGCGCGTCGCCGCGTCCAAGGTACGACACGATACGGCACGGCCCAGGCAGAAGGTTACGGGGGTGTGGGGTTGTGGAGGTGTGGTCGGCATCCACAGAAGGACGCGGGCGAGTCATTCCCGCGCCTCCCGCCCTCGGACCCCCGCCTTCCCCGCCCGTGCCCGTTCTCGGCGCGTCTTCTTCTTCTTCGGACTGCCATGCCCTGCCACCCGCTTCTCCCCCTCTCCCTTGACAAGGCTTCTCGTTTCGTTTCTGCAGATTCACCCTTCAAACCCCCCTCCCTCCCTCCCTCCCTCCCAACTCGTACCCCCCCAGGTGTTTTCCTCGTGCGTGCAGCCCGGCCCGGTGGCGGGTGTGGATAAGGCCCAACTGGTGGCCGATGTGCGTGCTGCGCTGTACGCCAGCAAGATCTGCTCGTACGCCCAGGGCATGAACATCATCAAGGCCAAGTCGGTGGAACAGAAGTGGGGAGTCGACCTGGGGGGCCTGGCGCGCATCTGGAAGGGTGGCTGCATCATCCGGGCCCAGTTCCTGGACCGCATCCGTCTGGCCTACGAGCGCAACGCCGAGCTGCCCTCGCTGCTGGTAGACCCGGACTTCGCGGAGGAGCTGGCGGCGGCGGAGGGCGCATGGAGGCGGGTGGCGGCGCTGGCCATCACGCACGGCGTGCCCATCCCCTCCATGACGTCGTCGCTGTCGTACTTTGACACGTACCGGAGGTAAGGACTGGTGGGGGCGGGGGTGAGGGGGAAAGGTGGCCACCCCTGCAGCAGGCCGGGGGGAAGGGGCGATGCGGGGCCGGCCGTTCCCCTCACTTTACTCCCTCATTTCCCAATGTGTAAAGTTCCCATCTCCCATGTCCTCCTCCTCCCGCCCTCGCTGCGCCCCCTCCCTCACCCACACCCCACCCCCCCTCAGGGAGAGGCTGCCGGCCAACCTGGTTCAGGCCCAGCGCGACTTCTTCGGCTCCCACACCTACCAGCGCTTCGACAAGGAGGGCTGGTACCACACCGTGTGGGACGACACGTTCGGATCGGCCGACTCCATCACCACCAGCGGATACGTGGTGTAGGTGAAGGTGTAGAGGAGGGAGGGGGAGAGGGAGCGGGGCGGGGGCGCCCGGGTGTGGCTCTGCGCGTGTGCGTGTTTTTGGGGAGGGGGGAAAGGGGGAGGGGAGGGGAGGAGGGCGGACGTGGCCGCGATTGCGGTTGCGGCTTTTGCCTCCGCGGTGTAACGTGAGGCCGCAGGGGCGGGGTTACCCTGGCCTCTGGTCGGGTCTTGTCCGCCGCCGCTGAGGGGTCGCGCTCGAGTGTGCTGTCAACTTGCCCACTTGGTGTTGTTTGTTGTGCTTCCAAATAAGCTGCTGTTGCATGTGTTGTGATGGTGCGAGCATGCAGATGGATGTGTCGGCGGCGCGGGCCCCAACCCCAACACAACCGTACGCCTCCTGTGCGGTCGCTGCCCCAGCTTGACCTGTCCTGTTGTCCTGTCGTGTGTGTTGGCATGGCATGGCACGACGGGCGTCGTCCTGACGGGCTCTTCTCGATTCGTGGCGGCTGCGCTCTCTGTGACCGCGACCGCCGCTGCTGCAGTGCTGCTGTTTCGGTTTCGTGCTCCGACGTTGCTGAGCATCTGATGTGCATGTGTGTGCGTATGTGCTCAGTGTAGGCCTGTTAACGACCCGGGAGTTCAGCCCGGGGGCTAGGAAAACGCAACGGTTTGTGTTCAAGCGAAGTCGGCGCAGCCTGTATTGGGCGTGCGCCGCCGCGTGATGTGCCTTCCTTTGGCGCAATTGTGTGAACCGTATTCTTTTGTGTGGCAGTCAATGTCTTATGTATGTTGTGCAAGCACCACGGCCCGCCTCGTGGTCGCGACGTCTGCGTTGCAGTATCGCATCGCACGTCCCGACACTCGACAATAATCCTCGATGACCGCGCGGGAGGGTCACACTGCAAGAGCCTTTGTCCGATACAATTTCCGTCAAGGTCGTGTGCGCACCTCCGATCGTCTGGTCGCTGCGACGACCGTCACTGCGCGGCATCCGGTGTGTCCTGGCTCGTCATGGGTCGTAACACGTAAACGGCACGCAACTCAAGTCGTTAGCGGTTAGAGAGTGATGTAAACTCCTTGGTGAACGAACTTCACGGACATTCAAACACACAAAGCACACAGGAAAATACATGTATCCACGGTTGGTTGATCAGGCAAGAGCCCGCGCTTAGGGGCCAAACTGACCAAACACGGTCCCGGTACAGGCCTGAGCCACCTCGCCCCTTCCTTGCATGCACGGACGGACAGCTGCACACCTCCATACTGACTAGGCGCCCTGACGAGGAACCGGGCCTCCAGGAAACGGACCAACCAGGCAACCAAGGCGGTTTGCAAGTGAACCGTTGGGTTACGCTCACGCAAGCGCGCCAGCCGAGGCACAATCCAAGCCAAGCAACAGTCGCTGCGGTCCGCGTGTGTAAGGGTTGCCCTTACAGCCCCCAACATCGCCACCAACGGCTTTACCCGATGTGCCTCCCCCATCGATCCGGCCCATGGGGTTCATGTCCCAACCCGCCGCATCTCAGGACCAACGTCCGTGCGTCCCCTCCAACACCACGTGTGCAAGTTATGGGTACACCGCTGCTCGCCGCGCCGCGCCGCGTCGCCGGAGCGGCATCACCGCCGCCGCTGCGGCTTGCGGAACGCCCAGTCCACCTGAGGAGCGAGGAGCAACGAAAAGGGGGCAGCACCGCAGCGCAAAGAGTTGCTGTGTCAGCCAATCACTGACTGGCACCAGGCAGTAGAGCTTGCCGGCGCTTCATGCAGGCGAGAAACGTCGTTGCCGAATACCGTATGGGGCACGTGTTCTGTTTGTCCGGCAACACCGCACACTTCCCTTCGTTTGCCAAGGACACAGACACACCGCAACCTGAGTACCCTCTCCCCCCCTATGCCTCCCCCAACGCGCATCCCTCGGTGCCCATACACATGCAGCCAAGCGGTTTGCCACACGCAAATGCAGGATTGGGACCCGAACCCCACCGACGGCGCGTTAGGCATGAGGCGGCACCGAACAAGCTACGTACGGCGCCTATAGTTGGCGACGTTCGCCGTCGTAGAGCGTATGCAGCGGTTCCGTGGAGTTCGGGAGTAGACAAACCTCCCCGATAGCGCGAAAGGCGAACCATGGCATACCCCAGCACGTTAACCTAAAATGTGGAAAGCTGCCGACGCCGACACGCTGTTGAAAACTCGCCTGGAGAGCCTGCCCCAGCAGCTCTTTCCCGTTCATCTCGTTGATGGCTGCTTGTGCCTCCTTTTGCCCTTTGTACTCCACCAGCGCGTAGCCCTTCACGAATCCCGTCTGGCGGTCCAGGTTCAAGTAAATGTTCTTGACGTCCCCGAACTCAGCAAACGCCTCGTGAACGTCCTCCTCTTGAGCCTCCTCATTAACGCCTGTAATGAAGACAACCCAGCCCTCCACCGAAGCCGTCGGACCCGGCTTTGCGTTGGGATCCAGCTCCTTGAAGCGCGCTCCTCCATATCGGTCAGCCCAATCGGTTGTATCACGGTGACCACGACCCTTCTTCCTCTTATCTAGGCCCTGCATGCGGTCATCACGGTCCATGTCGTCGGCCATTTTGGGTCAAAGGTAACCCGTTCCAGTAAGCCAAAATTACAGATAACTGCCTAGTGGGATGGATGATACAGGCGCGTGTACAGAAAGATTCCGAATTGCTTTGCTGGCAGAAAGTGTGGCAAATTCTTGTACTGTACTGCACGGTTGAACGAACGGCCGCAACTAACCAAAGGTCGACCGCGGGCGACTGCGATGAACACGAGTCCGTCTTGGCCGCACGCTTAAACATGATATGTCGACATCTTTGATGGCTGGCAGCGGCTGGCAATCGCCTGAATCGCGTTGCCTCTGACTTGCGCCCTGCGTTCGCGCTGATACTTAAGTATCCCAACACGAAGGCGTTTACATTGTAAAGGGACTCTTAGCCTAGACTACGTGAGGTGTCTGCTCGATTTGACGCCAGGTCGCCAGCCTATCGCACGTGGAGCAAGTGCTCGACCCCAAATCTCCGGAACCGCAACCACGATGGAGCCCACCGCCGCAAGCGCCCTGAGCGCGTTCCTGCTCATCCTGCTGTTGACGGTCCTGCTTGGCTACGGCATCCGTCGGACGGGATTCAAGTGGGCGACGGAGGTGGGGCTGGCCAGCGGCGAGTGCGAGGCACCCACCTCTCCAGTCTCCACCTGGCCGGCCAAAAGGGCCCCGCAGCCCTGCCACCCACCTGGGCTGCGATGTTGCCTCTGGCAGCGCCGCTCGGGACCGTTGCGCTTCCCGTAACGGACTGTAACCCCGTAAGGTGTAAGAAGCCACATTGCCAATCCGGGCGTCGGTCAAGGTGGACATGACCCATGGGTCATGACCGGCTTCCAGACGCCTAAGCTGCTTTACGATCGCGGCTTGCGGTCCCAGTCCCAGTCGCCGCCGAAAAAAAGAAATGACAGACTTGACTGCTGCGTCCTGCTGATTATAATGGTAGTCATTCTGATCTGCTCCGCATGCCTTGTCCAAAACTATGTTGGTTCCGCGAAGAGCATCGATCCTCACTCCTTAAGCCCGCCTTCTCCGGCCGCCGTTCACGTGTGTGTATGTCGTACTGCATATGTACGGCGTCTCAACCGCACGTGCAGAGCAGCGTCGCGCTGCTGCTGGGGATGGCCACTGGCGGCGTCATGTTCCTGTACAACTGGGTGGGTTGGGGGTGGATGCCGTAAAATCCATGTTTTCTATTCGGTTGGCCGGCCAATGGATGGCGAATGGACAGCGGCCGGTCGGCCGTTGGGGGTTGGGCGTTGGGCGTTGTACGGGTTGGTATGCCGGACATAAAAAATCCGGCACGTGAACGTTCGCGGCGTAGGAGACGGGACATCCCATTAGCAGTTGTTAAGTTTCCTTGTGTTCCCTTGCATGGGCGTCGGCGGTAACAGCAACGGTAGTAATGGTAACGGAAATCGTAACGGTAACGGTAACGATGACGGTGCCGGCGACGGGCGGGGATCCGGGCCTGGGCCTGCCCTGTCCAGCGGCAAACTCTGCGCCCGGATCCGGATTTACTTCCCTGCAACCCCCACTCCGGCCAACCGTCCGTGTTCATATCTTAAGATAGCCACCCTGAATCCGCACCCGCACACCAGGCAACGCCCCCCGCCCCCCCCCGCCGTCTTCGTCTCCGCTGCGGTATCATTTTCTACCCCCCCCACACACACACCCAAGCGACACCCCACCCCACCCCACCCCACCCCAAGCGGCTTTCCCTTCCGCGCTCCTGTCAGTCAGTCAGACGGTCTGTTGGTTGGTTGGGGCGCTACCCTGGAGCCCCTCACACCATCTCCACCTCTTCCCTTCTGGGGGGTGGGGCCCCCCTCCATCACGCTTGGCTCTCCGCTCCCATCACACACACACACACCATCAACGCCCCCCCTCCTGCCCCCCCCTCCCCCTCCCACCCCCGCTCTCCGCAGCTGGTGGAGCCCCACCACCGGGTTCCCCGCCGACTGGTGTCCTTCGATGAGGACGTGTTCTTCCAGGTGCTCCTGCCGCCCATCATATTCGCGGCAGGTGGGGGGGGGGAGGTGCGGGGGGCCCTGGGCGGGGAGGCGGGGGGGGTGTAGCTGGCAGGGCGGGGAGGCGGGGGGGGTGTAGCTGGCAGGGCGGGGAGGCGGGGGGGGGTGTAGCGGGCAGGGGGGGGTGGCGGGGGGGGTGTAGCTGGCAGGGCGGGGAGGCGGGGGGGGTGTAGCTGGCAGGGCGGGGAGGCGGGGGGGGTGTAGCTGGCAGGGCGGGGAGGCGGGGGGGGTGTAGCTGGCAGGGCGGGGAGGCGGGGGGGGTGTAGCTGGCAGGGCGGGGAGGCGGGGGGGGTGTAGCTGGCAGGGCGGGGAGGCGGGGGGGTGTAGCTGGCAGGGCGGGGAGGCGGGGGGGGTGTAGCTGGCAGGGCGGGGAGGCGGGGGGGGTGTAGCTGGCAGGGCGGGGAGGCGGGGGGGGGTGTAGCTGGCAGGGCGGGGAGGCGGGGGGGGTGTAGCTGGCAGGGCGGGGAGGGCGGGGGGGGTGTAGCTGGCAGGGCGGGGAGGCGGGGGGGGGTGTAGCTGGCAGGGCGGGGAGGCGGGGGGGGTGTAGCTGGCAGGGCGGGGAGGCGGGGGGGGTGTAGCTGGCAGGGCGGGGAGGCGGGTGGATAAAAGAGAGCCGCCGCGAAGAGGAGTGTGTGGGGGGGATGGGGAGGGTGGGGATGGGTTGGCGGCGGCCGCGAGTTCACCACTGTAAGGAATCCCCCACCCCTGCGCACCGCCCAGACTCCCTTCCTCCTCTCCCCTCCCTCCTTCCTCCCCATCTCCTCACCTCCTCCTCCTCCTTCCTTCTTCCTCCCTCCCTCCGTCTGCAGGCTTCTCCGTGAAGCAGAAGCTGTTCTTCCGCAATTTCGTGACGGTGGTGGTGTTCGGAGTGGGGGGCACCATACTCACGGCGGCGCTGCTGGCGGCGGGGTCGTGGAGGCTCATGCAAGCGGGTGGGTGGGGTGGGTGGAGGTGGGGTTAGGGCGCGGTTGGGGGTGGGGTGGGCGCGCGCAGCGCCCCTCCCACCAAGCCGCCCCATCTCCCCCCCCCCGCAACCCTGAAAAAACCCTAATATACACCCCTCCCTCCGCCTCACCCCTTCCCACACCCTCTGCCGCCACACCCACCCACCCATGCCCTCCGATCTCCCTCTCCCCCTTCCGCATCCCCTCCCGCTCCCTCCCTCCCCTCCCCCTCCCTCCCTCCCTCCCTCCCCCTCCCCCTCCCTCCCTCCCTCCCTCCCTCCCTCCCTCCCTCCCTCCCTCCCTCCCTCCCTCCCTCCCTCCCTCCCTCCCTCCCTCCCTCCCTCCCTCCCTCCCTCCCCCTCCCTCCCTCCCCTCCCCGTCCCTCCCTCCCTCCCTCCCCCTCCCTCACCCCTCCCCCTCCCCCCAAAGTCGGCCTGCCCAGCTACGGTCTTCTCCGCACCAGCCTGGCCCTGGGCTCAGTGCTCAGTTGCACCGACAGTGTGGCGGCACTGCAGCTGCTGCACCGGGACAGAGAGCGGGTGCCCCTGCTGTACTCGCTGCTGTTCGGGGAGGGAGTGGTCAACGACGCGACAGCGATTGTGCTGCTGGGGGCCATTACGGTGAGCGAGAATGGGGGGAGTTGGGGGTTGGGGGTTGGGGGGTTGGGGGGTTTGGGGGTTTGGGGTGGAATTGGGTGGGTGGGTTACCGCATCTCACACACACACACGCACATACACACACACCGCCCCGCTCCCACGTACACCCCCCTCCACCTCCCCCACCTCCCCCACCCCCATCTCCCCCACCACCTCCGCCTCCGCCTCCGCCTGTTCAGAAAATGGAGTACAGTTCCTCGGACCCCGAGGTCGAGCGCCTGGCCCCCGGGGCGCTGGGTCTGTTGGCGCTGCGCTTCTGTTCCCTCTTCGCTCTGAGTACTGCCCTGGGGCTGGGAGTGGGGGTGGTCAGCGCCGCCCTGGTCAGGTGGGGAGACTGGAGACTACTGGGTGAGGGTAGAGGTCAGCGCTGAGGGTAGCGCTGAGGGTAGCGACGTTAGGGCCAATGGACCCCAGCAATATCCCCCTCTGCACCCCCCCACCTGCGCTCAGTCTGAGTGCCCCCCCTACACGTGGATACCCCCCCCCCGGAATGTCTGTGTTTCCGAATGCCCCCCCCTCCCCCCGGGGTGATGGGTGACGGGTGACGGTCCGCAGGTGGCTCTTCCAAAGACCCGCAGCGGCCAGCAGCAGCGGCAGCGGCCGCCTCGACCCCGCCACCTCTCCGCCCCAGCAGCCCCCCCACCCGCCCCACCGCCTCGCCCACACCAGCGGGCCCGCGACCTCGGACCCCACCCCCGCCACGGCGCCCACCCTCGACTCCCTGGCCTCCGCCTCCTCCGCCGCCCCAGCCCCCCGCCCCTCGGTCCCGGTCCCCTCCCCGGGCTCCGTGGGCCCCGCCCCCGCCCCCGACATGGAGGTTCTGGCGGTTGCTCTGCTGGGCCTGCTGGCTTATTTCCTGGCGGAGGGGCTGCAGCTGAGTGCGGTGCTGTCGGTGTTCTTCTGCGGCATAGCCATGAGCCACTACACCTGGCACAGCCTCAGCCCCGCGGCTAAGGTGAGGGCAGTGGTGAAGGGGAGGGAGAGGGGAGGGGTGAAAGGGGGAGGGGTAGCGAAGGTGATGTGTGGCGGCGATGGGACGTTGGCCTTTTGGGGGTTCATAAATCGGCGGGTGACCCTCTGGATCCCGGATTGGATCCCGGATTCGGATTCCGGATTGGATTCGGGATTTGGATCCCGGATCTTTCTTTCCCCCCTCCCTCCAGATGATTACCCGCCACGGCTTCCACGTCATCTCGGCGGCTTGTGAGGTGGTGCTGCTGGTGGCGGCGGGGCTGGACGTGTGGGCAACTACCGCCTGGTGGTGGGTGCTGGGTGGGGTGGGGTGGTTGGTGGGAGGTGGTGGTTGTGGGGGGACTGGGGCATCCCCCCCCCCCCAACTCATAAAAAATATCATATCGTAATCCCGCCCCCCTCCCCCTCCTCCCCACGCTCATGGGCCTGTCGTGGTGCCTGCCTGCCAGCCTGTCTGCTGTAACCAGAATCGATTTCGCATTGCACTCTCACAACTCCCTCCTGTCCCTGCCCCCCTCCTGCCCTCCCTCCTGCCCCCCCTCCTGCCCTCCCTCCTGCCCCCCCTCCTGCCCTCCCTCCTGCCCTCCCTCCTGCCCTCCCTCCTGCCCTCCCTCCTGCCCTCCCTCCTGCCCTCCCTCCTGCCCCCCCTCCTGCCCTCCCTCCTGCCCTCCCTCCTCCCCCCGATCAGGCGCCCCGACCCCGGCCCCGACTCCCGGCGCTCCCTGCTGCTCTGTCTTCAGCTGGCAGGGGGGCTGCTGCTGCTGCTGGCAGCCAGTCGGGCCGCCGTCATCTTCCCGCTGTGTCTGGTGGCCAATGGCTGCTGGCGCCGACACGACCCGGTGCCCCCGGGGGGTCCGGCGGTGTTGTGGTGGGGCGGACTGCCGCGGGGGGCGATCACCCTGGCGCTGGGCTACCACTGCTTCTATGTGGAGGCGGGTGGGTGGGGGATGTGGGTGGGGGATGGGGGCGTGGGGTGGGGGTCACTGTCCGGTGGGCTGCGCGCGTGTGTGTGTGTGTATGTGTGTATGTGTGCGTGCGTGTGTGTTCCGCTTCTCCCCTCTTCCCTGCTCCTGAGCCCCCACCCACCTCTCACTCCTTCCCTCCCCTTTCCTGTCCTTTCTTCCTCCTGCCCCCTCCTCCCCCCCTCCCTTATGCAGCCTCCCGGTCTGATCAGCAGGTGGTGCTGTCAGCGGTGATCCTGGTGGTGGTGGCCACAACTGTGGGGCTGGGGGTGATCACACAGGTCAGGGGGGGCGGTGGGTGGGTGGGTGGGTATTTGGGGGGGGGGAGGAGATTGCCCACGGAAGCACGGATAGGCCGGAGCTCGTGTACGTCGGGGGGAGAGGTAGGGCGTAGGGGTGAGGAAAAGAGGAAAATAGTCGAATAGATTGATACGTTGGTACGCTGATTGGCTGAAGATGGTGGATAAGAGCTCAATAGGAATATAGGAAGATACCGGGCGGGGGAAGCGGGAAGAGGTGGAGTGGAATGAAAACTATGGAAGATGGGTACAAAGGGCGTGGCAAAGGTGGGGCTTGGAGGTGGAGCTTGAACTCCCGCCCCCCGCCCCCCGCCACGCCTCACATCCTCCACCGGGTCACCCCCATCAAGTGCACGTGTGTGTGCACGTGTGTGTGTGTTTGTGCGCTGCCTCAAACCCATCAGCCCGATCCATCGCACTCTTAACCTCCCTCCCTGCCTCCCTCTCCCTCCCTCCCCCGCCCTCCCTCCCCACCCCACAGCCCGTCCTCGAGGCCCTCCTGCCTCCACCACCACCCGCCCCCCAGCCGCCCCCCACCCCACCACCGACACAACGACACCCACCCCCCGGCGGCGGCGGTGCCAGCGCCCTCCCCCTCCACGACCTCGACTTCGACGACAGCGCCTTTGGGGGCGGCCACGGCGGCATGAGTGGGTCGCCTTTCGCCGAGGCCGCCGAGGCCGCCAAGCCGCTGCTGCCCTCCCCGCGCCGCGCTCACCCTCGTGGCCACGGCCACGCCCCTTCGGGGCCCGAGGCAGAGTTGATGGGCGGCACCGCCTGGCCGGCGCCACAAGGCTGGGGCGGGGGCGGGGGCGAGCGTGAGGTGCTGGACGGCGGCAGCGGCTCCGAGGACGGACCCACGGGTCGGCGGGAGGCGACGGGGTTGCGGCGGCCGCTGCTGCTGTGGGGACGAGCCGGCAATCGGGAGGACGATTGGCGGGAGGAGGCGGCGGGGGGCGGCAGCGGCGGCGGGCTGCTGGGGCTGCGGGGGTCAGGGGGAGGGGGAGGGTCAGGGGGAGGGGGAGGGAGGGCTTCCACCGCCGACACGAATGAGCTGCTGTGGATTGGGGAGGTGCCAGGACTGCCGTACCACGGCAGCGGCGGGCCCGGGCCGGTGGGGGAGCGCGGCGGCGGCGGCGGCGGCGGGGTTGGTGCGGCTAGTGGGGGCGGCGGGGGGCGGCCGCCGATGGTGGCGCGGCGGGTTATGTCGTACGAGGGGTTGATGCTGAGTGGTGAGGGGGCGGCGGCGGGTGGTGAGGAGGAGGGGGCGACGGCGTGGGTTCATGCGCAGTGGCGGCGGATAGACGCGCGCTGGCTGCAGCCGCTGCTGGGGGGCAGCAGGGCGGATCTGCAGGCGGCGGGGGCGGGGGCGGGGGCGGCGGGAGGGAGTGGGATGGCATGAGGGCGAGTGTGAGGGCGAGTGTGAGGGCAGGCGGCGGCGGCGGCTGCAGCAGGGGCGAGGGGGAGGCGGGATATCGTGAGGGCGAGTGTGCTGTGTGTGTGTGTGGGCTGCCGGAGTGTTTTAGTTGAGGGGCGCGTGAGGAGGGGCTTGCGAGGTGGCTGATAAGATGTTCAACTATCTTCAAGGGGAATCGGTTCGGGTTCGAGTTGGGGTTCGCGTTAGGGCGTTCTTCGCATGGGCATTGCAGGGAGATCTCGCAGGGGAGCTGAGGAAAAAGAGTGAGTGAGAGAGAGAAAAGAGTGTCACGGGGAGGCACGGGGATTCTTCCGCCGGTGTGGGCTGCTCCGCGAGGGGAGGGGTCCAGGGGTGGGTGGGAAGTTGGATGAAGGGGAGTTGCGTTGCAGTTGCAGCCGTTCTCGGAAGCTTTTGCCCTTCGGGCCGTTGTAACGGAGGTTACGATGTAATTACTCGGGGATGGGGCCTCGGCCGAACAGCTGTAGTGGCCTTTGCCGTGCTGCAGGGCCGCTGTGAAGGCAGGCGGTGGGGGGGGGAGGCGCCGAGTGCGTTGTGGGGCAAGCAAGGGCAACGACCAATGGCCGCTCCTTCTGGCTATCACTTGATGTTGACGTTTCGGTTGATGTTGGAGAGGATGCCGACGTGTCGCGAGGCGACGCGGGAAGGGAAAGGAGCAAAGGACCAAAGGCCGCGTCGGGATCTCGTGGGCCGATGATGGCTTACGTTGTTGGGGGAGCCTTGCCGATGGTTGAGGACATGAGGAGGGACGACCACGAGCCCACCCGTTGCTTTGACATGCTTCAAGGATGTTTGAAAGGGCCTTTTCTGACGTCAAGTTTGGCGTATTCCTGCGGTTGGCCGGGCTGCCCCCCAAGGGCTGCAACGCTCGGTCTCGGAGCTCGCGAGAGCGACAGGCGCGAAGGGTTGCATCGAGATCAGCGCTTTCCGCCCGTAACCTTCATCTTTGCAACTATACATAGACAAAGGAGTTAAATGTAATGCACATTACACACAGGCTCGCCTGCCTGCTCCGTCGCCCAAGGCGCAGCGCCATTCGATTGTGAAATTAGGATTCAGGGGCTCCACATCCGCGCACATCAACATCGCGTGCATCGACTGTAGCTGATCTACTTTTAACGCTAACATCAAAATCTGTACAAACGTCATCTATCCGCTCGCTGTGCAAGCCCTGACCTCTGGTCCATCCATCCATGCGCGGCAGTAGCGACCCCCGCCCGGGCCCGGGCCCGAGCTCCCGTGCGCTGCGCCTGGGCCCTGGCGGCTGGCCCCCCTTCCCCAGCGCGCGCCCCCTCCCCCGCCGCGCCGCCCGCCTCGCCTCCCTCGCGGCCTCAGCCGCGCCGCTCACAGTCGCGGCCACCGCAGCGGGCACCCTCGCCTCCACCTCCACCTCCCCCTCCCCCCCGGCCTGGGCCGGCTGGGTGATTCCCCAATCGGTGCTGCGCGATGCCGACTCCTCGGGCGGCACGGCGGGGGGCGCCGGCCCGGCCGCCCCCCACCCGCCCCTTCCCCCCCTTGCCTCCACCTCCGCCTCCTCTCTCTCCTCGCCCTCCTCCGCCCTCCTGGAGCTTTTGGGACCTCAGTTGGCGCAGGCAGCGGTGCAGCTCCTGACGGCCGCTGGGTGAGTACGGTCCGCCATGTCTGTCATGCCAGCCACCACCCGTGTTCACGGATCACGGTCGCCTCTCCCTCCCGGGAGTTTTGCAGTTGGCTGGGGCCCTTCTTATCGGTACCCCACCCCCCAACACGCCTTGTCGCAGCTTGCCGACCCCCTCCTGTCTGTCTGTCTGTCTGTCTGTCTGTCTGTCTGTCTGTCTGTCTGTCTGTCTGTCTGTCTGTCTGTCTGTCTGTCTGTCTGTCTGTCTGTCTGTCTGTCTGTCTGTCTGTCTGTCTGTCTGTCTGTCTGTCTGTCTGTCTGTCTGTCTGTCTGTCTGTCTGTCTGTCTGTCTGTCTGTCTGTCTGTCTGTCTGTCTGTCTGTCTGTCTGTCTGTCTGTCTGTCTGTCTGTCTGTCTGTCTGTCTGTCTGTCTGTCTGTCTGTCTGTCTGTCTGTCTGTCTGTCTGTCTGTCTGTCTGTCTGTCTGTCTGTCTGTCTGTCTGTCTGTCTGCCTCCTCCGCTCCCGGGACCCTCCGAAAGTCTGAACCCCCCCTAAAGCAGCTCCCAACTCGCACCCACCCAGCTCCCCTCCCCTCAAGCCCTCCCCCGCCTCGCGACCCCCCGTCCCTCCCCTCCCCTCCCCCTCCCCTCCGCTGCGGTATCTCTAATTCTCTATCCCTCTCCCTCTCCCTGCCCCCCCTGGATCAGCTCCCTGGCGAGACGCGCCCTGGAGCAACACCTGACTGAACTGAACTCCGGCGGCTGCCCCGCTAGTAGTGCCGTACTGAGAGCACACCTGTACGGCGCAGCTGTACAGGTGGCGACGCTGGGCCTAGCCACCCGGCTGCTAGTGCTGGTGGGTGGGCTGGCTGGCTGGCTGGCTGGGTGGGTGGGTGGGTGGCTGGCTGGGTGGGTGGGTGGCTGGGTGGGTGGCGGGGTGGGTGGGTGGCTGGGTGGGTGGGTGGGTGGCTGGGTGGGGGGGTGGGTGGGTGGGTGGGTGGGGGGGTGGGTGGGTGGGGGGGTGGCTGGGTGGCTGGGTGGCTGGGTGGCTGGGTGGCTGGGTGGCTGGGTGGCTGGGTGGCTGGGTGGCTGGGTGGCTGGGTGGCTGGGTGGCTGGGTGGGTGGGTGGCTGGGTGGCTGGGTGGGTGGGTGGGTGGGTGGCTGGGTGGCTGGGTGGCTGGGTGGGTGGGTGGGTGGGTGGGTGGTTGGGTGGGTGGGTGGGTGGGTGGGTGGGTGGGTGGGTGGGTGGGTGGGTGGGTGGGTGGGCCATGAAGACGATACCGCAGTTGGTGAGAAAGGGGAGAGAAGGGAGGGGCAGGCGGGGGCAAGGACGCGGCGGATTTGGGTGATAAGGGGAGAGGAGAGGGGAGAGGGGGTAGGGGCAGGTGGTTGAGGAAGAGCAGGGCTGGTGGAGCCGGGCCGAGGAGGTGGAGGCCATGGGGCAGATGGGTGTGGCCGCTGGCCGGGGGAGGGGAGGGGTCAGGGGAGGGGAGGGGAGGTGAAGGCGGGCGTGGAGCCATAGGTAAGCTGGCTGCGGCGGGTAGGTCCCTCCGGCGGCTGCGGCGGTGCAGCACCGCTCCACCAATTTCCATCCCACCCCGGGCGGGTATGATCTATACGACCTCACCCCCCTCCCCAGTCGCCCCCGGCATTACTTTGCTTCGGCACTCGTCTTTCTTAGCCTCCGCCGTTGCCGCCTCTTTCTCAGCCTCCCGCCTCAACCCACACCTCCGCCCTCACCCTCCTCCGGGTCCCTCCGAACTCCCGCCTCCCGCCCCCAACACCCCCCCACGCTGTTGCCTGTTCAGGACCGGGCCGCCATCTGCCGGGGCCAGGTGTGGCGGCTGTTCAGTTGGAGCCTGGTGCACGCGTCACCCTTACATCTGGCGGTGGGTGGGTTTCGTGAGGTGGGGGGTCGAGGAGTGGGTTTCGTGGGGGGTGGTTCGAGGGGAAGGTTTCGTGGGGTAGGTGGGTGGATTCGTGGGTAACCCCACACGAACAAAACCCCAATGAAGCACTCTTCACCCCGCGGCGCGACTTCCCCTTGCCGCAACTACTCTGCCACCCACCCCTCCGCCCATACACCCCCCACCCACCCATCATTTGTTTTTACCCCCCACCCTTCCCCCATCTCCCCCTACCGGTACCTCCCCCTCCCCCTCCCCCTCCAACCCCACCCACCCCCCCCCCCAACCCGCCAGACCAACTACGCCGCGCTCGCCAAGCTGGGTCCCGAGCTGGAGCGCGTGGCGGGTCGAGAGCGCTTCACCGCCGTGTACTTTGGCTCCGCAGCCGCCGCCACGCTGGCCTCCCTGGCGCTCAACGGCGGTCGGCCCAGCCTGGGCTCCTCGGGGGCGGTGGTCGGGGTGGCGGCGGCGCTGTGGCGCTACCAGGCGGCGCATGAGTGGGTGCTACCGCCGGAGGGGGCGGAGGCGCTGCGGGGCGCGGGGCGGCGGGCGGCGCTGGGGGCGGGGGTGTACAAT
Organism: Pleodorina starrii; assembly: GCA_030267565.1. Taxonomy (NCBI): domain Eukaryota; kingdom Viridiplantae; phylum Chlorophyta; class Chlorophyceae; order Chlamydomonadales; family Volvocaceae; genus Pleodorina; species Pleodorina starrii. The sequence goes on from BRXU01000027.1 coordinate 1,490,688, forward strand.
CTGCTGCTGTGGTCGCAGCTGGACACGAGGTAAGGGGGGGAAGGAGAGGAGGGGGGAGGGCTTCGACGCCCGTAGCCCCGTGCCCGTTTGGTTGTGGCTGGCGAAACCCGAACCGAACCGAACCGAACCGAACCGACAGCCCGCAGCGGCAAACCCGCGAGAGAGGCGCCAACTCCTCCCATAACACTCCCTGGCCCCCTCCTCCCCCTGGTTGAGTTAGGCCATGTTCGGCTTCAGGTGCATGTTCCCCTCCCAACTCCCCCGGACCTACATCCAGCTCCGAGCTGTGAAAGGGCGCCCCCCAAAACGAAGGGGCGCTCCCCAAACCCTGAGAATGCCCCTCCCCCCTTCCCCCCTTCCCCCCGCCGCAATGGGAATGAGGGCTACCAGCGAGAGAAATTTCCCTCCGCCCCCTCCCCGCCCCTCAACGAACGAGCGAACGAACGAGCGGGACCCCTTTCTTCCCTCCCCCCGATTCCCCGCAGCGCCCATCTGGGGGGCGCCCTGGCCGGCTGGGCGCTGACGGCGCTTCTGGGCCCCGAATTCCAATTGGATAAGGCGCCGGTGCCGGGGCTGGCGGGATTGCCGCTGGCGATTATCCGAGCGCCCTTTGGAGGCGGAGGAGGAGGCGGCGGCGGCGGCGGCGGGTCGGGGTCGGGAGGTGGCGGTGGCGGTGGCGTGCTTGGCGGGCTGCTGAACGGGGGGTGGCAGTTCCGGGACCGGCCGCGCGTGCGGGCCTTCGCGGACCCTCAGCCGCGGGCCAGCATCCCCTTTCCGGAGCTGGGCCCCGGCTACAGCGTGACCGCGGCGGCAGCGGCAGCGGCGGCGGGGGGCCCGCAGCCTCGGCGGTGACGGTTGGCTTGTGGGTGGTTGCGACGGTTGGCGGTTGAGTTGATGGTTGGGATAGCTTCGGGGATGATAAAGAAGGCACTGCAGACGTATCCACCGAAACTACAGAAGTACTCGCAGTTTCGGGAAAGGGCGGGGAGGGAGGGGTGGCCGGCGTTGGCGATCGTGGATTGGCGTGTACTGCAGGCGCTTCTTGGATGTGGGTGTTTGGGAGGGGGCTGTGGTTGACTCGCTGTCCAGCTCGCCTGGGTGTGGTACCGGTATCAGTGGGGCTCTACCTCTCCCTTGGCAGGGGTAGAGCCAGCTGGCCAGCTAGCCATGGACTGCAGCAAGAGAAGGCAAAGGGCAGGCATCTGCTGCTGGTTGAGGTGAGGGCGGGCCGTCTGCTGGAGTGGAGACTGAGGAGGAGTGCGGCAAGTGCTTGCCCTCAGGATAGCAAAGCATGGCCCCCCCAAAGTCATACCGGTATGGGGGGCTGTACCTGTCTTGCAACAGAGCTGTGTCTGCATACGACTGACCGACGCTCTACTCCGGATCGAATGGTTATTGCGGCCTTGCAGTACAGTCGTACAAACTTCATACTGCGGGGCATGCTAGCGGTTTCTAGGGTTTTGGTTCTTGTTCGGCATACGACAAGCGCCCTGCGCGCCGCATGACGCGCCAGGGGCCGCTACGACATTAGTCAACAGTCAGCCCTCTCTCAGCGCATTCGATCTCGGTACTCGGCAGGCACATCCGGACAGGTGGCACTCAGGGGGGTAACCAGACAGACGCGCTCCTCCACGGCCATCGTAATATGCGCTCCCATGAGCTCTTTATAGAGGATCACCCCACCACCACCAGAACCCTCATCATCATCACCGGCACGCACTCAGCCTCAGGCCTACGACGGTGTGTGCACCCACGGCCACGCCGTCCGGAGCCCGGCGCGGGAGAATTTCGACGCCGTATCGACCACCGTCGACGACGAACACGGAATATAATATACAAATGGCGGATTCGGTTTTGAAGACGGGACTTTCACCTCGTGCGCACCGAAAGCCTGATGGTTCCAGGTTCCGTGATGCGCCTACACTGGTCAGTGCAGTGGAGCTCCTGACTGATATTTACGAATCAGGGACCCGCAACCGGGCCCCGCCCGTTCAGTCCCACACACATCACAAGTCGTCTCTCTCCCTCATTCTCTCTCTTTCTCCCCGCCCGCTCCCCCTCGGAGCCTGCCGGACGAGCCATAGCCCACACTGACCCACTCCAGTGCAGCTTACCCCACGCCCAGCACGCCCCGCCCGTTAATCCCAAATTCCCAATGAACCCTTCTGCAAACAGTCTCTTCGTCCCTCTCCTGCTAGGTCAGGGACAGGGCTTCCCCAGCTCCGTCCCATGCTTGCACAGTCCCATGCTCTCTTACCGCGCAGGCACCATCGGACGATGAGCAGCACAGCAGAGAGGCACCTAGCAGCTGCAGCGGCCCTGATCGTACCACATCCGACAGCAGGACCCCACTTTCCCTGCCCCCCCTCGCCACCTCAGCGGCACACCTCTCCCCTGACTACAAACCCCATGTCCATAGTCCCCTCCCCACCCCTCTCCTCCCCTCCCATCCGTCCTCCCCGCCGCCTTCCTAGCAGCGCAGCGCCATCGCTGCAATGCGACCGCCTACGTTTTCCCGCGGCACGATCCTGATCACGAGGCCGGAACGCGTGCAGCCGGAACAGCAATCGCTATCCCGCCGCCTCCGCCGCTTGTCCCCCGGGCCGCCGCCGGTACCGCCAACACGCCGCCGCCTTGTTGCTCCACCGCCGCCGCCGGCGCGTGCGTGTGGTGGTGTTCGTGCACCAGCCCCGGCTGGTCCATCAGCTCTGGCATGGCGGCCGGCAGCGCGTGCATGGTGGGCAGGGCCAGGTCGGCCCCCGGACAGGGCTTGTCGGTCCCCACCAGGACCGTCAGGGCACCCAGGCCGTGCGCCGAGGCCACGTTGCGCACCGAGTCATCGAAAAAGATCACCTCCGACAGCCCCACGCCCAGCTGCTCAGCCACCAGCTGGTAGATGCGCGGGTTGGGCTTGCACAGCACGCCGTGCGCCGTGTCAAAGCCGTGGGAGGCCGCCAGCTCCATCACGTTCTCGAAGTAAAACAGGCCCTGTGGGGCACAGGGTGCCGGGTGGCGGGTGGGGGACGGCGCGAGGTGGCGCGGGCTGGAGCGGGGTGGAGATGGCGGTAATGCGGGGCTCATGTGGCGTAGTGGGCGCGGCAACTCCTTCCGACCCAGATGCGAGCAGCTGGGTCACCGCGAGGACCAGGTGGTGAGTCGCACTGGCGGATTTGCGCCCCTTGGCCGCACCCTGACCGCAGAGCCACGGTGCGGGCGCGATGTTACACCAGCCGGGTACCCCCCCCCGGGTGACAGGGGGGCGACCAGCGTAATGCCTCCCAATATTAGCCTCGTTGGGAGCCCGTGGAGAAGAGCTGCTCATGGGCTGAGCCGCAGGGGACGGCGGGGTATGTGTGTGCGATACGCAGCCTACATCACACCACAGCCGCACGGGAAACCGTCGCGTGCTCCATCGCACACGGCCTTTCGTCCATTGTTTGCAGTCCGTTTTCGTGTTTGCCGTTTTCGACCTACACCGCGCCACCACACCCCAACCCCAATCCGGCGAATAAACACCCACAGCTCCGCAGTCCGTACCCTCGCGTAAACCGCTCCATGTATGCGTGTCGCTCTCCCCGCTTACCCCACTCCGTCCCAACCCACAACACCCCACCCGTTCCCTCGTCCCGGGCTGATTTCTTTGAACACCCCAGCCGCCCACCTGGAAGCAATCGCTGAGGCCCAGTCGCGCCAGCGCCCGCTCCGTGTGCACCCGGTTGGCATTGGTGAGGATGTACTTGGGGAGATCGATGGAGCAGAGGATGTCGCGCAGGGAGGGGTCCGGCTGCAGCAGCGTATCATAGTCCAGAGCGCCCTGGTGCACGAACTCGTGCCAGTCGTCGTAGTCGATGCGGTAGCCGGCGGCCTGCATGGCGGCGGTGGTGGTGGGAGGTTGGGAGAGGTTGGGAGAGGTTGGGAGCAGCCCGACGGTCAGCGGCAGCAGCAGCTGCAGCAGTGACTACGATATGGAGCGGCGGCTAGGTCGGAAGTGTTCGTGGATGCAATGCAAACTTGGTGTGCTGGCTTCCCAAGGCTTGTTCCGATGCTGGCCCGTGGGTCAGGAGCAGCAGGCAGCTGTGTGCGCCGCAAGGGCAAGTCTGAACGCCCATCCCCGTTCTGAGCCTTCAACGCAGGGATGCCAGCGATGCTAACAGGCACAGGCTTCAGGGCCATAAACTCTCCCCTGGCTCTGAGCCAGGACACCGGCGCCCGCAGGCCCGAGCATGGCAGCTTGACCTCCCGATGTCCCCAGTCGTTTGCGCGCACTTACCACCAACCCCGCCAGCGTCGTGCCATAGGTCAGGTAGTACTCCGTCGTCTTTGCAGCAACTTCCTCTTGAGGAATACCCAGCTTCTTCACCATATATTCTGCAAAATGAACGAGGGGTAGAGCACTTCAGCACAACGTTACACACGCCCGTTGCACACGCCCGGCAGACGCAGCGTTGAAGCAGACGATGACGCGGCGTAAAGCGCACAGCGCGCATAAGCTGCCTAGTACCTTGAATTCGCTCCTTAACAATTTCAGGTATTTTGTGAACTCGGTATAGAGTGTCATCTAGGTCCACAAGCAGAACCCGCCGAGCGGGGCGCCCCTTTGATACGGCCCCGGGCGCGCTTCCCACTGTCATTCGCCCCAGGTTTGCAAAATATTTAAAATCTTGGATGAGAACGATGCTGCCTGGAACGTCCAACCGACGTGAAAAGTGTGAGCCTGCTTGCCAACACGTGAAAGCAACGGAAGCCCAATCAGATAGCAGAAATAAGTTATGTCACGGTGAAAGTTTGTCTACATTTACCAAAGTGGGGCCTGCGACTCTATCCATCCGATGTTGTACGGCATGGGCACTTTCGCGGAAACCGCCCAACCTCTGCGCCCAAGCCTGGTCCCCCGCACCTGTGTTCTCGGTGAAGTCGACCAGGGAAAAATCACGTGCAGCCCCATCTCATCGCAACTTTGGTAGCTGGAGCTCGGGGTGGCGAGCCAGGCGGGTGAGGACCTCGCCAGCCCTGGCCTCGACCTGCGAGCATGTTTGGGCAAATGTGTTGGCAGCCGTCACGAACAAAGCAACTCTCTCGCAACTTTAGCAAATACCCCACGAGACAGCCCGCCAAATCGCAGTCCTCAACAACCGTACGGCATCCAAGGCATCTCCCAACATGCCGGTGAAAACCTTAAACTTTACCTTCACGTCCGCCAGCTTATCCGCGCGCGTCGGCCCCACATTGACTATCAGCAGCCTCGCCCCCGCTGCCTTGGCCACCTCCACCAGCCGGTACGCCGAGTAGACCATGACGCTGCTGCCAACCACCAGGAGCGTATCGCTGGAGGCGGCTAGCGCCATGGCCCTGAAAGTACCGTGCAAGGGAAGAGGAACCGTCATTTGCCAGCCGGCAATGCTTTGCAGTCACCGAGACCAGGAAAGGCGACTGTCAACCTCGAACCTCTCTAGAAGCTCGGCGACGCTGGACCGAGGGCGACATGGCGTGGAGCGGAGACCCCGAATCCCCACGGCCCTCCCTGCTCGGCACAGCAACCGGCCCACCTTCCCCCCCAATCAACCCACCAGCCGCCCAACCCACAAGCCATACAAGCCACAACCCTTACAGCCCATCAACCCCCCGGTTCACGGGCTCCGGCCCATACGTGGATAACCTCCCCGGCTATCCCAACAGCTCACCTGTCCTTGCGCTCCTGCGGTATGTTGTCCCCAAAGAACACCACGTCCGGCTTGAGCAGCCCCCCGCAGCCGCCGCAGGGCGCCACCCGGAAGCCACTGCCCGCGTCCACCAGCTCCACATCGCCATCGGGCCGCTGCGGCGGCTGCCCAGCAGCCTGGCCTAGGGAGCGAGCCGCTCCGAAACCGCCCGGCGTGGAGGGCGGCGTGCGCGTAGCCTGCGGGGCGCGTGTGGCGCCGGACGGAGAAGGGGCTTTGGGTTTCATTTCCCGGGGCGGGCAAAACATCCCTTTGACAGGAACAGGAGCTGCTGCGCCTGTGTGCCGTGTCGGGGCTCCTGTATAGCCTGACGTATGGAGTGCCAAGTAATCGTGGCTCAACTTTAGAGACCATTTGTTGTCGTGTGCAGCGCTGGTCCGATGGGAGCGGAAGGGAGCAGCAGCGAGGGGCCATATCAAGACCCAAACCAAGACCCAGTCCCGCCCCCGATCCAGGCCCCAAGCGGACCATTCCCAGCCTCGTACCCTGGCCGGCCGCACTCCGCTCTGCTCCGCCCCGCCCCTTTTTCATTAGCAAGCGAACAAGCCGACCCGACCCGACCCTACAGACAAACACCGACCAAAGGAAGACGCCTCTCGAGCCGCTCTTCCCTCTCTCACCACGCGCAAGTCATCCCGGCTGGTGCCCACTCGCAGAGCCTGGAGCCGCTCCGCCGCCGCATCCGGGGGCCGCGCCGCCAGCTCCGCCACGTGGGCGGCCGCCGCGGGGTTGAGGGCCGCCAGCGCCTCCTGCACCGCCTGGCGGGGGCTGCGGGCGCCGCAGTCCAGGCAGATCACCCTGTGTGCACCGCCACAGGGTCAGACACGGCACAAGAGGGGCGGTGGGGATTACCGATACGAGAGCGGAGGGGTGCGATGGCCGGCGGGGTGGTGGTGAGTTGGTTCGTGAGGATTAAGCGGGCGGGGCGAGCACCGGTCAGTGGAGTGACCTCGCAAGATGTGGGTCGGGGGAGGGAGGCAGGCGGACGGGCTCCATTCGCTCCACTCACGCACGCCCTCACTCACTCGTGGCTGGTGCCGTGCAGCTCCAGAACCTCCCTGCTGCCCGCGCGGGAGTGCAGTCGGTCCACGTTCTGGGTCACCAAGCCGCTCACCCAGCACTGGGGAGTGTGCGGGGTGATGGGGATGCGACCATGGCGGGGAGGGGTGGGGGTGGGGGTGGATGCAGGGGGAGCAGGCATGGCGACTCCGGGTTGGGTTTTGTATGTGGGTGAGGTCGCATGGCAGGTGGAGGTAGCCTGCGTGTCGCACCCGCATCAGCGCCCGCGACAGGGCGAACGGCCTCCCTCCTGCCGACCCCAACACGAACTCTTTTCCCTTTCCCCCAGCTATGCACGATATACTCCACGCTATGCGCGAAACAGCCCCCCCCCCCGGGGTCCCACCCGCTGCTCCAGCTCCGCCAGCGCAAAGTGCGCCTCGTTGGGCTGCGTGCGTGAGAAGCGCGGCCAGCCGTAGAAGGAGCGGGCCCAGTAGCGCGCCCGGTTGGCGGGGCTGGCCAGGAATTGCTGGTGGGTCATGGGCTTGAAGCCGGTGGAGTAGGCACCCTGGGGAGAGCGGTAGTCGGGAACGCCTGCGGGCAGGGGCGTTTTTTGTGGGGGGGGCGCAACGTTGGCATGTTATGGAAGAGGTGGTTGTGGTATTTGTGGGAGATATAGGGCACCGGGGGGGCGCGTCCAGCGGAGACGGGTTGGAGAGGTTGCAGACCATGGTGCCCACCTGATTCGGTGCTGCATCCTGCTCCCGTGAGCACGACGAGCCGCCTGCTTTCCTGGAAAGCCGACACCAGCGACGCGATTTGGTCATCGGTCGCTGGGGGAGCCGCTGGCGCCGCAGCTGCCGCACTGTACGCCGCCCTGTAAGGATCAGCAGATTATAAAACAGCAGCTCTGGCTGTAAAGTGGTTGATAAGATCGAAGATAGGTGTTGTTCCTGGTGTTGTTCCATCCGACACGTTTCAAAAATCCAGCGGCCTTTCATACTACGAGAACGCTGCATCTGATTTACGAAGGCAAACCTTGAACTCACCGGCATGTGGCTGCGCCGCGCACTCGTCCTCTCAGTGGTCCTCTCAGTGCCGACCGCAACATTCTAACACTATCTATAAAACAGCCAGTCTTACAGGGTTTAGGTGACAATAATATTGCCGCTCCGAAATAATGCTATATGGCTGTCAACTGCCAGGCGCTTTGGGGTGGAGGCTTCCGAGGTGACGTACGGTAACGCTCGGGAGCTACATCATCGATGTGTCCTCCTCCACACCTTCACATCTAACGTTGCTTCCAGTGTGCGTCTGCAACATCATCACGCAACCTCTCAAAAAACGCAGCGGACACAGGCGCGCTACGAGCCGCCGCGCCGAGTCCTCCCGCCCCGCAGCCCGCAACGCAGGCGCGCGTTACGAGCCCTTCCAGGAGGCTTTCCCACACGACCTGCGGCGCTGCGCCATCGCATAACTACAGACATTTTTTTTTCTGTTGTTCAGCCCCACCTCAGGGGCCGTCTCCGTCTCCCAGCTCCCCTCACCTCCCTCCGTCGCGGACCACCCACAGCGCCCCCAACCGCCCACTCCGCCCAGGCGCAAGCATGCTGCTCCCTCTGGGCTCCCTCCTCGCGCTCTCTCTGGCGCTGCTGGCGGCGCTGCCGCTCGACCGCGAGCTGTCGTACGGCTTCACGCGCAACACCACCGCCACTGCCGCCGCCGCGCCCATCACCCCCGCCGACGGTCTGCCGTACACCCGCCGCAACATCCGCTTCGACAGCCAAGGCACCTCCTGCGACGCCTGGCTCTACACCCCGCTGACGTCACCACCGCCGCCGCCGCCGTCAGCCGCGACAGCGGCGGCGGCGGCGGCGGCAGCGGCAGGCAGTGCCGCCGCCGCCGCGTCGACGGCGCGCTTCCCCGTCGTCATTATGGCCCACGGCCTGGGCGCGCAAAAGGAGCTGGGTTTGCACCGATTCGCGGACGCGTTCGGTCGCGCGGGGCTGGCGGTGTTGGTGTTCGACTACCGGACGTTCGGCGGCAGCGATGGCGAGCCGCGCCATTGGGCCTCGCCGCGGCGGCACCTGGACGACTGGCGGGCGGCGCTGCGGTTCGTCCAGGTGGGTGGGTGGGGGCGGCCGGTGGGCCCGGCGGGGCGGCGGCCGTGTCGGCGGGGATCGAGGGGAGGCAGGCTGGGGGACGAGGGGGGGTGAGCGAGATTCAGTGCGGGTGTAGACAAAGAGACACAGCCGCCCTGCAGGGAGCGCTTTGATGGAGGTGGGGGCCACACAACCGCCTCCCTGCGAGCTGCGACCCCCCCTGGTTACCTTTCCAGTGGCTGTGGCCTCCATCGCCATTGCGATTGCCCAATGCGTTTGCCGTGCCCCGTCGCAAAGTCAGTAGGTCTGTTGGCGTTTGCGGTCTCCTCCACGTCCGCGTACGTGTATGTGTGTGTATGTGCGCCGGAGCCGCCGGTGCCGGTGGTTCCGGAGGCGGCACTGGCGCCACCCAGGGCTCGCCAACTCCTCTGGTCTGGAGAGGGATTCCATCGGCCTGCCCACCTCGCCAGTCGTTCTTAGGCTGCCGCCCTGCCGCCCTGCTGTGCTGCTGTGCTGCTGTGCTGCCGCGTGCTTGACACCCCGCCGCAGTCCGGTGCGCTGGGACCGGAGTACGACACGGAAAAGGTACGACACGATCAGTTGGGACGAGCAGTGGCTGCAGTTGGGCAGCAGTAAGCGCTGTTGTACTGAACTCAAACTCACTCACAGGCTCAATATGCCCCCGTAAGCCCCGGCCCCGACCTGCCCCGGGCTGCCCGCCCGGGAGGGAGGGAGGGTGTGTTCCGGCCAGGTGCCTATAGGAGAGAGACGCGCTCCTGGCCAGCCCCGCCTTGTTTTTTTGTACGCGCGCATTTTTACGCGCGCGCACTGAAGGCCGAATGCGTGGTCGATCGCGTGTTTATGTGTGTGTGTGTTTCTCTCGCGCTCTCTGCTGCGACTGGCGCTGCCGCAGGTGGCGCTTTGGGGAACCTCCTACGCGGGGGGTCACGTGTTGGTGGTGGCTTCGGAGCAGCCCCAGGGCAGCCTGGCGGGAGTCGTATCCATGGTACGGCAGGGTTTGGGGGTGGGGCGGGGGCGCGCGGGGCCCGGGAGTGGCCCAAAGCCGGGGTCCGAAGCCCGTGTACCGGAGGACTGGTGTTGCTACTCTTTCAAGTGCAGCCACAAAAGCAGTGGAAGGTGTGGGGCGAGGCGAAGGGGTGAGGTGGGGCGAGGCGAGGCGATGAGGCGCGACACAGCGAGGCTGTACCGAGGCTGTACCGAGGCTGTACCGAGGCTGTGAGGCTAACTTGCAGCGCCGCACGGGGGTGGTGGTGGTGGCGCCCGCGAGCGCGCGCGGCCGCCGTTGCACGCTCGGCACTCATCACCACCCGCCTCCCCTCCACCCGCCTCCCCTCCACCCGCCCCTCCTGGCCTGATTGCTGGCTGCTGGTTGCTGGTTGCCGGTTGCTGGTCATATTTGCCACCACCTGCCCTCCTCCCCTCCCCTTCCCTCTTGTCCTGGTTGCTGGTGGTGACTGCTTCAGATCCCCCATTTGGACGGAGTGGAGGCCAGCAAGGCCAGCGTCCGGCGGCGCGGTCTGCCCGGTTCCCTTCGACTGTTGGCCGCCGGGCTGCACGACCGACTGCGCGCCGCCGCCGCCGACCTCCTCGCCCGGCTCGCCGACGCCGCCGACGCGCCGCCAGACGCTGCCGCAGCGCCGGCCGCCACCTCAGCGGCTCCTCCTCCGCCGCCGGGCGACGGGCTGGAGAGTCTGCTGCTGGCGGCGGGGCGGCGGCTGGCGGCGCTGGCGGCGCCGCTGGCGGCGCGGCTGGGCGGCTGGCTGGGTCCTCGGCTTCAGCCCGCCTACATCAAGACTGTGGGGCTGGAGGACGAGATGGCGCTGATGCAGCTCAATGGGGAGCAACTGAAGGCGTACTACTCCAAGCACCCGGCTGTGTATGAGGTGAGGACGGGCGGAGGGGGAGGGGGAGGGCTGCAGGCGGGGGCGTGTTTGGGGGTGTGGTTGGAGGAACTCAAAGGTTGGGGCTAATGGAGCTGGGGAGAGGGTGGGGTAGAGTCCCCCCCCCCCCACACACACCCGCCAATCACACGCACCCCGCACCCTGCACCCGTCACCCTGCCCTCAGGGCGGCTGGCGGCCCGTCGTACTTGCGCGCTTCACGCTGGAGACGTCGTCGTACAGCCCCATCAAGTCCGTCCCACGGGTCATCGCGCCCGTGCTGTTCGTGTCGGCGCTGCACGACAAGCTCTGCCCGCCGGAGCTGGTCCGCAAGGCGGCGGCCCTGCTGCCGGGGGCGTCTGCCGAAAACGACGCCGGCGGCAACAGCAGCATGAGGGCCGAGGGCGGCGGCGGCGGCGGCGGCAGTGAGCTGTTGGAGTTGGAGTGCACGCACTTTGAAGCGTATCGAGGAGAGCACCTGGCGACGGCGACGGAGGCCATGGTCAGGTTCTTGCGCCGGAACATGCTGCCGGCGGCGGCGGCGGAGTCGCCGCCAGCGGCGGCGGCGCCCGCGGAAGCGGCGCCGGCAGCGGCGGCGCCGGAGCTGGCGGAGGGCGCGGAAGGCGCTGCGGGGGCGGTGGTGCTCGGAGAGGCGGTCGTGGAGGGGGGGGCGCCGCCACCGCCGGCGGCCGCGGAGGCGGCGGAGGCGGCGGAGGAGCGGGGAGATGGGGTGGACGTAACGGCGGGCGCGCCTGCGGCTTTCGAGGGGGCGGAGGCGGCGGAGGTGGCGGCAGCGGCGACGGAGGGGCACGCGGTTGAGGACCACCGCCTAGGCTTGCGTCAGAGCGGGGGACAGGGGGATGGAAAACGGCGCCCGGCGGCACATGCGGGGAACAGGCGTTAGGCGGGGTGTGAAGTAACACGAATTCGGGGGGCAGCCGGGGTGCGGGCATGTTATCGGGTCTCGCACAGACCTGCAGCGCTGGCAGTGCGTTTTACGGCGCTGTGCTAGCCTGGTGCTGGTGCTGCTGCTGCTGCTGGTGCGGGTGTGGACACCAGCCGTGCTGGGCGCGGTGCAGCTTGTAGCCACCGACCCGTGGGTCGGTGCGTCGTCCATCGCACCTCGGCGGTGCCCACCGCTTGCATGATCTCGCGCCGGCCTCGCGGGCTTGCGGGCCCCTTCCGGAGGGGATGGACCCTTTCGTTGGGGGGGGGGGTATCCACGTATAGGCCGGAGCCGGGGGGGGGGCGCTGTCCAGCAGGTGGGTGGTGTGGTGCGGTGCGGTGGCAGGGGCTGGCTCGCTGGCTCGCCTGGCAGCCGCGCGCATGGACGCGTGTGGACAGCTCACGGCGGCGGAAGGGGCCTCGCGGCATCACATCGCCTACGGCCGTTCACTGCCTGAGATCGGCCCAACCCCCTGCGGGCGAAGCAGGGGGGCGGCGCTGGGCGGCTGGCTGCCCTTCCTCTACCTGCCGACAGCCGTTGACGACCATTCTTGATTTGACGTCAACGGCTATCCACTGCCGGTACTACGCTACCGGATTCTGTCGGCGGGTGCATTGAGTGGGGACTGGCGACTGACCGCGCGGCCTTCTTCACCCTCCTCGTTCGGGGCAAGGACCCAGCCCTGCTGGACCCCAACAGCAGTCAAACAGACAAGGAGCGGGCCACAACAGCGCCAGCCGGTTCGGGCGTACTACTTTACACATGCTCTCCGACCCGCCTGAGAAGCACCACGCAGCCACGCCAATTGTTTTTGTATTGATTCGCCAACACACACGCGCGGCAACATGGCAAGTGCGTTACCAAACAAAGAACAAAACAAAACAACCAGTGCTCAGTTCAATCCGGGTTCGTTCGATTAAGTCAATACACCAGAGCCGCGAGGCGCCCGCACCCCGACTAGGCGGTTGGCCAGAGCACAATGGGGGGGGGGTGAGAGTTCGGGCATATGCCCCCGCCCCGTGGCCTGGTCGGGAGGAGCCCCAGGGGGCGAGGCCGAGCTCCGCCTGGGGGGTGGGGCAGGTCGGCCTCCTGCCCCTGTCCCCCCACTCTCCCGCCAACAGCCCCGAAGACGATCTCCGGGAACACGACCGACGCGCCGCCGCCTGCTTCTCTGTACCTTTCCAGCCCCATGCAGCGCCGCAATTGCAGCGCCGCGTCAACCGCCCCCACGCCGCGAGACAAAGCAGCCAGAGCGCCCCTTGCCCCTGTCCACCCTCTCCCCCTTTCCCGCCTTCATCGATGGCCTGCTGCGCCAAAATGCGCACCACGACACGCGGGCAAAGCTCCGTTCCTGCCATGCGGAGACGTCAGCTGCCCGCCCACCCCTCCCGGCCCTCACCCACCTATGCCCACGCGCCTAGCTGACCCACACGAGGGAGCGGCCCCCCGCCGCGAGAGGGCGGCACACGGCACTGCGCAGGTTCCAACCGCGTAGGCAGCGCGGCGCCGCCTCCACCACCCGCCCGCCCGCCCGACCGGATGCCAACGCGCGCACGGCTGCCCGCCGCAGCCCCCCAGGGTCCCGCACCGCCGCCGCTAGTTGCAGTCTCTTACAACCTAGTCAGCGGCCCCAGCCCCCCGACCCCCGATGTGGATTTGATAATTACCCAATGTAAGGTGAAGAAGAGTCTTGCCGGCACGCGGCATATGCGATGTTCTGGGCGTGTGACCCATCTACCCAACAACCAACCGCCATGCCCCCCATGCGTTGCAACTTGCAAGTGATCGCGCCCCCACCCCACCCCACCTACCCCGGGGGCAATGCGCCGATCCCCAAGCCAACCCAAGAGCCCCTGACTCATGAGCCGCTGCCGGGGCGAAAGCTCAAAGGAGGCGGCATCGATCGCACAGACGCCTGACCGAAGCGCCAGGGCCCCTCAACCTCCCCCTGGAGGCGAGAGCCCCCCTCGGTAGTTGCATCACACCCACCCACCCACCAAAACAACGATCCCAGCCTCGCGCACCGCTTCGCCGCCTGGTATCGCGCGCGCGCGCCTGCGGGTCCGGTTTCATTTCGTCCAGCTCCAAACCTGCCGTACCGCCCAAAGCCACGTCGGAACTAAACCCACAGGCGCGGCAGCCAACATTAGTTGAGGGGATTCAGGGGAGTTGGGCTGGGCACCTGCCTGGTGGTCGCTGCCGGGTGTAGGGGGCGCCACCCGCAGGATCATCGCCGGCGAGACCACAACAGTCACGATAGCAGGCCGCTCCTCCTCCTCCTCCTCCTCCCATCCCCCGAACACAACGCACGCCCATCCCTTTCCGTCCTAATACACAACGCCTCTGCGCGCTTTAGGCGCTGAAATACAGCACGCGGCCCCGCTCCATATGCGTTGACAGCCGCTGCCGCTGCATTTCTCCCCGCAGCAGCAGGCGATAGGCGGCAGGCTCCTCGGGCAGGCACTGGCAACACGCGACGGACACAACGCCGCGGCAGGGCGGCACCGCCGCCGCATCCCACCGCCCAGATTGGGTGCCCATTCCATCCCAGCCGGCCGAGACTCAAAAGCACTGAACATCAAGCCAGCAACCACGCGCCGCAGCGGCCAATGCTATAACCAAGACCTGGCTGGGAACGCGGCTGCCCGAGCCGCACCGCCGCCAACTCCCCTCCCGGGAATTTCTCCGCCTCCTCGACTGCGGTCTCCAACAGTGTCAAGAGTGCGCTTCGAGATCCTGATATAGACCCAAACGGGCGCAGCAGCACCCGCCTCACCGGCCGCGCCCCACCGGCGTGGAGCCCCGGAGCCAAGATAAGCCAAGCGCCAAGGGCGGCTCCAGGTCCGGGGCCTCCTCACGGAGAGGGCCGACAAAGGAGGCAGCCGGGAGGGCCGCCGACAACATTCACCGCCCAGATCCAGGTTCTAATCCTTCTCTCGACCTGACTCTCATGGCCTTCCCCTGCAAATTTTATGCACAAATGGTTCCTGGCGCTGGGCCTCCCTCCCAAGAGCAGCCGCAAGGTACCTGCACCACAGACGGCCTCCTCGTCCTCCTCCGCCACCTCGTCCTCCTCCTCTCCTCCTCCCCCTGCCCATTATCTCGTTCTTTCGACTGCTTCTCCTTTTCCCTTCTGGAACCTTCTCTTGCCCCTTTCCAATAAATAGGCGCCCAAACGATTGCGCCGCCTGAGCAGTGCCGGTAATCAAACAACCGAGCGCGCACCTCCTGCTCCTGCCCCGCATCTGCCTTTCCCCCCTTCCCGGTATCATCGTCAACCCCTTTATGGGACACCCTTGGGGAGGCGCGCGCCTCGAGCAGTGTCCCGCCGGCCGCCACCTCCCGCAGAAGCCAAACCCGCGGAGGCAGCCATCAACTACCGACGTCAATTTCAGGCACTGGCAAAGCTCAAAACGCACACACATGCGGGGCGCGCACATTTCAGCCCCCTCGCGCCCTCAGCGCCCGACAGAAGCGAAACCGGCCCGTTCCCATGTGAGCAGTGAGGTAGAGCCGGGCCCTATGGTTAAACAACTCTTTTGCCTCACTTTCCGTACGCCCCAAACCCCCCCAGTCTCGCTGTGTCGCGGGGCTAATGCGTGACGGATACAGTATTTATATATAAGGAATCACGTCATGTGGATAACCCCTCCAGCAGCGATAGTCACGGCCGCATTAGCAACAGCGCATCAGCACAAGGAGTAACAGCCTAATAGCAGCAGCAGCAGCAATATAAGTGGCAAGGCGTTCATGGCCGCAAGCCACTGCCGGGTGAAAAGCCCCGTTACGGGGGCGTGGCGGCGCTGGGGCTGTGGAAGAAAGCGCCCCCGCTCGCCCGCCCGCCCGCCAAGCCGCCGCAGCAAGCGGCCGCCAAGAGCGCGGCAGCAACCAACGGCGCGCGCGTGTGCGCAGATGCACGCGAAGAGTCCAGGAAAGCCAACGAGACCAACAGATGCAGCTGCGGTACAGTGCGGCGCGGAGGGGGGGAGCCACGACCTCGGGCGCCGCTAGGCGGTGCGAAGAGCGGGGACGGCGGGCGTGGCCTGGTCGGGCAAGCAGAACGGACACGGTACCTGTGCACATACACACACACACCCTGCCACTCCCCGCGCGCCAGTGCCCACGACGTGCCGAGCCCTGAAACCCGAGCCCCGAACCCCGAGCAACAAGCACAAATGCCACCAAGCAAGGGGGCAATGCACAGTGCGTACGCTTCCAGCACGTAATCACCACAACAAATGCACGCACGCATGCACGCCGTCGTTCGTCACATCAGCGGGCGCAAGACCGTGATGGCGGCGGTCAAGATTTGAGCGGTCAAGGGTCAAACACGCGGGGCTTCGACCTGGCCTGGCATCGCCTCGCGCGGCTTGGCCTCTGGACCGGCTCCCTTTCTCACTGTACCTGGTCGATCCGACCCCGATCCGATCCGATACGACCCAACCTGTTCTGATTCGATCCGATCCGGTTCGATCCGATCTTTATCCCATCCGACTTATACCTGATATCCGACGTGTTCTGATCTGACCCAGGTAGCAGTGCAGGGGGAGGACGGAGGGGGGGAGGGAGGGAGGGAGGGAGGGAGGGAGGGAGGGAGGGCCGCGGACGGCGGCACAGCACGGCCCGCACTTACGCGACAAGTGCGCCAGCGCACTGCGGCCGCCCGCCCGCCGCCCCACCCGCCAGCCGCCCCACCCGCAGGGAAACGCATCCATGCCCCACCACATCACCACCCCACACCACCAGACACCACGATGCTCAAGCGCACGAAGCTCACGTGTCCTCCTCCCCCCCCCGGGAGATCGTGAGAGGTGATTCCAATCCGCATCGCGGCCGCCTGCGGGCCTCGGAGGAGCGGCGTCGCTCCCTGTTGTGTTGTGGGTGCAACCGAGCAAGGCGATGCGGGGCCACTCCCCCGCGTTGGGGGGGGTGTCCCCCCGTCACCACCGCCGCCGCCACCACCGCCGCCGCCGCCACCGCCGAATGCCCCGATCATTCCAGCGAAGTTCGTGGCGGAGGGCTGCTGCTCGACAAACGGATGAGGCGGACTGCCGGACGGGCGCGGAGGGCGGGGCGGGGCGGGCGGGCAGGCGGCCGGACGGCCCATCAGAGGTACACCTTGAGCCGCCTCTCGGCGTCCTCGTCCTCCTCGGCAGCGTGTCCGGCCCACACGTACTGAGGGATCGGGTGTCAGGAGTTGTATGAGGGCAATGTCAGGGTTGGAGTGGGGGAGGGAGGGACTGAGGGAAATGAAGATGGAGGCGGCCCAGGACCCAAGACCCCGGGGAAGGGAGGGGACAGTGGGGCGAGAGCAGGGTAAGGGCGGGGGCGAGGGAGGGGGAGGGGCGCGGACATGTAGGACGGGCGGTATGGGTGGCGGTTGAAAGTTCCGCTGCACGAGAGGGCAAGGACGCTACGCGCCAGCCCAGCCTGCCCCCAAACCCTCACACCAGCCCGCGCATCCCTCCACCTCCCTCCCACCGCGACCAGCTCCTGCCCTCACTCCCCTCCAGGTGCCCTGTCCACCCCATGTCATCCCAACACCTTCCCCCGCTCTTCCCTGCCCCCCCCCTTCCCGTTCCCTCTCCCTCCCCCCTCTCCGCATCCCAGCCAGTCCGTATGTCCACTCCGTATGTCAGCTACCGTACTCCGGTAGCCTCTTCCCCCTGTCTTTCTCCCTCCCTCAGTCTCCTCCTTTCTTGTTCCCTCAAGTCTCCTCCTGTCCTTCTGTTCCCTCTCCACGTCCCCTCTTCCGGCCCCCCCACCCAGCTCTCTCACCGTTTCAAGCAGCCCCTTGCCCTTGACCTGCACCCCCCCGGTGGCCACCCACGCCTCGTTGTCCAGCAGCGCCCGGGTGTCGGCGCTGACGTGGATGGCTCCAGGGGGGCAGGTGCTCTCCATGCGGCTGGCGGTGTTGCTGCACGACACACGCATACACAACACAACACGCGAAACACACGCACGCGAGACACGCAAACACGGGAGGCGGGGCGGGAGAAAAGCGGGTAGGGAAGGTTGACGGGGGCGGGTGCTCACAGGCGGTGACGACAAGGTTTGGACTCGAGGGTGCGGCCGTGGGAGTGAAAAGAACAAGAGCCGCAGGGAGGTAGCCGAGGCAGGGCGGGGTGCAAGGTCAAGGGGGTGGGGGCTGGGGCACGGCAGGGGGACAGCAAGGGGAGCCGCCCATGGAGGAGAGAGGACGCAGCGTGGCTGGTTGCATGGTGATGGTGGGGGGGGGGAGGCGGATGGCGGGAAGGTGACTTTGACACCTTCGTCAACAAAGCAATGATGGGCGGGAGGAAAAGGACCTTAAGGAGAGAACAAATTCCGGTCGGCGAGCCCGGAAGCCCGGAAGCACGGAAGGAGAACTCGCCGCTTGCAGCAGCCCTCCGGCCCCTGCCCGTGTGCGCCAAACCTATCCATCCGGACTGTCCCATTTCACACCCTCATTCCCTCCGAGGCCAGCGGACGGCCGCCCCTGCCCACCGCGCTGTGCGTTTATGAGCGTTCAGCCTCCATTCTACCCCCGCGCTAACCCCTCGCGCCCTCAACCCCATCCCCCCCCAGTCCCCCTGCTCACACAGTGTCTCCAAAGAGGCAGAAGCGGGGCATCTTGTCGCCCACAATGCCGCTCATGACGGGGCCCGAGTGCAGACCTGCAGGGGGCACCAGTGCGGGCGCAGTGTCAAGCAGGGCGAGAGACCGCAGCGGTGGTAGGGAGGCCACGTTGGACAACGGACCCGCCTGGACCCAGCGATACAGCGATGGGGGCGCCGACACAACCGCGCGCACGTTGGGTCGCTGTGTTGGCTTCGACAGCTAGTCGTGGCCCCAGACACGGGTCACTGGCGGGACTCGCCCTTCCTCCCCTCCTGCAAGCAAGCTGTAACAGCCAGTTCCTTCAGCCCGGGCCATCCACCCCGGGCCCTCTGACCCAGGCCGACGTGCACTGAAGCACCCACCCACAGTCAGTGAGCTAGTCCCTGGACACCGACCCGCTTCACTCACTCACCCACTCGCAGCTGCACGGGCTCCCCACTGGTGGGCAGGACCACCTCAGATGCCTCCCGCATGATGGCCTGAGGGGCGGGGGGGCGGGGAGTGATATGCTCTTTTGAATATGCTCCCCTGAGGGGAGGGGGGGCCGGAGGCCGGCGTGGCAAACCGATTGGGGGACGGCCAGGGGACAGGAAAGAGAAACGACACCGCGGCGGAGCGGAGGGGCGTAGGCGACCGAGAACCCAGGGGACGGGACGGGACGGGAGAGAAAGGCTGGCATGGAGTAAGATGTCCGGCGGCGAAAGCCCCGCTCCATCCACGCCCGCCCGGGGGCTGACTCCCGCCTCCATCCCCGCACTGACAGCCCTGCCTCGATGCCCAACCCCGCAGTCGCGCACCGCACCGCACCGCACCGTGCCGCGCCGCACCGCGCCGTGCCGCGCCGCAACCACCCTTGGCTCATCCCATCGCACCGCACCGCCCCGCGGCACGCCCTGCCCCTACCTTTGCAAAGCTCATGACTCGCACCGCATGCAGTGCGTCCTCGCTGCCGTCCCCAATGACGCTCTTGTTGCCCTCCACATCGGTGCGCACCAGGCCCCCAGCCACCATGTAGCAGTCTGGACACGGGGACCGAGTCCGCCGGGAAGGACGGAGTCACGGGAGGGGAGGGGAGGAGAGAGGGGAAGGGGGATAAGAGGGGGGGAGCGGGAAGGGGGGCTGGGACACAGGCGTGCCCGTGGGGCAGGAGCTCGCATGCTGCTGCTGCTGGAAGCTGCTGCTGCTGCTGCTGGCAGGCTGCTGCTGGCAGGCTGGCAGGATGCGCCCAGGATGCGGCAGTCTGGAGCGCACAAAGGCTCTCAATCCAACTCTCCCGTCACCGAAGCCTGGGAAACTCCCCATCCTCGCGACGCGCCTCCGCTGCACAGTGCAAGAACCCCCCACCCCACCCCACTCCACCCCCAGACAGCGACCGCAAGCAGTGAGGCCGAGACGGTTGCGGCGCGCGGACCCGGGGTTAGCCCGGCAGCCACAGCCACAGCCACCCCGGCAAGGACGCCGCGTCCCGGCGGTGCCGCACCTCCGATTGTCTCCACCTTGTAGACCCCGTAAATGTCAATCAGCTCATCGAACTTCATGTACAGCCTGGGGAGTTTCCCAAGGGCAGGCCGGAGCCGGTGGAGAGGGGGCGCGTGAGGCAAGGAGGGAAGTCCGGGGCTTTGAGTGGAGGGCCGCGCAACTTGGCAGGTGGCTGGCAGCCGGGTTCGACGAATACGGGCGGGCGGGCGGGCGGGCGGACCGCCACCTCACACGCACACGTCCCGCCTTCCCAGCTGCGCTCCCGGCCCCGCCCTCCCGGTGCCGCTCGCGGCTTTCCACACGCACGCATGCATCCGCACACCCACGTACTGATACACCCACCCACGCACCCACCCACCCACCCACCCACCCACCCACGCACCCACGCACACACCCAGCCACCCACACACCACACGCACCGACCCTACGCACGTGTTGAGGAAACGCATGACGACCATGGCCGACACCTCCTTGCACATCTCCGTGAATCCGATGATGTCACAAAACAGGATGGTGACGCACGAGTGGCTGGTGGCCAGAGCCTCCATGGCGGAGCCCCGGAAGTTGGCCCAGCTGCTGCCCAGCAGACCGCCGCCGCCCACGCCGCCGCCGCTGCCGACACCGCTGACGCCGCCGGCCGCCGCGGCGCCGCGGTGCTTGGCCTGGAGCGTCATGTGCTCAATCACGTGCCTGAGGGGATCACCGGGATCAGGGACCACCCGGATCAGGGATCAGGCAGGGGAGCTAATGGTAATGATAGAAAGATGGAGAAGGAGATGCCGCTGCAGCGGGAAAGAGGCGACGGAGGGCTACAGGGTTTGTGGAGGCTAAAGCGGGCTGGGAGATGCGGGCCAGCCAAAGCGGGGGATGGAGGCAGTGGCGAAAGGGATCGGGATCAGGCCTTGCCAGGGGTGTGGAGGCACTGGAGACCTCGCAACGGTTCGGATTCGTCCTCTTTGGCATCAAAGAGGAGGGAGAGCCGGCCAATTTGGCTGGGGAGACGGGCAAACGGGTCCTCAAGAAAACCCCGACTAGGGCCTAGACCCAACCCGCGCACCCGCCGACCCTCCCCCCCAGCCCCATCCGCGCATCCACCGACCGGCCGACCGACCCCGCTCCCTCCCGCGTGCACACCTGGGAAAGATGGACTCGAGGACCTGGCGAGGATACGACAGCGTGTCGTACATCGTACGATTGTTGAGCGGGCCGCAATAGAGTCCAGGGATGGGGGTGTGGGAGGGAGAGACAGGGAGGGGCGGGGGGTTTCACGACAACGGAAAAGGCTCCAAGAGGTGGCGGGGACCCGTGGGGGGCCCACACCTCGCATAAGGTGCTCCACCACTATCGTATACGATACCGCACCGTACTACAACCGCAGTCGGTTTGGCGCTGTTCTCCTTCGCTGCCCCTTTTCGCCGCACACCAATCCACACAATCCAAATTTGGGTTGTGGGGGTTGGTGGCGTGGGTGGGCGAAAAGGGACCTGGGTTGGGTTGCCCAACTCAACACGCAGCGTACTCCCCGCCCTGCCTGCCCGCCCGCCCAGCCTGCCACGGGCGGCCAAAGCACGCGATCGCGAGGCCGCGCGCCCTCGAATGAACAGACGAGCGCGGGTCACACGCCACCCACCTTGTGTTCGTGCTCCAGCAGTGCCTCCAGCTTTCGCTGAACCTCCACCTGCCAGGAAGAGAGGGGAGGGCGGGCGGGAGGGCGACAGGGCGAGGGGGCGAGGAACTTCGACTTCATGGTTGCCGATACGACGCACGGAGCCCGACCAACCCGCCCATGCTCGCTGTCTAGGGGGCTGTGTAGGACTCCGGAGCTCTTAACGCCCCGGCCGAGTTCGTTCCCATACCAATGCCCACAGCGTCACAGCTCCATCGTACCCTACTGTTGCATGGCACTCCGCTGCACCCAGTACTCTGCTGCATGTGCTTATCAGATGGAGCGGCGAGAGGAGTGAGGGAGGTCCGAAGCCAAGAAAGAACCAGCGCGGGCGCAGGGCCCCGACCCAACAACCAACCCTCGACGCATACGGCGCAACCGAAAAACCCGCGGGCCTTGGTACGGCAGCCACCACCAGCAGCACCACAACGCATGCTGTACGCCGCGCACGGGTCGGATGCGAACAAACCGAAAGCGCTACGCGTCCCCGATCACGGTATGCCGCGCCGCGCAACGCATCAGGC
Source organism: Pleodorina starrii (assembly GCA_030267565.1). Classification (NCBI taxonomy): domain Eukaryota; kingdom Viridiplantae; phylum Chlorophyta; class Chlorophyceae; order Chlamydomonadales; family Volvocaceae; genus Pleodorina; species Pleodorina starrii. The sequence continues at coordinate 1,512,622 of BRXU01000027.1, forward strand.
AGTGTGCCAAGTCGTGCCGCCGCCATACCACCACAGACCACCACAGACCACCACAGACCAACCCCGCAGCCCCCCCAGCCCCCCCCGCCGCCCCCGCCGCACCTGCTCCGTCACCTCGGTCTGCGTGATGACCGCCACCGTCCGCCCCGTGGCGCCCTCCACCCGCACGCACGCATACACGTCATGCCACTCGTGATCGTCACCCGGCTCCTCCTCGTCGCTCTCGTCCCGCGACAGCGACGTCAGCAGGCTCATCAGCCGGTCCTTCGTGTTGCGCCGCCGCAGCGCAGGCACCCGCGGCCCCGTCCCCGTCCCCGCCGCCATGCCGTTCGAGGTCAGCGCCATCATGCCGGAAGCCGTGCCCCCCGTCAGCGTGCCGGCAAGGCTGGAACCGCCGACCCCGCCGCCGCCGGCATCGCGGCCGCGGCCGCCGGCGGAGACCGGGCCGACGCCGCCGACGGCTGCGCTGTCGGCGCTGGTGGGCCCGATGCTCGGCGCGGGGCAGGTGACGGCGCCGCTGATCCCCGACGCCACCGCCTCCGGCAGGCAGCGCTCCACCGTGAAGCTGCCGTACCTCGCCGCTGCGCTGGTGTTGGAGGCGGCGGCGCCGCCGCCGGCGCCGCCGACATCGAGGCTGTCCCCGGCGGCCCAGGTGCGGTGCGCATCCCCGGCGTCGCCGCCGCCAGGCCCACCTTGGCCGCCGCCGCCGCCGCCGTTGGTGCCACCGCCGCCGTGGCGGGCGGGGAACAGCTGCTTTACCTGGGGCGCCGTGGGGCTGAGGCTCACCAGGTCTTGATAGTGGTAGTGGTAGTTGTCCTCCCCATCCGTCAGGGTGCTGATTCCGGTGGCCTGCCCTCCCGCGACGGACATCTGGGTGGTACCCATCATCTCCGCAAAGCCGCCGGAAGACATCCCGAAATCCGACACCACCGTCGCGGTGGTGACGCCGTGGCGCTCGCCGGCGCCGTCACCGCCGTCGGTCCCGCCGCCGCCGCCGCCGCCGCCGGCACCATCAGCGGCGGCGATCTGCGAGAGGGAGGTGAAGCCGCTGCGCGGCGACGGCGACGACGCGGCCACCTTGACAAGCTGGGAGGAGGCTGTGTCCTGGGAGGCGCCATCGCCGAATGGGGACGCGGCGGAGGGGTGCCGGGAGGACTGGCTGACGGAGGTGGCGGAGGGCAGCTGCAGCGGGGGGGCGGAGGGCAGCTGCAGCGGCCCATGGGACAGCTGCCCCACGGGTCCGTCCGGACCGCCGGCGGCCTTCTCCTCCTCCGTATTCTGTTGCTGCTGTGGCTGCTGTAGCAAGCCGTGATGTTCCGACGAGGGTGACGCGGCGGCGGCGGGCCCCTCCTGCCAGACAACGGCGGCCGTCCCCGCCTCCGCCGCACTGCTGGCGGCGGCAGCAGCAGGGGCCCTGGGCCCCACATGCGCACCGGCTGCCAACGGCGCTTCTCCCGAGGGCGTCATACCAGCTGGGGACGGAACCATGCCCGCCCGGGCAGCCGAGGCGGATCCAGGGCTTCCGGCGGTGCTGGCCGCCCCTGCAGCCGCATGTCGAGCTGGCGCCGTCGCGGCAGCGGCGGCGGAGCCACCGCTGCCGCCGACGGCGGCTGCCGCCGCCGCCGGCGCGTGCGCAAAGCGCGCCGCCCCCAGCCGAAACTGCGCCGACAAGTTGCCCGGTAGCACCTGCTGGTGTCCGTGTCCGTGTCCGTCGGCGCGCGCCATACCAGCCAGCACCGCTCCAAAACCACGGAACGCGCCGCTGCCCAGGCTGCTGCCGCCGCCGCCGCCGTACGACAGGTCGCCCTCCAACCCGTCAAGCATGCCCGACGCCATGCCCAGGTTGAGGCTGGGCAGCGGCACGTTGTGGCCGCTGGTGAGGCGGTCAATGCCGCCGCCGCTGGAGTTGAGGTGCGAGAACATGAGGCTGACGCCCTCCGCCGCCGCCGGGTCCACCGAGGACGCCTCCAGCTCGCCGCATTCCAGCAGCATGCTCACCGCGGCGCTGCGCGGCCCACCGCCGCCGCCGCCGCCGCTGCCCGCTGTCTGCGGTCGGACGCCGCCGCCACAGCTGCTCACCCACCAGTTGGCCTCCGCCGACGGTGCCAGCGCCGCCAGCGGCGGCAGGACCGCCGCCGCCGCCGCCGCCGACGGTCCGTAGTCCTCCTTGCTCCCCCGCTGCTCCCCTCCCTCCTCTTGGATCGAAGAGAGCAGGTGGACGCTACTGCGGAAACTCGGCGGGCTGCCGCCGGCGGCGGAGCCGCCCACCGGGCTCGCCACACACGCCAGCAGCGGCCCAGCGGCACCGACCAAGCCCGCCGCCGCCGACCCCGCCGCCAGACCATCCCTCGCCGCCACCGCCGCTAGCCCCGCCGCAACGCGGGGACCGCCGGAAGATCTCAGCCCCGGCGCTGCGCGCGCGCCGCCACCGCCGGCGGCGGCAGCGGCGTACTGCCGCAGCGCCCTGACGGCGGCGTCGGTGTCGTTCGCGACGCCCTCCACCTCCCGCCCGTTGGCGTCCATGAAAGTGGGCGTCACCTCCACCAGGCTTACCGCTGCCGCCGCCACCAGCGGCGGTGGCGGCGGTGCCACAGCCGAGGCAGCTGTCGCCGCCGTTTTCGGCGCGTCTGGCGGGTGGCTGCGCGGCGGCGGGTCGGCGTGCGAGTGCAGCTCGACTGAGTGAGAGCGGAAGAAGGCCGCGGCGCCGCCGCCGCCGGGGACGGCTCGAAGAACGCGGCCGTGCGCGGTGCGCGGGGACGTGGCGGTGCTGCTGCTGCTGGCGCCGCTGCTGTTCGGCGCGTTGAGCATGCCGGTGCCGGTGCCCTTGCGGCTGCTGGCAGCGCTGGCGCTGGCGGTGGCGGCGGTGAGGCCCAATGGGTCAGCGCTGGTGGAGCGGCGGAAGGCGGCACTGGCGGAGGCGGCCAGAGCGCCGATGCCGCCGCCGACGCTGCCGAAGCCGGCGGCGGCGCCGAGCACGATGAAGGAGCCGCGGCGGCCGCCGGCGCGGGAGCTGCGAGTGGAGGAGACGAAGGAAATACGCTCCGTGGCGCCCTCTTCGTTGCCGCCGCCGAGGCCCAGCCCCAGCCCCAGCCCCAGCCCCGTGCTGGCACCGGAGTCGACCGGCCTGTACGCGTCTGCGCCGACCGCGTAGGCGAAGGGACGGCTGTGGCCGGTGCTGCTGCTGTTTCGGCGGCTGGAGTGGTGCTGGTGATGGCTTTGGCTTTGGCTGGGGCGCAGCGGCGATGCTCCGGTGGCGCCGCACGCGAAGGGCTGCGCGGAGCGGCCGACCTGCAGTTTGGGGCTGGAGGGCGCGCTGTCCACGCTGCTAACCTGCGTGAAGGCGGAGCGTGCGCTGAGGGAGGACGGGGTGGCGGCGGCGACGCCGGTGCCGGCGGCGGCTCCGCCGCCGCCGTCGCCGCCAGTGGCGGCGGCGACTAAGTGGTACGCGGCGTCGGGCCGGAGACGGGCTTGCTGCCCTCCATGTTGCGGCGGCGGCGCGGCGGCGGTGGCGCCCTGGGGCGTGCCATCAGCCAGGTGCGCGGGAGCTGCGGAGGCGGCCGCCGCCGCCGCCAGCAGCCGTCCGTGATTGGGGTCGGCGGGTGGGGCCAATGTGATGCTGTGATGAAGAGAGCCCGAGGCCAGGTCCCCTTCGCCGGGCGAGGGCTGCGACACAGCATCGGCGAGCGGGCTCGACAGCGGTGTCCCGCTGGGCAGGTCGCACAGGAGATCAGCACTCGAGGCGGCGGCCTGAACGGTCAACGGCGCGACGGTAGGCGCGGCTGCGGCGGCCGCGGCAGCGTCGCCGCCGCTTCCGCCGGCCTGTGGCGGCTCCAGATGCGGCAGCCCCGCCGTCCATGTCGCCACGCCGCTGGGCCTGCCTGGAGCCCCCACCGCCGCCACCGACCCCGAAGGACTCTGGTCCTCGGCCACCCGGGTCAGGCGCACCGGGGAGGCCGCCACCGAGGGCGGCTTCAGCGTCCGCGGCTCATGGCGCTTGGGGCTGCTCGTCGCCGGCTGCTGCGGCGGATGGCGCTGCTGCCCCGGGCCCGCGCCGGCGACCCCCATCCCAAGAAACGACGGCGTGCGGCTGACCATGTTTGAGGTTCCCGGCCGGTACGGGGAGGCCGGGCTGGGCAGTCCCGCGCGGCCCGCAAGGTTCATGACCGACGTGCAGCGGCGCACGGAGCGGCGTGCGGCGCCGCTGGCAGCCACCGCGGCGGCGGCGGGGGCGGCGGCGCCGCCCCCGGCCGCCGCGCCTGCGGCACCGTGCTGCTGCATCATCAGCAGGCTGCTCCGCCGGCTGGCGGCGGTGGAGTCGGCGCCGCTGAGCATGCCCCGCCGGCTGGAGCCCGCCAGGGCGGTGCGGCCGCTGGCCCCGTGGGACATGAGCGGCATGGAGGCCTCACGGCTGACAAGGCCGCTGCGGCCGCTGCGAATGCTGCCGCCGGCGTTGCGGCCGTAGCCGCCGCCGCCCCCTGCGTGGTCCTGTCCTAAACCGATCCCCGCCCCGGCCGTCGCCGCGCGGCCCACACCGCTGACCTGCCGGACGAGGCGGCTGCTGCCGTTGCGGTCCCGCGCCCCGGCCGTGCGCGCACGCCGGCCCGGGCTCAAAGCCCCCCCTCCCGCGCCGCCGCCGTGCTGCGGCTGCTTAATGCGTTTGGGCACCTTGACCACGCGCCGGAACTCCTGCGGGCCCAGGTTTCGGGTAATCAAGGCACGGGTTGCAAAGAAGAAACCGTAGCGAAGGGATGGAGGCCCGGGGCGGAGGGCCAGGGCGGTGCTGGGCGTGTAGCAAGGGGGGTGGCTTGCGAGGCTGGCAGCGCTGGCAGCTCCTCACAGCCGACCGGGACAGGCGCTGTCCTGGTGTATCCAGGTAGCACGGGCCCGCAGCGAGCGAGCGAGGCGGCAGCTCGGGACCCGAGGCCCGTGCTCGCGGAAATGTGCAGGGCCCTGCGGCCGCGCAGGGCCCGGTCTCCCACTACCATACTCACCGTCTCCGTAGCCATGGCCGCCTCAAACGCCTGAAGCGCCTCTGGATCGAGCTTGAAGAGCCGCTTGAGGGGGTGGTTGGAGGAGGTCAGGCTGGTGAGGCTGGTGCCGGTCGGCGGAACGTAGCTGCTCACCAGGTTGCCCATGTACTGCTGGCTGCGGGGGTTCTGGTACACCACGCGCCTGCGGCGTGCCGGGTGCGCCGGGCATTAAAATTCAGAAGGGGGAGCCGGGGGCAGGGCAAGGGAGGGCAGGTTGCGAGGCATGGGACGGATGTACCCAGCCAGCCAGCCACGCACCCGTCCAGCAGCAGCGCCGTGACTATTGCGGGAATGGTGGTGAGCGCCATCTCCTGCTGCCGCATCGCCGACAGGTCGTCCAACCGGCTGAGCTTGTGCGACACGGCGAGCGCCGGCCGGCCCAGACCCGAGCCGTCAGGCGACAGCACCGCCGCCGCGTCCACCACCAGGCACGACTTGACCTGCAGGGGCCAGACGGGGCCGGGCCAGTGAGGACAGGCCGCACCAGGGGGGCAGCAGGGGCCGGCGAGCGGTGGCGGCGGCGGCAGCGACATGATCGGACAGCAACAGCGGACGGGAAGCGCCGGGCGGCCGTTGGCGGGGTGCGGCACACGCTGCTGACAGCAGCGGCACGCTGCCCCTGCCCCCTTTTTTTGCGTGTGCACGCACGCACGCACGAACCGTGAGCGAGAGGTTGTAGACGCCGTCGTGCAGCTGCACCCCGTCCTCCAGCGGGTACACCACCATGCCGACACAGCCATTGGCGGCGCACCTGTGCGGTGTGGCGCGGCGTGGAGTGGAGTGGGCAGTGGCGCGGCGCAGCGCAGGATGGTGCCATCAACGGGAGGGGGGGGGTTATCCACGTATAGGCCGGAGCCCGTGAACGGTAACGTATCCGGGAGGGGGCGGTTTGACGAGTGAATTTGCAACAATAAAGGGAGTGTAGCAGTCTTAGTTGCTAAAGGCCACTCGAGTTGTTTGTGCAGGTGTAGCTTAGGCTCTTATAGCCTAGCCGCACTGTCGTACAGCTGCTACAGGGAGGGGGGGGGAGGTGCGCAGGCATGCAGGTGGATGATGACAGCGCAGCGCAGCTGAGCACCTGAGCTCACGAGGGGAGGGAACGTTGTGTGTATCTGGCCCGCCTGCTTGCCCTCAAACCGTCGTCCGAATTCCGTGCAATCTGGCTACTGTTCAATTTGAATATCACGCGCGGGGGCGCGTGCGCGGAGGGTGGTGCTTGGCTGAGGGCGCGCCGGCGGGGCTGCGCAGTCAGCTGTCAGGCTCGGCGGGGGCTTCTCCCCTATCCCCCGCTGCCCATCTGCGTACACAACGACAGCGATGCGGGGCCCCACAGCTCGGGCACGTGTGTCCGTGGCTGGGCAGGGTCGCTCACCCTCCCGGCGAGGAACGGGTTGTTTCGCACCTGACGAGACGCGCGAATTGGTCAGCGAGCTCGGCATCGGCAGCTAGCCATGCCCCAAGCCGCGCGAGGTAATCCTGCAAGGTTGGGGCGGCGCCTCGGGAGGGTTGACCCTTTCGGACAGGGTTACGGAAGGTTTGCATCGAGTACGCGCGCATACCTGACGGCTACTGCAGCCAAGATGGCTCAGTAATGATCCAGAAGCAAACGCGACGCTGAAAACCTCGCTTGCTGCCGAACCATCAGCGACATCGGCGTCCTCTCGAGCAAGGACCAGGTATGCCAAAAGCTCGACATCTGCTTGCTTCGGCTGTCTTATGAAAAAGTCCAGATTAACCCTCTCCAAGCTTGTGCACGTGCTCCTGGCGTCTGCACGTCCATGTTTTTCGTAAACGGCTTTATCTCAGTTGGTTTTATGTACTATAGGCAATAAAATTGCGAATTTGTGAGTTGCTCCCATGCATGGGGAGCCAGCTCACACACCTGGGTCACCAGCACTATGAAGCCGTCCACGGGCGCGGGCCCCCAGCGACGGGCAAAGGCATCCAAATAGCCCGCCCAGGCCCATCTCGAGGCCCTTAACCTAGCCTGGCTCATGCGTCAGGCGTAGTCACCTTGGGCTCTAACCCCTGGGCTAATCTCATGGAAAGAAACTGGTTCGCAACTGCTAATCCTAGGCTTTCGAGTAGTAGTCATGGATCGGCAGGTGATAGGAGTCGTCATGGAAGGTTCTCTCCGGGAGTACGGCGGCGTTAATATAAATACGGAGTATGTTCTGTCGGACTTCGTTAAGCTGTCGTTATTGTGCGTTTCTAGGTCTCGACACTTGCGTGTACACCTTGTGTAACTCGTAGTCATTGAAACGCCTGCAACGGTGTTGCAGGTGTGCTTGCGGGGTGCCGAAGGGTGGTTGGTTGCAGCCATCTGATTTGGAACTGGCTTGCAGCGCGTGTACAATCATTCGCCATGCATACACCTCAAACATATAATCGTCTTGTAAGCGTCCTTGTGTGCGTGTCGGGCAGCGTTTTGCTGTTAAAGCCCTCGATTCGCCGCAAAGTTCGCTGTCAGGTCGTTTGCCGATATCGCCTCGGGGGCCCGACGTCATATGGGGGCCTTGTGGTTGATTGCTTTAGGTTATGGGTCTCTGCTTTGGGGCGGAGCTCCAGCGCGGAGCGCGTAGGCTTGGCCCTGTTCGCCCGTCGTTCTTTCCTTTTGTCCCGTTTCGTCCATCCGGCTTTAATGACCTCTGAGCATCATCTTTTTCGCCCAGGTGTCACGCCATCACAGCACTTTGGCGTCCTCGATTGCGACCTAAATTTACTTCGGCCAACGCGCGTCGTCTCGGTATGAACAAGTTCCACGGTCTCCATGGAACAAGGCCGCAGTCAAGCCAACGCCTCTCGCGCTTAACTTCACTCCCACAGCTACCTTGTACTGGTGTCCACGGTGTGGCTCCAGGGTGCTCGTGGCACCGAGGTAACAGCCCTCCTCCAGCCGCATCCCTCCTCCCGACTCATGCGCGTCATCCGGAACACGAAACACACCGACAACCACTTCCCCTCCACATTAGCCCCGGCCGCAGGCGCTGCACGGCGCCTTGTGCTACGTTGTTCCTCATGATTGCACCAGCGATTTATATCGTCCTTCGCTTCACGGCAGAGCTGACAGCGGCGATCAGCGGCAGTGGGTCAACGCCGGATCCCGGGATGCACCCCAGCTGCGCGTACCGCGCCGACGCGACTTCTGATGTGTGCGCGACATTGCTTGGGGCTTCGGCCGCAGCACTGCGCGCGGCGGTCCGCACCGGTGATCCTGTCGGGTCCACTGCTGTAAAACGGTTCATTCATTGCTACCAACTCACCCACACCCAGTCACCTGCTCACCTCCCACCCGGTGGCCCTCGTGCGTGTGTGCCCCGACGGCGGGCGAACCGTGTGCATGCAAAGCGCGCACAGCAAAGCTCCTTATGCCATGGGAAAAAAATGAGGCCACCTTGACTGGATGCCGCTTGCCCCCTCCCCGCCCCCTCCCCCCGCACCGCCTGAGGCGCCAACGCCACCTTGCACATGTACAAATAGCTACCGCCGCCAAGCGCGTGCATGCGTGCGTGCATATGGGAGAATCGATGGGGGCAGTACAAGAGGCGCGCAAACGCAAAGCTGGGCCCCGCAACTGGGCTGCCTGGAGCGCTCGGCGGCCCCTGGCTGGGTCGGGTGTTGATGCGAACGTCGACCCGGTCCCCGTCCCGGTCGGTTCCGCAGGTCATCGAATGAAGGAAAGCGGCGCCTACCCCGGGAGCCAAGTCGGGGGGGCACAGGATCGAGAGATGTTGTATCCTATCCTGGGTGTACCATACATGAAAGTTGTCCTGCTGGTCAGACAACCCCGGCTGGGTACCTATCACTGATAGGTCGTGGTACAACAAGAGACAGGGAAGGGGGGGATCCCGGATGCAGATGCTGTGGATGAAGTAGCCCGGGTTGCGGGGGTGGGGATCCGCGAAGGCGCCGGGGGTGTGCCCACCCGAGCTCACTTGGGTTGTGCCCACTCGGGGGCGCCCACTCCACTTGGGTTGTGCCCACCCGAGCACGCACGGAAGCAGGAGCGGCTCTCCCTGCAGCGCGCTCAGCGACCTGCCCCGGGTTGCGAACAGCCCCCAAGCCCCAACCCCATCGCCTGGTCGGTCGGCGCCGCGCTTCCAAGCAGCGCAGTCTTGCTCGCCTGTCCCGTGCCCCGCTCCTCCGGTCCCCGGCGCAAGCACGTGGCGTGGCCTGATGGTGGGTGGTGGTGGTGTTTCGGTGGTGAAGGTGGCCGTGTAGGTGTGGTGGTGGGTGAGGACTTGACGCGGCGCGGTGGGCGTCGCGGCGGCACCGCAGGCCGCATGGGTCGTATCGGAGGCTGGAAACCCGGTGCAGCCCATGCATCTAGGGCGTCGGCGTCTGCGTCTGCCTGGGTCCGCTGAGCTCGTACAGCAGAATGTGCTCCACCTGGCAGGGCTTGGGCAGCGAGTGCGGAGGCAGCCGCTCCACCTGAGGCGGGACCCAGCAGGGCGGGTTATCCACGTATATGCCGGAGCCCCCGAACGGTGAAGTAACAGAAGAAGGCAGGGGGGGAGGGCCGGGCCGGGCGGTGACGACGGCGCACGGCGGGGGGGCGTGTTGGCGGGTGGCGGTCGGAACGCCGGTCGTGGCGTTGGTGGACATGATGAAGGGGTCTCCCTCCTCGTGGTGGGGCCCGGGTCGCCCCGGTCGGTCGGTTAGCTGCGTTGATTGTGGTTTGACCCTTCCCGCGTGGTGGCGAGGTGGGGCGGGGCAGCGCACGGCGAGAAAACGACGGAGGGAGGGGAGGACGGCGGTGAGCCCCCCATTTCAAGTCGCCGTCGCCGTCGCCGTCGCCGTCCCTCCGCTGCGGAATCTTCTTCATCGCCGTCTAGGCGGTGAGTAGGCGCCGCGGTGGTAGTGTGTGTGTATGTGTGATCCCGCCCTCACCCACCCATCCCACCCTAGGCGCCAGGTGTGTTTGGTATAGGTTCTGCCGCGTCCGTTTGCCAACGTCGCCACCGCTCCGTCCATCGCTGCTGTGGCGTCTTTATTACCGCCCACCGTCCCTCCCTTCCCTCCTCCATGCTTATGTACCAGGCAGGTTGCCGCGACCCAATGCACTCGGCCCAATGCGCTGCAAAACCACCCACCCACCCGCCCTCCCGCCCCACCCACCCCACCCCACCCTACCTTTGCGAACGCCTTGCTCGCCTCCTCCACGAACACGCGCTGCACCTCGGAGCTGCGCAGCTCGAAGCACACGAGGCAGCGAGTGGCGGGGCCGCACAGGAGCGCGCAGGTGCGCACAAAGTGGGGCGTGCTGGGGCTGGTGCCCTCCTGCGGCGCAGCAGCAGCAGGCGGCAGCAGCAGGCGGCAGCGGGGCGGCCGAGGCCGCCAGGTAAGGTCACGACAACGGACGCCGGCGGGTGATACGGTAAGGATGAAAGCCGCAGCGGAGGGACGGAGGCGACATACATAAGCGAGCGAATCCGGGAACCGGGAGCAATACTTATCAGACATACGGAGGGCTTAACGGAGGGGTTGAGAGTGCGATGCGTCGTTGGGACTGGTTTTTACACCCCGGACGGCGCCCGTGCACCTGCCTGGTCGATGTAGCAGCAGTCCGCCGCCAGGACCCAGTCCACCGGCTCCGAAGCCAGCCGAGCCACCACCGCCTCGTACCCCTCCTTGCCCCACTCCAGCTCCTCCGAAACCGCAAAGCCCTCCGACGCGCCGCGCCTGCGGGGGTATCCGAGTAAGGCGCGGCGCACCGCGGTGCCGGAGCGCATGAGGCCGCAGCCCCTGGGCCCCCTGGCGCACCTCCCTCCGCCGCGCGACACGTTCTCGACCTAACCCGCGGCCGCAACCCCTGCCGCGACGCAGCCACAGCTGCTGTGGCGAATGGCGCGCTGGACCCGCGCAACCCGGAACAGCTTTGCGCCCCCGCCATCGCAGCCCCCTGCCCCTGTCCCTGTCCCCCGTCCCGTCCCGTCCTGACCCGCACCGCACCGCACCGCACCGCACTGTACTGCACTGTACTGCACTGTACTGCACAGGGCTCCATGTGTACCACTTCCGCGCCCTCGCAGCGCCGTTCCCCTCCCCTCCCGCCGTTCCCTCCCTCCGCACCGCTGCTTCAGCCCCACGCCGTTGGACTGGATATTGACCTCGATGAGCGGAAGCACCTTTTCGATATCCGTGATGTGAACCTGGGAACCGGGGCCAGGGCCGGGGCGGTGGCGGGGTTATGCACCTGTTCACCAGGGCCCGGTAACTGTCATGAATTGTCATGAATGAACTGCCACGGACTGTCATGAACGGAAACATCGACAGGAATGAGCGAAAATCGGTTGGGGGAGGGGTTAACCAGAAGGGCACCCCCACGACTGTGTCCCGGGGAGTAGCCATTGGCAGCGGCGAGCAGCAGCCTCCCCCCCTCAGGGGTGCGGCGCGACAGTCTTGGTGGGCGGCCGCGAATCTCGCACAATACCCCGCATTCGGGTCGAGCCGGGTCGGGTCGGGTCGGGGGACCACCGTCCACACCCGTCCAGACCCGCCCATGCTCGCCTAGAAAAGGAGGCCCCCCTTCCCCCGCTCAGGCCCGGATCCTCCCCCGTTCCCCGCCCTTCCCCTGCATTGAACCAGCGTGCCACCAACGCAGCCAAGCCCCCCCTTGCCGCAGCGCGCCGCACTACAGACGGACCGCCGCGCAGCGCAGCGCAGCGCAGCGCAGCGCAGCGTGCCACCACACGCCAGCGCCGCAGCGCAGCGCAGTGTGCCGCCCCGCTGAGCCCCGCCTCGCAACGTCCCGAATCCCGCGTCCCGAATCCCGAGTCCCCAGATCCACACGCAGAGACAGTGGCAGCGGCGGCGGCAGCCGCAGCGACAGCGGCGCAAGCAGCCCTCCCCCTCCCCCTCCACACCTCTGTGTAGAGCCCCACCTTTGCGCCCATCTTGGCCAGCAGGATGCCCACCAGGCCAGGTCCAGAGCCCAGCTCCACCACGCGGGCACCCATGTAGCGATAAATGGGCAGGGAGGCTGAGCGGGCGCGTGTGTGTTTTTGTGCGTGTGGAAGCGGGGTGGGGGGAGGGGAGGGGAGGGCAGGCGGGTCGTGGGTCGAGGCAGGCGGGCAGCGGAGAGGCTGGGGAGCAAGGAGGAGCTTCCGGACCTTCCGTGCCGAGGCAGACCGTTGGTCGGACGCGGGCTGGGGGACGGTTGCAGTACCCCCAACCCCCCCCAGCGGATTCAGGGGGTGACACGCACGTGTGGATGTGTATGCGTATGGGTGGAGGGAGGGCGGAGAGGGGTGCGGCGTGGGGGCGCACGCTGGCAATGGAAGCCCCTTCCCAGGTTCCCACGTTCCCGGAGGGAGCACACATCCCTCCTGATCCCTCCGCCTGTTTCCTGGCTCGTCGCACGCAGGTACCGGTAGCAGGTACGACATCGGTAAGGTTACCGTCGGTGCGTTGGGCCGTCGGCACCGAATTGCTGGGCCCGGCCGCCAACGCCGCCTCCTTGTAACGGTCGCTTGGCTGCGGGTCTGGTCTGTTCTTCTTTATTTCTTGCCCAGGTAAGGTGCGCGGCCATGATCATTCCGGCAGCAGTGACCGCTGCCGAGGTGGCGCTGCCGAGGTGGCATGCGCGCGAGCTCTTGACTGCAGGCAGTCTGGACGCGGCCCGCCGCGCGCGGCGCTGCAGCCCACCCGCCCTACCCAGGTACGCAGCCAGGAAGAGCTCGCCCTCCCACACGCAGGCGCCCACACCCATGCGGGTGGCGTTGATGGCTTTGGGCTGGCAGCGGGAGGAGGAGGAGGGCGGGGTGGAGGAGGCCAGGGTGGTGCCGCGGCGGGGGAGCACGGGAGGCGGGGAAGGGCAAGGGAGGGATTGAAGAGGGAGGGGAAGCTGGACATATGGCCATATGGCGCCGTTGTGTAGTGCGGGCGGGCGGAAGGCGGCGATGGGCACAGAATATCCGCCGTGGATGTTTGCGGGGCTGAAATTGTCAAGGGGTACGGCAGCTGGTCAATGGTCAACACTGACAGGCGTACGGTGGTCATTTAACATAAACCACCCAGTGCGGGATTACGGCCGTTTTTTTGGCATGTGGTAAGAGGTTGAGGCTTCTGCTTGCGGAGCGTGGCCTCTGGCGGCTGGCCATGTGCGTGCATGACCAGTGGGTCGTCCCCACGCGACTCGTCTTCCGTCGTTGGACTGATGACGACCCGCCAGGAAGAGTTTTGAATCTGGTGCAATAGCGTACATGTTACCCGTGTCGCAACACAACGCCGCGGCTTGTCCACTGGACTCCCTACACCATGCGAGGCGCCTCTGTAACCCCTTCCGTCAGCGCACGCAGGCCGCACACCTGCTGCCTTATCGTCACGGACTTGTCCTCGCCGACAGTTAGCGTCAGCTCGTCCGCGGTGTGCAGGACCCAGCGGTCCGTCCTTTCCACCTGCCTTTCGTAGCGCTCGCCATCCTCCCAGCCTTTAATTGTGATCCTCAAGCCCTCCATCTGGAAAAACGATTGCTCATCCTTACTTTTACAAGACTAATTGAGCAGGTTCGCACTCCGAACTCGAAAATGGCTGCGAGACCATCTGGTAGTACGACGCATTTGCAACCGTTTCACCCTCTGGTTTCACCGTTGCAGGAGATTGTGACTCTACGAGCAGAGGTTATAGGTGATGGTTTGAAGTAAGGGATCGCTTAGGTAGTTTACACTACAAGGCTACAATGTTGCGAGGGCCTCGCCCATTCTCATCGGGCACTTGCCCAACCAATTGCCGGAGATGGCGCAGCGCTCACATCCGTGTGGCGCCCCGGGCGACCACGAAGGTCTCTGCTGCGCCAGCGGCACAGGATGCCGCGCTGACTCTAACTATGGCTGATGCACTAGCGCTCACCGAGCGGATACGGCAACTGAAGGACAGCCTTCCAGGCTTGAAGGCAGATAGCGTAGGCGTGCAGCGTATGCCGGGCGACGTGGGGGAGCGGGTCGGACTGGTCGCAGCTCGCGACATCCGCGACCGCGAGGTGCGTCGCCAGTCCAGTGCCAAAGCCAGTCGCTTATTGCCAGCATAAACCGCCGTCGGATTCCGATGAATTACTTTGGTTGTATCAAGTGCGCGCCTTGATGCGCAGCGCGAAACCTCCCACCGCTCGCATGTCGTACGCGTCCTCAACAGACGGCCCTGAAAGCACCACTACACGGCACCTTTCGCACGCCTCCCGGCGTGTCCGCTTCCCAGCGCAACGAACCCCCCTGAGCCTCCCACACCCGCTCTCTCATGGCCCTCCGCCCGCACCCTAGCGCACCGAAAACCGCAAAGCCCACCCACCCACCCAACCGATGCCGGCCTGCGGACTCTCCAACGGACGTGGTGCCGACGCCGCTGCCACCGATGCCGCGGCTGCTGCTGGCCGTCGCCATCGCCGCCGCCGCTGCCGATACTCTGCTGCCGCCGCTGCCGCTACCGATACTCCCGCCGCCGCCGATACTCCCGCCGCTGCCAATTCTCCTGCTGCTGCCACTGCCGCCGCTGCCGCTGTCGGGCTCTCCCGCTGGTGGCTCTGTCCCCAGGTGGTGATGACCATCCCGGAGAAGCTGGCGGTGACGTCAGTGGACGCGGAGGCTCACCCGGTGGTGGGCCCCCTGGCGGCGGAGTGCTCGGAGCTGACGGCGATGACGCTGTGGCTGCTGGCGGAGAGGGCCCTGGGGGCGGCGTCGCAGTACGCGGGGCTGCTGGCGACGCTGCCGGTGGGAGCCTAGGGGGGGTGGAGCCGGGGGAGGTGGGGGCCGGGCGGGAGGCGAGGAGCGCTGGAGTGCGGGGCGCGAGGGGGATGGGTGGGGCAGGAAGGAGGGATGGGGGCGTGTGAGGGGGGAAGGAAGCGCTGGGGGAGAGCGGCGCCGACGAGCCGTGGCGCTGCAGGTGGCAAGGTGCGTTGGGGGGTCACCGTGCCTCGTGGTGGTGGTGGCGGTGGCGGTGGCGGTGGTGGCGGTGGCGGTGGCAGGAGCGGCGGCTTTTTCTCCGTTCCTGCATTCCTCCATTCCTCCTTTCCTTCATTCCGCCGTTTCTGCCCCCCGCGCGCACATCATCAGGAGGCGACGTTGAGTCCGCTGCTGTGGGAGGATTCGGAGCTGCGGGAGCTGCTGGAGGGGTCGCCGATGCTGGCGGAGGCGCGGACGCGGAGGGAGGCGCTGAGGCAGCAGTGGGCCGCACTGGAGCCAAAGCTGAGGGCGGACCCGGGGCGCTTCCCGCCGGGTGGGGGCCGTTGGGGGGGGGAGGAGGGGTGCGTGGGAGGCTTCTGGTTGGCCCGGCGGGGTGTTGGGGTGGACTCACGGAGTAGCGCTCACGGCCCACACACCTCTCGGGACCACACTGCCCCTACTCACTCGCAACGTCGCAAGCGGCCTGAGTGTCGCAGCACCGGCCGCCACAGCACCGGCCGCACCTCACCCCGTAGCCCCTACCTCCGCAACTCGTCCTCCGTTTGGCACGCCCCGTTTGGTTGGCCCGTTCGGCTGGCCGACTGACCCCATCGCTTGGCCACAACTTGCTTCACCTGTGCCCCTCGTCTCGCTTGGACTCGCTTACTCCCCGTGTGACCTCCGATCTCCCCGATCATCTCCTCAATCCCCGCCCCCGCCCGTCCCCCGACTGTACCCGCCACGCCACGCAGACGTGTTCAGCGAGCGCGCCTTTCTCCGCGCCTTCAGTGTGGTTGTGTCCCACTCGCTGTTCCTGCCCTCCGCCAACTGCTTCGCGCTGCTGCCGCTGGCGTCCGCCATGGGCCGCACCGGCAACGGCAACGGATGCGACCTGGACTTTGACCCGCAGCTCAACGCGGTGGTGGTGACGGCCGGCCGGCCCTACAGGTGCGGTACGGTGCAGTACGATGCGGTACGGTGCGGCGCAGTACGAGGCGGTGCGCGGCAGGCGGTGCGGGCTACACCATTCCACAATCAAACTCTCAAACCGCGAAAAATTGCACCGTGCTTAAACTCCCACATCCACCACCTCCCGCCACCCTCACCCTCACCCCACCCTCCGCAGGTCGGGTTCCGAGCTGCTCCTGAACGACGGGCGGCCCAACGGCGAGCTGCTGCTGGCCACCGGCGGTGTGCAGGAGGGCAACATGAGCGACTTCCTGGACTGGTCCGCGGGTCTGGTGCCCGCGGACAAGTACTACCTGATGAAGGCGCAGGTGCTGGAGAGCCTGGGCTTCGGACCGCAGGAGCGCTTCCCGGTCTTCGCGGACCGCATGCCCATCCAGCTGCTGGCCTACCTGCGCCTGTCGCGAGTGGCGGACCCCGCACTGCTCGCAAAGGTGCCGGGGGCGGGGGCGGGCGGGCGGGCCGGACCGGCCGTCGCCCTCCCTTGCCGGTCTCTGCCACGGGCCCCACACGTGCGTGTGCCTGCGCGCTGCATCTCCCATTCTCCCTGCAGGGCCAGTCCCACCCTCTCCACCCCTACTTGAACGTGTACGCCCCGCCATCCCACCGCCACTTCGGCGTCCCCTAATCCAGACCTAATTGAATTGTCCTGCCTTACTTCCTTTCCCCCTCTCCCCCCCTCTTTCCCCTCCTCCCCCGGTTGCAGGTCTCCTTTGAAACGGACGTGGAGCTGAGCCAAATGTGGGTCGGGCGATCCGGGCGGGCGAGCGAGCGGGGGGGGACTGTGCGCTGTGGGAATGCCCGCGAGGGCGGGGGCCTCTGCGACGTTGTACTGTGCCGTACTGTTACTGTTACTGTACCGTGACTGGCGCCTGCGTCGTGCGGACACGAGCGAGGAGCGCCTCAACAGTGGCCCCGACAACCAGCACAGCATCTACGGTAGCTCCGAGAGCTTGCAGGAGGCAGCTCTGTGTCCTTGGTTCACGGTGCCCCAAAACAACCCCGCCCCGCCCCGCCCCTCGCCTCGCCCTCGCTCTCACTCCCGCCTGCGGTTCCCTTTGTTCCTTGACCTGTTGAATAAACCCTCCCTCGCAGGAACGAGTACGAGATCCTTCAGATCCTGATGGGTGACTGCCGCGAGCGCCTGGCCGCCTACACCAAGTCCTACGAGGAGGACGTCAAGATTGCGCAGCAGCCGGGACTCAGTCCCAAGGAGCGCCTGGCGGTGCGGCTGCGTCTGGGGGAGAAGCGCATCATCAATGCAACCATGGAGGCGGTGCGCCGCCGCCTGGCGCCCATCCGCGGCATCCCCACCAAGGCGGGCCAGCTGGCGGACCCCAACTCGGACCTCAAGGAGATCTTTGATACGATTGAGGCGCTGCCGTCGGCGCCGCTGCGGCTGCTGGAGGGCCTCGTGAGCTGGGCCAAGGGCGAGCAGGACCCTGATTGGGGCAAGAAGCCGGGGGGGCAGAAGCCGGGGGGGCGGAGGTAGGAGGGGAGGGAGGGTGAGGTGATGGTGGTGGTGGTGGTGGAGGGCCGGAGGTAGGGAGGTTGTGGGAAGGGTTTAGGGGGGAAGGGTGTGCTGAGGTTGGGGGCGAGGGTGGAGATAAAGGGGGGGGGTAAGAGACGAGAGTCGTGGGCGGGGGCGGATTAGGAGGAGGAGGACGGAGGAGGAAGGAGGAGGAGGAGCTGCGTATGTTTTCGGCCGGGGTCCAGTCACCCGTCTGCGGCCGGGTGAGGGTAAAGGCAGGCGGAGAGGAGGAGGAGGACGAGGCGGAGGAGGCGGAGTGGCCGTTGATCGGGAGGGCTGTACCCGGGAGAGCCGCGCCCCTACCCCACCTGACTGACCGATCGACTGACCGACAAGGGACAAACGATCTGCTGGCCTGTTGGCTCTACCCTCCCTCCCGGAGTTTGGAGCCCACCAGAGCCCACTGTAACAACCATCACAGCAGCAGCAAAGAGAGCCCACCGAGCGCCTTGACGCGGGGCGGAAAGAATAATTACGGTCGCTGTTGGCGGCCGCTGTGGGCGCAGCTGAGCAGGTCCTGTTGCTGGACTGATGTCGGACGGCGCGTGTCGGTGATCGAGTCCAGAATCTTGCAGTGGACCTACCGGTACCCGCCCGGAGGATCGCCACTGGGTGCATACCCACCGCACCTGGCTCTTAGTGCAGCAACGCACGCGCCGTCTGCACCGGCTGCTGCTGCGAGCGCAACTGCTGCGACCGCCCGACAACGGGCGCGGGCTGGCTGGTTTGTGCACCGGCGGTTCAGCAGGGTTGCTGCCCTACCCGGCGCCGCTGGGGTTTGTGGTTTCGGGGCCGTGCGGTCCGCGGGCTACGCTCCTGTCGGGCCTCCTGGGCTTCCCGAGGGGGCTGTGGCTGTCAGGGCTGGAGCAGCGGGCGTTGCCGCTACACGGCGCGGCAAAACAGACAGACAAACAGTCAGACACCGCTTGCTGCAGAGGAGCCAAGGCGACGCAGCGCAGCGCAGTGCGGGGACACGCCGGGGGCCCTGTCCTGTTCTGTTCCTCCTGAGAGTTGTTTCCGCGGACTGGGAACTCCTTCAACGTCCGGCCGGTTGGCCACTGCTGGAAGGGCTGGTAGCTGCTGCCGGACTTGGCACGACTGGGCGTACGGGGTCGGTCCCGTGCCGGATCAACCTGATTTGGTCGCAGCGCACAGCAGTGAGGGGGCGGCCATGGACTCGGCACGCCAGCAACACGCAACGTAAGCAGGCGGAGGGTTCCCTTGGGTTGCTGAGGACGGAAGGTTCGCTGTGGGGACCCGAGCGCTGGGTCAGCAGCAGGCCGCGTGCTGGCGAGCACATACTTAAGTATCATTACAGTGTGGGTAGGCTTCTGGGCCCCTTTTTAAGTTATTCTTTGGAAAGGCCCACTGTAATGCCACAGGGCGCCACCACCTGCACCTCACTGTACTACGCCATACGAACTGCCCAGGCGGTTGATCACGGTTGATCCTGCCAATCAGGATCCTACCTCATCCGTTCACCCGAACATTCGTAGAGACAGAGGTTTCAGCAATCAATACCAATTCAGCGTGCGAATCTAGGTCCATCAACTGTGACATGAACTCCACATCTCCGCAGCTAGCCATTATCTCACGTGTTGGACCCGGCGTCGAAACGATGGGAGGGCGCAGGGTTGGGACTGCAAGGGCTGTTAACGACAATGTCGCTTGAGCATGAACCTGCCGTCAGCACCGGCTCGCATTCGCGAAAGGCTGGACAAGGGCTTCCGGTTTCTGTGGCCTCCGGAACATGGGTGCGAGTCTCGCGCAGCTTGCCATCCCTTGAGAACTATGCCTTACGTGACCCCGGTTGCTGTTCTGCGTCCACCAAGGTAGCCTTGGCGACAGCGGGGCGTGCAGTGCTTCAGTGGTACGCTCCGCTGACGCCAGCAATTGTGCCGTTGAAGGGACGAAGGGCGGGGGCCTTCGTGCGGACATACAAGCGCTTAAGCTTCAATGACTCTCACGGTTACGATGGAAGGGCACACCGCGAGCGGTCCAGCGGTGGACTGCCACACTAGACAGCGTTGGCACCGTATTAATTTTGGCCTCCAGCCGTATTTGTGCGTCTGAAAAAATACGCCTGGCGTGTTTCCGTATTCCGGCGTAATGCAAAGGCCCGAAGGCGTAATTTCACAGCCCGGCGTGTTACAGGAAGAGGTTTTTTCTGCAAATAATGATAGTTTTGGCATCTACGCATATAGAGCGTATCATTGATACAAAGGAACGCGACGTGCGGCCTGGGGGCATAGAATTCCAGGGTCATTGACCACACCAACCTCACCTCCAACTTGGAAACAGGTACTCAGACACACTTCACGACCAGGAAGATGAGTCCATCTTGATATATCTAATTCATACTGCGCCGAACCGCACTGTGCTGCCGACCTGCCGTCTCACTGCTGTCACCTCCCCCGCTCCCCCCGTAACACCTTAGTACTAGGACGCACGTCAGATCGGCTCGTCCGTAATAATACGCCCCAAAAACACGCCAGGCGGCGTAAAGGGCATCCGACAGGCGTATCAAGCGTATTGATTACGAGGCGGATTCTGGCGTGTTATGGCGGATTTCAGTTCGAATTGTGGATTTTGCGCTGTCCTTGAAAGCTGGTGGAAGTGGAAGTGAAAGTGCGAAAGTGGGTTCTGGAGCGCGTGGACATAATACGGCATACGGTGCCAACACTGACCCTACAGGAAAGACTGGGTACTCTGAGGCGCGACGAAGATCTGGTGCTGCTCGCGGGTGACTTTAATGCGCGGCTTAGCGGAGGGGCACACGGGGTATCAGACCTACCGGATGTGACCATCAACGAGTTGGCTGAGCAGCTACGGTTACCTTTTGGGTATGACGAGGACGCGTTTGGTGTACCGCGAGTGCGGAACTGCAAGGACGCTGATACTAATCATGCTGGTGAGGAGCTAGGAAATGTGTGTCGTTCGGAGGGATTATGCGTGCTAAACGGGAGGGTAAGGGGAGATGAGGAAGGGGCTCTTACGTTTCTGAGTGCTAATTCGGGGGTCGCAGGGGCGGAAAGGGGGAGCACAGTTGACCTGTTTGTGGCTAGCACGAACCTGTTTCAGAAATGTCGGAGCCTGATAGTCTACGACAACTTGCATAACAGGCTGCGCACGCAAGGGGCTGGGACGCGAACATTCAGCGATCACCGGCCAGTTGGCCTGGAGATTGGTCTGCAGCTGCGACGCCCGGATGGGGGGATACTAGCGCAACGGAATAAGAGTAAACGCATGAGGTTTGACGTGAAGCGATGGCGGGAATACGCGGCGCTGTTCACACCCGATGACAGCCCTACTCTAGCCGCCCTCGATGGGGTGGTAAAAGGGCTGGCTGAGGGCTCAGTGAACAGCACGCAAACGGTTGACCGCATCGGAAACGTTCTGTACGGGGCCATGAAAAGGACGTTCGGAGTAGGGCAGCCAGGGCCTCAGCCCCGCTCAGGGCACGCCCCATGGTGGAACGAGGAATGTGCACAGAAGCATGCGATCATGGACGCGAAGTTGATCACTGCTCATGGGCAGGATAGGTCATCAGCGGCATGGTTAGCGTTCAGGGAGGCAAGGCAGGTGTATAATAGAGCGCGGAGGCACGCCATGGCGGCGTTTGAGCAGAAGGAATGGCGTGAGTTTATCAGTTCCTGCCGCGGGGACCCCAGGGCCCTATGGCAGAAGTTGGCGGGGGGGTACTCAGCCCATGTCCGATCTCTGAGGGAGATGTGTGGCGGGAGCATTTTCAGAAGCTGTACAATGAGAGGCAGCGGGAGCCCGACAACAGGAAAGCGTTTGAGATGCTGGCGTTTATCAACAGGGCACATGGGAACGGGGCATGGTGGAACGTCATGGGATGGGAAGAGAGGAACCGGAGGCAGGCGGCGGCGGATGCGGCACTCAACATTCCCATCGCAGTTGAAGAGGTAACCAGTGTCCTGGAGGATCTACCTAACGGTAAATCCAGTGGACCAGAGAAGGTGTGTGGGGAGTGTTACAAGTATGCTAGACGGCTGCGTAATAGTGATGATGACAGGCCGGAAATCAACCGGTTGGCGCCGGTGCTGCAGGCACTCATGGAGCACATCCGCTCCAAGGGTGATTTTCCGGAGCAGTTCACCGTGTCAGACCTGGTTCCTGTTTATAAGCGAAACGGACGTGACCCAACGGACTGTAGTAACTATCGGGGCATAGCGGTTGGCGGCGTACTCGCAAAATGCTACGCATCCGTGCTTGAGCGCCGCCTCACCAAATTCGCGGAAGCGGACCCTGTGGAGCTGCCTGTGCGTCACTGGTGCCAGGCAGGCTTTCGCCAGGGCCTAGGCACACAGCACCATCTTTTTGTGTTGCGTCATATCCTGACCCGTTACGCAAGACCTGGGCAGAGTGGGTTGCTGGTGTGCCAAATAGATTTTGAGAAGGCGTTTGATCGGGTGGATAGGAAGACGCTTTGGGCGCGGCTAGCAGAACGTGGCGTGGGGGGTCAATTTATGGACGCTCTGAGACGAGCATACGACAACGTGGAGCTTCGGGTGAAGGTGAACGGTCAGAGGGGCACGCCTTTTAAGTCGGATCAAGGGGTGAAGCAAGGGTGCCCCCTAAGTCCGGTCTTATTCGGAATGTTCATCGAGACGTTTGCGAACTACGTCGACGAACGCGATCGGCGGTGGCCACAGGGGGGGTCCCCGATCGTCGGGGGGAAAAGGGCTCCGGAGCTCTTGTATGCGGATGCATTAACGTTATTCGCAACGAACCCCGCACGCATGCAATTTCTGTTGGACAGATTGGTGGAATACTGCGAGGGCTTCGGGATGAGTCTGAACGTCAACAAGTGCGAGCTATTAGTTTTCGCCGGCAGGCAAGATACGCTAGCGACGTTGATGGAAGGTGCGAGCCAACTGAAATTCGCTGGGCAACCTGTCCCAGTGAAGGAACGTGCGAAGTACCTCGGCTTGCGATACGGACCCAGTTTTTCGTTTGATTCGTGCCGTATGGAGCTGTGCGATGTGGGGCGAAGAGCGGTGTTCGCGTTGATGCAGAAACTAGATAGGAATCGAATATGGGTCCCCGACCTTATGTTGCGATGCTTTGACGTGCAAATCAGGTCGTCACTGTCGTACGGGGCTGAAGTGTGGGGCCCTGACGCTATCCGTGAGGCGCTGGGGACCATGGGGCGTCAAAGAATTAAAGAGTGGCACCGTTGGGGACAGAGCCCTGGCTCAGCGCCAGCAGGGGAGAATGGGGTGTTGCTAAAGAAGTGGGGGAAATGGGTGAAGAGTGTAGGGCGCGCGGCAGGCGTCTTTGAGAGGTGTATGGCGGACCCGATGGTCGAGGTCCAAAGGATCTTTTTGCGGAAGGTGGTAGGCGCTAGCCTGCCGCCTAACCGACAATTGTTCGCGGAAACGTCGCAGTTACCATTGCACTACTTTTGGGCGCGACAGGTATTTGGCTTCTGGAAGCGTGTAGCGCGGCAATCCACGTCGTTGGCACGGGCAGTGCTTGAGGAAGATATCAAATCGTGGTTGGAAACAGATCATTCAGCCACGCACGAATATTTTTGGGCGGGGAAGGTGCTCCGGATTTTCGAGACTCTCGGATTTGACTACAGGCAACATGTACCCGTGGGTCTTAGCAATGAAGAGAAGGCAAAGGCGATCTTGGGCCTGGAGATCCCGTTCGACAATTTACTGGCCGAGTTCAGACGTCGCCTTCTGTTGGATTGGAGCTCGGGTAGCCTCGATAGGGACCCGCGGAATTTCCCAGAGTATGAGGAAGGGGGTGTGGGACGGGGAGCACCCGGGGTTACCGCGTGTCGGTACCTGAAATGGATGGGTGTGGCGTATTCGTTCTCGGACCACAAACGAACATTGGATCACTTGAGGGTGTGTATGCCGAGAAAGCACCACACGGCCCTGATGCGTTTTCGGCTGGGACGTTGGGACTTGGATGTGTCAAGGTTTGCACGGGGACCGGGTCGGAAACCGCGCGCGGAGAGGATATGTCGGGTGTGCCACGGCGGGTCGGTAGAAGACGAGTTGCACGTATTGATGGAATGTCCGGGCTATACGCCATTACGAGAGGCAATAGGCTTCCCTATGGGTAGCAGCATGGTGGATGTGATGGGGACCTTTGACCCGGCGAAACTGGGCAGTCTCTTATCCCAGATTCAGAAAGCGCGTACCGAGCTGCTTGGTAGCTAACCATACGGCTTATGTTGTCTTAAAGTGCGCCCCTTGACGGATAACCGTTGTGGGGGGACGCATGTTACCAGCCATTTTGGCTCGTACACATGTAATGCCTCATGCCTCAACACTGACACTAGACACTGCGAAGACGTTCGTGTCGTACAAATGTGTGCACGTTCGCGCTCACAATGCACAGTTTCGCAGTTGGGACTAGGTGAATGCAACCATAGGCGAGCCTTTGTCTCGGAAACTTTGAAAGCCCTGTGCAAAATGAATAGCGTGTAACTGCAATTCCTCCACAACCATACTATGCAGTGCCTTTCGTTTAGTGACATATCCGAAGCGAAACCGTGCGCGTTACCTATACTTTGAGCTGGATGTGGGAATAGGCGTTGGGCGGATTGATGCTGCGAGCTGTGCTCAGCTTGTTCGGCTGCGCGAAGCCACCAGCCGCCTTCAAAGAACGAAATTATAAGCCGGAGTCCGAGGATGCCAAGACGGAGCGGAGCCCGGAGCAGCCAGGCGTCTTTGAGCTGGCTTACAGCTTGCTCAAAGCGAAGACGGAGGCCCTGCTAGCAAATGACCAGGCGCTGCTCAGCCAGGAGTACAATAGCTTGCTGGATTGCGATGTATTGGAGACAGTGGAGGCAGCAGAGCACACCAACAACGCCGGCAAGAACCGCTACGTCAACGTGCTGCCCTTCGATTATAACCGGGTAAAAATATCCGGCGAGGACGGCCAGGACTATATCAACGCCAGCTTGGTACAGGTGTGGTGCGCTTGCACCGGCAGCCGTGCGTAGTTCGGCGGCACGCAATCACACGGACGCCCCTGCGCAGAGTGCGGCCAACGAGTCGCCAAGCTGGTGCTATATTGCGGCTCAGGGGCCGCTTGCTTCAACGGTTGACGATTTCTGGCGAATGGTCTTTGAGAACAACTGCTCAATACTGATCATGCTGACCCGCACTGTGGAAAACAATCACATTAAATGCGCAGACTACTTCAATCAGCGGCCAGGTGTGTATGAGGCTCTTAGTCCCTGCCCTCTGCCGTCCAGCAGGCTGGACCGTTGCTGACAACCTGCGTTGATAACCCTCCACACGCAGGGGAAACCGCAAAGTTCGGCGCGTATCGCGTAACCACGACCGATGTGCAGGAGGTTAGCCCGGACATTACGAAGCGCACGCTGCAGCTGGAACTGTGCACGGTAAGGATGCCCGTGGCGAGTTGGGTAGTCTGACACCACAGAACTGAGGTCGTTGGCCCTTCCCGGGCAGACGCAGGAGGTGCATGAGGTGACTCACTACCACTACCATCGGTGGCCGGACTTCGGGGTTCCCGAGTCGACGGAGCCCATCCGCCGGTTGGTTCGGATTTTGTGGCAGAACCGCAGCAGTTGCATCCAACAAACAACGGTAGTACACTGCAGGTGAGAAGGGGGATGCCTGCACCCCGTGCTGCGCTGCGTAGTGAATGTAGCCCATCCGTACCTTGTACGCAGTCGCGACTACTGACGACCTGACTGTTGCCCTACCTCACGCAGTGCCGGCATCGGCCGCACGGGGACGCTGATGGCGATCGACGTCATCCTGCGGCGTCTGTGGGCCATGGCTGAGCAGGGGGCATCGTCAGGGCCCGCGGAAGTGTCGGCTGCTGTGGACTTACCGGCAGGTGCGAACGAATATGCCGTGTTCCACCCCTTGCTCTTATCCTGCGCCTGCCCCCGTGCCTTCTGTTCCTTTGGGCTTTCCCCACTTTTAGCGTTCAAGTCATGCTTCGCTC
This sequence comes from Pleodorina starrii, assembly GCA_030267565.1. Classification (NCBI taxonomy): domain Eukaryota; kingdom Viridiplantae; phylum Chlorophyta; class Chlorophyceae; order Chlamydomonadales; family Volvocaceae; genus Pleodorina; species Pleodorina starrii. Next base: position 1,537,995 of record BRXU01000027.1, read on the forward strand.
CATAAATGGCACGTTCCCTTGTGCGCGTGCCTCCCTGTGCAGTTGTGCACTCGTTGCGCAAGCAACGGAAAGGCATGGTGCAGACGCTTGAGCAGTACTACTTCTGCTATGAGGCGGTCCTGCATGAAATGCAGGAGCTGACCGGGAGAGGGTCAGGCGATAGCGCGCCCGCCAACTCCTCCGGGAACGGCCACATTATCGCGCACTGAGCGTGTGAACTGCCTTGGGCTGCGCGGGGTTTGGCCGCGATTAATAAACGCAACGGGCGGGACCTGCCTGCCCGTCGGTGCAGGTGCATATGCGGGTTAAATAAATAAGGTTGTTTATGGACCTTGGGGTTGACGGGGCGCGTGCGATGGATTGGACCTTTTATAGTACGGACGAACAAATTCAACATGGTCAAACTTTGATTCGTTTACATGCACCTCGCCTGCGTAACTTGATTTGGCTCGGGTATGGGAGCCGGAGGGCAATGGCGCCTGTGTGTATTGGGCGGGTTGGTCGTTGGCGGCCGCATCGAACCCCCATGCATTGTTCTGTTCTTGCGACGTCGTCTCGCTTGGCTACCGTTATGAATAGACGACGCGAACGTACGTGGCCGACATGTCAAGCAAAAGTTACAACCATCGATCATTCCTGTCTAGTAGCTGCTGCCAACCCCGAAGGTGGATGCGGGGGTTGCAGGCGTACGGAGCGAACTTTGGTGGCCTGCTGGGCTACGCGGCTCTGCGTAGCTGTTGTTATTGCTCCTATGATAAGCGGAATGTAGTTGGGCCAAAGTCCGACTCGATGAGACTGACGAGAGGGGCGCTTCAATACACGAGAACCTTCCCGTGGGCCTAGGGCTGCCACACGGTGCAATGATGACCCGACTGACGGTGGCGTTAAGAGGCTATGTGGTGCGAGCGCGTGCTGCGAGGCCGCGGCGAGCGACGTCCATGTCGGGCGCATCAGAAGAGGTTGGCCTTCTTCTTTGCCTGCGCTTGCTTCCAGGACGGCAGCTTCTTGAAGGCGTCGCGGTCCATGCCAAAGACCGTCTGGAAGTCCGTGTCGCTGAGGTAGTCCTCCTTGCGTGTGGCGTCGATGCCTGAGGACGTGGTGCGAGAGATGAGGGCAGGGGGGAGGGGCTGGTAGATTTCATTCCGCAGTTGTAGTCGTTATCGGCTTCGTCTCTGTCGTGGTTGGTTGGGCGTTCGAATACTCAGCGCGAACTGGCGTGTGCTTTTCTTCTCAAAGTGTGCGCGGAGGACGGAGGGGGTGTTCTTGAACTGCGGCTATGCCCGCTGGCGTTGGGATTCGGGAATGGAGGTTTCAGCGGGGGCGCATGGCGTATGCATGCACAGGCAGAACAGCTATTGGAGGCCTGGTTTGGGCATTACATTCATGCCTCCCATGTGACGGCTGCCTGCCGGCAGGACGTACGTGCCGTGAGGGCAACATCCTAGAATTGTCGTGCAGCAATGTTCATCCACGCATTTGCATAAATTGCGACTGCGTAAACAGGGGCTGCATTGCGTTGAATAAGGGCGTGTAAGACAGTGGTGCAAGCCCCTGCTCCAGAGAGCGTGTGCACAATGGTTGCCCCAATCCTGTAGCATACTTCTCCATCACTCTCGCGGCCCTTCATAGTGCCGGTTCGCGGCCGTGTCGAGCCTGGAATCCCGACCCTTTGGGGGAGAGCGTTATCCCTTGCACTTACCATCTTCGACGCGCAGCCGTTGCAGCTCCTCGTACGGCACAAAGTCCTTCAGAGGCTGCATTTTGAAGGCCCCCGCCTTGAGTAGCTGCGGGCCGCGCGCGACAGCGGCAAGCAGGGCAAAATCAGGGAGTTAATATGACGCCGTCCGATGGGGCAGAAACAGATTGTAAGGGCAACTCGGCACAAGGACAGCTGTAGGGGTTGCCAGGTAGCGTGGCGGCATGGGACACGCCTTGGAAGTACCGGCCCGAACGCAGCGGGGTTCTGGAACCCACTGTAACCGCTAGTGGACTGACTGTGGTACATCCGCGATCCCAGCCCCAACAAAAACGAGTGGGGCTTCGTTAATGGGGCAGCCGGCAGTTGGCGTCCGACCTTGTGCCCGCCCTGAGCCCTCCGACCGATGCGTCGTCCCGCGCAGTCTCCGGATGCCACACCACGCTACCAGCATCAATGGGTCAAGCGGTCAAGCATGGCATGCAGCCATTTACGGCTCCCACCGCGGCGAAAGCTTGCACGTTATACCAGAGGATTACGCGAGGCAAAGCCGCAACCAGCCAGCGCCACCGTGCAGCGATGCTTCGGCCCCAAGACCCACCTGCGACACGTTAATCGTGTTCTTGGTGTCGTGGGTTGACGGCGGCGAGGCGTCCCCGCCCTTGGCGCCCGTCGGGGACTTGGTGGTCCGCACGGCGCTGCTGCTGCCCCCACCGGAAACGACGGACACCAGCTGCTTGTCGGACGACGACGAGGAAGACTTCAGCGGTGGCGTCGCCAGCGAGGTGGCGCTCAGGCGGCGCGTGAGGGCCTGCGTAATCGCGGAGCGAACCAGGCCTTGTCGAGCAGACGAGCCCCTGACTGGCATCGGCGCTGCAAGCGCGAGGAGCCTTCGTTCCATGCGTTTGCCGTGCGGCGGCGTGCGCAGTGCTGTGCAAAAGCGCTGTTACCGATGGCGCCGCAAACCTTTCCCGGGCCTGTGACAGCCTTCAAGAGCACATGGGTTGGGTTGAACACCGCCTAGGCCTTTCCCGGTCGTACACAAGGGGGATGACGCACTGCCCAACCTGATCCCAGCCCACCAAGTCAGGATGAAGCCAGGGGCGAATTGGGTCAGACGAAATTGAGCACATATGGACCAGGACATGACAGCACTACACCCAGCACAATAAAACGAACGAACGCTGCGTCTCGAGCGCCCTCCGCCCGGATCACATGAGCGCTGCCTTTCACCCTAACGGTTACTGCCTGGGCAGCCACCCAAAATGCGATCGTAACCTCTCACCCTGCTGCAGCACAATAAAGTCAACAGCACGCATAGGTATGCAACTTGCTTTCAGCTGCCTATGCGGGCGAATCAGTTGACAACAGGCTGTACGACTTCCCCAGGACGCAAATCCCTATTAAGTGATGTGGGACAAGGAGGCCATTGAGGAACCTGCTGTCGTGCGCCGCTGCACCCTACCCTGCCAGGCCTGCGCTAGGCGCGTTGCCCTTACCTGCACTGTTCCGGGCGGCGTCATAAATGGGGTACCTGTTGGCGAGGAAACAGCCGGCGTGCCAGACGTGGCACCGGCCTCGTCCCGGCCACCCTTCGTCGACTCCGGCTCCGGCTGCTCCTGCATCTCCGCGGCCTTTGGCTCGCTGCTCTTCACTGGGCTGAGCGTCTCCTCCGCTTGGCCCGGTTTCTCCCCGGCTGGGCCGCTGGGCTTCTGCTCTGCTGGGCTGCTGGGCTTCTCCTCCTGCACAGAGCTGGCCGCCTCTGGCTCAGCAGCAGCGCTCGGCTCCGGCTGCTTGGCCTCCTCTTGGGGCACCTCCGTCTCCGTCGCCGTGCCGTTGACGGGTGGCGGATCCGCGACAGCTGCCGCTTTCTCCTGCTGCGCGCTGTCGGCCGCTGGTCCCGCCGGCTTCTCCTTCACGTCATCTTCGCCAGCGCCAGCGCTCTCCGCAGGAACCTCCTGCGCCGCTGCCTCAGGCTGCGGCTCCTCCGACGCACCAGCGGCGAGCGGCGTCGCTGCTTCCTCGGCGACTGTCGCGACCCCAGCGGCAGGGGGTTGGTCCTCAGTAGGCTTGGCGTCGCCGTTGGTTGACTTCTCCGCTTCCTCGCCTTCCGCTGACGCTGCGTCGCCAGCAGCTGTCTCTGCCGCAGCCGAGGTGGCGCCCTGCTCCGTCACCTCGACCGGGTCAGCGCTCACGTCCTTTGCGATGCCAGGTTCGCTTTCCGGTTTTGCAGGAATCGCTTTCCCTGGCCCATTCTCGTGTCCCGAGACGCTCGTATCCTTATCCACAGTGCCATCAGCACTTGCAGCAACCTTCGCCTCCTCCTGCTGAGTCATTCCTTACGCAGGATGCCCGTCTGCGGGGGGGACGGGGCAGAACACGTCGGGCGCCTCGTGATTGCCTGGGATACATGTCCTTCTCACGAATGTTTCCTCGGGGCGAGGCGCACTGTAACACGCGTCCGCGTGTCTCCCCCTCATATTTCACCAAGTGATCATTAGTTAGCAAAATGCCGACTACGCCGATGAGGCTGACAGGAAGAACTCCATGGTAATAATTCAACAAACCGATCTCACCTGCAATATGGATGGCTGCGCCACAGCGAATAGGTGTCGATGCGGCAGGTAAAAGGCTGAGAGGAGCGTGCAAAACGTCCAGATTAGATATATGTGCATGTATGTAAGTTATCTCGACGTGTGCCAGTATATGCCGCAGGGTGGGCGAAGACGAGCTAATTGGCCGACCTTTTTTGTTGTGTACGGCTGAGGATTCGCTCCGCGTTTCGGCCCGACACAGCGACAGTGCATTTTCATTCCCCATGTCGCAATTAAACTTCCCAGCGCCTTTCCCAAAGCGGGTGAGTTTATTGTGTCCTCCTCGCAAACGCGGCCAAACCCTATGGCGGCAATTGCCAGGTTCCGTTTGGAGGTATTTGAGTTGTCACGTCCGTGCAGGGTGCTAAGGGTGCCCGGGGACACGCTAAAGGTGCCCGGGGACACGCCCAGATTGGCTGGGGCCCAGGCTATCGGACAAGAGCAAGACAATGGGCATCGCCAGGTTGCACGGCCATCCGTGGGCCAGGGTGGGCCTAAGTGGGCCGTGCGCAGCTCGCCATCCGTTGCCTTTCCTAATCGACGGGCACGGGCACCAAGCACAGAACTTCGCTCGTTTGTTCTCACGCAGGAATGGCGCCGTCACTTTGCCAAACGTCGGGCCGATGGGCAGCTCGCCGTACACCATGCCGTACAACAGTCAAACATTCGTATCCATTCACCCCGCCCGGCCGTGGGGGCGCTGGATCTAGGGGCGCTGGGATCCAAGTACCTTTGTGTACAGCGGCTTACTGCGGTTTACCGTCACGGGGAAGGCAATACAGAGTTGCGTAACGCAAGGAAATGTCAAGCAATGGACCCCAACTTCATACGAACAACTACGCGGCCAAACGCGCTAATGAAATATGGTGTGCGTAAAGACTTGTGAAATGGTTTAGACAGCCTTCGCTAAACTCGTAAACCGGGAGGGGGATTTGGAAAAGGGCCCTATAGAAAAAAAAATCGGCGCTCGCCACGCGAGCCATTCCCGCAAGGAGCGCTCAGCAAGAAACCTCAAGCACTGGCAATCAATGCTACGTAGCAGGCCTATTGAAATGAAGGAATAGAGTGGAATAGAGTGGAACATAATTCAAATTTCTCGAAGTCCGCATGGAGCTATGGAAGCACCACTGGGCGCTTCGCTTCTAGACAAAGGACAACCTGCTGCGAATGTCAGAACTGTTAGCGAAATAGCACAGCTCCCTCAGCTTGAGCGTAGCAGGCAGACTATCCGCAACATTTGCGAGCGACTCAACGATAACCGAGACCTTTTGTATCGAGCAAACCTCAGCAACTGCGTGGATCAGTTCTACTCTTGGCTATCGGCCATGCGTCCTAAGCATAGTGGGCCTCTAGGCCGCGAGAGTAGGCAAGGGGGCCGTGGACTGCGAGGGGCAAGAGAGGAACACGGTCCCGGGGCGCTGGCGCCGCGAACCGCGACGCTGGCGCCGTGAAGCGCGCTGGCGCCGTGAACCGCGACGCTGGCGCCGTGAAGCGCGCTGGCGCCGTGAACCGCGACGACCGCGACGGTGAGCACGTCGGGTGAAGCTCGGGTGAAGCGGGACTGCACCCGGGTCAAGGGGTGTCGGGGAAGTGCCTTGCCTGTTAGAAGAGATCTTACCCCTTGACCAGTCCATAACATAGCTACGGGCACCAGCAAAGCGAACCCGCGAGAGCAGTAATGAAAACCCACGAATGTCCTTCCACAAGTCATCGTACGGCGCAAGGCCCCACGGCTCTCACTCCCTAAAACCAGCATCATGCGATAAAAGCCTCTGCGGCGGCTGCTTTCAGCGACTGCGCCTGATATACGCCTCCATCACTATGGCCGGCATTTATGGAGCTTACACGACTGCCAGCCAATGGCCATTGCCAGGTGTTGCGGCCGCACCACCTCTGGGTGAAGCCGACTTGCAGCCGGAGCCACGGACGCCCGCTGGCACCGGCTCTGGTGTCCCGCAAGTCGATTTGTCGATGACGGTCACGCCTGACTTCGCCAAGGTAATTGGGTTTGAGCGTTTCAGAGGTTTTGCAAGAGGTCTCCCGGAACATGCAAGAACCTGCTATGCGTCATGTTACACGAATGGCCTTCGCATAAGCACACCCCTTCATATAAACAACACCGTAACAATTGCACGTTGTCCTCCTGCAACATTCCCAACAGAAACCAACGGCTCGGATGGCTATCTGCGTGTACAGCCCGTCCCCGCCAAAGGGCCTCACCGGCTCTCCGGGCAGCACGGTACGTCAACACGTGATCACCGTGGTTTGGTTATAAACACATCTCACTATTCCCGCCCCCTTGTGTTCTGGGGGCGCGACTGGGTTTGTTGTGCAAGGGGCTCTGCATGCCTCCTGCTTCAACGCCCCTTAGTATCCCAACGTCTTACGCCTCGCGCCTCCCTGCGTTCCTTTCCCCTTGCGTGATTACAGGGCAACCTGGCCGCCAAGACGACGGACCAACCTTCCGCAGCGATGCCGGCGCATCCAGCTGGTGACCCGTCGTCCGCCGGCGCTGGCCCGTCGTTGGGGGCCTCTGGCCCGTCCTTGCAAGGAATAGACCACGTAAGATGATAGTCTTTTTGACTGATTACCCGTGGAATAGCCTAATCAGCAGTGTTATGTTTGTGGAAACATCCCCAATGGATGTGACCGGGTGCGTAGACCCCAGGACACAAATATGCCTTGATTGTAACCAATGCTGATTGTGTGCCACCAAGTAGGCGTCAGTACTCATACTTACGCCCTTCGCTCCCTCTGTCACACCCTTTTCCATACCGGATCCCACAGCACGCTGCGGCGCGGGAGAGGTCCCGGGCTAAGCAGGCGGAGGCTGGTCCATCGTCGCGAAACGTCAACGTCGGCGCCGCACCCGCCGCGAACCGCGACGCTGTACGCAAACCCGATGCGACAGCACTGGCGCCGGATGCAGTTGCGGTTGTCGCTATGGCTGCCGCGCAGGCGGCCGCGCAGGCGACGGCGCAGGCGGTAGAAGAAGTTATGCAGCGGCATCGGCAGGCGGCAGACGCAGCGCAGCGGCAGGCGGCAGAGGCAGCGTCTCAGGCGGCAGCGCAGCGGCAGGCGGCAGCGCAGAGGCAGGCGGCAGTGCAGCGGCAGGCGGCAGCGCAGCAGCAGCCGGAGCGGCAGGCGGCAGCGGCAGCACAGGCGGCCCCACTGGCAGCGGCGACAGCAGTTGTCAACTACATTGTGCCGCCCCCCACAATTTCCCTTGGGGTCAAGATCGGCCCGGTCTTCTTCGGGGGGGTCCAGAAGACAATCAAGAGCCATCTCATTTGCCCAGATGACAATAGGATGATGACCGTTGCGTATGCTGAGAGATTGATCGCACCGCCGGGCTACGGCGGCGCGGTGGCCGCCAACCTCTACACGCAGGACATTGGTGGCACGGCGGCCGCTAACCCCTACGCGCAGCAGGGCTACGGCGGCGCGGCGGCCGCCAACCCCTACGCGCAGGGCATTGGTGGCGCGGCGGCCGCTAACCCCTACGCGCAGGGCTACGGCGGCGCGGCGGCCGCCAACCCCTACGCGCAGGGCATTGGTGGCGCGGCGGCTGCCAACCCCTACGCGCAGGGCAACGGCGGCGCGGCGGCTGCCAACCCCTACGCGCAGGGCATTGGTGGCGCGGCGGCCGCTAACCCCTACGCGCAGGGCTACGGCGGCGCGGCGGCCGCCAACCCCTACGCGCAGGGCATTGGTGGCGCGGCGGCTGCCAACCCCTACGCGCAGGGCAACGGCGGCGCGGCGGCTGCCAACCCCTACGCGCAGGGCATTGGTGGCGCGGCGGCCGCTAACCCCTACGCGCAGGGCTACGGCGGCGCGGCGGCCAACGGTGGTCGGCAGGGCCTCCAGGCCTGGAGCTCTTCCTGCCGGGACCTCGCCCTCGTGCAGCGCATCCATGATATGCGGGATGAGTGCGTCGTGGGTGTCCTGTACAAGTTGCATGACTTTGAAAGGTTCAAGGCCAGGAAATGCGATGGGGGCTGCCAGTCCAAGGCGGCGCCTAAGGGCTGGGTGGTGGGGGTTCAGTATGTTCCATCAATCGCACGGCAGTCCCTGTTTCTGGTGCAGACCTGCAAGGTGTGCACGGAGGCATTGGAGACGAGCCAGAAGCCGCGGCAGTGAGGCGAGCGGGCGCGCCGCAGTGAGGCGAGTAACATGCCTGGCATGACTGCAAGATGGCAGCAGCATCTGCTTTCCCATTTCGGATCATTCGCGAAGTTGGAGTGCGGGTTTCCTTGTTAGTGCTTTGGCCTCTGATCCCGTTGCCCCGGCTGGATTATCGGGTTGTTGCAAGGGCTGCAGCACCGAGACGCGGTTTGTGTGCTGGCTAGTGCGCTGCAGCGCACCGTTCGGTTGGTGGTCGAGTGCAGCGTGTGCTGCGTTTTGTTAAGACGGCTCGCGAGGGGCCGTTGTGATGCCCTGGCTGGACTTATTCTCGGGAGTAGGTAGCGCTGACGTTGTATGTCTCTTTCTCGCCAGTTTGGTGCTGGGTGATGGTGATAATGACGTATGTTGTTGGTTGGGCGCCGCCTCCTGAGCCGCGGATTGTACCCTTAATAGTGCGCCGCGGCACCGATTGGTTGGTTGTCGTGTGCGGCAGTTGGACTGCCCGGGCGGCCCCCCTGTCACTGCGCGCCTTGTGACGCGGGCGTTTTTGATGCGAAGCGCACCAAAGCGTGCCGCTCGCTTGCTTGGTTGCGAGAGTCTGTGCTCTCTGCATTGTAACTGCTCATTCTCCAGGCCACTTTGCCCATTCCCAGTCTTGCCTTCAGCTTCCAGTCTGCTGCTGCAACAGCGGCGCGTACTGCCCAGAGCCACCGCCGGGGCCCACGCCCCGGAGCGCCAAGCCACTGCCGCCACCGGCGCCCACGCCCGGCAGCGTCGGGCCGCCGCCGCCGCCGGCAACCCAAGAGCCAGTCTGCTGCTGCAACAGCGGCGCGTACTGCTCAGAGCCACCGCCGAGGCCCACGCCCAAGAGCGCCAAGTCACTTCCGCCACCGGCGCCCACGCCCGGCAGCGTCGGGCCGCCGCCGCCGCCGGCAACCCAAGAGCCAGTATGCTGCTGCAACAGCGGCGCGTACTGCCCAGACCCACCGCCGGGGCCCACGCCCAAGAGCGCCAAGCCACTGCCGCCACCGATGACGGCGGCTATTTCGGGGAACTCGTAGAGCACCGTGGCCAGCCAAACGTCCAAGCGGATAGCGGCAGTCAAGTCGTCCTTGCCTGCGGCTGCAGCAGAAATGCTGCCCCGTAGTTTCTCCGCCCGTATATCTGCGAGTGACCGATGGGCGCGATCATGTTGCCGCAGCATGGCTTCCAGTGGGCCCCTCCTTCGAAGAGCGAGCGGCAGCCCAGCACGCTTGAGGTCCAGGATCACCTCCAGTCCACGTTGGTGGTCCAAGACTGCGTACGTCAGAACCACTGCCAGGAAGGACTTCGGTCGACCCGTGTGGCCCAGGTTCCGTGCCGCTGTAGGGTGAGCCGTGACACGTGGTAAGCTTTAGCGAGTTGTTATAATCGGCATGATTATCAGGCATGCTGGGAGTTGGGAACATAACTAGTGCGCGTGAAGGACATGCTGCCTACCTTGTTACACGGGTAAAGGTACGGAAGCGTGAAGACGTAAGACGGATCACTCAATGCGCCCGGGGCTTACCCGAGATGAGGTTCTCTGATTCCACGCCGCCAGTTGTACGCCACGTGATGGACCGGTCAACGGTAATGGCTGTGTCCTGGGCGCGGTCCAGTGCGTTGAACATGCCGTGGAAGGTGGCCGCGGCAATGATCAGGTCGTCCTGTAGCGACTTCCAGTACTCTGCCAGTGGGATGAACGGCTTTCCACGGAGCGTCCGCTGGTAAAAGAGCGGGTTACCGATCAGGGTGACGGTGGAAGGCACCTCCTCCGCGCTGTCCTCAGCGCCCTCGGTCTCATCGGCAGGCACTGCCGGCGTGGCGCGCTTGCTCTCCATCATCGACACAGCATACTCGTCGCTGTGCGTCGCGACCGCCTCGCTGAAGGTGGTGACGTCGGACTCATAGCGGCGGACCTGACAAGCGTGAACACCAGCATATGGTTATAAGGACAAGAGTTGTAACCGAGCCCAGACGTGAGTGGGCAGGCTTAGCCTACAGCAAGCCTTGGGCACGTCCCCCCTCCTTCCTTGCTTCGAAACCCCTACCTTAAAGGGCACGTCCTGCAGCGTCCTGACCACCGGGAATGTGTACACGAACATGGGCTGCTTGCCGTCCTTCTCGTCCGCTTTGGTACCATGGCGGACAATTAGGAACGGCCCGCGCTGCGGGTGCTTTAAGTACTCCCCGGGGGCGAAGCGCGCCGTCTCGAGAACGGCCAGGAGAGAGCGAAAGTACCACTCCAAGATATCGAGCTTCTCGGCGCCTCTGAACATGTGATTCTTGACCATCACGCCCATGGTCAGGCCACATACGATGCTGAACCACCGCCTTGCTGGGGGGTATAAGGGTTACGGAGCGTGGCAGGTCTCGATTCAGGAAGCAAGGCTGTGGAAGATAGAATACCGGGTAACTATCGGTGCCAAGGATGCCGGCCGGCGAGGCAACTAATAAGCAGCGCAGTTTACGATCCTCACCGTTCTTTCCAAGCGCAGCGAAGTGGGGGCTGTAGAGCGGGTAGTGGAAGCGGCTCCGGATCCAGTGTGAAATGCAAAGGCCGGGGACGAAGTGCTCCTGCATCACCGATGGCCTCTCCACCGCCTGAAGGTTTGGTCGAAATTTAAGCCCCAAGTCCTTCAGGATCTTCTGCGCCGCCGCAACGTGGTCTTCATGCATGGCCGCGAGGGTCGAGCGCTCCACCGGCGTGCCAACTGGCTTCTCGGCAGGCCCTCCATCCTTCAAGACGATAGGCAGCACACGCTGCAGCTTCAGCCGCTCCATGGGGTCGGTGACCGCGTGACCTGTTGCGATGCAAGTAAACGTGAGGCCAAAGCCTGTAAGGGGTCTTGTGCAAAAACCCGAGCCAGCCAGACATCAACAGCATGGTTTTGACGTCCCAGACCCCCACTCACGAAGCCCCCACGATGCATATCTTCACTGCACCAATAGTCCAGGTCATACATTCCTATAACTCACTTAAGAGGTCCTCCGCTAGCAGAGTGAACAACGCATCGTTGGTGCGGGTGTCGACGGAGCCATACGGGTACTTGTCGGGATCCGTCAGCTGGTTGATCACCGCGAAGAACCGCGCTTGGTATTCCGACGCCTGGTTGCGCACGTACTCCCGCTGCTGGTCGAGCCCCCTACACAACCGCAAATGCAGGAAAGAGACCGTTGGATAGTTAAAATGTGTGGGTTACACTAAGGAGGCGACATGGTTAGCTGGACCGCCCTTGACAACCCGACTCACTTGAAGCCATCGGCCAGCGCGAGCCCCTTCCTGGTGGCCTTGCAGTCGTCGGTCAAGATGAGTTTGGGCATCCGGGTTGCCCCGCTCGGATCGCCGTGCATGCGCGCCAGCGCCGTGCCCAGGTCCAGCAGGAAGTCGCGGAAAGCGGTTGCACCGACATAAATGTGGAACATCCGCTGCAGCACAAGGATGTGCCCCTGCTGGTGTCGGCTCCCGTCGATTACTGCCCCCTCCGGCCCGTGGCACACAGCGTTGGTGGTGTACACCTTGCCCGTGGCGCCCGGCGGTGCAGCAATCTACAGGGTATAGGATAGACAAAAGGGCCAGGTAGGGAGAGGGTCCTCGTGGCCATAGTGGGATGCGAAGGCAACGTTACACAACGAGCATCATGGAACCGCTTGGCCACGCACCTGGTTGCTGCAGCTGTCGATCATGACTGGCCCCTGGTCCATTCCAAGCTCGGAGAACATGGCGGTGAAGGCAGCCAGCGCGGGATAAGTGCGTGTCACCACCGCAAACGGCTGCATTGACAGGCCGTGGATGTAGCCAAGGCCGCCCTGAGCTTCGACCTTCTCCTTGGCCTCTGGTCCCAGCTCAGCGGCGTGACGATCCGCAAACGCCTTCCGCATCTCGTTGAGGCCGAGGAGTATCGCGGACTCGGACTTGCCCTCCCACACCCCGTGTGTGGTCCTCCGCGCCTTCACCCGTGCCTGTAACGTTTTGAGTAGGCAGCAACCCATTTCACCGACGATACAAGAGAAGATACATGCGCAGAGAAGCAAGAACCATCTTACCTTCCGCAGCACTTCTGCTGAGGGGACAACCCCGGCGTTGCCGTGTGAGAGGCTGCCTGGGTTATGCGAGTTCATGTGCCCAAGCAGCGCAAGCCGCTCCTGAGCCGGTGTAAACCCTGCACGATTGAAAAGGGGTGAATAGAGATTATTGGGTTAACTACACCTACGCATGTTAAGCGCCGGAATAATGACATACACGGCACACACCTGGGAGTGAGTCCGGCTTCACTGCGCCTCGGACATGCTCAACGACGTCAGCACGCATGCGTGTGCCAGTGTTGTCGTATGGCAAATCTTCGTGCACACACGCGCCCTTGAATTCCACCGACATCTGGTTCGTGTGCGCTTGATCCCACTTCTGTCCAATGATCGCTGCGGCGCCGCACCTGTGTATTGCCACACACGCATCCAAAAATTGATGCCCGCTCTGTTGGTTGCCGGGACAGCTGCCCGCGCTCACCGTTTCTCTGCGTGGGCTGGACCCGTGGCTGGACCCGTGGGTACCGCGCACGTCACGACAGCAGCGAAGCGGTAGTCCTTTAAACTTCCGCAAGCGACCTTTTCTGAGGCGTGTGACACTTTGCGACCCGCATTGGGAACGTCGGAACCGCTTTTGTGGTGGTTCAAGCACTCCTTGTGCCAGGCGGGGAACAACGCGCCGAACCGGAGAGAGGCTACAAGCTTCAGGATGCCGCCCGTGGACACCGCATCCTGACCCTGCTTCCCCTGGCCAGCTTTCTTTTCGTCATAGATGTCACCAAAGGCGACAGGAGGCTGCAGCGCAGCTGGGTCGAAGGTGAACGGCTCCGGTGTTGGATACTCAAGCCAGGGTTTGCCGTCTACAAAGAATTTCTTAATACCAGTAGGCTCCCGATGGTTCAAGGCGAGGTTCAAAAGGTCTCGGTTATCGTTGAGTCGCTCGCAAATGTTGCGGATAGTCTGCCTGCTACGCTCAAGCTGAGGGAGCTGTGCTATTTCGCTAACAGTTCTGACATTCGCAGCAGGTTGTCCTTTGTCTAGAAGCGAAGCGCCCAGTGGTGCTTCCATAGCTCCATGCGGACTTCGAGAAATTTGAATTATGTTCCACTCTATTCGACTCTATTCCTTCATTTCAATAGGCCTGCTACGTAGCATTGATTGCCAGTGCTTGAGGTTTCTTGCTGAGCGCTCCTTGCGGGAATGGCTCGCGTGGCGAGCGCCGATTTTTTTTTCTATAGGGCCCTTTTCCAAATCCCCCTCCCGGTTTACGAGTTTAGCGAAGGCTGTCTAAACCATTTCACAAGTCTTTACGCACACCATATTTCATTAGCGCGTTTGGCCGCGTAGTTGTTCGTATGAAGTTGGGGTCCATTGCTTGACATTTCCTTGCATTACGCAACTCTGTATTGCCTTCCCCGTGACGGTAAACCGCAGTAAGCCGCTGTACACAAAGGTACTTGGATCCCAGCGCCCCTAGATCCAGCGCCCCCACGGCCGGGCGGGTCCATTCACTCAGCTTGCATGCTAGCGCTGGAACTCGGTACCATGAGCATTTTTACTCATGTATCTTATCATATTGTTCAAAAACGCAGGCTTGCGGGTGCATGTCTGATAAGCTGCTGTCGGTTCGGTGCCATAAGTCAGCACCCCCGTACCCGATCGAACGTCGGCGTCGTCGGGGAAGATCGGTGCCATAAGTCAGCACCCCCGTACCCGATCGAACGTCGGCGTCGTCGGGGAAGATGGCTCGACGATGGAACCAGCCTCCAAGCGCTTGAGAATATACAGCTAAAGTTATAAGCTACCAGAAGAAGTCGAAATAGCGCTGCAATTGCGGGCCTGGGCGGTTCCGGTGCCTGTGCGGACAAAGTAGCAATTGTTTCGGTGTTGAAATGATGTTGATAAAAATCTACCCCAAAAACCTTGTAGAAATTAGTTGCGTGCATCAGTGATGGAGGAAGCTTCTTCCCGCTAAAATAGCAAGCCCGACATTTCGCAAGGCCACAGCCGAGCGCGTGGTTAATCGAGGCCATGAAGCTAAAGGGAAGGCTTACGGAGCACGGGGCAAGGCTGCTGTGGAAGAGTGAGGCGCGTGCGTCGCTCGTCTTTGCGCTTCCCTCCATTTGCGGTTGGCCAACACCCTTGTCGGCCGTATCCTCCGCCTAATCTCAGACTTCCTGCCCACAATCGAAAAATTCGGAAAGACGTGCCAAGTGCTTCTCGGCACCGATGAGGTTCACTTCGTCCAGACGAGTCTCAACACCGACGGCGTGCATGTTACGGCGCGCTTCGCCACGGTGAGAGAGGACCTTGGGGCCGCGCCGCTTACCCTTCGCCCGCCCATCTACCCATACCCGCATCCACCTAAACCCCATACTCCTCCCCAGCGCGCTTACAACCTCGTCTCAGTCAGCGCTCCGCCGGGCTTCGTGCTCCTCCTCTTCGTGCTCCTCCTCCTCGTGCTCCTCCAACCTCCTGAGAGTTGTGCCTGCCTGCCTGCCTGCCTACGCGCGCGCGCCGTACCCCATCCTGCCCCCGCCCAAACCCCGCTCTATCCCGCGCTTCTCAGCCACGTTGGGCCTCGCCCCGAGGCCTCGCACCGTCTCTTCGATACGGCATTCTCCGGTCTTCCGCCGCCGGCATTACCGCCCTCCCCCCGTTCACGGGCGCCGGCCTATACGTGGATAACCCACCCACACACACAAAGCCCACATTGGGGCGGTAGAAATGCAGTGCGCGGCCAGCTGGCCCGATCTTGGCAGTACGCTTCCGGAGCCTGAAGCCCATCGCAACAACTACAACACCCCTTTTGCACCTCCACCTTTGCAAACCCCCCTCGCGCCCGGTATATCTTCTTTTCTACCTGCCCCCTGCGCGCCCCCTCCCCAGGAGACCCTGTTCGACCCGGACTCCTACCGCTGTCAGAGCAAGCACTTCAACCTGATTGCCTTCCAGGTGGGCTCCAGGGGGGTGCCGTGTGGGCTCCAGGGGGGGTACCGTGTGGAGACGGGGCGCCGGGGGGGGCTGGGGGGTTTATCCACGTATAGGCCGGAGCCCGTGACTGGGGGCCCGGGGCTGGGGGGGCGGGGGGGGAGTAAGGGAAGGTGTGGAGTGAGGGGCAGCCGAGGTTGCGAGGCAGGGGAGGGGGGCAGAGGCAAGGAGACGGACCCACATTCACCAGCATGCCGTGACATGACATGACATGTGACGTTACACGGCATGAGCACGATACTTGAGCACGTGGGGTCTCACACGACACATCGTGTCGTACGTGTGCGCACCCTACTCGCCTCGCCTCGCCTCACCCCCACCACCACCCCCAGGTTGAGGTAGGGCTGCTGCTGCGCGTGCTCAAGGGCGCGGCGGCGACCAATGCCGACCTGGTGGACGTCAAGCTGACCATGCGGCAGGTGGCGGGACCGGCCGGCGAGCCGCACAGCAAGCCCTTCCTGTCCTTCACAGCCACGGCAAGTGCAGTGTGTCCACACGCTCCTCAGGCCCTCCTGAGCGCCATCCGACCCAGCAGCCCAGCAGCCCGTACCCAGGGCCCTTCCGGCCTCCGACCCCGGAGGCCCATCGCATCCCATCCCACAGCGCCGCCGCGCGCCGCGGACTTGTCCCTTGCTTCCCGTGCTCCCTTCCGGCCCCACCCCCAGGCTTTCGCTCGCTCGCCCTTCCCGCTTTGTGAACACACTACACCACACCATCCCAACTCACAGCGCCACAGCACACCACGCCACACCACAGCACACCACGGCATAGCACACCACACCACACAACACCACAGCATAGCACACCACACCACACTACACCACACCACCCCAACTCACAGCGCCACAGCACACCACACCACACCACAGCACATTAAGCCACAGCACACCACGCCACAGCACACCACACCACAGCACGCCACAGCACGCCACACGCCACACGGCACAGCCCACTGCGCCCCTCGGCCACCCTCGGCGCCCTCGGCACACACCAGGGCGCCAGTACGACAGTGGTCCAGGATGTGCCCATCAGCAAGCCCTACACCGCCTCCGAGGTGCAGTCTCTGGTGGGCGCCAAGGACGGCGGCTCCTTCTGTCCCGCCTACGTGGATGTGGTGCCGGCACTGGGGGCGGCGCAGGCCATTGTGGATCGCCTCAAGGCGGTGGACGACACCGCGATGTTGGCCATCGGACGGGTGGGTGGGTCGGTGGGTCGGTGGGTGCGAGTGAGGAAGGAAGCCGCGCCTGGAGGCGCAGCCACCCGCTCAATCTCACAACGGGGGCGAACGCCGAGTGGCGCGTAGTGGCTTGCGGTGACACGTACCCGACCCTTCCCCCGGTAGGGGTATTAGCCCGGTACGGGTACGCCGCAGCGCGGGCTGGCTGTTGGCGGCTGTCTCTCTCCGCGGCTGTCGAAAGCTAGGGGAGGGTAGTGATATGACCCGCCGGGAGTCTACAGCCGAAAACCTGGACCACAAGTAAGCGACCTTCTTACTCCTGACCGCCCCGCCGGCCAAATGTGGGGGCCGCACCAATACCACACCACACCACTACTGCCGCAGCCGCTTTGTTTGGGCTCGCCTTTCTCGTTTCTTTGTGCAGACGACGAAAAGAGACCGCGCTTTCGTTACGCATGAGCCGTATTGGCCGTTCTCGGGCTCCGGCCTGTCCGTGGGTAACCCCAGGACCCCGCACGCACAGATCCCGCCGCCGGTGTCGCCTCTCGCCTCCATCGCTGCGGGTTCGTCTTCACGTCCATTCCCATACATCACACACACAGTCATACACACACAGTCATGCACACACACAGTCATACACCCGCGCCACCAGTCCACCCTCGCCCCCCGGCCCCCCAGGGCGGTGACGCGCACGTGCTGGTTCAGACCTCCAGTGTGGCTCTGGGTGCGCAGCTGAGGGACCTGCCCGTCTACCCACACACCGCATACGACCCGGAGGCGGCTGACAGGTGGGCGGGGTCGGTGGGGCTGAGGCAGGGAGGTGAAGGAGGGAGGGGGCCCTGGGCGGTTTGAGGGAGGGGTTGGCCGGGGCGGAGCGGGGCACAGCGGGCCGCGTAACCCCGGGGTGTTTTGCCGTAACCCCGTTTTTGGGAGGGGGCGCCCATACCCGCTTCCTGCTTCCCCGCTTCCTGCTTCCTGCTGCCACAACCCCACCCCCTCCACCCCCCCTCCTGCGGTGACCTCATAGGTCCAAATCGGTCAGTGACCAACTGCAGGGACTGCTGGACAGCGGCAAGGCGGTCAGCGTGGTAGGTCGCATGGCGGTCTCCTGCTCGGGAGGTGCTGTTTTGGACCCAGGTCTTGCTCTTGGGGGTGTGTGAAGCGCGCGCGCTTTGCAAGTGGAGCCACGACAGACAGGCAGACAGACAAGGGCAGACCGACAGGCAGGTAGACAGGCAGGCTGACACGTTGTGGCCAAACTGGGGCAGGGTGAGGCCACTCCAGCCGCCTGCAGCCGTGGAGCCTCGTCCCCCACTGAGGGCGCCGCAGCGGTGTCGCCCCTCTCCGGAGAGATCTGCAACGCCCCTCTCGCCCCCCCACCACCACCACCACCACATCACCAGGAGGGTGTGTCCCCCCGGGGCCAGTGGGCGGTTAGCCAAGCACCGGTCCGATTCGTGCCTTGCCGGCCCTGACCCTGAGCCGCCCCCCCTGAGGGTGCGCGCTCCCCTCGCTCATCCTGAGCGGCGGCGCACATACTCTGTACTCACCCACCCACCCCCCGGGCTCCGGCCTGTCAGTGAAATCAACCCCCCTTCACCACCTCCCCCCGCGCCCGCCCTGCAGCACATCCAGCTTAAGCAGCTGTCTCGGGTGCTGCACGCGAGCCTGTTCACGGAGCCCGCCCAGGTGCTGTGTGGTAAGACACAGAGATGGATGGCTGCCGGGCCGGGGGGGCTGCGTGTAGTGTTGAGGGGGAAAAACCGGCAGGGGCAGCTGCCGGAGTAGGGATAGGGAGGGCCGCCTGCATTTCACCTCAAGCCAGGCCCAGACCCAGGCCCTGGGAGGCCCCGGAGAGGCAGCTCCGTGCGGTTTGCTGCTGCGGTGAAACTGTTCTGCTGAGGGCGGCGCCGCGGCCATGCGCGTGTGCGTTGCGTGTTGGCGGCTGGGAGGGACGGAAAGAAGCAGAGCACATGGTCTGCACCCGGGGGGTAAAAAGAAAATATCGCACAACCTGGCAGGGGGTCCGGTCCGGCGCTCACAAAGAGCGGCGGTGGGTCGGTGGACCGGAGCCTCGCATCCACACTCTCTGCACACACGCTCACAAACGGGCACAACATCTCGCGCTTCTGCTTTTCCGCTTGAATGCGCTGAATGGCACTGGAAGACACCCGTGCGACGGCGGCCCGCGGAAAAGCCTCACCCTCCCAGGAAGAGGGAGAGGGGGCTCAGATCGGCTCGGCAGGACCTCGCGCGACCGCCCGCGCTGTAGTCCGATATACAGTCACGCTGTCAGCGCACCACTCACTCCACCTTTCCCGACATGTACCGCACACGCACCCTTACTGCACACATTCACACACTCGCGCCACACTCTCTAGCTGTGTACGGTCAACCACTAGCTCCCAGCTCAGCTCAGCCAGCCAGCGCCAACCTACCGGTACCGAGGCAGACGAAATGGGTCACCGCCTGGGGCACCGGTGCGCTGCGTGTCGCAAAAGCGCCATCACACCCCGCCAACGTTTTCACACGACCGCGGCAGTCCCGCTTGCACCGGCCTCGGGCCCTTTCTTCCCTCGCTCCCGTTCCTCCCGTTCCTCCTGCTGCTGCTGCTGCTGCTGCTGTGTGAACGACGGCAGTGCGAACCACACGACCAACTCAAAACACACCTTTTGCGGCCCACACACATAGCGGCGGGCCGTGCCTCTCCCCAATCAGCAATCGCTCCTTTGGGGACGCCATCCGCCGACCGAAAACGGGGCCCGCACACCTCCTCTCCCCAGTCTCCACGCCGCCTGTCACACCTCGTCAAAACCCTCAACTCTCTTGTCTTCCTCCTCCTCCTCCTCCTTTTCCTCATACCCTGTCCGGTGCGATGCGCGGTTCCGACCGTTCTGACGCACCCCCCCTCACTCCCTCCCCGCTGCCCCTCGCGCCTCTTGGCAGGCATCTCCGAGGGGGGTGGCCACGTGCACATCATGCACGTCTTCCGCGACCCGCACCGGGAAGACGCGTACGACGACAACGTGACGCTCACCTTCAAGCTGCCCGTGCGAGACGGCTGAAAGAGACGGGGAGAAGGCCCCTCCCCTCCCCTCCTCCTCCTCTCCCTCCCAGGGAGGGGGTGGGGAGTAACGGCACAAGCCAATCCGCAGCACTGGAGCGGAGGCAGGAGGGGCCGGGGCTAGCGCGGGCCACTCGCGTCGCCGGGCCTGGCGCGCAAACGAAGTGGCGAAGACGTCATCAAGGACCCCCCATCCATCCCGGACATCTCGTCTCCGTCTCCTCTCGACCGCTCCGTGCAGCCGCGCAGCTTGGGGGGGCGCGAGGCGGGGTTCCGTTCCCGTCCCCGCCCGTCCAGCACGCAGCCTCAGGCTGGGGGTTTTGGGGGACGCACCCATCGCATCCATCTCATCCGTCTCGAGAGGCGCCGCCCCGCCCACCCACCCGCCCACTCACTGCAATGCGCGGGGCTGCCTGCTCTCCGCACTGCGCCTACGCCGCTCCCACTTCGGACCCGAAAAGTTGGGACCCTAAAAAGGGCCCGCCCGGGTACACGACACAGGTTCCTGTCGCTCGATCGGCCACCTCTTTGACTGCCTCACCCCGATAGCGATGTCGAGCAGCACAGCCATTCAGCCCCGCGGCCCCCACCGCTTCCCCGCCTCCCTCCCTCCGTCCCTCCCTCGCGCGGCTAAACGCCTCCGTCACGCCGCCGCCGCCCCTCCGGGCGATGGCGGCGGCGGCAAAGCGCTTCGAGGCCCCTGCCCGTCAAGCCGCCCTGCCCTCCGCTGCGGCGGCGGCGCCTCTACAGCGCCAGCCGCGTGACCTTCTCCTTGCAGTAGTCGCACCGCTGGCGAGCGATGCGGTTGTCGGGGGCGTACGTGAGCGCCTCCTGGTAGGCCTGGAGCGCGTCCCTGCGGGGGCCGGATCAGGACAGGGGGTGTCGTGCGTTGGGGAGACGGAATAACGGGAGTCAAGCGGACCGCCAGGGCGGGCAGGGGGTGGGTTGGGAGGCGTGGGGAGGTTGGGGCAGGCGGTGGGCGGCCGGGGGTTCGTGTGTGTATGTGTGCGTGGTCACGGGGGCACATGATTCACGCAGCACGAAGGAAAGCCTCCCTGGCGAAGGGACTGCTGGGGGTTGGTAGTGATGATGATGATGATGATAGTGGTGGTGGTGGTGGTGAGCGGTGGTGGTGCGGTCGCTGAGCGGCCGACCGACCGCGCGTGCGGCGCGCAGCGTAAGTACGTAACCCAGCGCGGATTTCGCACCGCACTGCACTGCACCGCACTGCTGCTTGGTTACGGCTCGTTGGATACCGCGGGCTGTCCGGGCCCGGGCCGCAGTGGCCAGCCGATGGGAACACGGGCTACCGTATGCGTCCGTTGGATACAAAATTTCACCCAAATAATCACCCAGTGAATGGAATCGTTTCGAATACATCCCGATCCCCGACCGGCTCGTGCTCATTCCCCGCACGGAGGCGAGGAAAGCCTCCAGACCCGCAATCTCATGCTCCGCATGTGGGGTACGCATTACGCAGCGGTTGGCTCATTCGGGATCAACTTCCCTGGAGCCTTCCCTCCAGGGAAGTTGGGGGCCCAGCTCGGCTGCCCCACCCGCACGCAACGTACCTCCACTTGCCCTTCTTCTCCATCGCATCCCCCATGTTGTTCCTGCGGGTGTCAGCCGGGAAGGCAAGTCGCGGCACCAAGCCAAAAGCTGCGTTACCCACTTGCTGGGTGCATGGAAGCCAGGGTTCGGAGCCAGGCGTCAAAAGCGTGCCGCGGAGGACCGGGTCTTCGGTACTTCGGACGCGGCGGACCAGCCTAGGGCCCTTGAGCTGGGCGTCTTTCGGCCTCCTTCCGCCCCCTCTCCATACCCTCCCACCGCCCTCCCGGCCGTGCCCCTCTCTGAAGTCCAGATGCTGCCCTGGTGCCCTGTTCACTGCCCTCCTCTCTCTGACCCAACTCGCACCCACCAAGCGGTGACGTAACCCGGCTGCAGCGCCACTGCCTTCCGGTACTCATCAATGGCCATATCGGTCTGAGGGACGAGGACACAGCGGGTGCAACGCAGGCGCCAATATTCTTACGAGGGCAACACGGCAAAATTAAGGAGGGCAACAGAACACGATTTGGAGCATATCCTGTGGAGGGAAAAGCAGACGCGCAGCAGGAACGGAGGCACGCACCAACCGTCAACTGCAACCGCCGCCCAACTGCCAACCGCCGCCGCCGATCGTACCGTGTCACCGTACCTTTTCCATGTTGAAGTAGCAGAATCCCAGCGCGTTGTGCACCTGCGCCAGCTCGCTCTCCTCGCCGTCCCACACCTTCTTGGCCTTCTCCAGGTTCTTGGTGGCCTGGGTGTACAGCTTCTTGCGGGTCAAGATGACACCCAGCTCGTAATAGTCCTGGGGGTGAGGGGGCATGTGGAAGGTGACAATGGTAAATGTTAGGATGGAACGCAGCAGCGGTGGAAGGGAGGCGACGTTTTAGCGACTGAACCCAGGGGAGGAGGGAGGAGCCCGGTATTGTAATGGAAGGCTGCGGTATGGGGTGGTGAGAAGCAGGTAAAGCAGGTAGTGGGCAGATTAGCACACGAGGCAGAAGCGTGAGCGGAGCACTGCAGCAGCACGGGGCATCATCACGACGAGAGCCGCGCGAGGCGCTCGTGGGGCAGGTGGGCAGCTGTGTGGCGACGAGTGGATAGCGGGATACGGTACCCGACTCCCGAGCAGCTTTGCGGGTTTCACGGGTTTTACAACAACAGCATCAACCCCGGTCATGATACACCACACTCCCTCAGCGCCCGCAGTCAGATGTCCCCCTCCCGGAGGCACACCCCGGACGATTCATCGAGGCGCCTCCGCAACCCGACTCCGAGCGGCAGGAGGCACCGCAGGACAGGAGGCACCCGAAGGCGGTTGCCACCCGAAGGCAGTCCGGCCCCCCCACCTCGCACGTCGCCTCTCCCGTGCGGATGCGCTCGCCCAGGCCCTTGGCGCCCTCGTCCAGCTCCCGCCGGATGAGCACCTGGCGGACCACCAGGTACGCCCCGACCGCCAGGAAGCCCAGCAGCGTCAGCAAGTAGATGAGCTGAATGGGCGTCTCCAGGCCCTCTCCCAGGGAAAAGAGCTCTTGCGGCACCGCGGCGACCGTCGATGCGCAATCGGCAGCGACGACGGGGGCATGAGCCACCGGCGCGGCCGCTGCGACGCAGATCCAGCCGGTCAACAGAGGTAAGCTTCAATTTGGTGAACGAAGCAGGGGGAGCCGCGGCCGTGCATACATACCAGCGCGCACAAGCCGCCCCGGCTGAGCGAGGGGCGAGCTCCGAATTGCTACGCTTGGCGCCGACTTGAAGGCATATGGAACAGCGGTGGCTAGACGAGCACGCTGCGCAGGCACGCGGGAGCACAGCCCGCTGCCCAGCGGCAACACTGCCTGCATTTCTTTGTGTTCCTACAACAGTCCTAAAAGGGGGTCGCCGTGGGATATTTTACAGCAGCGCAACTAACTACTTTATTTGGGTCGCGTGTGCAGCAATTATATATGAGTGAAGAACCGGGATTGTAAAACTGACTTGCGCACGACAGACCAAGGCTCTAACTTCCGTGCGACGTCTTCAGCCAAAATTCAATACAGGAATGATATGATCCTTCTAAAAGGTGAAATCTGGCGGCCTGATTATGCTGGGGGCCAACCTTCTTCGCGATGGCAACGTCGTCACACAGCATCGCCGCAGCGCGGGCATCGGATAATCCCGGCAGCTAGTAGGTTCTTCTGTGGCCATATAACTGCGACTTTTTGCTTCATGGCGCCGCTTAGGGCTGTTCTGTTGGCGCTTCAACCAAAACCGAGCCTTGGCCGAGGTCACTCACCGCTTCAATTGGCGAGGAGCGCCCCCAAACAACTTCCTCTCGACATCTTGCAGGCCGTGAGCGCGCCGAAGCGCGCGCTTTCGAGCGTTTCTTCAAAAACCGGGTCAAACAGCTGGGCACACTCCTGCCTCCCAGCCCGGAAGCCCCGGAGCCCGATACCGCCCTGCTCTGGAGCTTCCTGTCCCGGCAGCTCGCCGAGGGAATAACCAATGAGGCGGAGGTGCTCCCCAGGGCTTTGGTGGCCGGCAGCGGCGAAGCCACGGCGGGGCGCGGCGCCGGCAGGTCCGCTGCGGGAGGTGCCGCCAAAGCCGCCCGCCGCGGCGTGGTGATCTCCCAGCCCCGGCCCCAGCCAGGTGAGATCCTCACCAGCCCATCGGCCGCCCCTGGAGTTACCAGCCGGTTACACTTGGTCGGGGCTGGGCGGCGGCCGAGCAGGCTGTATGGTCACGAGCCAAGAGCTGTCGCGTGGCCGTTGATTTGAGGCCATTGGAAAGTCTTTTGGCGTTACGGAACAAGGACCTCACCTTGGTGAATATGCAAATGGCAGGGGGCGGGTTGAGGACCCATCGGCCGCGCGGCCCGTTCACTTGAAGGAGCGCCAGGCCACGGCGTGCTGCGAAGGGAGTTGCCGTGCTGCGGGGCGCGGTCCCTTCGCCTATTTTTACCTCCTCAGTCCTCACATGAGCAGTGCCTGCTTTTACACACCGCATCGCGGAGGACTCCCGCTCCTTGCCTTGGTTTGCTCTCTCTAACCCGCGTCCCATCACACACGTCCCGCCTCTCGGAACCAACCCCCGCATCGCGCCCCTCGCCGCCCGCCGCCAGACGCTCGTCGCACAGTGCCCTGCCCACTCCCCAGCTGGGTCCCCGCCGCAACCGGCCCCGCTACCGCCAAAGGCAGTGGCGGTGTCCCGCCGGGCCAGGGCCAGGGCCAAACCACCCTGGTGCATATCTTTTGGGACGTGGAGTCAGCGCATCCGGGCGACCGCGACCCGCGCCTGGTGGCAGCGGAGGTGTTGCGGCTGGCGGGAAGGCTGGGCCGGGTGGTGGGCAGCTACGCCTACGCCACGCGGCCGGCCTGGGCCTGGGTGCCGTCCCACTTCCTAGATGCCTACGGCCAGGACGCGGACGCGGATGAGGAGGACATCCGAGCCGGCGGCAGTGGGGACGGTGAGGGCGATGGCGGCGCCGCTGACGCGGCGCCGCTTCCGGCGGCGCGGGTGCGGTGCCCTGTCTGCGGCAGGCAGCTGACGGCGCCGCGTCTGGAGGGGCACATCCGGGCTCTGCATCCCGACAGGCCTGCCGCCAACCTGGCCGCCGCCGCCCTCGCGGAGGTGGAGGCCCGGGCGCCAGGCGCGGCGCAAGCCAACGCCAGGGCGGCGGCGGGCCGCCGCTCCGCGGCGGCCGCCGCCGCGGCCGCCGCGGCCAGCGGCCGGAAGGCCAAGGGCCGGACCAACAGCTACCGGACGGGGCTGGGGGCGGTGCGCGAGTACGTGTCGAGCTCGGGGGAGGTGTTCCGGCCGCCGGCGGGGCACCAGCTGGGTCTCAAGTAC
Organism: Pleodorina starrii; assembly: GCA_030267565.1. Classification (NCBI taxonomy): domain Eukaryota; kingdom Viridiplantae; phylum Chlorophyta; class Chlorophyceae; order Chlamydomonadales; family Volvocaceae; genus Pleodorina; species Pleodorina starrii. The sequence continues at coordinate 1,563,065 of BRXU01000027.1, forward strand.
GTGCTGCAGCGGGAGGGCTTCGAGCCGCGCGTGGCGCAGAACGCCGACGGCGCGTCCGACCGGGCGCTCAACGGCGGCGTAGACAAGCTGCTGGCGGCGCTGCGGTCGGCCGGCAGGGCGCGCGCGGACGCGGCGGCGGCGGCGCGCGGCGGCGCGCTGGCGGCGGCGGCGGAGGCGGAGGTGCAATACGCGGTGGTGCTGGTGTCGGGCTCGCGGCGGCACGGCGCGGCGCTGAGCGGCTGCCGGCAGCTGGGGGTGCAGACGGTGGTGGTGGCGGCGGGGACGGGAGCGGGAGCAGGGAGTAGTGTGTTGGAGGAGGGGCAGGCGGACGCGGTGCTGAGCTGGGAGGTGCTGGCGGGCGGGGCGTACAGGATATGAGCCGCCGAGTGCTGCCAGCGTAGTTTTCAACATTTCAAGGGAGCGCGTGGGCTGACTGGCTGGCTGGCAGTCAAGGGGCTGGGTCGCTGGCGTCGCGTAGCCAATTTGGGGGCGCGGTTTATGGAGTGCAAGTGGTTTCGGGGCAAAGCGCCGTATGGGATGTTGGGAGGGTCGGGTTTGAGGGTGACGGGATGCACGGCGCTGAAAGGGTGTAGTCCAGCGGGTGGGGGCAACGGACGTATGGCGCTCGTCGGTGCGCGCAAACACATGACACGTCCCGCAACGAAAGAGCCGAGGCATTGATGAGCTTTTCTGCACCATGGTGCACCATGTTGCCACACGCGCGGGCGTGTTTGGCAGCGGGAAGGGTGGCGGAGTTGTATATCCGGGGAGCCGCCGCGCTGGACGCAAAAAGGGAGTGCACGAATCGGGGCGCGCGGCGGACAGTGTTGGCTGAGATGTCCCGGAGAGAGCCTTTTGGGCACACGGGCTTCATGGGGTACCGGTAGCCTGGTAATGGATGCGCGGCGCATTCTCGTACCGTGAAGACAAGAGACAGGGCGGCATTAACCGGTTGTGCAGCGGCGTGGGAAGCCGCAGCGGCGGCACCGTGTGCTGTTGCAAGGCGCCCTGGCGCCCCCCCTTAAACCCCGCCCTGAGCTACCGTGCTAGCGGCCCTAAATGCAGCTCGCAACACCCGTCCGTCCGTCCGTCTCCTTATTGCGGGCCTGCCGCTGCAACGATATGCTTCCCGTTACGACGCCCCGTAAACGTAGTGTAAAAAACACAGCGTACCGCACCACCGCGGTTCCCGTCACAGGAACTCGTCAGTACGTTCTGTCACAGCAGACCACCCCTGCCAGCCGCCCATGCCAGCTGGCCACCTTCCGGTGCCAAACACCCAAAGCCCATCCGGCGTGAGCGCGTGACCCGGCCACAAACGCAGCGCGCGTAACCCAAAGCTGCATCCGAGCTTTTTGCGGGTTTTAAATTTGATACGGATTGCGTTCTTTGGAATTTGTGTTCAGAAGTAAGTCGGTCGCAAGCCCGCAGTGCTGTAGGGCCGTGTACCTAATCTGGCAGCCGCCACCGTGTGCGGGCGGCCCAGGCCTGCGGGGGACTCTGGACCGGTCCTCCAGACTCCATCCTCGCATTCTCGCACCCTACGGCTTCATCGCCAGCAGCCCCTGACACTTGTCGATCCACTTGACGCTGACGAAGCCGCTCCTCATCAGGCGCTCCTTGACGCCCTTGGGGATGCTGGACCGGGAGTTGGGGCTACCTGCCGTAGGATTGGGGGGAGGGGAGGGGTGCGGAGAACGCACCGGAGCTGATGTGCGGAGAAACCCACCCCTCGAAGCGTTGGCTGTGGGATGATGCAGCAGCAAAGGGCGACAGCGTGATACGCACAGATCGCTCAATCCCTCTTCCTTGCGGCTTCGCTTTCCACAACAAGCTCGCAACCCGAGGTCCCGACCGACCCTGCCGCCCCAGCCGGCCACCATCCCGGACCCTCTGTCCCGCCCGTCCCGTTCTTGGCTGACTTGGGCATTGCACCGCCCATACCCCACACCCCCGCCAGCCAACCAACCAACCAACCAGGCAGCCCGCCCCCTGCCTACCGGTGTAGTGGAAGAAGCGCCCCCCGCATTTCAGCACTCGAAAGATCTGGTTATAAAAAGCCTGCGGACGCACGTCGAGGCGAAGAAACAGGTCGCTCACTTGCGTTGCAGCCGTGTCGCCGAGCAAGAAGAGGGCGGCAAGAGGGGAGGGCGCCGGCGCGCACCTGGCCGCAGCCGCAGCCGCAGCCGCACCCCCTCACCCCTTTCCTCCTTTCCTTCGCTGCGGCCCGTCTTTCCTACCCCTCTCACTCCCTCTCAGCTAGGCCTCGTACCCTCCTTGGTCAATCATACTATACCCCTCTCACCTCCCCCCTCACCCATTCCCACCCCCACCCTCCCTTCGCTGTGGCTTCTGCCTCACTACCCCACCCCCATCCCTCACCCCCTCACCCACCCCTCACCTGCGAGTACAGCTTTAACCCTCCTCACCCATCCCCACCCTCCCTTCGTTGTGGTCCCTGCCTTATTATCCACCCCCGACCCCCAACCCCCCCCCCCCCACCTGCGAGTACAGCTCCCCCGCGTGTGAGAACCTGGGCGGGTCGTGCAGCACCGCCGAGAACTCCTCATCGGGCAGCGTCGTCACGGTGTCCTGCGCGGGACCCATCCAGATGTCGATGACGCCGCCGCTGTCGAACAGGGCCGCGGAGGCGGGGTTCTGACGGGCCACCTCCAGCACGCAGGGGTCCAGCTCCAGGGACACCACGCGGCGGGCCCCCAGGCGGGCACATGCGATGGCGCTGTAGCCCAGACCTGAGGGGGAGGAGGAGTGTGTGTGTGGAGGGGGGGCGGGGGGTGAAGAGGAGGGGAAAAACAGTCTGCGTAGGGGACCAATGGTTTGGAGGCAGAGAGTGATGGTCCAGCTTATTTGGGGAGGGGCAGGGGAGCGAGAGGCTGACGAGGTGTGTACACCGCTCTGACGAAGAACATGCGGGGCGGAAGAGGGAGGGAGACGGCAGCGGGGCTGATTAAGAGGCGCGGCGCTGGCGCCCAACCCGGCTGGACTGGACTGGACTGGGCTGGACTGGGCTGGCTGGGCTGGGCTGGCCCTTCCTTCGCAGATGCAGCCAAGCCAACCGAGCGCGCTGTGCTGTGATGGGTGCATGAGGCCGGGCACCACCGACCCACCGACCCACCGACCCACCGCAGCACACGTCCAGTACGGTGCTCCCCCGGCGGACCTTGACCAGCCGGGCCTTATCCTCCGCGTCCTGGAAGGGCAGCTTGCCCATCGAGATGTGCATCTTGACGCCTTGCAGCGTTGCAGGGTAAGGGAGGGTAGGGGAGGAGAGGGAAGGGGAAGGGAGGGGAGGGAAGGGGAGGGGAGGGAGGTGTGATTGGACGGATGGCTAGGGCGGAATGGATGCGGCCGACTGGGGCCCGAGGGGAGCTTGCAGCGGTCAAAGTGTGCGGGGACGGGGGCTATCCCTTAAGGTGCATTGCGATGGACAGGGTGGTGGCAGAGTAGGCTCGTTGCTGCGTGCCCGTATGTGACATATACACACAACCGGGGGGTATTGAGCGCGGGAGCAGGGCAGGCGGTGGTGGTCTTGAAAGGTTCCGGGGCGAGCGGCTGCACTGCAGGCAACAGCCGGGCAGGAGGGCGGCGGCGGGCGGCGGGCGGCGGGTGGCAGGGTGGAGGGCCCCCGATCGCACCATTGATGAGGATGGTGTTCTCCCCTCCTTCCACGGCGACGAGCCGGTAAGCTTTCCCGTCGAAGAAGCCGTCCACAGCCCGCCGGCCCTCCTCGGTGTCCTCCTCCTCGTCCTCCCCTAGGGTAGGGTCGTCGGCGCTGGGTGGCCCCTCTTGGGTCGCCTTGCTTTCTTGGTGATTATGATTGAGACTGGGTCCAGAATCACCTAATTGTGCTGGTAGGCACCGCAAGCTGTGGGATTCAAGCCTGGACCAAGAGCAACACGGCAGCACGTTGTGTGCCCTGTGGAGCAAGCCGTATTTATTGTGTAATCGTGCACATACATTCACAGGCATTTTCGCATTTGCATCAAAAACCAAGGATTGCTGCAAGTGTAGCTGCCGCATAGTCATCCGACCCAAGGGCACGTCGCTTCGGCGCTTCCCTTTCGCAGGACCGAGAGAACGTAAGATTTGCTAGAAATGTAAATATGTCACGGCCACGAGTATACAAGGTGTCTGGACCTTCAGGAGTGGGGTGACCGGGGAAGTGGACAAGTCGTCACAACCAAATTAACCGAATCGATGCAGTTGATTTTGAAGCTTAGCCGATAACCATTTTCACGGCGAACTTTATTACTTCTGCAGCACACGCACTTCCGAACGGTTGCTCACCCGAGTAACTCCCGGGCCCCAACCCTGAGTCATTAGCTGCAGCTAGGTCACCAAGTCCACCTTGCTTAAATATTAGTCGCATTCCCGCTCTCATAATACAATAGTACAAGGAGCGCCGAGGGAGGTATTCGAGAAGCGCAGAAGCGTGTCCAAGTTGCGACCATGCCACCAGCCGTGAACGCGAATGATCTAGGGCATGGAGTCAATAACTGGTATACGAGCCTTCCACCCATCACACGAATCTATGGGACAACGCTATTTGGGGCGTCGTTATTGCTGGCTTTGCAAATGCTCAACCCGTTTTGGTTGGCCTTGATCTGGTCACGTGTCGTCACTCACTTTGAGGTGAGCAAGTGTGTTGGTCGGGTTTTCATTTTCGTGGCAGGTGTGGGAGAAGCTGAGAGGGATGGGCGCACTATGCCCGGGCACGGAGTTGTCACCCGAGCACCCGGGGGCCGCCAGCACGGACCGGAGGCCCGGCGCTCACCCCTCGGATAGCGTGTCTCCACTAGCCAGTCAACGTTTCCCCGCGAGGCGTCCACCCTATGTTCATAGGACAGTCCCGGTGGCCTCGCGGCTGGACCACTGCACAGCTTCAGGGGGCGCTAGGACGGAGCCCCCTCGCGCTGCTTAAGCCCCCTCGGATTCAGGAGTAGGAGAAGTGGCTTGGGTGGGCTCCAGAGCCTTCGAAGGGCGGATCCAGCGGGCCAGATCAACTTGTTGCGCACGGAGGAGCACCTTGCTAAGAAAGGGTTGTGGGATGGCCGCCTCAGTGGCGCACCCTGCGCCAGGCGATGGCCGTGGCTAGACATAACTGACAGTCAGCCCAGCGCCGGAGCCGCAAATGGTGTTCGCCGCCGGGCAAGGCCACGGTATCGTATGGTATCGCAACGAGGCGAGGCGGGGCAGGTGTTCCGCGCCTCGTTTCGGTGTGCCCCCCGTCTGTGTTGTTGCCGCTTGTGGGCGCTCGCCGCGCACACGTTGGTGGACACAGCACTGCGCAAGAAGCCCTTTTCCTTGCGCGCCCCACCCCCCTCCACGCGGTGCAGGTGTGGCGTCTGCTTGGAAACTTTCTGTTCCTGGGCAAGTTTGGCATGGTGTGGCTGGCCTACATCGTCCGCTTCTTCATGTACAGCCCCATCCTGGAGGGCCAGGTGCGCCGGCGCGTCCTCCGCTCCTTCCCGGCAATGGCGCTCCCGTCCCCGGACCCTAACCCTGGCACCTTCCGTCCGTTCGTTGTGGCATTTCGCGCCTTCGCGGCATCCCCGAGCTTCCTGACCCCATACTGGCGCTGTCGGCGGCGATACCGCCGGTGACCGCATCGCATTCGGCGGGGGTCGATCGACCGACCATCCATCCATCGATCGGCCCACCTCCCTCTCCGTGCGGCAGTGCGGCCGTGGGCTTGCAGCCGGGTCGCTCGCCTACCCTGCCCTACCCTTGCCCTAGCGCGCGCCCGTCTGTCGGCCCGAACGATCAGTACAGTTCAGTACGTTGTCCGCATTCCAGTATGCCCCATGCCAACCTCTGTCGCTTGCTCAGCCTGTTGGCATTATCGCCATGCGAGGTCCTGTTGACCGCGTCCCTGTCTTTACCGCTGCAACAACGCCATGCTCCCATGCCGTGTCGTGTCGTGACATGGGCTCCTGGCGCGGCGCGGCGTGGCGCGGCGGCAGGTCTTCCTGAACGAGCCCGCCGACTACCTGACGATGCTGCTCTTCGGCGCGGGCGCCATGCTGGTCGCATCGGGCCTGGCTCACTTGGTGCTGGGCATGCCGCTTGTGTTTAACGCGCTGGGCATGATCTTCATGATCGTCACCGTTTGGAGCCGCAACTTTGCGGAGCAGGCGCAGTCCGTGTACGGCCTCTTCACGATCCAGTCGTACTACATGCCGTACTTTTACCTCGTCCTCGACATAATCATGGGCGGTGGCGCCATCAGCTGGCCCTCCGTGGTGGGTATCGGCGTGGGCCACCTCTACTACCACCTGCACGACGTGTACCCGCTGCTGGGGGGGCCGCAGCTGCTGGCCACGCCGCGCTTCCTGAAGAACCTGCTGGCGGACTGGGGCCTGGGCCGCCGCGCCGTGACGCACGCGGCCAGCGGCCAGGAGAGCTTCCGGTCGTTCGCCGGTCGGGGGCGGCGGCTGGGCACCAGCTGAGCGTGCGTGGGCAGGACGTGGTGGCGGGATGGGGTGGCGCGACAGGGACGCGGGTTTTAGGGTTTTAGGGTTTCCGCACAGCGCCACGCTGCGCGCTGGCAGGAAGAAGGGGTTCGGGGGAGGGGGGTTGTTCCTGGTGGACGGGTGAGGGATGTGTGCGTGTATGTGTGGGGTGGGTGGGGGCGGGAGTTGCGTGGGGTGAGACTGACGGGCAGCTGCGGATTGGGTTCCAGGGGCGGAGGCGCGTGCATGGGAGACGGCCGGGACGTTGCGACATGCCGGCCAAGCTTTCTCTCTGCAGCGTGTCATGGACCGCGCCACACGTGATCGACTGTACGGGATTTGATGTGGAGCAGCCTGATGGCGGGGTCTGGGCGGGAGTGGCGCACGGCGGCAGGCGCAAGGGCCGTATGAGGCCGACGCGGAGGGCTCGTTTCGGTGGTGTGTCGCACACGAGTCTGGCGCGAGTGCGCTGGTTGCGGGGATAACGTGGCCGCCTGATCGGCGGGCCGTTGCGTCCTGGTCGTCGTTGCTTCCGGGTCGAAAGGTGCTGGGCTGGGCACGGTCCGCAGCCCGTGCCACCACCCGATTTCCCTTTCGTCGTTGGCGGATGGGCTGTGCAAGACGCATGGCTGCATGGAACTTGGTAACAAGGCGTACGCTCGGGTTTTATTCCTTCCAGAAAATGGAAAGAGGCAGGCATGAGACAAAGTCTCCGCCTCCGTCCCAGCGGGCGCCGGCTCACCGTGCAACGCCCCCGTCCGTAAAAGCTCGGGGCCGCAGTCGCCGAAGACTGGCATGGCAATTATCATATGCGGGCAGTGCTCTGCTGTGCGCCCTCTCGTCGCCTTAACAACCGAGAAGATCCTTCCACGCATGACAGGAACGGAAGCTGCCTCGAATCCATGGCAACGGCTTGCCCCGACAACTCCCACCGCAAGACGCAGCCGTGCCAATCGCCCGCAGGCCTGTCCCCAGTCCCGAGCCTCGGCTTGCCCCCTGCCACAACTCCCACACATGCTTTCCATTAAAAACGCACCGGGCGAAAGCCCGGGCCCCTACACACACCTCGATCCCATCCAATCCTCGCGTCCCCACGACCAATACTCGCGTCCCCCCTATAACCCACGGAAACCCGCGGTCTCTGGCAAGCGCGCCGCTCACGCCCCGCTCCGGGTTGGGCGGTCACAGCCGTCCCCCGCGAGCTTGCGGCGTTGCTAGTCAGTTCTGCTTCTTTGCCGCCTTCTCCCCTCGCTTCGCGTCGAACGCTGCGCACAGCTGCTCCACCTCGGTCCGCCAGGCGGTGTCTGCCAGGTAGCCGTCCTCGTGGAAGTACTCGGGGATGCGGACCGTGGACAGCACCTCGCTGGGGTCGAGGTCCAGCCAGGCAGGGGGCAGGGCAGCAGGGCACAGCCGGTCGGTGGCAAGACTGGACTGGTGTAGGACTGGACTGCAGGCGGGGCAACGGTCGGCTGAAGGGCAGGGGGCTGGGCAGGGCACGACAAGCAGGGCGGGGCAGGAGCCAGTCGCCCGGCAGACAGAACAGGACAGGGGATGCGACACGGTGGTCTCGTGGCGGTACCCCACCAGGGGCACGTGCGATTCGGCTGCCCCGGAGGGGAAGCCAGTGTAAGCAGCAGAGGCGTAACCGCGGATGTGACCGCACCGGCTGACCAATGCCCCCTCAAGCAGAGCGAGCCGTCCTCGGCGATTTCGCGCGGCATGGAGCCCGTATTGGGAAGTCATGCTGAGCCCAGTTATTCAACGGAGGTCCCACAGCTGCCTTTCCCGGACAGCAAAGCCACACCGGCCGAACCTGCCAGCGCATGTTCGTTGATGCGCTGGCTGGTGCGGCGGCCCCGCGGTGCAGTAGTGACCATCCTCCTGCCGTTTCAGCGCTTGCCCGGAAAACCCAGATGCAGGGTCAAGGCGCACAGGCTGGCCAGCGCTGGCGCCCCCGGCTGGGCCCTTGCCCCTAGGAGCTCCCCCCGTCCGTCATTCAGAAATGCGCCGGGGGTATGAAGGCATTTCCATTTCCATCCCCATGCAGAGCCCCGTTTGCACACGGAAGATCGCTCCTGGATCCCCACAACGGCGTCCAGCGGCCGCTCGCCCCGGCCGCATCCGCAGACGACGACGCGGATCTGCCAAACGCCGGTACTGAGATGCGGACGGTGGCCCCAGGCTACAGCCGCCCCTGCCCCAGCCAGGCGATCCCAGAGGCAGGCCCACCGCGCACTTGGCCCAGACCGCTCCTCCACGTGAGGCACCTGCACCTCGTAACGTTGCGACTGAGAGGGGCCCGGAGCCAGCGCGCTATGAGCGCCCCGTATCGCGACGGCTTGCCATTCGCTCGCCAAAGCCCCGCCCCCGCCCTCCCGAACAGACTCACAGGTTCGGGTCTTCCCGGTCCGTCAGCACCAGCGTGTACTCGCAGGAGAAGCGAGCCATGCGTGAGGAGAGTCGCACGCCCTGTCCACCCTGCGGAAAGGGCGCATGAAAGTGGGGGGGCGGGGGTAAATATGCGCGCAAAGGAGGTCCCAACGGGGCTCCGGGCCGCAGTGCGACAGAGGGGCGAAGGCATGGTGCAGCTTGCCAACCCCACCACCATCGCTGTCGCGTTGCGCCGCTGCTAGCCGGTATGCAACGCCACACAATTATTCTACGAGAGTTTAGGGCTGCATGTATGAAGTTGAAATTGACGGCTTTGTGTCCTGGCCTTCCTGGCTGTGACTCGGCTCCCGGGGTGGTGGGAAAGGGTTTGGTTTTCCGAGCGACAGCGTTGCCTCCGCCCTACCCACGCGCTCACCCGGAACGGTTTCGTTACGAGGAACGCGTCTCCCTCCATCTTCCAGCTGTAGATGTTCATCGCGAAGGTCAGCACGATGTACAGTATGACGCAACTGAAGACCATCCACCAGTTGGCTGGAAATTTACCCGGCCCAAATTGGGAGTAAGCTGCCGCAGCGATCCTGTGACAACATCGACGTATGCATGGTAAGCCTGATGGCATACAGGCAACCCCGTGTTCATGTGAAGCGCAACTGAAGGAAACTCACGCTACAAGACCAAGCACAATTTTGACGTTGTTGATCACGATGTCCTCCTCGTATCCATGGTCCAGAACAACCTGCCATTGCGGCAACAGATGCCTTTCCGCTTGTACAGATCAACGTGCACTCGAGAAAACAACAATTACCTCCCGTGCAACGTCGTCCAGTGTTCCTTTCAGAACTCCTGCTTCATATAGATTGCTTATTCGGATCGGTTCACGGGCTGGTTCAGGCACCGGTTCAGGCTTCGCAGGCTTCGACGCTTGTTTTCGTCCCATGTCAGCGCTACTAGTCCTTCACTCTTTGAAAACTGGTTAATGAGGATACAATAAAGGCCTCGCGGGTCTACACTCAATTATGTTAACGCCAACAAAATCAATTGTGAGCCCAAGGTGACGTGATGTAGGAGAGTGGCTTCTATTTCCACTACCGGTATAGCAAACGCACACACTCCATTGCTCTGTGAAGAATCTTTGCCATTTGGGAGTGTCATGGCGGTTGGTCAGTTAGGTTTGCCGTGTGGCAGTTGAATCGACGATCGCAGAATGGACGCCGTTGGCCAGCCACTAGCCTAGCTACGTATTTCTTCATTGTTCGATTTTCATTCGCCTGGACCGTGCAAATCTTGACGACCTGTATTGTCCCTCAGGTTTTCTGTAACACACTTAGCGCCATCGCTTTTCCACTTAGCTATCAGGTGACATGGGCGTATCAAGGAGCGCCTTCACTGTCTGAACAGAGCATCTGGCCGGCTGGACAGTTTTAGAACTGGGCCACGCCCGAGGAACACGTGGGCAAGCCCCTCAAGCCAAATTTCCCTTCTGTAAAAGCTCTCCCCTGAGGTATGCGGCACCTCGTGCACTCACTTGGCGTGTGCGAGCGAGGGGGAGCGCCCACCCCACCCGCGTCGCATTCCGTCCGCGCGCTCCGCGCTTCACCATTCGCCACCGGGGTAGGCGGGTACGGGGCACTTCCCCGCTTCCACAACCCGCATGCGCCAACCTTATGCCTGCCTTGCTTGTCCTTTGCTGTCAACCGCCGCAGCCGGTTGACGCTCTGCGCCGACCCCTCCTCCCCTCTCCTCTCCTCCTGGCGACGACCAGGGCAGCAGGCGCTCGCGCACACACCCAAGGCCGCGGCGGCGCCGTCCCACCGCACGACCGCAGTCGCACTCGCCGTCCACTCAGCGGTTCACAGTCGCCACGTGGCGGCGCAGCGAGGGGGGCCCGGCGGCTGCGCTCCTGCTTCCTGCGGCCCCGGCCTCCTGCTGCCATTTGAAGCGCCGTCCAACCGGCAGCAGGGCGGGCAGGGAGGGCCTGTGCCCTCCCTCCCTCATGCGCCCAGTCACCTGCACCACCGGTACTGCGAGCAGCGCACTGCTACCGGCCGTGTGTGGGTGCGGGTGTGTGGGTGCGTGTCTTTGTGCGCGCGCCGGTGGATAGCAGCGGAGGGAGGGCGGCGGGTCGAATTGAAGCGGGCGCCGCCACCGCTGCCACTGCTGCGGTCCCCGGCGCGGCGCAACGGCCATGCAGCAGCACCAGCACCAGCCGCCTCCACCGCCTCAGCCTCCGCAGCCTCAGCCTGTGCCTCCCCAGGCAGCCGTCCTGACGCAGCCGCAGCAGCCGCACGTGTCCCGCGCCCGTGTGGTGGCGCACATTGACCTGGACGCCTTTTACTGCCAGGTACGATGACGGGTACGGCGACGGGTACGGCGACAAGTACTGCAGCGTGGGCCAGGGAGTATGGCTCCGTGGAAAGGAAGGCCATTCGGGGTGCCAGGTACAACGATACGGTGCCGGGTCCGAGAAACCATCGCAGCCGAGCACACGAAACGCCGTCCTTAACGGGGGGGGGGGTGGAAAAGAAGATACCGCAGCGGAGAGGGGGGGGGTCGGTGGCCGCAGCCTGACCGACCTCCACCCGCACCTTCCTCGTCATCCAACTGCCCGGCGTCGTACTCCCCCAACCCGTTCTAATTACCCCCCAACCCACCCCCCAACACACCACACACACACGCGCCTTCCTTGTGTATCAGGTTGAGGTGGGTCGCAACCCCTCCCTCCGCGGTCAGCCGGTGGCGGTCATTCAGTACAACCCCTGGGACCGGGAGGCGCTGAAAACGGCGCTGAGGCCCCAGGTGGGGGCGGGGAGGGGGGGGGCGGGGGGGGGCGAGGAGGGAGGGGCGGGGAGGGAGGGGCGGGGAGGGAGGGGCGGGGAGGGAGGGGCGGGGAGGTGGGGGCGGGGATGAAGGAGGAGAGCCCGAGGGACTGGGCTGTGACAGGAGGGGCTGGGCTGTGGCAGGGGGGTGGTAGGGTTTGGGGGGGATGGGAAAAGGGACACGAGGCGTGCGCCCAAGACAAGGCGTGCTGCGGCTCTCCCTGCTGCTGCTGCTGCTGCTGCTCTTGAAGCCGGGCCTCCCAAAACCAGACGGACAGACAGACGGACAGACAGACGGACAGAAAGGGGTCCGTGAACCGGCTCTTTTAAGCTCTTTTAAGCCCTTCCAAGCCGTCTGCACCCGCCGTACCCACCCTGTCCACACACAAACACAACCCCGTCCCGTCCCGTGTCGCCTCCCCCCCAGGACCGCCGCATCTTCAATGACAGCAACGGCAGTATCATTGCGGTGTCGTACGAGGCCAGGCGCTACGGAGTCAAACGGTGGGTGGGTGCGCGGGTAGTGCACACACACACGCGCATCACTCCAGCCACCACCACCACCACCACCACCACGTCAGTCTGCTCCCTCGGGTTTCGACGTGTAGGAGACGCACTCCCCCCTATCTCTCCCCCGCCCCGCCGCCGCAGGAACATGAGCGGCCAGCAAGCTCGGCAGCTGTGTCCCTCCCTGCAGCTGGTCCAGGTGGGGACTCGGGGGGAGGGCTAGAGCGGCGGGCAAACTGCAAACTGGTTTCGGGGCCAACGGGCTTTTACACCCCCCCCCCGCCCTGCCCTTCAAAGCCCCCGCCCTGCCCCTCTCTTCCCCCTCTCCCCCACCCCCCACCCCCTAGGTGCCCACCGCACACGGCAAGGCCGACCTGGGGATCTACCGCCAGGCGGGGCAGCAGGTGGGGGGGCGAGGATGCGTGTGTGTGCGTGTGTTTGTAGTTGTGTTGGAGTTTCTTCTGAAGGGGTTCCTGTTAGCGGTCGCTGCGGTCGCTGCGGTCGTCGCGTTTCCATGGCATGGTACCAGGTACGTGTTCGGTGTGCATTGCTCCCGGGTCCTGGGTCCGCTCCTCGCTGATCGTCGCCTCCGTCCTTTCGGTGCGGTATCGTTTCTCTTACACCCTGCGCTCGCCCCCCTCGACACCCCGGTCGATACCTTGCCATACCCAGCCACTCGTCCCCCCTCCCTCCCTCCCCCTCCCCCCCTCCCTCCCGCCCCCCCCCTTCCCTCCCTCCCTCCCTCCCTCCCGTTCAGGTCGCCTCCATCCTGGCCCGTGGGTCGGTGTTTGAGCGCGCCTCCATCGATGAGGCCTACCTGGACCTCACGGAGGCGGCGAACAGGCTGCTGGCGGGGCTGGAGGCGGGGGCGGGAGAGGCGGGGGAGGGGGAGGGAAGGGAGGGGGCGGGGAGGGAGGCGGGGGCGGGGGCGGTGGCGCTGCCGCCGCCTCCGCCCTCCCTGGAGGAGTGGCACGTCAAGGGGCTGGAGGTGCGCTCCGGGGGGGGGGAGAGGGGGGGGAGGGGGAGGGGGTGGACTGGGCAGGCGGGGGTCGGAGGGGACACTGCCTGACCCTGCGTGCTGTGCTGTGCTGTGCTGTGCTGTGTTTGCCCTTTCTCCCCTCCTGTTTTTGCTGGTGACGCCTGGAGGCGGGAGGCGCAGGAGATGGGGTTGGGGGTTTGGGGGTCCGATGCGGGTCGGGCGGAGCTGCTCACTGCCGACTGCTGGGGTGCAAACCGTCGCGGTGGGATGTGGATGCGATTTCCAGATAGCCGCATGTCTCGGCGTCATGTCTCGGCGTCATGTCGCATCCCCGTTCTCTTTACACCTTCACGCTCGTTGCACCCAACCACCGCATGCGGATACGGTTACGGATATGGTGCGGTGTGTGATGCGGCGCGTCGACCCCAGGACGAGGAGGACGCGCCGGAGGAGGAGGCGGCAGCTGCAGAGGAGGAGGCGGAGGCGGTGGTGGAGGGCGATGAGTTCCTGGACGGTGACCAAGAGGGCGGCTGGGCGGCGGAGGCGGCGGCGCTGGACGAGGGCGGGGGTGGAGCTGGCGGCGGCGGCGGCGGCGACGTTGGTGGCGCCGCCGCCGCTGCCAGGTCCCCAACCACCCCTCCCCACACCGCCGCCGCGGGCCCCACGTCCACCGCCACAACCGCCGCCGGAGGCGACCCGCAGCGCCCAACCCAACAACAACGACCTCGACATCAACATCAACATCAACATCGGCAGCTGCAGCAGCAGCAGGAGACGCAGCAGCAGAAGATGCAGCAGCAGCAGAAGCAGGAGGAGGAGGAGGCTCAGCGGCGGCATCGGCAGCTGCAGCTGCAGCGGCTGCGGGCGTACTGGCAGCGACCCTCAGCGCAGTGGGACCCTCACGAGCGGCTGTTGGTGGCGGGGGCGGTGGTGGTGGGGCAGCTGAGGGGGGCGGTGCTGCGGGAGCTGGGATACAGCTGCAGCGCGGGGGTGGCGCACTACAAGCTGCTGGCCAAGCTGGGGTCGGGTGGGTGGGTGCGGGTGGGGGGTGGGGTGGAATGGGGTGTTTGGATTGAAGGGTAATGAAGGTTGCTTCGTCGGGCTCAATTCCTGAACCCTCCTTCCCTCCCCCGGGATCCTCCCCTCCGTTCCCGGATCAGTGCTATCATCCTCCACCCCTCGTCACCCCCCTCCGCCCCTCTTCACCCCTCTTCACCTCTCTCCGCCCCCCTCCACCCCCCCTCCGCCCCTCTCCGCCCCTCTCAGGCCTCCACAAGCCCAACCAGCAGACGGTGGTGCTGGGGCGGGCGGTGCCGGGGCTGCTCCGAAACCTGCCCCTGGCCCGGCTGAGGTCGCTGGGGGGGAAGTTCGGGGAGCAGGTTGCGGCGGAGTTGCGGATCAGCACCGTCGGTGGGTGGGTGGGGGGTGGGGGGGTGGGGGGGTGGGGGGGTGGGTGGGGGGTGGGTGGGTGGGTGGGTGGGTGGGTGGGTGGGTGGGTGGGGGTGGGGGGGTGGGTGGGTGGGGGGTGGGTGGGGGGGTGGGTGGGGGGGTGGGTGGGTGGTGGGTGGGTGGGTGGGTGGGTGGGTGGGTGGGTGGGTGGGTGGGTGGGTGGGTGGGTGGGTGGGTGGGTGGGTGGGTGGGTGGGTGGGTGGGTGGGTGGGTGGGTGGGTGGGTGGGTGGGTGGGTGGGTGGGTGGGTGGGTGGGTGGGTGGGTGGGTGGGTGGGTGGGTGGGTGGGTGGGTGGGTGGGTGGGTGGGTGGGTGGGTGGGGCTGTGGGTGGGGCTGTGGGTGGGTGGCTGGGTGGCTGGGTGGGTGGCTGGGTGGGTGGGTGGCTGGGTGGGTGGGTGGGTGGGTGGGTGGGTGGGGCTGTTGGTGGCTGTGAGATCGGAGCCCGGGGGTTGGGTACTTCGGGTGTGGGTGGGCGAAGTGCAGGGGGGGATATGTGGTGACAGCGGGTGGGTGGGTGGGGCGCGACTGGGGGGCGAGAGGGCTGTTGGGGGAGTGGAGTGGAGAGGGGTGACCTGTAGGGATGCAGAAACAGGCCGTTGGGGCTGGGGTTGGGGGGACAGTCCTACTTGAACCCTCTCCTCGCTTTCCCCCTAACGTCCCTCCGGCCCCTGCTCCGACTCGACCCTGGAACAGAAACACATCCCTCCGCGCCGATGCCCCCACTGCCCTCCCTCCCCACCAACCCCACCCCATCACCCCACAATCCCCCCGCGCCGTCTCCTTCTCCGCTGCGAAATTTCTTTATACCCCCCACCCCGCGCCCTCCCCCCCTTGCTCCGCCCTCAGGCCAGCTGTGGTCCGTGCCCCCCTCCCGGCTGGAGTCCCTGTTCGGTGCGGAGGTGGCGGCGGGGCTGATGCGTCTGGCTGCTGGCATGGACGAGGGGGAGGTGCTGCCCCGCATGGCGCCCAAATCGCTGGGATGCGGAAAGACCTTCCGGGGCAGTGCGGCGCTGACGGACTGGAAGCAGGTGGGGGCTGGGGAGGGGGGGGGCGGAGGGGGGAAGAGAGGCTGAGGATGGGTGGGTGGGTGGGTGTGCGGGGTTGGGTCTGGGCGGGTGCGGGTGGGTTTTCAGGCGGATGGATTTCGAGGGCTGGAGGCGCCCCCGCGCCCCACCGCCTGTGGGTTGGGGGAGCTGCTCGCAAGTGGGCGCTGCTTCCCGGGTTGGCACCCCCGCCGCCTTGCTAGCAACACCTCCCTACCTCCTCCCCCTCCACCTCCCCCTCCCCCTCCCCCCCCCTCAGGTCTCCCACTGGTTGCTCCAGTTGGCGGGTGAGCTGTCAGAGCGCATCGAGGCGGACCGCCGGGACAACGAGCGACTGCCCTCCCTCCTCACCGTCGGTGTGCAGACCGGCGCGGGGGGGCCGCCGGGGGGAGGGGGAGGGGGAGGGGCCACCGGCGGGGAGGCGGCGGGGGCGGCGGCAGCGCTGGGTGGCGGCGGCGGCATGGGCGGGAGCACCTCCACCCCTGGATCTGGATCTGGATCTGGATCTGGTTCGGGTTGGGGTTGGGGTAGCGGCAATCACAGTCGTTCTGGCCGGCTGGCGCGTGTGAGTGCGGAGGGCATTGCGGAGGAGGCGCTGGGGCTGCTGAGGAAGTGGGCCGGGGAGAGGTGCGTGGGTGGGCGGGTGGGAATGAGGGTGGGGATGAGGGCGGGCGGGGATGAGGATGGGGATGAGGGTTCCGATCCTGACCCCGACGCCCTGCTAGCCGCCCGCTGCACCGCCCATCCGCCGTCCTCGCCCTTTGCTTTCCTCGCCGCCCTTGCATTCCCTCACCTCACCCCACCCCACCTCACCTCACTGTGGTGGTGTGTGTGGATGTGTGTGCCCGCTGCTCCTGCCCAGACCATCGGGTTGCCCCTCCGAACTGTTTGTCCCGCCAACTCCCCACCCGCACCTCACCCGCCACCTCTTGATTAGGAACCAAAAACCCTAAAACCCTAAAACGCTGAACAACCCTAAAACCCTAAAACCCTCTTCCGAACCCCCTCCCCCCTCCCCCCATCCAGGCCCGGCTGGCGCATCACGAGCCTGTCCCTCTCCGCCTCCCGCTTCGGGGCCGCACCCACCGGGGCATCCACCATCACCCGCTTCCTGCAACAAGAACAACAACAACAACAACAACAACAACAACAACAACAACAACAACAACAGGAACAGCAACAGCACAGCCGCAAAGCGCCGACGAATCCTCGGCGCTCGGCCTCTCCGGCGCCGCCGCCGCCAGTGACGGCTCCGACGACGACTACGGGGGCGGCGTCTCCGCCGCCACCGTCACCGCCGCCGCCGCCCAGCGCCTCCACAGCGGCAGCGCCGACTCAGTCCGTCGCCACCGCATCCGTCGCCCCCGCCGCGGCGCCGTCGACGTCCCGCAGCGGCGGCGGCGGCGCCGGCGGCGGCCATACCCATTCGTGGCTGCCGCCGCCGCCACCACCGCCACCGCGTCAGCGGCTGTCGCTTCATCAGAAACACCTCCAACAGCAACAGAAGCTCCAACAGCAACAGCAGCAGCAGCAGCAGCGGGTGTCGGGCGGCCGTGGTCGGGTGGGCGGAGGCAGAGGTAGGGGAGCGGCGGCAGGGGGGCCGCCATCGGCGGATGTGCGGACCCTGCTGCTGCGGCGGCGGCGGGGGCCGTCGCCGGGGGCATCGGAGAAGACGCCGCCGCCGCCGTCGCCGCCGTTGCAGCAGCAGCAGCAGCAGCAGTCGCCGCAGCGTCCCGGGATGCAAGGACCGCCGTCACTGCCACCGCCACTTCCACTGCCACTGCCGACGGTGCCGCTACCGGAGGAACAGGACCAGAAGGGCGAGAAGGAGGAGGAGGAGGGGGAGGAGGGGGGTATGGACATGCAGGCGGCCCGGCCACCCCCCGGCTGGAACCGCGACTCACTGGCGGCTCTCCTGCTGCACCGCCAACCGCGCACAGCCGCCGACGTCGACGTCGCCGCCGCCGCCGTAGCAGCAGCAGCACCTGCAGGCGCGTCCCCTCAGCCCCGAAACCAAACCTCACCGCACGGCGGTTCCGACGCCGGCGCGCACCCGCCGCCGCAGCCCCGACCGCAGGAACCAGGACAGCTGCCAGCCGCGCAGCCGCCGCTCGCAGCGCTGCCATCGCCGCATGCTCCGTTGCCACCGCAGATGGAGCCGGAGTCGGAGCCGGAGCCGGAGCCGGAGCCGGAGCCAGCGCCCTCCCTGGGCTACTGGCTGGGGCCGGGGCTGGCGCTGGGGCCGGAGAGGACCCCTGAAGCAGCAGCAGCAGCAGCACAAGCTGCAACAGCAGCAGCAGCAGCGGAGGCGCCCCCGCCCCCGCCCCCGACCTCGCCCTTACTTTCGCCTGTGCTCTCACCGGCATTCGCACCGGTGGAGGTGTCCTCGCCAGCGGCGGAAGCCAAGGCGAGTCAAGCCGCGGCTGCGGGCCCCGCCGCGCAGGGCCAGTACGCAGGCCAGCTGCCGCCCCAACCGCCTGGGCAGCTGGAGCGGGGTGGACAAGTAGAGCAGCGGGCGCCCTCGGCGTCAGCGGCGGCGGAGGCGCCGCCATCCAAGCTGCGATGCATCGAAGGACCGGCGCCGGCGTCGCAGCTCCCGCCGCCGCTGCTGCCGCCGCAGGAGCGCTTTCACCCACACCCACACCCGCACCCACACCCGCACCCACACCCGCACCCACACCCGCACCCGATCGACCACCCGCCGCGGAGGCCGCCTTCTCGCCCCATTGGCCCCGACCCGGGTCACCCCGGAGGAGACGCCTCCCCGGCCGCACTCGGCGGCGGCGGCGAGGACGAGGGTGACCGATTGGGGCTTCCTGCGTCAGCGGTGTCGGCACTCGGGCAGCGGGATGTGTCTGGGCCTGATCCGAAAGAAGGGGCGGGGGCGGGGCGGGGCCCGGGGAGGGGTTCGGCCGGGACTGAGCCTGCGGCTGGGCCTAGCGCCGGCGGCGGTGGCGGCGGCGCTCCTTCATCGGCGGCGGCTCCTGCTGCTGCTGCTGCTGACTGGTCCCAATTGGAGGTGGACGAGCGAGTGCTGGCGGAGCTGCCGTGGGAGATACGGGAGGTGGGGCTAGCGGGGGGTGCTACTGGGGGGGGGGGCTACTGGGGGAGGGGTGAGGGGAATGGGTGGTTGGGAGGGCTGCGGTACGCTGCGGTGCGCTGTGCTGTGGTGCGCTACGTCGCAACATGACTGGGGCTGCTAACGGACTGGGGCTGGGGAGAGGATCAGCGGGTGGTTGGGGAGCACGAATGGGGGTTTGGAGGTAAGGTTTGGATGCGCGTTGCGGAGACGGGGCAGCAGGGGCGGTCTGGGTACAGGGCTGAGATGGGTCGGAGGGCCGCGAGCTCCCCTGGACCGTTGCTTGGCTCCCCGGGTCCCTGGAGACTCGGATGGGTCGTAGGCCGGCCTCACCGTGTGCGCCTCTCTTCCCTCCGCTAGGGAGGGAATCTCACTTCAAGCCTTCAGCGCAACTACGCATCAATCACCGATCACTTCCAACGCTCTTCTGGCCCCCCAACCCGCTGTTGCACGCGCAGGAGGTGCGCAGGAGCATTTGGGCGGCGGGAGGAAGAGCGGGAGGGGCGCGCAGCGGCGCCGGCAGCGGCGGCGGCCGTGGCCGCGGCTCACAGCCGGCCCAGGGTGCAGGGCGGGCCCGCCAGCAGGGGGGCGCCAAACGGCCTCGCGAGGGGGGAGGACAGCAGCAGCACCACCACCAGCAGCATCAGCAGCAGCTGGACATCCGGCGATTCCGCAAGAAACAGCTGTGACCTTTTTGGGAAGCCCCGCCCTGCTGCCCCCAAGGTCTGCCTGCACCTGCCGCCCCTGGACCGTCACGGGCGGCTTTGCAATCACGGTGCTGTTTCGTGCCGTAAACGGGGGTTCATCAAGCGGAGGTGGTTGCGGGGTGATGCAGGGGTTACTAAGGAGAAGGTGGCGAGTGCCGGTAGGGGGTCAGCCAGCCACGCTGTGGGGTTGGTAGGGGCAGAGCCCCTGTGCCGGACCGTCCTCCCAGAACGGTACGGTAGTCCGTGACGGCGAGCAAAGGTCCTCAGGCCACGAGCATCCTCACATACCGTACGTGCCCCCGAATGTGAATGGGAATGTGAATGTGAAAGTGGGTGTGCAGCTTCCCGGCCACCACTCTCGTGTGCCTTTGTGCGTTCAGTTCGGCCCCAGCAGCAGCAAAGGCTGCACAACCGGATGGGATCTTCTTGTTGGGATCTGGGATCTCCTTCACCTCCGGAGGAGCTGATTGCCGTACTACCGGTGACAGTTGGTTGGTTGGTTGGTGGAAGGTTGTCTCGATTTCCTAATCGGGTGGCGGTGCGAGAAAACCGCTCCTGCAGCTCCTGCTGCTTGTTGCGCGCCTGTCCAAGTCTGTTTGCTGCAGCTCTAGGACAGACACAACACGTCCATGTGCGAAAAAAACTTTCTTTTTTGCAGCCATCGAGTCCACACTCGTCGGCTTTGAATGCTTGGACCGGGTTTTGCGAAAAGGACCGCCGCAAGGATACGGTATCATAGGATTCATAGCTCGTCGTCCCTCGCAGCGCTGCGTGAGGCCACACTCTTGGCTGCTGTCTGCGGTGGATGGAACAGAGCCCCTTTGCACGTTTGCACTGCTGTCCACGACAGCCACCCGACACACGCCCAACCACACGACCGCTACCATTGCCGGACTACCTCACGAACCACACTAGCAGACTACTGTCAGACTGTCGGGTGAACCGGGCCGGGTGCTGCATGTGTGGCCAACGGAGATGGTGACGAATTTCGAGGGGTGCCTGCCTGCCTGCCTGCCGGGACCCAACGAACCAAGCGCCGAAGTCTCGCCAAGGATTGTATCTGATAGCTATGCGCGTTGAATAGGGATCGAATCATCGGTAATCTTCCGTCCCGATTCTGCTTTTTAGCAGCAGAGGCTTATCCCATGGATGCTCAGAACTTAAACTTACAGTTGCAGTCGCCGCCTCCAGACCGTCTAACGGTGCCAGAATGAGACATATCCATTCAAGCCCAGGCGCACACGTGTGCGCACGTCAGTATCCAACTATCCATCCCTCCGCCCATCCATCCACCCGCCCGTCCATCAACAGAAAGGCTGCAACCGGGTTAGGAGGCGACGGGAGGAGGTTGGGTCACGGGGAAGCGGACGCGCGGATGGATGTGAACCGGCTTCATCCCTCCCGAGCCCTCCATTCATCACGCACTCAGTGCGCCCTGCACAACCGCCGCGGTTTTTCGGCAGCATTTGCGCAAATGTGGTGTTTGATGTGGTGGAGTTTAAATGACAACTCACTACGGTAGGACTCAACTACTCGAACTGAGCAGCAGGTCGTATGCCCATACATACATACACGCTATCGTATCGGTTTTCATGAGTAGTTGCCTTACCGCTTGAAGACGGGGATGGACTCGGGTACCTGCGAGCAGAAGAGTATGCTTGCTTCCGTGGGAGGAGGCGAGCCTGGTAACCGACTGCGCCATCTGCCGCGGGGCGGTGTAATGGGCAGAAGACGCAGCGGAAACCTGTCAGTACTGACTATATGAACTCGCGAAATTGCTCTTTCCGTCGCGCTCAGCGCGACTTGCACTTCGCTCTCACTGGTACGGCCAGGCCGTACCACCAACGAACAGCCGAGAACGCTCTCGGCAAATACACAGAAAACCTTGGTTTTCTTCGTTTCACTCAGAAAACCTTCAGTTTGGTGCCACATATACCCGTCCACGGGGCGCACGTGTCACGTCTAATTTGCTCATTTCTGCTGGTGAGTTGCATGACCCAACAGTGCGTCTGGGTGCTGTCCAACTGCCAAGCACCAGACCGCGCCACGCCACGCCACGTCACGCACACCGCCTCCTGGGAACACGCGCTCGCTCCACACACACGCGGGTTTTGTCCGATTACCAACATCCATCCCTTTCAGTGTACATTGTTTTAGGGCGAAATTAAACCACCACCAATACCCACCACCACTGAATAACCCTACATCCCCAAACCCTAAGCAATTCGCCTCATAACAACATCCGTCCACAGCTTCCCGCCCAGCTCCATAACACTACCGATTTCCCCCGTCATTCCTATACATCCACCCATCAGCCCACCCCGTACCCCTACCACGACTTGCCCTCTGGCTGACCCGAAGCTATCCGGTCATCCTCAGGTCCTTCCCCCACACGTACACAGTCTCAGCGGCCTCACGAAACCCCAGCCACCACGTCCTGCGTTTTATTTCAAAAATCCCGGGGAATTAAGTATTCCGAACCAAGGAATGAACTCTCGGGGTAAATCAATTCTCATTCCTTAGCCGTGAGGCCCTGGGGGTTATCCACGTATAGGCCGGAGCCCGTAAACGGTATCAAATCAGAGAAATATCCTTCCTGTCTGCAAAAGAAAAACGAGGTAAACTTGCAAGCAGCAAGGGCGTTAGATACAAACCGAGAAATGGTAGCGAGTCCGAGTTGAGCCGCCACGGGACGAGGACGAGACGAGACGTAACGGTAGATGCTGAAAATTCGCTGAGGCTGTGAGGTGACACGTTGCTGAACTGGTCGAGAAAGTGCGGCTGGGATGCAAGGAACGCCCCAATCCCCGAAGCCCGCGAAGACCCAACTCACCTACGGCAGGCAAAGAGAAGGACGCAGAACAAGGAAAGGGCGACGTCAACAGACAAGAAGAACAGACGCAGGGACAGCGTTACCGGCGAGACCCCCATGCGAATGCGGCTGGAGCTGCGGCTGATAATGTCGAGCTGGCTGATCGAGAGATGGGAGTGGGTGAATGCTGTATGGGAAAGGGGATTAAGGAGAGGAATACGTGCACAAGGGGGACTATGTCGTGCATGTGTACGAGGGTGGCGGGCGCGGACGACCCCGTGGGCAGGAGAGGCATCAACGGCAGTGGCAAATAGCAAGGCAAGGGGATGGGATGGGTACAGGACGGCACGGCGGGGCCCCGCGGGGCTCCCCAAACAACCGTGCGGCCCAAGCGGCCATCGCATGCAGGCACGCCGGGGCAGACAAGGCGATGCATGCAACGCAGGTGGGTACTGAGGGAGAACACGGTGCGTGTTGTAGCGCTGGGCCGGCAGGCAAGGCGGGCAAGGAGAAGGTCAGGGTAGAGGAGGTTAGGGTGGAGGAAGAGCGGGGAAGAGTCTTGCTGCGGAGTACCCAAGCGGGCGAAACAGCGCGGGGCCGGAAAAAACGGGGTGTTGGGGCCGGGCCGGTGGGGAGGGAATTACGACAGGCGCGGGACCCAAACCGTGTCACGGTGTGGCAGCACAGCCGTTTCGGCTCCTGCAGGGAACGGTCAAGGGGAAACAGCCGAGGCTGTTTGCCCCGTGCGCCCAGTGCAGCCGGTGTAAACGGGGGCTGGAGTCGCAGCCAGCCCGGTCAACCCGAACCCCGAAGCACGGGAGCCGCCGAGGTTTCCCACTTAGCTTCCCAGGAGGAGTCGGCGCCAGGGTGGCACCGGTGGAGACCAGAGGGGACGGAGTCCAGGGGGCCGACCGAAGAAGGTCACCAGTGGCGACGAAGCTGGCCGGGCCGGCCTATACCGTTCGCTGACCAATCCCAGAGGGACGAGAATATTAAGTGTACTAGGTACACCACCAAGGCACCGCACGTCCGAAGACGGAAGCCCTTGGTTTAAGTCGGGGGGTTATCCACGTATAGGCCAGAGCCCGTAAACGGTATCAAATCAGAGAAATATCCTTCCTGTCTGCAAAAGAAAAACGAGGTAAACTTGCAAGCAGCAAGGGCGTTAGATACAAACCGAGAAATGGTAGCGAGTCCGAGTTGAGCCGCCACGGGACGAGGACGAGACGAGACGTAACGGTAGATGCTGAAAATTCGCTGAGGCTGTGAGGTGACACGTTGCTGAACTGGTCGAGAAAGTGCGGCTGGGATGCAAGGAACGCCCCAATCCCCGAAGCCCGCGAAGACCCAACTCACCTACGGCAGGCAAAGAGAAGGACGCAGAACAAGGAAAGGGCGACGTCAACAGACAAGAAGAACAGACGCAGGGACAGCGTTACCGGCGAGACCCCCATGCGAATGCGGCTGGAGCTGCGGCTGATAATGTCGAGCTGGCTGATCGAGAGATGGGAGTGGGTGAATGCTGTA
The DNA here is from genome assembly GCA_030267565.1 of Pleodorina starrii. Lineage (NCBI taxonomy): Eukaryota > Viridiplantae > Chlorophyta > Chlorophyceae > Chlamydomonadales > Volvocaceae > Pleodorina > Pleodorina starrii. The sequence goes on from BRXU01000027.1 coordinate 1,586,848, forward strand.
TGGGAAAGGGGATTAAGGAGAGGAATACGTGCACAAGGGGGACTATGTCGTGCATGTGTACGAGGGTGGCGGGCGCGGACGACCCCGTGGGCAGGAGAGGCATCAACGGCAGTGGCAAATAGCAAGGCAAGGGGATGGGATGAGGCCCTGGGGGGGGGCTTCGTGTTGTAAGCTTTAGAAATGTCCAACTGCATGGGGGCAGTCAGAACTGCCGATTAGAGAAATGCAGAGTGCTTAAGAGCACGAGGTGAGCGGTTGTAGCGTACGGCGGTCACAGCGACCCGAACCGCAGCCAGTATCTCCAGAGTAACTCCAATCGGAACAGACAGAACAGCTGCCAAGGACCAGTTGTCCTCAACTGTACACAGCAGATACAGTTCCCGTCTGTAACACAGCGTTACAGACCCAGCAGATAACCGATTACGAACCCAGTCAGACGGGACGTATTCAGTTGACAGTTAGTGACAGAGAGGTAACAGACAGATGTATAGGAATTCAGCAGAATATTCCTAAGTCCAGAACACGCCAGATGCGTGATACAACAACTATCCCCCTTCAGGCGGCAGCGTCCCTGCTGCACGCTTAGCTTGGAGGCGCACAGCCTCAAGTTCAGGCTTCAGATCAGGGGTAAAGTGTTTCGCAGGTTCCCAGCTGTTATGCTCAGACGAGTAGCCAGCCCATTTGACCAGCCATTCGTGCACATTGCGAAACGATTTCCCAGACCGGACGCGGCGGCAACGGTAGTCCAGCACGCGCTCAACGGACCAGAGAGGTTTCGTTTCAGACAGCCAGGCAACAGGTTCAGGCTCAGGATCCACAATCGACACAGGCCCCGCGTCGGCTGCCCGTGACCGGTACGGTCGCAGAAGGGACACGTGGAACGTCGGGTGGACGCGCATATCAGACGGTAGGCGAAGCTCAGCAGCATTCTGACCAACCATGCGCACGACAGGAAACGGACCAACCCACCGCGGCAGCAGCTTACGAGGACCCTTCGCCAGCTTGCGAAGGTTCTTCGTGCTGAGCATCACCAGCTGCTCAGACGCGAAGGATACGTCCTTCTTGTTGCGGTTGTAGTATTCAGCAGCCCGTTGTTGCGCCGCTTCCAAACTCGCTTTCGCTTCTGTCAGCCGGGTCACAAAGGACTGGGCGAAATGCTTAGCGGCAGGGACGTTCACGTCAAGTTCGCGCCAGATGGGCAACGCAGGGTGGAAACCGTAGTTCAGAAAGAAGGGGCTCCGTCCCGTGCTACGATTCACAGCATTGTTCAGTGCGAACTCAGCGGCAGACAGATGGGTATTCCAAGCAGTAGGCTCTTGGCCCGCATAGTTACGCAGCATATCCCCCAGGGTGCGGTTCGTCCGCTCAGTTTGCCCGTCAGTTTGAGGATGATAAGCCGTGGACATGCGTAACTTGACACCCAGCAGATCAGACAGCGCGCCCCAAAACTTACTCGTGAATCTAGTGTCACGGTCGGATACAATATCCTTGGGAACGCCATGCAAGCGCACTACGTTATCGAAAAACAGGCGTGCGGCATGTTCAGCAGTACAGGCAGTGGTCGTGGGAGCCAGGTGCGCCATCTTAGTCAGTCGGTCAACAAAAACCGCGATAGCGTCGTATCCCCCTTCAGTTTTGGGGAGCGAGACCACAAAGTCCAAAGAGACACTGTCCCAGGGGTTGGCCGGAATCGGCAACACTTGCAGCTGCCCGGGGGTCTTACCGGACTGTGGTTTGTTACGCTGGCACAGATCGCACGACAGCACGTAGTCTTCCGCATCTCGGGCCAGCCGAGGCCACCAGAAGGTACGGGAGACCAACTCGCACAGGCGAGTACCGCCAGGATGGCCAGCAAGAGCCCCGTCGTGGTAATGCCGCAGGATGGTACGCCGCAGGTCGGCGTCATTGGGCACTACGATCTGTCGAACGCCGTGACGGGAGCGGACCCACAGGCCGTTGGACAGGGTCAGGTCAGCGACGTTACGGGGGGTCAGGAAGTAGGGATCAGCAGCAGTGGCATCCTTCAGGCGCGTAGCGAGGGTAGGGATCGTAAGAGGCTCAGGGTCCGGCGCAGGCGCAGGCACAGGCGCGGCGGGCGCAGGCGCGGCGGGCGCGGGCGCGGCGGACGGATTGAAAGCCACCTGCCGAGCTTGACTACGCGTGACAACAGACAGAATGGCGGCGTGCAGAGAAGGGTGGCGACTGAGAGCGTCGGCAACGTTAAGTGAGCCGGACAGATACTCCCAAGTATAGTCGAAACGCGACATATACTCAAGCCAGCGCGCCTGGCGCCGGTTCAGGGTCGGCACGCCTTGCAGGAACGTAAGGGGCTTATGGTCAGTCTTAAGAGTGAAATGGCGGCCTTCAAGGTAGCAGCGCCACTCTTTCAGAGCGTGCAGAACAGCAAGCAGTTCCTGTTCCCCAGTGGTGTAGCGGGTCTCAGCGCCGGACAGCTTCTTGCTGGTGAAGGCGACAGGGCGACCCTCTTGCAGCAGAACAGCGCCAGTGCCGTACAGGGAAGCGTCAGTGATAACTTCGACACGGTACGACAGGGACGGGTCAGGAAACCGCAGCATGACATCGTCAGCAACAGCACGCTTAAGCTCATCAAAAGCCTTCTGACATTCAGGAGTCCAGGCGTCAGCAGATGAGAAAGCACCCTTACGAGTCAGGTTGGTCAGCGGCGCAGCAGTAATGGAGTAACGCGAAATGAACTTGCGAAAGTAGTTGGTCAGCCCCAAAAATTTACGCAGTTCCTGCAGATTCGCGGGAGCGGGCCAGTTGCGGACCGCAGCAGACTTGCGCGGGTCCATGCGAATACCGTCAGCAGAAACGATATGCCCCAGATACTCCACCTGAGGTTGTACCCAGTGGCACTTAGACTTCTTCGCGTACAGCTGCTCGCGCCGAAGAACCTCAAAGACAGAACGAAGGTGCTGCAGGTGCTCCTCGCGGGTGCGGGAGTAGATCAGAATGTCGTCCAAGTAGCACACAACGAACTTATCCAGAAAAGGCCTGAAAATACGGTTCATAACAGCTTGAAACGTAGCAGGTGCGTTAACCAGACCAAAGCTCAGTACGGTGTATTCGTAATGGCCGAAGGGCGTACGGAAAGCAGTTTTCGCAATATCAGAATCAGCAATGCGAATTTGATTGTAGCCCTGTTGCAGATCAATAGAACTAAAGTACGCAGCGCCGCGCAGTTTATCCAGCAGGTCATCAACGCGCGGCAGCGGATACTTGTTCTTAACAGTAACAGCATTCAGTCCCCGATAGTCAATGCACATGCGGAGACCACCATCCTTTTTGCCCACAAACAGGATAGGCGCAGAGTAGGGCGAGGTACTAGGGCGAATCATACCCTTAGCCAGCAGATCAGTCACTTGCCGTTTAACCTCGTCCAACTCCAGCGGACTCAGCCGGTACATAGGACGCGAGACAGGTTGCGCGCCAGGTTCCAGCGGGATGGTGTGGTCGACAGGACGCATGGGCGGCAGACCAGGGATATCACGGAAGAGATCTGCGTACTCTTCCAACAGAGCAGCGACTGCAGGGTCTTGTTCAGTAGAAGGGTCAACTGCGGCGTTGAGGCGCAGCTTGGGCTGAACAAGCACAGCATGGGCACCTTTGCGAAGCAAACGCGCAGCGGCCTTGCGCCCTATAGGCTCAGGTTCGGCACGCTGACAAAGCGCAGCAACAGCAAAATTCACAGAAGGTGCCGCGGCGGCAGTAGGCGCAGGCGAGTCAAGCAGCGGCACTTTGTACTGCCGCACCCCGTGCCGCAGAAACAAGGCACGCTTGCCGTAATCCAACAAGGCAGCGTGTTGCGACATGGTACCCGAACCCAGAATGAACGGTGCCGCATCAGTAAGTTCAGCAAGAACGTAGGGTTTCAGCGTGACGTGCAGCGAGCCGAGCACGACGCGCAACGACACCTCCCCTAGAATGCGGTTGCGCCCCCCATCAGCAAGGGTGACATGAGACCAAGTGCTGTCCCGCAACGGCAATCCCAGTTGGCGTACCACAGATTCAGAGACGAAATCATGACTTGCGCCGGAATCGACCAGCGCCTTGAGAGGCAGACTAGCCGAAGTCAGCTGAACCAGCGGAAGATGATCGCCTGAAACGGAAGAAAGGACTGGAAGGGAAAGAGAAGACAGGAAAGGGATGCTGGCGATCGCCGGAGCTGCAGACGGCGCGTCGTACCAGACGTCGACAGAGTACGGCAACGGCGGTAGAAGTACGGGAGAACCGCTGAGGTCAAGCCCGTTGAACAGCTGACTACCAAGACCGAACCGGTGAACCTTGCGAAGTTCAGGGAGAAGGTCAGCTGCTTTACGCTCAAGGTACGAAGGCAACAAAATGCAAGCAGCTGTATCAGGGCGCTGACGCTTGCAAGCACGGTAGTGGGCTAGCTGAAGCTGCAGCGCGCGCAGTGAAGAGGGGACAAACAGAACAGTGTGACCACCCAGTTGGGCCGAAGACAAAGAACGATTGCACGGCGCGAACAGATTACACAGCTCGCGCGCCTCTCCAAAGCCGGCACGCACAGTGCGCGCGTCAAAAGAGATGCAACGTCCCAGCAGTCCTTCCAGCTCAGCCAACACAGCAGGCGTCACAGCGCGCGCGGCACGGAAACGACAGAGTTCCGGCGCGGCGGCAGCAGCAGCAGACCCAGGAGGCAGTCCCTCAGAACCAGCCTGGGCAGCCCGTCAGTTCCCCTTGCCCCGGTTGTTCCCGCGTTTGCCCTTGGCCTTGCCGTCCCCGCTACCCCCCGCAGCAGCAGCAGCAGCAGCAGCAGCGTCATTCTCAGCCTTGCGGCGCAGCCAGGCCGGGTTGGTGCACTCAGAGACACCGTGGTCAGGCTCGCCGCAGGCCAGGCAGCGGTTGTGCTCCTTGCGCCAGAGGTAAATCGACATCCTGCAACCGAACTTGGTCCTCGAACCAGTCGGTGGCGGGGGCGGCGGCGTGGCGGCGGCAGCAGCGAGGGAAGCGCGCCGAGAAGCGGACTTCTTGCGGCGGACCTCCTGGAAGTCCGAAGACGGGCGAGCCGCGGCAGCAGTCGGCGTCCCAGCAGCGGAAGACGGCCCAGCAGCACCGTCGACGCGGCGACGCTTGGCGGCAGCGTCCTCCTCTTCGACCTCCTCGTCAGTGTCGGTGGACATGGGCGCGACGCCAGCAGCAGCGTCAGCCCGGATTGCAGCAGCAGCAGCAGAGTGAACGCGAGCAGCAGCAGCGTTCTCGCGAACAGCAGCGTTGTTCACGTGGGTCTCAGCAGCGACGTGGGCCCCAGCAGCAGCAGTTGCGGTGGCGGCCATGATGCGACCTCGTCAGAGACGAAGTCCAGCAGGGTCTCTGGGTCGAGTGGTGCAGTCTGGACCTCCTGGTCGACAGTGGTCTTAGACGGCCCAGCGACAGTGGGTTGCTCTTCAGCAGCCGCCCGCAGAAGGTCAACGACCATAGCGTCGTCTACGGAACCGAAGACTAGTTCGCTCATTGTCGCGATGTTGTCAAGATGTGAACAGCGGCAAGGGCCAGTGCCCGTCTCGATACCAACTTGTTGTAAGCTTTAGAAATGTCCAACTGCATGGGGGCAGTCAGAACTGCCGATTAGAGAAATGCAGAGTGCTTAAGAGCACGAGGTGAGCGGTTGTAGCGTACGGCGGTCACAGCGACCCGAACCGCAGCCAGTATCTCCAGAGTAACTCCAATCGGGACAGACAGAACAGCTGCCAAGGACCAGTTGTCCTCAACTGTACACAGCAGATACAGTTCCCGTCTGTAACACAGCGTTACAGACCCAGCAGATAACCGATTACGAACCCAGTCAGACGGGACGTATTCAGTTGACAGTTAGTGACAGAGAGGTAACAGACAGATGTATAGGAATTCAGCAGAATATTCCTAAGTCCAGAACACGCCAGATGCGTGATACAACACTTCGCCCCCCCAGACCCCCCCCGTTACCGGTAAGTTACAAGCTCCACAAAATAAAGTCCGTCAGACAACACTGGTTGGCTTTGCGTCCATCACCACAGCAAGCGCCACCCAAGAGCCAGGCCATCTGCCGGTGTCATGGTCCACGCTGTTACCAACCCCACGGCCCGGCACCGGCAAGAACAACCTTTGTTCGCTGGTTGCAAGCTGTCCATTAACCCACGCAGTTTCAAGCTGTCCATTAATGCACGCGTGTGCAGCTGTGCAACCCCTCGAACACCGGCAAAAGAAACGAACGCGCACGCAAAGATACGGTAGCAGGTCGATCGGCCAGCACCATACCGCCCAACTACCAGCCCATCATGTACCGGCCCCGGTCGCTGGCATGGCCTCCCGCCACTTCTTCAGGGCCTCGGCGAATGGGAACGAGCGCAGGTCGAACAGGTCCTGCGTGAACATGCGCACGCACAGCCCCAGGTGCTCGTGCAGCAGGCAGTTGCGGGTGGGGTCCTGCACGTAGGCCATGGCCGCGCACCGCCGCTCATCCTCAACCGAACCAGGCACCATCACGAACACCAGCTGCGCCAAAGCCGCGAACTCGCTGACGCTGCTCTCCATGGCACCCGAGCTGCTGATGATACGCCACAGACGCGCCGTGGGCGTGTCGCCCAGAAGCTTGCGGTGAGCGAGCTTGGCCGCCGGAGTGTTCGGGTCCATCACCGCTGCTGCCAGCTGCCGCTTCCGCTCCGTCTCCTCCCGCACCAGCTCGATGCGCTGCTGCTTGGCGAGATCGCTCATGACCTGGATGAAGCTGGGCGCCTGCACGTCCAGTAGCTTGCCGTCCAGCAGCTGTAATGAATGAGATTCTATCTTAGTCTGCCGAGTGGCAGACCTGTGCGGAAGCGTGGACCTTTATACCTTAAGCGAGTGTAACGTAAACGTGAGTATGGGCCTAGCCAGGTATTGAACCTGGACCGCAGTGTGTAAGCAATGGCACCATGCCCTAGCCCGACGAGCTTTTCTACTTCACGGCCCTCGCCAAGCCGCGTGCCGTATCGTGATACGACAGATCAAGTATCTTCTGTGTTCTCTCTGAGAACTCCTCCAACTAGTGACACACCACACTAGTCTTTGGACTATATTAATATTTATTATTAATATGTCTGATTCTGTTACTTTGAAGGTTCACGTTGTTACGTGACCAACGGGTCGGACCCGCGCGTCGCGCTAAGTCCGGAATCCCCCGTCTTACATTCCCCCCCCTCTGAAGCGAGCGTCCCGAGAGCTCCGTAGTACGGATTTATCTTCTCTTCAGCCGTTTGGACCGTCGAAGCGGTTGGTTCGGCTGTTCTTGTTCGGGAATGTGCCGCTTTTGGGTTTGGGGTTGGAGCTGGGCAGGTGCATTCCTGCAGCTTCTGTACTCGTCCAAGAGGGTCGCATGGCGCGTTCCCTTGCGCTGCGCCTCTGGGAGTTTTGCTTCATATGCCTCCAGCTCGTGTTCCACGGGTGCGGACTCGCGAAGATTCGCTTCAGGCTCCCAGCTGTTATCCGTAGCTGGAAAGCCGTGCCATTTGACAAAGTATTCCCTCCGGTGCTTGCCGCGACCGATAGGAACATCTTTGTGATCCACAATGGCTTCAACCGCCCAATAGTCTTCGCCGCCTAGATTGAAGGCTGGTGGTGGGGGTGTTCTGCCGTCCGACTTGTAGTGTCGCAAAAGCGAAACGTGAAACACTGGGTGTACGCGCATCTCAGGAGGCAAGTCTAGCTTCGCTGCTACCGGGGTAACCATTTTCAGAATGCGAAACGGCCCGATGTAGCGCGGCATGAGTTTGCGCGTTCCAGGGGTTTTGAACGTAATGTTCTTGGTGTGGAGCAACACTTCTTGACCTTCAGAAAACGCGACCACCTTCCGGCGGCGGTCAGCGAACGTCTTCTGTCGTTCCTGCGCAGCTTGCAGGCACGCCTTTGCCTTCGCCAGTCGTTCGCGTAAGTTGGACTCAAAAGAAGCGGCAGCTGGCACTTTGGTAGGCAGTTGGAGATCAGCCGGGGTGCGTGGCTGTCGTCCCCCATTCAGCATGAACGGAGTTGTGCCTATCGATACCTGCTTGGAGCTGTTTATGGCAAACTCAATAAGCGGTAGATGTTTGTCCCAGTCGTCTTGTAACGGGGAAATGTAGTGCCGTAGTGTCTCCTCAAGGAGACGGTTCATCCGTTCCGTCTGGCCATCGGTTTGTGGATGAAACGCCGTGCTCATGTAAAGTTGAGTGCCAAGTAGGCGTGTTACTTCTGTCCAAAACTTGCTCGTGAACCGTGGATCGCGGTCCGAGACAATGTTTTTGGGTAAACCGTGTTGCTTGAAGACAGTTGACACGAACAGGTGCGCCAAGTCTTCTGCTGTGACGGATGTGTGTGTGGCAGCAAAGTGGGTCATCTTGCTGAGCCGGTCCACAAACACTACAATCGCGTCGTGCCCATCTTGCGTGGTTGGCAGCTGTGTAATCAGATCCATTGATACGCTTTCCCACACTCCCTGCGGGATCGGGAGAGGTTGCAGTAGACCCCCCGGCTTCTGATTAAGGGGTTTGTTGCGCTGGCACTTTGGGCACGAAGCAACGTACTGTTGCACGTCTGTGTGGAGGCCAGGCCACCAGAACCGTTTTGCGATCGCGTCTTGTGTGCGGTGTGCACCGGGATGCCCACTGAACGGAGTGTCATGGTACTCCCTCAGGATTTGCGTGCGCAGCTGTGGGACGTTGGGTACGACTATCTGGTTACCATGGTACCAGAACCCGTCCTTTCGTTTTAACTGCAACCGTGCCGCCTTCGGTGTCTTAAACCAGGGATCTCCAGCATATCCCTCATGAATGAGTCTGCCAATGTCGCTACCCGTAAGCGCAGTGGCAAGCACCGATAGCACTGCCTCATGTACCCTGCTTAGTGGGTCTGCCACGTTTGTTCGACCCGGACGGTACTCCCACTTCATGCCACTGAAGCGCTGTAAGTACTCCATCCACCTTGCTTGTCTCCGCGACAGCAAGCCAGCTCCGCGCTGCTCATGCAGATACACCAGGGGGTTGTGATCGGTCAACAGAAGAAGTTCACTTCCCTCTAGGTAACAGCGCCACTCTTGGAGTGCGTGAATTACTCCAAGGCATTCCTGATCCGTGGTCGTGTAGTTGTATTCTGCACTAGTAAATTTCTTACAAGTGTAGGCTACGGGGTGGCCGTTCTGCATAAGTACGGCGCCCGTTCCGTTAACCGACGCGTCGGACCAGACCTCGAAAGGTTTGTCGAGCTGTGGTAGGGCGAGGACAGGTGCGTTGCTCAAGGCGAATTTAATGCCATCAAATGCAGCGTGGCATTTGGGCGACCAGATGAAGGGCACTTTCACACTGGTTAAAGCTGTCAAGGGCGATGCCAGCCCCGAATACCCCTGTATGAAGCGTCTGAAGTAATTGGCAAGGCCTAAAAATTCGCGTAATTTGCGAACATCTTTGGGAACAGGCCAATTCTGTACTGTTGCGATTTTAGAATCGTCGACTTTCAGACCTTCGCGGCTCACAATGTGGCCGTGGAATTTCAACTGTGGCTTGTTGAATTCACATTTGGACAGCTTTGCCTTGAACTGGTGCTCTCTGAGCAGTTGAAGCACGGTACGAAGGTGCTGTACATGCTCTTCCCTGTGGAGACCCCCGGCTACCGCTGGGTGTGAGATTATGGCTAGCTGCTATGAGTGGAGTTGGTGGCCGAGTTGATTGGCCAGGATTCACACGTATGAGTGGTGGCGATCGCTGAACCCTCTGTCTCGGTGGTAGATTGGGTGAATGGATGAGGTCCGCCCTAGAAGGCAGAGCTATCCCAGTTGTCCAATGAGGATCGTCTGGAAGGTTCTGTGGTGCGGATGGTGCCCAGAGGAGAATGGGGCCATACCGTACAACTGTAACAATCTCTCTCTCTCTCTCTTCCGGTGTTTTGCTGAACACCAGGATGTCGTCTAAGTATACCAGCACGAATTTGCCGATATGCTTAGCAAATATGCCATTCATCACTGACTGAAATGTTGCAGGCGCGTTGGTCAGTCCAAAGCAAAGCACCCTGAATTGGTACTGACCCATTCCCGGAGCGATAAAGCCAGTCTTCTCGACGTCTTTATCAGTAATTCGGATCTGATAATAGCCTTGCTGGAGGTCAAGCGAGGAAAACACTCGCGCACCTTGTAGCGTATCGAAAATTTCAGTGATGTTAGGCATGGGATACCGCCGTTTCACCGTGAGCTTATTTAACGCCCGGAAGTCAAGGCACAAACGGAGCTCGCCGTTTGGTTTCTGGACGAAAAGGATTGGCGCTCCAAAGGGAGAATTGGAGGGCTCAATGAAACCTTTCGCCAGAAGATCTGTGACCTGTTTTCGTACCTCTTGCATTTCATTTGGTGAAAGCCTGTACATACGCTTGGCTGGCGGTTCCGCGTTCGGCACGAGAGGAATTGTGTGACCAATACCGCGGTCTGGCGGCAGTCCTTGGAGCTCTTCAAAAACGTCCTTGTATTCATCAATTAGCGCCTGTATATCCTGGTCCGGTGCCAGGTCGTCGGGAGCACTGCCCGGTGTGCTCTGGACTGCTGCGGCGAGCGTAGCATCGCCGTTGGACGTCGGCTCCTTGCGCACTATCATGAGATAACTGCGCGCTCCTTGTGCAATACTCTTGGCTGCTTGTTTTGCCGAGAGTATGTTGGTAGCTGATGACAGTGGTATCCTCGTATCCAGGTTACCTTTGCGATGTCTTCTCACTCCAAGGAGACGGGCGAGCTCGCGGCCGCGCCGCGCGCCGCCGCCGATGAGTCGGCTGAGGTCGCCGACCTCAACCCCGCTCCGGTGAGGCCCATCAAAAAGAAGAAGGGCAAAAAGCAGATCAAAAAGCAAACCATTGGTTCGCTTTACGCTAAGACCCGAGCGAGGGTCAAGTCCAGTCGCGTGATCGCCGACGATCACAAGCATAGTCCCGCTAGGCGGGCCAAAGCCGTTCCTAAGAAACATATTCGCTTCTCTGATGATGGCAATATTCTTTCGGACGACCCACAGGAGGCCTCCGAGTTGGCCAACGCTGTTAAGGAGCTCGGCCTGGCCGATAACCAGGCCGCTGAGGGTCAGGAGACCCACACCGTCGCGGAGCTCATGGCGATGGTGAAGAAGCTCCTCGTGCAGCAGGACAACAATGCCAGGGAGATCAAGAAGCTGAAGGAGAAGCGGCGCAAGGACGCCGAAGCCCGCCAGCACTGCAAGCGCAAGGCGGACAAGTCGGCTCCAACTACCTCGGCATCAGCCTCGTCCATCGTGTCGGACTCCGCTGAGACCGCCAGCAGCTCGTCCTCGTCGCAGGACGGCAAGGCCAAGCGCTCCCAGAAGGAGCGGCGCAAGGCTTCGAAGCTGGCCAAGCGGGCGCAGCGGCAGGCGGAGCGCGAGTTCGACGCGCTGCTGAAGGACCAGCAGGCATGGAACGCGGGGCCGGGCCAGGAGGAGGCTCGTCGCCGGGCGGCGAGCCCAGCTCGCCGCCAGGGTGGGGGCGACCACGGGGAGCAGCTTCCCGACGGACAGCAGCCGGCCGGCAACAACATGCAGCAGCCGCCCCAGAACGCAGCGCCCAGTAACGGCGCCGCGGCTCAGGCGGGCGGTGCGCAGCAGCAGGCGGCTGCGGGCTCCCCCGGGGAGGGCTCCGCGCCCGAGCAGCCGCGGTACCCCACCACCCGCGGCCTGTACGCCGCCCAGATCAGGGAGATCCGTCCCCTCGCCGTCCGCGACATTTGGCGGATGGCCGACCTGCTGTACGACACGACGTTCAGCGACGCGTTCAGGTTGATCTGGGAATCGGTGGTGGAGGGACTCTGGCAGTCCGGCATCCACGGCAAGCCGGACGACGAGTTCGTTACCTGGGCACGCAAGGAGACGTTCCGGGCCCTGGACAACCGGAAGCAGGCGCACCAGAGCGCCCAGAGCGGCCCAGGGCCCAGCAACGGCACTCCGTGGCCGGCCGTCTCTTACCTGCAGGCGGCCGCGGCGGCGAACCCGGACATGCCGCCGGCGGTGTTCTTCGAGCCCAGGTTGCAGCAGCAGCCACTGGAGCAGCAGCCGGCCGCGGGCCACGCCGCAGCTCCGGCGGCGCAGCTGCCGTTGCCGCCCAACTACGCCCAGGTGGCGGGGCGCGCCCAGGCTTCCGGCAACATGAACGGCACCCACAGTGAGGTGGGCTCGGGTCGAAAATTGCCTGTCCCTGTTAAGTTCCACGGGAAAACCGACACGCACATTTCGTGCACACAGACATGGTTTGATTCCCTTGTTCAATACATGGAAACTAGCGGGCTGGCACCGACTCAGCACTTGCCGACCCTGGCCTCGGCCTCCCCGGCCACCACCGCGCCTGCCCCCGTTGCCGAACTGGCCGCCGCCGCGGCCTCCCTTCCGCTCGTTGTGGTTAAACCGCGGCGGCTTGCCCGCGATTTGAAGAACGCGGTCGCACTCGCCGCTCGCCTTATGGGCCTTGATGTCATCTCTCAAGAGCCCACAGTCGCGGCAGTTAATTGGCGGCCGCTTTTGCTGGCGGTCCTGTTTTTTGGACAGTTTGTTACGGGGGGTGGAAACAAAATTTAAGTTCGCGGATTTCAAGTTAGCAACTCGCATCCGGATTTCCTGTCCCAGGGCGAACTCAATTAAGTCATCCAGGCGTTTCCAGTCGCGACCGGCTGCGTCGGTAGCGCACCATTTGCGCATCGACGGAGGAAGGCCGTGCACGTACCAAGTGACCATTTCTACTTGCGTCATACTACGCGCATCTCGAATAATATCGCGGAAACGCTGCGTGTACTCTTGCACGCGTTCGCTAGATTTCATGTTATGCTCCCCGGCAAACAAACGGTCGTGCACTTCTTGCTCGGTATGATGGCGCACATCCCCATATTGCAAAAGGAATGCAGCTCGCAATGCAGGCAAAGTGAGGACCTCATTTTTGTCGGTGTACGACTTTAGTAATGCCTGGCCCCACTCCTGCGCTTTTCCCGTCAACCAGAAAACGAAGTGCTGAGTCGGTGCCAGCCCGCTAGTTTCCATGTATTGAACAAGGGAATCAAACCATGTCTGTGTGCACGAAATGTGCGTATCGGTTTTCCCGTGGAACTTAACAGGGACAGGCAATTTTTGACCCGAGCCCACCTCACTGTGGGTGCCGTTCATGTTGCCGGAAGCCTGGGCGTGCCCCGCCACCTGGGCGTAGTTGGGCGGCAACGGCAGCTGCGCCGCCGGAGCTGCGGCGTGGCCCGCGGCCGGCTGCTGCTCCAGTGGCTGCTGCTGCAACCTGGGCTCGAAGAACACCGCCGGCGGCATGTCCGGGTTCGCCGCCGTGGCCGCCTGCAGGTAAGAGACGGCCGGCCGCGGAGCGCCGTTGCTGGGCCCTGGGCCGCTCTGGGCGCTCTGGTGCGCCTGCTTCCGGTTGTCCAGGGCCCGGAACGTCTCCTTGCGTGCCCAGGTAACGAACTCGTCGTCCGGCTTGCCGTGGATGCCGGACTGCCGGAGTCCCTCCACCACCGATTCCCAGATCAACCTGAACGCGTCGCTGAACGTCGTGTCGTACAGCAGGTCGGCCATCCGCCAAATGTCGCAGACGGCGAGGGGACGGATCTCCCTGATCTGGGCGGCGTACAGGCCGCGGGTGGTGGGGTACCGCGGCTGCTCGGGCGCGGAGCCCTCCCCGGGGGAGCCCGCAGCCGCCTGCTGCTGCACACCGCCCGCCTGAGCCGCGGCGCCGTTACTGGGCGCTGCGTTCTGGGGCGGCTGCTGCACGTTGTTGCCGGCCGGCTGCTGTCCGTCGGGAAGCTGCTCCCCGTGGTCGCCCCCGCCCTGGCGGCGAGCTGGGTTCGCCGCCCGGCGACGAGCCTCCTCCTGGCCCGGCCCCGCGTTCCATGCCTGCTGGTCCTTCAGCAGCGCGTCGAACTCACGCTCCGCCTGCCGCTGCGCCCGCTTGGCCAGCTTCGAAGCCTTGCGCCGCTCCTTCTGGGAGCGCTTGGCCTTGCCGTCCTGCGACGAGGACGAGCTGCTGGCGGTCTCAGCGGAGTCCGACACGATGGACGAGGCTGATGCCGAGGTAGTTGGAGCCGACTTGTCCACCTTGCGCTTGCAGCGCTGGCGGGCTTCGGCGTCCTTGCGCCGCTTCTCCTTCAGCTTCTTGATCTCCCTGGCATTGTTGTCCTGCTGCACGAGGAGCTTCTTCACCATCGCCATGAGCTCAGCGACGGTGTGGGTCTCCTGACCCTCAGCGGCCTGGTTATCGGCCAGGCCGAGCTCCTTCACAGCGTTGGCCAACTCGGAGGCCTCCTGTGGGTCGTCCGAAAGAATATTGCCATCATCAGAGAAGCGAATATGTTTCTTAGGAACGGCTTTGGCCCGCCTAGCGGGACTATGCTTGTGATCGTCGGCGATCACGCGACTGGACTTGACCCTCGCTCGGGTCTTAGCGTAAAGCGAACCAATGGTTTGCTTTTTGATCTGCTTTTTGCCCTTCTTCTTTTTGATGGGCCTCACCGGAGCGGGGTTGAGGTCGGCGACCTCAGCCGACTCATCGGCGGCGGCGCGCGGCGCGGCCGCGAGCTCGCCCGTCTCCTTGGAGTGAGAAGACATCGCAAAGGTAACCTGGATACGAGGATACCACTGTAATGAATGAGATTCTATCTTAGTCTGCCGAGTGGCAGACCTGTGCGGAAGCGTGGACCTTTATACCTTAAGCGAGTGTAACGTAAACGTGAGTATGGGCCTAGCCAGGTATTGAACCTGGACCGCAGTGTGTAAGCAATGGCACCATGCCCTAGCCCGACGAGCTTTTCTACTTCACGGCCCTCGCCAAGCCACGTGCCGTATCGTGATACGACAGATCAAGTATCTTCTGTGTTCTCTCTGAGAACTCCTCCAACTAGTGACACACCACACTAGTCTTTGGACTATATTAATATTTATTATTAATATGTCTGATTCTGTTACTTTGAAGGTTCACGTTGTTACGTGACCAACGGGTCGAACCCGCGCGTCGCGCTTAGTCCGGAATCCCCCGTCTTACAGCAGCGGCGGCACTTGCTTGCCGCTAGTCGCCTGCCGCTCGCGGCAGTAGGCCGCCTTGATCACCTCCAGCTTCACCCTGAGGTCGGCTGCGGTTGGCTCGCACTCCCAGTACTCGCAGTAGACGAGTGACATGGCCTCCAGCAGCTCGTTGGGAGGAAACCGCGACTCCAGCTCACTCACCAGCTCCGTCACCGCTGCTGTTACCTCCTGCTGCACGGACGTGACGACCTCGGCCAGGCGCGGCGGCGTCAGGGGCAGCAGCTCCCTGTGGGGACGCCGCCTGCTGCGTGGTGGGTCGACCGTGAAGGGGTAGAAGCGACGGCCGCCGCACATCAGCCCGAGCTGCTGCCCCTCCTCCTCCTTCTCGTCTGCGCAGTCCGGGTCAATCACCCAGACCTTGCCGACGGCCAGCAGCTCCCGGAATTCCCCGAACTCCATCTTTGTGTAGCGGGTCTCCGGGTTCGTGTACATCTCACACAGCTGGGCCTTGAGGTTCTGCAGGGCCCTGGCCAGCTCGCCGACGTATAGGACGCTGCTCTGGCACAGCTTGATGAACACATCCAGGGACACCAGGGCCGGCATCAGTGCGTGCATCGCGACGTAGAGGCGCGTGTCGCACAGCCTGTTGTACAGCCGCTCCTCCTCCTTGTCGTCAAACAGCCGCAGCAGCGCCTCGTACTCGGCCAGCAACCTCTGCGCTGGCTTCCGCGCGCAGATCCACCTGCAGCAACCGACAGTATTGGATTGATTGGGATGAATGATAGCATTGTCATCAGCTTTGGCATGTCAGCAAAAACGCAAGGACAGCGGAGCTGTGGTTGCAGTAGGCACTGGTAACGGCAACAAACAGTACCGGTGACGGCAACACACTCGCTAGCTGCAAGCTGCAGCCACGGCACAGATTGCAAATTAGAAAGAAGTCGAATAGCCATAGCGCGCACACCTCGGGTCCACAAGGCGGTTGCCGCCGGCTCCCGCCTCCTCAGCTAGCCGCGTCCTCAAACTCGCTCAAACGCTTTGCGCTGTGCGAGAAGTAGACGTCGACCTCCCTGATCGCGCTGAGGACCGCCTTGACGACCGGCGCCTTCTCCAGTGCAGCGGCCGCGAGGCTCGTGCGGTGCGCCATGCAGTGGATACCGACGGAGAAAGGCACGACACCGTTGACCTGCGTGGCCACCACGCCCCTCTGGTTGCCGGTCATCAAGCTCGTCCCGTCGGTGCTGCAAGCCACCAGCTTGCCCGGCAGCTCCTCCTCGCCGAGCCCCGCCTTCACGCTCAGCGTGTTCAGCACCAGCTGCGTGATGTTGTCGGCGTTCGGCGTGCCCCACAGGTGCGCCACCTGTGGGCATGCGGGGTTACGGTAGTTGGGGGCGAACGCAAACATGGGCCCTGAATATTGTAGCACAGCAACTCAATCTTGGCAGCTGAACTGAACTCACAGAATAGGACCGACTATAACTTGATCGCATCCCAGAGGCGGAGGCCCTGTCCAATCCCAGCCAAGTTACCCATAACTCACGTCGAGGAACAGCGGCACCCGGTTCCACTCAGCGTCCACGATGTACACGTGCAGGGACAAGCGAGAGACCTTGTCGATGCCCACGCACTCGTCCATGCTGATCGCCACGAAGCACGCTCCCTGCACCAGCTCCCGGATCTTGTCCAACAGCACGCCATCCAGCGCCTCCGCGAGCTGCCATCCCGTGGTGCCGCTCCAGTGTGAGCGGTCGAAGTGTGGGACCCGCAGCACCTCGAACGCCTCCTCAGCTGCTGTGTAATCCAGGACAGGGCGGCCCCGCGAGAGCAGGTGGAACAGGTAGGTGAGCTGCTGCAAGCGGGCTGCTTCTTCCGCCTGCTGCTTCCACTGCTGCTGCTCCGCTGCTTCCGCCGCTGCTTCCGCTGCTGCTGCTGCTTCCGCTGCTGCTGCTGCTGTTTCCGCTGCTTCCGCCGCTTCCACTGCTTCCGCTGCTGCGCCGCTGCTCGTCTGGCGCCGCTGGCGCCTCTGGCGCCGCTGGCGCCGCTGCTCCTTCCGGAGCCAGTCCACCACCTCCTCCAATTCCGGTCTACCGCCGCCGACGTTCTCCAAATCCGCCCGGAAGCCATGGTCAAGCAGCCACGCCAGGCCAATGGGGCGAGGGCCACAGTCGTGGAACGGATACTGGGAGAGAGCATGGCGGAACACATAATTGCCATCACCCACGGGGCAGCCCAGCCGCCGCAGGAAGTTCAGGGTGGACAGGTCCCCATGGCAGGCCGCCACGGCGTAAGCGATCCCATCGGTCTGCACGGCGTGAGAGGGAGTGAATGTGATTGCTGCTTGCATCGGGGGTACCGTAGGGTGATAAAGTACAATATTGCATTGCATTTGTCTGCAGGCAACCCGAGTGTGTGCTCGACAGACACACGCAGGATGGGACGCTTCCCAGCCCCGCCGAAAACTCACCCGCATGGGGCAACCGTGTTCCGCCAGCCACTCCAGCGCCTCCTCATTGCCCGAATCAGCGGCGCTTGTGAACGTCTCCTCGCACAAGGGCCAGCCGAGTCCATGGAGCATAATGAGCAACTCGAGGGTGAGGTTGTGGCACCAGGTAACCTCAGCCATGCGCTGACCGAGAGCTTCTGGGCCCAGCGCCTGCGCCAGCCAGTCGACTGCCGCCACATGTCCTTTTCTAACGGCATAAATAAATGCACGAAACAAGCCGCCGTCGTCCGGCGACAGGAGCCCCTGGGCGGCCAGCAGGTCCAGGATGTGAACATGGCCAGCGTCGGCGGCGTTCTCGAGCACCGCCTGAATAGTGCGGCTGGGCAAGGCCTCCTGCTGCAGCAAGGTCGCCAGCGCAGCCGCGTTGCCACTGTGCGCTGCCCATGGGGCCAAGTCGGCGTTCGACACACGGTAACCCCGCTGCCGAAGCCACTCCAGACGCGCCGCCCAGTCTGCGCAGCGAAGTATGTCCCCAACGTTCCTATTGCCCAGCCACTTGGTGAAGCCGCGAGCCTCCAGATACTCCACTTTGGCCTGCCAATCGGATGTGAGGCTGCTGGCCGCAGCTCCCAAAATGATTTCCTTTTGGTCCCAAGAAAGGGTCACCCGCCTGGGCTCCTCCTCCTCCTCCTCGTCCTCCTCCTCCTCCTCCTCCTCCCCCTCCTCTTCCTCCACCTGCCCCCCTCTGATCCACGTGGAATACAGCCGCTGCATCGTTTCCATGTTGCAGCCCTCGGCTGCCCCGCTGATGAGAAGCCTCACGTCGTCGTCTTTGGGCTGTGGGGGTCGGATGGTCATCAGCCAGTCCACCAGCTCCGCGTGGCCGCCGGCAGCCGCATACTGCGGCGCCAGCGGCGCCAGCGGCGCCAGCCGCATACTGCGGCGCCAGCGGCTCCAGGGGCAGCCGCTGGCCAGCAGCCACTCGCACGTCGCCCGGTGCCCGCCCGCCGCAGCCTTGTGAAGTGCTTTATCGCGAAAGGGACAGCCTCGCTCCCGAAGGGCCTGGCAGATGGCCAGATGGCCCGCGCCTGCGGCGGCCTCAAGGACGAACGGGAGGAGAGGACAGTACTCCTCGAAAGCAAGCAAAGCCTCCAAGTTTACGAGGCTGCCGCTCCGAGCCGTGAGCTTCAGCAGCTGCCGCCGCTGGCGCCAGGTCAAGCGCCTCAGCGCGCGGGCGTCGCCCCAGCGCCGCACAAAGGCGTGGTGCGGCACCAGCTGGGACATCCGGACGGTGATGTACTCGGCTGTCTGGAAGTGCGCAGCAGTGGCCTTGGAGACGAGGCGCAGGACGCAAGCCACCTCGTTGTGCGACAGCGACGACGCATAGCGCTGAACCAGATCCAGCTGCCATAATGGGGACGGATCTTCATTTGTCATTTTGCTGACTCCATCCAACAGATCCAACTACTCAGGTTGCGCGGTGTCCGATATGTCGCGAAGAAGTAATACAGAGTTAAGCCATAGAAACACCCCTATAGATGTGCACTGGCGCCGCGGGTTGTAGAAACATATTGACGGCATAGCCCCTTTTAACAACAATGGGCTGGTGTCGGCTTCCTTGAAGCCGGGCCCGGGGCCCCGGCGGGCCCCGTTCAATCCGTACGGGTTAAGTCGAGTGCTAGGGAGGCGAGGGCGTCAAGTGTGAGAGTGTCGACATTTCTGATGATAGACAGCCAGAGCTTTATTTCCGAAATGCCTGCGGCTTCAGCAATCCGCACCATGTATAGCATCGCGTTCCATCTCGGCACTGTGCAACTCTTCCGGCCAGCGCATTGGCTTAAGTTACTTGACAGTAGAGTGTATAATTGACATATGGAGTGTATAATTGACATATCAGGCTGACTTGCAAATAGAAGGACAGCGGAACTGTTTGCGAGGGTCGCGACGACGTGCACTTGCCGACGAGAGTGCAAGGCTTTGCTACCATAGAAGCCTTAGAGAGGCTTGACAACCTTAATACATAACATAAGGACAGAGAATGTAGAAGTCCCCTAGGTTGCCGACTGGACTTGTTGGGCGGCCCGCAGAAGACCGCATCGTGCGCACGTGCATTTGGCGTCCAAGAATCAGTTTGCCCCTGATAGTTTGTCCCTTGCAACCTTTGTTGTTCTATGTAATAGTACTATGCGTCAAGGTGGTCGGACCTAAGGGGCCGATTACACATACGGGTAGGTTGCCCTATTATGATATGAGCCGTCCGAGCGTTGCAACCGTCTCTAATATAGGTAGACGTACTCGACAAATGCCCAAAATATTAGGAAGGTTCTTACATATGTACTGGACATATCCCAAACCGTTCAGCTGCAAATGGGCATGGTAGCACGCTGTCAGGTAAGGAACGCGGCGAGGGGTATGTTCGCCCTTGCGCTCGGCAGTTGTCCCTATTATGGACGCGAGTGCAGAACAGTACGGAAACACCGCCAAAACGTCGTGCGCACCCTGCCAAGGTCCTATAACTACCCCATTGTAACCCACACTCAGCATGCAACGCATACTTGAACATTATAGCGTTGGTTATCCTGCCTGCGCAAGCCATCGTTCCGCATCACCCCATGGGTCTCACCGTGCACTCGTCAACGCCGGGTCGGGTGTCAGGAATTTTATTTGCTTGTCCAGAAGTGCTTCTAGTCTTAACCACCTTACTTATGCTATCGAATACTATCAAAGTGACTCTGTAAAATTGCGAACTGCTCTCTACGGCCCCGTAGTCGCTCCCGCCCTTTGCATTTGCAACGGCACAAAACTTCCGAGCAGACTGAAATGTCACAAACTGAGATTGGACGGCATACATGTGTCGTTAAAAACTTCTTGCATGTAGACTGTACAATTGTACGTTTGTCTGATTTTTCCTGAGATTTATGCTTGCATGGTCGCGGCAGGAAAAAATGTTCGTCCATAATAGGTACGTGTCCATAATAGGGCAACCTACCCGTATGCAGGAAACTAGTTTCGTACCTTTTGGGCAGGATCAGGCGGAAACGTAATTTTCGTTTACATTGGCATTATGAACTTTGTGGCGGAAACGTTGATTTTGCTAGAGGATGTTTGAGTTTGAGCGCGAATCGGACATTTTTTGCAAGTTTTCATACCCCTGGTTGTGAAATCTTGCATTAATCCATTTAAGCACAATACCCCCAACTTTATACCGATTCCCGACTTATTAGTCTTATTGCAAGACACAGTTTCGTGCATATGTAATCGGGTTTTAGGGTTTTAGGGTTTTTAGGGCCAACGGGCCAAGGCCGATGGGCCGATGGGCCGATGGGCCGATGGGCCGATCTATGGGCCGATGGGCCGATGGGCCGATCTATGGGCCGACGGGCCCACGGGCCGACGGGCCCACGGGCCCACGGGCCCACCGGCCGATGGGCCGATGGGCCGATGGGCCGATGGGCCGATGGGCCAATGGGCCGATGGGCCGATGGGCCGATGGGCCGATGGGCCGATGGGCCGATGGGCCGATGGGCCGATGGGCCGATGGGCCGATGGGCCGATGGGCCGATGGGCCGATGGGCCGATGGGCCGATGGGCCGATGGGCCGATGGGCCGATGGGCCGATGGGCCGATGGGCCGATGGGCCGATGGGCCGATGGGCCGATGGGCCGATGGGCCGATGGGCCGATGGGCCGATGGGCCGATGGGCCGATGGGCCGATGGGCCGATGGGCCGATGGGCCGATGGGCCGATGGGCCGATGGGCCGATGGGCCGATGGGCCGATGGGCCGATGGGCCGATGGGCCGATGGGCCGATGGGCCGATGGGCCGATGGGCCGATGGGCCGATGGGCCGATGGGCCGATGGGCCGATGGGCCGATGGGCCGATGGGCCGATGGGCCGATGGGCCGATGGGCCGATGGGCCGATGGGCCGATGGGCCGATGGGCCGATGGGCCGATGGGCCGATGGGCCGATGGGCCGATGGGCCGATGGGCCGATGGGCCGATGGGCCGATGGGCCGATGGGCCGATGGGCTGCTGGGCCGCTGGGCAGCTGGGCCGCTGGGCCGATGGGCCGCTGGGCCGATGGGCCGATGGGCCGATGGGCCGATGGGCCGATGGGCCGATGGGCCGATGGGCCGATGGGCCGATGGGCCGATGGGCCGATGGGCCGATGGGCCGATGGGCCGATGGGCCGATCTATGGGCCGATGGGCCGATGGGCCGATCTATGGGCCGACGGGCCCACGGGCCGACGGGCCCACGGGCCCACGGGCCCACCGGCCGATGGGCCGATGAGCCGATGGGCCGATGGGCCGATCTATGGGCCGACGGGCCCACGGGCCGACGGGCCCACGGGCCCACGGGCCCACCGGCCGATGGGCCGATGGGCCGATGGGCCGATGGGCCGATGGGCCAATGGGCCGATGGGCCGATGGGCCGATGGGCCGATGGGCCGATGGGCCGATGGGCCGATGGGCCGATGGGCCGATGGGCCGATGGGCCGATGGGCCGATGGGCCGATGGGCCGATGGGCCGATGGGCCGATGGGCCGATGGGCCGATGGGCCGATGGGCCGATGGGCCGATGGGCCGATGGGCCGATGGGCCGATGGGCCGATGGGCCGATGGGCCGATGGGCCGATGGGCCGATGGGCCGATGGGCCGATGGGCCGATGGGCCGATGGGCCGATGGGCCGATGGGCCGATGGGCCGATGGGCCGATGGGCCGATGGGCCGATGGGCCGATGGGCCGATGGGCCGATGGGCCGATGGGCCGATGGGCCGATGGGCCGATGGGCCGATGGGCCGATGGGCCGATGGGCCGATGGGCCGATGGGCCGATGGGCCGATGGGCCGATGGGCCGATGGGCCGATGGGCGGATGGGCCGATGGGCCGATGGGCCGATGGGCTGCTGGGCCGCTGGGCAGCTGGGCCGCTGGGCCGATGGGCCGCTGGGCCGATGGGCCGCTGGGCCGATGGGCCGATGGGCCGATGGGCCGATGGGCCGATGGGCCGATGGGCCGATGGGCCGATGGGCCGATGGGCCGATCTATGGGCCGATGGGCCGATGGGCCGATCTATGGGCCGACGGGCCCACGGGCCGACGGGCCCACGGGCCCACGGGCCCACCGGCCGATGGGCCGATGAGCCGATGGGCCGATGGGCCGATGGGCCGATGGGCCGATGGGCCGATGGGCCGATGGGCCGATGGGCCGATGGGCCGATGGGCCGATGGGCCGATCTATGGGCCGATGGGCCGATGGGCCGATCTATGGGCCGACGGGCCTACGGGCCGACGGGCCCACGGGCCCACGGGCCCACCGGCCGATGGGCCGATGGGCCGATGGGCCGATGGGCCGATGGGCCGATGGGCCGATGGGCCGATGGGCCGATGGGCCGATGGGCCGATGGGCCGATGGGCCGATGGGCCGATGGGCCGATGGGCCGATGGGCCGATGGGCCGATGGGCCGATGGGCCGATGGGCCGATGGGCCGATGGGCCGATGGGCCGATGGGCCGATGGGCCGATGGGCCGATGGGCCGATGGGCCGATGGGCCGCTGGGCCGATGGGCCGCTGGGCCGCTGGGCCGCTGGGCCGCTGGGCCGATGGGCCGCTGGGCCGATGGGCCGATGGGCCGATGGGCCGATGGGCCGATGGGCCGATGGGCCGATGGGCCGATGGGCCGATGGGCCGATGGGCCGATGGGCCGATGGGCCGATGGGCCGATGGGCCGATGGGCCGATGGGCCGATGGGCCGATGGGCCGATGGGCCGATGGGCCGATGGGCCGATGGGCCGATGGGCCGATGGGCCGATGGGCCGATGGGCCGATGGGCCGATGGGCCGATGGGCCGATGGGCCGATGGGCCGATGGGCCGATGGGCCGATGGGCCGATGGGCCGATGGGCCGATGGGCCGATGGGCCGATGGGCCGATGGGCCGATGGGCCGATGGGCCGATGGGCCGATGGGCCGATGGGCCGATGGGCCGATGGGCCGATGGGCCGATGGGCCGATGGGCCGATGGGCCGATGGGCCGATGGACCGATGGGCGGCCGATGGGCCGATGGGCGGCCGCTGGGCCGATGGGCCGCTGGGCCGCTGGGCCGCTGGGCGGCCGATGGGCCGCTGGGCCGATGGTCCGCTGGTCCGCTGGTCCGCTGGGCCGCTGGGCCGCTGGGCCGATGGGCCGATGGGCCGATGGGCCGATGGGCCCACAGGCCGATGGGCCGATGGGCCGATGGGCCGATGGGCCGATGGGCTGATGGGCCGATGGGCCGATGGGCCGATGGGCGGCCGATGGACCGATGGGTGGCCGATGGGCCGATGGGCGGCCGATGGGCCGATGGGCCGCTGGGCCGCTGGGCCGCTGGGCGGCCGCTGGGCCGCTGGGCCGCTGGGCCGCTGGGCCGATGGGCCGCTGGGCCGCTGGGCCGCTGGGCCGCTGGGCCGTTGGGCCGCTGGGCCGCTGGGCCGATGGGCCGCTGGGCCGCTGGGCCGCTGGGCCGCTCGGCCGCTGGGCCGCTGGGCCGCTGGGCTGCTGGGCCGCTGGGCCGCTGGGCCGCTGGGCCGATGGGCCGATGGGCCGATGGGCCGATGGGCCGATGGGCCGATGGGCCGCTGGGCCGATGGGCCGATGGGCCGATGGGCTGCTGGGCCGATGGGCCGCTGGGCCGCTGGGCCGGTGGGCCGCTGGGCCGATGGGCCGACGGGCCGATGGGCCCATGGGCCGATGGGCCGATGGGCCGATGGGCCGATGGGCCGATGGGCCGATGGGCCGATGGGCCGATGGGCCGATGGGCCGATGGGCCGATGGGCCGATGGGCCGATGGGCCGATGGGCCGATGGGCCGATGGGCCGATGGGCCGATGGGCCGATGGGCCGATGGGCCGATGGGCCGATGGGCCGATGGGCCGATGGGCCGATGGGCCGATGGGCCGATGGGCCGATGGGCCGATGGGCCGATGGGCCGATGGGCCGATGGGCCGATGGGCCGATAGACCGATGGGCGGCCGATGGGCCGCTGGGCGGCCGCTGGGTCGCTGGGCCGCTGGGCCGCTGGGCCGCTGGGCCGCTGGGCCGCTGGGCCGCTGGGCCGCTGGGCCGTTGGGCCGCTGGGCCGCTGGGCCGATGGGCCGCTGGGCCGCTGGGCCGCTGGGCCGCTGGGCCGCTCGGCCGCTGGGCCGCTGGGCCGCTGGGCTGCTGGGCCGCTGGGCCGATGGGCCGATGGGCCGATGGGCCGATGGGCCGATGGGCCGATGGGCCGATGGGCCGATGGGCCGATGGGCCGATGGGCCGATGGGCCGATGGGCTGCTGGGCCGATGGGCCGCTGGGCCGCTGGGCCGCTGGGCCGATGGGCCGATGGGCCGACGGGCCGATGGGCCGATGCGCCGATGGGCCGATGGGCCGATGGGCCGATGGGCCGATGGGCCGATGGGCCGATGGGCCGATGGGCCGATGGGCCGATGGGCCGATGGGCCGATGGGCCGATGGGCCGATGGGCCGATGGGCCGATGGGCCGATGGGCCGATGGGCCGATGGGCCGATGGGCCGATGGGCCGATGGGCCGATGGGCCGATGGGCCGATGGGCCGATGGGCCGATGGGCCGATGGGCCGATGGGCCGACGGGCCGACGGGCCGATGGGCCGATGGGCCGATGGGCCGATGGGCCGATGGGCCGATGGGCCGATGGACCGATGGGCGGCCGATGGGCCGATGGGCGGCCGCTGGGCCGATGGGCCGCTGGGCCGCTGGGCCGCTGGGCGGCCGATGGGCCGCTGGGCCGATGGTCCGCTGGTCCGCTGGTCCGCTGGGCCGCTGGGCCGCTGGGCCGCTGGGCCGATGGGCCGATGGGCCGATGGGCCCACAGGCCGATGGGCCGATGGGCCGATGGGCCGATGGGCCGATGGGCTGATGGGCCGATGGGCCGATGGGCCGATGGGCGGCCGATGGACCGATGGGTGGCCGATGGGCCGATGGGCGGCCGATGGGCCGATGGGCCGCTGGGCCGCTGGGCCGCTGGGCGGCCGCTGGGCCGCTGGGCCGCTGGGCCGCTGGGCCGATGGGCCGCTGGGCCGCTGGGCCGCTGGGCCGCTGGGCCGTTGGGCCGCTGGGCCGCTGGGCCGATGGGCCGCTGGGCCGCTGGGCCGCTGGGCCGCTCGGCCGCTGGGCCGCTGGGCCGCTGGGCTGCTGGGCCGCTGGGCCGCTGGGCCGCTGGGCCGATGGGCCGATGGGCCGATGGGCCGATGGGCCGATGGGCCGATGGGCCGATGGGCCGCTGGGCCGATGGGCCGATGGGCCGATGGGCTGCTGGGCCGATGGGCCGCTGGGCCGCTGGGCCGGTGGGCCGCTGGGCCGATGGGCCGACGGGCCGATGGGCCCATGGGCCGATGGGCCGATGGGCCGATGGGCCGATGGGCCGATGGGCCGATGGGCCGATGGGCCGATGGGCCGATGGGCCGATGGGCCGATGGGCCGATGGGCCGATGGGCCGATGGGCCGATGGGCCGATGGGCCGATGGGCCGATGGGCCGATGGGCCGATGGGCCGATGGGCCGATGGGCCGATGGGCCGATGGGCCGATGGGCCGATGGGCCGATGGGCCGATGGGCCGATGGGCCGATGGGCCGATGGGCCGATGGGCCGATGGGCCGATGGGCCGATAGACCGATGGGCGGCCGATGGGCCGCTGGGCGGCCGCTGGGCCGCTGGGCCGCTGGGCCGCTGGGCCGCTGGGCCGCTGGGCCGCTGGGCCGCTGGGCCGCTGGGCCGTTGGGCCGCTGGGCCGCTGGGCCGATGGGCCGCTGGGCCGCTGGGCCGCTGGGCCGCTGGGCCGCTCGGCCGCTGGGCCGCTGGGCCGCTGGGCTGCTGGGCCGCTGGGCCGCTGGGCCGATGGGCCGATGGGCCGATGGGCCGATGGGCCGATGGGCCGATGGGCCGATGGGCCGATGGGCCGATGGGCCGATGGGCCGATGGGCTGCTGGGCCGATGGGCCGCTGGGCCGCTGGGCCGCTGGGCCGATGGGCCGATGGGCCGACGGGCCGATGGGCCGATGCGCCGATGGGCCGATGGGCCGATGGGCCGATGGGCCGATGGGCCGATGGGCCGATGGGCCGATGGGCCGATGGGCCGATGGGCCGATGGGCCGATGGGCCGATGGGCCGATGGGCCGATGGGCCGATGGGCCGATGGGCCGATGGGCCGATGGGCCGATGGGCCGATGGGCCGATGGGCCGATGGGCCGATGGGCCGATGGGCCGATGGGCCGATGGGCCGATGGGCCGATGGGCCGACGGGCCGACGGGCCGACGGGCCGACGGGCCGACGGGCCGACGGGCCGACGGGCCGACGGGCCGACGGGCCGACGGGCCGCTGGGCCGCTGGGGCGCTGGGCTGATGGGCCGCTGGGCCGCTGGGCCGCTGGGCCGATGGGCCGATGGGCCGATGGGCCGATGGGCCGATGGACCGATGGGCGGCCGATGGGCCGATGGGCGGCCGCTGGGCCGATGGGCCGCTGGGCCGCTGGGCCGCTGGGCGGCCGATGGGCCGCTGGGCCGATGGGCCGCTGGTCCGCTGGGCCGCTGGGCCGATGGGCCGATGGGCCGATGGGCCGATGGGCCGATGGGCCGATGGGCCCACAGGCCGATGGGCCGATGGGCCGATGGGCCGATGGGCCGATGGGCCGATGGGCCGATGGGCCGCTGGGCCGCTGGGCCGCTGGGCCGCTGGGCTGCTGGGCCGCTGGGCCGCTGGGCCGCTGGGCCGATGGGCCGATGGGCCGATGGGCCGATGGGCCGATGGGCCGATGGGCCGATGGGCCGATGGGCCGATGGGCTGATGGGCCGATGGGCCGCTGGGCCGATGGGCCGATGGGCCGATGGGCCGATGGGCCGATGGGCCGATGGGCCGATGGGCCGATGGGCCGATGGGCCGATGGGCCGATGGGCCGATGGGCCGATGGGCCGATGGGCCGATGGGCCGATGGGCCGATGGGCCGATGGGCCGATGGGCCGATGGGCCGATGGGCCGATGGGCCGATGGGCCGATGGGCCGATGGGCCGATGGGCCGATGGGCCGATGGGCCGATGGGCCGATGGGCCGATGGGCCGATGGGCCGATGGGCCGATGGGCCGATGGGCCGATGGGCCGATGGGCCGATGGGCCGATGGGCCGATGGGCCGATGGGCCGATGGGCCGATGGGCCGATGGGCCGATGGGCCGATGGGCTGCTGGGCCGCTGGGCAGCTGGGCCGCTGGGCCGATGGGCCGCTGGGCCGATGGGCCGCTGGGCCGATGGGCCGATGGGCCGATGGGCCGATGGGCCGATGGGCCGATGGGCCGATGGGCCGATGGGCCGATGGGCCGATCTATGGGCCGATGGGCCGATGGGCCGATCTATGGGCCGACGGGCCCACGGGCCGACGGGCCCACGGGCCCACGGGCCCACCGGCCGATGGGCCGATGAGCCGATGGGCCGATGGGCCGATGGGCCGATGGGCCGATGGGCCGATGGGCCGATGGGCCGATGGGCCGATGGGCCGATGGGCCGATGGGCCGATCTATGGGCCGATGGGCCGATGGGCCGATCTATGGGCCGACGGGCCTACGGGCCGACGGGCCCACGGGCCCACGGGCCCACCGGCCGATGGGCCGATGGGCCGATGGGCCGATGGGCCGATGGGCCGATGGGCCGATGGGCCGATGGGCCGATGGGCCGATGGGCCGATGGGCCGATGGGCCGATGGGCCGATGGGCCGATGGGCCGATGGGCCGATGGGCCGATGGGCCGATGGGCCGATGGGCCGATGGGCCGATGGGCCGATGGGCCGATGGGCCGATGGGCCGCTGGGCCGATGGGCCGCTGGGCCGATGGGCCGCTGGGCCGCTGGGCCGCTGGGCCGCTGGGCCGATGGGCCGATGGGCCGATGGGCCGATGGGCCGATGGGCCGATGGGCCGATGGGCCGATGGGCCGATGGGCCGATGGGCCGATGGGCCGATGGGCCGATGGGCCGATGGGCCGATGGGCCGATGGGCCGATGGGCCGATGGGCCGATGGGCCGATGGGCCGATGGGCCGATGGGCCGATGGGCCGATGGGCCGATGGGCCGATGGGCCGATGGGCCGATGGGCCGATGGGCCGATGGGCCGATGGGCCGATGGGCCGATGGGCCGATGGGCCGATGGGCCGATGGGCCGATGGGCCGATGGGCCGATGGGCCGATGGGCCGATGGGCCGATGGGCCGATGGGCCGATGGGCCGATGGGCCGATGGGCCGATGGGCCGATGGGCCGATGGGCCGATGGGCCGATGGGCCGATGGGCCGATGGGCCGATGGACCGATGGGCGGCCGATGGGCCGATGGGCGGCCGCTGGGCCGATGGGCCGCTGGGCCGCTGGGCCGCTGGGCGGCCGATGGGCCGCTGGGCCGATGGTCCGCTGGTCCGCTGGTCCGCTGGGCCGCTGGGCCGCTGGGCCGCTGGGCCGATGGGCCGATGGGCCGATGGGCCCACAGGCCGATGGGCCGATGGGCCGATGGGCCGATGGGCCGATGGGCTGATGGGCCGATGGGCCGATGGGCCGATGGGCGGCCGATGGACCGATGGGTGGCCGATGGGCCGATGGGCGGCCGATGGGCCGATGGGCCGCTGGGCCGCTGGGCCGCTGGGCGGCCGCTGGGCCGCTGGGCCGCTGGGCCGCTGGGCCGCTGGGCCGCTGGGCCGCTGGGCCGCTGGGCCGCTGGGCCGTTGGGCCGCTGGGCCGCTGGGCCGATGGGCCGCTGGGCCGCTGGGCCGCTGGGCCGCTCGGCCGCTGGGCCGCTGGGCCGCTGGGCTGCTGGGCCGCTGGGCCGCTGGGCCGCTGGGCCGATGGGCCGATGGGCCGATGGGCCGATGGGCCGATGGGCCGATGGGCCGCTGGGCCGATGGGCCGATGGGCCGATGGGCTGCTGGGCCGATGGGCCGCTGGGCCGCTGGGCCGGTGGGCCGCTGGGCCGATGGGCCGACGGGCCGATGGGCCCATGGGCCGATGGGCCGATGGGCCGATGGGCCGATGGGCCGATGGGCCGATGGGCCGATGGGCCGATGGGCCGATGGGCCGATGGGCCGATGGGCCGATGGGCCGATGGGCCGATGGGCCGATGGGCCGATGGGCCGATGGGCCGATGGGCCGATGGGCCGATGGGCCGATGGGCCGATGGGCCGATGGGCCGATGGGCCGATGGGCCGATGGGCCGATGGGCCGATGGGCCGATGGGCCGATGGGCCGATGGGCCGATGGGCCGATGGGCCGATGGGCCGATGGGCCGATGGGCCGATAGACCGATGGGCGGCCGATGGGCCGCTGGGCGGCCGCTGGGCCGCTGGGCCGCTGGGCCGCTGGGCCGCTGGGCCGCTGGGCCGCTGGGCCGCTGGGCCGCTGGGCCGTTGGGCCGCTGGGCCGCTGGGCCGATGGGCCGCTGGGCCGCTGGGCCGCTGGGCCGCTGGGCCGCTCGGCCGCTGGGCCGCTGGGCCGCTGGGCTGCTGGGCCGCTGGGCCGATGGGCCGATGGGCCGATGGGCCGATGGGCCGATGGGCCGATGGGCCGATGGGCCGATGGGCCGATGGGCCGATGGGCCGATGGGCCGATGGGCCGATGGGCCGATGGGCCGATGGGCCGATGGGCTGCTGGGCCGATGGGCCGCTGGGCCGCTGGGCCGCTGGGCCGATGGGCCGATGGGCCGACGGGCCGATGGGCCGATGCGCCGATGGGCCGATGGGCCGATGGGCCGATGGGCCGATGGGCCGATGGGCCGATGGGCCGATGGGCCGATGGGCCGATGGGCCGATGGGCCGATGGGCCGATGGGCCGATGGGCCGATGGGCCGATGGGCCGATGGGCCGATGGGCCGATGGGCCGATGGGCCGATGGGCCGATGGGCCGATGGGCCGATGGGCCGATGGGCCGATGGGCCGATGGGCCGACGGGCCGACGGGCCGACGGGCCGACGGGCCGACGGGCCGACGGGCCGACGGGCCGACGGGCCGACGGGCCGCTGGGCCGCTGGGGCGCTGGGCTGATGGGCCGCTGGGCCGCTGGGCCGCTGGGCCGATGGGCCGATGGGCCGATGGGCCGATGGGCCGATGGACCGATGGGCGGCCGATGGGCCGATGGGCGGCCGCTGGGCCGATGGGCCGCTGGGCCGCTGGGCCGCTGGGCGGCCGATGGGCCGCTGGGCCGATGGGCCGCTGGTCCGCTGGGCCGCTGGGCCGATGGGCCGATGGGCCGATGGGCCGATGGGCCGATGGGCCGATGGGCCCACAGGCCGATGGGCCGATGGGCCGATGGGCCGATGGGCCGATGGGCCGATGGGCCGATGGGCCGCTGGGCCGCTGGGCCGCTGGGCCGCTGGGCTGCTGGGCCGCTGGGCCGCTGGGCCGCTGGGCCGATGGGCCGATGGGCCGATGGGCCGATGGGCCGATGGGCCGATGGGCCGATGGGCCGATGGGCCGATGGGCTGATGGGCCGATGGGCCGCTGGGCCGATGGGCCGATGGGCCGCTGGGCCGATGGGCCGCTGGGCCGCTGGGCCGATGGGCCGACGGGCCGATGGGCCGATGGGCCGATGGGCCGATGGGCCGATGGGCCGATGGGCCGATGGGCCGATGGGCCGATGGGCCGATGGGCCGATGGGCCGATGGGCCGATGGGCCGATGGGCCGATGGGCCGATGGGCTGATGGGGCGATGGGCCGATGGGCCGATGGGCCGATGGGCCGATGGGCCGATGGGCCGATGGGCCGATGGGCCGATGGGCCGATGGGCCGATGGGCCGATGGGCCGATGGGCCGATGGGCCGATGGGCCGATGGGCCGATGGGCCGATGGGCCGATGGGCCGATGGGCCGATGGGCCGATGGGCCGATGGGCCGATGGGCCGATGGGCCGATGGGCCGATGGGCCGATGGGCCGATGGGCCGATGGGCCGATGGGCCGATGGGCCGATGGGCCGATGGGCCGATGGGCCGATGGGCCGATGGGCCGATGGGCCGATGGGCCGATGGGCCGATGGGCCGATGGGCCGATGGGCCGATGGGCCGATGGGCCGATGGGCCGATGGGCCGATGGGCCGATGGGCCGATGGGCCGATGGGCCGATGGGCCGATGGGCCGATGGGCCGATGGGCCGATGGGCCGACGGGCCGATGGGCCGACGGGCCGATGGGCCGATGGGCCGCTGGGCCGATGGGCCGATGGGCCGATGGGCCCATGGGCCGATGGGCCGACGGGCCCATGCGCCGACGGGCCCATGCGCCGACGGGCCCATGGGCCCTCGGGCCGACGGGCCGCTGGGCCGACGGGCCGCTGGGCCGACGGGCCGATGGGCCGACGGGCCGCTGGGCCGCTGGGCCGCTGGGCCGCTGGGCCGCTGGGCCGCTGGGCCGCTGGGCCGCTGGGCCGTTGGGCCGCTGGGCCGCTGGGCCGCTGGGCCGCTGGGCTGCTGGGCTGCTGGGCCGCTGGGCCGCTGGGCCGCTGGGCCGCTGGGCCGATGGGCCGATGGGCCGATGGGCCGATGGGCCGATGGGCCGATGGGCCGATGGGCCGATGGGCCGATGGGCCGATGGGCCGATGGGCCGATGGGCCGATGGGCCGATGGGCCGATGGGCCGATGGGCCGATGGGCCGATGGGCCGATGGGCCGATGGGCCGATGGGCCGATGGGCCGATGGGCCGATGGGCCGATGGGCCGATGGGCCGATGGGCCGATGGGCCGATGGGCCGATGGGCCGATGGGCCGATGGGCCGCTGGGCCGATGGGCCGCTGGGCCGCTGGGCCGATGGGCCGCTGGGCCGATGGGCCGATGGGCCGCTGGGCCGCTGGGCCGCTGGGCCGCTGGGCCGCTGGGCCGCTGGGCCGCTGGGCCGCTGGGCCGCTGGGCCGCTGGGCCGCTGGGCCGCTAGGCCGCTGGGCCGCTGGGCCGCTGGGCCGCTGGGCCGCTGGGCTGCTGGGCCGCTGGGCCGCTGGGCCGCTGGGCCCACGGGCCGACGGGCCGATGGGCCGATGGGCCGACGGGCCGATGGGCCGACGGGCCGCTGGGCCGCTGGGCCGATGGGCCGCTGGGCCGATGGGCCGATGGGCCGATGGGCCGATGGGCCGATGGGCCGATGGGCCGATGGGCCGATGGGCCGATGGGCCGATGGGCCGATGGGCCGATGGGCCGATGGGCCGCTGGGCCGATGGGCCGATGGGCCGCTGGGCCGATGGGCCGCTGGGCTGCTGGGCCGCTGGGCCGCTGGGCCGCTGGGCCGCTGGGCCGCTGGGCCGCTGGGCCGCTGGGCCGCTGGGCCGATGGGCCGATGGGCCGATGGGCCGATGGGCCGATGGGCCGATGGGCCGATGGGCCGATGGGCCGATGGGCCGATGGGCCGATGGGCCGATGGGCCGATGGGCCGATGGGCCGATGGGCCGATGGGCCGATGGGCCGATGGGCCGATGGGCCGATGGGCCGATGGGCCGATGGGCCGATGGGCCGATGGGCCGATGGGCCGATGGGCCGATGGGCCGATGGGCCGATGGGCCGATGGGCCGATGGGCCGATGGGCCGATGGGCCGATGGGCCGATGGGCCGATGGGCCGATGGGCCGATGGGCCGATGGGCCGATGGGCCGATGGGCCGATGGGCCGATGGGCCGATGGGCCGATGGGCCGATGGGCCGATGGGCCGATGGGCCGATGGGCCGATGGGCCGATGGGCCGATGGGCCGATGGGCCGATGGGCCGATGGGCCGATGGGCCGATGGGCCGATGGGCCGATGGGCCGATGGGCCGATGGGCCGATGGGCCGATGGGCCGATGGGCCGATGGGCCGATGGGCCGATGGGCCGATGGGCCGATGGGCCGATGGGCCGATGGGCCGATGGGCCGATGGGCCGATGGGCCGATGGGCCGATGGGCCGATGGGCCGATGGGCCGATGGGCCGATGGGCCGATGGGCCGATGGGCCGATGGGCCGATGGGCCGATGGGCCGATGGGCCGATGGGCCGATGGGCCGATGGGCCGATGGGCCGATGGGCCGATGGGCCGATGGGCCGATGGGCCGATGGGCCGATGGGCCGATGGGCCGATGGGCCGATGGGCCGATGGGCCGATGGGCCGATGGGCCGATGGGCCGATGGGCCGATGGGCCGATGGGCCGATGGGCCGATGGGCCGATGGGCCGATGGGCCGATGGGCCGATGGGCCGATGGGCCGATGGGCCGATGGGCCCATGGGCCGATGGGCCGACGGGCCCATGCGCCGACGGGCCCATGGGCCCTCGGGCCGACGGGCCGCTGGGCCGACGGGCCGCTGGGCCGACGGGCCGCTGGGCCGACGGGCCGATGGGCCGATGGGCCGATGGGCCGATGGGCCGATGGGCCGATGGGCCGATGGGCCGATGGGCCGATGGGCCGATGGGCCGATGGGCCGATGGGCCGATGGGCCGATGGGCCGATGGGCCGATGGGCCGATGGGCCGATGGGCCGATGGGCCGATGGGCCGATGGGCCGATGGGCCGATGGGCCGCTGGGCCGCTGGGCCGCTGGGCCGCTGGGCCGCTGGGCCGCTGGGCCGCTGGGCCGCTGGGCCGCTGGGCCGCTGGGCCGCTGGGCCGCTGGGCCGCTGGGCCGCTGGGCCGCTGGGCCGCTGGGCCGCTGGGCCGCTGGGCTGCTGGGCCGCTGGGCCGCTGGGCCGCTGGGCCCACGGGCCGACGGGCCGATGGGCCGATGGGCCGACGGGCCGATGGGCCGACGGGCCGATGGGCCGATGGGCCGCTGGGCCGATGGGCCGATGGGCCGATGGGCCGATGGGCCGCTGGGCCGATGGGCCGCTGGGCCGCTGGGCCGCTGGGCTGCTGGGCCGCTGGGCCTTTGGGCCGCTAGGCCGCTGGGCCGCTGGGCCGCTGGGCCGCTGGGCCGCTGGGCCGCTGGGCCGCTGGGCCGCTGGGCCGCTGGGCCGCTGGGCCGCTGGGCCGCTGGGCCGATGGGCCGATGGGCCGATGGGCCGATGGGCCGATGGGCCGATGGGCCGATGGGCCGATGGGCCGATGGGCCGATGGGCCGATGGGCCGATGGGCCGATGGGCCGATGGGCCGATGGGCCGATGGGCCGATGGGCCGATGGGCCGATGGGCCGCTGGGCCGCTGGGCCGCTGGGCCGCTGGGCCGCTGGGCCGATGGGCCGCTGGGCCGCTGGGCCGATGGGCCGATGGGCCGATGGGCCGATGGGCCGATGGGCCGATGGGCCGATGGGCCGATGGGCCGATGGGCCGATGGGCCGATGGGCCGATGGGCCGATGGGCCGATGGGCCGATGGGCCGATGGGCCGATGGGCCGATGGGCCGATGGGCCGATGGGCCGATGGGCCGATGGGCCGATGGGCCGATGGGCCGATGGGCCGATGGGCCGATGGGCCGATGGGCCGATGGGCCGATGGGCCGATGGGCCGATGGGCCGATGGGCCGATGGGCCGATGGGCCGATGGGCCGATGGGCCGATGGGCCGATGGGCCGATGGGCCGATGGGCCGATGGGCCGATGGGCCGATGGGCCGATGGGCCGATGGGCCGATGGGCCGATGGGCCGATGGGCCGATGGGCCGATGGGCCGATGGGCCCATGGGCCGATGGGCCGACGGGCCCATGCGCCGACGGGCCCATGGGCCCTCGGGCCGACGGGCCGCTGGGCCGACGGGCCGCTGGGCCGACGGGCCGATGGGCCGACGGGCCGCTGGGCCGCTGGGCCGCTGGGCCGCTGGGCCGCTGGGCCGCTGGGCCGCTGGGCCGCTGGGCCGCTGGGCCGCTGGGCCGCTGGGCCGCTGGGCCGCTGGGCCGCTGGGCCGCTGGGCCGCTGGGCCGCTGGGCCGCTGGGCCGCTGGGCCGCTGGGCCGCTGGGCCGCTGGGCCGCTGGGCCGCTGGGCCGCTGGGCCGCTGGGCCGCTGGGCCGCTGGGCCGCTGGGCCGCTGGGCCGCTGGGCCGCTGGGCCGCTGGGCCGCTGGGCCGCTGGGCTGCTGGGCCGCTGGGCAGCTGGGCCGATGGGCCGATGGGCCGATGGGCCGATGGGCCGATGGGCCGATGGGCCGATGGGCCGATGGGCCGATGGGCCGATGGGCCGATGGGCCGATGGGCCGATGGGCCGATGGGCCGATGGGCCGATGGGCCGATGGGCCGATGGGCCGATGGGCCGATGGGCCGATGGGCCGATGGGCCGATGGGCCGATGGGCCGATGGGCCGCTGGGCCGATGGGCCGCTGGGCCGCTGGGCCGCTGGGCCGCTGGGCCGCTGGGCCGCTGGGCTGCTGGGCCGCTGGGCCGATGGGCCGATGGGCCGCTGGGCCGCTGGGCTGCTGGGCCGCTGGGCCGCTGGGCCGCTGGGCCCACGGGCCGACGGGCCGATGGGCCGATGGGCCGACGGGCCGATGGGCCGACGGGCCGATGGGCCGATGGGCCGCTGGGCCGCTGGGCCGATGGGCCGATGGGCCGATGGGCCGATGGGCCGCTGGGCCGCTGGGCCGCTGGGCCGCTGGGCTGCTGGGCCGCTGGGCCGCTGGGCCGCTGGGCCGCTGGGCCGCTGGGCCGCTGGGCCGCTGGGCCGCTGGGCCGCTTGGCCGATGGGCCGCTGGGCCGCTGGGCCGCTGGGCCGCTGGGCCGCTGGGCCGATGGGCCGATTGGCCGATGGGCCTATGGACCTATGGGCCGATGGGCCGATGGGCCGATGGGCCGATGGGCCGATGGGCCGATGGGCCGATGGGCTGCTGGGCCGCTGGGCCGCTGGGCCGCTGGGCCGCTGGGCCCACGGGCGGACGGGCCGATGGGCCGATGGGCCGACGGGCCGCTGGGCCGCTGGGCCGACGGGCCGATGGGCCGATGGGCCGCTGGGCCGCTGGGCCGCTGGGCCGCTGGGCCGCTGGGCCGCTGGGCCGCTGGGCCGCTGGGCCGCTGGGCCGCTGGGCCGCTGGGCCGCTGGGCTGCTGGGCCGCTGGGCCGCTGGGCCGCTGGGCCCACGGGCCGACGGGCCGATGGGGCGATGGGCCGACGGGCCGATGGGCCGACGGGCCGCTGGGCCGCTGGGCCGCTGGGCCGCTGGGCCGCTGGGCCGCTGGGCCGCTGGGCCGCTGGGCCGCTGGGCCGCTGGGCCGCTGGGCCGCTGGGCCGCTGGGCCGCTGGGCCGATGGGCCGATGGGCCGATGGGCCGATGGGCCGATGGGCCGATGGGCCGATGGGCCGATGGGCCGATGGGCCGATGGGCCGATGGGCCGATGGGCCGATGGGCCGATGGGCCGATGGGCCGATGGGCCGATGGGCCGATGGGCCGATGGGCCGATGGGCCGATGGGCCGATGGGCCGATGGGCCGATGGGCCGATGGGCCGATGGGCCGATGGGCCGATGGGCCGATGGGCCGATGGGCCGATGGGCCGATGGGCCGATGGGCCGATGGGCCGATGGGCCGATGGGCCGATGGGCCGATGGGCCGATGGGCCGATGGGCCGATGGGCCGATGGGCCGATGGGCCGATGGGCCGATGGGCCGATGGGCCGATGGGCCGATGGGCCGATGGGCCGATGGGCCGATGGGCCGATGGGCCGATGGGCCGATGGGCCGATGGGCCGATGGGCCGATGGGCCGATGGGCCGATGGGCCGATGGGCCGATGGGCCGATGGGCCGATGGGCCGATGGGCCGATGGGCCGATGGGCCGATGGGCCGATGGGCCGACGGGCCCATGCGCCGACGGGCCCATGGGCCCTCGGGCCGACGGGCCGCTGGGCCGACGGGCCGCTGGGCCGACGGGCCGATCGGCCGACGGGCCGATGGGCCGCTGGGCCGATGGGCCGATGGGCCGATGGGCCGATGGGCCGCTGGGCCGCTGGGCCGATGGGCCGATGGGCCGATGGGCCGATGGGCCGATGGGCCGATGGGCCGCTGGGCCGCTGGGCCGCTGGGCCGCTGGGCCGCTGGGCCGATGGGCCGATGGGCCGATGGGCCGATGGGCCGATGGGCCGATGGGCCGATGGGCCGATGGGCCGATGGGCCGATGGGCCGATGGGCCGATGGGCCGATGGGCCGATGGGCCGATGGGCCGATGGGCCGATGGGCCGATGGGCCGATGGGCCGATGGGCCGATGGGCCGATGGGCCGATGGGCCGATGGGCCGATGGGCCGATGGGCCGATGGGCCGATGGGCCGATGGGCCGATGGGCCGATGGGCCGATGGGCCGATGGGCCGATGGGCCGATGGGCCGATGGGCCGATGGGCCGATGGGCCGATGGGCCGATGGGCCGATGGGCCGATGGGCCGATGGGCCGATGGGCCGATGGGCCGATGGGCCGATGGGCCGCTGGGCCGATGGGCCGCTGGGCCGCTGGGCTGCTGGGCGGCTGGGCCGCTGGGCCGCTGGGCCCACGGGCCGACGGGCCGATGGGCCGATGGGCCGACGGGCCGATGGGCCGACGGGCCGATGGGCCGATGGGCCGATGGGCCGATGGGCCGATGGGCCGATGGGCCGATGGGCCGATGGGCCGATGGGCCGATGGGCCGATGGGCCGATGGGCCGATGGGCCGATGGGCCGATGGGCCGATGGGCCGATGGGCCGATGGGCCGATGGGCCGATGGGCCGACGGGCCGATGGGCCGACGGGCCGATGGGCCGATGGGCCGCTGGGCCGATGGGCCGATGGGCCGATGGGCCCATGGGCCGATGGGCCGACGGGCCCATGCGCCGACGGGCCCATGCGCCGACGGGCCCATGGGCCCTCGGGCCGACGGGCCGCTGGGCCGACGGGCCGCTGGGCCGACGGGCCGATGGGCCGACGGGCCGCTGGGCCGCTGGGCCGCTGGGCCGCTGGGCCGCTGGGCCGCTGGGCCGCTGGGCCGCTGGGCCGTTGGGCCGCTGGGCCGCTGGGCCGCTGGGCCGCTGGGCTGCTGGGCTGCTGGGCCGCTGGGCCGCTGGGCCGCTGGGCCGCTGGGCCGCTGGGCCGCTGGGCCGCTGGGCCGATGGGCCGATGGGCCGATGGGCCGATGGGCCGATGGGCCGATGGGCCGATGGGCCGATGGGCCGATGGGCCGATGGGCCGATGGGCCGATGGGCCGATGGGCCGATGGGCCGATGGGCCGATGGGCCGATGGGCCGATGGGCCGATGGGCCGATGGGCCGATGGGCCGATGGGCCGATGGGCCGATGGGCCGATGGGCCGATGGGCCGATGGGCCGATGGGCCGATGGGCCGATGGGCCGATGGGCCGATGGGCCGATGGGCCGATGGGCCGATGGGCCGATGGGCCGATGGGCCGATGGGCCGATGGGCCGATGGGCCGATGGGCCGATGGGCCGATGGGCCGATGGGCCGATGGGCCGATGGGCCGATGGGCCGCTGGGCCGCTGGGCCGCTGGGCCGCTGGGCCGCTGGGCCGCTGGGCCGCTGGGCCGCTAGGCCGCTGGGCCGCTGGGCCGCTGGGCCGCTGGGCCGCTGGGCTGCTGGGCCGCTGGGCCGCTGGGCCGCTGGGCCGCTGGGCCCACGGGCCGACGGGCCGATGGGCCGATGGGCCGACGGGCCGATGGGCCGACGGGCCGATGGGCCGCTGGGCCGCTGGGCCGCTGGGCCGATGGGCCGCTGGGCCGCTGGGCCGCTGGGCCGCTGGGCTGCTGGGCCGCTGGGCCGCTGGGCTGCTGGGCCGCTGGGCCGCTGGGCCGCTGGGCCGCTGGGCCGCTGGGCCGCTGGGCCGCTGGGCCGCTGGGCCGATGGGCCGATGGGCCGATGGGCCGATGGGCCGATGGGCCGATGGGCCGATGGGCCGATGGGCCGATGGGCCGATGGGCCGATGGGCCGATGGGCCGATGGGCCGATGGGCCGATGGGCCGATGGGCCGATGGGCCGATGGGCCGATGGGCCGATGGGCCGATGGGCCGATGGGCCGATGGGCCGATGGGCCGATGGGCCGATGGGCCGCTGGGCCGATGGGCCGCTGGGCCGCTGGGCCGCTGGGCCGCTGGGCCGCTGGGCCGCTGGGCTGCTGGGCCGCTGGGCCGCTGGGCCGCTGGGCCCACGGGCCGACGGGCCGATGGGGCGATGGGCCGACGGGCCGATGGGCCGACGGGCCGCTGGGCCGCTGGGCCGCTGGGCCGCTGGGCCGCTGGGCCGCTGGGCCGCTGGGCCGCTGGGCCGCTGGGCCGCTGGGCCGCTGGGCCGCTGGGCCGCTGGGCCGCTGGGCCGCTGGGCCGATGGGCCGATGGGCCGATGGGCCGATGGGCCGATGGGCCGATGGGCCGATGGGCCGATGGGCCGATGGGCCGATGGGCCGATGGGCCGATGGGCCGATGGGCCGATGGGCCGATGGGCCGATGGGCCGATGGGCCGATGGGCCGATGGGCCGATGGGCCGATGGGCCGATGGGCCGATGGGCCGATGGGCCGATGGGCCGATGGGCCGATGGGCCGATGGGCCGATGGGCCGATGGGCCGATGGGCCGATGGGCCGATGGGCCGATGGGCCGATGGGCCGATGGGCCGATGGGCCGATGGGCCGATGGGCCGATGGGCCGATGGGCCGATGGGCCGATGGGCCGATGGGCCGATGGGCCGATGGGCCGATGGGCCGATGGGCCGATGGGCCGATGGGCCGATGGGCCGATGGGCCGATGGGCCGATGGGCCGATGGGCCGATGGGCCGATGGGCCGATGGGCCGACGGGCCCATGCGCCGACGGGCCCATGGGCCCTCGGGCCGATGGGCCGATGGGCCGACGGGCCGCTGGGCCGACGGGCCGATCGGCCGACGGGCCGATGGGCCGCTGGGCCGATGGGCCGATGGGCCGATGGGCCGATGGGCCGATGGGCCGACGGGCCGATGGGCCGACGGGCCGATGGGCCGATGGGCCGCTGGGCCGATGGGCCGATGGGCCGATGGGCCCATGGGCCGATGGGCCGACGGGCCCATGCGCCGACGGGCCCATGCGCCGACGGGCCCATGGGCCCTCGGGCCGACGGGCCGCTGGGCCGACGGGCCGCTGGGCCGACGGGCCGATGGGCCGACGGGCCGCTGGGCCGCTGGGCCGCTGGGCCGCTGGGCCGCTGGGCCGCTGGGCCGCTGGGCCGCTGGGCCGTTGGGCCGCTGGGCCGCTGGGCCGCTGGGCCGCTGGGCTGCTGGGCTGCTGGGCCGCTGGGCCGCTGGGCCGCTGGGCCGCTGGGCCGCTGGGCCGCTGGGCCGATGGGCCGATGGGCCGATGGGCCGATGGGCCGATGGGCCGATGGGCCGATGGGCCGATGGGCCGATGGGCCGATGGGCCGATGGGCCGATGGGCCGATGGGCCGATGGGCCGATGGGCCGATGGGCCGATGGGCCGATGGGCCGATGGGCCGATGGGCCGATGGGCCGATGGGCCGATGGGCCGATGGGCCGATGGGCCGATGGGCCGATGGGCCGATGGGCCGATGGGCCGATGGGCCGATGGGCCGATGGGCCGATGGGCCGATGGGCCGATGGGCCGATGGGCCGATGGGCCGATGGGCCGATGGGCCGATGGGCCGATGGGCCGATGGGCCGATGGGCCGATGGGCCGATGGGCCGCTGGGCCGCTGGGCCGCTGGGCCGCTGGGCCGCTGGGCCGCTGGGCCGCTGGGCCGCTGGGCCGCTG
Organism: Pleodorina starrii; assembly: GCA_030267565.1. NCBI lineage: Eukaryota > Viridiplantae > Chlorophyta > Chlorophyceae > Chlamydomonadales > Volvocaceae > Pleodorina > Pleodorina starrii. The sequence goes on from BRXU01000027.1 coordinate 1,627,940, forward strand.
GGCCGCTGGGCCGCTGGGCCGCTGGGCCGCTGGGCCGCTGGGCCGCTGGGCCGCTGGGCCGCTGGGCCGCTGGGCTGCTGGGCCGCTGGGCCGCTGGGCCGCTGGGCCGCTGGGCCCACGGGCCGACGGGCCGATGGGCCGATGGGCCGACGGGCCGATGGGCCGACGGGCCGATGGGCCGCTGGGCCGCTGGGCCGCTGGGCCGATGGGCCGCTGGGCCGCTGGGCCGCTGGGCCGCTGGGCTGCTGGGCCGCTGGGCCGCTGGGCTGCTGGGCCGCTGGGCCGCTGGGCCGCTGGGCCGCTGGGCCGCTGGGCCGCTGGGCCGCTGGGCCGATGGGCCGATGGGCCGATGGGCCGATGGGCCGATGGGCCGATGGGCCGATGGGCCGATGGGCCGATGGGCCGATGGGCCGATGGGCCGATGGGCCGATGGGCCGATGGGCCGATGGGCCGATGGGCCGATGGGCCGATGGGCCGATGGGCCGATGGGCCGATGGGCCGATGGGCCGATGGGCCGATGGGCCGATGGGCCGATGGGCCGATGGGCCGATGGGCCGATGGGCCGATGGGCCGACGGGCCGATGGGCCGACGGGCCGATGGGCCGATGGGCCGCTGGGCCGATGGGCCGATGGGCCGATGGGCCCATGGGCCGATGGGCCGACGGGCCCATGCGCCGACGGGCCCATGCGCCGACGGGCCCATGGGCCCTCGGGCCGACGGGCCGCTGGGCCGACGGGCCGCTGGGCCGACGGGCCGATGGGCCGACGGGCCGCTGGGCCGCTGGGCCGCTGGGCCGCTGGGCCGCTGGGCCGCTGGGCCGCTGGGCCGCTGGGCCGTTGGGCCGCTGGGCCGCTGGGCCGCTGGGCCGCTGGGCTGCTGGGCTGCTGGGCCGCTGGGCCGCTGGGCCGCTGGGCCGCTGGGCCGCTGGGCCGCTGGGCCGATGGGCCGATGGGCCGATGGGCCGATGGGCCGATGGGCCGATGGGCCGATGGGCCGATGGGCCGATGGGCCGATGGGCCGATGGGCCGATGGGCCGATGGGCCGATGGGCCGATGGGCCGATGGGCCGATGGGCCGATGGGCCGATGGGCCGATGGGCCGATGGGCCGATGGGCCGATGGGCCGATGGGCCGATGGGCCGATGGGCCGATGGGCCGATGGGCCGATGGGCCGATGGGCCGATGGGCCGATGGGCCGATGGGCCGATGGGCCGATGGGCCGATGGGCCGATGGGCCGATGGGCCGATGGGCCGCTGGGCCGCTGGGCCGATGGGCCGCTGGGCCGCTGGGCCGCTGGGCCGCTGGGCCGCTGGGCCGCTGGGCCGCTGGGCCGCTGGGCCGCTGGGCCGCTGGGCCGCTGGGCCGCTAGGCCGCTGGGCCGCTGGGCCGCTGGGCCGCTGGGCCGCTGGGCTGCTGGGCCGCTGGGCCGCTGGGCCGCTGGGCCGCTGGGCCCACGGGCCGACGGGCCGATGGGCCGATGGGCCGACGGGCCGATGGGCCGACGGGCCGATGGGCCGCTGGGCCGCTGGGCCGCTGGGCCGATGGGCCGCTGGGCCGCTGGGCCGCTGGGCCGCTGGGCTGCTGGGCCGCTGGGCCGCTGGGCTGCTGGGCCGCTGGGCCGCTGGGCCGCTGGGCCGCTGGGCCGCTGGGCCGCTGGGCCGCTGGGCCGCTGGGCCGCTGGGCCGATGGGCCGATGGGCCGCTGGGCCGATGGGCCGATGGGCCGATGGGCCGATGGGCCGATGGGCCGATGGGCCGATGGGCCGATGGGCCGATGGGCCGATGGGCCGATGGGCCGATGGGCCGATGGGCCGATGGGCCGATGGGCCGATGGGCCGATGGGCCGATGGGCCGATGGGCCGATGGGCCGATGGGCCGATGGGCCGATGGGCCGATGGGCCGATGGGCCGATGGGCCGATGGGCCGATGGGCCGATGGGCCGATGGGCCGATGGGCCGATGGGCCGATGGGCCGATGGGCCGATGGGCCGATGGGCCGATGGGCCGATGGGCCGATGGGCCGATGGGCCGATGGGCCGATGGGCCGATGGGCCGATGGGCCGATGGGCCGATGGGCCGATGGGCCGATGGGCCGATGGGCCGATGGGCCGATGGGCCGATGGGCCGATGGGCCGATGGGCCGATGGGCCCATGGGCCGATGGGCCGACGGGCCCATGCGCCGACGGGCCCATGGGCCCTCGGGCCGACGGGCCGCTGGGCCGACGGGCCGCTGGGCCGACGGGCCGCTGGGCCGACGGGCCGATGGGCCGACGGGCCGATGGGCCGATGGGCCGATGGGCCGATGGGCCGATGGGCCGATGGGCCGATGGGCCGATGGGCCGATGGGCCGATGGGCCGATGGGCCGATGGGCCGATGGGCCGATGGGCCGATGGGCCGATGGGCCGATGGGCCGATGGGCCGATGGGCCGATGGGCCGATGGGCCGATGGGCCGATGGGCCGATGGGCCGATGGGCCGATGGGCCGATGGGCCGATGGGCCGCTGGGCCGCTGGGCCGCTGGGCCGCTGGGCCGCTGGGCCGCTGGGCCGCTGGGCCGCTGGGCCGCTGGGCCGCTGGGCCGCTGGGCTGCTGGGCCGCTGGGCCGCTGGGCCGCTGGGCCCACGGGCCGACGGGCCGATGGGCCGATGGGCCGACGGGCCGATGGGCCGACGGGCCGATGGGCCGCTGGGCCGCTGGGCCGATGGGCCGATGGGCCGATGGGCCGATGGGCCGATGGGCCGCTGGGCCGCTGGGCCGCTGGGCCGCTGGGCTGCTGGGCCGCTGGGCCGCTGGGCCGCTGGGCCGCTGGGCCGCTGGGCCGCTGGGCCGCTGGGCCGCTGGGCCGCTGGGCCGCTGGGCCGCTGGGCCGCTGGGCCGCTGGGCCGCTGGGCCGCTGGGCCGCTGGGCCGCTGGGCCGCTGGGCCGATGGGCCGATGGGCCGATGGGCCTATGGGCCGATGGGCCGATGGGCCGATGGGCCGATGGGCCGATGGGCCGATGGGCCGATGGGCTGCTGGGCCGCTGGGCCGCTGGGCCGCTGGGCCGCTGGGCCGCTGGGCCCACGGGCGGACGGGCCGATGGGCCGATGGGCCGACGGGCCGATGGGCCGACGGGCCGATGGGCCGATGGGCCGATGGGCCGATGGGCCGATGGGCCGATGGGCCGATGGGCCGCTGGGCCGCTGGGCCGCTGGGCCGCTGGGCTGCTGGGCCGCTGGGCCGCTGGGCCGCTGGGCCCACGGGCCGACGGGCCGATGGGGCGATGGGCCGACGGGCCGATGGGCCGACGGGCCGCTGGGCCGATGGGCCGCTGGGCCGATGGGCCGATGGGCCGCTGGGCCGCTGGGCCGATGGGCCGCTGGGCCGCTGGGCCGCTGGGCCGCTGGGCCGCTGGGCCGATGGGCCGATGGGCCGATGGGCCGATGGGCCGATGGGCCGATGGGCCGCTGGGCCGATGGGCCGATGGGCCGATGGGCCGATGGGCCGATGGGCCGATGGGCCGATGGGCCGATGGGCCGATGGGCCGATGGGCCGATGGGCCGATGGGCCGATGGGCCGATGGGCCGATGGGCCGATGGGCCGATGGGCCGATGGGCCGATGGGCCGATGGGCCGATGGGCCGATGGGCCGATGGGCCGATGGGCCGATGGGCCGATGGGCCGATGGGCCGACGGGCCGATGGGCCGACGGGCCGCTGGGCCGCTGGGCCGATGGGCCGCTGGGCCGCTGGGCCGCTGGGCCGCTGGGCCGATGGGCCGATGGGCCGATGGGCCGCTGGGCCGCTGGGCCGCTGGGCCGCTGGGCCGATGGGCCGATGGGCCGCTGGGCCGATGGGCCGCTGGGCCGATGGGCCGATGGGCCGATGGGCCGATGGGCCGATGGGCCGATGGGCCGATGGGCCGATGGGCCGATGGGCCGATGCGATGGGCCGATGGGCCGATGGGCCGATGGGCCGATGGGCCGATGGGCCGATGGGCCGATGGGCCGATGGGCCGATGGGCCGATGGGCCGATGGGCCGATGGGCCGATGGGCCGATGGGCCGATGGGCCGATGGGCCGATGGGCCGATGGGCCGATGGGCCGATGGGCCGATGGGCCGATGGGCCGATGGGCCGATGGGCCGATGGGCCGATGGGCCGATGGGCCGATGGGCCGATGGGCCGATGGGCCGATGGGCCGATGGGCCGATGGGCCGATGGGCCGATGGGCCGATGGGCCGATGGGCCGATGGGCCGATGGGCCGATGGGCCGATGGGCCGATGGGCCGATGGGCCGATGGGCCGATGGGCCGATGGGCCGATGGGCCGATGGGCCGATGGGCCGATGGGCCGATGGGCCGATGGGCCGATGGGCCGATGGGCCGATGGGCCGATGGGCCGATGGGCCGATGGGCCGATGGGCCGATGGGCCGATGGGCCGATGGGCCGATGGGCCGATGGGCCGATGGGCCGATGGGCCGATGGGCCGATGGGCCGATGGGCCGATGGGCCGATGGGCCGATGGGCCGATGGGCCGATGGGCCGATGGGCCGATGGGCCGATGGGCCGATGGGCCGATGGGCCGATGGGCCGATGGGCCGATGGGCCGATGGGCCGATGGGCCGATGGGCCGATGGGCCGATGGGCCGATGGGCCGATGGGCCGATGGGCCGATGGGCCGATGGGCCGATGGGCCGATGGGCCGATGGGCCGATGGGCCGATGGGCCGATGGGCCGATGGGCCGATGGGCCGATGGGCCGATGGGCCGATGGGCCGATGGGCCGATGGGCCGATGGGCCGATGGGCCGATGGGCCGATGGGCCGATGGGCCGATGGGCCGATGGGCCGATGGGCCGATGGGCCGATGGGCCGATGGGCCGATGGGCCGATGGGCCGATGGGCCGATGGGCCGATGGGCCGATGGGCCGATGGGCCGACGGGCCCATGCGCCGACGGGCCCATGGGCCCTCGGGCCGACGGGCCGCTGGGCCGACGGGCCGCTGGGCCGACGGGCCGCTGGGCCGACGGGCCGATGGGCCGCTGGTCCGCTGGGCCGCTGGGCCGCTGGGCCGCTGGGCCGCTGGGCCGCTGGGCCGCTGGGCCGCTGGGCCGCTGGGCCGCTGGGCCGCTGGGCCGCTGGGCCGCTGGGCCGCTGGGCCGCTGGGCCGCTGGGCCGATGGGCCGATGGGCCGATGGGCCGATGGGCCTATGGGCCGATGGGCCGATGGGCCGATGGGCCGATGGGCCGATGGGCCGATGGGCCGATGGGCCGATGGGCCGATGGGCTGCTGGGCCGCTGGGCCGATGGGCCGATGGGCCGCTGGGCCGCTGGGCCCACGGGCGGACGGGCCGATGGGCCGATGGGCCGACGGGCCGATGGGCCGACGGACCGATGGGCCGATGGGCCGATGGGCCGATGGGCCGATGGGCCGATGGGCCGATGGGCCGATGGGCCGATGGGCCGCTGGGCCGCTGGGCCGCTGGGCTGCTGGGCCGCTGGGCCGCTGGGCCGCTGGGCCCACGGGCCGACGGGCCGATGGGGCGATGGGCCGACGGGCCGATGGGCCGACGGGCCGCTGGGCCGATGGGCCGCTGGGCCGATGGGCCGATGGGCCGCTGGGCCGCTGGGCCGATGGGCCGCTGGGCCGCTGGGCCGCTGGGCCGCTGGGCCGCTGGGCCGCTGGGCCGCTGGGCCGATGGGCCGATGGGCCGATGGGCCGATGGGCCGATGGGCCGATGGGCCGATGGGCCGATGGGCCGATGGGCCGATGGGCCGATGGGCCGATGGGCCGATGGGCCGATGGGCCGATGGGCCGATGGGCCGATGGGCCGATGGGCCGATGGGCCGATGGGCCGATGGGCCGATGGGCCGATGGGCCGATGGGCCGATGGGCCGATGGGCCGATGGGCCGATGGGCCGATGGGCCGATGGGCCGATGGGCCGATGGGCCGATGGGCCGATGGGCCGATGGGCCGATGGGCCGATGGGCCGATGGGCCGATGGGCCGATGGGCCGATGGGCCGATGGGCCGATGGGCCGATGGGCCGATGGGCCGATGGGCCGATGGGCCGATGGGCCGATGGGCCGATGGGCCGATGGGCCGATGGGCCGATGGGCCGATGGGCCGATGGGCCGATGGGCCGATGGGCCGATGGGCCGATGGGCCGATGGGCCGATGGGCCGATGGGCCGATGGGCCGATGGGCCGATGGGCCGATGGGCCGATGGGCCGATGGGCCGATGGGCCGATGGGCCGATGGGCCGATGGGCCGATGGGCCGATGGGCCGATGGGCCGATGGGCCGATGGGCCGATGGGCCGATGGGCCGATGGGCCGATGGGCCGATGGGCCGATGGGCCGATGGGCCGATGGGCCGATGGGCCGATGGGCCGATGGGCCGATGGGCCGATGGGCCGATGGGCCGATGGGCCGATGGGCCGATGGGCCGATGGGCCGATGGGCCGATGGGCCGATGGGCCGATGGGCCGATGGGCCGATGGGCCGATGGGCCGATGGGCCGATGGGCCGATGGGCCGATGGGCCGATGGGCCGATGGGCCGACGGGCCCATGCGCCGACGGGCCCATGGGCCCTCGGGCCGACGGGCCGCTGGGCCGACGGGCCGCTGGGCCGACGGGCCGCTGGGCCGACGGGCCGCTGGGCCGACGGGCCGCTGGGCCGCTGGGCCGCTGGGCCGCTGGGCCGCTGGGCCGCTGGGCCGCTGGGCCGCTGGGCCGCTGGGCCGCTGGGCCGCTGGGCCGCTGGGCCGCTGGGCCGCTGGGCCGCTGGGCCGCTGGGCCGCTGGGCCGCTGGGCCGCTGGGCCGCTGGGCCGCTGGGCCGCTGGGCTGCTGGGCCGCTGGGCAGCTGGGCCGCTGGGCCGCTGGGCCGATGGGCCGATGGGCCGATGGGCCGATGGGCCGATGGGCCGATGGGCCGACGGGCCCATGCGCCGACGGGCCCATGGGCCCTCGGGCCGACGGGCCGCTGGGCCGACGGGCCGCTGGGCCGACGGGCCGATGGGCCGCTGGGCCGCTGGGCCGCTGGGCCGCTGGGCCGCTGGGCTGCTGGGCCGCTGGGCCGCTGGGCCGCTGGGCCGCTGGGCCGCTGGGCCGCTGGGCCGCTGGGCCGATGGGCCGCTGGGCCGATGGGCCGCTGGGCCGATGGGCCGATGGGCCGATGGGCCGATGGGCTGATGGGCCGATGGGCCGATGGGCCGATGGGCCGATGGGCCGATGGGCCGATGGGCCGATGGGCCGATGGGCCGATGGGCCGATGGGCCGATGGGCCGATGGGCCGATGGGCCGATGGGCCGATGGGCCGATGGGCCGATGGGCCGATGGGCCGATGGGCCGATGGGCCGATGGGCCGATGGGCCGATGGGCCGATGGGCCGATGGGCCGATGGGCCGATGGGCCGATGGGCCGATGGGCCGATGGGCCGATGGGCCGATGGGCCGATGGGCCGATGGGCCGACGGGCCCATGCGCCGACGGGCCCATGGGCCCTCGGGCCGACGGGCCGCTGGGCCGACGGGCCGCTGGGCCGACGGGCCGCTGGGCCGACGGGCCGCTGGGCCGCTGGGCCGCTGGGCCGCTGGGCCGCTGGGCCGCTGGGCCGCTGGGCCGCTGGGCCGCTGGGCCGCTGGGCCGCTGGGCCGCTGGGCCGCTGGGCCGCTGGGCCGCTGGGCCGCTGGGCCGCTGGGCCGCTGGGCCGCTGGGCCGCTGGGCCGCTGGGCCGCTGGGCCGCTGGGCTGCTGGGCCGCTGGGCAGCTGGGCCGCTGGGCCGATGGGCCGATGGGCCGATGGGCCGATGGGCCGATGGGCCGATGGGCCGACGGGCCCATGCGCCGACGGGCCCATGGGCCCTCGGGCCGACGGGCCGCTGGGCCGACGGGCCGCTGGGCCGACGGGCCGATGGGCCGCTGGGCCGATGGGCCGCTGGGCCGCTGGGCCGCTGGGCTGCTGGGCCGCTGGGCCGCTGGGCCGCTGGGCCGCTGGGCCGCTGGGCCGCTGGGCCGCTGGGCCGCTGGGCCGATGGGCCGCTGGGCCGCTGGGCCGCTGGGCCGATGGGCCGATGGGCCGATGGGCCGATGGGCCGATGGGCCGATGGGCCGATGGGCCGATGGGCCGATGGGCCGATGGGCCGATGGGCCGATGGGCCGATGGGCCGATGGGCCGATGGGCCGATGGGCCGATGGGCCGATGGGCCGATGGGCCGATGGGCCGATGGGCCGATGGGCCGATGGGCCGATGGGCCGATGGGCCGATGGGCCGATGGGCCGATGGGCCGATGGGCCGATGGGCCGATGGGCCGATGGGCCGATGGGCCGACGGGCCCATGCGCCGACGGGCCCATGGGCCCTCGGGCCGACGGGCCGCTGGGCCGACGGGCCGCTGGGCCGACGGGCCGCTGGGCCGACGGGCCGCTGGGCCGCTGGGCCGCTGGGCCGCTGGGCCGCTGGGCCGCTGGGCCGCTGGGCCGCTGGGCCGCTGGGCCGCTGGGCCGCTGGGCCGCTGGGCCGCTGGGCCGCTGGGCCGCTGGGCCGCTGGGCCGCTGGGCCGCTGGGCCGCTGGGCCGCTGGGCCGCTGGGCCGCTGGGCCGCTGGGCTGCTGGGCCGCTGGGCAGCTGGGCCGCTGGGCCGATGGGCCGATGGGCCGATGGGCCGATGGGCCGATGGGCCGATGGGCCGACGGGCCCATGCGCCGACGGGCCCATGGGCCCTCGGGCCGACGGGCCGCTGGGCCGACGGGCCGCTGGGCCGACGGGCCGATGGGCCGCTGGGCCGCTGGGCCGCTGGGCCGCTGGGCCGCTGGGCCGCTGGGCCGCTGGGCCGCTGGGCCGCTGGGCCGCTGGGCCGCTGGGCCGCTGGGCCGCTGGGCCGCTGGGCCGATGGGCCGATGGGCCGATGGGCCGATGGGCCGATGGGCCGCTGGGCCGCTGGGCCGCTGGGCTGCTGGGCCGCTGGGCCGCTGGGCCGCTGGGCCGCTGGGCCGCTGGGCCGCTGGGCCGCTGGGCCGCTGGGCCGCTGGGCCGATGGGCCGCTGGGCCGATGGGCCGCTGGGCCGCTGGGCCGATGGGCCGATGGGCCGATGGGCTGATGGGCCGATGGGCCGATGGGCCGATGGGCCGCTGGGCTGCTGGGCCGCTGGGCAGCTGGGCCGCTGGGCCGATGGGCTGATGGGCCGATGGGCCGATGGGCCGATGGGCCGATGGGCCGATGGGCCGATGGGCCGATGGGCCGATGGGCCGATGGGCCGATGGGCCGATGGGCCGACGGGCCCATGCGCCGACGGGCCCATGGGCCCTCGGGCCGACGGGCCGATGGGCCGACGGGCCGCTGGGCCGACGGGCCGCTGGGCCGACGGGCCGCTGGGCCGCTGGGCCGCTGGGCCGCTGGGCCGCTGGGCCGATGGGCCGCTGGGCCGCTGGGCCGCTGGGCCGCTGGGCCGCTGGGCCGCTGGGCCGCTGGGCCGCTGGGCCGCTGGGCCGCTGGGCCGCTGGGCCGCTGGGCCGCTGGGCCGCTGGGCCGCTGGGCGGCTGGGCCGCTGGGCAGCTGGGCCGCTGGGCCGATGGGCTGATGGGCCGATGGGCCGATGGGCCGATGGGCCGATGGGCCGATGGGCCGACGGGCCCATGCGCCGACGGGCCCATGGGCCCTCGGGCCGACGGGCCGCTGGGCCGACGGGCCGCTGGGCCGACGGGCCGATGGGCCGCTGGGCCGCTGGGCCGCTGGGCCGCTGGGCCGCTGGGCCGCTGGGCCGCTGGGCCGCTGGGCCGCTGGGCCGCTGGGCCGCTGGGCCGCTGGGCCGCTGGGCCGATGGGCCGATGGGCCGATGGGCCGATGGGCCGATGGGCCGATGGGCCGATGGGCCGATGGGCTGATGGGCCGATGGGCCGATGGGCCGATGGGCCGATGGGCCGATGGGCCGATGGGCCGGGCCGATGGGCCGATGGGCCGATGGGCCGATGGGCCGATGGGCCGATGGGCCGATGGGCCGATGGGCCGATGGGCCGATGGGCCGATGGGCCGATGGGCCGATGGGCCGATGGGCCGATGGGCCGATGGGCCGATGGGCCGATGGGCCGATGGGCCGATGGGCCGATGGGCCGATGGGCCGATGGGCCGTTGGGCCGATGGGCCGATGGGCCGATGGGCCGATGGGCCGATGGGCCGATGGGCCGATGGGCCGATGGGCCGATGGGCCGATGGGCCGATGGGCCGATGGGCCGATGGGCCGATGGGCCGATGGGCCGATGGGCCGATGGGCCGATGGGCCGATGGGCCGACGGGCCCATGCGCCGACGGGCCCATGGGCCCTCGGGCCGACGGGCCGCTGGGCCGACGGGCCGCTGGGCCGACGGGCCGCTGGGCCGACGGGCCGCTGGGCCGCTGGGCCGCTGGGCCGCTGGGCCGCTGGGCCTCTGGGCCGCTGGGCCGCTGGGCCGCTGGGCCGCTGGGCCGCTGGGCCGCTGGGCCGCTGGGCCGCTGGGCCGCTGGGCCGCTGGGCCGCTGGGCCGCTGGGCCGCTGGGCCGCTGGGCTGCTGGGCCGCTGGGCAGCTGGGCCGCTGGGCCGCTGGGCCGATGGGCCGATGGGCCGATGGGCCGATGGGCCGATGGGCCGATGGGCCGACGGGCCCATGCGCCGACGGGCCCATGGGCCCTCGGGCCGACGGGCCGCTGGGCCGACGGGCCGCTGGGCCGACGGGCCGATGGGCCGCTGGGCCGCTGGGCCGCTGGGCCGCTGGGCCGCTGGGCTGCTGGGCCGCTGGGCCGCTGGGCCGCTGGGCCGCTGGGCCGCTGGGCCGATGGGCCGCTGGGCCGATGGGCCGCTGGGCCGATGGGCCGATGGGCCGATGGGCCGATGGGCTGATGGGCCGATGGGCCGATGGGCCGATGGGCCGATGGGCCGATGGGCCGATGGGCCGATGGGCCGATGGGCCGATGGGCCGATGGGCCGATGGGCCGATGGGCCGATGGGCCGATGGGCCGATGGGCCGATGGGCCGATGGGCCGATGGGCCGATGGGCCGATGGGCCGATGGGCCGATGGGCCGATGGGCCGATGGGCCGATGGGCCGATGGGCCGACGGGCCCATGCGCCGACGGGCCCATGGGCCCTCGGGCCGACGGGCCGCTGGGCCGACGGGCCGCTGGGCCGACGGGCCGCTGGGCCGACGGGCCGCTGGGCCGCTGGGCCGCTGGGCCGCTGGGCCGCTGGGCCGCTGGGCCGCTGGGCCGCTGGGCCGCTGGGCCGCTGGGCCGCTGGGCCGCTGGGCCGCTGGGCCGCTGGGCCGCTGGGCTGCTGGGCCGCTGGGCCGCTGGGCCGCTAGGCCGCTGGGCTGCTGGGCCGCTGGGCAGCTGGGCCGCTGGGCCGATGGGCCGATGGGCCGATGGGCCGATGGGCCGATGGGCCGATGGGCCGACGGGCCCATGCGCCGACGGGCCCATGGGCCCTCGGGCCGACGGGCCGCTGGGCCGACGGGCCGCTGGGCCGACGGGCCGATGGGCCGCTGGGCCGCTGGGCCGCTGGGCCGCTGGGCCGCTGGGCCGCTGGGCCGCTGGGCCGCTGGGCCGCTGGGCCGCTGGGCCGCTGGGCCGCTGGGCCGCTGGGCCGCTGGGCCGATGGGCCGATGGGCCGATGGGCCGATGGGCCGATGGGCCGATGGGCCGATGGGCCGATGGGCCGATGGGCTGATGGGCCGATGGGCCGATGGGCCGATGGGCCGATGGGCCGATGGGCCGATGGGCCGATGGGCCGATGGGCCGATGGGCCGATGGGCCGATGGGCCGATGGGCCGATGGGCCGATGGGCCGATGGGCCGATGGGCCGATGGGCCGATGGGCCGATGGGCCGATGGGCCGATGGGCCGATGGGCCGATGGGCCGATGGGCCGATGGGCCGATGGGCCGATGGGCCGATGGGCCGATGGGCCGATGGGCCGATGGGCCGATGGGCCGATGGGCCGATGGGCCGATGGGCCGATGGGCCGATGGGCCGATGGGCCGATGGGCCGATGGGCCGATGGGCCGATGGGCCGATGGGCCGATGGGCCGATGGGCCGATGGGCCGATGGGCCGATGGGCCGATGGGCCGATGGGCCGATGGGCCGATGGGCCGATGGGCCGATGGGCCGATGGGCCGATGGGCCGATGGGCCGATGGGCCGATGGGCCGATGGGCCGATGGGCCGATGGGCCGATGGGCCGATGGGCCGATGGGCCGATGGGCCGATGGGCCGATGGGCCGATGGGCCGATGGGCCGATGGGCCGATGGGCCGATGGGCCGATGGGCCGATGGGCCGATGGGCCGATGGGCCGATGGGCCGATGGGCCGATGGGCCGATGGGCCGATGGGCCCATGGGCCGATGGGCCGATGGGCCGATGGGCCGATGGGCCGATGGGCCGATGGGCGATGGGCCGATGGGCCGATGGGCCGATGGGCCGATGGGCCGATGGGCCGATGGGCCGATGGGCCGATGGGCCGATGGGCCGATGGGCCGATGGGCCGATGGGCCGATGGGCCGATGGGCCGATGGGCCGATGGGCCGATGGGCCGATGGGCCGATGGGCCGATGGGCCGATGGGCCGATGGGCCGATGGGCCGATGGGCCGATGGGCCGATGGGCCGATGGGCCGATGGGCCGATGGGCCGATGGGCCGATGGGCCGATGGGCCGATGGGCCGATGGGCCGATGGGCCGATGGGCCGATGGGCCGATGGGCCGATGGGCCGATGGGCCGATGGGCCGATGGGCCGATGGGCCGACGGGCCCATGCGCCGACGGGCCCATGGGCCCTCGGGCCGACGGGCCGCTGGGCCGACGGGCCGCTGGGCCGACGGGCCGCTGGGCCGACGGGCCGCTGGGCCGCTGGGCCGCTGGGCCGCTGGGCCGCTGGGCCGCTGGGCCGCTGGGCCGCTGGGCCGCTGGGCCGCTGGGCCGCTGGGCCGCTGGGCCGCTGGGCCGCTGGGCCGCTGGGCCGCTGGGCCGCTGGGCCGCTGGGCCGCTGGGCCGCTGGGCCGCTGGGCCGCTGGGCTGCTGGGCCGCTGGGCAGCTGGGCCGCTGGGCCGATGGGCCGATGGGCCGATGGGCCGATGGGCCGATGGGCCGATGGGCCGACGGGCCCATGCGCCGACGGGCCCATGGGCCCTCGGGCCGACGGGCCGCTGGGCCGACGGGCCGCTGGGCCGACGGGCCGATGGGCCGCTGGGCCGATGGGCCGCTGGGCCGCTGGGCCGCTGGGCTGCTGGGCCGCTGGGCCGCTGGGCCGCTGGGCCGCTGGGCCGCTGGGCCGCTGGGCCGCTGGGCCGCTGGGCCGCTGGGCCGCTGGGCCGCTGGGCCGCTGGGCCGATGGGCCGATGGGCCGATGGGCCGATGGGCTGATGGGCCGAGGGGCCGAGTGGCCGATGGGCCGATGGGCCGATGGGCCGATGGGCCGATGGGCCGATGGGCCGATGGGCCGATGGGCCGATGGGCCGATGGGCCGATGGGCCGATGGGCCGATGGGCCGATGGGCCGATGGGCCGATGGGCCGATGGGCCGATGGGCCGATGGGCCGATGGGCCGATGGGCCGATGGGCCGATGGGCCGATGGGCCGATGGGCCGATGGGCCGATGGGCCGATGGGCCGATGGGCCGATGGGCCGATGGGCCGATGGGCCGATGGGCCGACGGGCCCATGCGCCGACGGGCCCATGGGCCCTCGGGCCGACGGGCCGCTGGGCCGACGGGCCGCTGGGCCGACGGGCCGCTGGGCCGACGGGCCGCTGGGCCGCTGGGCCGCTGGGCCGCTGGGCCGCTGGGCCGCTGGGCCGCTGGGCCGCTGGGCCGCTGGGCCGCTGGGCCGCTGGGCCGCTGGGCCGCTGGGCCGCTGGGCCGCTGGGCCGCTGGGCCGCTGGGCCGCTGGGCCGCTGGGCCGCTGGGCCGCTGGGCCGCTGGGCCGCTGGGCCGCCGGGCCGCTGGGCCGCTGGGCCGCTGGGCCGCTGGGCCGATGGGCCGATGGGCCGATGGGCCGATGGGCCGATGGGCCGATGGGCCGACGGGCCCATGCGCCGACGGGCCCATGGGCCCTCGGGCCGACGGGCCGCTGGGCCGACGGGCCGCTGGGCCGAGGGCCGATGGCCGCTGGGCCGCTGGGCCGCTGGGCCGCTGGGCCGCTGGGCCGCTGGGCCGCTGGGCCGCTGGGCCGCTGGGCCGCTGGGCCGCTGGGCCGCTGGGCCGCTGGGCGCTGGGCCGATGGGCCGATGGGCCGATGGGCCGATGGGCCGATGGGCCGATGGGCCGCTGGGCCGCTGGGCCGCTGGGCTGCTGGGCCGCTGGGCCGATGGGCCGATGGGCCGATGGGCCGCTGGGACGCTGGGGCGTTGGGCCGCTGGGCCGCTGGGCCGATGGGCCGCTGGGCCGATGGGCCGCTGGGCCGATGGGCCGATGGGCGATGGGCCGATGGGCCGATGGGCTGATGGGCCGATGGGCCGATGGGCCGCTGGGCTGCTGGGCCGCTGGGCAGCTGGGCCGCTGGGCCGATGGGCTGATGGGCCGATGGGCCGATGGGCCGATGGGCCGATGGGCCGATGGGCCGATGGGCCGATGGGCCGATGGGCCGATGGGCCGAGGGGCCGACGGGCCCATGCGCCGACGGGCCCAATGGGCCCTCGGGCCGACGGGCCGCTGGCCGACGGGCCGCTGGGCCGACGGGCCGCTGGGCCGACGGGCCGCTGGGCCCGCTGGGCCGATGGGCCGCTGGGCCGATGGGCCGAGGGGCCGATGGGCCGCTGGGCCGCTGGGCCGCTGGGCCGCTGGGCCGCTGGGCCGCGGCCGCTGGGCCGCTGGGCCGCTGGGCCGCTGGGCCGCTGGGCCGCTGGGCGCTGGGCCGCTGGGCCGCTGGGCCGCTGGGCTGCTGGCCGCTGGGCAGCTGGCCGCTGGGCCGATGGGCTGATGGGCCGATGGCCGATGGGCCGATGGGCCGATGGGCCGATGGGCCGACGGGCCCATGCGCCGACGGGCCCATGGGCCCTCGCGCCGACGGGCCGCTGGGCCGACGGGCCGCTGGGCCGACGGGCCGCTGGGCCGCTGGGCCGCTGGGCCGCTGGGCCGCTGGGCCGCTGGGTCGCTGGGCCGCTGGGCCGCTGGGCCCTGGGCGGCGGGGCCGCTGGGCCGCTGGGCCGCTGGGCCGCTGGGCCGATGGGCCGATGGGCGATGTGGGCCGATGGGCCGATGGGCCGATGGGCCGATGGGCCGATGGGCCGATGGGCCGATGGGCCGATGGGCCGATGGGACGATGGGCCGATGGGCCGATGGGCCGATGGGCCGATGGGCCGATGGGCCGATGGGCCGATGGGCCCGATGGGCCGATGGGGCCGATGGGCCGATGGGCCGAGGGGCCGATGGGCCGCGGGGCCGATGGGCCGATGGGCCGATGGGCCGATGGGCCGATGGGCCGATGGGCCGATGGGCCGATGGGCCGATGGCCGCATGGCCCGATGGGCCGATGGGCCGATGGGCCGATGGGCCGATGGGCCGATGGGCCGATGGGCCGATGGGCCGATGGGCCGATGGGCCGATGGGCCGATGGGCCGATGCGCCGATGGGCCGATGGGCCGATGGGCCGATGGGCCGATGGGCCGATGGGCCGATGGGCCGATGGGCCGACGGGCCCATGCGCCGACGGGCCCAGGGCCCTCGGGCCGACGGGCCGCTGGGCCGACGGGCCGCTGGGCCGACGGGCCGCTGGGCCGACGGGCCGCTGGGGCCGCTGGGCCGCTGGGCCGCTGGGCCGCTGGGCCGCTGGCCGCTGGGCCGCTGGGCCGCTGGGCCGCTGGGCCGCTGGGCCGCTGGGCCGCTGGGCCGCTGGGCCGCTGGGCCGCTGGGCCGCGGGGCCGCTGGGCCGATGGGCAGCTGAGCTGCTGGGCCGCTGGGCAGCTGGGCCGCTGGCCGCTGGCCGATGGGCCGATGGGCCGATGGGCCGATGGGCCGATGGGCCGATGGGCCGACGGGCCCATGCGCCGACGGGCCCATGGGCCCTCGGGCCGACGGGCCGCTGGGCCGACGGGCCGCTGGGCCGACGGGCCGATGGGCCGCTGGGCCGCTGGGCCGCTGGGCGGCTGGGCCGCTGGGCGGCTGGGCCGCTGGGCCGCTGGGCCGCTGGGCCGCTGGGCCGCTGGGCCGATGGGCCGCTGGGCCGATGGGCCGCTGGGCCGATGGGCCGATGGGCCGATGGGCCGATGGGCTGATGGGCCGATGGGCCGAGCGGCCGATGGGCCGATGGGCCGATGGGCCGATGGGCCGATGGGCCGATGGGCCGATGGGCCGATGGGCCATGGGCCGATGGGCCGACGGCCCATGGGCCCTCGGGCCGACGCCGCTGGGCCGACGGGCCGCTGGGCCGACGGGCCGCTGGGCCGCTGGGCCGCTGGGCCGCTGGGCCGCTGGGCCGCTGGGCCGCTGGGCCGCTGGGCCGCTGGGCCGCTGGGCCGCTGGGCCGCTGGGCCGCTGGGCCGCTGGGCCGATGGGCCGATGGGCCGATGGGCCGACGGGCCGATGGGCCGATGGGCCGCTGGGCCGCTGGGCCGCTGGGCTGCTGGGCCGCTGGGCCGCTGGGCCGCTGGGCCGCTGGCCGCTGGGCCGCTGGGCCGCTGGGCCGCTGGGCCGCTGGGCCGATGGGCCGCTGGGCCGATGGGCCGCTGGGCCGATGGGCC